>OX387663.1:14861351-16237458 GCA_947568875.1 Fissipunctia ypsillon | reverse complement strand
CTAACGAACACTCATTTTGATAATAAAGTTTTATCATTTGCACATGCTGCTTAACCGTGTAACTTGCCATGGTGATTTGGCATCACTGACTGCATAATATACAACAGATTTTACAGATCCCACCAAAATAGTATGGCTGCCACAGACTGTCAACATCGACCCGTCCCTATTGGAAAACCCTTTATAATTATTATTATGTATAACAACTGTAACATCTTGCACACTGTTGTAACCTATGTTTACAATCGTGGATGTTTGACAGTCATTATGGGTCATCAGATGCCCAAAAATCTGCAACCAGTCTTATCAGCAATGAGAAGATTATATGGTTTGTTATAAATAGATGATGGTGGTGGTTTGACTGCCTCGTTGGACTAGTGGTCGCAAGCGCTACTGCTGAGCATGTGGTTGAGGTTCGAATCCCAGGTCGAGCAAAGTGTTATTGGGTTTTTCTATCTGGAATTTCTTAGTAGTATCCCGGAGTTTGGATTTGTGCCCGGTTGATGACAATAGGTCGCCCCCTTAAATACAACTGGCGAAATGTAGGTGTAGGTACTATAGGTACACCTCTGCCCAACCCTTCGGGGAAACAAAGCGTGATGTTATGTTATGCTATATATATAGGTTTACTCGTGAAAATTCATGTTCCTAAAATGGATAAAATTGCACAACGGATTAAATATACTACAAGGTGTAATTTTAATCACTGTTAACCTCTTAAGGGGTCATTGTACTCTTCATTATGAACCACTTTTACTATGGGACTAAACCTGAAATCGCGAAAAAAAAATCAGCTTTTCCCTACATTTATGTTCGCATAACTCTTCAAAATGTAGTGAATACCTGTTTTTTTTTATAATATAAATAGGTACACTGAATTTTTATTATTATGTATAAAATATTGTTTATTTATTAAATTAGTTATAATGATTATTGTAGGAGAAAATTGTGGTCCCATTACAAATCTACGCTTGCACACAGTCGCACATGTACCCATGTGCGTGTCGACCCACGTAAACTCGCGGGCGGGCGCGGTCACGAAATATCAAACACATTGCATACTATGCAAGTGTTCACGTACAAAACTCAGGTGCGGTGTGTGAACACTTGCATACTATGTATTTATTATTATATTTTAATTATTTTTAGGATAAAAAGTCACCTAAGTATATTAAAAATTGCAGAAATCTATTCAGTAAACGATTCTCAACAAACTACTTTCATAATGTGCATTATTGTAGATATAGATAAGTATGGATTTACTAAACCAAATAAACTAGTGGATTGCTACGCATAACATGCCCGACCAGGCATGTTATGTTCAGTAAAACAAGAGACATATGATAAATGACGTCGCAATAAAAAAAAATTTACAGAGTCCTATAGCTGAAAATGCCACTTAAATGTACCGGAGGTATTTATTTTATTTCAATACTAAAAAATCTACAAGAAACATGTTGTACGAGGAGGGATCAAAAAGTAGTGAGAACAACATATTCCTTGGTAAGAAAAAAAAAATAAATACTGGCAGGCATAGCTTAGATACATATTTGTAATATTAATAAAGAAAAAAATCTTCGATTCTCTTTTGTTTTTTTCTGAATGTAGTCATTTGTTTGCTTCGTGTCGGAACGTGTTCTCGAAAATGGAGAAAAACGAAGTGCGAGCCGTTATTAAATACCTCTGTTTAAAAAAGTTAACGACGCAAGACATTCATTGCGATTTGGAGGCAACATTAGGAGAGTCTGCTCCGCCGTATTCCACTGTCGCAAGGTGGGCTTCTCAATTTCGAGTAGGGAGAACGAGCATCGTTGCGGCCGTCCATCGACGTCAGTCACCCAAGAAAATGTTGCGAACGTCGAGAAAATTGTATCGAGCGATCGAAGAGTTACCATCCGATACTTAATTCAAGAAACGGGCATTTCATATTATGGAAGTATTCAATCCATATTGAAATAATCTTTGAATATTAGAAAAGTCTCCGCAAGATGGGTGCCGAGAATGTTAACCGACAGTCAGAAACAGAATCGACTTGACATTTCGAAGATATTGTTGGACAAGTTACAAGAAGATTCTGAAAACTTTTTGTCTCGTTTCGTAACAATGGACGAAACATGGGTCCATCATTTTGATCCCGAGACAAAACAGCAATCTTCGCAATGGAAACGGCCATCATCACCGACCCCGAAGAAGTTTCGTGCCGTGGCATCGGCTGGCAAGGTTATGGCCTCAATATTTTGGGACTCAGAAGGGATATTGTCGATTGATTACCTGGAGCGTGGAACCACTATTACAGGCCATTATTATGCAGCTTTAATTCCTAAGTTGAGGAATGCCATCAAAGAGAAAAGGAGAGGGAAACTTCGAAGGGGCGTGCTGTTTCATCACGACAACGCACCCGCGCACAGGGCGGCAGTTGCGATGGCTGCCATTCAGCAAGCTGGCTTCGAATTGGTTGACCACCCCCCTTATTCACCAGATCTGGCGCCTAGCGATTTTTATCTGTTCCCCAAATTGAAAGAATACTTAAGGAGAAACAGGTACGAAGACGATAACGAAGTGATGGATGCCGTGGAGAGCTTTTTGCAGGACCAAGACAAAACTTTTTTTTTAAAGGGATTGAAGCCTTGGTAAAGCGCTGGACTCGGTGTGTAGAGAGACTCGGAGACTATGTAGAAAAATAAATTATTATGTTATCAATAGTCATTATATTCTATCTCATTCTCACTACTTTTTGATCCCTCGTAGTACTTAAATCAAATTGCATATCATTACAAAAACCTTCTCTTATTTCCTACTTAATTTATTATGTTATTTTATTACAACAAAGTGTTATTTTGGAATTACTGAATAAATTGAATTAAATACACTTGCTAAATATTTTTTTAATCAAAACAATATCACGCTTGTATTTCCGATGGGATAGACAGAAGTGTCTAGTACACCCACATTTTGCTGGATTATGTTTTGGCATGTCTTCAATTCTTTTAGATTTTTATAACCAAATACATTTTTAATATATTAGATTCTAATCATAAACATAAATAAACTATGTCATAACACTCAAACAAACCACAAGTAAGTATGAGTAGGAATCAGTTGCAGAGTACATTCCCTGTGTATTAACAAATTGGACTTTGATCCTTTAATTAAAGCTAGCTTGCAGATAGATGTTTCTGTAACTTCCATCTATATTTCTTATTTATCATTTCAAATATTCCAGGAAATAATATTCACATCATAGTATTCTTCTAGTCAGGATCAAACTTATCAAACTTCTCAAGTGATCAAGGGGTCTATTTATTATAAAAATATTCCTGAACGAAGAAAAAGTCATAAAATTTGATCAACTTTCGTGTTGAAACTAGTTTTTTGTCTCTGTTTGTGGTCATTTGAGATGTAACAGCAGATTTATCAGTTTTAGAAACTAAGAGTGAGCAAGAATTATGAAAATATACTTCTGTACACCTGACCCGAGCCACCCTGCATTTTTTTATTCATAAGGGCTTGTAACTTTTTAGATGGTCGTGAATTCCAATTTTGATTAATGATGAGACCAAAATGATGGCCAGTGTCTGCTCTAACACTGCAGAAAAACTATTTTTGATGTATAATATTTGGATGTTTTACACCTTTAAAACCTACATGTGGTGTGCATGGTGGCTCGGTTTAGGAGTCTGTGAGTGTAGTTAACATGCTGCATCAACTGCTGATTTTACCAATGTCTTTAGACTGCTGTAGTTATCAGACATAAAACCAGAAAATTATACTATCAAGATGGTAACATAAGTTATATTTAAATGTTATTACAGATTATAAACTAGACTACTCCACTAATAAACTAGGTGAGATTATCAAGGTTAGCCTTATTTATACACATTGATTGGTATCCAATATCTCAGCAATGTCTGCAAACATTACCTATACAAATAAATAAAATTAAAGTGTCAGGTGGTAATGTCAAAATAACAGTTTTTTACTAACCCCCTTACTAATAAATGTTGTATAGTTACACAATGCTTTGTCTTCTTCTTTCGAAAGTCAAATTACTGACGACTGAAAGAGAGAAGCCGGTGTGTAACTATTCACCTGATATAATACGTTTATTAGTAAGAAGGTAAGTGCTTAACACATATAATGCCTCGTCAGCCACATATGGCTGACATTTTCCAAACCAATTGAGCCGTGTCAGCCATTTGTGGCTGACGGAATATGCTTGTTTTGAAAGCGAACTATTATATTATGTAAAATGTAACGAAAATAGTGAATTAAGACATTCCTCACATTCCATGGACGTATTTTACAAAAAAAAAAAAAAAAAAACAGTTAGTTCATTTGTTAGTACGGCATTATATGTGTTAAGAAAGTATATATGGTACTAATAACCAAAAAAAAAAGACATTTTTAATTTTTCTGTCTGTCTAATTATATAATATCCCGACTGATTTTGACGGGACTTTCACTGGCAGATAGCCGATATTATAAGGAGTAACTTAGGCTACTTTTATTTTAGAAAAGAATTAGGGTTCAGCGTAACAAAATTAAAACACTAATCTCTGGACCTACCAGTCGGATTTGAGAAATTATTTTTGCATTTGGTCACCCAATTCTCGAGGATGATGGTTATAAGATATTTAACATCACGCTACGACTCTTAAGAGCAAAATGAAAACAGTCTATAGAACGTTAAGCGAAAACGAAGTAATAACGCGTGCGAGTAATGAAACGCAGCGGGTTGGGGGACGAGGGAGTTTTATTAAAGTGTGGCTGTTATTTTAGTACATTGTGTATCTTACGGTTTCCATGCGAACAAAGTCGCGAGGTACAACTAGCCATTCTAATAAAATCTGATGCTTCTTGACCCTAACTAAGTATTTATGTAGTCTATTATTACTGTGATAAAATGTATGGTTATCTTGCACAATTTTTGCAGAATTCTGTTATACTATGTTGTCATTGAGTCATATTATAATTATACTTTCATATAATTTATTTAATCATATAGTATCAACTGTAGGTACACTTGACCTACGCTAGTTTAACCCATCAGGTAGGTGTTGCAACCAGCACCCTTGCTAAGTTATAAAATAACTTATATTAAGGGCAGTGGTTCAAGCCCATAGATACTTCAGTTTTAGAAAAGATTGCAGGAGAACAAGTTTTTTTTTTTTTAACTAATTAATTAATGAGAACTAAACCATTTCCCACAATATTGTTTTGATGTAAGTACCAAAATGATTGTTTACATACACACACAACATGACTATTGCATTTCCAAAACATAATTATTCACAGAAAAGCAAAAAGTTATAAGCAATACTTACAACAAGGAATGTCTGGCAAGTTCATGAGGCATCATCTTGGCATAATCAGTGAAGGAAACCAAGAAGGGTGTTCGTACTCCGTCAACGAGGACCACATTATGGCCAGTGTGGTCCGGAAGTGACTTTTTCTGCTGTAATGCTGCTCCTACACTGAGAGCTCGTCTGGCGGTGTCTAAAAGTACATTTTCCGAAATTTAGGATAGTTACATGCAAAAATGTCCTTGAAATGATATCAAAGTAGGTAAAGTATATATTTGGAGCACAGAATACCTTCCAGTATGTATATAACATGAACCTTGCACTCATAATTTGGCACGGAACTGAACAAAATTAATTGCCAACAATGCCAATAAAAATTTCATACAAAAGTCCAAAGTTTACGTCCCTATACGAATTATGGGAAAATGACTAAATATTTTACGATAAATATACTTTTTAGCTTTACAGATTGTGTATTATAGAAAATATTACTTTAGATATGGTTAGAAAAGCCGTCAAGTGGTTTAAAATCAGAGAAGGAACTTACAAAACCTACCGAATTTAGTCGTGGAACCGACGTGGGAAACTTTCAGTAATGATTTTGATATTTGAGATGCCATGGTTGCCGGGAAACTTATACCGATTAACACTGGACACGACGGAGACTTCTAAAACAATTAATGTAAATTAAAAACTACAGTAAATTCTAATTTAAAACTTGAAATAAACTTATAAGAAAGTTGGACTCTGACCTGTCAGCCACAGAGTAAAAACGGGGTTGCTTGATCAAATTATAAATTGCGCAGCCCCATTCTAAAGATATGTATTGAATTTGAAATTTTTGAATTCTAAACGAAATTGAATTATTTTTTACACAATAACATTCATCATAGTCGAGTATCGATAAGTAAGTTCAAATCTCCAAGACAATATTTACGTTTATGGTTTAAGGCCCCTACAAACAGGATCGACACGCGACGCGACACAAAGGCACCGGGTACCCCGCGACGCGACACAAAGGCACCGGGTGTCCCGCGACGAGCGGTGCCTTTGTGTCGCACGTGTCAGAACCCTGACTCAACAGAACTCCAACCCCTAGATGCGGATGTGACTAACGACACCCCGCACGCCGCACCGCTGCTATATAAGCTCCCGCGCCCCTAGCTCTAGAAGAGTCTTCGTACCGTCAAGCTAGCGTTAAGACCTTGAGATTGTAATCTTTACTTTAAGTTGATTGTGAAATTAAAATTCTTTTTAAAAACACAATCGCGATCTTCAATCTTTTGGCTGGCGCCTAACGTAAACGCATCGAAAGAGGCTACATCCCGACTTCACTGACTCCTGCACCGTGTGAAGCCGCATAGACCTCCGCTGCCTACGAACTCGTACTGTGAAGGATGAAGATCCTGCTGCTCATCATCATCGCGTGAGTAGTACTGTCGTTTCCCTTTCCTCACCTGGAATATCCTTTTTTTGTGTGACCGTTAGGACGACAAATTACGACTTTTATTTCCGATTGTGTTGACGAGACAAACCTTGCACTCTAATTTACCGACCGAGAAACGAAAAGTCGTCAGTAGCAATTGACAATGGCTAACCCTACGCCTAGACCCTACAACTCTCCAGACATTATTTTGTCTTTTAATGGCGAAAAAAGTAGTAATATAACGACCTTCAGACGGTCCGTAGACTTATATCTTGCCATCCATACTCACTTACCTGAAGACCATAATCTCAGTGTAGTGTATGGAAAAGTAACTGGAAACGCCCAGAACTTTTTATTACAACAGGTAACAGTCCCCGGTAGCTGGACTGCACTAAAGAACTTTTTGACTGACAAATTTGCTACGCGATAAACCCTAAATAATATCTTAACAGAAATAGGCGCGCTAGTAAAAAACCCAAACGAAGATTTCGCGACATACATCGATCGTTTGAGAAACCTACAACACGAAGCACAAAGCCTAAGTGCATTCGGAGAAGTAAAAGGATTAATCGAGACCGCATTAAAAAATAATTTGGTCAACTACTTGCCCTATGCATTTCAAATCAGTAGCCTACAAAAGGATTGGAACACTGTCCGCCAAGAAGTGCTACTAGCCGAACTAGAAGGTAAACTCACAAAGAAAAACATAACTCCAACTAATTTGACTAAGCCAACTCCCAAGTTTGAAAATAAAGAAAGAAAGAAAGAAAAATATTTTATTTGGGACACGCACAGGAAATACAACAATAAAAAGAACATTAAAACTAACAATATCATAAACACAAATAAAATAAAAGGAAAGAAAAAAAAAAACAAAACAAAGAAGACCTGTGCGAGGCCAAAAAGGCTCCTATCTCAGCATGATGCTGCGATATTTGAAAATACAAAAACAAATACCGCAGCGCTGATATTCTGACAGGGCCCACTGAGATGCCACGGACACACCTACGGACATAAAATAAATAAATAAAATAAGTAATAAAATATATTCTAAAAAACAAAATTCTGTGCAAAACCGTATTTGATAATGAACTAAATATAAAAATAAAACTATTACATTACGATCGACCCACACCCGACGCTCCAACGTCGCTTGTCCATGTTACAGACTATTGTCTATGGCCAGTGACAAACGAAGGGACTTGAGCGCAGGCGATGCACTTGTATAAAACAAAAAAAAATACTACCCAACGTCAGCATGTGTATCCTTCACAGCCCAACGCATTCTTTCAATCACAACCAAGACATACATACCCTACGTCACCATTTAGTGCACGCATGAGAAACAATCAAAACACTCAACAGTTCCAACCGAGATACAACCCACAAACTAATAACATGCCATTCAGGCAACCATTTAATAACGCTCTACGCACAGGCCCCAACGTATATATCGCACCGGCCCCTGGACTATTTAGACAACCAGACGTTAGCATGAGGACCGCTCCTCAACCCGCGATTCCTATCAAACGCCCTCGAGAAGAAATGAATCACATTTATGAAAAAGAAATTGATCCCCTTGAGGAATATAAATATTATAACGACAACGAAAATTACTGTTATACTGACGTTCCTTCGGAAGAACCCAAAGAGGATTTGGATTTTTCCCAGGAAACAGACCAGCTCATATCTCCATAACGAATATTAACAGCGCGTTACCTTCTATTAGAATACCTAACTTACAAGCCCAAGCATTGGTCGACACCGGTAGTAGAAAATCTTTTATAAACTCTGAACTCTGTGACCATTTATTACAACATAATATAGCTCAATACATGGACGAACCTTTCGTTATAACAACGGCTAATAACACGACTACTCATAATGGAAAAATACTCCTGCCATTAAACTACATAATCGCTACTCAAGACACAACGCATGTACCTTTGTACGTACTAGACTTCTCAGACAAATTCGAACTCCTACTAGGATGGGACTTTTTTCACTCCCATGCTACTTGTATAGATTTAAACAATCAAACTTTAAAAACATCTGAAACTACCATCCGAATGTACCACGCCGAAGTAAAAGACGATTTAGCGTCCCTACTCGAGCCATATAACAACTTATTTACCGAAGACGTATCTAAAACATGCTACCCGTTTGTCAAACATCAAATTCCACTGATAGACAAGGAGCCTGTTTACCAGCGACCCTATCGACTCCCCGAAACTCAACGACGAGAAGTTACTCGACAGATAAGTCAAATGCTCCAAAACGGAATAATACGCCCCTCAGATTCCCCGTGGTCTAGCCCCGTGCATTTAGTCGAAAAGAAAACTAAAGAAGGCGAACCTAAGAAATGGCGAATGGTAATAGACTGCCGAAAACTGAACGAAAAAACGCGATCAATCAGATAAATACCCCCTGCCTAATATAGAAGACATCTTTTCAAAACTAAACGAATCTAAATATTTTAGTACTCTTGACTTAACCGCCGGCTATTATCAGATTTTAGTTCATCCCGACGCTATAGATAAAACCGCATTCTCTACTCGCGACGGCCACTACGAATATCTACGTATGCCATTTGGTCTTAAAAACGTACCCGCGACATTCCAACGCGTAATGAACTCCGTATTGCAACAAAACATACAAAATAACGAGTGCCTAGTGTATCTTGATGACGTAATAGTCTACGCAAAAACGCCAGAAGAGCACCACAAAAAACTCCAAAACGTTTTAAACACCTTAAAGCGCGTTAACTTGAAAGTAAATAGAAGCAAATGCGAATTCTTTCAACGACAAGTGTCATTTCTAGGACACGTACTATCGGCAGAAGGCCTCAAACCAGATCAAAAGAAAATAAAAGTAATTCAAAATTACCCCATTCCAAAGACGGTTAAAGAGATTAAATCGTTTCTAGGACTTGTCTCCTACTATCGCCACTGGGTAACCACTATGGGTAACCACTGAAAATCAGCGCTGTGCTGTGGGTCCCTTATAGCACAGCATCATGCTGAGTGGAAGCCTTCTTGTCACAGTCATGACGTGCAGCTTCCGACTATTTCTGTTTTGAGCTCGTGATTATAATGTGGTTCTATTTTGTTTTATTGTTCTGATTATTCTTATCGTTTTGTATGCACGTGTTTCTGTGACAAATAAACCTATTTTTCTTTCTTTCTTTCTATCGTAAATTCATTCCCCGCTTATGCACGTAGTCAAACCAATGACTAACGCTACAAAAAAAACTGCACAAATAGATACCAACGACCCTGCTTATCGAGAAGCATTCCTAAAAGCAAAACAGCTAATCAGCAACCCACCGATACTAGTTTACCCGGACTTTAATGAGTTATTTATCGTCACGACCGACGCAAGTGACATAGCATTAGATGCAGTAATATCACAAAAAGGCAAACCTATAGCTTACGCCTCACGAACACTATCCGAATGCGAAAAGAAATACAGCACCATCGAAAAGGAACTACTCGCGATAATATACGCCACGACTCAATTCCGACCATACATATATGGCCGGCAGTTTCAACTGGAAACAGACCACCAACCCTTAGTATGGCTTTCAAAATTAAAAGAACCTAACGCACGTCTCTCAACCGATGGAAACTGCGACTCCAAGAATACGACTATACGATCTTATATAAAAAGGGATGTACTAATCATCTAGCGGACGCCCTATCGCGTATCGAAGTTATGCACAGCAACTGCGCCACAGTCCATAGTAACGCCGATGACTCCTCGAACGGTTTTGAGATAAAGCATGCACATCCGCCCCGCCGCATGTGTCGAATATTCATCAAAACGGGAAACATAAATAACCAAACGACCACTCGAAAACCAAATAGTACCCCTGATACCACCCTCACGTTGACGCCACATGGCTACCAAAACGAGTTTAAAGAATTTGTTTTAAAATTTTGCGAACCGCGCCGATACGCAATAATATGCTCCGACCAACGGTTAGGAGAAGAACTTAGCGAAGTATACCGAAGCAATTTTAATACACAGCTAATAAAATTAATATGGTTTAAAGACATAAAAATCGGATTGATAGACGAGGAACAAATAATGCAAATAATAAAAGAATATCATTTAAAATTCAACCGTCGCCTAGGACAACCAGCTATAACTAAAGAAATAACAGAAAAATACTATGTAGCAAATTTAAAGAACTGTATCGGCAAATACCTGAGCAGTTGTGTTATCTGCAACCGAAATAAATACGACAGAAATCCTTTCAAACCTTTTTTTAGAAAAGACTGATACGCCCGAACAACCCATGATAAACTGGCAGATAGACATTTTTACCTGGAATACCAAACGCTATCTCACCGGGATAGATACCTACAGTAAATGGGTATTCGCCGAACCACTTGAACAGCTCTCTCAGCTATATAATGAATTAGCTTTAAAGAAAATATTCGCAATAGTAGGACCCCCTAAGAAAATCTCTATGGACTCCGACACGACCTTTTGTAACGAACCACACAGAATCTTCCTATCTAGTCTAGAGATAGAACCACATTACACAAGCTCACATCATCATACGTCACAAGCAGATATCGAGCGATTACATTCCACACTCACGGAAAGACTGCGATGCGCTCAAAGTAACGACATGCCTTTAGTCATCCTTGGCTATAACCAAACTATTCATTCTACTACTAGCAAAAGGCCTAACGACTTACACTTCCTCCGAGAAATAAATTTACTTTTTAACCATAGCGAATCCCAGAGCTATTTTAAAAACACTCAGAAGCAAATAGAAATCCGAAAAGAAAAGAATTTAAAAGTCAAAAACACTCAGCTAGAAAAAGCGCGACGGGATACCCTTGCGCTTGGGAGCCTAGTTTACGTAGAACAAAGCGACAAAAGGTACAAAAGCGCCCCGCGATTCAAAGGTCCCTTTGAAGTAATTAAACTACTGTCTCGAAATAGGTACGAAGTAAAAGTGTACCCGAGTCACAAAAACGTACCACGTATCTCAACTTCACATAAGAAAGAAATATAATGTTCCAGGTATGCCTACGGAACATCTACAATTACCAGAATCCCAGGAAGCTCGATCCTCATCACGGACGGCGAGCGTAAAATCAACCGCGGACACTGGACGATTATCTTCCCCATAGATGTAGAACCCCTGCGTATAATGTATAGTAAAGAGACTCGACTAATAACCGAACTATCGGATAAAACGAACAAACTCGTACTCAATCAATTAGAACATATTAATCAAAAAACCCGAACTTGCATTCAACATCTAATTTCAACAAGAATCAAGAGGATTAATAGATGGATTAGGCTCCATCATTAAAGCTCTCACCGGCAACTTAGATCAGAACGACATGACTAACATAGACAGTAAATTTAGCATCTCTGCCTCTGTAATGAAAAAGTTAAACGAACGCTTATTAAAAATAGAAGTCTCTCAGGCACACAAAGCAGCGCATACCGATCAAGCACTAAACGAAACTCATTTAATCCAGATCGAAAATGCAATGATAAATACCTACGATACTTGTGACGATATATTAACTACTGTTACCTTCGCCCTACACTCCATACTACACCCAATACTCATAAGCCGTGAGATATTGAAAGACGCTTTAACGACATTACCAAACAACTTGCATTATGACAGATTAACGAGGACATAAATGAAATCGAACAAGAGCATTTCCGGACGATGTCCGATCACCTCATCACGATGGGATACCTACTGCCCATCATCCTGCTTGTAATAGGATACTTTTTATTTAAGAAGTTCAGAAGAAATCCTCAACGACGTTCTTCAGAAAAAGGAGGGAGGTGTCAGAACCCTGACTCAACAGAACTCCAATCCCTAGATGCGGATGTGACTAACGACACCCCGCACGCCGCACCGCTACTATATAAGCTCCCGCGCCCCTAGCTCCGGGAGAGCCCCTGGCTGGAGGCTTTGAGTTAGCTTAAGGCAGCCACAGGATTGACCGGTTAAGTAGTCACGGCCACTCTTGGCCAACTACGAGATGCCATTGCTAGGAAAAAAAAAAAAAAAGCTCCGGGAGAGTCTTCGTACCGTCAAGCTAGCGTTAAGACCTTGAAATTGTAATCATTACTTTAAGTTGATTGTGAAATTAAAATTCTTTTTAAAAACACAATCGCGATCTTCAATCATTTGACTCGCGCGATTCGTATCGCGCGTCGCGCCTGTATGTAGGAGTTTACATTATTTGGACCCATGCATGCCATGATTTGAACTGACGCAATGTTTACGTCTCGGGTTTTAGTTTACATTATTGTGAGCTCTGCGTTAAGGCGAGGTAGACCCTGCGAAGTAGGTATTTAACGCAACCAACCTACCCACGGAGCGAGCCGTGCGCTTACCTCGCCAGCGTGAACTTGCATGAACCCAAAATGTGTCACAGTATAGGTAAGCGTGTCGTGTAGGCAGTAGGTCAACTCATTGGAACGAAGTTCTTTGACGCGGCTTGGCAGAAATCGTCACTAATGAAAATGCGCGTTCCTACTTTCTTCTTTGAAATTCACACTCACTCTCTCTCTCTCTCTCTATCAAGAGAGAAAAATTTCAAATTATCTTTCATGGGTGTCGTTTTCAAGGTTTTCGAGGGTGCTGAAACCGATAGTTAAGTCGAAATGAAAATCCAAGATGGCGGCCGTGAAAATTTTCAAATTTTCCTTCATGGGTGTCGTTTTCAAGGTTTTCGAGGGTGCTGAAACCGATAGTAAAGTCAAAATGAAAATCCAAGATGGCGGCTGTGAAAATTTTCAAGTTTTTCATCATTGATGTCGTTTTCATGGTTTTCGCGGGCGCTGAAACCGATAGTAAAGTCAAAATGAAAATCCAAAATGGCGGCTGTGAAAATTTTCAAATTTTTCATCATGGGTGTCGTTTTCAAGGTTTTCGAGGGTGCTGAATCCGATAGTAAAGTCAAAATGAAAATCCAAGATGGCGGCTGTGAAAATTTTCAAATTTTCCTTCATTGGTGTCGTTTTCAAGGTTTTCGAGGGTGCTAAAACCGATAGTAATCAAAATGAAAATCCAAGATGGCGGCCGAGAAAATTTTCAAATTTTCCTTCATGGGTGTCGTTTTCAAGGTTTTCAAGGGTGCTAAAGCCGATAGTAAAGTCGAAATGAAAATCCAAGATGGCGGCCGTGAAAATTTACAAATTTTCCTTCATGGGTGTCGTTTTCAAGGTTTTCGAGGGTGCTAAAGCCGATAGTAAAGTCAAAATGAAAATCCAAGATGGCGGCTTTAAAATTTTGCAAGTTTTTCATCATGGGTGTCGTTTTCATGGTTTTCGCGGGTGCTAAAGCCGATAGTAAAGTCAAAATGAAAATTCAAGATGGCGGCTGTGAAAATTTTCTACTTATTTTCACAGCCGCCATCTTGAATTTTCATTTTGACTGTACTATCGGCTTTAGCACCCGCGAAAACCATTAAAACGACACCCATGATGAAAAACTTGAAAATTTTCACAGCCGGCATCTTGAATTTTCATTTTGACTACTATCGGCTTTAGCACCCTCGAAAACCACGAAAACGACACCCATGATGAAAAACTTGAAAATGTTCACAGCCGCCATCTTGGATTTTCATTTTGACTTTACTATCGGCTTTAGCACCCGCGAAAACCATGAAAACGACACCCATGATGAAAAACTTGAAAATTTTCACGGCCGCCATCTTGGATTTTCATTTTGACTTTATTATTGGCTTCAGCACCCTCTAAAACCATGAAAACGACCCCCATGATGAAAAACTTGAAAATTTTCACAGCCGGCATCTTGAATTTTCATTTTGACTACTATCGGCTTTAGCACCCTCGAAAACCACGAAAACGACACCCATGAAGGAAAATTTGAAAATTTTCTCGGCCGCCATCTTGGATTTTCATTTTGACTACTATCGGTTTTAGCACCCTCGAAAACCTTGAAAACGACACCAATGAAGGAAAATTTGGAAATTTTCACGGCCGCCATCTTGTATTTTCTTTTTGACCAAATTTACACTTTGAAAGTCGAGTCGTGACGATTTCTACCAGTTAACTCCTACCGCAAGCCGCGTTACAGAACTTCGTTCCTAAATAAGGGTTCCGTTTTTCATTCGAACATACGAAACCCAAAAAAACATTCTGACTTATTTACACTATGTCCTACGAATGAATTGTTCGATAAATTAGCGGAACAGCCGTGCGCTAGCAAAACGGACATAGGTCCGACCTCGTCAAGGCCCGGCGGGCGACTGAATCGCCGTGCGCAAGCCGCTGTATTATATAATATTTTATTATTAAATGAATTTAATTATTTTGCAAAATGTAACCACAAATTGTTCTTCTATTTGTTATGAACTTTTTACAGATATATTTTTTGGAAGTATTGCTTTCATAGGTTTCAAGCAAAATTAGAAAAACATCAAAAAAATCATCGATTAGACTCCTCTTCCGATTTTTTTTTGATCGAGCGAAGTTTTCGATATCATGTTTTGAACCACAAAAAGTCAAAGTACATATAGTAAACTACAATATATATTTTTTTTGGCTTTAAACAATCACTATTTCTTTGTTTATTTTTGAATCAAAGTGATGCAATATTTGGTATAGGTCGCCTTAAAATCAAAAAAACCGCGGCTGTCGATGTCGCTATCTTGCTTAGCGTCGTCGGGTGGAAGGTGCGTTCAGGAATCCACTTGACTTCTCGTACTTACACGATGTCTTTGTCGCCGAAAGCATCCGACACCATAGCCGACTATTTTATTACAAAACCCGTAGGTGTGTATATGATCGCAAATCGATGCGACGCAAACGGGGTCGGGTCTGCAATCGTTTGCAAGAAAAACTTTCAGCAAATGATAAATTGGATATTAACGCTGATGATTTGCATGAAGAAATTATGTCATGACAGTCTTTTAAAATAAAAAATCAATAATAATGCGGTGAAAATTCTCGAATTTATATATTTATATAATTTGCTAGGCGTATCAGGGCGTATGCAGCCCTAAAATCACCATCACCTAGCCTTACGAATTATGCTACATACCTATGCTAGTCACAGTAGCAAGCGCAGAAATGTTGTTTTCTAAATGAAAACTGAGAAAAAATTACCTGCGCTCAACAATGAGTCAGGAAAAGTTTACCAACAATATGTATTATAGAAGAGGCCTTAGACTATCTAAAGATATACATTTTCATGAAACTATCAAGGATTTCGCAAACAGAAAAGCGAGAAGAGTGGAAATAATATACTTAAATATGTTTACATTTTTCGACATTTTCGACTCTTCTTGTTTTTTTTTTTTTGCAAAATATAACATACATAGACTTACTTGTTTGTCATTAGATTGTGAATAATTTAATTCATGTTTTCTTTTAGGTACTTAGTAATTGCCACACGGAAGTGAACCGTTTTTTATCTACTTACGAAAAATAATATTTATAAAACTAGACAACACATTTCGAGACATTTTTTTTATGAAACCTGTGAACATTATGTTCACAGGTTTCGCACACAGGCGCTGCCGAGTGTCGGTGCGGCCCTGCATGGGGGTAAGCAGAAACTACAGAACGCCACCTGCTACGATCCTTACATACTCCTTTTGCCTCGTTTACGTTCATACATCTGGTCATACACGCACGCTGGTTGCGAGTACTACGCACCTGACCTTTCTGAAGAACATCAATAATAAGATCACTAATGTCTTCCTAGGGCGTCCCCTACCGACGTCCCGACGTTTCCATTCACATCTGCCGTGTTACCTTTTGTTAGTCGACTTTCATTCATCCTCTCAACATGACCAAACCATCTAAGCATACTCTTTTCAATTTTTGTCACTACATCTTCTTTTACACCGCACCGTTGCCTTATCACATCATTCCTCAGCCTTTCAATCTTTCTAAATCTTTCAAAGAATTGAGGGAAATGTTATTTTGTTTTTTAAGTTATCATATAAGCAACTTACAGCGACGCTCATATAGAATAAACAATGCGCTGTTAAATACAATTCTAACATGAATACATAATGAAAACCTATTCGTAGAGATTGGGGGAAGTTAATTAAATTGTAATTGGCAACTTTATACGCCTGCTGTCAATATTACGTTTCGTTTCAGCTTTTGCTACTCCATAAACTGAACAATAAAACATAGATTTAATTCATGAAAATAAAATTAAGACTACTAAAGACTTTAATTTTAATAGAATTAACTTGATTTGAACCATAATTAACATTTTAAAATCTATTTTGGTAAACAATTATTGTTTTTATTACCGTAAGTATGTTAACGTTTTGTTGTGATTTTTTGAAAAGAAAAGGCGGGTAGGTGAAAAATATTTTAGCTGCAGGATTCTCATTGTCAATTTCCGTTCTGTTTGCCTTCCGCCTTGCTTTGTAGCCACGTGAAATCGTTAAAATTAATTTTCAAGATTACTTTCATTGTATTTTATGTAATAGTAATTCTAGTTATTAAATACTTTTGTTATTATTTAAATGAAGAAACTATAGAAACCGATTAGGTAATTTAATTTCTATATTTTTATGTTTAATAATACATTACCATCATCCTCTTAGCCGAAATACTGCTGTGTCCTGCTGGGCATAGGCCAAGCATCGCTACGGTCGATCCTACTCCGCAGCTTTAATTGATTGTTTTTCTAGCATTTTCTAGTATCTTCTGGTATCGTTTACCAACTTTCAACTTTTTCAAATGCTTTATTTTCACACGTGTTGTATTGAAATAAAATGTTCTTCGATGTAATTTCAAGTGAGACCACCTATTTTATTTGTACAAAATATACAATTTTTCTTGTTTACTTTCCGATTCCCATACCACGCATATTTTTTCACTAACTTATAATTTTTCTTTTTAATCTCAGAATGAAATACCAAAGCTTAATATTCGTAATGTACCTCGCGTGGTGTACGGCTCAGTTTGCGGATGAAATGCAGCTGTTTGAGGCAGAGTGTATGGGTGCAGATACGTTCATGTGCATGGGAGGAGGCTGCATCTTCCAGGCGCAGTACTGCGACGGGATTGTGGACTGCGACGATGGCTCCGATGAGAACTTTTGCAGCAGTAAGATGACTACCTACTTAATTTTTCGGAAGTGTGAAGAATCCATGTAAGATTCAAAAGCAATTTTCTCCCACAGTACCTGCCTACTGATGGACATTTAAAGGTGTTACGAACAATTTTCTAAACCATACCCTTAAGAAATAGATCTTTTCTTAGTAGCAATATGTGATTGCAATCGGTTTCACGAGAAAATCGCTTTTGGTTTTGTAGCAAAAAAAAAAAAAAAAAATTTTATTGGCATTAGAACAAACAACACTTTATACAAAAATTACTGTTACCCGTGTTTGCATAAATAGGTGATTTTTATCAACGTACAAAAAAAATCTGTAGGTATTATTCAACCCGTAGCATAATTATGTAGGTATGTTGGTAGGTACCAAAGTGTTAATTTTCGATGTTCTTTTTTTGCTGAAGGTTTTATGTTGATACTAAGTATATTGTAAGTCGTACGTATGTTTTTACTCCCGTGTCTATTACGAGTAGTTTCGAGCTCAAAATTAACCAAAATCGTATACCGTAAAACGAGGCTACTTTGCGCCTAATTTCAACGTGTGTCATATAAAAATTAATAAAAAAAAAAGTATTGAAATTAAGGAAATGTAGTTATGGTAATTGAAAGAGTACATGTTAGGAAATATAATTTTATTGATTAAATATGAATGGCATATAATCAGGTACATATCTATTGTGGACTGTATTTGGTTTTCTTGGCTTGAGGGGTGGAGGAATGAAAGACTTCTTCTTGATTTTCTTCCCTTTATTCTTCCTTGTGGTTCTTCTAGTAGAGCTGGAGGCCGACTGTGTCCTACCAGCCAAATGTTCCTACTTTTATACCTTAAAATCTCCTACATTATTTGATTCTCGGAAATAATTATTCAATATTCTGAGAAGTTGAACAATGCCTCGGACAAATTCTCAGAAATAGCTCAAAAGTTTCGACCAATCAGAGCGCAGCACGAAAAGGCGTCCCGAACCTTAACTACGACGAAACTTTACCGTAACGGGGACCTTTTCGCAAAAATGAATTATTTCTACTTTTATCTTAACAATTTCTTATCCTAAACTTATGTACTACCGCTATATAATTAAAATATGTGCCTACCTATTATAAATAAGTTAAAACTATGCCTATTTTATGTCTATCCTAATACAAATGGGTCTTAACTTATATCTATGTAGGGCCAATGCTCGGCGTCCATTACAGCTCTCCCCCCGGCGTAGCCCGCGTAGCCTCTTCTTTCTTCATCACGACGACGAGCTTGCTCACGGGGCGTCGGAAAGTGCCGGTCCTGGTGCGCACCTCGACGACCCTGACGCCGCCGTCCGGTCCGCGATGCGTGCGCTCGACGACTCCCATCGGCCAAGTGTTCCGGGGCAGCGTGCTGTCGACCACGAGTACTACGTCGCCGGTCTGCATCGGTCGCACGTTGCTCTGTGGCTCGCCGCGAGGCACCAGGGTGGGAAGGTATTCGTGTAGCCAGCGTCGCCAGAAGTGGTCCGCGAGTGCTTGACTAACTCGCCAGGTTCTTCTGTCCGCCTCGTCGCAGGGTCCCGTTGAGGGCAGCCCTTCTGATGACCCCAACAGGAAGTGGTTGGGAGTCAGGGCTTCGGGGTCGCTGGGGTTCACGCTGACGTGTGTCAGTGGTCTCGCATTTACAGAGAACTCAGCTTCGGTGAGTATAGTTCTGAGTACTTCTTCAGCAGGAGCCTTTTCCCTCAGGGTGACGCTGAGGGCTGTTTTCACGGAGCGCACCATCCGCTCCCACGCACCGCCTTGGTTGGGTGCGCCAGGAGGTATGTAGCGCCATTCCATGCGATGCAGGAGTCCTTCGTCTTGCAGGGCAGGCATCCATTCGGTGTAGGCGTTCCGTAGTTCTTGATCAGCCCCACGGAAGTTGGTCGCGTTGTCGGAGTACATCACTTTTGGCCAGCCTCTGCGCGCGGCCATTCGTCTCAGCGCCATGATTGCTGAGTCAGTGGAAAGTGATGCGACGAGCTCGATGTGCACGGCGCGGGAAGTGAGGCATGTGAAGAGTGCACCCCACCTTTTTTCTCGGCGTCGCCCTACCTTGACCATCATTGGTCCGAAATAATCCACCCCGCAGTTAGTGAACGGGCGGTGGAACGGATCAAGGCGGGCGTGTGGCAAGTCCCCTGTAGCCGGTGTTTGTGGCGTTGCTCGTCGCCTCTTGCAGTAGGCGCAGTTCTTCTCGACGGTGCGTACTGTAGGCCGTAAGTGGATGACCCAGTACCGTTGTCGTAGGTCGTTTGTCACGCGTTCTCGGTTGGCGTGACCCGCAGCGCAGTGCTCCCGCAGAACCAGGAGCTTGGTCAGCTGATGACGGCCATCCAGGATGATTGGCCGCTTCGTCTCGATTGGCGCGGAAGAGGCCTCGATTCGGCCCCGCACCTTCAGGACATCGTCTTCTAATACTGGATCCAACCGGTACAGCCGGCTCGTCTTCATCAGCGGTCGCATGGACCGGATCCTCTTCAGTTCTTCGCCGAAACTGTCTTCTTGAGCTTGACGAATCAACTCGGCCTCGGCGCGGTGGATGTGGCGATGCTCCATTGTCGTTGTCCTCCGTCGGCAGATGTCGGTGAAGGCGATTGCTCGGGCGGTGGCCCTCACCAAGACCTCGTATTTTGAGAAGCGGGCTGGGTTCGGTAGCCAGCTGTCTCGTTCTGTCTTCTCACTGATGTGGAGGACCTCTTCGTCCTCGTGCTCGTTCGTCGTCGCTGCGGGCCACTGCTCCTCCGGTAGGAGCAAGAAATCCGGTCCCTGGAACCATCGGTCCGTTGCGTTGATGGGTGTGTCGACGAGTCGAGTGGCGTCGTCAGCTACGTTACATGAGGTGGGCAGCCAACGCCATTCCTCCTTTTGAGTCAGCTCCGCGATCTCTCCTAGGCGGTGCGCGACGAACGGCGTGTAGCGTCGCATGTCGTGGTGAATCCAGTGCACCACGGTGGATGAGTCAGTCCAGTAGGTCGTCTGGCTGATGTTGATGCGGTGCTCCCTTCTTATGGTGTCCGCGAGTCTCGCTCCGATGATCGCAGCTTGCAACTCCAGGCGTGGTATGGTCTGGACTCGGCGAGGCGCCACCTTAGCTTTGGCGGCTACCAACACGACGTTCAGGCTCCCGTCGAGATTCTTTATTCTCCAGTAGGCCACGGTTGCGTAGGCTTGCTCGCTGGCGTCGCACAGGATGTGTAGATCGATGCGCTCGTACTTCTGCATCAGGTAACATCTCGGTAGTCGAAGCTGGGTGAGTTCGGGGAGACGCGCGAGCCAGGATGCGAAGAGCTCGTTCTCTTCAGCCGGAATCTGCTCGTCCCACGTCGTCTGTAGGCGCCACAAGCTCTGCAGTATGATCTTCGATCGTATAGTGTAGTGGCTCAGCAATCCCAACGGGTCGTAGATAGACATCACGGCGCTGAGGGCTTCACGTTTGGTCGGTGCACGGGTTCTTGCTCTTACTTCACCTGGGACCCGATTCATTGATGTGTTGAAGCCCAGCTCATCTCGTTCCGCGTTCCAGTACAGTCCCAAAATCTTGCTCTCGGGCTGTTCTCCCCCCAGTTGTGTAGAAGAGGTGGCGTGTAATTCTTGAGGCACGTCGCGTAGCACCGTTGCGTTGTTGGAGCTCCATCCTCGTAGCGTGAATCCTGCATGAGCGTGTACTGCTCTCGTTTCTTCAACCGCCTTCCATGCTTCTTCCGTGTCTTCGTAGCTGGCTACCAAGTCGTCCATATAGTGACTCCTCTTGATGGCCTCCAGTGCCCGCGGGTACTCTTGCCCGTGTACGTCTGCGTTGTGGTTGCGGACATAGTGGGCCATGTACGGGGAGCTTGTTGCACCGAAGATCATGCTGGTCATCTTGAACTTTCTCGGGGGATCTTCTCTCTGGTCGCCTCGCCACAGGAACTGCTGTGCTGGTTGGTCTTCTGGCCTGATCCGGATCCTCAGGAACATCTCCTGTACGTCCGCTGTGATCCCTACTGCCTTTTCTCGGAACCTAAACAGGATCCCTGGCAGTGATAGTAGCAGGTCGGGTCCTTCCAGCAGCTCGTCGTTTAAGCACACGCCGTTGCTCTTAGCCGCGGCGTCGAATACCAGCCGATGCTTGCCGGGTTTGTTCGGGTTCTGTACGGCGAAGTGTGGCAAGTACCAGCATATAGCGCTTGCTTCCTCTGATCCGTTGCATGGCGTTGCGTATCCCTTGTCCAATAGGTTGTCGATTTGCTTCGTATACTCGGTTGCAAATTCCGGATCAATGTCCATCTTCTGCTCGACCTTCTTCAGTCTCCGGAACGCTTGATCGTAACTCGGTGGCATGGTGACGTCGTCTCGTCGCCATGGCAGTCCGACTTCATAGCCGGTATCGATCTTCTTCGTAGTTCCGGTGACTATGTCGATGGCTCGTTGGTCCGTTTCCTTAATTCTCGGCTTCCCTTGTATGCCGAGTGCGTCGATCTTAAAATGTGCTTCCACTAAGTCGTGGAGTTCTTGGCTGCCGGTCCCTGGCTTCCGTTCAGGCTCGTAGACGTGTAGCACATTCCCTTCTTGATAGATGGCTTTGCGTGGCGCGGTTCCGTGCACCACCCATCCTAGCTGTGTTCTTGATGCGGCTGGTTGTTCCGGGCCGCCGACTCGGAGCTCGCGGGACACGATGCATTCCCAGTGGTCTGTCCCCACTAAGATTCCGGGGCGCGCTAGTTCGTAGCACACCTCTTCTGGTGCCAGGTCCCTCAGGTGCTCGTAGTCCAACATGGTGTCAGGGATGGACTGCTGGTGAAGGCGGAGTTTGTCTATGGTCCTCGCTCTGACCTTGTGCTTGTCGCCGCTCTTCAACCCTCTGACTTGTATGTCCACCAGCTGACTCTCCATCTCTTGTTGCGACATGTTGACCCCGTTCAAGTGGAGAGGCTGCGATGGTCCCTCTGCTCCGATGCTCGCCGCCAATTCCTTATCGACGAGGGTGATTGTGGCTCCTTCATCCAGGAGGGCGTAGGTCTTCGCCTCCCCTCGTGGTCCAGAAATGATGACTGGGCACATCTTCAGCAGAACTGCTCGCGGTCCGGCAGCGGGTCGGGATGCTACGGACAGGACCGCTTCCTCCTTTGGCTCGGTTGTCTTTGGGTCTTCTGTCTTTGCTTCTCGCACTTGATGGAGAGTTGCATGATGCGGGCGGTGACACTCGTCTACGCCGCACGCCTTTGCCTTGCAACTTATGCGCCTGTGTTGCTTCTGAGCGCATTTGAAGCATATCTTCTTCTCCTTTATGAAGCGCCATCGCTCATCCACAGTGAGTGCCTTGTATTTGGGGCATTGCGTCAGGACGTGAGCTTGTTCGCACTTGGGGCACCTGTTTCGTTCTTCTTCCGCTCCTTCGATCGTTGTGAAGACGCTCGCCTTTTTCTTCATGATCATGGTGGGTCGAGTCTCCTTCTTCTGTATTGCGGCGCTTGCAGACGGGGCATACGTATATCGCAATGCCCTATCCGCTTCCCGCATCAAGAAGCGAGACATGACGACGATCTCCGGGTCCGTTGTTCCCTCGTGGTCGTAGGCGTAGTCGCACCATCTTGATCGTAGGTGCGGACTGAGCTTGTCCAACACTTCTCGCGTCATTAGAGGGTTGTACAGGTATCCTCTTCGGTCGATTGTCTTCAGCACGCAGATGATATTTTGCAGCTTGATAGCAAAATTGTTAAGTTCGGCTGCTGATGTACCAGGCTTTGGAAGTTTCTTCAGGTCTTCCAGCGCTCGGTCGATGATGACTTCGGGTCTCCCAAAGCACTGCTCGAGGGTCTTCATTATGACGTCTGGATCTGTGGCCGTGTGTAGAAGGGCGGCCACGGCGTCTCTTGCTTCCCCTTTGAGACAGCTCCTTAGTCTCTGGATGTTCTCTGATGCCGACACCTGGTACATGCTGGTCGTATCTCGTACTGCTGCTTTAAACGGCAACCATTCGTTGGCTGCTCCGGAGAAGGTCGGCAAGTCGGTGTGTCGAGGCCTGGGTCTGGCCATCCTCTCCAACGTGGCGGCCAAGTGTTCGATGCTGCTCCTTCTTGTCGGAGTGGGTGATCTTGCTCGTGGAACTTCGAAGCGTATCTGCTTAGGCTCTTCCCTGGTGTCCCGGGTTCCCTCCTCCCCCCGTGAGTCGAGGGGGTTCGTCCTCAACCATTCGTCCACCTTCTGATGTGGTTCTTCACGAGGAGGAGTGGGTTCTCCATGCACGCTTTCTTCGTCATTGATCGCGGATACTTCAGCTGCAAGTCTCTTCTTGACTAGGTCGGCTTCTAGCTCCAGTTCCTTTCTTTTTATAGCTGCCAGCTTCTCTGCTGCTTCCAATTCTGCCATCCGTAGTCGCGTGGTTATGCTCGTTGTGGATCGTTGGGACCTGATTGATCTGGTCGGCGATCCCTTCCTCCGTTGTGTCGTAGTGGCCGTCAGCTGTGTTGCGGATGGTCCCGCCGTGCTGTTGTCCCCTAAAAATGGTGATGCTGGTGGGTCCAGTGAAAATCTTCTGATCCGCTCCTGCGCAATCATTTCAGCTTCCCTGCGGCGCGCCTCCTGTTCCTGGGCACGTCGCTGCTCTTCGACTTCCGCTGCATCCCCTTGGCTCCTTGTGACCACCATTTTCTATGTTCCTTCGCGAAGTTTCTTCACTTTTCTTCGTGTATCCTGGGTGTCTTCGGATCTTGATTGAACTCGAAATTTTAGGATTTTCAGTTCGGTTCGGGTCGGCACGTTCGGTTCGGCACGTTCGGTTCGGCACGTTCGGGTCGGCACGTTCGGGTCGGCACGTTCGGGTCGGCACGTTCGGGTCGGCACGTTCGGGTCGGCACGTTCGGGTCGGTACGTTCGGGTCGGCACGTTCGGCAACTTTTCGGTTCGGCAACTCTTCGGTTCGGCAACTCTTCTGTTCGGTTGCTCTTCGGTTCGGTTCGGCAACTCTTCTGTTCGGTTGCTCTTTGGTTCGGTTCGGCAACTCTTCTGTTCGGTTACTCTTCGGTTCGGTTCGGCAACTCTTCTGTTCGGTTGCTCTTCGGTTCTTCGACACGTACCCTCTTCGGTTCCTCTTGTTCTCCTTCGCCGGCACTGGTTCGGTTCTGGTCGGCGTTGGCCTAGGAACCGGTCGGTATGGTCGAAGAAACCGGTCGGTCCGGGTCAATGGACCAGTCGGTTCCGTTCGGTGAACCGGTCGGGTTCCAACCGATCGGACTCAAACCCGTCGGGTCGCTCGGCGCAAGCCAGTCGGGTTTTAAACCTGGGTCGGGTTCAAACCTCGTCGGAATGCTAGAGACAACCGGTCGGGTCTAAAACCGGTCGGTCGGTCGGTGCAGTCGGCTTCTTTTCTTCGCTCTTGCCGCAGATTCTTCTTTCTTCTGATATCCGCAGCTCGATGGACCAGACTATTGTGGACTGTATTTGGTTTTCTTGGCTTGAGGGGTGGAGGAATGAAAGACTTCTTCTTGATTTTCTTCCCTTTATTCTTCCTTGTGGTTCTTCTAGTAGAGCTGGAGGCCGACTGTGTCCTACCAGCCAAATGTTCCTACTTTTATACCTTAAAATCTCCTACATTATTTGATTCTCGGAAATAATTATTCAATATTCTGAGAAGTTGAACAATGCCTCGGACAAATTCTCAGAAATAGCTCAAAAGTTTCGACCAATCAGAGCGCAGCACGAAAAGGCGTCCCGAACCTTAACTACGACGAAACTTTACCGTAACGGGGACCTTTTCGCAAAAATGAATTATTTCTACTTTTATCTTAACAATTTCTTATCCTAAACTTATGTACTACCGCTATATAATTAAAATATGTGCCTACCTATTATAAATAAGTTAAAACTATGCCTATTTTATGTCTATCCTAATACAAATGGGTCTTAACTTATATCTATGTAGGGCCAATGCTCGGCGTCCATTACAATATCTTTTTTATTGGCGCAAAGTAATACCTTCGGTGGGATTATTTTGCATCACGTAATAAAATCATGAAATCAACTACGAAATCGAGGACGGCGCATAGACTAAAATCTATTAATATTTTTTTTTTCATATTTCGTCTTTATTTTACACTTTGGAATTGGTAACTAGCTTCAACTTTCTGACTAACTGACCGACTCTTTGACAATCCAAAAGTGCCTGTAATTGGTTTATTTGAAATAAATGCTTTGAGTTTTTTGAGTTTTGAACTTCTGTCTGATTTGGCGCAAAGTATTCCGCATAGGCGCAAAGAAGCCCCGTTTTACGGTACTTAGAATTGTCTCATGCACGAAAGTTGTCAGCGCTTAGGCGGCGACATTTTTTCATAAATCTCAAATAATTCAAATACACTTTTTTTCTACTTAACCTTCATCGTTGTTTATAGTTCTTTACCCTTGTTTCATTGTTAATATTGTAGGTATATACCTATACACATACAAGGTGTAATATTAAACAGTGTTAATCTCTAATTGTACTTATCATTATGAACAACTTTTACTATGGGACAAAACCCGAAATCGCGAAAAAAAAATCACGGTGTTCCCTACATTTTGACGAGTTATGCGAACATACGTAAATGTAGGGAAAAGCTGATTTTTTTTCGCGATTTCGGGTTTGGTGTCATAGTAAAAGTTGTTCATAATGATGAGTACAATGATCCCTTAAGGGATTAACAATGTTTAAAATTACACGTTATAGATAGGTATACTTATGCTTTATGTATGTAGGTATGTTTTATGTAAATGTTACACCACAGAATACCTGCAGTATTGTCTTTCCTTCTCAGGTTGTCTTTAAAAGATCGTTTTAATAGGCCTGCCACACACTCGTCGAGTGGCATGGGAAGTAGCGAAGAAGGTAGGAAGAGACGTAGTGTGGCAACGATACTCGTCATGCTCCTCGTCATGCTCCTCGTCATGCTCCTCGTCATGCCCACTGCTCTCTGTTTTGTCGGTTTTTTGGGCGCGAGTCTAAAGCTAGCTTCCCACGGTGCGTGATATTGCGGACGGACGCGGACCAGCTCGCACGACACACCGTGGGAAGGGTCTCGTCCGTGGTAGCGCCGACGTGGTACCGACGTATCATTCCAAAATGTTGGTAAAAGAGAAGCTTGCACCGCACCTTTGAAGTTACCGACTTGCCCTGGGTCGGACGCACCGCGACGGACGTGTCTGTGCTATCACGGACGAGACCCTTCCCACGGTGTGTCGTGCGAGCTGGTCCGCGTCCGTCCGCAATATCACGCACCGTGGGAAGCCAGCTTAAGGACCGACAATACGAGCGCGAGTGACCGGCCACATAATCGCTCAGACGCAGTCCGCATCGAGCACAGTTTTAACGTCCGTCAATTATGTTGCAAAGGCGGGCGACCTAATGTGAAGCGCCGTGATTGATTGCGCGAGTACAGCAGTGTGTGGGCAGAGAGGGCAACATCGCGGCAGCGCGAGGAAGAGAGCGATGAGCATTGCGAGGAGCATAGTGTGGCAGGGCCATTCGAGATAACACCGCCCATTGTCACACTATGTACAATTTCTACATTTACCTACCTATATTTGTAATTTATATGGTGTACATGTCATGGTCCGATCGTAGAAATGGCCATATCTGCTTGGCCATTTCACGATACGCCGCCATTTTATGATTTGACCATCTAAACTCGGCCATATCGTTCGACTCTCAGCGTTCGACGATTTGCCCAGCGATGCTTGGGCGTATATCGACCCAGATACGCTTAAAAAAATAACATGTCTTTGCTGCTGCGCAGTCAGTCGAGTAATAATTCATATTCGACCTATTCCTACTCGAATGAATCTTATTTTAGGGTCCTAAAAAAACCGTAACTCTAACTTTCTAAGTAAATAAACTAAAAATAAATAACAGCTTTTTACTAAATGCATATGGAAATATATACGGTACTTATAACAATAAAACAATTATGAAAATTTTTGTTTGTCTGTCTGGTTGTTCTGGCTAATCTCCGAAATGGCTGGACCGATTTTGACGGGCCTTTCACTGTCAGATACCTGATGTTATAAGGAGTAACTTAGGCTACTTTTATTTTAGAAAAAAAAAAAAATAGACTTCCGCGCAAAAAAATTAAAACCCATGAAATTGTGAACAAAATCCGATTCAAATAGCGAAACATTGAGACATCCGCGCCGGCGAAGCCGCGGGCAATAGCTTTTACATAATAATGAGTACCTATTCTATACTACTCTTAACTTCTGCTGCAGACCACAAGCCATACGAAGAGTTCTGTAATGAGACGCATCAGTACCTATGCCAGGACACCAAGAAATGTATCCCGTTGACGTGGATATGTAACAACGAGCCCGAGTGCGATGACGGCAGCGACGAAGTCAACTGCACCGCGATGCCAACTACTAAGGATAATGTGAGTACCTGCAGCTACCCTGTTTGACGTGGATACGTAACAACGCGCCCGACTGCGTTGACGCGTGACGTCAGCGACGAAGTCAACTGCACCGCGTTGCCGACCGCTAAGGATAATGTGAGTACATATAGCTCATATTTGATCTACCTCATTTACAGGGTGGCGATTTAGACACCTGCATCCATCAAGGGGGTGATTCTACCCGTCATACTAAACAACTTTTGTTATGAAACTCATTTCGATTCGTAAAAAAAACCTTTCATACATGCACCGAAATAATCGCAATTATTAAAAGGTATAACAAACAGTGTTATACCTTTTAATAAATAGGAAGGACTATACAGGGTGTCTGAGAAAGGTGTGGCGAAAATTAAGGGTGTGGTACAGATCATTAAACTGAATAACTTTCTCCCGGGAACCAACACTGTAATCGCGAAAAAAATATCAGTCGTCCTATACATTTGGTCGAGTAGGTATTGAAGTTTTGTATGTGACGACCGATTTTTCACGATTACATTATTGGTCTCCGGGAGAAAGTTGTTCAGTTTGATGGTCTGTACCACACCCTTAATTTTTGCTACACCTTTCTCAGACATCCTGTATAACCTTACCGGTACTTTTGATCAGTTTGGTCATATTTAAATGTCATTGTTGAAATAGGACAGGTTCAAAAATTAGAAAAAAAAATGTTTCAAAGAATTCACACGTGACCATTTCTATCTCTGGAGCTAGACCACCACCTCTTAAAGCAGTACTCGTATTATTGTAATCTTACTTGAGTGTGGGAAAGAGATGGAGCTAGACGTCATGTATAGCTCCATCTCTTTCTCACACCGAAGTAACATTAAAATAATACTGCTTTAAGAGGTGATGGTTGGCACCCTACTCTACGAATTTAGAAAACTTAAAGCGTCTCACGACTAGTGTTTATCTAGGAACCCTAACCCCGCGTCCATTTTAAAAGCAAGCAAGTCGCAAAGTCGCCTGAACACAGTGACAGAATGATATTTTAAATACGTTTAGCGCTAAATTTATTTAGTACCTAGTGTGTGGTGTAGCGGGCCTTAGACTATCTACGCACTACACGGTCAGCCGTCCGGCTGACTAAAATATGTACCAGAAAATAGTTTTTCACCAACCGCTTCGGTCGCTCTGAGCGTTGCGACAACAGGAGCTATAGACCGACCGCATAACTGAGACGTTGCCTGAGGTAGCCGTGCGGTGCGGAAGGGGTAATAGTTGTTACAAGTTGACGAATCACTGAGCTCTTGAGAGATGGAGCTAGACGTCCTGTATAGCTCCATCTCTTTCTCACACTGAAGTAAAATTAAAATAATACTGCTTTAAGAGGTGGTGGTTGGCCCCCAGAGCATAATATTAGTACTTGGCTGTGGCCCGATTGACGGCCAGCCGGACGGTTGCTAGCGCACTACGCGGATAGTGCTAGTTTGTGGTTGCCCCGTTGCCCGCTACTGACGGTGCACGTGTTCACCAGCGCTCGCGCATTTCATTGATGACAACAGGTAAATAATTAGGAGGAACAGAAAAAATTATAATTGAAATACAAAACAGGCCATAAAAGTTCTTCAAACGATTTCAGACTCATTCTAGTAAAAACTTATCTCCATACTTTTTGAGCTCTTCGAAAAATAATCCAAAATGCTTGCTAGTATCTCGTGTTTGCAAATAAGGATGCACCCAATACCTTTTTCTCTGTTTTTTTTTTCTTTATATAACGCGAGTAAATGCAGGGTTTATGGGACAGCCCTCCGCAGACTGATGGGGTGAATTCAGTATATCATAAGATGACCGGTACATGAAATTATTTCAGAACGTTATGGGAATCCAATAAATCTGATTTGTTTTATTACCTCACACGCAATGTATCGTTACGGTGGCAAAACGTGGCGTGCGTAGCGAACGGCAGTGCAGCGAGCCTTCTTCCGCCGAGTATTTCAATATCCATTGCTGATTTTTTTATTTTTGCTGTTTTATTTACATAAATGGAGTGTTGCGTACAGAGAATGTAATTTTACCAACGAATTAAGAATGATATTAAAAAATAAAAAGAATAGTAACTGAAAATACGATAAAAAATTAAAATTTTCCTGAGAATATTTTCGGTGGAATATGATTCAGAATAAGGAGCTGAACGCACCCTGTTAGTTTGCGGAGGGCTGTCCCTTACACCCTCTATAATAAATAGCTGCAACTTCTGCGACGTCCATCTTGGAAATGAGTCGATCCAACCGCAAACCACGACGGTTTCTCAACCGCGCCTTCCGGTTGTGGTTACGGCTACCCAACACCCGATTAGCCGCAAGCACAACCGCATCCTGCAATTAGCCGGACGGTTGTCCGCGTTCCGATTAACCGCATAATGCGTAGAAGGCCTTAGTGCGCGAGTTCGACTCGCACTTAACCTTTTTTTTAATTTTCCATACGGTAATATCATGTCATGCATTGCCTACAGTCGACGTGTTTCAAATGTGGCGACGGCAAGTGCATCTCGATGCTGTGGGTCTGTGACGGAGTGTACGACTGCGAGGACAAGAGTGACGAGTACGCGCAGGATCTGTGTCGTAAGTGTTCTTGATTACCTTACTTTTTATGCAGATATGTATATGTTAACAGTAATTGAATGTATAAGAGCGGAGAGCTTCACCTGACAGAATTTACATCGCCGATATTCCGTCGCGTAACGTACAGCCGTTCGATTCTGTAAAAATGTCACCGTGAAAAGTTAGTGAAGTGAGCTTAGAGTAGTGTCAATCCCTAGCATCAGTAGATCTATTCTGTGTACATCTCACCGTGTAACCTTTGGTGAAGTGAGCTGTCATTTCCCTTGTGTAATAGGGATGACACTACTGACAGCTCACTTCACCTAGTTTTCAGTGATATTTTTTAGAATAGCGTTGCAAGTGGAATGACGGCTCACTTCAAGCTCACCACCTACGTGTTCATGGTGACATTTTTACAGAATAAGTAGATCGGATGTACCTCTAGTGAAGTGAGTACGTTCCGAATTGCGCTGTAATCGATTTGAGCGTGCTTGCACCCGTTCCGAATCAGCGTGAGCGAGATAACGATGTCCCGTGAATCGTCATAGATGACGTCATGACATGCACCATCTTGCGATAACGCCGACTATGCCCTAAATTAATATCACCGTGAGCGCTGTCAAAAATGACAATTGTGCTGTTTTGTTTTGAGTCGCATCATAACTTGAAACTAAGGTGGCATTTTCGAAATTGTGCTTCTGGCTACAGCCGCTAACTAACCAAAGAAGAAGAAATTTGTGGTGTATACACAAAGAAATACTGTAATCCAACCATGAGTATTTAAGTGCACTGCGAGCGCGTTCACAAGCGTTCCGAATTGCTGACAGATCTCAGCTGTCATAATCGTGATTTCTAAATCGGAACGCAAATTATTGAGGTGACCGCTGTGAGCGGTTATGGCATAATTCGGAATGTAGCCTTAGTGTGCCTGGTTATGGTACAAACCTGCGATGCGATGCGAATTCGCAGTTTTGTGTGGGAGCCCTACAGGCGTCACCGCGTCACGTTATTTAATTATTTTACTATTTATGTATGGACGGCAGCACATCAAGCTACTATAATCTGTCAAATTTCTTTAATAAATTTTCAACTTTATCGCTTAAGCATTAGATTTAAGGTTGATTGGGAAAATTTGACAGTTTCGGGTAGCTTGACCTGCTGGCGTCTGTACACACAATAAAACATAAACAGATACGACATTATGAGTATTGAGTACAAAGGTACTGCTTATTTCTTAAGAAATTTCTTCCAGCAGACCTGCGAAAGGAGAAATGAAAAAGAAATGTAGACAATAGTGTGTGAGAACAAGAAGAGAAGAATATGATTGAAACTAAAATATTAAATATACCTACACATATATAAAGCAAAAAATTACAAATACTTAAATAAATAAATATGCTATAAACCTATATATATATATAAATTCTCACAGTTGAGAGGAGAGGTAATGCTCTTTTACTCGTTATGTTTAGACATGTAGGTGTGCTATGCTATCCGAAAATTTCGAAAGTATTTTCTAAACGAAACCGAGCCGAGTCTTAATTCGGCAAAGATTGTGGGTTAATGCTATGTAGGTATATATTTAGTAGGTAAGCCTTTATACAAGTAAACAGGTTACGGGTATAAAATGAAGCTGAGAGTCACTCATACTCTCCGTCATTGTGATATTTTTTTTTGTACTGAAGCGCACCTGGGAACCTTCTGGATACGCAGATATAAGGTCAAAGTTGCAAGTTTTTAAACTTTTTTTTCATGAAAACTAGTTTTAAGTCTTATTATTTTACAACAGAACACAACATAACATCACGCCTTGTTTCCCCGAAGGGCAGAGGTGTACCTATAGGTAGTACACCCACACTTCGCCAGTTATGTTTATGTCCCGTGTAATAGGGGGCGAGCCTATTGCCATCTACCGGGCACAAATCTAGACTCCGGGCTGCTTATTATTTTACTCCCACGACTCTTGTACCGTTGCGTATCATATCGAGCCTTTTCAGGAAGAACATCGTAAGCAACAGTTCGCACTTTTTCCAGGAAAGGGTTTTTCTTTCCTGTTTAACGATGTTTTTCATTTACGATGATAATTTCTTACAACAATAAAGTCGTGTAAATTTAAAATAAAATTTAAAAATACCTAATCGCGACAAGATGTAAAACTGTCGAATTACGAAGAAAAAATAGTTTTGTGATTATTGGAGCTTACGATATTTTTCCTGAAAGGCTCGAATTATGGTTATGGCACACCAAAAATAAAAGTCGTTTCCCAGCAATAATTTTTGCTCAGCGCAATCAATGCGTAGATAACAGCTGTCATAGGTCTTTTTTACACCCTGTGTATGCACAAGTGGATTTTTTGCATGTTTTAACCAAAATCCTCCAATCCTTACATTACTCTGCAGGACACGTCACCCTGCCCCACGCGATCCTCGAAGGCCACTACTGTAGCGAAGTGCCCAGTTTTGGAGAACGTAGTTACAAATGTCTGGACTCCTCCTACTGTCTGCCGAGCTACTTGATGTGTGACGGCATTCAAGACTGCCGTGATGGCAGCGATGAGGGGGCGTTCTGCAAGAACTGTGAGTTTTTTTTCATTCTTCTGAGTATTTGGAGGCTTAGCTACGCTTAGATACAATACGAAGTAGTATTTTTGTACTGTCTCCACTTTTTACCCTAAATAAATGAAAATAAATAAACTTTTTACTGAATACCTAAGAAAACGTCTAAGGGCTGATTATTCAATCGTCAGATAACTTTTATCTGGGGAATAAGTTCGACGTTTTGACAGCTTTTGTATAGAAAATATGTCAAACCGCCATATTTATTCCTCAGATAAAAGTTATCTGACGATTGAAAAATCAGCCCTTAAACGTGTATGAATCCCGCCCAGCTTCCAAACACCTATAGATATAACAGTAATCATCTTTTTCACAGGGCACTCAATGTGCACAAACTACAACTGCTCAGGCAACGACACTGAATGCTGGCCTGAACGCTACGGACCCAGCTGCATATGCCTGTCCACGCGTCAGTACAATTACGTCACCAAACAGTGTGATGACATCAATGAATGCCTTATGGAACGACCAATGTGTTCCCATATGTGTGTGAACGCTGATGGACATTATATTTGTGAATGTGATCACGGGTACATTGCGGACGATTTTCGGTATCTTTGTTATGCTAGCGGTAAGTGGATTTTGTTTTCATATAGTTTTTGTTCCTTCACAGTTATTTTTAGGATTCCCTTCCCGAACGGTGCCAAATGGAGCCTTAACTTCTAAAGCTGGCTTCCCACGGTGCACGATTCTGTGGATTATCGCACGGCCGACGACCACAGACAGCTACACACCGCACACAAGGCTCTTCCAACGGTGCGTGTCAGTCTGTTAGGCCTTGAGGGTCGAAGCCATTTTGTCATTCCAAAATGCAAAGTGAAAGAGAAGCTTGCACCGCACCTTTGAAGTTACCGACTCGCCGCGGATCGGACGCACCGCGATGGACGTGTCTGCGCTACCACAGACGATACTCTTCCCATGATGCGTCGGTGCGGGCTGGTCCGCGTCCGTCCGCAATATCACGCACCGTGGGAAGCAAGCTTCAGCCTCCGCTGTCCGTCCGTCCGTCCGTCTACAGGTAGACAGTTGAAATTTTCATAGATTGGGTATTTCTATTGTCGCTGTAACAACCCTTTATAGCAGAATTTTTTATGTCAAAATATTATTTTGCATCACAGCGGATAGCATAAACTTCATTTCGCAGAAAATCGTTTGGCAAACACTCATATTTATCATACATTCATTATTCATATTTTTGTAAGTCAGAATCATCTTTACATATCCATATTTAAAAAGTAGAACCATATTATATCGCAGAAAGTTTATAGTCAGAATCGTCTTTTGGCATACATTTCATATCCATAATAATTGATGAAATAGTTGATTGTGAAATATGTGGTTTTTATTTCCCTGTAAGTGGCATGCAAACATGCAAACGAGCATACACCATGCATGCAAGCGAGCATGCAACATGCAGCAGGCCTGGTTTCTGTCACGGCTCCGGCGCTGCGGGGCTCCAGCGGGCCCACGCGAGCTTATCGTCGCAAGCAGCTGAGGCTGGCCGGGGCAGCCTCAGCTGCGGCGGCGAGCGTTAAAGCCACCCGCTCCTCAGCTCGCGGGCCGCCTCGCCCCTCCGCGCTTACAAGGGCTTAAATAAATTACACTCTAGGGGTAGGGCAGACAAGACTACGTGGAGTCGGTTTTGCAGCGATTCGTTTCTGTCACTAACTTTTAGCACAACATATTGACTTTTTTTAAGACAGTATTTTAATTTTAATTGAATGTTAAAAATGCTATTTTATAGAAATGGCAATATGTCTAATAAAATTATTCCAAATGAAATTCAGCCATCTTCATAGTATGCCAAGTGAAACTGTACCAAATAATCGTCGCTCTAAAGAAACGTACGTAACGGGATTTAAGTAAACGAAATCATGCGGAATTTTAACTTTGCCAAAGGTTCAAAAATTCTGACATCTTAAAAGTATGCCATTGTAAATTCGGACATATAAACATTCGGATTCAGCCAAACAGTAATTATATTAAATCATTTTTATGCCTTAAAAATATTCGTTTAAAGAAGATTAATTATGCCAAGTGTGTTCAAAAAAATAACGGCCAAATAAATAACGGAGCATTCAAGCAAGATTGATGGCAAGATTCTGCCAGATAGCCCAACTTAAAAAATAAAGGGGGTCCCCATAATTTTATTTTTACCTCTGATTTTGAATCACTGTCAAAATCACAGTGATCTTTATGCTCGTTATAATAAGGTTGCTATTGGTTTGCTTTGGTTGCTGTTTGGTTGATCCTATCAGAGGTAAAATAAATTTAGGTAACTGTGAAATTTAACAAACAGTCCGTATGTTAAGCTGAATTCTCAGACTTTATTTAGTAGTCTTGAAATCACTGGTTGAAATGAATATGTTCCACTATTGGATATAATATGACAGCATTGCATAAAGGACCAATTATGAAGCTAAGATGAAAGCGCCAGGGTAGCCCGCGAAATTCAAATTTTCTTACGTTTTTTGCAATTTGCAGGTCAGCATTCGGTTGTATGTTGATTCAAATATGATTCGCGACTGTGACAAAATTTGTCACGGTCGCGAATCCTATTTTAATAATGTAATTTTTTTAATATTATGTATTTAACCTCATTTACAAATCGTATATGAGAACAAGTATTATAATTACGACGAATAAGTGTCGTAGATGCGAATCTCTATACGTATCGTTTCGTACGGTTTTTGACATGTCTTTATGTAGGGACCGTCGAAATATGTATTTATAGAATTATAATAATTAAAGTCATAAATACAACACTCCAGGACCAAGTAATTCTATTGAATGACTATTTCATGAAATCTTAACATTTCAGGATTACACTAACTTAAGGAATTGTATTACTGATTTTAATGATTATAATTCTGTAAATACATATTTGTTACGGTTGCGAATCAAACTTTAATCAACATGCACCCAGACACTGAGCTGCAAATTGCAAAAATCGTAAGAAAATTTGAATTTCGCGGGCTACCTTAGCGCTTCCCCATTAAGGTGGATCCGCAGAGGTAGCCCGCGAAATTCAATTTTTCTCGCGTTTTTTTGCAATTTGCAGGTCAGTGTCAGGTTGTATCTTGATCGAAATATGATTCGCGACTATCATTACCTAAATATTCATGGAACTCGGAAATCTTTGGTATATTCAAATTATAAAAACTTAAAACATATTCGCGACTATAACAAATATGTATTTACATAATATTATAACCATAAGAATCATCAATACATCTCTCTAAATTAGATTTGTTCTAAAATGTCATGATTTCCGAGATTAGGACATTTTAGAACAAGTCTATCAAGTATGCCTCGTTGGGCTAGTGGTCGTAAGCGGCTGCTGAGCAAAGGACCCTGGATTCGATCCCCAAGTTGGGCATGCCATTGGGTTTTCCCATTGATAATTTCTCAGTAAAAATCTGGAACCTAGACCTGTACTCCATTCATGACACTTCTTAATTAAATAAACCAGCCAAGTGCGTGTCGGACCACACGCAATAAAGGGTTCCGTAGTTGGGGTGAATTTATCCCAAGAACAAACTTATCACTGTAGTTGAAAAACATGTTCTCCCATACATCCCAATTGCAAATGTAAGTGAGAATTACCATGTTATTTTCAGACCATAGACCATATAAGGTTTTCCTGTAATCTATAAATAAGTATTTATAAAACTATTTTCTGTATTTTATTTTTCAAAATTTTATGCTCTGTAGGTTCGGAGTAAACAGGGGTACAGTCAATGTTCATCTGTTTTCTTAAATAACTTTAAAACTTATTTTAAAATTATTAAAAAATATACTTGAGACACAGTAAACCCTTTCATTTGATATGTCACACGGTACATTTTGCACACTTTTATTTTTATTTTCTTATCCCCCAAAAGTGGCCCTCACATTCAAAATTCATTTATTTACGTAACACGTCCGTGTTTGGGTCACAGAAATTGATGTGTAACAAATTTCAACTTAATCAGCAGACAGACAGACACGAGTGATCCTATAAGGGTTCCGTTTTATTCTTTTGAGGTACGGAACCATAAAATAAAAATATTTTTTTTTTTCTACGTAAGTATATTTAAATGTCTTTGTTTGAACCAAACATTTGAATACATTTCATAAACCCATAAAACCACCAAACTGCTTAACAACTTCCCTGTCCCCATACAACGCATTTTTCACAGTTTTTTCTTCTGATGAGTTATATATAACATTCTTATATACCATAAAATATAATTTTCATAAATTATTACATGTAGATTTATCCTATTTTGGTTATTTTATGACTCATATGTGACTCATGGACGCAGGGCGAAAACTTCTCTCGTGAGTCATATATGACTCATTGGACAGGGAAGTTGTTAAAACAATTAGTCGGCGGGGGCGGGACAAACTGGCGACTATGGTTGCATCTGTTATTATAACTAAACAGTAAACACCTCTGCCTACCCTTCTGAGAATACGGGCATGATATTATGTTAATTTTAGGACCGGAAGCGATGCTGTTCTTCAATACACGAAACGACATCAGATACTTGAAGATCAAATCTAAGCAGATGGTCACAGTAGCTACTGGCATGAAAAAGGTTGGTATCATTTCCAATCACTAAGACCTAACCTGTGAACATCGTCTGAAATTAATTAATAACGATATTTACAGCGTGTATTAGAAAGGCGTGGTACAGACCATTAAATTGAACAACTTTCTCCAAGGGACCAGCATTGCAAACGAAAAAAAAAAAAACCGTCTCATACATTTGGGTTGAGTAGGTATTGAAGTTTTGTATGGGACAGTTGATAATATTTTCGCTATTACAATATTGGTCCCATGGAGAAAGTCACACACACTGTATAGGTACAGAGGGCCAACCACCACCTCTTAAAGCAGTATTATTTTAATGTTACTTCAGTGTGAGAAAGAGATGAAGCTATAGTTACAGGACGTCTAGCTCCATCTCTTTCCCACACTCAAGTAAGATTAAAATAATACTGCTTTAAGAGGTAGTAGTCTAGCTCCTGGTACTAATATTAAACTCGAAGAAGTGAAAGTTGTGAGTTTGTATGTAGGGGTAAATTTCGGAACTACTGATTAGTTTAAAAAAAAAAATTACTAATGGCTATGCTACAGTGCCATGGATATGATAAAGGTTAAAACACGCGGACGAAGTTACAACCAAAACAACAAACAATCTATTTACAAAGGAACAATAGTTTATATAGTGAAATGATCACTGTTGCTTATTGACCGAGCATTGGCTCAGTGGTAACAGTCCCGACTTACGAGTTGTAAGTTCGAACCCAAGGAGGCGCTTTACTTTGAGTAATTTATTTCATCGCCACTACTCTCAAGACGGTGAAGGAAAACATCGTGAGGAAACCGGCATGTCCTAGAACCAAAAATTCGAAGACACGTGACATCTACCAATCCGCACTGGGTCCGCGTGGTGGATTTCAGCCCGCTCCCTCTCACAGAGAGGAGGCCTGTGTCCCAGCAGTGGGAACGTTATATTATTTTTATTTTATTTTATTTTAATTAGTACAGAGACAGACTACAAACTAAGACAATTCAGCACAGATATGACAACATACAGCACATAAATCTGAAGTCCAATTATTACTGTACACAGCGTTCAACATTTAATATGCTTCTTTAGTGACAGTTAAGGTGGAATAATTTGAGATAATGACACTGCGGCATTTACAACTTATATAAACAATTTTTAAAAACGTTAAAACTGTTCAAAAACAAGTCTACCTTAGGGCATATTGCATTGTATTGCCTGCACATTCACATTATGCTGACTGTACTTAGTTTACAATATTTCACGAAAGGAAATAGGTAATGCAAGTAATCTAATTGAATAATGTTTTTGTAAAGGCGCACGGCGTATCGTTCGATGGCACATACATCTACTGGGTGGAGACAGCACAGGGCCACCAGTGTATTTTCAAGGCTCAACTCGATGACGTCGAGGATACAAAACACGTAAGCAACGATTTTTGTTCTAGATTATATGATAATACATAGCTTATGGTTTTCTTCATATTCTACTACGTTCTAGAACAAGTATTAGGCCAGCCTATAGTAGTCCACTGTTGAACATTGTAGGTTACAGGTATCTCCAATGATATTAAGTAACCTTCATCATTATTGCCTAGCCTTTTCCCTAACTGTGGGGGTCGGCTTCCAGTTTGACCGGATGCAGCTGGATACCAGGTGGCCAACCACCACCTCTTAAAGCAGTATTATTTTAGATAATGTTACTTCAGTGTAGGAAAGAGATGGAGCTATGCAGGACGTCTAGCTCCATCTCTTTCCTACACTCAAGTAAAATTACAATAATACTGCTTTAAGAGGTGGTGGTCTAGCACCAGTATTTTACATGGAGCGACTGCTTATCTGACCTCCACAGCCCAGTAATTGGGTTTAACACAATACTCCTTGGTAAGTCTGGTTGTCAGACTTCAGGCATCTGCACCCAAATTGCGTCACACACTATCAATCACAATCTGAATGATTTTGAAGCATATTGCTGATCCATTGCTTCATATGTTCGAAAAATTTGTCTGCTCAACCACGTAAATAACACAATGAATGTTGTTGAACTGTCACAATGAAACTGATTCCTACTATAAGTGTGTTACGCAATTAGGGTGTTGACTAGAAATGGGCAAATGCATGGGCATTTTTGGCAAATTGGGAAAATTCCTAATAAGTGCCCATAAATTTCTGTCATTGGGCATTTATCTGGGCATATATTTTTTGTTCCAAAATTAATTTACGAAATTGATGTTAGCTTTGCAAGCTGGCCTAACTTGTTGAGATTAGTTATGGTTAATTTTTTAAAGGTGTATTTTTATGAATTTGCTCAATCTATTTTTTATGTTTTACAAAACCATGTTTACGAACATAAATGTTACGAATTACCCGGCGGGTGGCGGCGTAAAAATAATTGCATCGTGAGAAGGGTACGGGGCGAGGGATGCGTACACTGTTATGGTTAGTTCTTTTAAGTACATATGTACATACATATTAAAGTATGTCTTATAGAACCATATTAATGGTATAAATGTTAAAAATTCCGCAGCGCCGGTAAAAACGCGGGGTGAGGTTAAGGGGTGAAGGATGCGCACAAATAACGTTAAATAAACTTAAAAAAACTTTTTTTATCATAAAATTGGAATTTATTAAATAAAAGTGAAAGCCTACATCGTCTTTTCAATGAAGATACTGTTCCTGAAAGTTCTGAGATGGAAGACACAGATAACGATACTATATGCAAAGATGCTGCCACGGAAGGTCACATGCGAGAGGATATGGAATTTTTACTTATCGAGGATAGATGGAAAGATATGGAACCAGTAGCTTCAACTTACGACAAACAAACGATATACAATTCATAAATATAAGCGAACAGTTATACGACACCGATAGTGATTAGGGTAATTGGCCCTACAATACAATAAAAATATTAATTTGAATATCATACCCTTTCGGTGTCATCAATGGTTCTCTAGTGTAGTACTGTACTGTAGTGTGGGTAGTCACTTATAATTAAAATTATGATTATGTTGATTATTAAAATTTTCACAATGCTGTTCCTATTAATGCCAAAAATTATTTTTATTGTTTGTTTAGTCCATATTGTTTTATTTCATGTAACTTAGCACATATTTTACTATTTTTTAATATAAAAATTATGTTGTTAATCCTTGTATCCCTATTTCCACTTGAAAAAGTATATCAGTGCTATTATTATTATTTTAAAATAAAAATGTGTTCAATCATTGACATTCAGTGGCGGAGGACAGGGTGTTGTGGCGCAGATTGGGAGAGGCCTAAGTCCAGCAGTGGACTGCGATAGGCTGAGTTGATTGACATTGTCTTTTATTTATTTCATAAGTACTATTTTACACGAAGAACTATATTAAATCACGTTTAACGACCCCATATTTTTATGCCCTGCGATTGGGCATATATCGGGCAAAAATAAATTTATTCCGAAACTGCTGGGATTTTACCAAATTTTCGTGCCGGCCAGAAACACATTGCCCATCTCTAGTGCTGACTAACTTTATTATTATGAATAAGCTTATTGTATAATTGGGTATCCCGCAAGTTGCACTACATTACTAGCCACCAGCGGGGCAATTGCTCAACACACTTACAGTAGGAATCGGTTTCATTTTGACAGTTCAACACCATTCATTGCGGTTTTTTATGTAGTTGAGCATACAATTTTTTTGAACATATGAAGATTAGCAATTCGTTTCAAAATCATTCAAATTGTGATTAATAGTGTGTTACGCAATTAGGGTGGTCTTCGCGTTCCGCATAGTTCGAAGAATTATCGTTAGTTGAGGTGAGGCTTTTACATTGGGCCACCACGGGTCATAGGTCATATTATCAAATCTCCGTTCACTTCTAACATGGCATTTTTAATGGTTTGGCGAAAATTCACACATGAAGAGTACCAGTATCTATAAATAAATAAATAAATAGGAAAAAATATTTCCTAAAATGATAATGTAGTTATAAAGTGGTCACAGCCCTCGTGTGCCTCGAAGCAAATTGCAATCATGACTTGTTTTTGATGCTTCTATGTGCCGACAACGATACGTCTGTGACGTTTCGCCGGTTCATTCAAACAGCCCTGTATAATCAGATTTCTGTTCGCAGGTGCTAGTAGGGCTCGGGCTGGAAGACCCGGGGGACATCGCAGTGGACTACTTAGGCGGGAACATATACTTCAGCGACTCGGAGCGCGGAATCATCTCCGCGTGCAGGGCTGACGGCTCCATCTGTACTACTATCAACACGGACACTAAGCATCCGAGATTTCTCACCCTTGATGCCAGGAATGGGTAAGTTCTGAAATGTCTCTTTCAGGTCTGTTCACATCACGTTCTTAATTATATAGTGTATATCCGTCATTACATACTGTGATGTTAGTTTGAATGCCTTCATTGCCTTATATGTATGTTTTAAGACCCTCATTTTCCACGATATTATTCGTGTGAGGATGATGATCGTTAAACAAAATAAAAATCATCAGACAAAAACCACGATTCGAAAAAACAAAAACGATTTGTGAATGCGTTTTTTATTTCCTCGAATATATTAAATTCTACTTCCTACTAATATTATAAACGCGAAAGTTTATGAGGATGTATGGAAGTTTGTTACTCTTCCACGCAAAAACTCCTGAGCGGATTTGGATTAAATTTGGCATACAGATAGTTTATAACTTTAAATATAGGATACTTTTTATCCCGATATCCATACGGGATCGAGACTTATACGTCTGTTGGCTGAACGATGATGATGGCTTTCATCATCATCATTTCAACCTGGAATACCCAGCAGTGGGTGGCCTATAAGCCTCCCCATTTTTCTGCCATTTTTCCCGGTATTGTGTCCCTCGTCGGTGTTTCCCGCAACTATCGACTTTAGTTAGTAGTATACTTAAACTACATAATGTGACATACCTACATTATGTACTTTATCGGTAACAGATCGAGTTATTTTAAAAGGAGGACTAGTGTCAAATCCAGTCTGTGTTGAATTATTCTTGAATTACACCTAGCACCCTAATTTCGTAACACAATATCAATCACAATTTGAACGATTTTGAAGCATATTGCTTAACCATTGCTTTACATGTTCGAAAAATTTGTCTGCTCTACAACGTAAGTAACGCAATGAATGTTGTTGAACTATCAAAATGACACCAATTCCAACTGTAAGTGTGTCACGCATTTAAAAACCGCTACCTTGTAGAACTACACTACAAGACCTAACTTTTTCAAATAATCTTGTCTGTTAAAGCGACCGAGTTTATGGGTTTGCAAAAAGGTCTCGCAAGCATTTGTGATCGGTGATATACCTAAGTGAAATGTCTACCTAAGTAGACATTTCAAGTTCTTCAAACATAATATCCTCCACAGCAAAATGTACTGGGCGGACTGGCACCAGCGCGCAGTGATAATGTCAGCACGTATGGACGGCAGCCAGCCCGACGTGCTAGTGGACCACATGGATATGTTCGCGACCGGCCTGGCCATCGACGTGCCCAATGACCGCCTGTACTTCGTGGACAGGACCATCAAAGTCGTTATGATTTATGGGAAGCATGTCTATGTGAGTTCTGTCAGACTTTTCTGCCGTATTTATTTACAAGCTTTTATTTAACTTTGTTAGTTAGTTAATATGACATGTATGGGTCAAATCTTGTAAGCTGAATTAAAACCACTTTCTCTTATCTTACGGACTTGATATTTTACATGTTGGTTCAGTTTAGAAGACAAAGCATTTTTATGATGCATGATTCTACACCCAGGATTGGCTCCAGATGAACAAACTTCTCAACTGTCAACGGTATAGATACGAAATTTTATATACGCATTTAATTATGATGGTCCGTTCTAAAATCCACCATGATCTGGCTGCTGCACTCAGGATTGGCTCCAGACTAGGGAACTTTAAAACGGTTAACAGCAGAGACACTAAATTTTATTTACGTTTTCATACACCATGACCTGCCTGCTGACTTAGGATTGGCTCCATACGAGAGATCTTTTCAGCGGTGAACAGCATAGGCACGAAATTTTGTATACGCATTAAATTATGATAGCCCGTTCTAAAGTATGGCATGACTTGGATCGTACAACTCGTTTGGCTTCACACCATGACTTGTGTAAAAGCATGTTTGGGTTCGTTGGATTTGTCTTTACAAGTACCTTTAAAGTGAAGGCGATAGAACCGATATTCAAACTGTTTTACCAAAGAAACAGATACTCGTAGTAGGCCCGACGTCATAGGACAAATAAGAATATAGTATGTATGGCTACATTGCGCACTTATATCTATAATCTGTTCCGAAACAATCTGATGAAACTGTAAACAAACCTGGCTTAGAGGGGCAATTCTCGTAATTTTATGAACATTCTCAGTGTCAGTATATCAAAAATACCTATAATTTCCCTAAATTTTTGACATTTGATTGTCGCTGAAATGAGATTGCGACTAGATTTTGAACGTTTTTAGTTACGGGATTTGGGCTTCAGGTTAAATTCTTACGCAATCACTGACTAAAGTGAATTAGTAACACGTTCATCTATATTTAGAAGGTCTCAACTTTATAACTCATCTGTTTGTTCAACGATTACCTATTATTTTAATAACGTTATTAAAATTCAATTGAATAATCATGGGCGAAAATTTAGGTTATAAAGTTAACCTCAATTAATCGTCAGAAGTAATGAAAAACCTCTAAAATTAGAATTTCGGGTTTAAGTATTCAAATAATCAATTCAAAGCACTCAATTTTTAAGTGGCACTACAAATTGGCATACACAGAGATCTTCTCTTCTTCTTCTTGTTTTCTGATTCAATTATTTATATTTTCATCAGATGCTTTTGGAACCGACCATAGTATACCTTTTCATTCTTTATCCGCCCTTTTACTTTATTCTGGCTAATTTAGCTCTTACCTCTCAAAGTGAACATAAAGAAACCTCTACATCTCTGAATTCCCCAACAGTCTTTATTCGAAGAACCATTCCACCACCCTTACTCCATCGCGGTGTTCGAGAACACCGTGTTCTGGAGTGACTGGATTTACAACAGCATTCAGACGACGGACAAACTGCACAGCAGCACACAGAAGAGGAATGTGCTGGTGAAGCTAGATACTCCAGTGTTTGGTGAGTTTGTTGTATTATTATATAACAGCAGAATATTCTTTACACATATATTAAGTAGTTAAAAAAAAGTTGGGACGTGTCGTGTGTATTGTAGTTGTGTATTAAAAATCAAAAACAAAAACTTTTGATAATTGAAACTTGAGAATGTTTTTTCGGACATGTCTTTTTCGTTACGTGACGATTTCTACTAGTCAACACATACCACAAACCGCGATAAAGAACTTCGTTCCAAAGAAACATATGTGACGGAAGTCGGATGTCCCATTGGCTAACAAGTATTTTATATGAATAGGTTTTTGTACGTACGTATCATTCATTCCTGAGTTAAAAGTCTTTTTATAAATTCTACAGAAGTAAACTCGACCGATTTTAAAATTGAAAATACTTATTTTGAACACAATTTTTATTTAACTTTACGACTGTCCATTTATATGAATGACACTAATCAAATTGTGCTAAATCAAAATGCTATAAGATAGTTGTTTTCTCAGGTATCTTTTGAAGGACTTCTAAATCCATCAGTGGATCCAGCTCAGTTACCGAATTTTTTCATTGGGAATTTCTTAGTAGAAGCCCGGAGTCTGGATCACCAGTTCCATAAGATCTTGAATTAACATAACTATCGAAACTCTACGAGGAAAATAGGCGTGTTTTACGCCATGGCCACGCTCAAGCGACACGCGTCTTGCGACAGCGACAGTGGAGAAAACAAATGAAAGGAGTTGTTTAGAGCGTGACATGAGTCACCGCGATGCGACTTGCGGAGCGACGGACGGAAACGGGACGCGCGCGCGTGTCGCTTGACGCAAGATGCGACGCAAGTTGCATCGCTCGAGGCCGTGAACCGCATGAACGGGTCTTATAATAGTATCTCTGTTGTAGGCATGCACATGTACCACCCGGTCTTGATGAACGCCAGCTCGAACCCTTGCAGCAACAACAATTGCTCGCACATGTGCCTCGTCAACTCCAACGTCAGCCACGTGTGTGCCTGTCCCGATGGCATGGACATCGTCAATAACGCGTGTCATCGTAAGTACTCCTATAACTATTGGCACTAATTCTTTAATAAAACAGCTGAATTGCAGAAACTAGGGAGCACAAATTTTTAGGGTTGAGATTTGATGGCTGCAAAACGAAAAGGTTATGATTCATCCATTAATTAATATATGACGGCAAATATATATGATCATTTTGTGGAAGGTATTATTATTATTATTATAGAAGTGGTAGCACAAATATGTGACATCGAAGGAACCCCAAAAATATCTGGCGAGATAAGCGACGCCTAAATAAAGGATTCTGCATTGACTTAAAAATATCTGTCCATGCAATATCAACGGGCATATATGTCTTGCGTCAAAAATGTCTGCCTACTCAAATAAATTCAGATTAATGTGATACTTCGTTGTGATCGAAAATATGTATATGACATCACTTTAGCAACATTATAACATACAGCGTACCGCTTTAATGGCGACGTTAGTTTATCACACGTATACGGTTACGCGTTTTCGATTATTTTATTGATTTATTTACAGTTTTCTAAAATAGCATCTTGGAGCAACCTAGCGCAGAGGTCATTTGCTGGGGTCACGGATCACAACACCGCTTCAATGAAATTAAAACGAATAACGTACAAACAGTAGGATTTAAGGAAAGATAGAGCTTTATTTTTTAGTTAGTTTGGAAAAGTTAATTATTCAATTTACGAATTATTTAATCTTATTATAGTTTTTATGATTACTGGTCACTAGTGCTACCCGTGTGTTAAATTAATGCCGCCATTGTAGCTGCACTTTGGCCATGCTTTGTAATTCACGAAAAATCCCATTTTTCACATTAAAAATAAAGGTGGTTTAATGTTACCCCAAAATCAAGGTAACTGCCAAAGGTTTGGGTGGCCAAAGTTAACTTTTGCCACCCAAAACCCGGTAGTTCTCTATTCTAGTCACGTTACCTGTATTTGGCAACTGTTCTTCACATCTACTGACGCACGGCTCAAAAACAGAACGGAAAATGTCCCAAAAGTGTTACAAAGTTACCAGAGTTGACTGTATTCCACTGCGAAAAAGAGGTGGAGCTATTCAGGACCTATAGCCATCCCTTTTTCGCTAAAGGTTCTCTTCGTCCTTCTTATCACTTCCAGATGTCGGCGAGTACCGCCCTAAGTACCTGGTGGTGGCCGGAGGTCAGCTGTTCACGAGGATACAGTACGACGCGCTCGGTAGCCCAGAGTGCCACGCCACGCACTTCAACATAGGACGCGTGCAGGCTATGGCGTACGATCAGTTTAGAGGTAAGACTGAATATTATCCTGCAATTAATACTATCCATTACTACTGAGCAGTGGTGGTTACGGCCGCGACTTACGAGTTGTAGGTCGTAGGTTCGAACCCAGACAAGCGCTTTACTTTGTGTAAATTATTTTTCAACACACTTGCTCGTAAAGTGGCTCTTATTGAACCGCTTTTACGTTCATAATGCAGTGTATTAAACTACTACTACACTAGTGCGGTAATGTGCGGCGCCACAGATAACAATTTATTAGTATGTGCGCTTTTTAAATCTCATCACAGAGACTTTTTGCCTACTATGTATATAAATAAAATATGATAAATTAACACAATATTTCATGAAATTATTTATTAAAAAAAATAATAACATTCTTTCTTGATACAAAATATTCAGATTTTATGCTTTTAATACCTATTAGGCTGTTCAACGGCTTCGTGCCCTTGCCTCTCCTTCAACCTGCGAAGACACCGCGATAAAAGGAATCCGCGGATCCGCGGGCCACATTTCATATTTTTTTTACAGTAATTAGTTTATGAAATTTTAATTATTTTTTGTCTCGTAAATGTGTTGAAAAACGTCGTATGAAACGCGTGTGCATTGATCATTACACACTCGGCTCGCGCGAATATTACCGCCACGAGTTTAATGACCAACATCGCACACTTGTATCATAATGTATTATATTATTATCACCACTGCTCTCAAATCGGCGCAGGAAAACATCGTGAGGAAACCGGCATGTCCTAGAACTAAAAATTCGAAGACATGTGACATCTACCAACCCGCACTAGGCCAGCGTGTTGGAGTACAGCCAACTCCCTCTCATAGAGAGGAGGCCTGTGTCCCAGCAGTGGGAGCGTTATAGGCTGATTATGATTATGATGAATACTGCACAGTGGTTAAGGCCTCGCCTCTCATGTACGATGTAGGTTGTGGTTTCAAATCCGGGCAGTTAACAATGTGACTTTTTCAATTCATATGTACTTTCTGAGTTTACCTATATAGATATTATAGGATTAGTGTATTTGGAATCAGATTGGGCTGCCCCAACGGTTTATAGACTCTTTTGAGCACCTTGATTATACAGACTGACGGTTAGGTTATCACATTAATTGAACCCACGTATTCAGAGTACCTACATGATTCTAGACGCCCCGGCCTTGAAGATTTTCGTTGGTTATAAAAAAATCTGCTGTTCCATACATTTTGACCTCGTAGGTATCGCACTTTTGTAGGAAACAACAGATTTTTTTTTAATAACCGACGAAAAATTTCATCGCAGGGGTCCAGAATCATTTGACGGGGTCCGCTAGGGCCGATGCCAGCTAGGGTTGCGGGATGTTCGAAAGAGTTACCGTGGCCCCGGCACAGGCAACAGAAGGAACACGGGTGGGTTTTAGTCAGTAAAAGTCTGACACGCCCTCCCGCTCCGCCCAGAGCGGGAGAAGTCATTTGATGATTTCCCATCCGTCCAGAATCATGTACTGAATAAAAACTTAATCGTCACTCTGTATATTCGCCAAATCATTTACCTTAAATTATATAAGTACAAGTGTTATTGGGTATTCCATCTGAAATTTCTCAGTAGCAGCCCGGAGTCTGGATTTGTGCCCGGTAGATGGCAACAGGTTCGCCCTCTATTACAGTTTGAGTGTACTATAGGTACATCTCTGCCCAACCCTTCGGGGAAATAAGGCGTGATGTTATGTGTTTTAAATTAAATAAATCATTTATTTCAGATTCCTTATTCCTATACGATGGTCAGCGAAGGACTATAAACTACATCAACATGACCGACTTCACTCTAGGACTCACGCATGTGCTGGTCTACAACGGAATGGACAATGTTGTAGACATGGATTACGGTAAGATACAAACGGTGGCTACTGGCGCAAGATTACATGGCACGACCGCGAACTATGGCGGTTGACCACCATGCAATAAATCATGATTATATAACGGGTGTTAAAAAGACGCATCACGAAGCCGAGAGTCACTTGTACTCCCCGTCATTGTGATTATTTTTTTGTACTGGACCATACCTGTGGGGAAGCGTCTGGTTGCGCAGGTGCGGATCTAGGATTTCGCTCAAAGATTGGCAAATGTTTCTCCCTGAGGGAAAGGGGGAGGAATTTCGAAAGCCGTGAAAGCATTTAAAAATTTATCTTATATCTTAGTAATATACCTATAGTCCTATACAAAGTAAAAATACAGATTATAAATCTATGTTTATGTCGTTTGGTCAAGGGGGGGGGGGGCAACTGCAGCCGCCGTTGCCCCCTTTTTTTTTTGTATGGGAAATCATCAAATGACTTCTCCCGCTCTGGGCGGAGCGGGAGGGCGTGTCAGACTTTTACTGACTAAAACCCACCCGTGTTCCTTCTGTCGCCTGTGCCGGGGCCACGGTAACTCTTTCGAACATCCCGCAATCCTAGCTGGCATCGGCCCTAGCGACCCCGTCAATACTGCTGACATCTCTTTGAGGCGCGCGTGGAACACAACGCGCCGTTGACTCGGGCCTGGTCCTTACCGGACGGCGAGCTACCCATTGCTCGCTGTCCGCAAGCCCGCGCCTACGGTGGCCGGGAATCGGCTGCCAATTCCCGAAGCCCATGGCGTCTCCTGCGGTGACTAGGGGCGTGAGGGCGCAAAGATTGCCCCTCCCTCACGCGTTCCGCCTCCTCCTTCGCGGGCATTACTGCTTCGCAGAAGGAGGTGATGGCTTTCCATGTACTCTCGCTCCGTACCATGGTCTGGACCAGGGTCGGACGCGAGAGATCGTCGCCGCCGATCGCTTCCGCGAGGACATGGCGGTGCTCCGCCCAAGCCGGGCAGACCTCCACCGTATGCTCCACCGTGTCCTCCGGGCGATTCACACAGTGGTGAAACCTGGGCGTTTCCTCCCGCCTTATCCGGAACAGGTACCTCCAGAAGCACATCAGGCGGCAGGTGAGGACGCCGTGGCGCCTCTCCAGCCACTCCTCAAAGAGAGGACTTATCGCCGCAATTGTGGCGTGCCCGTTGCCCCCCCCCCACCCCCCGTATCCGCGCCTGAGGTTGCGAAACTTGCGAAGATATTGAAGATCAAAAATCCAACATTTTTTCAATCAACACGAAAACAGGTTTTAAACCCCCCATAACTCCTGTACCATTGCATGCACCCAAAAACACAATGTTTTGCGTGCGTTACATTGCGCGCTGTAATTACAATCATTATTCACATCAAGAATAAAAATCGTTTCGCAGGAATAACTTTTGTTCAATATTTCTAAGTTTGATATACAGTATGCGTAGGTAACGGCTGTGTTAGCCATACTGGTCACACCCAGTCTTACAAATCTATTTTTTTGAAAATAAATTCTTAATTCTCTTTTTATAGACTACGCAACAGATAACCTGTACATTCTTGACGCGGGCCGTCGTCTCGTAGAAGTAGTCTCGCTCAGGACACAAAAGCGAGCTCTGGTGCACAGGTTCGAGGACCAGGAGGTGCCTATCAGCTTTTGTGTGTTGCCGAATTATGGGTATGTCCATACAGATACCATATAATTTCTTTGGTCTTGGAATAAAGGCCGTTTTTCGTGTCAAAATCTTTAGAGGCACAGTCACCGCACGCGAGTGCTACGAGTACGAGATAAAGGCATTGTGGAGAGCGTGAGTATTTTAATACCTACCGACTTTTAGTCAGTCTTTTATGAAAGAAAGGAAGCCTCGAGATCTCCGGTTAAGGTGAAAGCTCCAGGTAGCCCGGGAAATTAAAATTTTCTTACGTTTTTTGCATTTTGCAAGTCAGTACTAGGTTGTATGTTGATTAAAATATGATTCGCGAGCGTAAAAAGTATGTATTAACAGAATTATAATAATTAAAGTCATCAATACAACTCTTCAAGACCAGGTAATTCTATTGAATGACTATGTCATGAAATCTTAACAATTAGGATTATACAAACTTATGGAGTTGTATTACTGATTTTGATGATTATAATTCTGTAAATGCATATTAATTACGGTCGCGAATGATACTTTAATCAACGTACAACTTTTTTTTTTTTTTTTGGATGGGAAATCATCAAATGACTTCTCCCGCTCTGGGCGGAGCGGGAGGGCGTGTCAGACTTTTACTGACTAAAACCCACCCGTGTTCCTTCTGTTGCCTGTGCCGGGGCCACGACTCTTTCGAACATCCCGCAACCCTAGCTGGAATCAACGTACAACTTAATACTGACTTAGAAATGGCAAAAAAATATAAGAAAGTTTGAATTTCGCGGGCTACCTGGCGCTTCCCCCTTAAAGGTACCTATCAAGGCCCGATAAAGTATTTAGTTTACTACCTGGGGTTGGGGGTCTACTCCGAGGCCTAAATCCGAAGTACAGATAGTGCCATCCACGAAGACGCGCCGCACTCTTCTTCCTAATCGCGTACAAGTGTGTTACGAGTACATTCCGCTAGTGTTTTAGTTTTGTCGATACACACTAAATTAAATACCTACATAGGTAATGGCACATCTTCGTGGATGTCTTCTTCTTCTACTGTATCGGCCAAATGTTCGGCAGTTTCCTAACTACACTTCATTTTATTTCGTTCGATCGGTTCGTCGGATCCGCCCGAACTTAATTTGGACGAGTAGACCCCCAGATAATGGTCAAAAGTGAAATGCTTGTGGCGGCACATCTACATCGCCACAATGGAACGCGTCACACTTGACGTCACGCAAAATCCTGCATCGCGCAATCAGAGTTTACCACGCGGTTAGCATATATACAACATCCCGACATCAACCGTCGGGCAGTAGCCCACCAGACACAACACCCGTCTGGTCGGAGGATCCTCCATTTTCTATGGAGGGTGAGTGAACTTTACACCCTGTTCCTCATGCCTCTATATGCTCTTCCTCGTCCGAACCTATTCCACGTCTTGTCAAGTGTTGGTTAATCATGTCTTAATCAAAATTATAACGCTAGTAGAATACTAACCTCCTTACTAATAAACGTATTATATCAGGTAAATAGTTACACACCGATTTCTCTCTTTCAGTCGTCAGCAATTTGACTTTCGAAAAAAGAAGACAAAGCGTTGTGTAATTATACAGACGATACAACGTTTATTAGTAAGGAGGTAAATCTAAGGTCTGGGCGCGAGCGGCACACCAGTGTGCCGGCTGGGACAATAAAGGTTTAGTGAAACGTTACGTCAATTTTACGTCAATTTAATTCAAATCTGCAGGAGGATGATGGTAGCCGTGGTAGAGAGTGAGGTGCACAACAACATACACATCGATAGCATAGGGCTCGACGGGGCGGGGCGAAAGCACGTCCTCATGAACAACTTGAAAGGTAACGTATTTTTTCAGGTAAATAACACTAAACAAAAATTAAAAGGAAAATAAATAATATTGAAAATAATAATAAAATAGTATTGTGTTTTGATTTCTTATAAAATTTTAATTCCAAATACCTACTCATTCATTTATTTTAATTGCACTGACATTTTATTTTCATTTATTCTGTTACAACAATGTAAGATTTAATTTGATATAATATGGGTTTTACCTGAATTAAATGTTTATTTTATATTTTACAATGCATGTGTTCGAAAAGAGCGTTTTCCAAGCAGCCAAACTGTGCGGAAACTGCCATTTTAACACACTAGTGCTTTTCACTTTTTTTTAACTCTGTCGTCACCCCGACGCATAGTTTTTATTATTTGAAAAAAGTTTAGTCAAGCGCTAGCACTTTACCCGCGACTTCGTCTGCGTGGATTTCGAACTTTCTAATAACTTTCAAAATATTAAGATTTACACATATCGACTCCGAACTAAGCAAGAAATTAGTAAAATGGCGGGCTTATTCTAAATACATGCGCGCTCAGCATATGTACTACTGCGCATGTGCAAAAAGCTGCCACGTCATATCGCAAAAAGGCACGGGCAAGATATACGTTCAGACAAACATATTTAATGAATATTTAAACTTAATTTGTTGATCAAAATCTAAATCTAGAGAAATTAATAACGCGTTTAATGAAGTATTAGTTTTATAGTACCTTTTACATGAATGATAATCTGTACTTGACTATTTAGTAAAACTTTTTTCAAATAATAAAAACTTTGCGTCGGGCTGACAACGAAGTTAAAAATTTAAAAAAAATTGAAAGTAAAAAGCACTAGTGTGAAAAAGTGGCACTTTCCGCTCAATTTAGCTGCTTGGAAAACGCTCTTTTCGAGCACATGCATTGTAAATAACTATTATAGCTTTGTGTAGTGACAACTTTTGCTGTAAAATTAGAGAAAGGCCAGCTTCGATTACCTTTTCTACTAAGCTGGGGTGCTGAGGTTGTTTTGATGTTGGTTATAGAACAGCCCATTGTGTCACCCTTTCTACATTTATATCTGTAATTTTTATGGTGTACTTAATAAAGAGTATTCTATATATCTATCTATCTCTATAATACTTGGCATGTAATTTCTTCAGGTCCTCATATTCGTCTGCGCTACGTCCAGCACATGGACCTAGTGTACATATCAGACGAGAGCAACGGCATCATCGACTACATACACCCTGAAGGTTACAATTTTACTAATTTTATAACCAACCAAATACCACTTAAAATTTAAAGTGCTTCTGCGATATGCATAGTATCTATCTTCTATCTTATATTCTCGTATCAGCATAAACTGTAGTTAAAGATTATGCCGCGGTTAAAATATTAGCTAGTCTAATGGCTAATCAGCAAGTCGGCAGAGGAGCTGAACCGGCTCAGGGTGCGCCCAGTCAACGTCTCTGCTCTATGTGAAAACCACCTATATACAACGTGTTTTTTTATATGTCATAACTCTAGGGTTATATTCTAAGTAAAATTAATACAAAAAGTCCTAGAATATGTGTCCTAAAAAGCATAGTTTCGAAGATATTATCAATCATAAATAAATTAGGTTCATTCTAAGCTTCATTGATAAATACGAGTAATCCGTTTTCATTCATACAATCAAATTCATAATTAAAGCGACGTTGTCATATTTTACGTAAGGGAGTTTTCCATTAATAATCGTGACTTTGTCGAATTATTTTGTATGAAAAATTAAAAAAAAATATATAATTAAAAATAATTAATAGGTATGCCAGTTGGTTCTTTGATATGGTCTCATTCATAAAAAAAAACCACCTTGTATATATATTATAAATTAAAGTCGCTTTTCGTGTCTGTCTGTGTGACCGCATTGTTCTTACAAACTACGAAACAAATTTTGATTCGGTTTTCACCATCATTTAGAAAATTTATTCCGGAAGGTGTACTTGTCATAAAATACAAAAAAAAACGATGTTTTGTCAATTTGTATAAACCGTGTTAATCAGCAGTGTGAGAACAGTGGTGGCCCAGTGGTAACGGCCGCGACTTACCAGTTGTAGGTCGTAGGTTCGAACCCTAACAGGCGCTTTACTTTTTGTAAATAATTTCATCACCACTGCTCTCAAAACGGTGAAAGAAAACATCGCGAGGAAACCGGCATGTCCTAGAACCAAAAAATCGAAGACACGTGATATCTACCAACCCGCACTGGGCCCGCGTGTTGGAGTACAGCCCGGTCCCTCTCACAGGGAGGAGGCCTGTGTCCCAGCAGTGGAACGTTATAGGCTGATTATATATGTGTGTGTTAATCAGGAGCAGGTTGCTAGTTTTCTTTATAAAAGGCTGGTATGTCCACTCAAATTTGTGTGGTTCTTTCCTCAAAAGACCATTTCAGACACAGATCTACATGGTCCTTACATGATTTGACCAAGATTATGTGTGGGCTTTAAAAGAGACTGACCCCTGGGTTTGTTTCGCCATTTCTTCTTAATTTTTTTATATGACGTGTAAAAGTGATTCCGATATCCTATTTACAGAGTAAACAATTTCATTTCACTTAATTTAATTTCAAATGATACCCACTCCCTCTCAGCAGTGGGAACGTTAAATTCTGATTATTATAGTACTTGCGAACACCCCAATCTGTGATGTAATCCTGCGTCATAAACAATGCCCCTTTCACTCATGTCAATACTATCTTTTTCAATAATGACCTACTCACACCTGGAATTACAATTTCTACCAGGCACCGGTAGAGAGAACTACCGCGAGCTCTCAACGACGGTGACGAGCCTGGCCGTGGCAGACAACTACGTATTCTGGACAGACAGACGCACCTCCCGTCTCTTCTGGTCGGACATACAGCATACTTCGCACAAGATACGCAGGATTGATCTCGGTAAGATGTAGGAAAAAATAAAAATCATAATAGAGTATCTACTCCACATAACGCCACTCGATTTAACAACGTCGATTAGGTTTGATTACCTTGTTGTCCATACAAAATCAAAATATTTTATTTCACATAAACTTACATGGGAAGTGATTAATAAATAATAAATAAATATCTTGGGACAATTCACACACGGCCATCTGATCCCAAGTTAAGCAGAGCTTGTGTTATGGTAACCAGACAACTGATATACATACTTATATAATTTATAAATACATACATATTATAGATAAATTACACCCAGACACAGAACAAACAATATGCTCATCACACAAAGTTTGTCCTGGGTGGGAATCGAACCCACGACCTCCGGCTTTGCAGTCAGGGTCACTAACCACTAGACCAACAGGCCTGTCACTAAACACTGTGATTAAACATCAGAAGTTAGGTGCACGGTTTCAATTGGTCGTTTCATAATATTTTCGTTTCGTTTCATATTGTAATTAAAATGAAAATGTTGTTGGTAACACATTTGCTCATACTTACTTGTATTTTTATCGTATATAAAATGTAATGTGTCACTGTTTTTTTTTCCAAATAAATAAAATAAAATAAAATTGTATCGCTATCGAATAATGTTGTGTCTATTTAGATTGTAAAAGCAATAAGTTAAATTCTTAATAGATTTTCGTTGCTAACCGTACAAAACAGGAAACGTGCTCTTAAAAAAAACATTTACATCATATTTACTTATTGGAGTTTACTCCTTAAGAATCGATTTTTATATAAGGCCTGAAAGACTGGACTGGACTGAGGTATGGAAATTTTATGAGAAGTGAAATTAATGCAAGTGTTAACTCAAAAACGTTACGTTTTTCTGCATAACGCACCTTGCGCATCTTTCACGGAGTAAACTCCAGTCGTGCGTCGGAGCTAACACAGATTTTTTTTTCAGCCGTCTTCCCAAACAACACACAGCTCCTAATTCAAGCTACAACCTCCCTTCCTGACCCGAAAGACCCACTTTTGAACCACCCCTGCCTCAAGAACCCATGTTCCGACGTCTGCGTTCAAGAACCCCACGGGACCCAACACGAGAACCCGGCTCACTTCCAAATGGGTTACAAATGTTTGTGTCCCTCTGGCTTGTTGGTGAAAGATGGTCAATGCACCAAGTTGGCCGTATGTGGTGTCCATGAGATCCTCTGCCATAAGAGCAATATTTGCGTGGAAAAATCTAGCAGATGTGACGGCAAGGTGGACTGTCCGAAGGCTGAAGATGAAGAAGGCTGTATAGGTGAGTTAAAAGTGTGCTTTTATTAATTGGATCAAAATAATTGTCTATGCTACAGTTTAGCTCGACTGTGCTATGGTGTAGCTTGTTCTGTGCTACAGCGTCTAGTAATGTGTTGTAACGATACTTCGCTCTATACGACAGCGTAGTTCAACGGTGCTACGGCGTAGCTTGTCTGAGCTACAGTGGAGCTCGAATGTGCTACGGTCTTGTCTAAGGGTGTCACACACGCCTAAGATACTATAATATATTGCGAGAGCGTCATTCTACCAGACGCGGTTCTTGTACAGGCTGTTCAGTTTTTGCAATGAAGCGCATACAAAACTTAATATTGCTAGAGCTACTTGACAGATCATAGGACGAAGATTGGGACAGTGGATTCAATATTCAAGTTGCATCGACAAATAAAAATCGTAAAATCTGGGTAGAACATAGTAACCAGAAAACGATCACGAAGGGCGGTCGCCCTCGGCCCCCGACCCACTGCGTCTAGTCGCATGGGGATTAGCCCGCGCTAATACTTCATTTTCGCTTAGCGTTTTTTCTCACTTTTTTTCTTTTTGCTCAGCTCGGAAAGGTCGTAGCTTGATGTTAGCCTAACCTTCATCAATAATTGGGCTACCAAATGCAAGAATTTTTCAAATCCGACTGCAGATTAGTTCAAGAGATTAGCGCGTTCAAACAAAAAAACTTATTTTTGCGACATATTTTGATATCTACTCGCAAATAAATCAAAACCTATAGGGCACTTCCCGTTGACCTAGAAACATGAAATTTGGCAAGAACAAAGGTCCCACAGCACAAGTAAAGGAAAAAGACCGAAAATCGTTAATTTGCAGTTTTGTCATATAAAAAAAAAAAAAATTGCGATTACAAACTTACATTTGCAGTTGGAGATTTGACCGATAAATGTAAGGGAGAACATGTTTTACAACTATTAACATTGTAGTTTTTACTAACATAACTTTGGCAAATCGGCCAGTATCTTAAGATACTCTGATATGAAATCTATATTATCTTTACTGTGTGTGGTCTTCCATTAAATTGTACGGTGAGCGATATGTCGAAGATAATTATTTTATATTATCTTCGGTGTGTGTGACGTCCTTTGTAGTAATATACTATTGGTCTATGCTACAGCGTAGCACCGTTCTACACCGTAGCTCTGTGCCGTAGATTTGTGCTGCAGCGTAGCACTGTGCTACAACGTAGCACTGCTACAGCGTAGCACTATGCTGCAACGTAGCACTGCTACAGCGTAGCACTATGCTGCAACGTAGCACTGCTACAGCGTAGCACTATCTGCAACGTAGCACTGCTACAGCGTAGCACTATGCTGCAACGTAGCACTGCTACAGCGTAGCACTGTGCTACATCGTAGCTTGTTCTATGCTACTGCGTAGTTTGACCGTTTGTTTTAAATTATCTTTTATATTTTCAGTTAATCCTACAAATTGTTTACCTGGAGAGATCTTCTGCCAAGGCCTGTGTATTAACAGAGACAAGGCTTCCTTGTGTTCTTCTACTGAAAAACCAAAGCGTAAGCAAGAAAACTGCATTTTAGCTTAAATTTTTGCAGAATTTTGAAGACAATTTTGTGCTATTTTTAGGGTTTTGTACCTCAAAAGGAAAAAACGGAACCCTTATAGGATCACTTCATTGTACGTCTGTCTGTCTGTCAGTCTGTCAAGACCCTATTTCTCAGGAACGCGTAGAGGTATGCGTAGAGGTGAAATTAATATCAAATACGTAGTTCTACGGTCCCTTGGAGCTCTAAAAAATGAAGCTTCTAAGACAACGCATTAAAAAAATAAGGCCATTTATGCGACATATTTTGATACTCGCAAATAAATCAAAACCTGTAGGGTACTTCCCGTTGACGTAAAATCATGAAATTTGGCAAGAAGCAAGGTCTCACAGCACAAGTCAGTAAAGGTAAAAACCCGAAATCAATAATTAGTAGTTTTATCATATATTTTTTTTTGCGAATACAAACTTACATTTGCAGTTAGAGAATTGACCGTGACGTATATAAATGTATGGGAGAACACGTTTTTCAACTACAATGTTAAGTTTGTTTTTGGGATAAATCCACCTCAATTGCGGAACCTTTCATTGTGCGTGGTCCGACACGTACTTGGCCGGTTTTTATTAATTCAGATTCCTCATCGTTCATATTAAATTAAAACACTTCTTACTAATTATTGCTTCGTCGTGATAGCCATAAATATATATGTACAATCGGAGAAAGGAACATCTATACACCGTAAGGACTATTCTTGCTTGCAGCGCTCGACCGCTATAGTAACGCTTGCTAACAGATGTGGTCATCGTGTGCACAGGATTTTGTTTTCAAATTGGTCAGATGTACCTTTCCTCGATAGTACCATATCATTGCCGTTACTCCTCAGGCTTTCAACGCCATCGAACAAAGTCATAAAAATATTAACTAACATTCTACTTACTGGTGTTCCTGTTCATTACGCCACATCTTCCAAGCGAACACTAGAAAGTGGTGGAAGTGTTTTTCGGGGCTGTCCATTGTAACTTTTGAAGTAAATAAATGTACCGACTCTCAGCCTACTTTGAATACTTAAATAATTTTGTTTGCCCTTCTAAAACGTTTGTCTCTCCTCTCACCAGCCCCAGAACCGAGCATATGCAGTGACACAGAGTTCGCATGCGCAAACTCTTCCATGTGCCTGTCACGGGCGCAGCTGTGTGACGGGCATAACGACTGTCCCGACGGAGCGGACGAAGAGGCCTCGGTGTGCGACACTCATGTTTGCCTTGATACTGAGTTTATGTGAGTAAATATATAACGGGTGTAAAAAGACGCTTAAGGGGGAAGCGCTAAGGTAGCCCGTGAAATTCAAATTTTCTCACGATTTTTGCAATTTGCAGCTCAGTGTCTGGGTGTATGTTGATCAAAGTATGATTTGCGACCGTAACAAATATGTATTTACAGAATTATTCGTTTATTTACTTTCTTTCTTATCTATTTACATTTTTAAATATTTCTAGTAAAAATATATACAAAAAAAAACATTTAAAAATATAAAAAAATAAAGGTCCGCCGGTGTCGGGAGCAGGGTCCAAGCTACCGGTGGTTAGGGCTGCAGAGACAGGAACCTCCTCACAATACGAGCCGTATCGAGGAGTACTGCCTTCTGAATCAGGCTCTTGATCCAACCGCCTAACGACAGCCTCGAGAGATGTTGGTCAAGGCTTTCGGCCATCAGGCCATTGGCCGTTACGACAATCGGCACAATGACAGCCGAGGTCACATTCCACATGTCAACAACCTCGTGTGATAAGTCGAGATATTTTATTTGTTTCTCTTTCTCAGCTTTCACGAGGTTCTCGTCATGTGGGATGGTAACATCGATTATCATTGCGCGGCGCGCTAATCGATCTATCACCACTATATCAGGCTTATTGGCGACAATAGTTCTGTCAGTGATGATAGACCGATCCCAGTACAACGTGACATGGTCATTTTTATCATTAGAATCAGTAATACAACACCTAATCTCCTATAATCCACAAATGTCAAGATTTTATGAAATACTCATTCAATAAGATTATTTGTCTTAGAGAGTTGTATTACTGATTCTAATGATTATAATTCTGCAAATACATATTTGTTACGGTTCATGTTCAAATGTCATCATACAACCTAATACTGACGTGCAAATTGCAAAAAAACGTAAGAAAATTTAATTTCGTGGCCTACCCTGGCGCTTTCGCCCTAACGAAGCCGGGAGTCACTTGTGCTCCCCGTCATTGTTATAATTTCCTTGTACTGGACCATTCCTGGGACCTTCTGGTTACGGAGATCTTGAAGGTCAAAGTTCCAACTTTTTTTCAAGAAAACAAGTTTCTGGAACGAAGGTCTTTAACGCGGCTTGCGGTTGGAGTTGACTGGCAGAAGTCGTCACGTAACGAAAAAGCGTTATGCACTGCCGCATGTTGACACTTAAAACTTAAGACCATACTAGATAGCTCTGCGTACATAATATACCTACAGCGAAAGTAACTTCGTTCCAAGCGGATGTTCCACGACACCTCCCGACTTTTTTTTTAATAGGTACCCCACAACTCCTGTATTGTTGCATCCAACCATAAGCGCAATGTTTTTCGTGCGATACATTACGCGCTACCGTAAACCGCGATTTTTCACACCAAAAATAAAAGTCGTTTCCCAGCAAACATTTTTGCTCAATGTGACGGGTCTTTTTACACCCTGTATTAAACCACTATACATGAACAATTTGCTCCTTAAAATATACACACTATTGATAACTAAAACAACTAAATTTCGCGTAAAGGCTATTCGATAATTGGACGAGAATTGAGAGTGAAATTTCAAGGAAGCGTCACGTTTAGTTAGGCACATTTCGTTACATGAGAGCGAAGAGAGGATTATAACTCTCTCTGTCTCTCACACTAAATCTCTCTTATTCTTTATTATTTAAGAAGTTTCACTCTATCTCATGTACGGTGCTGCACGCGCAACCTTTTTACTAATAATAAACCCGCTCCTGGAGCTAGACCACCATCTCTTAAAGCAGTATTATTGTAATCTTACTTGAGTATGGGAAAGAGATGGAGCTAGACGTCCTGTATAGCTCCATCTCTTTCTCACACTGGAGTAACATTAAAATAATACTGCTTTTAGAGGTGGTGGTTGGCCCCCTGAGCTTGCGTGCTGGAAAGCGATGGACAAGGTCTTCGATGGATCCGTATCGAGATTTCTGTTGAATTGCTTTCAAGGTAGAATAGTGATAGCCCAGTAGCCGCGACTTACGAGTGTAGGTTGTAAGTTCGAACCCAAGCAGACACTTAGTGTAAATTATTTCATCACCACTGCTCTCAAAACGACGAAGGAAAACATCGTGAGGAAACCGGCATGTCCTAGAACTAAAAATTCGAAGACATGTGACATCTACCACCCGGCACTGGGTCCGCGTGGTGGATTACAGCCCACTCCCTCTCACAGGGAGGATGCCTGTGTCCCAGCAGTGGGAACGTTATAGGCTGATTATGCTAGTTATGCTTATGCTTTCAAGGTTGACGACGGCTTTAATAGCTAGCAGGACGCTGGTAGGAAGTCGTGAATATTTTTTAAATCGGTCCCTCAAATATTTTTTTACCCATTTCAATGATTCAACGCATGCTTTATTTCACACCCAGGTGTGCGTCCGGCTCCTGTATATTAGAAGCCTGGACCTGCGACGGTGATGAGGACTGCAACGACGGATCTGATGAAGTCCACTGTGGTGAGTGACATACATCTCTTTGTACGATACTTATGTATTTTCAAGTTAAAATAACTTCTATTCTAGCCTGTATTATTAAGGTTTCGTGCCCGTACATTGTACACTGTACAGTCGTGAACACTAATATGTATACAATTAGCAGAATTCAAAACCAATTTTCTCGTGGAATAACGATTGCAACTTTGCGATGAGACCTATTTTTAACCTAGTTCAAAAAGGAGTAGGTACTTAATTTGGTTGTATTTTTTTTAAAATATTTGTTACCTCAATAAACCGAATTGGAAAATTCTTTTTTTATTTGAAAGGATATACTTCCAGATTGGTCCCATTTTTATCAAAATCCAGTTCTGATGATAGGATCCATGAGGAATTGAGGGAACTCCTCAAATATTATAGGCATACATATAGCGATTTTGATATTTTCATCAATAAATCAAGCATTTGCATTCAGAAAGTATCATTTGGTGAAGTGAAACTGATGATGAAGACCACAGATGGCCACCGGAACTACTCAATAATATAATATAAGTATTTCACGGGTTGCGATTCGATTACTTTGCTAAGCAATATATGCTCGTCACAATGTATATGGTGAAGTGGAGCTGATGGTGAACTACCGGGAGAACTCCTCAACAATTAACGTCTCTGCATCGGGAAAAGCAATATTTTGTAAAAGGTGATGAGCAGTTCACATTGACTATTGTAACTTAGATAAATTACAACCTGACCTACTAAAAAGTGAAGAATAAAAACTAACTTTTTTACAAAAAAAAAAAACAACCGACTTCCAAAAAAATATTACAAATTGAAAATTAACTTTAATTTCGGAAGTCAGTAGCAAAAAACTAAAATACAGATCCAAAGACACCAACTTCCAAAATTTAACTTATTTTTCACTTTGTAGTGTTTTTTTGGAAGTCAGTTGTTTTTTTTTTTTTTTTTTGTAAAAAAGTTTTTATACAGGGTGTAAGGCACAGCTCTCCGCAGACTGATGGGGTGAATTCAGTATATCATACTAAGATGACCGGTCATGAAATTATTTCAGGAACGTTATGGGAACCCAATAAATGTGGTTTGTTTTATTACCTCACACGCAATGTATCGTTACCGTGGCAAAACGCGCGTAGCGAACAGCAGCGCAGCGAACCTTCGCCTGCTGAGTATTTCAACATCCATTGATGATTTTTTGTTTTTAGCTGTTTTATTTACATAAATGGAGTGCTGCGTACAGAGAACGTAATTTTACATTGAAATAAAGGAATAGTAATTGAAAATACGTTAAAAAGTATGAAAATTTTCCTTAGAATATTTCCGGTGGAATATGATTCAAAATAAAGAGCTAGATGCACCCTGTTAGTTTGTGGAGCGCTGTCCCTTACACCCTGTATAGTATGGATTCCGATCCAATTCGGAACGAGGTGATCTGTGAGATTGTCGACATAGCTAGACAGAATAAGAAAGCTGAAGTTGCAATGCGCCAGCCATATTACCCGTAGAACCCATGACCGTTGGCAGTGGCGGCGCTAGACCACACTTGGACGTCGGCGAAATTAGGTACGCGAGGCCTTTTTTATTTCCCAGTCAAAAAGAAAACGTTAAGATTACATGAGCCGAATTATAGTGAAACTAATGTATGAGTAAACAAGTTTTATTGCTAATCAAATGATGACAAAAATTACACAAATAGAAATTAAAATAGACGAACTTTTCGGCTTTTGGCCTGACTGAACTTTTTCAGGATTACGTCATAGCTAATACTAGCCGCTATTTTCAGCTTCAATTGATAGAATTGATAACGCAGATAGTCTCAATTCAATTCAATTCAATTCAGTTTATTTATTGCTGAACATACATATCAATACATTTGAAGATGTTGAGTAAATGTGTAGTTCATCTCTCTTGACTCATCGTGCTTCTCAAGTAGGGCAAAACTTGGGTAATCGGTGATAGTTTTGTTTTTTACTTGTAAAATTCGATTCATTGATCAGACTATTTTTTAAATTTACTGTGATATAGTAGACAAAATAAGTTTTGCTAACTTATATCTAAAAATGTGGCAAATACTATAATGATTGAAAAATGTACATTTATCAAGTCAGTAGTAACTTGGTAATAAAACAATTATCTATCACCGAATAGCTGCATATCACGAATTAGTCAAGTTTTGCCCTAGGTCTTGATCAATTTTAGCTTTGAGAAGCTTCTCTCAGCGGAAGCTGTACTGACGGGAACTGTGAGCATGATTCTAATTGCTGTGTAAACATTTGGATATATTTCTTCGAAATTATTTTTTAAATGTACTGAATGAGTTGTTTCGCGTCGTTGACAGAGTCAAGTGAATTCGATTTTAAAAGCTGGAGCTTTTCATATAGCTCGAAAGGCTGTATGTCACTGTCTTCGCCTTCCCGCAGTATTGTACCTAAATCATTACAATGCTTGAGAAGGTCCTCTTTTGATATCGATTTCAAATAACTGATATCATAAATAAAACCAAATTGTTCAAAATAGTCTAGTTCTATTCACAGAAGGAATGATTGTTTACGTTACGCTCACAGAAAAATGAAATACAAATATACGACACGGGGATTACCCGTCCCGAGACTCGCGCGCGAAATTCAGAAAAATGAAATACAAATATACGACACGGGGATTACCCGTCCCGAGACTCGCGCGCGAAATTGTCTAACTTTCATAGTGTTGCCAGATGACACTTCGCTCACGCAAGTGTATGAAAATAAATAAGAAAAAATGAAGAAATTTTAAATAATTTGTTAAACTTTTGCGAGGCCCCCTCAGGTGCGAGGCCGTCGGCGGTCGCCGACGTCGCCGACGCCTAGCGCCTCCACTGACCGTTGGGCGACGTGTTCTTGAGTGGAGACCGCGATCGGGAAACCATTCTTAGGTTAGGCGAAGCGACGATCTTCGCAGGGTGGCTGGTAGCTGGATGAGAGTTGCCGAGAATCGAGCTGAATGGCGTGTAATTGGAGAGGCAGATCTTCGTAACAACATAAAACTGCAATTAACACAGTAGGAGAAAATCACTTTTAAAAGTTGCTCCGTGTATACATTCGTATTAGTGCTCGTGACTGTACATAGATAGATTCAGTCAATATGAAGTACAGTAACGGGCTATTAAGGTTGCACTAGTCGACGGCTCGAACTCGTTGGTGGGCGTGGCTAATATGCATGCTATTCAGTTTATTTATTTAGTATTTATTTATGTAGTTATTATATATTTTGTGAAATAGACGATTGACGAGTGATTTATAACGAAAACGAGCTCGTGAATTTTCATGAACAGACCTTTGGGCGTATAGATATTATGAAAAAACAACTGGATGTATTTATTCAAAAAGGTATTTGAAGTTTTGAATAAATTATCTATGTCTTTACGGTAACAATTTTGCCATTTTCATACTCCGGGAGTTATTTATTTACCCCCAAAAATGCGTTAGAATTAGCGTTGAAATATGGAAATTTTAACGCTCATAACTTTATATTTTATTTTTATCTATGGCAATGGTGCCGATGTCGACAATTATGCCTATGTCAGATGTGTATAGAGAACACGTGTGAAATAGTATAAAACAAACACTAGACAAAAACAAAAAAAAATTAGTAATGAAACCACGTTTTTGCTTTTAATACCATCCTTAGGGCTACGGAATAGATTTCAAAACGGTTGAACGGACTGTATAAAAAGTTTGTTTAAATTTCTAATCTTAATTCAAATGGAGCAGAGAAAAGAGGGTAAACGCAAACTAAGACTCGGGTCTAGCCAAGTCTCAGCGAGGGAACAAGCTAACGGTTTATATTTGTTCAAAAGGAATGTGAGCTCGTGCTTCTTATGCCACATGCTCCTCATTCCATTGAAGGAACACAAACCGAGCCATTATTATGGGATGAAAGAGAATTAATAAGTAAAGTAGCAACGTTGGACGGTAATTGAGTTCTATTGGATGAAGACATTATAGTTAGCAGAAGTTTACTAAGGAGTTCAATTATTGAAGACAAGTTTTCAGGAGATTCTGTGAGTTGATGATTAAGAGCGCAGCTTGGATGATTAAGAGCCAGCAATAAGCACAGGCTGAGAAGATTGGGGAGTGTTAGTCAGCTGCTGGTGAGCTGTTTTATCATGCAAGGAGGCATCATCATAGGAGGGAGAGAGGGGAGCATGAGTCCTTGGCTTAAGAAGCACAGTTTTGCGGTATGACTGAGTCTATGATTTAGCAATGTCTGCATAGCTGCGAGTAGAAATAGGAACAGTTTTACTTGCTTCTGAATAAGAGTATTACTTTCTCAGCCATAATTGTTTTCTGCCTGTTGTACTCTGGGTAGGCCTTGCTATTTGCAAAGTGACTTCCAGAGCACAACACACAGAAAGCTTCGCTCTCAGCAACGCTACAACCATCACCGGGGTGATCATTGCCACACTTACTGCAACGGTGTTTGGAACGACAAAGAGATTCTACATGACTAAATCGGCAACACTTGCGGCATTGAATGGTGGGGTAAATATATTGTGCTACAGTTAGCGAGGTATAGAAGCAGAAAATTCGTTTAGGTAAAACTTGGCCATCGAAAGTGATGACACAAGTTTATGTGGGCCAATATTCGGATAAACCGTCATTGTTTATTTTCCTGTTCAATCGTCTAACTTTCAGAATTGTACCACAGCCTGACCCCCAACCTTTAAATAGTTTAAAACTTCCTCATCTGAGAAGTCAGTAGGGATGCCACAGACAACACCCATACGGGTAATGGGTTGGGGGTCGAACTTGAATTAGATGGGGAAAAGCCAGACAGTGGGGTAAAAAGGATTCAAATTCAAAATTCAAATTCAAATCATTTATTGTGGTACATAGGTAAAAATAAGGTGTTATAGGATATCAGGAGGGTCAGGGGGTTTATTTTTATCCATATTCATATTGAATATGGATAATAGTAACCGATATCCTTAAAATACAAACACAAAACAAACCTGTTTACAGGTAATCGCGAGACAACACACAAACAAAACAATAACAAGTCACAATAAACGCAAAATCACAGAGAAACAGCCAAAATTCTGAACATACGTGTAACCTAAAAGCACACTGTGGCGAGACGCTCATAACTTTCAAACCAATGTTTTTTTTTTTTTAATTCTGTTTCCGTAAGGGCTAGATAATGATGAGACAAGTAGATATTCTTTTTAATTTATAATGTAAACTGTCAAACAGTGGAGTATTTCCTAAGCAAAAAAATAATCAGCCGTCGCATATATTTGGGTCGAGTACGTATTAAAGTTTTGTATGGGACAGCTAATAATTTTTTTGCGATTACGATGTTGGTCCCATGGCGAAAGTTGTTCAGTTTGTTGGTATGTACCACACCCTTAAATTTGACCAGACCTGTCTGATACACGCTGTAAAGGCCTGGAGCTAGACCACCACCTCGTAACGCAGTATTATTGTAATCTTACTTCAGTGTGGGAAAGAGATGGAGCTAGACGTCCTGTATAGCTCCATCTCTTTCTCACACTGAAGTAATATTATAATAAGACTGCTTTAAGAGGTGGTGGTTCGCCCCCTGGTGATCGTAACACAGGTATTTTATGCCTTTTTCGGGCACCAGTCTCACAAGTCAAGCACTTCCTGTCCACATCATTTATGATGGGAAAATAAATTAATAATGATTAATTTTTAAACAATGAAAATTTTAAACGACTCATTTTACGCGACGGAAACTAAGCTCGGTAGGCCTCACCCTTACAGAGGATACTATGATGACCATGGTCGATTTCCTTTGCAGTGAACATGACCTGCAGTCCAGGTTTCTATCAATGCAGGAACAGAGAATGCGTGGAGCTGAGACGAATATGTGACGGTCATCAAGATTGCTCCGATTACTCTGATGAGGAACACTGTGATGACCCTGTGCCTCCAGTTATTTGGGTAAGTTTTTAAAGGAAAAGGAACCCTCAGGAGCTCAATAAGAGCTACGGGAATAATTAAGTATGGTCAGTTCTAAAAGTATCTGATGAGAAATTAAACAAATGGGTCAGAAAACGTACCTGTAGAGGTCAATTTGGAGTGCTAATTACAAAATTGAGTTCTTCGATATTTGAATACTCGAAATACTCGAACCCGAAATTCTAATTTTAAATCACCTTTAAGATGTTTTTCATTTGACGATTGAGGTTAGTTATAAACTCTCAATTTTCGTCGATGATTTTTAATTAGGTACCATTTATCAGGCCGGTAAGATTCCATAATCTCATAGAGATTATGTTAAAACCATAGATAGACAGGTTTTTCTACCTCCAGTATGCCAAAACTGGTGATAGATAGGTTATTGGGTTCGGCCGTTAGAGATTGATGATTTAAATCTTTGATTATTGCTTACTGTATTTCATATCTTTTTCTTCTTTGTTTCTTTTATGGGCTTATCATTTACTTACTACTTAAATGATCTTATCCTATACTTCTTAATCCATATCTCCACAGGACGAGACCCCAAGGTGCGCCTCCTGGGAGTACACTTGTGAACACAACACTAGCATTTGTTTGCCGCACACAGCTCGGTTAGAACTGTTTACAGCGACTATCGTGATGTCCTCGTAGATTGTGTATGTTGGTGATGGGCTTACTAGATAGGTACTTTTTTGATGATGGAATAACATTTCATAACATGACGCCAGCTTTTCCCAAAGGGATAGGAAAGTAAACAGTTACTAAACATAGTGTCCTGCAACATCAGTATTTTGTTCGTACCACCGCAGACTAAATCTCACCTTATTAGCTCTCTGTGTCCCAAAACTTACAATTAAAGCGACTGGAAAATACTTCACTGTAACAGTTTTTAATTTTATTGGCCGTTAAAATTTAAAATACCATCGACGCGAAGAAGAATATTTTACATTATTTTCATTTTTTGTTATTTGTGTTTTGTGTTTCACGAACTGTGTCCAAATAAACTTTATTCTTTCTTTCTTTTCTTTTTTGTTGCTGGAAACAATGTTGCCGAACTTTTGTTTACAGGGGGCCAACCACCGCCTCTTAAAGCAGTATTATTTTAATGTTACTTCAGTGTGAGAAAGAGATGGAGCTACACAGGACGCTTAGCTCCATCTCTTTCCCACACTGAAGTAAGATTACAATAATACTGCTTTAAGAGGTGGTGGTCTAGCTCCTGAGTATGAATGCTTTACATGTTGTTAAATCACTGTTTGTCTGATAACTGAAATAGACTTACTGCAGTCGTTTTAAGGTTCAAGTAAAAAAATTAATAACGATTTTGTGTTGTTTAATGGTAAGGGATTGGTTTATTTGTGAATGCCAAATCTTCCCGTATTCCGTCTTCACCATGCGTTTAACCTTTTGAACGCCAGAGCATAAACGCACGTGCGTGCCCTCCACGCCAAGCCACACTTTCTAAACGTTTAATTTCTCTTTTTTTGTCATCAAATTTCTCTATATCTATGGTATAATTTAATTCGTTTCGAGCAATTAAATATGGACAAGAGATTAAATATTTAAGGTATACAAATAAAAACACACAAAAGTAATGATTTAATTGTTTATTTCGTGATAAAGTGCACCGCATTTTTTGTCACATTTGTGTCGTTGGCGTACAGGGCACGCGCTTGCTTGTCACGTATATGTGACAATGGCGTTCAAAAGGTTAAACTCAAAAACACGAAGTCCTACCTAATCCAATCCTATCAATACAAGTATTTAACACTTTTCTAATCTTAGGTGGATGCAAAATTACTTTTCCATTTAACCTTAACCTTCGGTGAAGTGAGCTGTCATTCCAATGCTAGGGATTGACACTGTTGACAGCTCAGTTTTTACATCTATATTACTATACTCTATGGTTTTTACGGTGAGAGATTTTTACAGAATAGGTCGGCAGGTATCCTTGTAGCATTCCATGACCAAACCTAACTTCTTTTAGCTGCAACATGAAGATCGACTGTCCAGGCGCGACTGACGAGTACGACTGCGACGTCCTCTGCGCCCCGCACGGATTGTTCGCGTGCCGACAGCAGATCTTCTGCATCTCTATGCATAAAGTGTGTAACGGACGTCAGGATTGCGTCGATGGGTCTGATGAGATGCCTGATGCTTGTGTCAGGGGTAAGTATGTTGTTCAAGTATTTAGCTGCTTACCTCAGTTGCACGGCTTGTTCGCGTGTCGACAGTAACTCAGCTGCATCCCTATGCGCAGTGTGTGTAACGGACGTCAGGACTGCGTCAATGAGTCTGACGCTTGTTTCAGGGGAAAGCTTAGTTATATTTATTTAAAACACGGTAGTTAGTCTACCATGAATGATGGAAAAAATAACCGAATGAACAGGTACATTTAGCTAACGGAAAGCCAATAACAAATCTATAGATTTAAACAGTATGTTTATACACCATATATGGATTATATACATATTGTTTTTAATACATAATAAGTTCAGCTAGTTGTTGCTATATTGTATGGTATCATCCTTTACAATCACTTATACATACCCGGGTTAAAGGATCCTTGTTAAACCAGGACAAGAGGAATGAGGAAAACATTGTAAGGTAAGTTTTGATTAAGAATGTGGATTTCTATGTACCTATAAAAGTAGAGGAAGACCAAAAAATCGATGGATGAATTTTGCGAAAGATGCTAGAAAGGGGGTATATGGAAGAAAAATCATCCTGCGCTGATCCCAAATTACTTGGCATGAGAGAGGAAAGATGACGATGACGCTGATAATCAATAATAACTTTCGTAAGGCAATAGATGGCGCTCGAGAACCGGCATGAAGTTGACAACTGCGAAGTTAGCAACGCGCGGGCGGGGCGCTTTGCTGGCATATTGCACCGATGCTTTTGTTCTCTTTTGTCGCGGTCACCGACGGCTTAACATCTACCTAACATTTTGTTGTACTACATTTATTATTTGTATTTTTAATTAAATATTTTAACAATCTTTTACCTTGTTTTTCTGAGCTCTTACACTTTCTAAGAATTTTCTTTATTTTCAGTGAACAAAACCTCCCATCTCTACCCTGTAGTCTATCCTTCTGCCAAATGTGAGGACGGGTACCTCTGCGGCAATGGACAGTGCATTGAGTGGAAGCAGCTATGTGACAAGACCACCGACTGCGCCGACGGATCAGACGAGAATGGACTCTGTGGTATGTAGATAACGTTTTTATTTGTTTGGAATTGCTTCGTCCTTTGTTTTTGTCCACGTGGTAGCTGTTGTGAAATTTTAGAAGAACTTTCGAAATTGAGTCACAAAACCCTGGAGATGTCGCCGAAATATATAAAACGAGAATAGAATATAAAATTGTTTACTAGCTTTTACCCGTGGTTTCATCCGCGTGGATGTCGGAAAATATCCCACGGGAACATACTACCAGGATTAAAAGTACCCTATGGGTTAATCCAGGATAAAACCTATCTGTGTGCCAAAAATCCAAATCCGTTCAGCCGTTTTTGAGCCAATCCGGAGCATACATCCAGACAGACATACAAAAATTCTAAAAAACTATATTTTCGGCATCAGACTCGTTCCCACACATCGTAGCAATTACTTTCATTTCAAAAATATTCAGTTTTGACTTCGTTACCATTTTATTATATGGGATAAAAGATTGTTGTTGTAGGTGGTTAACAAATAAAGTTAAGACAAATTAAAAAAAATCGGTCAAGAGCGAGTCGGACTCGCGCACCGAGGGTTCCGTACCATCATATATATGTAGGATCATCAGGATTTACTCCATGGATTCGGACATCATGTGGGCAGAAGATAGGTTTCGTGCAATGATAACACACTGGGTACAATACACGGTGTTTATTAAAATCACAAATTAACAAATTACACTTATCGCGATAACTGAGCACAACGAATCGAGTACAGTTCCACGACGTCTTAACTCCGATGCGATCAGACACTGGAATATCCTCCTTGCCATGAGCTTAAAACATCACGACTCCGTAGAAGCGCGCCGTAGGTGTGGGTAGATCACATGATGTCGCCAGTGGCGCGCTTGCGATTCGTTTCGTGTCCGTACTAATGACCGGATCCGACATATAAATATTTTGGATGTGTTACTTTACGTATAATCCTCCAAAAGTAGGAATTTTAACACTGCGGTGTAGAATATTGCAGTTTTAGGGCAGCGCCATCTCTTGACTGAAAGTGGAACTAATGTAATTTTTGTTGATTATTTCTGAAAAAGTGTGCTATTTAGGGACATCGTTTTTTTTCCTGTAATCTTTACATAAACTTCTATCACATAGAATAATTTCAGATTTTTCTCTATGCAAACTTCGGAGATAAGGGGTAACGGTATTCTTTTTTTACATTTTTTTATCAAAAGCCGAAAAGTATCCGGCCTAAAAAAAAAGAAAAAATGTTTGAGAAGGTGCAAACAGCGCTCTTTCATATGATACCCCACATGCCATAGAAGCCCCACTTCGAATTTTTAAGACCTTTGCAAAAAAAAAAAAAAAAATCTTTCTTATTTGCAAAATAGTTGGGCAAACGTAATCTAAAACTGTTCCAAACAAGTTGATAGCATTAGTAGTTCTTGAGATATCCAGCTGTGACAGACGAGCAGACACAGACAGACTGAGTCGCTTCTTTATTATCGTTTATCTTGAGTTTTATGTTTTTATCTTCCTTTTTACCATTTTGGTACGGAACCCTAAAAAGTAAGAGAGGTCACACATCACACCTGTAATCCCCGAAGGGTTAGGCATAGGCAGAGGTGTACCATAGGGGAAACGAACATCTATACACCGTAAGGACTATTCTTGCTTGCAGCGCTCGGCCGCTATAGTAACGCTTGCTAACAGATGTGGTCATCGTGTACACGGGATTTTGTTTTCAAATTGGTCAGATGTAAGTTTCCTCGATAGTACGCTATAGTACCTAAAGTGCGCGTCAAATAACTAGACCCAAGATTGCGTCGACTGCACATACACAGTCGCTGTAAAAAAAATTAAAACGACACTGTGCCGGTTCAACGCGCTCTATACCATAGGGACGAGCCTACACCGGGGTGCTACTGAGAAATGCCTGTTACCAGCCGATCAAACATCCTTGGTGGGTTCAGGAAGTGATAGTTAAATGCAGAATAATAGTAGTAGGTACACGCTTAATTACGGCATAATACTCTGTCATCGGCCTTGGGTTCGATAACCAGAAGCAGACCGGAGTTTGGGTTTGTGTCCGGTTAGTGTCATTAAGAAAATGTATGAAAATGTATTCTGTGCTCGTAATTATAGATTTATTTTGTTTTAGGTACATACCTACACGTGTTTCTGTGGAAATAAACCAATTTAGTTTTTCTTTTTTTTTTCTTCTCTTTATTACGTATTTGGTCCTTGGGACTTACATTACAGCAAAATGGTGGCTTATGTGGGCTAAACACTTTCCCTCAACCGTTCTGCCTCATCCTTCAGCGAATACAGGCATAAGTATTGATGTTAAATTCAAAACTTTCTCCACAGAAACCGCATGCACCAATGTCACATGCTCAATCACATGTCAGCCCACTCCGCTAGGCGGGCGTTGTCTGTGCCCCTTCGGGTACCGTCTTGCACCAGACCAGACCTCGTGCGAGGACATCGACGAGTGCACACAAGAAGTCTGCTCTCAAGGATGTACCAATGTCCCAGGATCGTTCTTGTGTTCGTGCCATCATGGATACGCACTCAGGACGTAAGTACTTATACTCTGTTCCAATATTATCTGATGAAAATGTAAGCAAATGGATCAGAAAATGTAACTGTAGATGGGATGCTAATTATGTAGTTGCACTTACAAATTGAGTGCTGGGTTTCTATTAATTTAATACTGAAAACCACAAACAAATGATTATAAAAATACATAAACTTATAATTTTCCTATCAATTAAGTATTCTATTATTGTGACGATTAAAAAAAAACAACAAACAGGTACACCAATCTCGCGATATTAATCTTTCCAACCTCGTGAGATCTTGGCTTCGCCAAAATCTCGGGAGATTGCAATCCCTACTCACGAGTTCCTCACATCTCTCTTCATCATCAGGTCAGACCGCCGGTCATGCAAGGCGACGCGCAGCAACATGTCCATTCTATACGTGTCGGGTAACACGGTCCGCTCCATCTCAGCTGACGGCTACGGAGCCATCGAGTACACTGATAAGGATGAACCCGCTATCACCGATATGGATTATAATATCAGGTTAGTAATGATATATAATAGCCTTTTTTCCAGAACCTTGCAAAACATGATTATGAAAGTAAACTATTGCTCGCCCTCACCCTTGAAGTATTATAGTTTCACTCGTCTTCGGAGTCTTCGCCACTCTCACCTAAATTATCCGCCACAGAACTGTCAAAATGGCTTTCCTCCACGTGAACGGTAAATTCACTGTACCTTCACTGGCGGTGTAATATTCGAGCCGTAAAAATATAGATATAACCCCGATTACAATAGCAGCTACTTTCAAGAGTTGCTCTTAAGTAAATGGAAATAAAGTAACTTATTTAACTTAAATATGTTAATTATTTGATACCGCACACCGGCACCTATTGAGATTGTCTTGCTTTTGCGCAAAGGCCTCCCCTAGACCTTTTTTTTTGTGGATGGGAAATCATCAAATGACTTTTCCCGCTCTGGGCGGGGCGGGAGGGCGTGTCAGACTTTTACTGACTAAAACCCACCCGTGTTCCTTCTTTTGCCTGTGCCGGGGCCACGGTAACTCTTTCGAACATCCCGTAACCCTGGCTGGCATCGGCCCTAGCGGACCCCTTCAACTCCCCTAGACCTTGCCACCCTTTCCGATTATGTCTCATTCTTCTCCAAGTAATACCAGCTATTTTCCGCCTATCGTCCTCCCATCTACATAAGATGCTGCGTCCCTTTCTTTCTTCTATTTTGTCTTGGACTCTATTCGGTTACATCCTTAGCCCATTTATCTTTGTTAGTAACTATACCAAGGAAACTAGGGAACAAATACTAACCTGATAATAATATCAGCAGAATAAAACCAGCAGGCTACTTTTTAAGTTGATACTATGTGACGTGAACGGCTACCGTGATGTTTTGGTCGGTAAGAGTGTGGCTATTACCCCTCCGCCCTGCTCAGACAAAGAGTCATCATTATTTTGCCCTTATCCTTGGGGTTGTGGCTCTTATATTTGGGGTCGGCGCAACATTCTTCCATACTTCTACATTAGTCATCAACTCGGTCTTTCTAGCCAATCTTTCACACAGTCCATCCATCGTTTATTTGGTCTTCCCCTCCCCTAAGTACTCTTATAGCCATCCATCATACAACTTTTCTCAAGATATTTTCCTCATTCCTCCACATCACATGTCCATATGGACCATGACAACCAAGTTCCCCAGAAACAAAGAGTATAATCTACAAATCGTTTTGTGTCGAAAATCCAAAACAGGAAAAAAAAACAATTTGTGTATTGGCAGGATTTTACCCATCACTCATCAGTGTTATGGTACAGATTCCAGATAACGACTTATTTTTAAATAAAACAATAATCTATCCAGTGGACCTAATAAATGAAAATATGTAGTTTATTTGCACTTTCAAGTAAAAAATGAAAAACGTAATATCTTGTAATTATAGATCAGCTTATAATCATTGCTTGTTCTACAGGCAAAAGAAGCTATACGTGACTTCAGCAGAGGCTGGAAAACTGATAGAAGTGAACAGCACACATAACGTCGTCGTAATCACTAATATCGGGAGACCAACAAAGGTAATGTTCTCGTAACCTTGACAACTTTTAGAGCTAAGTACTCAGTTATTCAGCCCATCTGCATCATCTGCCTAGTATTTTTGGGATCGGCTTCCAGTCTAACCGGTTGCAGTTGGATACCAGTATTTTACATCGAGCGACTGCCTATCTGACATCCACAACCAGTTATTGGGTAACACGATACCCCTTGGTAAGACTGGTTGTCAGACTTTCGAACTTCTGACGACCCGTAACGACTGTAAAAGATCTACGAATGCCAGTCGGGACCAACGGTTTATCGTGCTTTCCGAGGCACGGAGGAGTCTTGGTATATACAGATGATCACCCATCCACGGACCTACCGCGGTAAGCGTAGCTTAACCTGATCGATCGACCCGTGCGGTGGGTTATTACTTAGCTACGAGCCCCTCAGCGCATCGATGTACCGCCGATTTAAAGACCAAGTTGGCAGGAGCATACTGGACATGGAAGGTAGAAAACCGTTCGTGTAATACCTACAAGTAGTTACTGACACTCGGGAGAGGCCTAACAAACTGTGAATTATGATAGGTTGAGTTAATTCATTGATACGCTGCTGTTTATACAAAAGTTTTGGGTACAAGTAAAAGAAAATGCAAGAAAAAAAATGCAAAGCGTTTTGGGGGCTATCTTTTGTAACTTTTGCAGTTCAAAAAGAGCTGATTCTCATTTTCATTTGAATATCGAATTATTTTTGATAACATTCGGTAGGTCAATCTTGTTTTCGGTAGCCGCTTGGAATTTTATCAGGGCTGGCAATGCCATTACAAGGGATCGCTGTCATCAGCGAAGGAGGACGACTACCAGGAGGCCTACCCCCACCTCTTGTAGCAGTAATCTTTTAATTTTACGTCGGTTTGGGAATGGACAGGACTTATATACGTCCTCCGTAAGCAAGCTGAAGTGGCAGTGAGCTGGCCATGTTTGTCGAAGGACTGATGGCCAGTCCTGGAGTGGAAGCCGCGTATCGGCAAGCGTAGTGTAGATGCCCCCCGCTATAGATGGACCGACGTCCTTCAAAAGGTGGCTGGGGCAGACTGGATGTGGAAGGCGGAGGACAGGTTATTGTGGCGCAGCCTGGGAGAAGTTGATTGAAACGTCCGCTATACTAAACGTCAACATTCCAGGTGGCAGTAGATTGGGTGACTGGTAACGTGTACTTCGCGGACTCGACGCCGTCGAACAGCCGCGTCAGAGTGTGTCACGTCAAGAGCAAGCACTGTGCCAGCCTGCAGAAACTGCCTTCTGATGCTAAGGTTCGTGGGTACAGGTCTTCCATTTTATGAGTACCGACAGCCGATATCACGCGCTTCACTCGCGAAGGTTCATTTTTGTTTCATTCCACGTTCACGACTTCGGCAAAAGCCAAGGAGGTTTATGATTTTAATAGGCGTATGTAATGTACGTACAAATAAATGTATGTTCATTCATAACTATAACTAGTCGTCGTATTTTGACAATCATGGTATCTGTATCATTGGAAGCGCCATGTTGTTCCGCGGGTTATATGCTATACGACGTCACAAAAAATCAAACATGGCGGCTACTAGCAGATGATTAGTGTTACCGAAAAAAAAGGATTAGTTGACGTCTTGGTCGTAGTTCGGTTTTAGTATAAAACTTTCTATATTTTCGATATCTTTATTTTCGTTGCACTCTTTTCATAATGTCAACTTACATTATGTACATCAGCATCATCGTTTCATCCCTCCATTCCCCAGATAACAGCCCTAATCGTGGACCCAAGTTCAGGTCGCATGTTCTACTGCGTAACCCGGGAGCTGGAGTCAGTGGTCTGGTCAGCCACCCTGGCCGGTACACGCGTGACCGACCTCACGACCGTCCGCAACTGCACCGGGCTCGCCGTGGACCCTTTCAAGAAGAAGCTCTATGTAGCTGAGACTGGGCCTGCGCATATTATCAGGATGGACTACGAGGGGGAGAGCCAGTGAGTTGGTTTTGTTATTTAATAAAAGATCTGCTTTAGTCTTAGAGATTTTAGTTGATAAGGTAAAAAGATGGTAAAAAGTTATCTCTGTGGCCCCGTTTAAGAAGAAGCTCTATGTGGCTAAGACTGTGAGGGGGTTTCAGAAGCTATTTCTACATATCTATTTATTTATGGTGTACATAATAAAGAGTATTTTATCTATCTAAAAGAAAAAAGGTTGATAAAAGGTTCCCCTTTTCACCATATCAATTAAAATAGAGAATAAGAGCAGTGATGGCCCAATGGTAATGTCCCCGACTTCAGGTTCAGTTGATAAAAGGTTCCCCTTTTCACCATATCAATTAAAATAGAGAATAAGAGCAGTGATGGCCCAATGGTAATGTCCCCGACTTGAAGAGTTCTAGGTCGTGGGTTCGAACCCAGGCGCTTTACTTTGTGTAACGGTGAAGGAAAACATCGTGAGGAAACCGGCATGTCCTAGAACCAAAAATTCGAAGACTTGTGACATCTACCAATCCGCACTGGTGGATTACAGCCCACTCCCTCTCACAGAGAGGAGGCCTGTGTCCCAGCAGTGGGAACGTTAATTGGCTGTGATTTTAACTAAAATAGATCCTGGTGCTATTCTTCTCGGTGCCTGGTTTTCACTCCGTTTTGGTCTGTCAGCGCTGCTTCACCCAAATTTAACCTACAGGTTAATGATGTTCGAAAAAAAAAAAAAAAAAAGCTCGAAACTGGCTGTCTCCGACGTACTCCAAGTAGGTATTTATTCAGAAACCTCAGCTGTGATGTAAAATCAAGATCAAAAGTCATTTAGTCAAACTAGGCTGAGAATCAGCACTTTTCGGACGTCAACATTACATAAGACAGTCCCCCGGCACGCCCACCTCTCACCACTTCCTAGTGCTTTAGCTGGGAAGAAGAAGTGGTGCAACAAACTCCCCAGCAGCACAGCTGTCTGTTTAGTTAGAAAAACAAAAATAATTATAAACCTTGCTTATGTAAACTGATCCTGCTGCTTGACCAGTACCCTAATTTCGTAACACACTATCAATCACAATCTGAATGATTTTGTTGCATATTGCTAATTCATAGTTTCATATGCTCGAAAAATTTGTCAGCTCAACTACGTATATAACGCAAAGAATGTTGTTGAACTGTCAAATTGAAACCGATTCCTACTGTAAGTGTGTTACGCAATTTCCCCGCTGATTATTATACATATTAATGCATCCCACTGCAGGACAATGTCTTATGTCCTACCTCAGCCTAATGCCATGATTTCTGTTTGTACGTTTATACCCTCATTTATAACTAGTATATCACGGTAATCACCAACATTTCTTACAATTTCCAGCAAAAAGATCCTAGCCGACCACCCACAACTGCAAGCCCCACACGGCCTTGCCATCTTCGAAGATTACATCTACTACCTTGTGGCCAACTCCTTCCGTCTCAGCCGCTGCATGCTCTTTGGTCCCAAATATTGCGAGACCTATATGTTCAGAGTATTCGACGCCAACACTTTTGTCATACGCCACGAGAGCGTTCAAAGAGATGACCTAGTAAATGAGTGTGAAGGCATGGTTTGCGCCAATATTTGTGCGTTAGAAGAGGATGGCCCCAAATGTTTGTGCGATGATGGGTCTTTGGCAAGGAATGGGGAGTGTCCGAAGTTGGATAGAAAGAATGTGAGTATACTTTATAGCTTTTTTCGTAATTTTCCGATTTTCTTTGAGCAGGCTCAATCTTGAAGGAAGATACTCATACTCGTCTCAACAAGTTTTAAATCGGGATTGCTAGGTAGGTTAAGTATAATTGAGCATCGCCCTAGAATACGGGCTTGCAAGGCCATTCCGCTCCCGCGATTTATATCTTCTATCAGAACTATGGCGGAAGATCAGAAGTAGATACAGCATAAATACATTACCTCCGCTTTTTTCCTACGGTGGTAAACAGAAACAGCAAAAACACCAAGAAATACCTAAACACCAAAATCCAGCCTCGTCGAGGAACTTCAACAAATAGCAAACACTAGTACACTACCGTACGGCTGACGTATGAGTCTGAACACAGGCTCTCCGAACTTTCGGAGTTGCGCATTTTCTCTCACTCCCACTCGCCTCATGTCACCATTTGGTTACTAAAAAGTGTTACTGCGCAGCCTTCTGCGCGAAGTTCGGACTCGTCAGATACGTCGGCCGTATTGTAATTACCTAAGGGCTAAAACATGACACATCACTCTCGCGTCGAAAAGATTTGTCTATTTCTGTCACTTGTCTCGTTTCCCGCCAGCGCTGCCATACAAAATAGTCGACTCGGTCTGTTAAATTTGATATTTTCTCGACAAACCCTAACTGGCACAAAAGTTATCTCGAATTTTGGCAATTCAGAATGAGATAATTTCCAATTCTTCTGTCGTTTAGTCGTTCTCGATTTTGAGGACGAGTTATGATTACAACTCTAAGAATAATATGACACTTTCATAATTACTTATTATATTAATAACTAGTTTCTGCCCGCAACGTCGTCCGTGTGAAATTTCTTATTCCTCCGACCCACCCCGTCGCATCGCATCGCCTGCCCTTGCTATTACTTCGTTTTCGCTTAACGTTCTTTCTGACTTTTTTCTTTTTGCTCGGCTCCTAACGGTCCTAGCGTGATGTTAAATACCCTTATAGCCTTCCTCAAGAGTTCGGTTATCAAATGCAAAACGATTTTTTTAAATCCAACGGGTACTTCCAGAGATTAGCGCGTTCAAACAAACACTCTTCAGCGTCATTCAGCTCAGCTCAGCATCATTCTCTTCAGCTTTCTCTTCATTATTAGTACTAGCCTCCGCCCGCGACTTCCTACGCGTGAAATTCTCCCGACCCACTACGTCGCATCGCATCGCCTGCCCGCGCTGTTACTTCGTTTTCGTTTAGCGCTCGTTCTTACTTTTTTCTTTTGCTCGGCTTCTAAGGGTCCTAGCGTAATCTTACATACCCTATAGCCTTCCTCAAGAATAATTGGGCTATAAAATTCAAAAAGATTTTTTCAAATCCGACTGGCAGTGACAGAGATTAGCGCGTTCAAACAGTCAATACAAAATAAAATGTGTCGGTAACTAATAGAGTAAGCGCATTTTTCTTATCTTAATCGTTTACGCAGCGCACGCAACGGAAGCTCTCAAAAGGTATAAATTTTCCCCGTTTTTGCAACATTATTCATTGATGCTCCGCTCCTGTTAGTCGTAGCGTAATGTTATATAGCCTATAGCCTTCCTCGATAAATGGGCTATCCAACATTAAAAGATTTCTTAATTCGAACTAGTAGTTCCTGAGATTAGCGCGTGCAATCAAACAAACAAACAAACTCTTCAGCTTTATAATATCAGTAATAGATTAAAATCTATTTAAATGCTGTGCCCTGGCAGGGTCTACAACGGCTCTTAGCTTTAAGCCTTTTGAACATATTGTATTAGCTTAAGGAACGCAAATAAAATTGGAACGAAGTTCCTTTCGGCGGGCCGTCGGCCGCGCGGCCGCAAGAGAAACTCTAGCGGAGGGGAGGGAGTGCTCTATGTGTCTATAGCCATTAGAATATTGCTACCTAATGTGGTTAGTTACGAGTTAACCGTGGGATGAATTAACCCGTTGAGCTCTTATATAAAAAATCAATCTGCCTAGCCTTTCCCCCAACTATGTGCTTGTGTCGGATTCCAATCTAATAGGATGCAGCTGAACACCGATACTAAGGAGCGACTGCCTACCTGACCTCCACAACCCAGTTACTGAGTAACACGATACCCGTTGGTAAGAATGGTTGTCAGACTTTTGGGCATCTGACTATCGGTAACGACTCTTATAACGACACTTACCTATATTTTTATTGGAATTTTTAATGGATAAAATGTACTACAATGTGACTGAGTGTTTGTAAGAGATAAATATTTACTGAATTGACTGGCTTTTGGATAATGTTGTGAATATTGTTAACTAATCTTGTAATCAGTCTTGTAATTTTGGTTAATGTCAATAATCTTGTTAATAATCAATTAATCTTGTTAATATAAATGTTTGCATGCCGAATGGTGAAATATGGCTGTCCTTTAATGTATCGTAACATCTATTATGTATTTTATTTACACATATTTAAAAAATAAATGTCTTTTGTATTCTAGATTCTAATTATTATTCAATCATGTCACTATAATGTAATTTAATGTAATGTTCAGTTTCTGTAATGGTTCAAGGTTGATTGGGAAAATTTGACATTTTCGGGTAGCTTGATGTGCTGGCGTGTGTACATCATCGCCTGTCACCTCGCCTTGTCAAATATTGATTTTCCAAACTCTACTAAATCTTCCTCATCAATCATTATCTCCCCAGCTGCCACTGTTCAACGGCTGGTCGAGCGAGGAGCTGGCGACGGCCCACAGCGTGTCCTACATCGTCATCGCCGCGGTGATGGTGTTGGTGATCATCTACCTCAGCGTGTTCGTGTATTACCACTTCGTTTACGTGCCCAAGAGGAATAGAGCTTCGGCTTATACACAGTGAGTACTTTTACCCGACTGCCCCAGAAGGAGGGTAATGTTTTTCGAGAGTATGTATGTATGTACTTATGTCTATTTCTTTGGAACTCTCTGTAGCCTATACGGCTTGATGAATTTTAACATAATATGAGGTGTCGTTATTCGTTTGTGGGAGCGACATAGGATATGTAATATTTATACAGGGTGTAAGGGACAGCCTTCCGCAAACTAACAGGGTGCATTCAGCTCCTTATTTTGAATCATAATTATTTCACCGGAAATATTCTCAGGAAAATTTTTATTTTTTTAATCGTATTTTCAGTTACTATTCCTTTATTTCAATCTAAAATTACATTCTCTGTACGCAGCACTCCATTTATCTTAATAAAACAGCTAAAATAAAAAAATCGGCAATGGATGTTGAAATACTCGGCGGCCGAAGGCTCGCTGCGCTGCCGGTCGCTACGCGCGTTTTGTCACGGTAACGATACATTGCGTGTGAGGTAACAAAACAAATCAGGATTATTGGATTCCCATAACGTTCCTGAAATAATTTCATGTACCGGTCATCTTAGTATGATATACTGAATTCACCGCATCAGTCTGCGGAGGGCTGTCCCTTACACCCTGTATATTGCAACTGCAAATACAAAAAAAGGGAGAGTAAGGTTTTTTGTAAAATAAATTAGAACAATATTGGTATCAAATAAAAGCTAGTATTGAGTTAATTCCAAATATATTATATTCTTATTGGTTATTGGTAACTTGAAATATGGTGTAACTTTTGTTTGTGGGCCTGCGATAACTGAAACAAAAGTCTATAGACTACAATGCTTGTATTTGTTCTTTCAGTTATGTGTTAGATATCCTTTTTTTAAATAATTTGCTTTATTTTAAGCTTTTAGTGTTTTTTTTTTTTTTTAATATTTTGTTTGGAAATGTATGTTGTTGTTGGGATCTGTCAAGGTAACCCGCGAAATTAATTTCTTACGTTTTTACGGTTCCGTACGTCCAAATGAAAAAAACGGAACCCTTATTAGGGTTCCATACATTCGAATGGAAAAACGGAACCCTTATTAGGGTTCCATACATTCGAATGGAAAAACGGAACCCTTATAGGATCACTCTTGTATCTGTTTGTCTGTCCGTCCGTTACAGGCAATTTATTCCGAATCTAATAGACTGATTAATTTGAAATTTGGTATACATATGAATTTCTGTAACCCAAACACGAACCTGGAACATAAATACATAAATTTTGAATGTGGGGGTCACTTTTAGGGACCAATTAGAAAAAAAAGTTTTGCAAACCGTACCGTGTAACTTATCAAATGAAAGGGGATACTATGAGGGTCTCTTTGTCTTTTAATATTTTAAATAGCGCGCTTTTTTTTAATTTATATTTTTATCGCGCTTTTATACAGTGTATTTTTATTTTTTTAAATTTAAATTGACGTGATGGCGATATTTGATGATTATATTAGTAATCAGTAATGCCTAATTAATCAAAAGTATATGCGGTAACTCTGTTGCGAAATTTTCGGGTTAGGTTTGATAGATAAGTAGGTATAGGTAGGAAAGTTCCTATTTAATTTGTATTTTTGTCTTGGCGGGTAGATACCATGGACTAACTGCAACTAAATATTATGTATTTTGTGATGCGCACAGCAAAGGAGTGGAACTCTCTGCCTGCGTCTGTGTTTCCAACCCCGATCTCTTCTAAGTGAGAGTTAACAGGCTTCTTCTGGGTAAGCTCGCTCCATCGTCGACTTTGTCTGTCATCTCTGACCTAGACTAGAGTCAAGAGCAAACCTATCTTAAATTAAAAAAAATGTAGTAAGATTTTGATTATGTAGACAACTGGGTACTCGTACATACTTTTTTATTTGCTCAATACCTTGGTACCTACGTAGGTAAGTACCTATTAATAAATAATGGAGACTAAGCAAATTAAGGTATTAAAAACCTAAAAGAGATATTTAGTTTCATAGACAAGGTACACCTAACGTATGCCAATCTTCTTAAGTATGCAGACATTGTAAAATAAAATAGTTTTCCGATGTAATGGTGCTCCCACACTGCTGTTAAAAATGTTTACAAACATTTTCTATCATTTGAAAACATGACATCGAGCTGTTTGGATTTACGTTCCGAGACGTCTACACGAAAATGGAAGAAGATTTGCTCATTGGATTAGCTTTTGATATTATTTTTTGTTCAAAAAAAATTAAAAAGCGCTCTAACTGGATGCGCCAAACACTAAGAGCTAGAGAAAAGTATAGTGCCACAGACTATCTAAAGTATTTGGGCATTGACGGTTGCTTAAATGATTTTTTAAGAATGAACAGTTCTGAATTTGAATACAGAATTTAATTGGGAAGAAAATTTGTAAACAGGACACTAATTTTATAGAAAATCTATAAGTATTACGGAAAGATTTGCTGTAACGTTAAGATTTTTGGCAACTGGTAGCAGATAAAAAAGTCTTGGAAATGTCTTTAAGCACAAAACAAATGATAACAAATGTTCTATTTGTTACAATTTGTTAACTAACAATTTTGTTTAGAAATGTTTACTAACATTACATAACATGAAAACATTTCTTAGCATTGTGATCAAATGTTTGTTTAGAAAATGTTTAAGTACTAATGTTTGTAAACATTTTTAACAGCAGTATGGGACCACTTTAACATACTACTAAGTACCGAGCCTAGGTTTATTTGAATTTTTTTTCTAAGTTTATTTTCAACCAACAACCTTTCCGTAGTATGAAGGTATAAGAGTTACGCGATAGAAAGAGAGGCAACTTGTAGGTGAATATAACTGTAGGTAATTAGCGCTGTGCGACCTAAATTGCACCTTATTGTGTCGTAGAAAGAGTCGCTATTTATTGTTACACTCTCACTCACACACTCGCATGCCTGCGTGCGTGCTGCACGCTCTTCTTTTTTTTGTATTACTATTTCCTTTAGCTACACAGCTACACTGCATAGAACAAGTAAATAATATTTAAGTTATGGAAGAGCCGAGTCTCCTAACACAGGCTAATCTCCTTAAAAGGAGGCTCCAATCACTAGTTGTTCAGATTTACTTGTTAAAATAATAAACCATTTTTCTTCTTTTTTTTTTCATACCACTTTGCCCAACCTGGGTATCGAACCCAGGACCTCATGCTCAGCAGAAGCGCTTGCCACTAGACCAACGAGGCAGTCAGAGCTGTATGTATTCCTTTTATGTTGTATTAAAATGATTGATTCATGTTTTTTCTCCAGAGTCCGGTTCCAAAACTCTTCGGTAGACAGTGCGCCCTTTCCTGATCCGTCAGTTCAGATGAAAACGTCGAGGTATTTGTTTTATTATCCAACTAGCACATTCTAGCCAAATCTTCTTGTTATGCTATCAAGGAGTCTAAGATGGCTCACGGCTTTTTAACCGACGAAAAAAAGGAGGAGGTTCTCAAGTCAAGGCGTATAAAAGATGTAACATAAATAACGCACAACCTCTTAAGGGGTCATTGTACCTACTCATCATTATGAACAACTTTTACTAGCATACTTGGCGCCGAGTTATTTTAGGACATTTTTTGCTGTTTATTCAAAGTTAATAATAGGCGTTTTTGTTGTTGTGTTGTTGAATGTTATGGTAAATTATATACCCGTAGTGTAATTAAAACATGTCCGGGAATTAACACACAACCTCTTAAGGGGTCACTGTACTCATCATTATGAACAACTTTTACTGTGGGACCAAACCTGAAATCGCGAAAAAAATCAGGTGTTCCCTACATTTTGACGAGTTATGCGAACATAAATGTAGGGAGCAGCTGATTTTTTTTCGCGATTTCAGGTTTGGTCTCATAGTAAAAGTTGTTCATAATGATGAGTATAATGACCCTATAAGAGGTTGTGCGTTAATTCCGGGACATGTTGTATAGACAACCCAATGAATTCTTGATGGTGTAATATAATTTTTGGGCTGACTGTATAAATTGGCTCTGTCTTTGTGATCTTCCACCGAATTAATATTTTGTTTTTTCAGTACCATGTCGCACGAGTTCGTGAACCCGCTTCAGAACGTGAAGAACACGTGGTTCACCGCGTTCCGGAGGCACCCGCGACCTGGCGTAAGTTGAAGTACCTACCTTGTATCTGGTACCTGGCCTTGGTAATGAAACTGGCAATAACGAAAGTCATCATCACTCTCCTGTCCTTATCCCAATATATCTGGAGTCGGCGCAACATGTCTTTTTCCTCCATACTTCTCTATTAAGTAGTCGTCATCTCGGTAGTCACCCCCTTTCTAGCCATATCATCTTTCCCACAGGAGTCCAATTGAGTCTGTCCATCGTTTCTTTGGTCCCCTAACTCTTATAGCCATTGACATTCATACTCAAAACTTTTTTTTACGTTAAGTTTAGAATACATGTGGAGGGTCACGACTTCACGAGTACGATTCCCGACCGTTGCACTCATAGATATAAATACCTATTTACTATTTATTTATTTCACACACCAATAAGTACAACATCTTACAGTATTGCAAGACGATGTTATACCCTCTGTATCTTGTAAAATATACCTACCTAAACATAAAAATTCAAAATAAAAATATAACTAAAACAATAAAAATCACAATATTTTCAAATTTGTTTGCCTCCTTCAATGCACCTTTGTGCTCCTGACACAAATTTCGGCAGGCTGTCGAACACATCTTCCGACGGTATATTATTTATGATACGCGCGGCCCTTGACGAAGGGGCAAACTTCAGTAAATTCTTCCTAGCTCTTGGTACCTGTAACAAAACGGGGCGACGGCGCGCCCCCACATACCCATCCGGGACTCGCAACCGCAGCGCCTCCAGCACACCTGGGTGGTGCACCAGCCCGCGCAGCACCCTCGCTACGTACTTTACTAACGCGACGTCCCTCCTAACTGCCAGCCTAGTGTACCCGACCATGCCCAACACAAACAGACTCGGATACATCAACAGGTAGAATGGGTAAACCCCATATTGCTTTAAATATAAATAACTGTTGATTTTTTTTTGTACTTTTTCAATCATGAGACTATATTTGTCCTCATGTGGATTCCATATAATGGAACTTGCCTCGAGTCGAGCGAGACGACTATGAACTAGAGCATTATAGTTTTACTACTGCTATATTTTCTGCTATTTCTATCATTGCACTGTTTTGCAACGATGACTAGGGGTTTCCAAACTGCGGCCCGCGAGCGATGATGATTGCGGGGCGGCGCGGGGCGGCGCGGTGCGGCGGCTGCGTAGTCAAAAGTACCTATAATAGCATTCTGAAGAGACGCGCACGAAACGGGCGAGAGCGGCGCGGGAAGGCGAGCGATGCACCGGTGGCGACGCGCAAGCGACGGGAACAAACTTGTATGATTTCGGCGCTCGACGGCCGCTATTTCCTACTGGGTCGATCGCTAGTTTCGTGCCCAGCCCAACCAAGTCCGCTGCAGGATCGCCCCGCAGTCGCCATCGCTCGACCGCCGCTGGTTTCGTACCAGCAGACTACGAACCAAGAAAATATTTCAGACAGAAATCAAGACATTGGTACAAAAATAGTCAAGGTAACGCCGTGGTCGTATGCACAGGCATACGACCACGGTTTGGCACCCACATGTTATACTTACACAGGAACATAGGTTTCTGTGTATACCATGTGGGTGCCAGGAACACCTACAAAATTATAATCGACGACGGCTTTACCTCGACCATTTTTGTACCTGTCTTGATTTCTGTCTGAAATATTTTCTTTTTTCGTACTTTTTAGATCACTTTTATTTTTCCGTAGTCGGGTTACAGTTTTTTTTTTTACCTATTGGAAGAACATGACATGTTTTTCAAGTATAATGTTACGTTTGTTCTTGGAATAAATTCATCCCAACTACGGAACCCTTTATTGTGCGTGGTCCGACACGCACTTGGCCGGTTTTTAATTTATTTGTTATATAGAAAATCTCATTTCATATTTAGAACAAAAGTGCACAGCTCTAAGATGCTTCTAATGTCTCATAGTGATCACAATAGTGATGCTAATGAACCTCGGAGGGAGAACGTCGGCCAGTATTTTGTTAGTTTTTACCTCCCCCTGTAACATAGTGTTTATTGCAATCACGAGGCTTGTACTGCACCGCGACGTTACTTACTGGTAATCACGTGACCCATGGCGAAGAAGTCTTGAATAGCGACCGCGTACCTGAAGGCACAGTCTGGCGCAGCGTGGGTCCCTAGTTGGCCGCTCAATATGGACCGACATGACCTTGGTGGTTTACGACCCAACATTGAAATGGCTCTGCCGGTCGCTAACTAAGGTCACATTTGTCGGGGACGTGGTTGGCGACCGTGCAGCAGGCGCTTTATACTGTAAAAACCTCACCATGAAAACTTAGGGAAGTGAGCTGTCATCAGGGTGGAATGACAGCTCATTTCACATTAGTTCTCACCGTGTGCGATTTTACAGAATAAACCGGCTGGTGAAGGTCGCGGAAGCACCAGACATTTGACAAGTCTTTGTTTTCAAGCATCGTTGCGTGGGGGAGGGAGGTTTTTAAATACAGCAGTAGGTAGTCGTCTTTCGGCCGAAATGATTAAGAACCACATTTCTTTTTCAGTCTACCGGACCTTTCACCACGCCAGCGTCGCAACTGCAGCATGACTTTTCGGACACAGAATCAGATTTAGATGATAAAGAAAATAATAAAATATATTTTTGAAATAGATAATGTTAGTTGAAAGTGATGTAATAATATAAGAAATAATATCAACTTCGATAGTCCTAGAGCCGATACTAATTTCAAATTAGAATTAGTTATTGTACAAACCCCCACACAGAGGAAGCCTGAGTTCCAGCCATAGATCTATGATAGAAAATAATTGTATTTTATTTAATATTATATAGTTAATAATTAAGAGCGTTGTCACATTTTGCACCCCTCTCGCTCACACAGAATCAAATTTTTAAGAATGTTAAATGAAAATATGCTTTTTTGAAAAATGTAATCAATGGGCGTTCTTGCAAAATAATATTAATCTAATATGTAGTTATCAAAAACACATTTTTATTGTGTTATCTAATAAACTTAGGTAATTAAGTAATAAGATCTGTTTTTGAGATGATGTAAATAAATGCCACAATAAAAATGTGTTTTTAATAGTTTATTTAAAAAAAGATACCTACTTGGGAATCTCCGCTTCAATGGATAATTTAAAATCGATCGAATTTAGCTGTAACAGTATTTTTCGAAAATGTTCTCAACTAACTTTTTAGACCTATGTATCCTGCTTATGCGTATGAAGTTTCATTAAAATCGGTTCATTCATTTCGAAAAACAAGGACTTGAAAGTTTGTATGAAATGCCGTACGTTGTTAAAGCTCTTAAGGTAAGAAATAATTTCAAATAAAAGAAAGAGGAGGCTCGAGTCCCAGCAGTGGTACATTGGAGGGTGATTATTTTGAAATTCTGTTGTAAATGTCGCCTTGAATGAGAAATACAGGCTATTTTATTTATTATTGTTTTTACTTGAAATTGAAGATTTAATTATGATTGAGCATAATTAATGTATATTTAGAATTGTACTGATGTTATTGGATTAAGTTTCTTATAAAATTGCACAAATTAAATTAAAAAGAGTCAAATATGGACTTGGTTCTTTTATTTGTTTAATAAATGAAACTAATTTTATTCACTCATCAAAGCAAACTATTGTCTTGTTGTTGTATTGTATACTCAGTACAAGGGTTATAAAATAAAACAATCATTTTGATTACAAAAAAAGACTTATTACTTTCCTAAAACATAGAATACAGTTAAAAATATAAGAATTATTTTTACTTCCAAAGCTTCTTGATAGACATGTTCTTCTCTGAATCCTTTTGCATAACCTTAGCTACAGCCATTTCAAAATCTTCCTGAGTAACATGGACTCTGCGCTCACGGAGAGCGTACATACCAGCCTCTGTGCACACACCCTTGACCTCAGCACCTGACGCACCAGGCATTAGCTCCGCAATCTTACGTAGATTGATTCCTCTTGTAAGATTCATTTTCCTCGAGTGAATTTTCAGAATGTCAAGACGAGCTTCCTCGTTTGGTGGGGGGAACTCAATCTTCCTGTCAATACGTCCAGGTCTAAGCAGAGCAGGGTCTAGAATATCAATCCTGTTAGTAGCCATGATGACTTTAATGTTCTTTGTTGCTTCAAAACCATCAAGCTGATTCAGCAACTCCAACATAGTTCTCTGTACTTCAGAGTCTCCACCGCTGCCTGACTCAATACGAGATGAACCAATAGAATCAATTTCGTCCATGAAGATAATTGAGGGAGCATGTTCACGGGCCATAACAAAAAGCTCTCGGACCATGCGGCTTCCCTCACCAATAAATTTCTGCACCAACTCTGAACCTGAGACACGGATGAAGGTGCACTCAGTGTGGTGAGCTACAGCACGCGCGAGCAAGGTCTTACCAGTACCGGGGGGACCATACAACAAAACACCTTTTGGTTGAGCAATACCTAGAGCATCAAACAGCTCAGGATGTTTTACTGGAAGTTCAATCACCTCTTTAATCTCTTTGATCTGCTTGTCTAGACCACCCACCATCTCGTAAGTAGAATCAGGAACCTTTTCTACCATCATGAGAGACACCAAAGGATCCACTTTGTTCGGGAGGATTTTGTGAAGCGTGTAGCTCTCATTGCGGAGCGCGACGCGGCAGTTCGCGGTCACATCGTTGATATCGACGTTCTTGTCCAAGTCTACCACGAATTTACCCTCAGGGTGCACCTTGACTAAGACTTTCTTCTTGTCCATAGGTTTGACGACCTCGCCCACATATGAGCCCTGTTCTTGCAAAAGTTGGAGCTCTTCGCGCAACATACGTACTTTAGCGTTGAGCTCATTACGCTGGGCTTGCAAACGACGAAGATTTTGAGATTTCTCGGCGACGATCAATTGCAGCTCTTCAATCTTTGTTATGTAGTACGGCCGAAATCCTTCGCCTTTTCCCGAGTCTACCTCCATTTTAGTGAGAGTCATTTTGTTTATTTATATTTGCCACATTCAATAAAAAGCACTTTTTGATGCAAACTCGAACACAATTATATTTCAGCCGCACAATATTTTTCCAAGTCACGATGACGTGTGACATTCCAATATTTAAAATTCTACCAACTGAGTAATACTAATTGGTGTTCGTTACAATTTTTTGTAGTAACATCACAGTGTGGCTTATTCACTGTTGAATTAATTTAACTTCTGATTTTAAATATTTACAACTGAATTATAATTATTTTTCACGACCACTCTGTTAAAAATGATTGATATCCTGAAAACGACTGAAAAGCTACCAAAAATTTGGTAATTTATTAAGCTGGCTATACTACTAATACAATGCGTTCAAAATCTATGAATTTTAACCACAAAGTACGTTCATTTTGTAGCATAATAAAAACTTGAGTCAATGTGTGAAATAAAATGCTGAGTAATAACTTTGTGACGATAAAAATATTTGTTTGGTAGAAATAGACTCATGAAATGTATATTTGGGTTGCATGAAGAAGCTTCCTCGTATAGCGCAGTTTGTTCCACTAGTCACAAAACTGAACCGAGCGCTCGGGTCATCCTGGACAGTCCTACCTATCACTTTGTATGACTGGTCGATGCTTCCCTTGCGGTGGTAGGGCTAGCGCCGCACCGCACCGCTTACGCCGGAGTTCGGCGTCAAGTAGCCTGCTGCGTTTCGTCGACGCTTGGGAGTGCCAGTGCCTTAGAAAATTAGAGAGTTGTTGGCAGTTGCGTTGTCCAAGGCTGGTCTTAGCCTAAGAGTGTACCTCGTCATGGCAACTCACTCTGGAGCTGAAAGCGGGATCCGAAGCACGGTCTTGCCGTTGGCTGACCGTAGGAAGTTAGCGGCGCAACTAGCACGCCACCCACGTGTGAAAGGCTGCTCCGCCACCTCACGAAAAATCCCGAAATGTTCCACCATGGCAGTCGGCGACTAAAAGGGAGGACCCGCTGGGCATCTTCGTGGGATTCGGGCGTCCTCGTAGTCTCCAGGTAAGTTTTCTTTTTGTCGAATTAGGCTCGTCGGAGCTGTTTAGCCAATTGGACTCGCCTCGGTTTCTCTCTACTTTCCGTATAAACTTTTACAACTCCATGAAGCATAAATATAAGAAGAATAAATTAAAACAAAAGCGGCACATCCTCCTGGTAAAATTGCAATTCACTAACATCCGTGGATTGCACAATATCAATTATTATGTCCACCACCTTGAGACCGAGAAGCCGCACGTGTTCTTTTTGACGTAGTCGAAGATAGCGACCCCGTTAGACATGGCGTACCTCAACAACCCAGGATACTCATAAGTTTAAGAAGCAGGCTGGGGTCTGTGTGTATGACTATGCTGTCATCGTCTCCGCTGCTTGGTTGCGGGTTTTTCCACCGGCACCGGCTCTCATAAAACTATTTATGTCGGTGTTTACAGGACGCACAGCGGTGATCAGGAGACAACAAAACTATTTGACCATATCACAGAGGCTGCCGAATTGGCCCAACACAAATATCCGACGATTTTCTGGGGGATTTTAATGCTCGTCATAAGGAATGGTTGTTCCCGTACCAGAAAACTGACCATGCTGGAAGAGAGGCGCGCAAGTTTGCGATATCGCTAGATTTTCACCAACTGGTGGACCAAGCTACCCGCGTTCCTGATGTTGATGATCACACACCCAACTGCTTAGACCTTCTGCTGACAACAGATCCGGACAGGCACTCTGTATTGGTCTGGGCTCAGCTCGGATCGTCTGACCACTGTCTGGTGAAATCTGTCTTCCTGTTCTCCTCCAGATATAAGTCCTAGAGGCAAGAGGCGAGTATGGAAGTACGGGTCAGCAGACTGGGATGAAATGCGGCATTTCTATGCATCTTACACATGGCGACGAACTTACTACTCTTCGTGTAAGCCTTCCGACTGCGCTGACGCAATTGTTGACGTGATACGTCAGGGTATGGAATGTTTTATCACATACTCTGACGTCCCACTTTGCTGCGAAGTTCAGCTCTGATATCTTGATATAATGAGACATGTGCGTAAGCCAATTTGCGCAAAGAGAAGGCGTACCAGGCCTGGGCTTCAGCCCGCAGCGACAAGTGCGATAGTCAAGGTGTTCGCGCAATGAAAAAAGTGTTCTATTCTGCAGCAAAGGTTTGCAAACTGGTGTTACGACGTCCGCACGGACGTAAAAATATCGGGGCGATTATTTTCGCGCACTGGATTTTCAATGTTCTGCTTAGCGCCTAGGGTTGCAAATCCAACAGCGTGTTTTTTCGACGCGCTGGAATGCACTCTGTTGAATTCTCAATGCTGAGCTCAACACCGAGAATTGAAAATCCAGTGCGCGATAAAACCCCGCCGCGATATTTTTACGTCCTTGCTAACGTCGGCTTACGGAAGGCACGTTTCAACCATATTGGACGAATTGGCGCCAAGTTGGCGTCCTACCCTTCGGGTAGCAAGGAAATCTGGTCCCTGTCCAAATCAGTCGAGACGAACTTCTGCCATCCTTTGCTGCCTCTTATGCTGAGACCAGATGGAACACTGGCTCTTACCGCGCAAGAGAAGGCAAAACTATTTGCTTATATCTTTGCTGAAAATTCACGTCTTGATACGACCTTAAACTTACCACGTAACATACCTCACCATGGCTCCGCAATACCAGAGATATCAATCCACCTGAAAGAGATCCGTAAGGCTCTTTGCAGTCTGGATGTGGATAAAGCCAGCGGTCCTGACGGAATAGGTACCTGCAAGAGTCCTGAAAAGTTGTCTTGAAGGGCTTGTATCGCCTCTCTCTCTTAAAAACGGAGTGGTCCTGGAAGCTTTCCAATATGCAGCCACTGCCCAAAACGGGTCACCGTGCCAACCCTGTCAACTATAGACCAATCGCCATAACCTCCATACTGTGTAAAGTTCTGGAAAGGGTTCTTAATAATAAGTTGCTAGCATACCTGGGAGACATCAGTATGGCTTCCGCCGTGGTCGGTCAACTGGAGATCTTGTAAATGTTACGCATTGCTGGGGCGACGAACTGGATTTCCGACTACCTGAGTGATCAATCGATTAGAGTGGTCATAGGATGGCTGCTCATCGAATTTTATGGCTATTGATGCCTGTGTTCTTCAGGGGTCTGTTCTTTCTGCGATTCTATTTCTACTGCAAGTTAACTACCTGCTACAGCTGGGTGGTATTGGGTACACAGATGACAGCACAGTCTCTGTGATACCTGTCCAGTGCAAGAGCCAACAGAGAGGAAACAGTTACTGTTAGAGGTTAAAGTGGAACGAATGAACTTGACCTTAAATCTCGTTTCTTAGTGGGGCGACTACAATGTTCAAGTTCAACGCTCAGAAAACACAGGCCTGTATTTTCACTGCCTAAAGGAGGCAGTTCCAATTATCTATTACTTTCCAATGTGCTTCTGCACCAGTTACCGACCGCCCGGCGCTTCATAATCATATCATAATCATTTATTTGCAATAAGTATTGGTACAGAGCGTTGGTCTTAAATTCAGTAATTAAGTTCCTAATACATAGTCAGATATTTGACGTGCAAAACAGTACAATGTGTTTAATGCTAATAAAAAAAATATTATAGGTACTCTAACCTATAATATTTATGTCCAATGGCATGCTTTAAATGCTAGTTTATATTATTAATTAATTTTACAATACATTCAATATTAATTCTTATTATTTATTAATTTAAGGTTGTCTGTAAAAGATCGCTTTTAGCGATAAGACCGCCCATTGTGTCACCCTATGTGTAAAATTTCTATATTTATATCTGTAATTTTTATGGTGTACAATAAAGAATATTCTATTCTATTCTATTCTATTCTATTCTATTCAACTCTACTCCACTCTGCTCTACTCTACTCTACTATACTCTACTCTACTCTATTCTATTCTAATTATCCTCGCATGCTTTTGGGCATAGAGTTGACGCAGATCTCAACTTCGGCTCAACCATCTAGTCAAAAGCACAGACTGCAGCCAAAAACCTGGGTATCCAAAATAAGGTGAGGCGGTACTTCAAATGGCATACAGCTTCTGAGTTTGTACAGACGCCAGCACATCAAGCTACCCGAAACTGTAAAATTTTCCCAATCAACCTTGAACCTAATGCTTTAGCAATAAAGTCGAAACTCTATTAAAGAAAGGTCATTGAGCATATCTGACCCGCTTTTCGAAGAGTGGCGGACATTAAACAAAATAGTTTTAAATTAAAGGGAATAATATGACCTTTCATTGCATATAATTATTAAAAATCGATGGAGAAAAATGTAAAGGATCGTTTAAAAAAATAAAAAACCACGATTTCAGAGGATTTTATTTCATCTTATAAAGGCATACAAATAATTTCGATACCATACAGCATGGTGCACGGATGAGCCAATGTTCAGACGCATGTATACGCTGTCTCTTTCACACATTAGACAGGTAGAACAAGTTTCGTTGCGCTCGCGCACTAACTCACCGCCCTCCGCGCAGTCCTTCGTTAGCTATCGTTGCGATCTGTACGTTTACCTAGTTCGTTTTATCTATTATTTTATTACCACCACATTATTTTATTACGACCACATTAGCGTGTTTCATGGACTCTGGTTATTTGCTTTTGGATTGGATTTTCGTTGATATGGAAAGACAAAACAGTTGTGTGTCGTGCAATAAGATATTGATCAGAGGGCGAATCCAGTCACGTCATATCCGAATGAAACAGTACTACACATATATTTTGTTAAACCCAACGCAACACGGAAGACAAAGTATAGAAGAGTATTACTGCTCATGTATACACGGCCGCTGCACTGCCGGGAGCTGCGCCCATATGGATAGCATCGTTTATTATCTGTCTTGGGCCAGACGTCAGGAAGCAACAGACGCACCCGCTGCCTTTTTAAATGATCTTATGCTTGATTTGGATAAAATTGAATAACAAATATTTTAATGAATTAGCATTTTATTCATCTTCCCTATATCAGTTTATAAGACTTGAATTTTTCGAGATTCCCGTGGCTCAGATTAATGTGACTAATGCCATAGTAAATCAGAGCCATACATACATCAATACACTCTGCTATATTTCGTTTGTGTCCGCCATGGGTATGGTTTCCATAGTAAGGTGTCCCTTTGACAGATTGTAGTAGCTTGATGTGCTGGCGTCCATACAAAGCTCAGGTCCGTTCCTGTATGGAGTATTGCAGCAACGTATAGCATAGCTAAATACCAGCTTGCTGCACTAGACTCGGTGGAATGCAGAGCAAAAAGGCTCACAGGCGATTAGGCACTGGAGGCTAGGCTACACGGCCTGGCTCATAGGCGTAACGTTGCTTGCTTGTCGGTCTTCTACAAACTGTACTTCGGAGAGTGTACGTAGGAGCTCCACGACCTGATCCCAAGACCTCTCTTTCTCTACCGGACTACCAGACGTACTGCAGGATACTACCCGCACTTTGTCGATTTATCGACTCTTCGTACTTTCCGCTTTTCCTCCATATTTAATATGCGCACGGCCTAAGTGTGGAACTCTCTGCCAGCATCTGTGTTTTTTTCCACGTATACCCCGTCAGCCTTCAAAGCAAGAGTGATCTTCTGGGCTTGCTCGTTCCATTGTTGACCTGATCCATCGCTTTTCATTAGGCGAGATCAAGGTCAAGAGCTGGCCCATGTCGCAATAAAACAAAACGTGTGCGATCGGGGGACCTCCGACAGGAACGAAGTCCCTTCTCACGTATTATGATAATTATAAAACAAAAACAAAATTTGCGCAGCCGCCATCTTGGATTTACATTTTGACGGCGTTATCGGCTTTAGCACCCTCGAAAACTATGAAAATGACACACATGACGAAAAATTTTATTCGCAGCCGCTATCTTGGATTTTCATTTTGAGCTAATTCACACTTTCTTTCTCTCTCTATCGAGAGTCGCATTGGGGGGCATACAAGTATGAACGCTTTTTCGTTAGTGACGATTTCTGCCAGTTTATTCCCACGGTCCTACCGCAAGCCGCATAAAATAACATCTTTCAATAAAAAAAAATTGGTATTTGTACAGACGCCAGCAGGTCAAGCTATCCGAAACTGTCAAATTTCCCCAATCAACCTTGAACCTAATATTTTAATGATAAAGTTGAAAATCTATTGACAGATTGTAGTAGCTTGATGTGCTGCCGTCCATAGATACATTTTAAAACGCGTTCAAAAGTCGCTGTCGCCACTGTCGTCATGTCATTGTTTACATCCACGTCAACTGACAAATACTCTGTGGTTTCATCACTAATCAAAATCAACTATTTATTTATTACTTTTGAAAGTGTATAGGATATAATATTTCTGTTCAAATTCATCGATCTACATCTCTGTTCAAATCAGAGAACACTTATACTTCAGCCGGTTCAAATCACCTTCAATAATAATACATTAACAAAATGTCACACAGATCGATGAAGCTGAAAAATTATGTGATATAACAATCTTGCACAAATTTTCTAACTCCCTACATAACATCATGTATGTACCTTCCTCTTCCTCCTTCCAATAAAAAGAAAAGCAGAAAATACAAGAAATTTATTGAGAAAGAAAATACTTAATATAATCGTAAACATGTGTTTCTTGACTGCAATAGCCGTTGTTTTGTGTAGTACAGTCATTTTGAAACTACTGTGGCTGTTACGAATGGGCTCATTAGCACATTGGAGTTATATAATTGGCAATGCATTGTCTCCAAAAGACACCTCAGGAGGTTTAATTTTGGGTGGTGGCATGTTCTGCTTAATAACACTCGGAACTTTACTGCCCACATTCTTATGTCCAAGACTAAAATCCTTTGCTACTGCGTTGACTATACCACCTCAGCTTCACATGGTACTATTATTATATAGAAACGTGACGCGTCGCTCTCATAACGAAACAGTTCTGAAAACTGTACAAGTATACACGGCGGCCACTTTAATTTCGACTTTATGGACCATTATATCTCTAATGAGATGAGAAAATAATAAAGTATAGGAAACGCCTACTTTGAGAAGATTTTTTGATGTCAATATTGGACTTTATGACAAATTATGAAGTAACGTTCAAGAAAGTCTTGCCCCATGTCCAAATGAATACATTCGTTTGATTTGATAGACGCTTTTTCACGATTATAGGAAGTTTCGTTCAGAGGCTTCGATGCTTTGCAAATGCACTGGATTGTTTTTCGCGCCTAAAATATAAACATTTTATTAAAAAAAAACCCTGTTATCATGAAAATAAAGCAATGAGTCTCGTGATTTGTTATTCTTATTTCCATTATCAATTATAGTCAACGCGTAAATTCAATTTTCAGATCAAAGCAAGTAAAAGTCTCGTGATTATAGTTTTATTTAGACAAGAGATTCACGCTAATGGATCGTCATAATTTCATGAATGAATGAAATGGACCAAAACATATCTACTAAAATTATGTAATTATTTTGTGAAACTGTAAATTACACAAATCATCCTAGAACCTGAGAATGTATAATCAATAAACTTCGATGTGAAATAAACCTCAAATATTTGTATTATATGCGGTTTATTTCCAGTATCCAAACCAAGATTCGCGATAAGGCAGTCGTTGTGACGCGACGACGAGCACTAGTCGTGGCTAATCGTTTCGCGCGTGGTTATTCAAACGTATTGCAAATAAATACCTGTTTCGTCCGGCGGGTCAAACTTAAAAAAAATTACTTGACATTGACGTTGACAGGTAACCTATTTTAGTCATTTGTAATTTTGTCAAAAAATATTGATTTAAGTTAAGTTCATTATTTTCACCAGCGTAATATCTTTTAAAACTTAGCTTTAATAATATGATTGGTACTCGAGATTATGTGTAGTAAAAGTTTTCAAACGATAAAAACAGTAATTCTGTGTGCAGTGTATTCGTATTTAGACACAGTTGCTATTGTTTTTATCGCTACAAGGTAATGTTAATGTTATATTTACGACGTAAACTGTATTTAAATCTTCTTTTTTCAAAACTTTCCCCATTGCGCTAATAGTGTTAATAATTTAGCTAGAAATAAAATCACGTAAAATACAGGTGCAATGTTTTTAAATATTCCTTTTTCAGTGTAAGGTCGTAGGCAATGACATTGCAATACAAGTTTTAGTGGAGTAGACTTTAGAAGTTTTTATTTTTGAAAACACTGACAAGTTATTTCTCTAGTCTCAGGAAAACGAAAGAGGTTTTATATGTGCTAATGTAGAAATGAATCGATTACATCTGCTTATCTTCCTGTTGAGTCAAGGTAGAATAGTAATGTGACAAGGTTTCCTCTATGTTATGTTAATGTTAATGATGTGCTAAAACAAACAGTATCACATGATTCTAATGGCATCAAGGTCAATTTTTGGAGATAGAAGTTTTAAAACGGGCAAGTAACAATAACCTTTAATCTTTAAGTCATTTTTTTACAATTTATTATCCCGAAGCTGTCCTTTATATTTAATCCCGTGGGAGCTAATCATTTTGACTTGCTTTTATTTGATTTTGTTTTTAAATACTTTATGTGCTGCTGATATTCAATTGCACTTTCAGACTTTTATAACACCTATAATATCATGAATTTAACTGTTTTGTAAATTAACATCTTTAAGAGAGCCGGATGATCTGTAGCTCAGGACCCTCCTACCTCAGACACCTTTCTCTATTTAAGATTATGCATTTTATCAACCAGTGCCTGTAATATGTTGTTGAGATAAAGTTTTATGATTATGACTAGCTGTCAAATTAAGTTTATATTTTGTCTTAAATTAACAACACTAGTTCAACATTGTCCAGTTCATAAAATTAATATTCCATTTCCCTAAAAATGCTACTTAACTTTATTCTAATTTAATCCAGTTTTCTGATGGTTTACTAAATTATTTACTATTCTTGTGAACCTATTCTAAGTATTAGAAATGGTTCTTAATCATTAAAATGTTTGGGTTACAATAAGTCAGTGTAATGAATTGTAAAAAGTAGATTGTTCTATTTATGAGAGAGCTTTGCGGCTTGACCTAGGCACACACACTGTTATAATAAAATTTATTTTATTTACTAACAAATTGAAGTGTAAATGAATCTCATGACTTTCTATACCACTGGTAGCTGGCAATACTACTACAATCTCACTTCCCATTGTTCAATAAAGTAATATTGGAATGTATTTTTGTTTAAATCATTAAAATCATATGAAAGAAAGTAAGGATAAAATAAATCTGTCTACAATATAGTTTATTTTTATGCCTTCAATTTAAACATCCCAGGTAACATTTATTACTGCAAAGTTTACATTCAAGCTGAAATAAAATAATGTGAAACATGAAAGCATTCAACATTCAAGATTAAATAAAACTCATAATAACACAGTTTATGAATTAGTTTTATGTTGTCTGCTGTAAAAAAAATAATATTGTTATCTTACTTCTGTACCCATTGGATCCGGATACCAGGCCATCAAATTTCGTTTTGCTACAGGATAGTAGCTTTTATAGTATGGAAAATAAAGGTTTAATCAGTCTGCACGGTTAGAAATGAAGCTGATGAGTAAATTTTCTACTAAAGTACCAAGTGTTGCAGGATAGCTAATTTATTGAACTGTAAAAATAATATTAATGTTAATTACTATCTAAAAAACTAAAAAGAAACTAAACTAATTAAAGGAACTAAAGGAGACTTGATAGTAAATAACTGGTTTGAACTAAACTTAAGTTGATATGTATTGTTGTTTAAATTGTTGTGTTGTTTTTATCTGTGTTCCAGCAGTGGGAACATTATAGGCTGATTATGATAATATGTAGGGACACTGGACAGTGAAATTGCTAGTCATCATCATCATCATCTGCCTAGCCTTTTCCCAACTATGTTGGGGTCGGCTTCCAGTCTAACCGGATGCAGCTGAATACCAGTATTTTACATAGAGCGACTGCCTATCTGACCTCCACAACCCAGTTACTGGGTAATACGATACCCCTTGGTAAGACTGGTTGTCAGACTTTCGGGCTTCTGACGACCCGTAACGACTGTCAAAGATACACGAATGACAGCCGGGACCAACGGCTTAACGTGCTTTCCGAGGCACGGAGGGGTCTTGATATGTAAAGATGGTCACCCATCCACGGACCAACCGCGGCAAGCGTAGCTTAACCTGACCGATCGACCCGTGCGGCTGTTATTTCTTAGCCACAAGACCCTCAGTGAAATTGCTAGTATCCTTGTAATTAAAAAATAAATAATTTTAATTAAAATTGTAAATAGCCAGCATTATTATGATCTACAGCTCTAGCAAGTTGCTAGCAACACACGACGGCAAACTGTTAGCAGGAAATAGTGTATGTTCCTTCCTTGCTGCTGCGTAAATTCCGTACAGAAGATTAGTTGGCATTTTCCGAGTACAATCATTAAAAAAAAAAATCTGTTTTCCTATCAGTAAAACACTAAACAGTAGGTACAGCCCGATTCAAACTTTATGGCGGCTTGAAACATGAGGCGAGGCGCTGCGCAGTAACAAATTCACGTGTCAGCGGGGGTGAGGGGTGCGGTACTGCGCAGCGAGTAGCGCACTTCAGAGTTGCTATAAAGTTTGGCGCGTACTTTATCATGACAAATTGACAACAGCCCCTTTTTCTCCAGTCCCCTCTTCAGAATTTCACGTTAAGCGTCATGTCACGTTAAAACAACAATGGTGACGCGCTTTACGCGCTTTTTCGAAATAGGTCCGGAGTTCTCGCGAGGTGAAAATAATAGTTTGTGATTTCCGTTTTAAAGGGTAATTAAAGGCACATGAGACATTATTGCTCTGTTTCTGGGATGGCGAGGCAACTCCTACGATGCCTTTGGTGCCGCTTACGTCGATAGGCAGCGGTGATCACTTAGGCCAATATTATTTTAATTATTTTAATTCTTACTTTAGTGTGAGAAAGAGATGGAGCTATGCAGGACGTGTACCTCTAGCTCTTTCTCACTATGAACTAAGATTTATTTATTTATTTATTTAATCTTTTCACACTTAAAAAAGTACAAAGGCGGACTTAATGCCTTAGGCATTCTCTACCAGTCAACCAAGGGAGGTGAAGAGATTAGATGGCAGGTGCTCTGTTAGGAATGGGACAATTTGTACATAAATAAGTTATAAACTTATAATACACATACATACATATTTACTACAATATATACCTATATTATATATATACATTATATACAAATTCAAGAGAGAGAGGTTTTGAGATGACTCTACGCTATTTATTTATTAAGATTAACATAATACTGCTTATAGCCGGCTACATACAGTCGGAATTGCGATTCGGAATTCCGTTTCGAAAGCACCAAATCCATTCATAATCTACTAGGTACTACTAGATTACTACTAGACTTAAAAATCATAATCTAATAATCTAGTAATCCAGATGTCAAATAAGTAATCTAGTTCTCCGTTCGGAATTTTCTCCGCATGGTAGTCTGTGCGTGTTTTTGTAAGGATTTGCTGCCTTCGAAATTCCGAATTGATATTTCGAAGGGGAATTCCGACTGTATATGGCCCGCCTAAGAGGAGGTGGTTGGCCCCCAGGTCGCGCCGGTTTGAATTCCGATTCGGAGTTCCGACTGTATATGGCGGGCCTAAGAGGAGGTGGTTAGCCCCCAGGTTGCGCTGGTTTAAATTCCGATTCGGAATTCCGACTGTATATGGCCGGCCTAAGAGGAGGTGGTTGGCCCCCAGGCCGCGCCGGTGTGAATTCCGATTCAGAAATCCGACTGTACATGGCCGGCCTAAGAGGAGGTGGTTGGCCCCGAGGTCGCGCCGGTTTCATTGCCACTTGCCACCCATTACGATAACATTTTCGCTATGACAAATGATGACGTATTTTTTTACGTAGTAACTTGTAAGTCGTACAAAATCGGTCTTATTTTAAAAATGACTCATCGTAAGGCAGTTATACCTACTACATTTATGTTTCATAATGAAAATTCCAGTAGATAGAGCTGATAAGGTACCTATTCTTATATTATAGGCCATTGATTAGTGTCTGTAACTCTGTAAACATTTCAGTGTAAACAAAGTAAAAGGAAAAGTTATTGGATGACGCTTTAATGACTAATAACCTTTTGGATACCATGATTTCGTCTCGTTCAGCATGAACTGCAAACCTGTGTGAGAACAGCTGTGAGTAAGAATGTGAGTTGCTCAGCAGGTGGGAACGAGGCTGCCTGCCCAGAGTGCGCTGCACGTGTCTATTCAATACACTATACCGAAGAGTCCAAATAACACGATTCCTGCAGTGAGTCGTGTCTGAAAAATCTTTCATCTTGTCGCCATTTTTAGGGTTCCGTAGTCAACAAGGAACCCTTATAGTTTCGTCATGTCCGTCCGTCTGTCCGTCCCGCAGCTTAGCTCAGAGACTCTTAGTACTAGAAAGCTATAATTTGCCATGGATATAAATCATGAAAAAAAAAATTTTTTTTTTAGGGTACCTCCCTGTACTACACATAAAGTAGGGATATTTTTTTTTCTCGTCTACCCCATGGTGTGGGGTGTTGTTGGATAGGTGTTTCAAATATATTGCGGGTTTGTGAAAACAACTTTTCGATTAAGGGATCCGTTTCTGAAATATTAAGCTTTAAAATGCTAATTTTTGTTAGTCCCCCCCCTGCCAGCTAAACTGTTAGTTTTGGATATGTGAAAAAATTTACGGTAGTAGTATATACAACGGAGTTAAAAAGAAAACTATCACAGCTAAGTAGGTTTTACAAGTTAACGAGTAATAGTCGACCAACTTACATTTGCAGTTGGAATGCATGAGAGAACATGTTTTTCAACTACAATGTTAATTGTTCTTGGGACAAATTCATCCCAACTACGGAAGCCTTCATTGTGCGTGGTCCGACACGCACTTGGCCGGTTTTTTCATAATGGGACGGTTGCTCCCAATAATATAACGATCACATTATGTGCAATTTTTGGATGGCGCCTAAATTCATTGTTTATTAAGGAAACTTGATTTGATCCTTCAATATGAACATTTTTTTCGACAGAGACTGCCATGACTCTGATTAGGATAGGCTATTCAGCTGGCAATATACGTGCACATTGTAATACCACCATTTTTTTTCAGCATGGGCAACACAAGCAAGAAGTTGGCGGCAAAATGCACGCTCCTAACCAAAGATGAACAAAAATACCTCGCGACCACCTTCCGAGCGGCCAGTAAGAATTCTGATAAGATCAGAGAGGAGGACCTCATCGTGAGTGGCAAATTAGACGCAGTGTTGCTAGAAGTGTGTTCATTTTCCTTTATTATTTTTGGTTTAGTCTCCGTTTGGTTGGTGATCAGAGTCAGTGTTGCCATTGCAATAATATGAGGGAATTGGAAAAAAAAAACGACCGAAATGTTCATCCATATTCGGAAGAGAGAGTGTTGGGGTAAATGGACCAATTAAAGGCAACCCCAAATTTACATTTGTATAGCAATCTTTTAAAAAGTTTTTGGAAATCTCACAACAAACCTCGAAATGTAACGGAAATTGTTCTTATTTTTTACAAACAGAAGAAAATTTTTTATAAATGGTTTTATCTCATCACCAACCAAACCTGTCATCATTACATACAAGATTCTGTAAGTAACAAGTTTTCATACAAACCTCAATACACATGTATGTATTTTGTATTACAATCGTAGTTTCAATTAACTTAGTATAATCAGATCATCAATGTACTCATACGGTCCACAAAGAATCACATAAATGAAGGTAGGATTGAAGAACTTGCGAGATAACGCCCTGCTTCGATGATATAGTTAGATGGAATTATTGGACGGGGCAATCATGTCATCGTGCCTATTTGTTTTGTTTTAGCATCGAATAATATTTGACTAACATATATTATGTACTAATTTGATGTAAGCTTCTTTGCACTAAACGCAGCGCAAGGAGTACGCGTCACACATTATGTCGGCTCTGAAGTGCGCTACTCGCTGCGCAGTACCGCACCCCTCACCCCCGCTGACTCATGAATTTGTTACTGCGCAGCGACTCGCCTCTTGTTCCGAGCCGCCATTAAGTTTGCATTGGGCTGTAGTTACCGTCTGTACCTATTTGTACTGGACTGGACGATTTACGTCTCTTAGCGAATACCTTGTTAATTATTTATCAATGCAAAGGTAAGCCAGTTGGAAGAGTTTGGTCCTTTTTCTCCTAATTATTTTGTCGGTTCGCAGTCAAAACAATTTTTATGACTTTAACGTTCTCGTGTGAGTACATTGGTAGTAAGTACTTAATTAAAAAAAATCATGTAATCATAACTTGTATGTAGTAATAAATATAATTATAAGTTATAGTTTGTCCCATTTTGTTTTCATTACTTACAATGTCTTTAATTTTGTTTATTTGTCTCATATTAGTAGCTTATTGACTTTTATTTGTGAAGGTGGTGGTATAATTTTGTTACTAGCAATCGTTTACGTAATTTTCTTTTGTTGATTCAGGAATGGACCTTGTCTGATTGAAAAATGTTTTCGAGAACTTTTATTTTAGCTTACTTAGCACGTTTAGCTTATTTAATTTAGTATTTTATTTATAATCTGGGCCCTATTTGGGTCTTGCCATGCCTAATTGTTAAGGCTGCGCACCTTTGTAAATACTTTTTTTTAAGATTCCTTTTTTAAATTATTCTTGTCTTTTGACACTTTTTTGACACTATTTATTTGTCTGCTTGTTAAGCACACAGCACAGTGTTTTATTTCGTTACATTATAAAAATTATCTCTTAAATTAACAACTTCCCTGTCCCCATACAACGCATTTTTCACAGTTTTTTCTTCTGATGAGTTATATATAACATTCTTATATACCATAAAATATAATTTTCATAAATTATTACATGTAGATTTATCCTATTTTGGTTATTTTATGACTCATATGTGACTCATGGACGTAGGGCGAAAACTTCTCTCGTGAGTCATATATGACTCATTGGACAGGGAAGTTGTTAAACAATTTATACTGTTATACGAAGTTTTTATCAAATATAAGTTACGAGACGACGATCCTTGATTTTGAATGAGTTAGTGCTGCCGCTTGGAGAACGGAGCTTTAAGCATAAACTTTGGTCCTTTTGCCAAATCTCCAACATTTTTTCATAATAAGGGATGAGAAAGGAAGATAACACAGTTTTCGAAAGTAAGTCCGAAGTCCGAACGCAACAAAATCTGGTGCTCAGTGTTTTCAACATTCGAGCATTCTTCATATCTGTCTAATCCGTGTATCATATACTTTTTATCATCTTTCAGTCGTTTGCTCACTGAGCGTCGTGTTTTACTTATTTATTGTATGGACGGCAGCACATCAAGCTACTACAATCTGTCAAATTTCTTTAATAGATTTTCAACTTTATGGCTATAGCATTAGGTTCAAGATTGATTGGGAAAATTTGACAGTTTCGGGTAGCTTGACCTGCTGGCGTCTGTACTTACCTACTTTATGGTATACCAGAAAAATACATAACAATAAAATTGTCCAAGTGCGAGTCCGACTCGCACACGTAGAGGGTACCGTACCACCGTACAATATTTAACAATACGTTTTATACATTAGTAAAAAAAAAAACACGTTTCATGTATGGACCCCCCCCCCCCCCCCTTATAATTTTTAACTTTATTTTATTTTTATTATGTGTTGTTAGCGACAATAGAAATGCTTACACAATCTGTGAAAATTTCAACTGCCTACCTATTACGGTTCATGAAATCATGAGATACAGCCCGCTGAAAGACAGACGGGCGGACAGCGGAGGCTTACTTAGTAATAGGGTTCCCTTTGGCACCCTAAAAATGATGTGCTCAACTAAACTTTTTTACGGTCTTCCTCCATTTGTGACGATCTTTGGCTTGTTGTAATGCGTTGGAGATCTTGGGTGTCTAAGTGTTGCTTCACTTGGTCAAACCATCTTACAGAACTACGACCTACGAACGTAATCGCTTGAAGAACATAAACTTAATAGCTTTTAAAGCAAAAACTAATAGCGGGCTGAAACATGATACATTTAATAGCACAAACATATTAAAAGTTTGTATGACAATTAACTCAAAGTACTACCGATCGTTGTTATTAAAATTGAAATTATTTATTTGAGCAAGATAAACTACTGTGACATTTTGAATTGCAAAATTTTCCTGCAGCTTTGCATGAACACTTCTTTGTAGCACATTTTGTTTTGCAATTACACCTTTTATAACCCTGGCCTCCTGCAAGCGCCCCCGCGATTTGCGCCACGGGCTCGAAAATTACGCAACACCTAACATTACCCAGCCAGAGTTGGGTAGACCTAGGTGAGTATGGGTAAACCCCGGATTAAAATTTATTTTACTTATTATTCGGACTTTACCCAAGAAGCTTGGGTAATACTAAGTCAACCCGGGTAAACCTAGGTTTACTCCATCTTCTAGCATTACCCGTAACATATACAAGCCTCAAAATCCTTTATTAGTTTCGCATATTTAACACGTACTCCACAATTTCAATTGCCCATTATTCATGAGCGTACAATCGCACAGTCTAATTCCGTTGGTAAACCATTATTTCACAGCGAACGGGCTGGCGACCTGTCAAAACTGTAGTTAAAGACTATGGTATTGTTCTCGTATAATGATTGGTGACCCCGCCGCATCGCATCGCCTGCCCGCGCTGTTACTTGAGGTCAATAATCGAGATGAAAACTATCCTATCTTTTAAGTTGGACCAAATTACACTTATTGACCAAATTTCATCAAGACGGTTCATTAGTTTAGAAGTTCATTCAGGACATACATCGTGACACGAGATTTTTATATAGGTACAGGGTGTAAGGGACAGCCCTCCGCAAACTAACAGGCTGCACTCAGCTACTTATTTTGAATCATAAATCACCGGAAATATTATCAGGAAAATTTTCATTTTTTTAATCGTTTTTTCAGTTACTATTCCTTTATTTTAATCTAAAATTACTTTCTCTGTACGCAGAACTCCATTTATGTAAATATAACAACCAAAATCAAAAAATCAGCAATGGATGTTGAAATACTCGGCGGCCGAAGGCTCGCTGCGTTGCCGTTCGTTACGCGCGGTTTGCCACGGCAACGTACATTGCGTGTGAAGTGATAAAACAAATCATGAAAAAAAAAACCTTCTGTTACCTATGAGTACAATGCCCCCTTAAGAGGTTGTGCGTTTATTCCAGAACATGTTGTAGATGACGTAGTTTTCCTATCATGTTGTAGGCCTAGTAGACTGCATATTTGCAGACCATTTTCTATTTTGTTAAGTACCTGGTACTTGTTGACAGGCCTACACTGTCCTCCCATACCTATCAACACCGTTATTTGAAAACGTTGTAAAATCCAATTATATTTAAAAGAGTAGTCACCGTGGCGTTTCTTGCCGGCTCTTCTTCATAGAAAACGACCAATTGGAACTATGCACCTAGCTTCTGAAGTTCTGACGTTTCATAAGTGCCCATGTAGGTTCACGTCCGCGTCGCCCTGATTTGCGCCACAACACTGGTTCTCCTGTTTCCACATCCAGTCTGGCCCAACCGCCTTTTTAAATTTTCGGCCTATCTAGTACGTGGAAGCTATGCCAATCGAAGGTCTCCATTCAAGGACTGTTCTACTCCATCCAACATACATGGTCAACCTACTGCCAATTCAGCAAGCTATGTCGTTAACTTCAGTTCTTAGATGGTTTTCAGTCCACATCTTTTGATCTAAAGAAACTACGTTTCCGGCTGTATATGTATACATGATGTACCAGAAAAGTGTAGTCAAATTTAAGGGTGTGGTACAGACCATCAAAGTGAACAACTCTCCATGGGACCAACATCGTAATCGCGAAAAAATTATCAGCCGTCACATACATTTGAGTCGAGCACATACATTGACGTTTTCTATGGGACAACTGATAATATTTTCACGATTACGACGTTCGTCCCATGGAGAAACTTGTTCAGTTTGATAGTCTGTACTATACCATTTTCCCCTTCACAATTTGCAGTGTCCGAGATAAATTCATATAAATACTTACTTTCTTAAAACAGACATAAATGACTTTGAAAAACTCTTTGGTATTTAGTTATTTACCGGGATTCTAACTCGCATCCTCAAACCCTCATGCTCGAAAAGTAGGCCACTTAACCACTGCGCCACCTCAAACCTCGCCAGATGCACTAACAATATTTAGTGCTCCGTAACTCGTATCGTGTTGTGCAACGTGCCGATTCCATCCAACCAGGTGGCTAGTGTCGTCAATTTATCAGTCAGTCTTACAAACAAACCGATTCGATTTATAGCTGAAATAGTGTGAAACAATCATTTAGCTGTTTATATAATTTAAGGATTATTTGCGATTTAAGTGCAGTGCAGACATAGATATGCATACATTTCTGATGGGGTCTTCGCTGTTGCATGTACCTAGTTATTGCAGCGATAACTTTCTTCGCGTTATGATTAAGCAAGGCATTCAGTCTCCCTGCTGATGCTTTAACAAGAATGTTGTTCTGTTGTCCTATTCAAATTCGTATTCAAAATATTCATTTGCCAGAAAATACATTGTTCAACAAGGGAAGATCTTAAAGCTTAAAAGTTATTGTATTCTGTCTGCAAGCAAGCGTGCAAATTATATTTACTAATAAAGTACTTAATCCATTTTCACATCGTACCCAAAACATTAATTTTAAACATTAATTTTTAAAAAAACAAACCAAACCAAAGTAACATTGATGCATTTCTTCAATACTCCGATTTTTCCGATTATAAAAATTAAAAAATAATATAAAAATGTCAATACAATAATTACCTACATTTATGTTCGCATAACTCGTCAAAATGTAGGGACCGGCCGATCTATTCTGTAAACATCACACCGTGAACACTTAGGTGAAGTGAGTTTGAAGTGAGCTGTCAATCCCTAGTAGAGTAAGGTGGGATGACAGTTCACGTCATGCTCACTTCACCTAAATTTTCACGGTGGGATCTTTACAGAATAGCACCGCAGCTGTTTTTTTTTCGTGATTTCAGATTTGGTCCTATATTAACAAAATTAAAAATGTCAATCAAATAGATTTATATGTCAAAAGCTAAACTTTTAATACCTTAAGTTGACAGATTATCAAAATCGCCAAAAATTAAAAAATGTAATAAAGATGACAATAAAATAAATTTAAATGTCTATGACTAGGGTACATAGATCCTTATTGGCCTAGCGATCTAATTGTATTGTATGACCAGATGTATGAACGTGAACGAGGCAAAGGGAGTATGTAAGGATCGTAGCAGGTGGCGTTCTGTGGTTTTTTCCTACACCCATGGGAAGAAAACGTGAGTTTATGTATGTATGTATCTAATTGTATTAATAGAAAATTCTCAGCAGAATTATGTGATTACCTAATGGCTTATTCTAATAAGTTTGCCATATAGGACCAGAAACTTGGTTCGGTAGTGCGTTCCAAAATGTAGTTTCGTGTTATCTCGATCCGTTTAGAACATGGGGTAAATGAATTTAGTCCATCTCATCGGCTCGTACAGGTTGTAGAATCCCCGTTTGCATCGGAGGTAAGTATAAATACTGGGTGGCAGGGACATCGATGCGCAAACTATAAGCATGAATGCAGCACATGATTCTAGACCCCCTAGCGTAGAAATCTTTCGTCGGTTATCAAAAAAAAAAAATCTGCTTTTTCATAGTAAAGTGCGGTACGCGGTCAAAATGCATGGCACAGCAATTTTTTTTTATTTTTTTGAAATCCGACGTTCAGAGTCATGTACTGAATCCATGGTAGCAGTTTGCGCGTCGATGTCCCTGCCACCCTGTATACAACATATCCTGAAATGAACGCACAACCTCTTAAGGGGTCATTGTACTCATCATTATGAACAATTTTTACTTTGGGACTAAATCTGAAACCATGAAAAAAAAACCTTCTGTTACCTACATTTATGTTCACTTAGCTCGTCAAAATGTACGGAACAGCTGATTTTTTTCGTAATTTCAGGTTTGGTCCCTTAATTAAAGTTGTTCATAATGATGAGTACAATGACCCCTTAAGAGGTTGTGCGTTAATTCCGGGACATGTTGTAGTTACTTCGAAAACTTCATTACCTACTCTCTTTAAGAAAACAATCTCCCTCACAAGACGGGCAACACTTGATATTTTTACTATCGACATTCATAAGTCTCTACACACGAGTTCTGCTGTTTATAGCTCTAGCCAGTAGCCGGCAAACGTTCAAGAAATGATTTACACCTCACTAAACCGATGTTTACGTGTAAACGTTGTTAGAAATAGAAAATGTAGTGTTCGTGTTGAATGGTTTGTGAAATGATTGGACCTATAGTCTGGTTCAAAAGTACCTGATAAAAATGTAAACAGCTGGATCAAAAAATGTACCTGTTAAACGTAAATACATTTTGAGTGTTTTGATTTGAATACATAAACACGAAATTCTAATTTTAAATCACCTTAAAGATGTTTTTCTTTTGACAATTGACGTTAATTATAACCTCTTCAATCATTTCATCTTCTTCTCAATAACCTCAATTTCTGTCTATGATTTTGCAATTATAATTTATTAATGTTATTCAAACAATAATTGTTGGGAAAGTTTTGAGATATATACTTGAAACCTTCTAAATACATATGAAGATACATAACATCACGCCTTGTTTCCCCGAAAGGTTGGGCAGATGTGTACCTATAGTACACTCACATTTCGCCAGTGTTTAAGTCTCATATAATAGGGGGTGAGCCTATTGCCATCAACCGGGCACAAATCCAGACTCCGGGCTGCTACTGAGAAAGTCCGAATAGAAAAACCCAATATCACTTTGCCCGACCTGGGAATCGAACCCAGGGCCTCATGCTCAGTTGTAGCGCTTGCGACCACTAGACTAACGAGTCAGCCACAAATGAATGGGTTACTATTTCCCTTTTCGCAAGAATTAAACCTTAAACAGGGTTTGTTTACCTTTACATCAGATAATTTTGGAACAGACTATAGTCTGGTTTACTATACTAATTTACTATAGTAATGTGTACTTATGTACAGATGCCAGCACATCAAGCTTATACAATCTGTCAAATTTCTTTAATAGATTTTCAACTTTATCGCTATAGCATTAGGTTCAAGGTTGATTCAGAAAATTTGACAGTTTCGGGTAGCTTGATTTGCTGGCGTCTGTACATTCAAAGTGAAACCGTCTAGCCAGGTTAATTTTCAGGTCTGAATCTGCTGTACCGATGTCTTAATTAAACATGTCTTTGTTAGAACTAGACTCTGTTTCCGTTTTCATTCCTCCCATTAACGCGACGCGACACGAAGGCACCGCTCGATACGCGATACCTTTGTGTCGCGCCTGTTTCCAGGAGCCTTAATTTGTTGTGGTTCGGCCTATTTAACCCCAGCGGGGTAATTGCGAAACACACATATAATGATAATTGATCGCAAGTCGTTTCATTTTGACAGTTCACCCACGCTCATTGCGTTATTTACATTGTTGAGAAGACGAATTTTTCAAACTTATGAAGCAATGGATTAGTAATGTCCTTCAGGACTGTGATGGAAAGTGTGTTACGCAATTAGGGTGCTGGTTTCAGAACGCTCAATGTGGAAATATGATTGTAATTTAGCAAGCGCGACTGCCAAACATGAAAGTGAAACAGTATTCGATTCCTATATTGTCAAAGAACTTTAGCATTCTAATCTCAGTCTCAATCTTTCAAAACCCAAAATCTCTCAAATTTTCCTACATTTTTAAAAAGATTATGTATGACATTGATTGATTTGTCGCTGAGATGATATTCCTAGTTTTTTTTTTGATGCTTTTAATTACGAGAATTGATTTTCTGGTTTTTCTGTCTGGAAACACTTACAGCTTTCCAAAGAAAAGTATGCGCTTCGGCAACCATCGTCTATCTTCTGAAATACAAACGCTCGTTGATGAGAACTAATATCAGCTGTTACAACAATGGAAGTACTACGGAATGTCAAAGTCAAAGTCAAATCATTTAATTCAAATAGCCACATTTAAGGCACTTTTGAACGTCAAAATTGATTCTCGTCGCTCCTTCTAAAAGGTAGATTTGTATAGAGAAGAATGGGCAAGAAACTCCACCGTTACTCTTTTAAAATGTTTTACAATATTTTGTCTAAGTACATTAATTATATAAGTATATGTGAAGACGATGCACCTAGAATGAAATTACTATACCACAATAGGTAAACAATTAAAAATGAAGTAATGACAGATCAATTAAATATGTGTTAGATACGCGGTGCTCACATATTCACAAGCATTGTAAAAGTGTACGATTTTCCTAAAATTTTAACAAGTAATATGTCTGTGTGTGAGCCAAAGTTATCACCGAATGTAAAATTAGTGTCATGAAACATACAATTATTATATTATAATTGTACAATTTAATTAGCAACCAGTTTGATTTTGTCTAGACTCTAGATTGTCCTATGGAGCAGGACCAGCATGTTTCCAAGCATTCTTATCTTGGATATAATCCTCTATTTTGTAATATGCTTTTGTACACAGTGTACTTTTAATATGAGTTTAAAATTTCCTTTCATTTAATTGGAATATATCACAAGGTATTTTGTTGTAACATTTAACACAATGAATGAATGACAACTCACAATACTTTTCAAAACCTTTGAATGACAAGTGACGATCCGTGACCATAGTATGTAACGCGACAGAGTTGAAGTTTTCTACTTCATACAAACGCGCAATGAATAGTATACTACTACAATGCGCGGCAGTAAAAAAAACTTTTTTACAAAAAAAAAAAACTACCGACTTCCACAAAAACACCACAAAGTGAAAAATAAATTTAATTTCGGAAATCGGTGTCTTTGGATCTGTATTTTAGTTTTTTGCCACCGGCCTCCAAAATTAAATTTATTCTTCAATCTTTTTTGTAAAAAAGTTTCTATTTTTCACTTTTTAGTGGGTCAGTTTATAATTTATCTAAGTTAAAATAGCCTAATGTCAACTGCTCATCACCTTTTACAAAATATTGCTTTTCCCGTTGCAGGGACGTTAATTGTTGAGAAGTTCTCCCGGTACTTCACCATTAGCTCCACTTCACCATTTGCTTAGCAACCATATTAAAGTAATCGAATCGCAACCCGTGAAACACTTATTATTGAGTTGCTCCGGTGGCCATCATCAGTTCCACTTCACCAAATGGTGCTTTCTGAGAACAAATGCACAAGTTACTATAAAAAATACCCAAATCGCTATAGGTGTGCCTATAATATTAGCAGAGTTTCCTCGATATCTCCAGGATCCCATCATCAGATCCTGACCTGGTGATAATGGGATCACGTGTGAAGTAAACCCTTTCAAACAAAAAAAAAAGAATTGTCCAAATTGGTCCAGCTGTCTTCGACTAATCGGGGAAGACACTAAAATTAAAAAAATAAATTAAAAGGTTCCGATGAACTGAGAACCTCCTCCTTTTTTTTTAAGTCGGTTAAAAACTAAGAAGCATTCCCTCTGTTTGGGGGGTTACTCTGTGGCGCGCCGTTTGTGCTAATTCGCAAAAACGAAGATTACCGAAGCGCATACCTTTTCTGGTTTACCTGTAAAATTTTAGCCGCCCAAATTGAGAACATCCTCATTTCGTGCTTCAAAATTCAGATTTATTTATTTATTTATTTTCCACCATACAATTATCTTTACAGGTCCACCTAATGCGATAATGTAGTCAACAATTTTTATTAAAGCTAAACAATTTAAAACTAACAACTCTCCGTCTTGGTACTTATTGCTAATACAATTATTATGTATCGGCAGGACCGTAACATATCTCAAAGAGAGCTCTCACTATGAACCCACCCAGAGTACAACAAAATAGGTCTATGTCTTCTGCTATACTATTGAGAATACGGAGTGCGCGCGTAAACGGCGCCTCATTCACCAGCAGATATGAGATTTGTCCTTGGGAGTTGGTATCAATATTTAAAACTCGGGAGTTAACCGGCCGAGCACCACTAATAACAGTATTTATGCACTTTTAATACGCACAACACAAGCTTTCAAGTAATTAGGTCGGGTAAACTGGCGCGCGGTTGTGATTGTTAGTAAACAATCTTTTGTTTTCACAAAGCGTTTTAAGTAAACTGTCTCAGCTACCATTAGGCAAGCTATCTATAACTACGGCTGTGTTTGAGATTTGTTCACCCGAATTGTGCAAAAACTCTTTTGCAAAAAAAAAAACCGACTTCCAAAAAAAAAAAAACAATACTATGTGAAAAATAATTTTTATTTTTGAAGTCGGTATCTTTGGATCTGTATTTTAGGTTTTTGCCACCGGCTTCCGAAATTAAAGTTATTTTTCACTTTGTAGTGTTTATTTTTTTTGCAAAACAAAAAAGTTTTATTATCTTTCACTTTTTAGTGGGTCAGTTTGTAATTTATCTAAGTTCCAATAGCCTAATGACAACTGCTCATCACCTTTTACAAAATATTGCTTTTCCCGATGCAGGGACGTTAATTGTTGAAGAGTTCTCGGTACTTCACCATCGGCTCCACTTCACCATATGCATTGTGCCGAGCTTATATTGCTTAGTAATCATTTTAAAGTAATCGAATTGCAACGTGTGAAATACTTATTTTTGAGTAGTTCCGGTGGCCATCTGTGGTCTTCATCACCAGTTCCACTTCACCAAATGGTGCTTTCCGAGAGCAAAAGCACAAGTTACTATAGAAAATACCCAAATCGCTATAGGTGTGCCTATAATATTTGAAGTTCCCCCTATTTCTCTAGGATTCCATCATCAGATCCTGACCTGATGAATATGGGAGCACCTGTGAAGCCCTATACCCTTTCAAACAAAAAAAGAATTTTACAAATCGGTTCACCCATCTTCGAGTAGGTAATCGGGGAACACACATAAAAAAAAATCTGACGAACTGATAACCTCCACCTTGTTTTGAAGTCGGTTAAAAATAACACCACACGGGGAAGGTCGCGTGGTGCGGTACTATGGCGAATCCAGGTTCCGTACTCAAATAATAATAAACAATATTCAAAACTATTATTCGTTCGTCAGTTTTCAAATTCTTTCCTTTATCAAGGCAGGACAGATAATACATATTCAAAACTATATTTAATTACTTGGTAACAAAAATCCAATGTCGAGCTGACACCAGCCTAAAACTTTTTTAATGGCCTGGCCATTTTAAGAATTGCTTTGTCTGTCCTACGTTTCACTTTTTTATTTTGGTCCTCCGTTCCATCTGCAAGTCAGATGCAGCTTTGTGAATTAATTTTAACCAAATATATCTCGGATTTTCGTTACCGTAAACCCAGTTGCTGAGTTTCTCTACAATATTTAGACGCACATGAGTACTAAATGTTAACTTAAACAGCCTTGTTTGTAGGGCGGGCTGACGTCAGCAGCGTTTGTCTGCCCATGTAATTTATTGGCTGTCTGGGGGCGCGGTGTACACGTGCTCACTTCAATTTGCGATATTGATTCATGGGGTTCGGAGTTTCTTCATGTAGTTTGTGGGTTTCCTTCTTGTTTGGTTCAGTGATTGATGGATTGTTCTCGTGTTATAGATTTAGGGTTAAGGTAACGACTTTTTTCTGACGTGTATTACGGTGGCTTTTCCGTGTGATGTGTTCAGAATCCAAAATGAAAAAAGTCCAAACTAACTCGTGTCTCTGTTCACGTCTCTTTTTACACCTTAACGGCTGTACAGATTTTGATGATATTTGGTACACAGGTAGACCATGACCTGGGTTAGGAGGATAAAGGTTACTTTTTATTCCGGTAGTACGTTTCCGTGCGATAATTTCCCACCTCAACGCGGGCGGAGCCACGGGCAAAAGCTGTTTTATTATATGGTTTTCAGTGAAGTGTGCATACTTCACTGAAAACCATCTGACCATTCAATTGTCATTCAATGAAAAGGCATAAGCTTAGGGCTTCCTGGGATGAAGAAGGTGAACCCCATATAGTGTCCGCAATTTACCGATGAATGACGTCACGTTGAGCTACATGAATATTGATAAAGGTTTGCACTGATTGGACAGGTCCACTCAAGTTTGTCCGGTTCTTTCCTCAAAATACCATTTCAGACACCGATCTAGGTACATGGTCCTCACATGATTTGACCTGGATTATGTCTGGACTTTGAGACTTTTAACTTTAAATGTCGATTCCATCTAGCTTATTTTTTTTTAATATGACGCGTAAAACTGATTCTGATATCCTATTTAAACGTTATACAATATGGAAGTAATTTGGTGTGTTTCTGGAGCGTTTTTGGACACCGTAAAGTCAAACCCCGGTGCCATCATTTTCATGAAAGGCGTCACCGCGGCTGCTATGTGCAAGCCACCGCGGCCGTTATGTGTACGAAAGCTTTAGAAAATGAATTACGATCCAACTTTTTGTATCGGTCACACGAATGTTATCGTCAATACGAATTTCGGTTTTTAATGACGACGACTGCGATCTATAAACAAAGCGCACTGATGCAATTATGTGGAAAACAAGAAATTCATTTTTATTAATAGCGCCTATTTTCTGGCATCGATCAACAAAGAACTCGATCATAACAAAGCTTTTCATAAAAGCGTGTTTTTAGATGAATTTTTCAACCGTTTACTAAGTAGGTATTGCAGTTTAAGAAGTTAAGGCAAAAGCGTCAGGGTAGCCCGCGAAATTCAAATATTCTTACGTTTTTTGCAATTTGCAGGTCAGTATTAGGTTGTATGTTGATTAAAATATGATTCGCGACCGTAACAAATATGTATTTACAGAATTATAATCATTAAAGTCATCAATAAAATTCTCTAAGACCCAGCGGCGAGGTATGAACTTTTGCAAGAGAGAAGCCGAAGCGAATCCGGACTTACATACTTATCAATAAAGTAAAAATTAATTTATTAACTTAAAAATATGTCTTTACTTACTGAATTTAACACCATCTATCATCAAATAGCACAACCAGAAAGACGCTATCACTACACAAACAAAACTTTCAATGTTTTAGAGAAATAAACTCAACTAAATAAGGTACTCATTCTAAAATTAATATAGGAATATAAACAATCGAATACAATATGGTTGAACAAGAGAAAGCCAATAAGGTATAATGTGCAATAGTCCTCCATCTCGTTCTCGCTGACGCATTTATTCATTTCATTTATTTTAGTTGTACAGCGGCTTGCTCTCGTCCATTATTAAGCGGTGCCACGTGACCTCATGTCGGGATCGCTATTGTATGAATTTTTAGTTCCTGATTTTGCCGTTTTGGCGCCGAGTTATTTTAGGACATTTTTTGCTGTTTATTCAAAGCTAATAATAGGCGTTTTTGTTGTGGTGTTGTTTGAATGTTATGGTAAATTATATACCCGTAGTGTAATTAAAACATGTCCCGGAATTAACACACAACCTCTTTTTTTTTCTTTCTGTAAATAGGTTTATACAAACACTTTTACACGTCAAAAGTTATACTTTTAGCTTTGATCGTTCTGCTATTTGACGATAGATGGTGTTAAATTCAGTAGGTAAAGAAAAGACTTTTATTTTAACCGACTTCAAAAAAGGAGGAGGTTATCAGTTCGGTTCGGTTCGGTTCGGTTTTTTTTTCATGTTTGTTCAGTACTCCATCATTTGTAAATCGATTTGGAAAATTATTTTTATTTGAAATGACATAGGTACTTCCAGATTGGAATAATTTTTATCAAAATCCAGTTTTGATGATAGGATCCATGAGGAATTGAGGGAACTCCTCAAAATTTATAGGCAAACACAGCGATTTTGGTATTTTCATCAACAAGTCATGCATTTGCATTCAGAAAGTATCATTTGGTGAAGTGGAACTGACGAAGAAGACCACAGATGGCCACGGAAACTACTCAATGATAAATATTTCACGGGTGGCGATAAGATATCTCAATTAAGATAGCTAAGCAATTTATTTATTTTTTATTTTATTGAAGCGACTATGACGAAGCAAATTTAAATAAATGGTTCTGATGAAAATGGTACCATTGAACTGATCTGATGATGAAGCCGGAAGTTAGGCACAGGAACTCCGTAATAAAACAATGTATCCTAGCCGTGTTTGGGCTTATTGGAATTGTCATGAGATGCATTCCGGCTATAAATGATATTAAACCGACTTCAAAAAAGGAGGACGTTCCCAGTTCGTCGAATCATAATTTGTTATGTGTGTTCCCCGATTACTCGAAGACGGCTGGACTGATTTGGCAAATTCTTTTTTTTTGTTTAAATGGGTATACTTTCCAGATGGTTCCATTGTCATCAGGTCAGGATCTGATGATGGGATCCTGGAGAAATCGAGGGAACTCTTCAAATATTGTAGGCACACCTATAGCGATTTGGGTATTTTCTATAGTAACTTGTCCATTTGCTCTCGGGAAGCACCATTTGGTGAAGTGGAACTGATGACGAAGACCACAGATGGTAAGATGGCCACCGGAAAAACTCAGTATTTCACGGGTTGTGATTCGATTAATTTAAAATGATTGCTAAGCAATATAAGCTCGTCACAATGCATATGGCGAAGTGGAGCTGATGGTGAAGTACCAGGAGAACTCCTCAAAAATTAACGTCCCTGCATCGGGAAAAGCAATGTTTTGTAAAAGGTGATGAGCAGTTGTCAATAACTGAGATAAATTATAAACCGACCCACTAAAAAGTAAAAAATAAAAAAGTTTTTTGCAAAAAAAAAAACAACCGACTTCCAAAAAAAAATCACTACAAAGTGAAAAATATCTTTAATTTCGGAAGTCGATAGCAAAAAATTAAAATACAGATCCAAAGACACCGACCTCCGCAATTAAAGTTATATTTCACTTTGTAGTGGTTTTTATGGAAGTCGGTTGTTTTTTTTTTTGCAAAATAGTTTTTAAAATAATAAATTAATTTTTACTTTATTGATAAGTAAGTAAATTAAAACCGGCTTCCCTTCGGCTTCTCTCTTCTAAAAATTGACACCTCGCTGCTGACAGGCATCTAATATTATAATACCTTTGTAAATTATTTCTACAAAATTATGTTAATATTTTACCAATTATTAATACTGAATAAATATTTATTTATTCCTAAACTCCATTTGGGATTCGAAATTTAACTAAACCTTTTTTACAGTCCGTTCAACTGATTTTAACTTCTATTGCGTTGGTGACATGACAAATGGCACCTGCAGTAAATAGTTGGTAATGAAACCACGTTTTTGCTTTTAATGCCATCCTTAGGGCTACGGAATAGAATTCAAAACGGTTGAACGGACTGTAAAAAAAGGTTTGTTTAAATTTCTAATCTTAATTCAAATGTAGTGTAGATCGTGCGAAGTTTTATTAGATTCTTCCATCAAGAATTTCTCGGTGCCTGAAGTCTGGATTCGTTCCTGGTTGATGGCTTTAGGCTCGCCCCCTAGGACTTAAACATAACTGGCGAAATATAGGTGCCATACAACTTTGCATATTCCTTCGACAGAACGTAACACATTAGAGCCCGCCTTGTTTCCCCGAAGGGTTGGGCAGAGGTGTACCTATAGTACACCCACATTTCGCCAGTTATGTTTAAGTCCCATGTAATAGGGGGCGAGCCTATTGCCATCTACCGGGCACAAATCCAGACTCCGGGCTGCTACTGAGAAATTCCAGATAGAAAAACCCAATATAATTTTTCCCGATCTGGGAATCGGACCCAGGACCTCATGCTCAGCAGTAGCGCTTGCGATCACTAAACCATCGAGGTAGGCAGAACGTCTTGTGTATTATGTCAATCCGGTTTCCTATTTGAATTGTACACTCCGTATTTCTTGAAGACGAGTCCCTCAAGCAATTGGCTGTCATTCGTAGATCTTTGACAGTCGTTACGGGTAAGTAGTCAGAAGCCCAAAAGTCTGACAACCAGTCTTACCAGGGGGTATCGTGTTACCCAGTAACTGGGTTATGGAGGTCAGATGGGCAGTCGCTCCATGTAAAACATTGGTATTCAGCTGCATCCGGTTAGACTGGAAGCCGACCCCAACATAGTTGAGAAAAGGCAGGCAGATTGACTCGTACCTATTTCTTCCTAAATTATTCGCCAAGTGAATCGAACCTCACTAATCGTCTAAACACCTCGTGATTAGTGCGAGATGATGCGATAAACCTGGACAGCCAGACGCTGATCCCCACCGTCACTGATGGACGTCACAGTGTTTATACGTCGGATAATGTGGAGGAATCTTGTAGGTGTTTTGGAGCTGTGGAGTTGGCGGGTTGGGTAGCAGAGCGTTAAGGGGTTTATTTATAAACGTTGCGTAACCGATTCGTTGCGGCGCCCGTTTTCGAAAACTTCTAGCTGTGGCGGCGAACAAATATTTTTAATTTTCCATTTTTTTTTAAATTAAATCGAATAAGTCGTGAGAGATCGCGATGAGTGCTGTGCAAGAACTACTTGCAAAATAATGAATATGCGCTGGATAAATCTTCCAAAATGCAATTTGAGCGAGTTATAACAATTTTAAAAATGACACGACCCGCGTGTCATATGCCACCCAGAAAAAAAATCGATGGCACGCCTGGCGTGCCATCTGCAACGAATCGGTTAAAGTTGAGTAATGATTAGCTACTGCTTTACCATTTAACTTTACATTTTTGATGTTTAAAGGTCTCTTAACTTTCGGCAAGGTTTATAAATATAGGGGTTAGGGTGTAGTGTATATATAGCCATTTATTCACGCACAAAGCGGAAAATGTCAGACAGATCCGAATTGATTAGACTGAGTAGGAATTTTGCAACTAAATGTTAATGAGTCTGTGAAGATTTATGCGAGGATAGGAACGCGACTTTGTAAACCTAGGTCTAATTGAGAACATTATAATGAATGATTCCTATCTCAAACACCTATTGTATGAATTACACAAGTTGATTGTGTTATATTTCTTAAACTTACTTTAACAAAGACTGCCTCGTTAGTCTAGTGGTCGCAAGCGCTACTGCTGAGCATGAAGTCCTAGGTTTGATTCCCAGGTCGAGCAAAGTGTTGTTGGGTTTTATCAGGAATTTTGCAGTAGCAGCCCGGAGTCTGGATTTGTGCCCGGTTGATGGCAATAAGCTGGCCCCCCTATTACATGGGACTCAAACATAACTGGCGAAATGTGGGTGTACATGCTATTATAGGGTATGCCTCTGCCTAGCCCTTCGGGGAATTACAGGCGTGATGTTATGTTTATCAAAGACTATATGGACTGCATTGCAGGAGACGATTCAGTTATCAATTTTTAATCCGGAGACGTTAGAGTCCTCTACACGCCAATTTAACACATAACTGACCAACCAAACTTGATTGAAATACTACCTTACTCAACCTTACCGATCGCTGACACTCTATGAAACGCGTTCTGCGTGGCCCCAAATCTAAACAATGGTCAGTATAAATCCATAGATTGCTTGAAGAAAACCATGCACCGACCATAAATATCGGAGGCCGACCTTAAATATTGTGAGAAAAATGTAATGAGAATCTATGAACGCCTGATTGATCGGTTTATTTTTGCGAGCAATAGATTGGAATTTTAGGACATTACGTAAGTAGGTATTGGTTTCTATTTTCGGCTGTTTGCCGCAGGGGGGAAAGAGAGGCCCTTTACTCAAATAATTTTCATATAAGCAGATTGAAAAACTGGAGAAAAATTGTCTTACAAGCTACAATAAAAAGCATATAAAATGTTATATGAAAACAAACCTGACCTGCCTATATGTTTTAGGATTGCGTTATATGTAAGCGCCCTCTTTATCGTAGTTTTTAGATACTTGCTATAAAAACATATTATATTGAACTTAAAATACTTAGGCCCGTATTATAGAACGTCACTCTATACTCAAGCATTACTTAAAACTAGATACAACCAATCACATGGCTTGAATCTAGTTTATGTGTAATGCTTGAGTATTGAGTGACGTTCTGTTATACGGGCCTTAGACAACACATGATCCTAAAGCAGGCCACATACGTAACGATATACTTGCGCAAATTTTGACTTGCACAAGTATGTTTTCACGTATGTGGGATGCATTAGCGCAAGTATCTGAGCCACTTGTGGTCACAACAGCGTCATACTTGTGCAAATCTAAACTTGCCAAGTATATCGATACGTGTGTGGCCTGCTGCAATACTAAAATTTATTGGAAACGAAGTGTACGAACATTGGTCTTTTATGAGTCTTTGGGTCTGTATTTTCGTTTTTTGCCACCTACTTTTATATTTTTCACGTTGTAGTTATGGTACCTACACCACACAAATCCGTATCCATAGGTACTCGCTACTTGCTATGAAAGCAACAGTGACAGGAAGTTTTATAATATCAACACACACAAAGTGTATAAAATACGCGTATTATTGAAGTTAAATAAAAAAAAAAACTACCCAAGCAAAGTAAATAAAATTATGGCGCCACCACGCGAGCACAGAGTATATAAACAAAGAGAGAGACAAAGCTGCTAAAGAGCGTGCAAAATTTATACCTATTTTGGTAGGCTTGTTTCAATTTATAATCATAATTATTCAATCACTAATATGTCGGTAGGTATGTATTACCTACGTATATCAAATCAACACCAATCATGCGGCATTAATTGTAAAATAATGTTCTCAAATTGTCGTTATTATTGCTCTTGAACGTGTTGTTTACGAGATAGGTAGGTATATATCGTGTCACTTACTGAAAAGACCACTAAACCATTTGTGAATTTTGTGATCAAAACCAAATCTCAATCTTTTTTACACCACCGGGTTGTGTTTTCTTTCGATGTTAAGGTATGAGCAGAGAGTATATACCACATTAAAAATAATACATTTTAATCAAATCCAGTCATTTAAGTCATTATTACATTATTATTATTTACTCCTGTGTTATTACTAAATTAAAACGTGAAACTTAAACAAACACGACGCGCGACGAGACGCATACGCGCAGCCCTAAGTTATACCAGTTTATACCGGCTCAGCCAGTGGTAACGATCACTGACCGAGCCGGTACAAACCGGTTTTGCGCCGTGCGTGACGAAGCCGCCAGTTGGACGCACACACGCGCCTCATGCTTGTAGTAGTGTACATATCATAGCTCGGATGTATGAAGCATTGTCTCTGTTCCGTTTCTTTACTCATGTGGCGCTAGCCTCCTCTACCAAATGAAAAAAAAAAACACGTAAATCACCACAGTTATCACGGAGAAATCGGTATATACAGGGTGTTAAGGACAGCCCTCCGCAAACTAACAGGTTGCATTCTGCTCCTTATTTTAAAATCATATTCCACCGGAAATATTCTCAGGAAAATTTTCATTTTTTTAATCGTATTTTCAGTTACTATTCTTTTATTTCAATGTAAAATTACATTCTCTGTATGCAGCACTCCATTTATGTAAATAAAACAGCTAAAATAAAAAATCAGCAATGGATGTTGAAATACTCGGCGGCCGAAGGCTGCCGTTCGCTACGCGCATTTTGTTACGGTAACGATACATTGCGTGCGAGGTAATAAAACAAACCACATGTATTGGATTCCCATAACGTTCCTGAAATAATTTCATGACCGGTCATCTTAGTATGATATACTGAATTCACCCCATCAGTCTGCAGAGGCCTGTCCCTTACACCCTGTATACAACCTCCTCCTTTTTATAAGTCGGTTAAAATACGCTGGTCCTCCCTTGTGGTCCTTTACGAGATCAACTGGTTTTCATAAAGGAACTCCAGGGCGTTATCCCAATGAAAGAAAAGTGTTATCCTTTTTCCTCCCGCCAACAACACAGGTTTCATAAACGTTAAATTATTTATGTTACGAATACATTTCAATCTTGCCGAAGCAGTAAAACGTATTTTGTTGCTCCACCGAAATAGCTTTTGTTAATTAGAAGTTTCGGTATGCAAAATCGTGAGGAAGATTTAGGTATGTACAGTCCCGAGCATAAATATATTATATAGATAATATTACCGTGATATTACTATGGACAGCTCGGCAATAATATCCGATTTCATGATTCATCCGTTATTATATGACGGCAAATTATGAATGAATGTGAATGATGTGTGTGTGTTGTGTGTTCATTCATTCAACAACAATTATGACATATACAGGTGTAATATAATTAAAGCACAACCTCTTAAGGGCCTATACTACCTCAAATGGCTTAGCATGATCCTACGTTATGTCGAAAATACTGCAGCTTTTGAAATAAATATATGGTAAAGTTGAGGATTAATGTTAAGTACTATGTTTGCCGAAAACACGATTCCATAAAATTTTCTCTATAGAAAAAAAATCCAAAGTTACCTCCAAACTGAACAATAAACCGCTGGTATTCAAAAAATACTTCAAATTAGATCATGAAACTTTGCATACTAAAAAAGTTGTTCATAATGATGAGTACAATGATCCCTAAGGAGGTTGTGCGTTATTTATTTTACACCTTGTATACCTATGTCTTAATTTTTGTGAAAGGCAAATACGAAGTATAGTAAGTAGTGAGATATTTATGACGCAAGACATGTCCGTTAATAATATTGCATTGACACATTTTTGAAGCCGATGCAGCATCCTAAATTTTCGCGTCGCTTGTCTCGCTAGACAGTTTTTGTGATAATATTTTGCCTTTACCTTGCGTGTACATTAAAGAATAATGCATATGTGTACAAAAAAATCCAATTAATAGAAATGTAGCTCCTAGGAATAAAAATAAGCGTAATCATATGCTCTGTGGACCACAATGTAGGCTCGGATTGTACAAAAGCATATAAAGGCTATAAAGGTGTATAATAAATTACTAGACGCCTTCAAAGATTTACCTTTGACTATGATCAAAAAAAGTTGACACAGTCGTTAAGGGAAATTGTTTTATGATTTAAACGAATTTATGTCATATCGTACAGAAGGTCAATCTAAATAATATATTCAAAGCCAAAAAAGCAATCGAAAATACTTATAAAAAAAGTTCAAAATACCCAACCGACAGGGGCATCTTTTAAACGCCCTCCATTTTGGCGCGCTTGGTGTGGCGTCATAGTCTATCACAACAAACAAGAAATCACAAACGCTCCTACAAAACACATGACATTTATTGTTGTCAAAGACTTTTACGACACATTCGCTCTGAACAATGGCGTCGCTTTTCAAATATTTGAATTTCCCACAGTTTTTTTGCACTTTTAAATCATTTAATTTCTTACTCAAAAATAAATTGTAATCAAAAATATTGATGGAGGCGTAATTCTGTAATAGGGCCTATTGCTTCGGGTCGGCTTTGTTGTTCCACAAATACTGCCGAATCGAATGTGCCGACCTGAGCAGTGTGTAGCACCCCTTATTCGTACACTTCAAGGTTTGAGGAATTTTGTATGTTTATGTTTGTTAAGTCTGCTACGTCTTGATCGATTTGCACCGGATATTGTTGAACAGTATCGATGAAGAAAACGGGTTCACTTTTGCCATTCAATTTCAATTTAGGCACCTGTCCCACCGCCGCCGGCGCGGCACCGACGAGGAAGCGACCACTTGGCTATTAACAATTTTCTCGCTCAATAAACATATAAAAGATTGTAGGTCCCGTGTAATTATAAAGTCTCCTGCAAACAGGCGCGACACGCGACGCGACACAAAGGCACCGCTCGTCGCGCAACACGCGGTGCCTTTGTGTCGGGTTGCGTATCGCGCTTGTTTGCAGGAGCCTTAAAGAGATTCATGTATTAATAGTTGATCGCTGACTGTTCACACTGCCGGCGAATACGCGTTTGTCGCAGCGATAAGAGCTTTCAAAGAGAGTAGGTCTCGCTCAGCGACGCTCGCTTGGTGGGCAGAACACTCGCTGAGAGACTCACGCTTGGTAGGTACATACGCATACCAGCGAGTAATCGCTCGTCGTCGTCACGCACTCGCTGCTCGTTGCTCGCCAACTTGTTTTTAGTTGCTAGCACTACTCGCTTCTCGTTAATAGACAGGTGATTTAAGCAGGCAAAATTGAATCGTGTAAACTTAAAAGTGAATCATTCAATGTCGTCCATTTCTGCACCTTTCAATCAGTTTCTTTGAACCTAGAAATATTGGTACAACAGACAATAAAGTTAACATTGACTACATCAATGGACTATTTGAAGAATTTGTTTGTTTTCAATAAAAGCTGGTTTTTGGCGGGACGTTATAGTCAGTTCCACACGATTTTCTCGGTCAGATTTGTTTTAAAATATCGCGATCGTTGTAAAAGATGAAATAAACAAAAACAATTTAAGCATGGACGAATGGTGTAGCATTCTATGTACCAACCCGCTCCGGGTCTGCGTGGTAGATTACGGTAGAGGGAAAGTTAATATTTTACATAGGCTGATTAATTATACTATAAGTACTATGCGTATGCTATCTAGTCAAAAAAAACAACCAGTAATTTGTAGCTACACCTTACCTACACCCCGAACGAAACAGACCCTTGCAGACAAATTTAATTACCTAGCCTTTCCTAACCTAAATAATGTGGAGGAGAGTGCGGTATTTTGACGAATAGTCCAATCGAACGATGATTTCTTATGCCGCGGTCCCACGGCCTGTCGAGGCCTGTCGCGGCCCGTACCGAGCATTCCCACCACAGGCCTCATCGGATCGACGGTTCCCATGGCCTCGGCCTGGCTTGGCGCGATCTGGCCTGTGAGAAAGCGGGCTAGAGCGCGCCAGGCTAGGCCGACAGGCCGTGGGAATAGTCGCCTGCGGTGGGTGGCCTGTTATCGCCCGTCCGATCGAATGTGTGATCCGTGGGAATGCTCGGCACGAGCCGCGACCGGCCTCGAAGGGCCGTGGGACCGCGGCATTAGGATTCTCTTGCATAATATTATTATTACCCACTGCTATTATTTTGGACCGTACATTACTGTAAGTAGGTACAGTCCAAACGTTTCATAGCCCTGTTTGTAAACGTTTACGGTCGTTACGATGGCATTGCTAATAGAATAATAAATAATCCGTAGTAATGTGGAGTGGATTGCGACGGCGTGGTGAATGGTTTCAGCTGTGGAGCGTGGTGTTAAGTAATCCCATGGCTGATTAGATTAGTTTTGGGCTTTTTAGGAGTAACCGGTGACAATTAGTTGATAAAACTGACGTCCGATAACTCATCTTTTGGCGTCCTATTCTACTTTAACATACTTTCATTGCGACAAACACGCCGTGCGGGTTAGCGGCTGTGCCAAATTAATGACATTGTATTTCATACTTGGGCCACCTCAAAAATAATTATTCTACACTGTCATTTTGAAAGAATTTATGTAGGTACCTTAATTTCCAAAATATTACTGAAAGTTTCAAAACACACGCGGCATGTCAGCAGCACACATGGAAGAATTTATAAAAACACGCGCGGCGTGTCAGCAGCACACATGGAAGAATTTATAAAAACACGCCGGGCGTGTCAGCGGCACTAAAAGTGTTACAGTTTTGAACTATTGAGGATGTCTTCCAGTTTAAGCAAATGGTTAAATAAAGGAATCATATAAGATAAAGCTACTATAGTGCCTAACTAAAGGAGTTGTCCCCGTACAATCGACGTCTCATCTATGCCTTGATCCGTTGATCATTGGTACCTGTTTCCATAGGTCCCTGAGCTATTAGGTACACCTATGCAAACGATGTTTACCAATACCAGCAATTGATTGAAGTACCTAGAGGTAGATACTATAGTGACGCTGTTATATCACCCTAACAGAAGTCAAAGAAATAATATTTTGTAAGATTATAGTCTGTCCAAACATTTATTTCACTTTTGACAGCTCAAGTACTAAACAATTAGTGATGTTCTAAAGCGTTATCGGCGCGGGCCCAGTGCGGGGTGGTAGATGTCACATGTCTTCGAATTTTTGATTCTAAGATATGCCGGTTTCCTCACGATGTTCTCCTTCACCGTTTTGAGAGCAGTGGCGATGAAATAATTTACACAAAGTAAAGCGCCTGGGTTTGAACTCGTAAGCCGCGGCCGTTACCACTGGGCCACCACTGACAAGAATAAATACTTAAATACCTATTAACCCCTTATTTCCAATGTCTCTAACCAAAATACATTTTTGAGCATTTTTAAAATTTTTTTTTTTGTTTATATTTTCAGAAGTTTTGGGGTCCTCAAATAGACCCCCGACTAGCTCAGTACCTGACTAACTTCTTGTTTGGCTTTGGGACGAACAAGAATCCGTCGTGTGACTTCAACAGATTCGCTGAGTTGTACGTTTATAATGTAAGAGGTGAGTCTAATTTTTCTTAGATTATAATTATTTAGAAGTAAAATTATTAAGAGTCCATAATATTACCTCAGCTCAAATTCATTCTTTATCTCGCTCGCACACTTCTGCTCGCGGACTGAGTGAGGTGCTGGGTGGCAGGGAGCGCCTACAGTTTAGGTCATTTCTTTTTTACGGTGAAAATAATGGTAATTGTTGCAGTACAATATCTTTGTGCTGTGTCTACAATCTACATCGCAATCTTATGTTCTTTATCGCACGTTCAATATCTATTAAATGTTTCTACTATCTGTGATCAGCACGTAGTCGTTAGTATATAAGATGCACCTTTGGATAATTATAACCAGACTATACTACATCTTTTGTCTCATTTATACCTAATCATATACTGCCAAGAAGTTTGGCAAATTGGTGACCCCGACGAACGAATACGCAGCAAGAAACATGGCACAATCACCGTGCAAGGCGAACATAAATCAGCAAGGGACACTTGAAGTAGCTGCTGGCACCTCGGTTTTATCCCGCATTCCGGAATTTTGGAAAGACCAACCAAGATTATGGTTCACGCAACTAGAAGCCATATTAGCACCACAGAAGCAAGGAGACGAATACAAATACTGTACAGTAATAGCAAAGTTATCCAAGGAAGAAATACTACAAGTTAGTGACCTAATCACTTCACCACCGACTACAGATAAATACAAAAACATCAAGGAACGTTTAATTGATTGTTACGAAGAAACAGAACAGCGACAGTTTCAAAAATTAATATCAGAGACAGAACTCGGTGATCAAAAACCTTCGCAGTTATTACGTCAAATGCGAGTCCTCGGGAGAGGAAAAATCAGTGACGAAACAATTAAACTACTATGGTTCAGGCTTTTACCAACATCAGTTACTACGGTTCTAGCAGTTACGGAAGACATGGAAATTGACAAACTGAGCCAAATTGCAGACAAAATAATAATGAATTCAAAAGTAACCGAAATATCAGCTGTTAGCAACGACACTTCAAACGACAACAATACAGCATGCATTTTAACCCAGCTAGCAAAATTACAGATAGATATTGACGCAATTCAGCAAGGTCAATATGGCTATCGACCCAACACGCACAATCATTTCAAGAAACGTCAACAATTCCCGATTATGAGGCCGAGAACAAACTATAGAGGAGCAAGTCGATTTTGTTACTACCACGAAAGATTCGGAAAATATGCAAGGAACTGCATTAAACCATGCGGTTGGAAGCCAATGACTTACGTACGGAACCAGGGAAACGAATAAGAGCACAGACAACGGCGAAACTCTGTGCAATCCACCCATCCAATCGCCTCACCATTACCGACCGAAAAAGTGGTATGAAGTTTTTGATTGACACGGGCGCAAATATCTCAGTCATTAGCAAGCAACAGAGATATTCAATTTTACAAAATGAACAATACACACTATACGCTGCAAATGGGACTAAAATTAGGACTTACGGCGAGAAGACGCTTACCTTGGATTTAGGACTACAACGATGTTATAAATGGAATTTTATAATCGCCGATGTTACACAACCAATAATTGGAGCAGATTTTCTAGAGCACTATAAACTATTAGTCGACATAGCAGGTCGCAAACTTATCGACAAAGTTACAGAGCTGACAACGCATGTAACTTCAGAAAAAGCGACACAACAAACAATCCGTACTATCGCAGTGGGAACGAACCCACGTATTACGCAACTTTTAAACAAATACGAAGACATCACGAAAGAGTCCTCTCTACGCAATGCGCCCAAACATAAGATTGAACACCACATTATCACTACAGGACCACCCGTCGCAGCTCGGGCAAGACCATTACCTCCAGAAAAATACGACATAGCCAAAAAGGAATTTCAAAATATGATAGAACTCGGAATTTGCCGACCGTCAGATAGCCCATGGGCAAGCCCATTACATATGGTAAAAAAGAAAAATGGCGAATGGAGACCGTGCGGAGACTATCGAATGCTCAATAGCACGACAGTACCGGACAAATACCCACTACCAAGATTAACTGACTTTACATACATATTAGAAAATAAGAAGATACTAAGCAAGATAGATATACGCAAAGCATACCACTGTATTCCTGTTAAAGATATAGAGAAAACAGCCATCATCACACCTTTCGGACTTTTTGAGTACTTAAGAATGCCTTTCGGATTACGCAATGCGGCACAAACATTTCAACGATTCATGGATTCCTTATTTAGAGATTTAAATTTCGTATTTATATTTGTAGACGACTGTCTCATCGCATCGGACAACGAAGATTTGCATTATCAGCATTTAGAAACGGTTTTCAAACGTTTACACGAGAATGGAATAACCATTAATCTCGAAAAATGCGAATTTCTCAGAAGGGAAATAGATTTCTTAGGTTATCATATAACGAGCCAAGGAATACAACCTACCGAAGAAAATTACAAAGCGATCATGGAGTTTCCCAAACCGAAAACAATTCAGGAATTAAGAAGATTTTTGGGCATGGTCAATTTCTACAGAAGTAATATTCCACGCGCAGCGGAAAATCAAAGAATTTTAAACGAATATCTACATGGTTCAAAAAAGAACGATAATTCACCTGTTCCTTGGACAACGGAAGCAGACAAAGCTTACGAAAAATGCAAGGAAAGCATGAAAAACGCAGTATTAACAGCGCATCCTTCCCGCAACGCATCACTAGCGCTCATGACCGACGCTAGTGCTACTTGCGTTGGTGGAGTTTTACAACAAAAATCCGGACGCAATTGGGAACCATTAGGATTTTTTTCACAAAAATTGAGCGAAACTCAACAAAAATATTCTACGTTTGACAGAGAGCTGTTAGGAATATACATGGCCGTCAAACATTTTCACAGATTAGTCGAGGGAAGAGAATTTACAATATTTACGGATCACCGACCTTTGACATACGCATTCTCCCAAAAACCATCATCAAACGATACACCGCGACGGGTCCGGCAGTTAGATTTCATTTCACAATACAGTACCAACATCCAACACATAAACGGACGTGACAATATTACCGCCGATGCCTTATCTCGAATAGAGGAAATATACGTGCCATCACCTATCGATTACGCTGAATTGGAAAAATGTCAATCAACAGATAATGAACTAAGTAAATTACATGACAATAAAAGATTAAAATTCAAAAACATTACGCTTCCGGGTTCCACAATAAACATCACCTGCGACACGTCTACTGGAAAAAGCCGCCCCTACTTACCAAAGCATTTTCGCAAACAAATTTTCGATACCATTCATGGTATGAGCCATCCAGGAAAAAGAACTACGAGAAAAATGATAACCCAAAGGTATTTATGGCCGTATATGAACAAAGATATCAATAATTGGTGTAGATCATGTATAGCCTGCCAAAAATCAAAAATACAACGACATACGATATCACCTCCTGGTACATTTATGACAGCGCAACGTTTTGAACATTTACATATTGACATCGTCGGACCACTTCCGATTTCACAAGGGAAGAGATATTTAATCACAATCATAGATCGTTGTACGTCATGGCCCGAAATTTTTCCGGTAGAAGATATAACTGCAGAAACAGTAGCCAAGACACTTTTCGAAGGATGGATTACTCGTTTTGGATGTCCATTGCGCATTACTACGGATCAAGGCCGACAGTTTGAATCAAGAATATTTGAGTCACTCTCACAATTTTTGGGAATACATAAAATTAGGACAACACCTTATCATCCGCAATCCAATGGAATGATAGAGAGATTTCATAGAACTTTAAAGGTAGCGTTAATGACAAGAGAATCCAACGAAAATTGGTTAAAAGAAATCCCAACAGTTTTACTCGGGTTGCGGAGTAGCTTGCGAGAAGACACAGGTTATAGTTCAGCAGAGATGACATATGGAACGCCAATACGACTCCCTGGAGGATTTTTTGAGTCATCAGCAGCACAGTTATCAACGTACGAAGAATTTGTAAAACAAATTCAAAAGGACATCACACAAATGACATCGATTCCGAAAAGAAAAAACCATAACCAAGCTATATTTGTGCATCCCGAACTCAAAGAATGCTCACACGTATTTGTTCGGTGTGATAGAATGAAGAAAGCCCTGACACCGCCGTATGAAGGACCCTACCCAGTAATTAGTAAAACAGATAAAACATTTTGCATTAGAATTAGGGATAAAGAGACAGTGATATCAATTGATAGATTGAAACCAGCATTCATGATCAATGACGAATCAAACTACGTGCCAGATTCAAAGGATTGCGACAGACATTCACACACGTACACTACACGATCGGGACGTAAAGTAAAGCCAGTAGTACGTCTATAAAAAATCGCTGATAGAAGCAAGTTATTCGTATATACATTAACATAGATCTTAACATATACCATTAATTCACAACTACTCGTAACAGCAAGACATCTAAAATGGGAAATCAAAGTTCTAAGGACCAGATAACATACAATACGGACAGTTGCCTCAATCAAAACGAAGCGGACAAACTCCGTAACCTGATCCAGGAGGACTTACGGTGGACAAGAAATGTTGCAATGGGACAGATTATTTTTAACAATCGGTGCGATCCTAATTTACGGCATAATGAAAACACTGGACAGAAGAATGAAGAGTTTAACGGAAAAGAATAATAAACACTCGTGCAACAGCTAAGTCAAAATTACAGACGTCAGCAAATCACACCACAACAGGCGTCATCAAATTCCACCGCGTACAATAGCATTATTATTTATATACATCAGCAAATAACTAGTAAGGTCTAGATCAAATTTATATTGTAAACACTATTACCATAGTATTTATTTTTTCTTTTAAAGGGGGGTGTACTGTTGCAGTACAATATCTTTGTGCTGTGTCTACAATCTACATCGCAATCTTATGTTCTTTACCGCACGTTCAATATCTATTAAATGTTTCTACTATCTGTGATCAGCACGTAGTCGTTAGTATATAAGATGCACCTTTGGATAATTATAACCAGACTATACTACATCTTTTGTCTCATTTATACCTAATCATATACTGCCAAGAAGTTTGGCAAAGTAATTAAAAAAAAACATAGTAGGTATCTGCTTTATATTTAGTTCAGTTATTATGCAGGTATGTTTTTAATACTAGCGGTTTATTGTTCGGTTTGGAGGTAACTTTATAATTGTTTTCTATCGAGAAAATTTTACGGAATCGTGTTTTCGACAAACATAGTACTTAACATTAATCCTCAACTTTACCATATATTTATGTCAAAATTAATGCTGTAGTATTTTCGATATAATGGAGGCTCATGTGCAATCTGAGGTAATATCTGTATCAAAAGTAATTCTAATGAAGATATAAACAAATGGATAAGAAAACGTACTTGTTGGATGCCAGACTGTTTCAGTCGTTGTCTTTGAAGTTTCTCTGACACCTTTTTATGAAGTCGGTTAAAAATGAGAGAGACACGGAAGCTGTTCACAAGTCCCGTTATCACTTAATCCCGCCTGATTTCGGACTCGAGCAGAGATCTTAAGCTCCGTACTCACATACGGTTTTATTCGATCGAGTTGAGTTGAGTCGTCGAGTAAAAATGACGGCACGGGCTTTCCTCCACACATTCAGTGTTTACCTATTTAACGACGCGCGACGTTCAGTATTCACCGAACCGTGCGAGCCAAAAGATGTCTGTTCAACAAAGGAGACAGTGGCTGCATTTAGTCAGTCTTAATTATAAAAGAATTAAAGAAAATAAAAGGAACAAACATAAAAGGAGGTACCTACTTACTGGGTAAAACATTGGTTACATCACCGCTCTGATTACAGCCATGTGAACTTGATTTGAGCTGTGTCCCGTAGATTATAATGCCCGAAGGGCTATAAGAAGAATTACATTCTATGATTACCCCATTAGCAAAAAGAGTCGTACAATTCGAAGGACGCATATGTACATCGAGCCTTTTCAGGAAAAACATCGTAAGCACCAAAAATCACAAAGCTATTTTTTCTTCGTAATCTCTTAATTAGACAGTTGTTGACAGATGTTTTACATCTTGTCGCGATTACTCTTAAATTTTATTTTAAATTTACACGATTTTATTGTTGTAAGAAATTATCATCGTAAATGACAACATCATCGTTAATTAGGAAAGAAAAAACCCTTTCCTGTAAAAAGTGCAAATTGTCGCTTACGATGTTCTACCTGAAAAGTCTCGATTTGCTCGAGTCAAGCTCGACGGCTCGCTTCGAGTAAGTGCGAAGGATATTACAATTATTTAATTCCATGCAGCCGGCTCGATGCGAGCTTTCGAGTTGTGAGTTTTGAGGTCCACATGTTGATTTTTTACTTGTTTTCGAGTAAAACTATCGAGTAATACCGAATGTGAGTACGGCGCTTTAGGTCGCTTGTAGACGCTAAGAAAAATCACCGACCGGACCTACGAAATTGCTGGCACGAGATAGTTTTCTGTACACACTGTTACCTATTAAACTATACATTTCCAGTCTAAGCTGATCTCGTATTGTATAGGATTTCCATTCAATGAGAGATCAGTTTATACAGGAAATGTGTAGCTTGCTATGTAGCCGTGTGTACAAGTTCCAAACTGTGATTTTTAGATTAATTCTTGCGTAGGCTCGATGACTTTTCTTAGCGTATACAAGCGGCCCTAGGGGCTTGGGATCTAGCACGATCGCGCGAGATTAACGTAGGGTACATTCTAACGAATTTTGAATCGGTCACCGAAAAGGTTACCAAAGCTTTTGTTCCTAATTCTTTGCCAAGCAATGTGTGGTAAATAATTACGGAACAATAGCTTCAGCATTAAAGAAATAATTACTGTAAATAAAGTTGATTTAATCTGTTTTTATTTTTTATTAATCCATTAAAAAATCGTTTATTATTTTATTAAAAATCGATTTTCTATGTATACTCAATTTTATAGGAACAAAAACATCGACTAAAAACAATCATTTTTTTACCGTTAAGTCACATCCCTAGTATTTTAAATTTTAAAATGATTCGAATTTACACTACGGTTACTTCGCAAGTCCGTGCTAGGCCCACTCATTCATACGAGTACATCGAGGTCGCGAGTCGAATATATTCGTAAAGTCATCAACGATTCTATTGCAGGTAATTCGGACGAGCGGATGATGGTAGTTTACGACAGTCTCGGCATAGTCTACAACGATTCAGTAGAACTACCCTACCAGCTGTTAAGAGAGGTATGTCATGATCAATTGAACTATGAGTATACATAATACCAGTAGTGACTGAATACCAGTATTTTACATGGAGCGACTGCCTATCTGACTTCCACAACCCAGTTACTGGGTAATATACTCCATATATACGATACCCCTTGGTAAGACTGGTTGTCTGACTTTCGGGCCTGTGACGACCCGTAATGACTGTCACAGATCCACGAATGACAGTCAGGACCAACGGCTTAACGTGTTTTCCATGTTTGTTTGTGAGGCACGGAGGGGTGTCGGTATGTAAAGATGGTCACCCATCCACGAACTAGCCGTGGCAAGCGTAACTTAACCTGAACGATCGACCCGTGCGGCCGTGCGGCTGACTAAGCCACAAGTCCCCACTAATAAAATATACATAATTTATCCTTGAAAAACTCTGTTATCTATGGTTAAATTTTCCCGTTTCTGTTTTTTTTTATTCCACTATTGTCCACAGTACTGCGAAAGTATAGCCTCAACATACATAAAAGTGCTAAAAGCCTCGGCATCCCCGCGCGCTAAGACCTGGATCGACAAAGGGTTCAAAGGCAGAGCTTCCCACGTTCAGGCGCTCGGCGAAGCCCTAGCGGCCAGTGTGGAGGGCGACGCTGATGTCACTATCAACGCTTGCACTACCCAACAGCTTAATCAATGGTGAGTAGGGTGAAGAATGAAGATAGACCCAGGGATGACCCCTTTATAGTCTTGTGTGCCCATTAGGGCAGACAAGACTGTAAAGGGACGTAAGACGTTGCAAAGGGGTGGGTTTTGAAGCTGGTCTCTTAAGGAGGATAAGAAGTGGTTTTGGTGAGGTAAGAATCCCATTGTACTCGGTCTTTTTGTCTTTTTGGACTGGGCGCCATTTGAAGATCCCCCCACTTAAAAAGACAAAGGTGGAAAGGAGCGAATCCTCTGCACGCGTAGCATGACCACAACAGAAACAGGTTTTGTCGACGTTAGAAATCTTTCTATAATCTGTCATTTTGTGTATTCTTCCGTCGACAAAACCCATTTCTATGGTGGTCATGCTACGCGTGCTGGTATTACGAATGTCCATAGGCGGCAATGTTCCTTTACTATTAGATGTGCTGTCCGCGTATTTGCCACTAAATATCTATGAAACTCTTCGATCTGGATCATCAAAGGGTTCAAAGCCAGAGCTTACCACGTTCAGGCGCTCGATGAAGCCCTAGCTGCGTGGTGGGCGATGCCGACGTCACAATCAACGCTTGCATTGCCTATCAACGTAATCAGTGGTGAGTAGGATGAAGATAGGTTTAGGGGTGACCCTTTTACGACTTTACTTGACTAAAAGACGTTGCGCTGGGGCAGTTTTTTTAGGCAGATCTCTTAGAAGGACCCGGGGTCTTGTTTAGGAAAGAATCCCACACTCTTTGGTCTATTTTCTTTGGTGCCTTTTCACGCCACCCCCCCCCCCCCTCTCAAAAGACAGAGATGATCTCTTTACCAGTCTCACCAGAGGTGTGTCCTAATAGACGTTGCACAGGGAAGGTTCTGGAGCTGGGCTCGAAGACTGCTTCGAGCCCCCTCTATGTCCTGATAATGGTGAGCAAGGGGGTGAAGTGAGGTACAAATCAGGAGAGCAAGATATGTAACTTAAACATAACTGTGAAATATGAGAGTCTTATATAAAACTGTTATGTAACCCCGCGTTTACACCAAGGTATAATACATGTATTTTACATGTTGTGTACACAAGTTCCAAAGAATAGTTGTTTACAAAACTTTTAGTAAAATTGCCAAAAAGTGAAAAAATAGTTAATAATACATGTCTGAAACAACATGTATTATTGGTACATGTTTTTTGACGCGACATGTTGTTTTTAACAAATCTTTTACGAGACTTAGTATCATTACTTGAATAAACTTGTAAACGCGGGGTAAAGATGTATGTGTGTAGTTATGAAGTATACTTCTGCCTAGCCATATTTTCGACGAATACAGTCCTGATGTTATGTTATTTATTTTGCAGGCTCCAATACAACACGCTCCTACGCCAGATGTCAGAGGTGGTGTTCGTGAACCTGTACGGCACCAACAATAAGTCTGCGGACGAGAGTCCTGGGCCAGTAGCTCGCGTCGAGCCGTCCCTGCTGCCCATGCCTCTAGGTAAAATTTACAGATAATTTATAAGTACCTGTGATAAGGAACTTTCAGGCTGGTCTCTCTGTTCTCTTATAAAAAAAAAAAAATAGAGATTAACGAACAGTTGAAAGTCCCGTCAAAATCGGTCCAGCCATTTCGGAAATTAGCCGGAACAAACAGACAGACAAAAATTTTAAAAATTGTTTTTAAAAAGTAAGATAAAGTATATATACTTTCATTTATGCATTTAGTAAAAAGTTGTTATTTTGACATTACAAACAGACACTTCAATTTTATCTATTTGTATAATACTGGTAGCTAGGAATGTGTACGGAGTAGTAGTGATGTGACATAAAGTTACGTTTACGATTTACATAAAGTATAGAAGACGCGAATTTTAAATAGACAAGATCAAATTAAACTAGCTAGCGAAACTCCGCAAACCTAATGTGATGGGTATCGATATCTAAACATGATAAAAGAAAAACCAAATTAATTTGATGATTCTTTTGGGGTCATCAACCGCAGTATAGTTGAAATTTTAGTTTATACAAAAAAAACAGTTTTTTTTTAACTAAAATTTCAACTACACAGACGGGATGGGTATCGATATCTAAACACAATAAAATACAGATAACTCATATTTCAAGTAACAACACTACAAGCGGTAGTTGACCCAAAAAAAAAAATATTTTGTCGTGTAGTTATCGATAGCATGTCTGCGGAGTTTCGCTAGCTAATTTAATTTGACCCTGTATACAACAAATATAACAACATAACATTACGCCTTGTTTCCCCGAAGGGTTGAGCAGAGGTGAAACAAATATATGAAGGCACAAGATCAGACTTATTGTAAAAATAAAATAGGTTCTTTAACGGTAAGAAGATATAATTTATTTTATCTTAGTTAATTAATTAATTTTATAAGAAACTACACTTAATTAGCAGCTTTTATATGAAAAGCGTCTTATGAGATAATTACTTCAATACCATGAAATTATGACCATGACACCCAGTAACACCTTAGTTCGGATAAAAGAGTAACAATGTGCAGAGAGGCACAGTAGCAATAATAATCAAGAGGTATACAACCTGTGCACCGGGCGACGCCTGAAGTCAGAATGCCATTTTGCTGTTTTTTGTTTTTGGGGAATGGCATCTCGCAGTTCAACCTATAGGAGGTTGTCGACTGCTTAACCGGGCTTTCCTGTGGATGCCTCAATAAATTAAGGCCTCCAGCCAGGCTTAAAACTAAGACTAAAAACTAAGCAACTACACGCTAAGACCACCCCCTGTGGGGTACGGACCTCGGCTTAGGGCGTCGCTGGGAGAGGACAGCAATGGGACATGCTGGATCGGACTAATTTGGGGCGAGTTTAGTTCTACGGGCTCAGCTGCGCGGGCTGGCTCGAGCAAGGGTCGGAGTGGGGATGGACGGGGGCGTCGCGGTGGCCCTCGGCGGCGAGGGCGGAAGCACGGCGGTCTCGATTTGAGTTTCCAGATCGTGCTGGTGGCGGGATTACTCTCCTGGAGGAGAGTTATGGCGTCATCCGGGACGGTTAGAGCGTGCCTAGGACGGCGGATGCGACTTATGCGCGACGGTGTATAGCGGGCGGCCGCCGTAATTAGGGGATTCGGGTGTTTTGTGGCAGATTCAAAGAAACGCATGGCGAGGCGTTTCATGAACTGCTGGACGGTGGGGATTTTGAAATGCCATTTTGCCGCTGTGCGGACCGTTTTATACGCTAGTATTGGAGGTAGGGTAACGACGTAGCGTGCTACGTCGCAGCGTGCCGCAACTCTGCCCCGTAGCGAGGAGGTGGGGGAATGACGCAGCGCGTGGCCCGATGCACGTGCTGTTTAAAATGCAACGCCGACATATACAATAAAATAAAGAAAGAAACATATTTTATTAGGGACACGCACAAATAAAACAATAAGAAAGAACATTAAAACTAACAAACTCATGAAAATAATTTAAAAAAAAAAAAAACAAAGAAGACCTGTGCGAGGCCGAAAATGCTCCTATCTCAGCATGATGCTGCGGTATTTGAAAAAGTGCAGTATTTGAAAAAGAAAAACCGCAGCGCTGGTATTCTGATAGGACCCGCTGTGATGCCACGGACACACCTACGGACATAAAATAAATGAATAAAATAAACATTAAAATATAATAAAGAACACAAAATTATATGAGAACCGTATTGATAATAGTATAATATGAATAAAATATTATATATCTGTCGGAAAAACGTTAGCCGTCGTTTGACTAATCGGGACGCCAGCGCCACCAACCGGTGGTCGACAGAGTCTGCAACATAACGCTTGTCGACCGGAGTTACGCAGTTTGTCGGTGGCTGTCGAGCAGTGAACACGCTTAGAAACTGTCACGCGTTTCGTATAGTTGTGTCGTGTACCTACAGTGTGTGAATAGCTAGTGTGATTAATTTGATTGTGAATTATAATTTGATTTGAACTACAAACAGTTTATCTATTGCACAATAACCAACACTACCCTTAGTACGCCTACAGTAGTAAAAATATGGCTGACGATAACCAAAGAGATGTACCTTCTCCGTCATATCTATCTCGTTTTTTCTCAGGTCTAGAAGCGATGCCCGACTACCCCGCCTTCATCGACCTGTCGCACATAGCGTGGTTGAACAACCACATTCCCAATGAACACCAGAGCAAGTGGAGGTTCCTGTTCTCATCGCACATACATGGAGAGTCATTTTCTACTATGACGGGTATGTAGCCCATAAACAAAGCTTAAAATGCCTCCTGAGACTAGCAAAATAATTTATCAAAGTTTCTGAAGCCAAGGCCACGCCGCAGGTGACTCCGCTCAAACATTCAAGTCAATGAAAGACATTACCCGGTCAAATGGTAGCTCTATAGTAGGTACATAGTACTCACACATATGTCTATGCAATTATACAACATATTCCAGAATTAACGCACAACCTCTTAAGGGGTCATTGTACTCATCATTATGAATAACTTTTACTATGTGACTAAACCTGGATAGTCTTACAATCTTCAGCAGCTCCAACAGTATTTTCAATTAGTTGTGCTTGTGGAGCAAGACCAGCGTTGAGCCAAGCATTTTTATCAGTGAAGTAATCACCCAACTTATAATATGCATGGCTGCATAGTGTGCGTTTTATACAAGAGTTGAATTTCGTCTCATTTAGTTGATGTATGTGGGGAGGTATTTTATTTTAACATTTTAAACAGTACCCCATGAAAGATGAGTCTACTTTAGCCAGTCTGAAACCTGGTTGAATTAATAGGTCCCTATTTTTAGTACTATAATTATGTATTTCCCCTCTTTTACTAAAAATATGTATTTTTTTTGGAGTTTACTCCTTATGAATCGATTTTCATATAAAGGCCCCCCGTACGGAAATTTTATGAGTGAAATTAATACAAGTGTTAACTCAAAAGCGTTACGTTTTTCTGTGCAGCGTACCTTGCGCATCTTTCACGGAGTAAACTCCAGTCGTGCGTCGGAGCTGACACACATACGCTTTTTTCTTACGTACATGATGTTTTCATAGATATATTGACAAGGTACCGTAGATTACATTTTTCAAAAAAGCATCTTTTCATTTAACATTCTTAAAAATTTGGTCCCGTGTGAGCGAGAGATGTGACAAAATGTGACAGTTAAGGAAGTATCATCGGCAAATAACACTATTTGTGATTGATTTTTAATAAATGAAGTAGATCTTTAATATACACTAAAAATGTAAAAAAAACCGAATATCGAGCCCTGTGGAACACCCATTTTTACTTTCAAACCCAGTGAATTGACACCATTCATTTGAACTTGGTTTCGATGTAAATTACATTTCGGACGTTTCATGTTGTTAGCCTATTCTATACCTGCTTATTTATTTAATTTACGGATTACCAACGAGATCACAATTATCTTCTACAAATTAAAACTTGTACAGTATACATTATCATGTAATGCACACTCAATTACGAGTACCCAATGCTTACACATTACGAGTACACATGCTCTGAATACTTATATAAATTAAAAATACATAAAAATAAACAATTTACACGCTATTATTAAAGATTACTATCAACTTTAAAAATAAAACTCTCATTTCAGGCCGCATCATAGACCAGGGCCCCTCCCTGTTGATAATCGAGGACAACTCGGGTTATATCTTCGGCGGCTACGCCTCCACATCCTGGTCCTTCGGGCCCAACTTTGTGGGGACTTCGGAGTCGTTTCTCTTCACATTATCACCTAAGATGCGTGTCTACCCTCCATCTAACTTTAATAACCACTTCCAGTATATTAATCACCATGCCAAGACGCTGCCGAATGGGTTGGTGAGTAAAAATTACTGTAAAAAGATTACAGTTAAACCAGAAAAGGTATGCGCACCGATAATGTTCGTGTTTCCGAAAAGGGATGATGCTGGGTAAAAAAAGAAATTCTATTTAGTCCGTCAGTCGGATAATAAAAAAAATATTAGTCACGTATTTTGTGCTTTATCATATTAATTAAAAATTACTTAGATAAAACACTTTAAAGTTGGAGAGTGGGGTCTCGCTACGTCACAACTAAGTATAAAATCTAGCAAGGCGTGACGTCATGCCACATTTTAACTCAATGTATCGCCGTAATTTTTTGATTGCGTAAAAAAAGCAAAAATACGTGTCTTATATGTTTTAATAATGTACCTGACGGACAAAAAATTGTTTACTCATCATCCCGATTAGTACAAACGTCGCGCCACAGAGTAACCCCCCACAGAGACAAAGTTTCTAAGTTTAGTACTGTCAGCTTTGTAATAGTGCACCTTTCATTGCGCGTTTGGGTCCTTACATAAAGAAACAGATTTCCGGTGCAGGCGAGTCTGTGCGGGTCGGTACCGATCGGTGCAGGTATAATATTCCCATGTTATCTTATGTGCTCACTTATAAAGAAACAGGTTTAAACTTGTCGATGCCGACTACCTTATTACAGATTGTATCGGGAACTACTCTATTAGGTACAACGACTTCTCGGAAAATAAAAGGATCCTTCATATATTTTTTTACTATATTTTTCTACTGACAGTTTTATAATAGGTAGTAAAAAACAATTTCGTTTTAATAAGTACCAAAGACAATTTCACAACATCACAAACATGGTTGTCAATAAGGACAGATTTACCTGTTTGTTTATGCTGGTTAACCCTGCACCAATCGGTACCGACCCAAACGGGTTTGTCCGTGCTGGAAACCTGTTTCTTTATGTAAGCACCCTTTGTATGAAGCTTTCTCTCTGTCGGGTTACCTATTCTAGTCGCTGATCATCATCCTTTACTGAAAAGTTTTTTGGAAACCTCTAATTTTGTAGCCATGGTAATACAAAATAGGTAAGAACTTCTATGGTCGTAATAGCTCTACATTCGTTCGTATTTTTGAAGATAGACGATGATTGCCGAAGCGCATACTTTTGCTGGGCGAGCTGTACGTAAATCTAAATTATAAAGAATAATGTTCGATCCTTCTACAGGGCGACTTTTTAATGTAACGCATAATAAAAACTACAAGACTATACAGTATGTCCGGTTTCGGATTGTACAAACTTAAAGGCAAATTATCAGTCGTCCCATACATTTGGTCGAGTAGGTATTGAAGTTTTGTATGAGATGACTTATATTTTTTTCACGATTACGATGTTGGTCCCCGGGAGAAAGTTGTTCAGTATGATGGTCTGTACCACCCCTTTAAGTTTGTACAATCCAAAAGCGGACATACTGTATATTTATGCACCCAGCGAAAAAGTTGCTGGTAAGGATCAAAACCTGGAAATAATAATGACGCGAATGTGAAAAATGACACGAAATTGCTATTTATTTATGAGAACTCATACAAATTGACTCTTATAATTCCAGTTGCCCTGCTTTTTTCTTACACAAGATTAATGATACATCACACATGGTATATCAAGGTTTCGGTTTTCCGAAGAGATCTCGATTCCTGAGTCCGAACAACAACTGAGTCCATTCTTCTCAGAGGTAGATAGGAAAGGAGATCTTCATACTAATATTTTAAATGCGAAAGTAACTCTGTTTATCTGTTAACTTTTCACGCTAAGACGACACCGCGCGCGCAGTGGCGCCCTCATCGTTTGTTTGGTTGTTTATTTTTATTAAACTCCGTTTTAAGGATTATAATACAACTTAACAATGTAAAACTACTGTTTGTAAAAATAATAACTTATAGTCTTGTGGAGCACAACGTTACATGTTTATTTTCTACATGTTCATTCTAAATTAAAAGAAATAAACGATGAGGGCGCCACTGCGCGCGCGGTGTCATTTTAACGCCTGAATGGATTTAGATAAGCACACGTATAGACCTGGGGTAGGACATAGGACACTTTCCCGGCAGTACGTTCCCGTGGGATAATTTCCGACGTCCACACGGGCTAAGCAGCGAGCAAAACCTAGTTAAAGACTAAATACTCAGCTAACAAACCAATTTCCAGATAATGGGCGGCCAGTTCAACTTCGGCGGCATCTGGGTGGACGGCGACCCGTTCGGCGAGGGCTCGTCTGCCGAGTCCTGCAGCACGTACCGCGGGTACAAGCGCCTCAGCAAGGAACCTACTTTCCACATCAAGAGCCTGGAGGTGTGGGGCGTCGGGGAGAAACCCGACAGTGACCGGGATGGGGTGAGTGAAGATAATTTATAATATCTATCCGCCTGCCTATCCTTTCCCCAACTATGTTGGGGTCGGCTTCCAGTCTAACCGGATGCAACTGAATACCAGGATTTTACATGGAGCGGCTGCCTATCTGACCTCCACAACCCTGTTACTGGGTAACACGATACCCCTTGGTAAGATTGGTCCGATATCGGACGCTTCACTCGTTGGAAAATTCATTTTTTGTTTAATTCCACACATACATAGGAATGAACGTTCACCTGCTTATTTCATTTTTCGATCATTCGGTAAGTAAGCGAGTGAAAGACGCCGAGTGCCGAAATCCAACATCGTTGGATCGTTTCACTTATGAATTTATGTTTTCACTTTTGATGCATTTTGTGTTCACTTCGAGTGAAAGATGCCAAATAAAAGTTAACCCTTCGGGGATTACAGGCGTAATGTTATTTTATGTTATCTAAGATTCTGATTTTCGAGTTGAGTCATCCTAGAATGAGTTAGCATACTATATCATATCTTTTTTTTTTCTTAACGGGGTGGAAATCATCATGGATGTCCTCCGCCATGGGGTGGGCAGAGGGGTCTGTCGGACTCTTACTGACTAAAACCACCCCAGTGTTCCCTCGCGCACCTGCACCGGGGGCTACGGGGACACTTAAGCACTCTTCAATGCAGCCCCCTATATCACCCCCTCCTATTTTTTTTTCCTATATCATATCATAACCTAACCTATCCTATCCTTTCCCTCTATCAGGCCGAAGAAAAACCGTCACACATGAGTAGCAAGACTAGTGTGCTGGAATCGTATCAGCCTGATCGGAACTTTTTAGAATTATGTGGAAAAACGACGTCACAAAGCATGGGCTTCAGAGACAAAGACCCTTAACTACAGAAAGTTAGACCGTGATGTAAGAACGTTTTGCTTTGAAGTCTGAGGGCAAGATTCACAGTTCACACTTTGACTAGTCTTTACTACGTAAAGTAATGGTCCATACGAATGTGAACCTTATCCGTATAATATTCATGTTCGAATGAGCGAACGTGGGCAAGCGCTGCATTCGAATATGAACATTAATTCCAAACAAATAATGTTCGTTTTCGTATGCGACGGTTACTTTGCTTAGCAAAATAAAATCAAAGTGCGGCTTCGGAATCCTGCCTTTAGACTATGAAATCTGAAAGTCACATCATGAAGTCTTGTATGTAAAATAAAAAGTGTGTCAAGAAAAATCAGATGTTGGAGTTATGCGTCAATATTGGATACCAATCTGGGCTTATGGCCGAAAAATATATTGAAGTAAGAATGTATTCTTTTTTGACTTCACTGAATCGTTTTGTATCTAGTAGAAAATGTAGGATATTTTAGCAAAAAAAATCTCCATTTTTCCTTAAATCCCAATCCTTTTCCCAATCAAAAATACAGGATGAAATTGAATTCATGGTCATCGTCTTAAGGGGTCATTGCTTATTTCACTCATCATTATGAACAACTTTTACTACTCCTTACATTTGAATGACTTTGCGGATATAGATAAATAAATTGTGCTAGAGTGGAATGTAGATACGTAGAAAGTCTTATAGAATTAGGTAATTAAGGTATTTAGAGATACATAGCTGTTTTATCCCAATAGTGTCCACCAGTATATTATTTATTTTTTTAATAATTGTCATCAAGGTTTATCCTCAATCGGATTTTTTCACTGGCTGGTGACGCTCTTGAGCTAGCCAGACGTTTCATTTTCACCGTAAAAAGAAATGACCTAAACTATCGGCGCTCCCTGCCGCCCAGCACCTCACTCAGTCTCGCTCTCACTCAGTCCGCGAGCAGTAGTGTGCGAGCGAGATAGAGTGAATTTGAGCTGAGGCATTATGGACGCTTATGTAGGTAATGCTAAATCAGAGTTTGACTTGTTCTCAAATTCAGAAATCGGCTGTGAAACGACACCGGCCAATTAAATTACTTTACATAAGTTTTTGAAACGTTGTTAATTCGCTTTCCAGAAACCTTGTGTAAATCTGTGATGCAAAACCTATAGTATAAAACTTTCTCCAGGATGAACGCGATAGAAGTGTGCTGGATGTGAACCCTGAAGCCAAAGCGATCCTGGACATGGCGGGCCGCACGCGCCACAGCGAGGGCCTCCGTGAACCACCCCCCTTATAATGTGAATACTAGGCTAATGTGTATCTTTCTGTAACTAGCCCAAATTATTTGTTTGTATAAAGTCTGAAGTCTGAACTTTCGCATAAAGTGGGTCTCGAATAAAGTTGTTTGATACTTTATGCGAAACAAAAAACAGTTATGTTTTGTAGACAAGTGTACCTTTTGTTTCACAATTATGATCTAATATGAAAAGTTTAGACTTTATACAAAAATAATGAAATAATACAATCGAAGTCTAAACTTTATACCAAACTAGATTTATGCCAGTCATTATGTAAGATAGACTTACGAACAATGTTTGAAACTATACTTGAATTCATATTCTTAGATAATCTACTGTTATGTATTTTACATTGAGTTTTAAGTGACCCACAAGGTGTAACTTAAATAATGCACAACCTCTTAAGGGGTCATTGTACTCATCTGTATGAACAACTTTTACTATGGGACCAAACCTAAAATCGCGAAAAAATTATCTGCTGTTCCCAACATTTATGAAAATGTAGGGAACAGCTGATTTTTTTCGCGATTTCAGGTTAGGTACCATAGTAAAAGTTTTTCATAGAGATGAGTACAATGACCCCTTAAGAGGTTGTGCGTTATTTAAGTTACACCTTGTATACTAGTATTATAAAAAAAGCGCGAATTTTGTGAGTTTGTGTATATAAGGTGTATCTATTCATACACGAAATCTCTTAAGGGGTCATTGTACTCATCAATATGAACAACTTTTACTGTGGTACCAAACCTGAAATCGCGAGAAAAAATCATCTGTTCCGTACATTTATGTTCGCATAACTCGTCAAAATGTAGGGACCAGCAGATTTTTATTTCGCGATTTTAGGGTTGGTCCCATAGTAAAAGTTGTTCATATTGATGAGTACAACGACCCCTTAAGAGATTTCGTGTATGAATAGATACACCTTATATAGCGTGACTGGTAATTAGTGACCGATACATAAACACATGATTGTACTCATGATAACAAACAACTTTTACTATGGCACCAAACATGAAATCGTGAAAAAAAAAATCTGCTGCTCCCTACATTAAAAGGATACAGGGGCAAAACAAGGAATGTCACTAAAACAAGTTTTTGTGTAATTAACATTTTAATGTTTGAAAGTTTATAACTTTGTCTTACATATTAATTGTTTAGAAACTACTAATAGGAACTTTAGTTTACCTTTCAGAGATCAGCTATAGATAGAAATAAACTTTTGGCAAATTTTAACAAATATGTAAAATTAGAAAAAAGAAAGTAATTAACTATTATAAAGTACTAAAACATGAAATGTCCTTTAAAACCCATACAGGGAATGTCGAAATCTAGTACTATGTATGGGTAATGCTTTCAAAATAGGCTTGTGCTTCAGCAGAACAAAATCTTTTTAACCCTTTAACCGCCAACGTCGGATTGATCCGACAAGTATTTTCGTGTCCATTTCGCCAGGGTCGTATATTTACGACCAAATACCGTAATAATTCACTGTGCCCGGCGCTGGGGGCACGACAACTGATATGAAGTCGGGCGGTTAAAAGGTTAACTCCATAAGGTCCTTGTGCTTCTCTGCACTAATTGGCAAGTAATCTTGGTAGGCAAATCCAGGCAATTCAAATTCATTGCTACATTCTGGTTGATTCGCTCTTTGCTTATGCAATATGGGTGATTTCTCCCATGAACCATTATAGTTACTGCGATGAAGAATGAACCTTGGATGTTCTCGCACACTCATTATTTCTCTTTGAGCCTGGATTGAAAAAGAGCACTTTTTCATGTACTGATTCTGAAAAAAATCTGTAAATTTCTTTATAATTTCACCCTTACCCACTTCAATAACTTCAAAGGGTTTGGGTCTGTGGCGACTTATTTTTAGCAGGTCATACCATTGATATGGGACTTCCATGGGAGTTTTTAAATTAATCAGGCCCATATTCTTGTCGCATTCTAAATATGAATGTCCTCTGATGGGGTATGTTATTTTAATGGAGTCCAAAATTTTCATTACATGAACCACAAAATGAATGAACCTTGTCACTGTATAGTTCTTGTTTTGTCCTCCTGCAGAGTCACAAAATATTTCTAAATGCCTCACACGATGATCTAAATGGTTTTTTAAAAAGTGAAATAAAAATGAAACCACTTCATCTGAACCCTTGCGTCCACAAGTCTCAGGGTAAGTGAAAAAAAAAGAACTAGCATCACTTAGCACATGTATGTTAAATGAATACATTGATAACTGACGTTTATAATAAACATCATTGGTAGTGATGTTAGGTAGTGGCACATTTTTTTGGTAGTCCATAGCAATAGCCTGAAATTCAATTTCTGCCTTACTTTTCATTCTAGCATTCTTCTTCCTATCATAAAATGTTTGAGCTTTTTTCTTGTGCAAATTATTAAGAATAGTTAATCTTTTTAGCTCATCCTGATTTCCTTCAGCCATCAATGCTTTTGCCTTAATTTTAAATTTGTCACAGGCACTGCATGTGTCGGTGCGGGGATAACCAAATGATATGTTAAATTCAGTGTTAAAGATGTTCCTGTATATTTCATAGGAAACATTATTCTCAGGGTATGCATCCAAATATAGCTTATGCATTTTTTTAATATTTAAGTCATCAGGTAAATATTCTTTCTTACTATCTTTCATACTGTAGTGACTTTGCCTTCCTTTAAATGATTTTATATGAGTACATATTAATTGTTTTGTATACATATCCAATTTTTTGTGTGAACTTGATTTTCCCCTTTTATCTTTTGGTGCAATGCCTGTCTCTTTCAAAGACTTTTGTAGGTGTTCAAGTTTTCCTTTAGTTATACCAAAAATAGATAAAAAAGCCTTGTAGCATACAGGTACTTCTTGTATCTGATCATCATCTTTTATTCGTACTTTGTAAATGAAATAGTTTTGATGAAAATTGGCATCCATTTCATTTTTCCTACTACGCCTTCTTTTTACTGAACAAACATTCATCCATCCACATAAAAATATATTTTGCTCATCTGTAGACTTCAAGCTATTAAACTCTCTTAACAATTTAATACGATTTTCCGATGAAATCCTTTCAAAACACTTAAGTCTTGAACACCTACAATCCTCACCTGACTCGTGGGTAGCTAGTCTCATTTTTTTCATGACATCACGTATTCTTCCTCTCTTTTTTCGCTTTTTCGTTTCTTTTACTAAATTCTGATTAATATCTTCATCGCTTTCACTCATTTTTTTTCACAAATTGACTGAAAAATGTAAATCTTAACTCGCAGTCTCAACAACATAACAACCTCTCTGTAACTGACATTGACAGTTGGACATTCCACGTTTTGTTCCGTTTCACTATGGACGTTCCCACTTTTGCACCTGTACAGGGTTTTGAAATATTGAAGATAGGAAGGACTATGATTGTTTTTATGCTTTTTACACAATGCTACATAAAAATACGCGCGAAAACCCAAGTGTTGCTGTACTTAATTTATATTTGAATTTTTTGTGACATTCCTTGTTTTGCCCCTGTACCCTTCTATGCTCGCATAATTCGTCAAAATGTAGGGACCAGCTGATTTTTTTTCGCGATTTCAGGATTGGTGCCATAGTAAAAGTTGCTTGTTATCATGTGTAAAATCATGTGTTTACGTATCGGTCACTAATTACCAGTCACCCTATATATAGGGTAACCTCCGGAACCACAGCTCCTATTTGAAAATTTATTTCACCATTTGAAAGATTATAGAATATTTCAAATAATGCACATTATTTACATTATTCCAGATGGACATAGGCTATATATTATGTAATTATATACAAAAAGAAGTACTTAATAATACTAATGAAATACTATCTTGAATTCATGCAAGCTTAGTACTTTTTGTTAGATTACTGTTCAGAACTTGTGCATAGCGTGTTGTGAACAGAATATCGCCTTCACAAGTAAATTGCACCCGTGCGAAGCCGGGGCGGGTCGCTAGTTTGTAATAAAAAGGTCCTAAAAACCTTTGGTTGCAATGGATATTGAACTTTGTCATGTATGAAATTGAGTTTGTTCTAAAACTTGATAATTATCTCAGATAATGAATTCAAATTTATACAGTCGTGATTTAAGGTATTGATTAAAGTGATTAGTGTATTTATTTAAAACCTTACCTTTTGAAAAACTTTTGAACGAGTCCTCTATGACCCTTTTTGACTTGGGTGTCGATGTACAATAATTTATTTATAAAGAAGTTTCCTAGCTCTACGATCTGTTGATTTAGTCACTTGCATCCGTCGATACTGAACAACTATCGCTAATTTATGAAACCCGTATCCGATATTTATAAAAAGAACTGGCACAATGTTGTCTAGGCATAATATAATTCGATTATTTAAACCCCTTAAATATTATCTTTCGATAGTATAGGTACAGGTTATCTGAGAAAGGGGTGGTACAGACCATCAAACTGAACAACTTTCTCCCGGCGGTCACATCGGTATCGTGAGAAAAAAAATGTAGATACAAGACTTCTCTAGACGAGCTTTTTTCTCAAAGAGCGTTGCTTTTAATACTTTCGAACATAAGATTTTTATTTCTTGGGTAGAATCACCCCTAATTAATGCAGATGACTAAATTAACAAGCCTATTTAATGTCTAAACCCCCCCTCCCCCTATGTATTCCATTGGTTGTAAAAATTGAATCGACTTTTCTAAATAGCATTTGTTCCTAATAATTACCTATTTTCAATGAAAAACAGTACAATTTATTTAATCATGGCCTGTTTTACCACCTTTTACGGTTACGTTTCAATTAAATTATCTAACAGATAATTTCATACAAATTTTGTTTGAATTTATCTGCTGGATAATGCCAATTCGGAGACTGTGAAACAGGTAATTATTATCTTGTCCTTTGTTTTAAAAAACGTCCAATATAAAAAAAAAATATGTCTATCGCACAATTTTGTACTTTATTACCTTTTAGTAAGGTGTATTATCTAATGATCTTATTATCGATGCTAATCTGACTAGCTTTGTCTGTGACTTTGCTTATTTATGCTTGTCTGTTGTGTAGCATGAATTTGTTATAGGTAAAGTCAGATAAGAATTCAAAAATATGAAAACATCGTAAACCTATTAACAGTTTCGCTATTTTATTGTAATTAAAGATGAAATCGCTATAGGTGAGCTTATAATAATTGAAGAGTCCAGTCCAGTTCTCCAGGATCCCACCATCAGATCCTGACCCGATGACAATGGGACCACCTGGAAAGTGTACTCTTTAAAACAAACAAGAATTTTCAAAATCGGTCTAGCCGTCTTCGAGTAATCGGGGAACACACTTAAAAAAAAAAGATTCCGACGAACTGAGAACCTCCTCCTTTCTTTGAAGTCGGCTAAAAAAAATGACAGTTGTGTTATGAATGATACGAAACATTTAGATTGGTACTCAATTTGCTTAAAAAATAATTTCCCTGACTTTAATAATAAAGTAAGATAACTAATAATGAACTAGGTAACTATTATTAGTTACCTTTGCAGAATTTCATCAAAATCTGTTATACTGAACATATTGATTGATTTTGGTAGTGAAAATCTAACTAAATTAATTAAAATATTCTTTGCTTTTTCAGTCGTATCGTGGAACCTTATCGGACTTTACCCATATATTTATGATCTGTTATAAATATATAATATTATTATAAATATAAAATATATATAATCAGCAATAAGAAGTGCATTTATTAATAGTCAGGTGCCTTTATATTTGTGTCTGTTTTATTATAGCTTTTATTCGTTGTAAAGTCGGCCACAATTCGATACATCCTATTTTTAACCGACTGCGGTGGAGCCCAAAAGGAGTGTAATGTTTTTGGTTGGTGTTTTGCCAGATCGAATTTACTTGCAACTCTTGGATTTTAGTTAGTGCGCTACAAATTAATACAGTATTTATAATGAAAGAACAATGTATGATCCTTCCTAAGTCCCTTAATATACAAGGTCAAATTAAATTACATAGCAAAACTCCACAGACGTGATGGGTGTCGATATCTAAATACGATAAAACAAAAAAAAAGATTAATTATTTATTTTCTTGTACCAACGACCGTATTATTTGGGGTATGGGTTTAGAAAATCGGTCTTTGCTGAAAAACTATATGGCAATCAACTCTGGAACTAAAAAAAAATGGCCAAGTGCGAGTTGGACTCGCACGCGAAGTGTTCCTTACCGCCATACAATATTTAACACTGCTGGACATAGGCCTCTCCCAGGCTGCGCCACAACACCCTGTCCACCGTCTTCTGCGTCCAGTCTGTCCCAGCCACCTTCTCAACGTCGTCGGTACATTTTTTACTTTAGTAAAAAAACACGTTTCTTGTTCGGGGATCCCATTTAAGTTTTTAACTTTATTTTTGTTATTTGTTGCTATAGCGGCAATAGAAATACACAATCTGTGAAAATTTCAACTGCCTAACTATTACGGTTAGACAGACGGACAGCGTAGCTATAGTAATAGGGTTCCTGTTGCACCCTTCGGGTACGGAACCCTGAAAATGGATAAAATCCCTTTTGAATATGTGGCCGACGAAAAAAAACATTCTAAATATTTGTAGGTGTTAGTGTATTTGTACATTGGCTGTTGCGTAGCTAAGTAAGATGTCAGAATGTGTCAAATATACAGGTGTTGTTTTTAACTATGCAAACTAGAATGAAGTGATTATAAAAGATGGCGCGGTGCTGTTATCACATTGGCATTACAGGCTACAAGGCTTGTGCAAAAAGCTGCCATAAAGATGCGTCGATCATAGAAAATAAAGCGTTAATGAAAGAAAGTATTAAAAGCATTTTCTTTGTTAAAAAATCAATATGCGATGTCGGTGAAAGAATACGTTGACGATTGTCAGCAGAGGGCAGTTCTCGTAATGTATTTTTAAGAACGTGCGCATTCTAATTTCAGTCTCAGTACCTATTTATTTACCTACATTTCTGACAAGTTTATGTTTGACAGAAACATTGATTGTCGCTGATATCAGATTGCGAATTTAATTACATTTTTAAACGTGCATTCGCAGTAGTAGCCCGCGAAATTCAATTTTTCTTGCGTTTTTTTTTTTTTGCAATTTGCAGGTCAGTATCAGGTTGTATTTTGATCAAAATATGATTCCCGACTATAGCAAATATGTATTGACGTAACTATAACCATGAGAATCATCAATACATCTCTAAGCTATTGTTCTAAAATGTGATGACTTCGGAAATCATGACATTTTAGAACAAATCTAACTTATAGAGATGTGTTGATGATTCTTATGGTTATAATTATGTAAATACATAATTATTTGTTATAGTCGCGAATCATATTTTGATCAAGATACACCCTTTTTTTTTGTGGATGGGAAATCATCAAATGACTTCTCCTGCTCTGGGCGGAGCGGGAGGGCGTGTCAGACTTTTACTGACTAAAACCCACCCGTGTTCCTTCTGCTGCCTGTGCCGGGCCACGGTAACTCTTTCGAACATCCCGCAAGAGATACACCCTGACCACAGCAAATTGCAAAAAAAAAAAAAACGCAAGAAAATTTTAATTTCTCGGACTACCTTAAACACGAGAATATACCTTCTATTGTCGTCATTTAGTTGCAATAAAAACAACACCTGTATTTAAATGTAGTTAGTTTCTAATTGTCTCATTTTCATACTAGTCATTGCTGTGAGTGCATTACCTACTTATTATATATATATTATTGACGACATGTATTGTGTTGCCATACTCTCATAAATCGTAGATCAATTCAATTATTTTAATTTGTAATTTACATGCTTCATGTGTCACTAAAGCCGGGTCCAGACGTGTGTGATGTAATGTATCGTGTAATGTAACGCGAATTCTGCGTGTGGACGGCACTACGAGCATTACATGTTGGTCTAGTGGATAGTGACCCTGACTGCAAAGCCGGAGGTCGTGGGTTCGATTCCCACCCAGGACAAACTTTGTGTGATGAGCATATTGTTTGTTCTGTGTCTGGGTGTAATTTATCTATAATATGTATGTATTTATAAATTATATAAGTATGTATATCAGTTGTCTGGTTACCATAACACAAGCTCTGCTTAACTTGGGATCAGATGGCTGTGTGTGAGTTGTCCCAAGATATTTATTATTATTATTACATGTAACGCTTGGCCTGTCACTCGCGCTGATCCATTAACTGTCGGTTTTAACGCGAACACAAAGGTTCTCGCAGTCGAAAACATACAGGATCCGCGTTGAGTTTGTATGCCGTCTACATTATGTACATTGCACATTTCACGCGTCTGGACACGGCTTAATCGTTCGGTTCCCATATTAAAATCGAATGGTTCCAATACTGTTGCTTTTAAACTCTGTTAGCTAATATTATTTGTGGATTCTACTATGTTACCAGTCAAAGTGGTCATTTATATTATAAGTTATGAGACAGCGATAGTCTGACAGTCACTTGTAAACTATCTAATGTACAGTCCTTTCAGAGATATTTTACCTCTGATAGCAGCAATCCAACAGCGACCTTATTGTAACGAGGCTAAAGATCACTTTTATTTTGACAGACTTGTCAGTGGCAGCAGCGACCCAACAGTGACCTTATTTATTGTAATGAAAATAAATACCACTGTTATTTTGACTGTAATGCAAGATCAGAGGTGGATTGTGAAAGGACTAGTATAATACTTTCCAAAGAAATCGTACCGTGACAGCCGTTTGATAAACGGTATAGGAGGAGATATATAAAATATATTTCTGGCTCGTTTACTCTTGCGACTGGATCTAATAAGTGTGTCCTTGTCTCATTATTATTATTTAGTGACTTGTCTATTCCTTTAAAGGTATATTATGAAAACAAAAATCGTCTTGTATTTAAGAGCTATTCGCCGTGGTGTTCAAAGCACAGTAACATTTGATAAATAGAGAATTCAATGTTTAAACCTATTGTCATGTATGGTTGTTTCAATAATCCAATCGAAATATAAATCGAAAACAAACCTTATGAAAAGTGTCAACTACTGATTGTTAGTGCCAAAATAGTCGCTATTACGTTACTTCGCAATTAATAGAAGTGCCAAGAATCATCGTTATATTTATTCACTTTGAGCTTCATTATGCGTCAAACTTCTTGGTTGCTCTAAACTTGGCATAAGCGGTCAAAGGAGAACCTAGGTTTTCGCTCATGGGGAGTCGGCAAGTTCAGAGTTTTCTCAGCACTCTCATTTGCTTTGACCATCGCACACATCGTGTTATGATCTAATAAGTCTGTTAACACAAAACATAATAAGCAAATATACTTGCACAAGTACTTGCAGTAAAAATATGGCCTGTTTAGAGGTCACCTCGGCCATCTATTATCTCCTGAAGCCACGTAGAGTATGCCTTTCTTTACAGCAGCCAATATGTTTGACATCTACCTTTATGACTATACTTTGTACAGCGGAATTCCTTAGCTTATGTAGAAAAGCTTAACCATGTTGTGAATGAAAAACCTTTTTAATTGTATGCTATGTGAATATTGTGGTTAGAACTACGTTTTTATATTTCATAATGTGTCATCTTCTTGCAAATAGGTAGGTAGGAATTAAAAAGGTTATTTCCCACCATGCAAGTACATGAGAACAGTGGTGACCCAGTGGTAACGGCCCCGACTTACGAGTTGTAGGTCGTGGGTTCGAACCCAGGCAGGCGCTTTACTTTGTGTAAATTATTTAATTACCACTGCACTCAAAACGGTGAAGGAAAACATCGTGAGGAAACCGGCATGTCCTAGAACCACAAATTCGAAGACATGTGACATTACCAACCCGCACTGGGCCCGCGTGGTGGATTACAGCCCACTCCCTCTCATAGAGAGGAGGCCTGTGTCCCAGCAGGAACGTTCCCAACGTTACAGGCATTATGCTAAGTACATAATCTTGCATGCAGATGTGATGTTCTTACATTGTATAAGAATCTTTTGGTGCGTGGCCACTGGAACTGACGCCGACATCTTGTTGGAATGAAGTTCTTTAACGCGGCTTGCGGTAGGAGTAAACTGGTAGAAATGATCACGTAACGATAAAGCGTAATGCCTACTCCATGCGAATAAATTTGGTCAAATTTTCATATTTTTCATCATGGATGTCGTTTTCATGGTTTTTGAAGGTGTTAAAGTCGGTAGAGACGTTAAAATGTGATTCCAAGATGGCGGCTGCAAACATTTTCAAATTTTTCACCATGGGTATCGTTTTCATGGTTTTCGAGGGTGCTAAAGCTGATAGTGAAGTCAAAATTAATCCGAGATGGCGGCTGCGAAAATTTTGTTTTTTTTTAATCCTACGTGAGAAGGAACTTCGTTCCTGGCGGGGATCCCCCGACCGCAATTTTTTTTTTTTCAATACAGCTTACAAAATAATTGCACAAATGTTTACGAACAGAGCCCCGCTGTCAACGTCATTCGAGCGCCAAAAGGTTCTTGTAGCTGTGTACTACGTAGAGGTCACAATGCACAAAATAATGTAATGTGAAATTGTATGCTTGTGTAAAGGTGGGTTTAGACCAAATGAACATAGAACCAGACTAAAAGAGCTAGAGCATTCTTTTCTTGAAATTCTTGACATTTTAATATGGATAGACCAACGAAAGAATGCTCTATCCCTGTTTACATAAAAATAATTTGGTAGTATGGGAATGGAATGTTCATTCGCTCGTTTAGTTTAAACCGACCTTAAGATGTTTGTTACTTGCAGGCACAGCTTTTGATAATTTCCTTGTCCAAGAAGTTTTATTTACTGAATTTGACTGTCAACAATACTAATGCTGACTCGTTGTTAATGTTTATATTTTACAAGTCGGTTGCGGACATTAACTTGCGTAATATATCTTAAAAGTGAGCATCTAATGTGCGCTTTTATAATTTCTAACGTGACTATATTATCGTGATCGTCCATGTCCATGAAGTGTATGGAAATCGTGCATGTTTCAATTTTATCGTGGATGGAAGTTTAAAAGCGTCTTCATATATTTCTGTACATTTTATTTCCCTGTGTATTGTGATGTTGTCGACATCCACGATAATATCATTATGTTAAAATTATTGTACTTCTGCAAGAAATGCATTCGGCAATTAACTAATTATTTTTGGGGGTCTAAAACGTAGTTCTAACTTCAAGCGCAAGCTTAGATGTATTAACAATGTGAAATTAAGTTGTACAAATTGTATTTATTTATTTATTTAATTTATTATGTAATAAAACATTTCAAAATATGAGTGGTTCCTTTTTATCAGCAAGTAGGTATACTTGCACAAGTTCTTGCAGCGTAAAATTTGTGTGAGTTTACGTTCTTTCGCCTTTGTGGTTCTCGATAGCTTGTAAAAAGTTAATAAATCAACTTGAAAGTATAAAGTTGTTATGGCGCAGCTACAAGCTCTTACTTGCGCAAATTACAATTTTCGGTTCACCATGCAAACTATTTGTTAGACAACACACTGTTTGCGCATGCAAGTAGCTGCATGTACCCGAGCCTTTATAATTGGGGCTCGATCACACACCACAACCACACCACATCGCAGCAAAAATCTGGGCAAGCAGTGGTTTCGTGTGAATAGTACCGCTGCGTTGTGGTATTATAACTACATCAAATCAAATGGTCGACGCAACGTTGTGTTTGCGATGTGGTCGGCCGCTAGTGCGCAGTCTCGTTGGTGGTTGCGTTGTGGCTGCGACCCACTATAAGACCAAAATCGACATTTTGATTTTTGAATAAAAAACTTTTAGCAAAAAAAAACAACCGACTTCCAAAAAAAAACACTACAAAGTGAAATATGTATAACTGTAATTTCGGAAGTCGGTGTCTTTGGATTTTAGTTTTTTGCCACCAACTTCCGAAATTTAACTTACTTTCCACTTTGTAGTGTTTTTTTTGGAAGTTTTTTTTTTTAATTTGAGATAGGTTTGCTCTTGACTCTAGTCTAGGTCAGAGATGACTGACACAAAGTCGACGATGGAACGAGCTTACCTAGAAGAAGCCTGTTCACTCTCACTTTGAAGAGATCGAGGTTATATGCGTTCGGAAACACAGACGCAGGCAGAGAGTTCCACTCCTTTGCTGTGCGCATCACAAAAGACATTTGGAAACGCTTAGTGCGAATTGGTGGAATAGCAACTAGGTAGGGATGGTAACCTGCAGTGCGTCTAGGTGTCCGATGGTAGAAGGGGCCCGGCGGAATGAGGTTGTGGAGTTCTTGAGCACACACCGAAGTATAATCTGTAGAAGACCGACAAGCAGGCAACCTTGCGGCGATGAGCCAAGCTGTGAAGCTTGGCATTCATCAGTCTTACGTCGCCAATGAGCCTCTTAGCTCTGCGTTCCACCGAGTCAAGCGCGGCAAGTTGGTATTTAGCTAAGCCATCCCAAATGATAAATGATTTTATTTCTGTAAGTAGGTTTATACAAACACTTTTACATGTCAAACATTTTTTTTTTAAACTAGATGAGGCCGGCGTTTCCTATCTGACTACTCTGAGAAGAAAGGCCGAAACAAACTCAGAGGTCACAGTCTCTTTTAAAGTCCAGACATAATCTTGGTCAGATCATGTGAAGACCATGTAGGTTGGTGTCTGAAATGGTCTTTTGAGGAAATGTGGCTGCAACACTCCATGCAGGATCGAACTTGCGCTTTGTAGAGAGTTAAAAGCTGTCCAGGCGTAAAGTATCGCTTCACCCTATTTAGTATGCCCAGTTTCTTGGCCTCGGTCGGTCGAAGTCGGTTTTTTTTTTTTTTTTTGTAAAAAAGCTTTTTTATTTTTACTTTTTAGTGGATCGGTTAAGTTACAATAGCCTAATGTCAACTGCTCATCACCTTTTACAAAATATTGCTTTTCCCGATGCAGGGACGTTAATTGTTGAGAAGTTCTGGTACTTCACCAGATTCCGAGATCAAAATGCACAAGTTATTATAAAAAATACCCAAATCGCTATAGGTGTGCCTCTAATATTTGAAGAGTTCCCTCCATTTCTCCAGGATCCCATCATCAGATCCTGACTCGTTGACAATGGGACCACCTGGGAAGACCCTTTCAAACAAAAAAAGAATTTTCCAAATCGGTCCAGCCATCTTCGAGTAATCGGGGAACGTTCAGACGCCAGCACTTCAAGCTACCCGAAACTGTCAAATTTTCCCAATCAACTTTGAACCTAATGCTTTAGCGATAACGTTGAAAATCTATAAAAGAAATTTGACAGATTATAGTAGCTTGATGTGTTGAGAACCTCCTCCATTTTTGAAGTCGGTTAAAAATCATATTTATTTTATTTTTTTAGGTTTAGTTCATATTTATGTATGACATATTTTTCTACCTTCCATAATATTCATTAATACAGCAGTTTCAACTCGATATACTTAGTCTAGATAATTACAGAGACAAAAAAAATTTCAATGTATGGAAACGGACTGTTCGGGTCGTTTTTCTAAAACTATTCAGAACTGTAGAACTGAAATCTAATAGATATTATTACTGGGCCTGGCACCAACACATGTAGGTACCTACCAATATTATGTCCCCAGACCTATTAGAGATATGGAACTTCAAAAAAAACAAAGAAGTCGTCTACAAACAAAATTGGCTTTATAGATAGTTTCTTTACAATATAATGCAAAAAAAAATCACTACCCGTTTTTTGTCCAGAGTACTACATAGTCTGTGTTGTCCAGGGGGGTATTTTTTATGAACCCTAGCAGTGTCCTATCAATACAGAGAGGATTTAAAAAAAAATATACTGTCTGCTAATATTCTCATTTTATTTTAAACCAAATTGTGTTCCTGCATATTTCTACGAATAATAAGAACAGAACACCTGCGACATCAATAAACTAAAAGGCTTTGATACTATATCGTGCAAATGATCTCATTCAAGTAATTTATTCCAAAAAATTAAACTTCTAATGTTATGGCTAAATTGTCGCGATAACGCGACTACATTTCGCGCGCTCTCTGTTGTACAGCGAGACGTCGAGCGGTGTGCGAGAGAGAGCTCGCGAAGTGTAGGTTTGCGTTATCGCGACAATGTAGCCGTAGCATTATGATTATAATAGGCGACAGCAAGACAAAATAAAACCACAAAATGAAAAGTCACTTCCACTATTTTTATTCTAATCGTGTAATCTTAACCTATATACTCTTCCGTCCTTCGTTTCCCTATCGACAGGTCTATCGGACCCTCACAGCAGTCACTGGTTGTGTCCACAGCTACCTTGGAGTCGGGGTTATGTCTTATAATACCGTACATTGGTACGGGCGCTGTTACTTCTGTTTTCACCACAGCTTTTATACCATTGTTGCATTTTGACGAGTTTCGTGTGTGATTTCTGGGGACAAAATGAAGTTATTTTTAATAATTAGTAGGTACAGCCTGCGCCAAACTTTGTGACCGCCCCGAAACTAGGCTCATTGCATTGCGCAGAACACAAAATCAGGGTATTAGCGGGACGCACAAGAGCTTGGGGGCAGGGCCACACCCCGCGCGCCCGCACCGCTCACCCGCGACGCGCGCCCGCACCGCTCACCCGCGACGCGCGCCCGCACCGCTCACCCGCGACGCGCGCTCGCACCGCTCACCCGCGACGCGCGCTGGCACCCACGCCTTAGTGTGAGTGCTGCGTCCGTACACGAATCACGCACTTGTTGAGCTCCAAGAGTACTGTCGCGTTCAGAATTCGTTCGATCGTTTCGTTAATTTGTTGTTATAGTTTTTAGTTATTGTTACTTGTTGTTATTGTTACTCGTTATTTGTTTATAAACATGCAGGCACTGGACGTTGTAATGTTTTACGACGCCAGGCTCGTAAAATGGTCTACGATATGTTTATAAATTTATGAAGAAAGAAGCTGAAGAAGGCCTTAAATACGATTTGAAGGCAGTACATAAACGGACTGCAGCCGCTACAGGAGTATCAGAAAGAACTGTACGACGTATTATATCGGTTGCTAATGAACCAAGTTCCGATTTATTAGCAGTTTTTCGTACACCCGGAAAGAAGAGGCAAGGGGTAAAAAAGGTAACCGGAATCGACAATTTTGACCAAGGTGTCATCAAAAGATGTATCCACAATTTTCATGTAACACAGAAAGAGTTGCCGACAATTGCTCAACTTTTAAAAAAATTAAAAGAAGATATAAATTTTGAAGGATCCGCAACGAGTTTAAGGAGAATTATAAATGAAATAGGATTTAAATGGAAAAAAACTGAAGACAATCGCAAATTATTAATTGAAAATACAAATATTCGCTGTAAGCGAATTGAATATTTGCGTGTAATAACGAAATATCGCGCAGAAGGAAAACCGATAGTTTACACTGACGAATCGTATGTCGATTCATCGCATACCACTTCGAAGGCATGGAGTGATAGTAGCACTAAAGGTTTAAAAAAAAAGATATCAAAAGGTCAACGTGTCGTCATTGTACATGCTGGATCCAAATCAGGATTTGTACCCAACGGCCTTTTAATGTTTAAGGCAGGTACGAAAACCGGAGATTACCATGATAATATGAATTATAATAATTATGAAAAATGGATACGCACACAACTTTTGCCGAATCTCCCACCGAGATCGGTTATGGTGATAGATAATGCACCCTTTCATAACAAATTAGAGGATGCAGCGCCGACGTCAAATAGCAAAAAGGCAGAAATGGTGGCATGGCTTACGGCAAAAAATATCCCTTGCAGTTCTGATATGCTGAAACCAGAACTGTATAAATTAATTTCTATACACAAAGAAAAATTTAAAAAATTTAATATTGATAAAATTTTAGAAGAACACAATCACACAATATTACGGCTTCCACCTTACCATCCCAACTTGAACCCCATAGAAATGGCTTGGGCATCCATAAAAGGTTACGTGGCGGAAAAAAATGTCACAAATAATATAACTGATATTATGAAACTAGTGGAAGAAAAAGTAAATAGCATGGGTGAATAGGAGTGGACTGCACTATGCGACAAAGTTATAAATATTGAAGAAGAATATAAGAAAAGTGATGTCATCATAGATGACCTAACTGAAAAAATAATAATTCACGTGAGCGATAATGAATCAGATGAAGATGATTCGGATATTTTTTGTGAAGAGAGTGATTCGGATGCGGAACCATCCACTAGTAAGGGAGATGTTTTATGGAAGGTGTGGCCCCATTGTGAATATAGTTTTTATTTATATTAATGTTTTTTATTTACATTTATCCTATTATTACCTAACCTATATGTTTTACAAATAACACATACATTATATATTAAATTAAATAAAATAACCTATGAAATAAACACGAACTTTATAATCACCAAATAAAAATAAATTGACATAGTAAAATAAGTATTAAAAATGTTAGAAAACGAAAATTGTTTGGTTGATTACGTATTGTCCACTCGACTGTACCATGCGCAAGTTCGGACTCGCGACTATATTCAAGGCGGTCACAAAGTTTGGCGAGGGCTGTAAGTTGTGCTAGGGCGGCTGGTGCAGGTGCGGAAAACCTCAAACGGCGCGAATACTGCGATCTTATTGGTTCGAACCGTTTGGGGTTGAAACATTAGTCCAAGTGCCCAATTAATTTTTCGAGACGCATCGCCAAGCGATTGATCGACTCTTCACGTGACCAGAGGGCTGGCATGTTTTGGCCAAATAATCAGCATTGCCATACAACGTGGCAGTGCTGCCAGCCTTTTGGGCAATTTTCCTGTTGAGAGCAATATATGATTTTTTTGATGCCCTGGTGTGATTCTTTTTTTTTTCCTTTTTTATTTTCTTGTACATACCTACTATATATTATTATTTAAAGCGTCTTTGACATATCTCGGGCCCGGGTCCTGGACCTTTGGAAGGCGTACCGACGATTATCCCTATCCTATAACTATCCTCGAGAAGTGGGCTACGAAATGCAAAAAGATTTTTTTAAAACCGACTTTGTTCACAATTTCCTGGGCTTTCAGTTTTTTTTGCGCGGAACCCTAATTAATTTTCTAAAATCAAAGTAGCCTTAGTTACTCCCCGTAACATCGACTATCTGCCAGTGAGTCCCGTTAAAATCGGTCCAGCCGTTACGGAGATTCGCCGGAACAAACAGACAGACAAACATTTTTAAATTGCGTTATTGTTAAAAGTATATACTTTCTTATGCATTTAGTAAAAAATTGTTATTTTGACATTACAAACGGACACTTCAATTTTATTTATTTGTATAGATGGATGCCCGCTGCCAAGTTTTTGTCTTTATTGCGCAAGTTTTGACGGTTTAAGTTGACTTGCTGTAAACGTTTATACAATTTAGTTCTACTTGCTAATGGACATTATGCATTACGTCCATTACTCCCGATCATTTAATAGAGTCGTCTATCTTTCAGGCTTAATTAATCGCTATCGGTAAGTTCTTGTGTAGGTATCTATACCCCTTGGCCACGAGCTCCACGTTCAAGCGATACGCGTCCTCATCGGCGAAATGGAAGATATTGTTTAGAGCGTGACACAACTAAATGCGACGCGACTTGCGGAGCGACGGACAGAAATTGTATGTGAAAATGTCGCCCGAGGTCATTAATGGGGCCTTAGTTAGGACATTCCATCGTCGAGGCGCCTCGTAATGCCCATAGGACAGTTCAAATCCAATCGAAAAGTCATTTATTCAAACTAGGCTGAGAATCAGCATTTTTCGAACGTCAACATTACACAAGCCAGTCCCCCGGCACCCCGCCTTCACCGCTCTGCAGCAGCTGGTAGAAACGTAGGAACTTACTTGTATTTGCGGCAAGCGTCGTCCCTGTGCCGCTCGAGGTACCGTCGCTGACTGAACGCCTTGTCGCACGTGGAGCAGCGCCACTGCCAGGTGTGGTGGCCGCGAGTTCGCTGGTGAGCGCGGAGGTTTGAACTGGAAAAAACAATATTATTCTCATCTTCGAAAAAGAGAGAAAGAAGGAAAAATTGTTTATTCTCCACAAATCATCCTCATTGTGAAACGTAACATAACATCACGCCTGTAATCCCTGAAGAGATAGGCAAAAGTGTATAAGCTCACCCTCATTTCTCCATTATCTTTATGGTTAAAAGTCCTATATAAGGGGGGGGGGGGGGAGGGGGGGCAGTTCCAGGCTCCAGGCAACTCTTGAGAAAATCCTAAAGAAGAAACCTAATAACACTTCAACCTAGGGATCGAACTCAGGCCCTAACGCTCGCTCAGTGGCTGTTGCAAGTGCGACCACTAGACCAAACTAAGCAATCACTGAAAATAACATGGGTGCCGATTCTCTTGTCACAAATGCGTCTAAACTAGACTACAAATCCCCAAAATTTCGTTTATTCCTGTCAAACGACGATTTCCCATTCTGAAATTGACTAAAGTGACACAACTTAACTATATTTTAGTTTGACAGCACTAAGATGGCTCTGAGTTATACGTTGAATTTGAAGTTTTTCACCTAAAATTTTGATTTTCAACTAAATCTGACTATTTTTAATCGCGATTAAAAAGATGTGGAATAAAATTAGTTGGCATGAACTAAACTTCACACCAACACCTCGACTTCAGGTGCAAAAACAGTACTGTATCTTTGTTTCTTTTCTTTTGCTTATATCTCGAAAACGGTGTTCTATCGCAAGAATAATGAAAATTTCCACCCCCTATATACAGGGCATTTTTTTAATCACTATCCAAATTTTCGCAGGGTGTTCTACCCGTGAATATGAAAAACTTTTACTATGGGACCAACTCTGAAATCACGAAGAAAAAATCTGCTGATTCATACAAAAGTTCAATACCTACTCGACCAAAATGTATGAAACAGCTGATTTTTTTTCCGTGATTTCAGAGTTGGTCCCATAGTGAAAGTTGTTCGTATTCATGGGTAGAACACCCTGCGAAAATTTGGATAGTGATTAAAAATATGCCCCGTATACAACCCATAAACCCATAATCATATTTTCCATACAAAAAGTGAAAAATTCCATATAAAACACGTCGAGGTTGCGACCCCGCGCGCCTCCGGATCTAAAAAAAATCACGGGGTAGGGCAAACAAGTACTTACCACGTGGAGTCGCGATTGTCAAATTCGATTGAGTTGTGTCAAAATTATTTTTAAAAGTGATGATTTTTGTGCAGAATAGAGCTTTAAGATTCTCATAGCCAAAAGTAAGGAATTTTAGTGATAGTTTAGTTCGGTGTATAAGAGAATCGGCACCGATATCTAATACTAGTTTGAAAGCAATCGAAGCCCAACGTTCGCACGGACGTAAAACCATCGCGCCGGGAGTTGAAAATCAAACAGTGTGTCTTTTCGACGCGCTAGGATGCACTGTTGGATTCTCAATGCTCGGCTTAACAGCGAGAGTAGAAAACCCAGTGCGATATTTTTACGCCCTTGCGAACATCTGCTTACTCCATGAAAAGTTTAACCGTAGGTTCTCGTACAACAAAGTACAAGTTCGTCTTGGTACATCGTTGTCTCTTTCACTCATACATGTGCGACAGGGACAGTAAACCTGGATGCGTCATAAATACGCCTGGATAAAGTCGTTACTTACCGATCTGCAAACGTCCTGCCGCAAAGCTGATGAGGACAGGGAAAGGGTCTCTCCCCTGTGTGAAGCCGTAGATGTCCCTTCAGCACCCACGGTCGGTCGAAGCCTTTGCCGCAGTACGAGCAGTTGTGTGTGTCGCGCGCGCAACGACGGGGCTCTGACCACTCGCGGGGCTCTGGAGGTACTGTTGGCATTCATGCAATATCGATAAAAAACTTAAATCTGTCTGTTCAGACCTCCACTATTGTTTAAACATTCATGTTAAAGAGTTATGAGGAAAAAGATGTAAAGTTCTTGATCCTCCATTGAAGAGGGAGGATCCTCCGACCAGACGGGTGTTGTGTCTGGTGGGCTCGCGCGAATAACTTTCCTCGCGCGATGCAGGATTTGTGAGACGTCAGATTTTGTGATGCGTAGTTCGCACGGAGGCGTTGTAAGATGCCGCCATAATGTCATTTATTGTTTACGAAATTAACAAACTACGTCAATTTTCCGTCTTATTTTATTACTGATTCTAATGATTATAATTCTGTAAATACATATTTGTTACGGTCACGAATCATAACATCCAGACACTGACCTACAAATGGCAAAAATCGCAAGAAAATTTGAATTTCGCGGTCTACCTTAGCGAAAGCGCCAGGGTACCACGAAATTCAAACTTTCTTACGTTTTCTTTTGCAATTTGCACGTCACGCGTCAGTAATAAGTTGTATTTATTACTGACGCGGTATTAATATGATTCGCGACCTAATAAATATGTATTTATAGAATTATAATAATTAAAGTCATCAATACAACTCTCTAAGACAAAGTAATCCTATTGAATGACGGTAGGGGTTTTTGTTCACGCCTACACTTAGATGATAAATGATGATAGATGACTGCTTCTCGTTGATATATGCAGGAAGATCGCGTATTAAATGACAAACGACACAATCTTCTGCGGCGAGTGTTTAATTGATACTTTCATTGATACAAATGATAAGGTGCAGTGATACATATTGTGAAAGTTACAGTTTAAATACCGTATAAAAGTGCTGACGCGCGCCGCGACAATAATTATGTATTTAAAACAAAATTAAACCAGTATAGTTATCTGTACAAGGATAATTTCATGAAATCTTGACATTTGAGGATTATACTAACTTAAGGAATTTGTATTACTGATTCCAATACATATTTGTTACGGTCGCGAAACATACTCTTTAATTAATAGGTATACACCCAGACACTGAGCTGCAAATTGCAAAAAACCGCAAGAAAATTTGACTTTCGCGAGCCACCTTAGCGTTTTCCCCCCCTTGCTCGTGAAGGAGGAGGCGGGACGCGTGAGGGAGAGGCAAGCTTTGCACCCTCACGCCCCTAGTCGCCGCAGGAGACGCCCTGGGCGTCGGGAATTGGCAGCTGATTCCCGGCCACCGTAGGCGCGGGCTTGCGGACGGCGAGCAATGGGTAGCTCGCCGTCCGGTAAGGACCAAGCCCGAGTCGACGGCGCGTCATGTTCCACGCGCGCCTCAAAGAGATGTCAGCACTATTGACGGGGTCCGCTAGGGCCGATGCCAGCTAGGGTTGCGGGATGTTCGAAAGAGTTACCGTGGCCCCGGCACAGGCAACAGAAGGAACACGGGTGGGTTTTAGTCAGTAAAAGTCTGACACGCCCTCCCGCTCCGCCCAGAGCGGGAGAAGTCATTTGATGATTTCCCATCGACAAAAAAAAAAAAAGCGTTTCCCCCTTAAAGTCGAAATGGGGTAGAGACGATGCTACACGATAGCTTTAGCTTTACCCATGCAAGCTTATCTCTACCTATTATGGCAGAGAGCAGTGTTGCTCTCCGTATCTCCGTAGGCGCTTGCGAACTTTGAAAAGGCTCCTGCAAACAGGCGCGACATGCGACGCGAATCGCACGCGACACAAAGACTCGCGTGTCGCGCGACGAGTGGTGCCTTTGTGTCGCACCTGTTTGCAGCAGCCTTAAAACAGCATGAATAATTCTTGCATCTACACAAATACCTTCAGATATTTTATTCTATAGATTTGCGTACATGATTTATGTGTCACAAGAAAGGATAAATTCTATTCTAGAGTTCCGTATTCCGTTTATTTATTTAGATTTACTTCTAGCTGTCATTTGGTTCGACGAGGTTCTTTCGAGAGGAACTTTCCTCTATAAAATGAAAATAGAAAAGTTTCGTCCTCGTAAGTTCCCCGGGGATCCTATATAGTAGGTAAACTATATTAATATAGAATCCCCGTGGAACTTACGAGGACCAAACTTTTCTATTTTCAATTTACTGACCAAAGAAAAATGTATTCAACTTTTCATAAGAGGAAACAAGACAACCGGACAGACAACCTTTTTTACTTGGATTTACCGACTTAAAAAAAGAAGGTTACCTATTAAAATTCAATTAATCAACTCAGCCTGCCGCTGTTCACAGTTTTTACGACGTAGTGAAGATCGTGCAATTATGCGGTAGCCGTCGGAAGGTAAGCCCATACAAAAACAGGAAACTAATAAATTCAGGTATCTGCTTGATAAAGAGCTCTTCCAAACAGCTTTCAGAGGATGACAACAGCTAAAGCGCGGTCACTGTCGGACTGCTTAAAAAAAAAGATAAGCACGATGACACAGCGCTGGTAATTTATTGCAAAATATGAAGCAATTATTTGTCTATTTACAAAAAATCTATTGATTGAACTAAAAAATTAAAACAGTATATTACCTTAATATGTTACTTGTAGAATAATCTGACAAAAATAAGTATATTAGTATGGTTTTTAATCGTTAAAAGAACTTTTTAGATGTATCTTTTTTTCTATCGTATCAAATTAGTTGTTTTATGTTTTCAACTCTACTGAAGAACTATAGGCCTATCTCACTTCTGAGCCACGTATACAAGCTGTTCTCGAGAGTCGTCACGAACCGTCTCGCTAGGAGACTTGATAAGTTCCAGCCACCAGAACAAGCCGGTTTTCGGAAAGGCTTCAGTACCGTAGACCACATCCATACTGTTCGGCAAATTGTATAGGAGATCGAGAAGTACAACCAGCCGTTGTGTATGGCATTTGTGGACTCTGAGAAAGCCTTCGACTCCATCAAAATATGGGCAGTTCTGGCCTCCCTGCAACGATGTCAAAATGACTGGCGCTACATTAAAGTGTTGAGATGTCTGTATGACGCTGCCACGATGACTGTCCAGATCCAGGATCAGAAAACCAGCCCCATCTAACTGCTCAGAGGGGTGAGATAGGGGGATCACACCTTCGCTTTGCCGATGACATCGTCATAATGACAAGAGACGCTGGAACAGTTAGACCAGATGCTGCAACCAATCTGCATCCCGATTGCCGAGACCAATCTGCATTGAAGGGCCGCTTCTCGAAGTTGTGAAGGAGTATGTCTACCTAGAGCAAGTCATCCAGCTCGGTAGACACAACTTTGAGAAAGAAGCCGACAGAAGTATCCAGTTGGGTTGGGCAGCGTTTGGAAAACTTCGTCAAGTCTTCTCGTCACCTGTCCCGCAATGTTTGAAGACTAAGGTCTACAACCAGTGCGTCCTGCCCATTATGACATACGGTGCCGAAACGTGGACACTGACAGTTGGGCTGGTCCACAAATTCAAGGTCGCTCAGCGCGCTATAGAGCGGGCTTTGCTTGGGAGTTTTTTTGATGGATAAAATCAGGAATGAAGTTATCCGGAAAAGAACCGGAGTAACCGACATAGCCTGCAGAGTAAGCAAACTGAAGTGGCGGTGGGCTGGCCATGTTTGTCGAAGGACCGATGGCCAGTCAAGCAGACGAGTCCTAGAGTGGAGACCACGTATCGGCAAGCGTAGTGTGGGACGCCCCCCAGCTAGATGGATTGACGATCTAAGAAGGTGACTGGGACAGAGTGCGGAAGGCGGAGGACAGGGTGTTGTGGCGCAGCCTGAGAAAAGCCTATGTCCAGCAGTGGACTGCGATAGGCAGAGTTGATTGATGTTTTCAACACACTATCTAACTAGCATATAATCCGGAAGAATATCATAATACATTTTTTTGATTTTGTTTACTGCAGTATATACTTTTACGGCCGAACCAAATAACCTATCTATCACCAGTTTTGGAATACAGGATAAAGAAAAACCTGTCTATCTATGGTTTTAACGTCGAAACTTACCGGCCTGACATAAGGACAGATAGAATTATACTGTCTACCATCTATAGCGATCTGTCTTTTACTGAAAATAGGTTATTGGGTTCGGCCGTTAGGCATTACAAAACTTGCGTTTAGCTCCTGTAGTCCTCAGCCTATCACTACGATACAAAACGCGAAAACTGAATCGCAACTCGTGTGAAGCTCATTTATCGAAAACATTTCTCTACGGACTGATGCAGAAATACGATTTTTCTATTCAAGCAATATGTACGGCAGGGGAGTAAAATGTCAGCCGGGGTTGCGGGATGTTCGAAAGAGTTACCGTGGCCCCGGCACAGGCAACAGAAGGAACACGGGTGGGTTTTAGTCAGTAAAAGTCTGACACGCCCTCCCGCTCCGCCCAGAGCGGGAGAAGTCATTTGATGATTTCCCATCCAAAAAAAAGGGGGAGTAAAATGTATGGAAATACGTGTACGTTATGTGGATGGAAAAAGTGTCTTCATATACATGTTTCCATACATTTTACTACCCTGTGTTATCGTGATGCCATGGACTACCACGATAATATCATCCCGTTAGAAACTGTATAAGCGCACCATGAATTATTTCACAAAACCTAAATCAATCTGCCTACCCTTTTCCCAGCCATGTTGGGGCCGGCTTCCAGTCTAACTGGTTGCAGCTGAATACCAGTGTTTAACATGGCGCGACTGCTTATCTGACCTCCACAACCCAGTAACTGGGTAACACGATACCAGGCACGTATACAGAGGGGGGGATAGTTGGGATTTATCCCCCCCCGAAATCTGACTGAAAAAAAAAAACGTTTTAAGCCATCTGTTTATTTATTCGCTTGCGTGTTCTTTAATTATAGTATAGTACAGTGAAAATTATAGTACAGTGATTACAGCGATTTTCACACAGTTCACATGGTTGTTTCAATGTTTGTCCCCCCCCCCGAACCAAAAGTCTGGATACGTGCCTGCACGATACCCCTTGGTAAGACTGGTTGTCAGACTTTCGGGCTTCTATCGACCCGTAACCGTAACGACTTTCAAAGATTCACGAATGACAGCCGGGATCAACGGCTTAACGTGCTTTCCGAGGCACGGGGGATCTCGGTATGTAAAGATGGTCACCCATCCACGGACCAACCCCGGCAAGCGTAGCTTAACCTAATCGATCGACCCGTGCGGCTGTTTTACTTTGCAGCACGAAGTTAAAATACACATACAATAGGTTCGTAAATATGTTAAGGATTTATGTACTTATGCCAAATCTGAGAGAGGGAGAGAGAGAAGAGAAGAGATGGCTCGAACAAAATAATAATACTATAGGTTTACTTAATTTTGACATCCGTCAAAGAAATACAATGACATAAAATGGGTTGTTTACGAGACATACCCTAAAGGTGAATGTCCACTGGGCACCAGCCGCAACGCATGCACGGCACGCAACGAATTTTGATATGTTTGTATGAAGAAATGATCCGAACGCTCGGTGCAAGCGGTACCGATAGTGACGCAGTGCTATATGAATTCATACAAAGCAAACCAAAATCCGTTGCGTGCCGTGCGTGCGTTGCGGCCGGTGCGAGCCAGTGGACTGGTATAACTTTAGAATAGTAGAGCAGGAGGGGGGGGCTGGTAGTTGGGGGGAGGGTGGGGGGGGTGACCCCCTCCCCCTGGTACCACTCCCATGAAGAGGTCACTCACCGTTTCCGAGAAAAACGATCTTTTGTAACCTAACCTCAAAACACTCCAAAATTGTTTAAAAGGCATAGTCGACGGAGCCCCGCTGGGTGGTTTAAAAAAAAATAACCTCGAAGGAGGTGGCGGGGTCTGTGTTCGCTCGCTTCGCTCGCTCACTACGACCCCGCCACCTCCTTCTAACCTAAATCTATCCGAGTCGGGGTGCCCCCATGTCTTGAGCTCGCTTCGCTCGCTCTCGCATCTATTTCAACGTCCGGGATATATCGCGCAAGGGTCGGTCGAGTAGGCAGAAAATCGGTGTCCAGAGTAGAAGCGTGGGTCAATCGTAAAGGCAAACAATACAAGTCCAGGAGAGAAGCCAAGGTCGTCGAAAAAAGCCACAAAAAGTCCACAAAACACAGAAAGCACATTCACGAAACTCGAGAAGAAACGGAATGAATGACCGAAACGAATGACAGTGACACAGACACAAATGGCGTATTTTTTTTACGTTTCGTTTTACCGATGTAGCACGATATTTTACACCACAAGGCAATATATTGTGACAGCTTTGGTTGTCAATGACCCATTTTAACGGTCCAATCTACCTTTTATCGGATTTGAGGTTAGAAACTTATTTTATAAATTTCTCGAAAAATATGCATTACCTCGTAAAAAGAGTGGTAGCGTTATAATCGGGGACCCAAACCCTATCAGATTTGGCCCTTTTTAATCCCCATATCCTGCTCTACCAAACTAAAGTCAAGCCGCGAAAAACACTCAAACACAATCTGAATGATTTTGAAGCATATGCTTCATATGTTCGAAAAATTTGTCTGTTCCACAAGGTAAAATAATGCAATGAATGTTGATGAACTGTCAAAATGAAACCGATTCCTACTGTGCGTTATGCAATTGCCCCGCAGACGGTAGAAATGTCAAAGATTTAAACAGTTGTGTAATATTGTTTTTGTAAGTCTTTATCACTCACCGTTCTCCTTGGCCTCTCCATCCTTGTCAGGACCATCGACGCTATCCTTGTCAAAAGATTCGGTGCACGTGAGAAGTTCTTTGTCCAGCTTCTCATCAGCACTGGCTTTCACCAGGCTCTTCAGTTTCTCAGCTATCTTGTCGATTTCTGAACCCCCTGGCGACAGGGATGCTGTTAGTGTTTAGTAATGAATAATCTATATTAGGTACGTCTATATCTTAGATACCTATAGTACACAATTATTTAAATGAAAGTCGCTTTTCGCGTCTGTAACACGGCGTTGTGCTTCTAAACTACGCAACGAATTTTGATGCGGTTTTGACCATCATTTAGAGAATTTATTCCGGAAAGTTTATGCGTAGAATATTATTAATATTAACTTTAAATAAAATAAAGAAAAAAACGTACGAAGCAGGGATGGGTCGCTAGTTATGAATAATGTCTAAATATAAACCACGCACAGCCAGGAAAACTAATAAAAATGAATGGAGATTGGCTTGTGTCAATAATAGTTGTCAATTTAGGGCAAATTATTGTTTCGTAATTTTCAATGTCCTTAGCCAATTTATATTGGTGTAAAACCTTTTTGTTTAAAATTTATTTGTTGACAAAAGTTTTCGAAGAAATTGTTTCGAAAAGTTAGCTTTTAGATAAAAGTGTACCAGGCTTGTTTACTTATTCAAGTACTAACGTACTTTTTGAGTGCTTTATGCACTTTAACAGTACATTATGATACAAGTGTGCTATGTTGGCCGTTACACTCGAGGCGTGGCGAACGCGATAAGGGAGCCGAGTGTGTAATGATCAATGCAGACGCATTTCATACGACGTTTTTCAACACACTTGCGAGGCAAAAATAAATAAATTTTCATAAACTAATTACCTAATTATAAAAAAGTATGACATATGGCCCGCGGATTCCTTTTATCGCGGTGTCTTCGCATGTTGAAGGAGAGGCAAAGGCGCGAAGTCATAAACAGTTTAATAGGCATTAAAAGCATAAAAACTGAATATTTTGTATGTTATTTGGACGTAGAACACGAAAGAATATTATTTTTTTTTTGACAAAAATAAATAATTTGTTGAAATATTATGTTAATTTATTATATTTTACTTATGTACACAATAGACATAAAAAAGGCATGAAGTATTTTTGATGAGCTTAAAAAAGCGCACATCTCCGACTGGTAAATAGTTATCTGTGGCGCGCATTACCGCACTAGTACACACCATGAACCTAAAAGCGGTTCAATAAGAGCCACTTTACGAGCAAGTGTGTTGAAAAATACGTATATATCATAATTATAGTTATTTTAATAATAATTGCAACGACGTGACTTCTGTTTGTCTTTGGCCCTCCCCAAAACAAAAACGGCAAAAGCTACGCAAAATATATTAACTAAAGAAGTAAAAAGCTAGAACAAACCTTTATTACTAAATTTCAACGTCTCCCTGCTTTTGATTTCTTCAATAATTGGCGCCAACGGTTCCCTCCTCGGCTTCCGCTTCCTATTGACTTCCTGTATCAGTTCGGAAATGGATTGTGTTTCATTGTCGCAGCCGTTGCGTTTCCTTCGATGCGTCTTGTCATACGTTTTGCGTTCTGTTTTTGCTTCGGAAGATCTTAAATTATAAGTTTTTTCTGTATCCTTTTTTATTGAAATCTTATGTTTAGGTGCGGTGAGTTCAGGGGATTTAACAGCTTTTTCACTTTCTGAAGCGTATTCGTACGGTTCTGTTTCTTGGAAATTTTGTAAAAATTGACTTTTCTTAAGTAATTGTAAGTAAAATCGCGTAGAAATTGGCACTTTGTCGTGGTATACTGTCTCGTTGGATTTTAAAAGGTTTTTTTGCCGTTTTATGCTTGGTTTCGGTATTCGCGTCGGTTTCATTTCATCTGAAAACGGTTACTGAAGTAAGTAGCTATAAAATGTGGCCAACGATAGCTGGTACATATATAAATAAAGATGAAATTGAGTAAATAAACTGCCTCGTTGGTCTAGTGGTCGCAAGCGCTCCTGCTGAGCATGGGTGCTGGGTTCGATTCCCGCGTCGGGCAAAGTGTTATTGGGTTTTCCTATCTGGAATTTCTCAGTAGCAGCCCGGAGCCTGGATTTGTGCCCGTTGATGGCAATAGGCTCGCCCGCTATTACATGGGACTTAAACATAACTGGCGAAATATAGGTACACCTCTGCCGAACCCTTCGGGGAAACAAAGGCGTGATGTTATGTGTTATGTTGAGCAAATAAAAGAATATCTAAATACTGTAATCTGTAATTCCGGGTTTTCCAGTTCTAGATTTCGTAGAGCTAAAAAGTTTAGCTCATAAAAATGCTTTACAATTCACAAAAGTTCTAATAATAATGTATTATGTGCTTAGTATCTTGACTTAGCACACGAGGTTGTCGACATGTGGTGGACAGGGAGTCTACAGTCATTGTACCGATAATAATACCAGTAAATTCACATAAGTTGCAAGTAGTGGGTCGTCATTTTCATGGGCTGTATTACCTACTACAGATATGGGTGACAAAACAGAGGGTAAAACAAACCACACCCTGTTGAAAGAAAGAATACTCTTTATTATGTACTCACACCATAAAAATTACAGATATAAATGTAGAAATTTTACATAGCGTGACACAATAGGCGCTCTTATCGCTAAAAGCGATCTTTTACAGACAACCTTTGGACGGATTAAAGGGGAGAGACAATACTGTAGGTCAGTGGTGTACCAGTTACATATACAATAATTGCTGCCTGTTGCTGACTGGTCAGACTCTGACGACTACTATCTATTGCGGGATAAGCAGCCAACTCGTCATCTACAACGAGAACCTGCTTCACCACTTTCCGATATGTTACGATTTACTTATCTGACAGATAGTTTCATGCCTCATTACATTACTGTATGTACAGGTACCTACTCCTGGGTTTGGTACCTACCAAGCCAAGTGCGACTACTGAACGTGAGGTCCCGGGTTCGATTCTCAGTTCGAACAGAGTGTTATTGAAACCTATTTCACACTTACAAAAAATTGCGACTGACCGTACTTACCGTTCAATCGTAATGTAACATTCAAATAATGTTTACATAATAAACAAATAAATAAAAATAAGTACCTGGTAGGGTTTCTCGCTGCAAAGACGTAAGTATTGTAATACGTTATAGGTTTTACAAGAAAATGTTACAGGTCAGTCACCACTCCGTATAATATCACAAGCAAATCTTCTTACGACATTATTCCGAGAATCGTAATAATTAAATTCCACCGGTCTTCAACCGTAACATATTCTGTCTAGGCTGAACGGAAATAATAAAAAACATAATTCATGATACCATTATGTTTTCAAGCGTAACATTCTCTTATAAATTGGCATTCATAAAAATATTTTAATTGAAAAAAATATCGTGACACTGTCAGTCTGGTTCGAAAGATATAGTTTGGAAAATAGTGAATATGAAGCTGAAAAACCGGAAAAATCACGGAAGACGCAGTAAGTATTGTAGAACAACGTATTCCCTTTCATTTTATCCCACAAACTGCCCTTCGGTTACATAGTATACAAAAATATTTGTAAGAATTCTGCGAATACAAAGTGACTTACTTTCGACCGAAAATTCACCAAATTCCTGTATGAAACTCCTCTTGAGACGTCGCACAGAGTTTATGAAACACCTGGGCATGATGCCAACGGTAGAAACATATGTTATTTTATTACGGTTTACTCAAAATTATAAATCAAAATATGATAAGTTCGTAGTACTTGTGAGCACTTGCTGCTTGGAAAGACAGAAACAAACGACATTAATTTTTTTTTTAAGAATATTCCAAATTCGAATGTAGCGGTCATTGCTTGCCAGTCGGTGAAGGTTTTATACATTTCTGGAGTTCTTATTAGACCTCTTTGAGTAATCGTCGGCGTTATTTTCTGTAGAAAGTTTTTCATTAATACAAACATAATCATAAATAATCCTGTGTTGTGTCGTATTAGTGGCGAGGAAAAGTGTTTGTGATGTAGCGTGCCTAATCTTTTGATCTCCCGCCAAGATGTCGTCCAACTTTAGTGAAGAATCTATGAAATTATTGATGACTGGGCGGTAAAAATTAAACTCGACATGATCGATTTAAAGGTTTAGTGGATTTTATAGCATTAGAAAATATAAGACTCCTACACACCATGGACAGTAGCGGAATTTTAATATTGCCAATATAGAAAATGAGGAAACCTCTACGGTTCGGAAAAGCTCTCATCGCGGCATGTGTCGTGAAAAGCGTAGATAATGAGCAGGCGCGCGAGAAGTGGGCACGGGTGTGGCGGGGGGAGACTGCGCATCGATTATTCGGCGGCGAGCGCGCGTCGCGACCGCACGCGAGCAATCACGCTCGCGTTTACCGCCCGAAACGATCGCGACGCCGGGAAATGTTAAAATATTACAAGAAAATAGATATTAGCCGGATCGGTCGCGTGTGTACGTGTGACAACTGTGTGTAGTGCATGAGGTGACGGTGCGGGTGATGACAAGCTAAGGGCGGCGTGGTCGAGCCGGCGACGAGATGGGCAACTCTTGCAGTTCGGGGCAAGCACACAAGGACAAGGATAATGTATCACAACATTCTGAGGAGTGAGTACCGACTGACTATGGATAGACGCGTGAAGGTCGAGACGCTCACAATACTATCGTTAGCTAAATGTGTTGAAGAAAACAACGTAGATAATATGTATTATATTTTTTTGTACGGTAGCCGCTGAGATAAGCGCACTGTTGTGAAATCGTCAAAATAAATCAATACATCGACCGCGCTTGCCTACAGGTTGTCTAGATTTACAAAGAAACCAGAGCATTAAGAAAATGTGCAAAACATCCTTGGAGATGGTCAGGAAAAATGCAAAATTTTGTATGAATACTGAACTCATTGTATTACTTATAATTATTGTGCCAACACAGACACACACATTAACAGAAACAGATAAGCAGCATGAATGAACACATTAATTATGATTAAAACAGTAAACTTTACACAGCTACAATCTCCCAATACACTTGGTTGATCAATTAAATTACTTCTTAACACTGGGCAAAACCTAACAACCTTTCCCAAAAAAAGGGAAAAAAAAACCACGCAAAGGTAGACATCGAAAAAAGCATGGTTCCTAAAACACTCATCAATTATGAATATCTAGAAAACATTGAAGCATACATTAGCTATTATGAACAACTTTCCATATCGGCTACGAAAAATTGAACAACAAAACCGAAATGGAGTGTTAATTATACAATATGACATTTACTCTAAGCTCCTGATCAAATCTTAGTTTGTCTTTGCGTAATTCTATTATCGGTATTTCGGGAACCCCAAGGATATCTTGAGCAAAACGACATCCCTGATTTCATTATATTTATAATCCCCTAAATGGGCAGTTACAACGTATTTCGTTGGATTACTTTTTTAGCAAATAAAGTCATAAGCGTAAGAAAACATCGTGAGGAAACGTGAGCATAGTTAAATAAGTCTGAAATCGCCAACCTTTCTTAAACAAGCGTGGTGATCGATGCTCGTGCCTTCTCTATAAGAGAAGAGGCTTTTGCCTTGCAGTTGGACAATAATAGGCTATATGCCATCATCAGCTTAGCCTTTTCGCAACTATGGTGGGGTCGGCTTCCAGTGTAATCCTAGGTAGCATATACCTACCTAGGAGTATGAGTGTGTCATTTAGTAGGGTCTATAGGAGATACATATATCTTCTATACACCCTCCTAAATAATAATCCCTAAAGATTTACATTACCTCCCTAAAATTAATCTCTAATTCCAAGATCTTGGATGAATAATGACATAGGTATACCTCACTTCGTTGACATCACTCCTAAAAAAAATTCCAGTAACAACGCCAAAAAGGATCCTCTTTCTCAGTACCGAAACATTCCCGGAATTATCCTTCTTTTTCCAAACCCACGTAGGATTATGGAGTGCTCCCCTTAGCATTTTATTTCAAGTAGTCTTTCAAATATTACTCCATAGCAGTGGCGAGGCTTGACATTTCGTAGGAGGGAAGCCGAAGAAGAAATGGTTTAGTTATAAATAGTCATACAAATACGATTATCACGTTATGGCGCCGGCTTATTTAGAACAATTTGTGTTGTTCTTGGAATATATATTACTTGGCAATCGTAGACATTAGTGAATGTGCTATTTTTCAATGGTGGTAGGTGAAGTTACTCTTCCGATCCTCCAAAGGGACGCCGGTTGGAATGGAGGTGTTAGCGCGCTTCGCCTCTGCTCCGTAGTATATTTAATCACTTTCCAGGATGTAGGCTCTGACTTCCGAAAAACTTTTTTTTTTTGTGACAGGTTTGCTCTTGACTAGTCTAGGTCAGAGATGACAGAGACTAAGTCGACGATGGAGCGAGCTTACCCAGAAGAAGCCTGTTAACTCTCACTTTGAAGAGATCGGGGCTGTATACGTTCGGAAACACAGACGCAGGCAGAGAGTTCCACTCCTTTGCTGTGCGCATCACAAAAGACATTTGGAAACGCTTAGTGCGAATTGGTGGAATAGCAACTAGGTAGGGATAGTAACCTGCAGTGCGTCTAGATGTCCGATGGTAGAAGGGGGCAGGCGGAATGAGGTCGTGGAGTTCTCGAGCATACTCACCGAAGTACATTCTGTAGAAGACCGACAAGCAGGCAACCTTGCGGCGATGAGCCAAGCTGTGAAGCTTGGCATCCACCAGTCTTACGTCGCCAATGAGTCTCTTAGCTCTGCGTTCCACCGAATCAAGCGCGGCAAGTTCGTATTTAGCTGAGCCATCCCAAAAGGTGGCTGCAATACTCCATGCAGGATCGGACTTGCGCTTTGTAGAGAGTTAAAAGCTGTCCAGGCGTAAAGTATCGCTTCACCCTATTTAGGATGCCCAGTTTCTTGGCCGCAGCTTGGGCTTTGTACTCGATGGTGGCTCCGAAGTTGAGACATGATGTCAACTCCATGCCTAGGAGCTCGAGCCGATCAGTTACAGGAACAGATATACCTCGAAAAGTAGGAGTTTGATCGAAACGACTCCTTTTAGCGGTAAAAAGCCTGTGTTTTTGTGGCGTTAAAAGAGACCAGATTATCATCACCCCACTGGGAGACAAGACTTAAGGTCAAATATGTCCGCTCTACCATGGCCTCTCTTAAGGAACGAACTTCGGCCCCACTGGTTTTCTTCAATATATACGTAATATGGAAACTTTTTGCAGACTCCTGTAGGTTTCATTTTTAAACCAATCCCTTTATTGCGCTCTCGATACAGTTAACATTTTTCCGCGAAATTCGTGATTGTTTGCGCTATAGGAGGACCTGTGGAAAGAGGTAATGAAATACATGAAAGTTTACGATGCTTATTAAGACAGAATGAAACGGATTATTGTAATACAGAATGTTTATGCTCCTCCTCCTCCTCCTCCGCCACAGTCATCATTTCGTAAAATATGTGCAATAGCTGTAGCCCGCGATCTCATTATCAGCCATAGACTGTTTGTCCACCGCACCAAGAACGGGACGTCAACGAGAAACGAGATTATTCGGCCATAGTAAATGTACTGACGCTACTTCGGTGTCGTCATCTGTTATCTCGTTGAAGTCCCGTACCCGGTGCGGTAGTCAGTGTAAAAAAACTACCTACTTCATGTCAATTCAACCTATCACATAGGCCGCTCCCAGGCTGCGCCACAACACCCTGTCCTCCGCCTTCCGTATCCAGGTCTTTACGTGTCTAGATTTAAAGTATGCTACGTCGTACTTTTAGTTGTGTTTAAACTCTGGGCAAAACGGGGTTGTAATCGATTCATTCGTTGAGGTGTTTGTTGTGTCATTTGCATGGTCCTCATAATTATGGCCTGACCAAGATTATGTTTGGACTTTAAAAGAGACTGTTGTTTCGGTCTTTCTTCTCAGAGTAATCGGATAGGAAACACCGAACTCATCTGGTTTTAAAACATAAGTTATTTTTGACGTGTAAAAGTGTTTTTTTTGGAATTTTCTGAAATATATACCATAATTATGATTTAGTTACCGAGAAAAACAAAAGATTTTTCGATGCGCTTCGTTTAGATTTCGTTTAGACTAGTAACTGGGATAAGGAGGTCAGATAGGCAGTCGCTCCATGAAAAATATACCAGTATTTTTCTGCATCCATTAAGACTGGAAGCTGACCCCAACATAGTTGGGAAAAGGCTAGGCAGATTTTATATCGAAGTAGGAAAAAAGACAATTCTGAAAAGTATGAAGAAGCGGAGAAAATGTGCGGACTTTCGGAGTTTTGGAGTTTTGTAATATCTCCGCAGGGCATCATTTACAAAAATGTGCCTGCTTTACCCACTTTATTAAAGAAAACTAATAAAATTTAATCCAAACTCCTTGCTGTCAAGTTTTGTTTGTATGCCACCTGCCGTATTTCAGTCTTCATTCAACATTCAGGGAGCCAACCGCCACCTCTTAAATCAGTATTATTTTAAGGTTACTTCTGTGTGAGAAAGAGATGGAGCTATACAAGACGTCTAGCTCCATCTCTTTCCGATACTGAAGCAATATTAAATAATACTGCGTTAAGAGGTGGTGGTCTAGCTCCTGATGTTTTATTAAGATTAAGCTCCATATAATAATTAATTTAATAATAATAATTTATTGCTAATTTATTGCCTGTGGCATACCATCAAATTGAAGCCAAAATTGACTGGCACCGTCTAAAGAACACGTACAATTATTGCTAGTTAGTTGTCGTTCAACACTGGTATACAGGGTGTAAGGGACAGCCCTCCTCAAACTAACAGGGTGCATTCAGCTCCTTATTTTGAATCATATTCCATCGGAAACATTCTCTGAAACATTTTCATTTTTTTTAATCGTATTTTCAGTTAGTTACTATTCCTTTATTTCAATGTTAAATTACATTATCTGTAAGCAGCACTCCATTTATGTAAATGAAACAGCTAAAATTAAAAAATCAGCAATGGATGTTGAAATACTCGGCGGCCGAAGGCTCGCTGCGCTGCCGTTCGCTACGCGCGTTTTGTCACGGTAACGATACATTGCGTGTGAGGTAATAAAACAAACTTGAAATAATTTGAAGTACCTGTCATCTTAGTATGATCTACTGAATTCACCTCTTCAGTATGCGGAGGGATGTCCCTTACACCCTGTATAGGTGTAAACAGCACGTACAATAAAATCGCTTTCAATTCTTTCATGAAAATTTTCTATCATTCAAACAAGAGTGCGGTGAGTGAACCGTGTGTTAATCGTTGCTGCTCTTTTAAGGCAACACATCCTAAAATAAATGTACAAGGACGTGCAACTCTGTGTTTAGACGAGGCAAAACTTGCATGCAATAATCTCCTTGCAATAACTGCCTTGCCTTATCTGAAGTCGCATGCAATTATTGAATAGCAAAACTTGCATTCAATTATTGTATGCCATTTTATGGAAATTGCACGCGTGTAAACACTTGCATACAATTCTTGAATGGCAATAAATGAACGTGCTTTATGGCATGCGATTATTGCTCTTGAACGTTCCAGAAACTTGCACCGTGTAAATTGGGCTGACATAATTTAAACATACCTCCAGGGTATAAAAAGTCCCATCACGAAGCCGTCTACTGCGCATTCTGCTCATCAAAGTAAGTTAGTTTGTGCGAAAATTATTGACTTTGATTTTTGGTGTGAAAATTCGCTGTTTGCGGCAGTGTGCACTATAACGCACACATAACATATGTTATAATATTTAAAACTTGTATTCATAAAAAAAAGCGACAAAAATAGTTGGAACTTAGACCTTCAATATTTCCGCAGCGAGAAGGTTCCCAGCACCCTAATTGCGTAACATACTATCAATCACAATCTGAATGATTTTGAAGCATATTGCTAATCCATTGCTTCATATGTCCGAAAAATGTGTCTGCTCAACGACGTAAATAACGCAATGAATGTTGTTGAACTGTCAAAATGGAACCGATTCCTACTGTAAATGTGTTACGCAATTAGGGTGCAGATATGGTCCACTATAAAAAAATCAGAAAGAGTGAGTCAATTGGTGTTTAATTAACTTTACCTGCTGTTATTAACAGTCTCCATTGTCTTGGACGGTCGAATGAACTTACACACGAGTAAGGGCGACAATGGACTGAGATCGTACGAAACTGAAAGGGCGGGGTAATAGGTCAGCCTGGTGTATTAATACTCGCAGGGTCAGACTTGTAAGTAATTCTGTTATTTATAAAGTAATGAATAAGTACAGATATCTACCTATTATCGAAGGATTTTAAGGCGAAAGCGCCAGGGTAGCCCGCGAAATTCAAATTTTCTAACGTTTTTTGCAATTTGTAGGTCAGTATTAAGTTGTATGTTGATTAAAATATGATTCGCCACCGTAACAAATATGTATTTGCAGAATTATAATCATTAAAGTCATCTCTCTAAGACCAAGTAATCCTTTTGAATTACTATTTCATGAAAACTTGACATTTGAGGATTATACTAACTTAGGCAGTTGTATTACTGATTCTATAAATTTTATACATATTTGTTACGGTCGCGAATCATACTTTAATCAACATACACCCAGACACTGAGCTGCAAATTGCAAAAATCGTAAGAAATTTTGAATTTCGCGGGCTACCTTAGCGCTTCCCCTTAAAAAGTTCTAAAAATGATAGATGAATGTATTGGATGGAATTCTTAATAGGGACGATGCCTGGGTAAAAAAAAGAAATTCTATTTAGTCCGTCAACCAGATAATAAAAAAATATTAGACACGTCTTTTTGCTCTATCATTTATTAATAAAAATTACTTAGATAAAACTCATTAAAGTTGGGTAGTGGGGGCTCACTACGTCACAACTAAGTATGAAATCTAGCAAGGCGTGACGTCATGCCACATTTTAACTCAATGTATCTTTTGATTACGTGAAATAAGAAAAAATACGTGTGCAATATTTTTTAATAATCTACCTGACGGGCAAAAAAAAATTTTGGTCATCATCTCCATTCTTTATTCTATGTACGTACACAAAACATATATTATATTTTGTACCTACAGTGATCTGTAGAGTAAAACTTACATAGTGGTGAATACCGTATAGACATGACATATACAGTTGATCTACGGAAGAAAATAAAAACAGCTTAAAAGAAAAATGGAGAAAAAAGATGTAAGACTAACTTTTAATTGAAAATAAGAAAATACTATGCGTATAATAGTAGCCATAATCTTCAAAAGATTCACGGATTCAGGAAAAGTCGATGAAAACTGTTTCCCGATACAAAATACCTGGGGGCCTACTCCGAAGCGTAAATCCGAAGTATCGGCCGAACGCTCAGAAGTTTTCTACTACATTTTTTTCTACCACCGACCAAACGTCAAAATGAAGTTCGTGGAACGAACGTCAAAATGAAGTACGGTCGGATCCGAACCGACCGAACGAAATAGAATGAAGTGTAATAGAAAACTTTCGAACATTCGGCCGATACTTTTCGCTTCGGAGTAGGCTTCCTTTTTTCAAATGACTTCTCCCGCTCTGGTCGGAGCGGGAGGGCGTGTCAGACTTTTAATGACTAAAACCCATCCGTGTTCCTTCAGTTGTCTGTGCCAGGGGCCACGGTAACTCTTTCGAACATCCTGCGGGGTGTAGGCCCCCTGGCTTTTGAAACGGAAGCATGTTCTATCAGGGACCGCATCGTCACTTATCATCAAGTAAGATAGCAAGGTTCTTCGTATCGTGTTGGCACTTCTTTAGCTCATCATCATCATTCTCCTGCCCCTATCCCAATTTATTTGGTGTCGGCGCAACATTTCTTTTTTCCATACTTCTCTATTAATCGTCATCTCGGTAGTCACTCCCTTTCTAGCCATATCTTCTTTCTCACAGTCTATCCACCGTTTCTTTGGTCTTCCTCTTCTCTTATAGCCAGCCACGTTCTCATGTCACAGTGAAAAGCTGACTGCTTGCAGAGTGCGAGCTGGCTGGATTGCTGCAGCTCCAACCGTCATGTCGATAGCGGGCTGGCTGGATTCTTTCGGACCGTGGAGTTTGTGGCCGGCTCTTCTCCATAAGAAATGACCAGTGGAACTTTGCACCGAGCATCTGACGTTTCAAAAGTGACCATGTAGGTTTATTTTGATTTTGACTTTCTACATGAACCGCTGCACAGCGGAACATGTTGAGAGATTCCAGCCAAAATGATGGGAATTTTAAGTTTCTTTAAGTACTTACTAACACTCTTAAAGTCGTGGTTGCCCGAATAAAGAAATAATATTTTTGAGTTACAGTCTTTAGTATATCTCAGGATCCTGGGGTCCCGGACCTTTGGAAGGCGGACGAGAGGCTGAAGCCAACTCGCAGAGGCCCGTTAGACGTTTTTAATAATATGAGGTATCAACCTACGATTACCCCTGTGCACTATGCAGGTGCATTCAAGGACAACCCCCAGTTGGTGTAGGACTATTGCAGGATATGGAGACAAAGATATCGGACCATAGGTTTGAGTGGCTAAAGTGGACTGGTTATCTAGAACTATGGAAGGACTATGGCCCCTGCCTGATCAATGTTAAAAATAATATTTGTATTATTATAGTGCGCCGGACGTATGTACTTTAGTTTTAATATGGTAACTCATGGAGGGTCTTTTAATTTTATTTGACCCAGTAGAGCAGACTGATGCTGTTAGCATCCGCGATTGGCGACTGCATCGCGTTTAGGCAGCTCTACCTAATTGCGTTCGGTTGCAGAAATCATCATTCTTGTAAATTCGTAACACTTGTGTACAAGCACTTTTAAATTAGTTTCAAGTTGTTAATCTATACTAAAGCTGAAGAATTGGTTTGTTTGTTTGAACGCGCTAATCTCTGGAACTACCAGTCGGATTAAAAAAAATATTTTTGTATTTGATAGCCCAATTCTTGAGGAAGGCTATAGGCTTTTTAACATCACGCTAGGACCCTTAGGAACTAATCAAAGAGAAATAAGTCAGAAAGAACGCTAAGTGAAAATGAAGTAATAGCGCGGACAGAAACTAGTATCTACTCAAAGCTAGCTAACAAGCTAGTGTCTCTTGTGAATATTCATTGGCAACTTATTTATGTCACAGAATATAATCATGTTTAAGTGGAGCTTTACAAAATTACTTACTTGTGTGCATCAGAGCTGTCTTACTAGCTATCCATAATTTATCAACATGAAAGTTATATGAACTAGTGGGTAAATCCAAGATCATCTGGTAAAAGTTGAAAAAGAAAAGCGAAAAATTGTACCTGCTTTCTACTCTGTTTAGCTCTAGACAGTTTTTACATCAAGAATTAAGTTTAGTATTCATGACGTCTTTTATTTTAGTTGCATAATGCTGAGTAGAGCAGTGCAGTCTCGCCGGAATTAGGAGATCAATATCGTATCCTTTACGTTTTTTTTCTTTTAACACCCTAATAGTAAAAACACGAAAATGAGTGTCGGTCTGTTGGGTTGGGTGGTACGGTTAAGCAAAGATATCAAACCGAATGATATGGGATTTCGTAGAATAGCAAATTGTTGCCTGAAGACGTAGGTCTCACCACCGAAAGGTTGACTGGTAGAAAATGCCTATAGCATTAAGTCCGCCTCTGTACATTTCTGTGCTTAAAGTATTAAATAAATAAATAGGTAGGTACACTTACTTTTTATCCCAAAAAAAAAAATCTTTGCTGCGCTACTGTCATTGCTACTTAGGTCAGAGTGTTTTCTCATTTCTTTTCCATTATTTAAGTGAAAACATCTTTAGGCGCATTTTACGCTTTTTCTGAACAGTGAATGAAACTGAACCGTCGCGCTCGGGTCGGTGACGCTGAATCTGATATACTCGGCTCCAGTCGGTCGGTGACGCTGAATCGCGTATACTCGGCTCCAGTCGGTCGGTGTCGCTGAATCGCGTATACTCGGCTCCAGTCGGTCGGTGACACTGAATCTGATATACTCGGCTCCAGTTGGTCGGTGACGCTGAATCGCGTATACTCAGCTCCAGTCGGTCGGTGACGCTGAATCTGATATACTCGGCTCCAGTCGGTCGGTGACGCTGAATCGCGTATACTCGGCTCCAGTCGGTCGGTGACGCTGAATCGCGTATACTCGGCTCCAGTCGGTCGGTGTCGCTGAATCGCGTATACTCGGCTCCAGTCGGTCGGTGACGCTGAATCGCGTATACTAGGCTCCAGTCGGTCGGTGACGCTGAATCGCGTATACTCAGCTCCAGTCGGTCGGTGTCGCTGAATCGCGTATACTCGGCTCCAGTCGGTCGGTGACGCTGAATCGCGTATACTCGGCTCCAGTCGGTCGGTGACGCTGAATCGCGTATACTCGGCTCCAGTCGGTCGGTGACGCTGAATCGCGTATACTCAGCTCCAGTCGGTCGGTGACGCTGAATCGCGTATACTCGGCTCCAGTCGGTCGGTGACGCTGAATCGCGTATACTCGGCTTCACTCGGTCGGTGACGCTGAATCGCGTATACTCGGCTCCAGTCGGTCGGTGACGCTGAATCTGGTATACTCGGCTCCACTCGGTCTGTGACGCTGAATCTGGTATACTCGGCTCCACTCGGTCTGTGACGCTGAATCTGGTATACTCGGATCGCTCATATAAGTTTTATTATCTTACCAACTTCCCATCCTTCCGTAAATCTTATTGCAATTTCCTTCCTTAGGGGAATCTTATACAGTTCCTTGTGTTGTATTTATATTTAGATTCGTAATTTATCTATGTAACTTCCTTTTACCATTATCTCACACTTCCTTGTATTGTGAAAGCTCATGCGACTGATTTTGATGTTAAATTCGAATGCTTTTCCTTTATCTTCTTGACTAACCATGACACATTGGCGTTATAATAATACTATGCTATTATTGTCCCACAGCACGGCAAAGGCCTCTTCTCATACAAGGATGACATGAGCATTAATCACCTCGCTTGCTCAAGGCGGTTTGGCGATTTCAGACCTATTTATATTAATTGTAAGTCCAGCACCCCAATTACGTAACACTATCAACCACAATTTCAATGATTTTGAAGCAAACTGATAATCCATTGCTTCATATGCTCGAAAAATGTATCTGCTCAACAACGTAAATAACGCAATGAGAACTCACAACCTACACGTAAGTCGGGGCCGTTACAATTGGGCCACCGCTGCTGCATACCAGTATTTTACATGGAGCGACTGCCACCTGACCTCCAAAAGTCACAACCCAGGTACTGGATGTTGTTGGACTGTCAAAATGAAACCGATTCCTACTGTAAGTGTGTTACGCAATTGCCCCACAGGTTTCTTCACGATGTAGTCAAATAAATCGTCTACTTACGAGCTAAATTAAAAAAAAAAAAATCATTTATTTCGGACAACATGGATCCATAATTTGTTAGTATAACAAAACTGCTTATATTCTAGTGTTAGTAGATAATGATAACATTGTTAGTATGAACTTAAAAACTATGTTAGTACCTAATAACTAGGAGAGACTTTGTCCTCTGGGTGAGGCACCACACCAGTGGGCAGTCCAACTTACTGCTTATTACCCTCAAGATGCTGTTACTGCTCCCACGCAATCTGCTTAGCAGTGAGGCTGACTTTTTACGCCAGGTGGCATCAAAGCCGTACGTGTGCGACTCCGCGAACATTGTTGACGCACTGCAGAAGCGAGGCAGACGTAACAGCGCCCTGAAGGCATTGTTAAACTGGACGCGCAGGGCATTGTAAGCCCTTTAGGTATATCTGAACCACAGGCTCGCCGTGTACAGAGATGTGCAATACGCTTTGAATAAGGTAATTTTCACCGCGTCTGTACATCGAGCGAACCTGCGGGCCAGCATGTTCGCCCGGACTGACAACGCCCTGCGCTCCCTCTCCATGTCTACACCATCTCCAAGGTTTTCGGTAACCACATGCCCAAGGTACTTGAATTGGGAAACTCGATTCAGAGGAATACCATTGAGTAACATTGGTGGAACAAAAGTTGGACATTTTGTACCGGCCTTGAAGATCATGTACTCTGACTTTTTAACATTATAACTCAGACCGTGAGTGGCCGCATACTCTTCACAAACAGCAAGCAACTTCCGCAGTGCACAAATCGAGGGAGCCAGCAGCACCATATCGTCGGCATAGCTAAGGTTATTAACACTGACACCGTCTATGTAGCATCTTACAGGCATTTGACTGAGTTCCTCGATGAGCGCACTCACGTAAACGTTAAAAAGCAAGGGTGAACTCAACCCCCCCTGCCTAACCCCGCAATCCAGTTTGTATTCACTCGACAACGCACCTGCCCACTTTACACAATTTTTCTGATTTAGGTACCAATACCTAAAAAGTGACGTCAACTCTGGCGGTAGGCCCGTTTCCTTCAGCTTCTGCCATAACATATCATAAGACACAAGGTCAAATGCTTTTGAGAGGTCTAGAAAGCAAGCATAAACCGAGGTCTGTCTGTCAGTGTAATATTTCACAGTGTGCTTAAGGCTAAGAATAGCAGTCTCAGTTGACAAACCAGGACGAAAACCGAACTGAGCGTCAGGTAACTTAACATGCTTGTTCAAGTATGAGTTAAGCACACTGTCAAATACTTTCGCTACAATCGTGGCTAAAGAAATAGGTCTGTAGTTAGATTTTTCAGACACATCTCCCGTTCTACTCTTTGCAATCGGTACCACCAGAGTCTTCATGAGGGCAGGGGGCAGGTGTGAGTGATTTATGCAAACATTAAAAAACATTGCAAGTACCCTGTGCAGGTGGAAACCAGCATGCCTGAGGTGTTCCACGCTGAGAGCGTCATACCCCGGTGATTTTCCTCCCTTCATACCCCTTATAGCACGGTCAATATCCTTGGCGAGTACTAAAACTGAAATATTCATCCCCCGCGTCTCAGCATCAAACCGTTCGCACGCTGGTCCTAAGGGTGACTTTACTACAAATTGCTCCTTAAAAACATTAGCAATGTCTTCAGGGTTTGAAACACCGCCGACACTCACTGGGATGCCCGGACTTGTTTTCAATTTAATTGTGCACTTCCAAAAATTTTTTAAGTCCTTTTTCGTGTAGTGTGATGCCATCAAGTCCATTTGTATCTGTTCTTGATGGTTTTGACACCACTTAAGCTTACCTTTGAAAATTTTACGCGCCTCAATCATATCCCTAAACAGTGGTCCGCTAGCTGGCTTCCCACCCATGTATTAAATGTCCGCCTGGCATCCGAGTGAGACTCGCTCACGTGCTTATTCCACCCAGACAATAACTTTCCACGCTTGCTTTTTCGCATCATAGAGGTAGTAGTCGCAGCCGTTCGTAACACATTAATAACATCATCGTATAATTTATTGACAATATCTTTATGAGAAGCATTATCGCACATTTTTCCACAACAACTTTGAAATTCACATGGGAAATCTATTGTTTTTAAATGTATATTACATATTTTTGTGTACTCGCTTATCTGTTCTGGGCCCCTAACACCCCATTTAACTTTATTACATGATGTGCTCTTTAATAAGGTACTTTACTTACGAGCTAAGCATTGGGAATAGTTTTCATAACTTCCGATGAAGAATGGCTTAAAACTGGAAACTTTGCAAAGCCATATTGATGACTCTAAACTACTCAGTTTTCAAGACGTTTCTTTTCACCTGGATCTCTACCTTCCGTATCCGGTCGACCACGGCTTTCTTTTTAGTGTCCTTAACTTTTTTACGTACTTTTGCATCAAATTCTTTCCCTGGATTTGAGTGGTTATCATTTGTGCCTGAAAGACTCATCTAGTGAATACACTGGATAGTTTTAAGAAAGGATCATCATCTGCCTAGCCTTTTCCCAACTATGTTGGGGTCGGCTTCCAGTCTAACCGGATGCAGCTGAATTCCATTATTTTACATAGAGCGACTGTCTATCTGACCTCCACAATCCAGTTACTGGGTAATACTGGGTGATACCCCTTGGTAAGACTGGTTGTCAGACTTTCGGGCTTCCGACGACCTGTAACGACTGTCAAAGATCCACGAAGGACAGCCGGGACCAACGGCTTAACGTGCTTTCCGAGGCACGGAGTCACCCATCCACGGGCCAACCGCGGCAAGCGCTTGCCGTTTAATCTGATCGATCGACCCGTGCGGCTGTTATTACTTAGCCACAGCCTCCCACATAATAATTTTTCTGCATCCTTTCTTAAAGCTCTTCACTTGTCTTAAGGGGGAAGCTCCAGGTAGCCCGCGAAATTCAAACTTTCTTATGATTTTTGCAATTTGCAAGTCACTATTAAGTTGTATGTATATTATAGTATCATTCGCGACCGTAACAAATATGAACTAACAGAATTATAATTATCAAAACCAGTAATACAACTCCATAAGTTTGTATAATCCTAATTGTCAAGATTTCATGAAATAATCATTCAATAGAATTACCTGGTCTTAAAGAAGCTGTATTGATGACATTAATTATAAAAAATTCTGTGAATACATATTTTTTACTGTCGCGAATCATATTTTGATCAACATATAACTTAATACTGACTTGCAAATTGCAAACAACGTAAGAAAGTTTGAATTTCCCGGGCTACCAGGCGCTTTCGCCTTACGATTTGATTGCTTATGAAAGTGGACAACGGTCGCACGATAACGGCTGTCCTGAGATTATAATTATCATCAAAACAGCTCATAGAAATCACTTCAGCCGATCTATTCTGTAAACATCACCCCGTGAGCACTTAGGTGAAGTGAGTTTGAAGTGAGCTCAATCCCTAGTAGAGTAAGGTGGGATGACAGTTCACATCACGCTCACTTCACCTAAATTTTCACGGTGGGATCTTTACAGAATAGCACCACTGATCATTGAAAACACAGCATTTCATAATTTTCAAAATATTATTGTACTGCGATGTAGTCAAACTCTGTTGGACAGATTAGTATTTGACATTTGAATGTCAAATACTCCTGAAAATGACAAAGGTTCATGACGGCCGTTATATGACGGAACCGATTTCCTAGGAAACCAAAGCTTTACTGTTGCCTTAGCGCTTCCCCCTTAAAAAGTTCTAAAAATGATAGATGAATGTATTGGATGGAATTCTTAATAGGGACGATGCCTGGGTAAAAAAAAGAAATTCTATTTAGTCCGTCAGTCAGACAATAAAAAATATTAGACACGTATCTTTTGCTTTATCATACTAATAAAAAATGTCTTAGATAAAACGCATTAAAAAATTGGAGGCTGGGGGCTCGCTACGTCACAACCAAGTATAAAATTTAGCAAGGCGTGACGTCATGCCACATTTTGACTCGATGTAACGCCGTTATCTTTTGATTACTTACGTAAAAAAAGAAAAAATACATGTCCAATACTTTTTAATAAAATAATAATCTACCTGACGGACAAAATAATTTTTAGCCATCATCTCTATTCCTATGTCCTATGGAATTCTTAATGAGGCAGCATTCCTTTCAAAATCTTCAGTACGCTTGCGTGAATTGTCACACGGCCTATGTTTATCTTCATTCCAACCAAAATAGAATGAATCATATTTTAGTATTTCGACTAAAATACTTTACGCACGATGAATGCATCTGATTCATTCGCTATTTTAAAACGAAGACGACACGACAACTTTAAATCATGAGGAATTTAAATATCTATTTTTGCTGCTAGACACTTGTTTGAGATGCAGCATAAAACGAATTGTCATCTCTTGTATGAATTTGTCATGTTCTACGTCATTTTTTTTCTTCATTAAGGGGGAAGTGCCAAGGTAGCCCGCGAAATTCAAATTTTCCTACGATTTTTGCAATTCAAACCAAGAAAAAATAGAAATAGATATTGAATAACTAGAAATAGATATAGAAATAGAATTACTTGGTCTTAGAGAGTTAAGTATTGATGACTATAATTATTATAATTCTGTAAATACATATTTTTTACGGTCGCGAATCATATTTTTATCAACATACAACCTAATACTGACCTGCAAATTGCAAAAAACGTAAGAAAATTTGAATTTTGCGGGCTACCCTGGCGCTTTCGCCTTAATCTTTTAATATCTTAATTCATAAAAGAGGTGTCTTTTATAGCTGGCCTCTGCTAACAATGTGCTTAATTAATACGTATATTGCTTTTATATTACAAAATCACCGTAGACTATGACTGCCTCGTTGGTCGGAAAGGCTACTGATGAGCGTGAGGTCCTGGGTTCAATTCCCAGGTAGGGCAGTGTTACTGGGTATTTCTTTCAGGAATTTCTCAATAGCAGCCCGGAGTCTAGATTTGTGGCCGGTTAATGACAATAAAATCGCCTCTATTACATGGGACTTAAACGTAACTGGCAGAATGTGGGTGTACTGTAGGTATCAGTGGCGCAGATACAATCATCATTAGAGGTAAGCAGAAGAAAAAATGGTTCAGTGCTCATAAACTCGGACAAAAACTGTAGGTTTTTAATCTTATGATGTACTAAACTGGTATTAAATATAATTATGTAATGTGATGTGATACACAGTTACACACACAGGTGTACCATATTATTTGGCAATAGTAGACATTAAGAAGAGTGGTTGTTCCGTAGGGAAGCCCATAGGAATCGGGTTGTATGAAGGCTTCGCTCCTGATAGGTATATCTCTGCCTTCCCTTTTAGAGAAAACAGGCGTGGTGATGATAAAGTACCGTAGAATATTAATGAAACCTAACTCGTCCACAGTTTAATAGCCACTAACAACAAGACTTGCTAACAAAAGCAAATAAGAAAACAGCAAAAAAAACATACTTAAATAAAAAACGGCAAAAAGAAATTAAAAACACCAAAAAAAAACAACAACAAAACATAACAATAATTAACAGCATTTTGGCGAAAAAACAAATTCCAACTTCCATCTGATCGGAATCTTATTATTCAGCAAAACAAATAACTTCAAAAGGCTTTTAATTTAATTATTCCATTGTGCAAGTTTCGTACGGAACGCCCATTGTTTGTGTTTGTAATGAAATCTTATCTTAATTATAACGGTTCTTTTAAAATCAACTGCCAGAACTCGTAGGGGAACAGGGCAATAACAAGTATTTTTGTTTTCTCTATAAATAGAACATTAGGGGAACCGTTTGTAATTATTAAAGGTCCGGTATTTTTAGAACTATAGAACTGATATTTTATGGAACTTACATTCGATTTCTGAATTTAAAAATGCTGCCCGCGAAATTCAAAATTTCTTCGCAAAAGACGTTATTAATTTTGAATTTCGCGGGCTACTATTTAGCCAGTATACTGGATGATGTTTTTACCGTCTCGAAATTTTTTTTTTCGTGATTTCAGAGTTGGTCCCGTAGTGAAAATTGTTCATATTCATGGGTAGAACACCCTGTAAAAATTTCGAGACGGTAAAAAAAATCATCGAGTATAGTGTAATGGCCTGGGTGTAGTCCTTAATTAACATCAACTTGCAATTTTGAATTCCTGTCTATGTTCTCCGATAGCTTTAACCTTGGGAACATCAAGTCTCCAGTGTATAGATTCTTTATAGACAAGCGTATCCTCATCATCAGTTAATCATCAGGAGAGAAAATCGAGCCTCATCATATGCTTAGCCTTTTCGCTAACTATTTTGCGATCACCTTCCAGTCTAACTGGATGCAGCTGAATGTTACATGGAGCGACTGCCTATCTGACCCATAGTATAAAGAGAGGAAGTACGTTATCTTCATACAAACGCACCGCGCGCGGCTTGTATGTGTGCGCCAAAGTATCTATGCGTCGCCGCACGCACACTTAAACAAATCTCGGCCCGTTTCGCAGCGCGCCAGTCGGGGCTAACATCGCACGAGGTTCGCGCGTCACGGCTTTTCGGCACCGCTAAATGAATGAAAAATGTGTGATAATCGCAGGAGAACGTAGGTATTGCTGTGTGTTTGGGTTTGGCTTTTTTTTTTATAAATAATACTGCTATGAATCTTGAATAAATTTCTGTGTTTGTTAGGAAAACCATTGTTGAACTTTATTGACTAATGATCACTGAATTAGTTATACAGAGGTATGTGTTATCTTTGGCAAGGGCCGGGCTTTAAACTAATGAATTGGTGACAGTACTATCAGTAACCTACCGTTTACTCGTGCTCATCACCGCCCCGCGCCGCCCGTCTGCTGGCCCATCGCTCTTTCTTTCATCGTGAAAGGTTTCATCATCGTTTAGGTGCCCAGACAATACAAGTAAAAAATACAACTTCCCGACCCTTGCCAATTTATTGGCACTGAATTAAAATTTAACTAAAAGTGACAACCCTGAGACAGTAGGCAATTATATCGCGGATTGTGCCGGAGATAGCCTACTTCCTCTCTTTATACTATGTCTGACCTCTACAACCCAGTGGCTGGGTAACACGATACCACTTGGTAAGACTGCCACTGCGATTGTTAGACTTTCGAGATTTTAACTACCCTTAACGACTAATAAAGATGTTAGACGAAGCCTATCAAAAAAAAAAAAAATCTGTGATCTCTGCTTGCAAAATTAACTGCAAACTACTGCAAAGATGTTGCAAGAAAAACTAATTTACAGCAATTTGTTTCTTAAGCGAGTTCCTAGTTAAGTTATAAAGAAAATTTTCCTTGCAGCAGCTAAAAGCTTTCATACTATTTAACCTTATAAAAGGGAAGGCAAGTGGAAACAAATGCTGGCAGTAGAAGGTCAGGGGTGCATATCTAAAGAACAAACATGGCGCAGAAAGTTGTGCGTTTAGTATTTAATAATAAACGTTTGCAATGGCGATAGAAGCTTGTGGCAGTTGTGGCTAAATAAAAACAGCCGCACGGTTCTATCGAAGCCTAAGCTGCGCTTGCCGAGGTCAGTCCGTGAATGGGTGACCATCCATTACATATCGAGACCCCTCCGTATCTCGGAAAGCACTTTAAGCCGTTGATCCCGGCTGTCATTTGTAGATCTTTGATAGTCGTTACGGGTACTCAGAAGCCCTAAAGTCTGACAACCAGTCATACCACGGGATATCGTATTACCCAGTAACAGGGTTGTGGAGGTCAGATAGGCAGTCGCTCCATGTAAAATACTGGTATTCAGCTGCACCCGGTTAGACTGGAAGCCGACCCCAACATAGTTGGGAAAAGGCTAGGCAGATGATGAAAATGAAAAAGGCTAATATAAACAAATGCTTGCAATAGAAAGTCAGGGGTGCATAACTAAGAAGTAGAAAATAGCGCGTTTATTATTTATACTAAACGTTTGTAGTGGCGATATGGAAACAGTTCTATGATGTCACGCGAGCCGTAAACAGCTGGTCATCAGTTATATTCATAAGCTGTCATGGATCAGAATATTTTGTATTGAATACTACAATAAGAGATGTAGCTAAAACAGTCATTTCTTTTTATCTCGTTTTGGAAAACCCTACCAGATGTGACCCCATTCTTTAAAAAAAAATCGGGAGGTGTCGTGGGACACCCGCTTGGAACGAAGTTCCTATCGCTCAGCGGTGAGGTGTGATTTTTTGTAAGAGCGAAGACGGTTTTAACTTACTTACTAATAAAGTAAAAATTTATTTATTACCTTAAAAATAAGTCTTTTCTTTACTGAATTAAACACCATCTATCGTCAAATAGCAGAACCAAAAAGACGCTATCCTTACACAAACGAACCTTCCAATGGTAATATCATTCTAAAATTATTATAGGAATATAAAGAATCGTATACCATACAGTTGCACTTTTCAAGCGGTAGAGTTGCTGCTGCGAACCTCCGAAGGGAAGCCGGTAGGAATCGTGTTATATAGTGCTTTCGCCACTGTTTCGCTATATATTATGTATTACTGAGCCAACTAGTATGGTGTCAAGTTTCAAGTGTTAATATGAGGGGGAATTCCAAGACGACTGCGACTTACGGTGTCTGGTTTTAGTTAAAATTCGAGTCATAGATTTCTTCGAATTACAATGTCTATCGAGATACCGCAAATTTAGCAATTTTTTTGCGTCTTACTGAGGATTACACAATAAAAAAATATACAATGTGGATCTGGACGTACGACATTAAATTAAAACGAGCTCAGTACTAGTCCATCGAAACATTTTAAAGCACGAAGATTAGTAGTTAATGGAAAATTAAAAAATTGTAGTTTTCAAACAAAATAAATAGGAGACTCAACTGCATTAAAACTAAACACGCTTTATCTACGAAAAGTCACTGACCAACGGTGCGGTGCGGGGTGCGGGGCGCGGCGGTGGCTACGTTTACCTATTATTACGGACTCAGATCTACATCTTGTTGAAAAATAAGAAAATGAAAAATAATTTCCTGTGGCTAAAGTATTCATTGGACTTGATTGATTTTTTGTATACGGGTAAAGAACACGATTCTCTTTACGTGGTTTAAAGGAATGTCAATCCTCCTGTTACACCTTGTATATATGAAAACTACACAATTTTCTATCTGTAATTTTCACACTGGTCGAAAGGATTTGTTTCTCTCTAAGACGCGCTGCTGCGGACGACTAACGGTGTACACCAGTGGTGCTATTCTGTAAAGATCCCACCGTGAAAATTTAGGTGAAGTGAGCGTGATGTGAACTGTCATCCCACCTTACTCTACTGGGGATTGAGCTCATTTCAAACTCACTTCACCTAAGTGCTCACGGTGTGATGTTTACAGAATAGATCGGCGGGAGCAGTGGTAATTTTATGCTAATTTTGAGGAAACTGCGATTTTTTTGTACCAAGCCAAATTGGGTCAATCGTGTTTGGCCCTCATAATTAACTAAAGATATTCTTCAATTTTTATAATCATGAAAAATAATAAGGCAAATTTGCAGTTTTTGAAGACAACATTTTATTTTGAGTACGCTTTTAAAGAAAGTATGAACGACGACTTTTACGAGTCAAATCCTACCGCAAGAGAACTTTGTTCCAAAAACTGCTTTTATAGTGATTCGTCATCATCATAATCATTAATCAGCTGAACCAGTCCACTGCTGGAGAAAGGAAGCAAGCTTCGACATATTCACCCATCGCGAGTCCTAAGTCCGAAGTCACTTAAATGTCTCGCTGATGGTGGCGCGTGTGTTGGATCATTCGGTTCCCTACAAAATGGTTGAGCTGGATGCTGCTGATCCACGCGTCATGTTCGTAAACGGGCGCTGTCAGTGGAGACTGGTCATCTCTTAGCTGCCAGGGCTTATTTTTAATCTTATATTTTAAATTGTTTTAATTATCTATTTTTTACATTGTTCTCACATATAGAAGCAACAAGAACAATAACAATGTACCTACCCAGGATTTTGTAACAATTTTGATTTAAAAGAGTGTCCATGGAGTTTCTTGCCCATTCTTCTCCATAGAGATTACGTTTTGGAATGGGCGACTAGCTTCAATTTTCTGACTAACTGACCGACTCTTTGACAATTCAAAAGTGCCTGTAATTGGTTTAATTGAAATAAATGCTTTGAGTTTGAGTTTGAAGGAGGTATAATTTTATTAAGAGCGTTTACGACGTACGGCATTTCATACAAAATTTCAAGTCCTTGTTTTTCGAAATGAATCAACAGATTTTAATGAAACTGCATACGCTTAAGCAGGATACATAGGTCTAAAAAGTTAGTTAAGAACATTTTCGAAAAATAGTATCACAGCTAAATTCGACCGATTTTAAATTTTCCATAGAAACAGAGATTTCCAATTATCTTTTTTTTTAACAAGACATTTCGTGATTCAATCTTCAATCAAACTATGATGTTAATTACGTACCATTTATTTAAGATACATAGGTAACACGATGGAATGACACTGAAATCCCGCTTCAGCCATGTTGCCCGAGTAATATTTTCACAAACTCCTCTTAGTTCACACAAACAACTCCACACATGACACACGACCAAATGACCATCAACGCTGATACTCATAATTGTGGCAATTAGCATGCATCGTCGAGTGTCCTGCCTGGCCTGTCAGACGGATCAGTCACGCGACGGCCAGCGACGTGTTGGGTCGCTTGAGTGGGCCGCTGTGATAGATATGTGGACAAGCGTATGGTTTTGTGGAAATATGGAGAAAATTAGCAAGGAATTACAAATATTTTGATATGTTTGGAAGGCAAACGTTAAAAAATATGAAGAAAGCATTTATCTTGTAGCGCTGGGACAACGCGCTTGCTTTTTGTACGTTGGTGGTTTAGTCCAGATTTTTGCACGACGTTTTCTTCAGCGTAACCCGTTAGTGCCTTCATTGAACACAGAAGAAAACATTTAAAAAATGAAGTTTTAGTTCGTTATGAGTTGCACTGCAGCTAGAAAAATTTCTGTATCTATTCGTAACGCGATGTGACGACTAACTAATCTTAAATCCCCTTGTATGACTATTTTAGTAAATAGATACAGTCTGAATTACATGTTTTATAAATAATATACAGGGTGTAAGGACTATTTTGACCGATATTATATTAATCCTTGTCCAATAAAATGTATTATTGGGCATTTAATTTAAATTCAAATATGCCTTGACATCATATCATTTAAATGAATACGTTAAAAGATATCACAGATTCAAAATTACGTGTAACTAAATAATTATGGTTGATGGCGGCGCAACGCTAGGACAGGAGTCAATCACCTTTTCCTTGGCTATTAGGTATGCGATTATAGAGGCATGAGGAACAGGGTGTAAATTTCACTCATCCACCATCGAAAAGGGAGGATCCTCCGACCAGACAGGTGTTGTCTGGTGGGCAACTGCCCGACGGTTGATGTCGGGATATTGTATATATGCCAGTCGCGCAATAAACTCGGCTTGCGCGATGCAGGATTTTGTGACGTCAAGTCTTTCATGCATAGTTCGCATGTGGCGTTGAAGATGCCGCCACACGATGATCGTTTCGCTTCCTTTTAATCCCGATAGTACGTTCCCGTGAGATATTTTCCGATACCCACGCGGGTGAAGCCGCGGGCAAAAGCTAGTATAAAATACTCAAGCTTTATAAGCCACTCACGCTATCCTAGCGATATCTGAAACTGCAATAATTCCTAACAACGATGAATTAACACATGCACTTGTACCCTATTAATAAAGATGCTGGACATGATATCTACTCGAACCTACCTACGTAAGCACTAGTTAATAGAATTGTTGATACCTACTGAAAAAACTAGCTGTCGAACTTTAATTAAAATGTGTTTAACATCACACCTTGTTTCTCCGAAGGGTTGGGCAGAGGTGTACCTGTTACTATAGGCGCCTACATTTCGCCAATAGGGTGTACCTAATCCTATTGCCATCAACCGGGCACAAATCCAGACTTCGGGCTGGTACTGAGACATTGCTGATAGAAAAACCTAATATCACTTTGCCCGACCTGGGAATCGAACCCAGAACCTCATGCTCAGCAGTAGCGCTTGCGACCAGTAGACCAACGAGGCAGTTAAATGTGTTTGTTAATAGATAAGTTCAGTTTATTCATTAATATCAAGTTTTTAATTACGTTATGTTATGTTTAGGTCCGTAGTCAAAAGGGAATCGTTTGTCTTGCATGAGGAGGGTTGAAGGGATGAATATAAATGTGGATAGATTGAGAGGAAAATGAAGGCCAAAGAAAAAATGGAAGGATTGTGTGAGAAATGATCTGAACGAACGGTAGTGAACGCTAGCGTGACAGTTGACAGGGGAGAATGGAAGAAGAAAACGTATTGCGTCGACCCGTAAAGTCTGTTTTTAATCTCGGAGACGAAATTGTCAAGTGCAAATGTCAAACTGACTTACATAATAATGTAATGTAAGCTAAGTAAGTACTTTACAGCGTCCGCGTAGCACCGGGGACCAACCACCACCTCTTATAGCAGTATTATTTTAATGTTACTTCAGTGTGAGAAAGAGATGGAGCTATACAGGACGTCTAGCTCCATCTCAGTCCCACACTGAAGTAAGATTACAACAATACTGCTTTAAAAGGTGGTGGTCTAGCTCCTGGTCAGTTTCCCTCAGTCGTCAGTTTATTTAGTTCGCCGGTCAAAGTACAGTCGGTAGAAAACTGCACACGCGTTTGCTAATTTAAATATATATTTGATAGCTTTTAACCATATTTAAACTCATTTTGTGAAATTGTCGAACTGATGTAATATACAAGGTGGAACAGGACGATTGACATTCCTTTAAACCTCGTTAAGAGAATCATGTTTTTTACCCGTATACAAAAAATCAATCAAATCCAATAAATACTTTAGCCACATTATATTATTTTTCATTTTTTTATTTTTCAACATGATGTAGATCTGAGTCCGTAATAATAGGTAGACATTGCCGCCGCCGCGCCCCGCACCCCGCATCGTACCGTTGGTCAGTGACTTTTCGTAGATAAAGCGTGTTTACTTTTTATGCAGTTAATTCTGCTATTTATTTTGTTTGCTTAAACATAACTGGCGAAATGAGGGTGTTACTATAGGTACACCTCTGCCTAACCCTTCGGGGAAACAAGGCGTGATGTTATGTTATGTTATTTTGTTTGAAAACTGCAATTTTTTAATTTTCCATTAACTACTAATCTTCGTCTTTTAAAATGTTTCGATGGACTAGTACTGAGCTCGTTTTAATTTAATGTCGTACGTCCAGATTCACATTGTATATTCTTAGTTCAAGAGCTCTAGCAGGATTCTCGTATCCATAGCACTAGTTATACACAGAGCTATATTATTTTGTTGTTATACACAATCAGCCTATAATGTTCCCTCTGCTGGGACACCTGCCACTCTGTGAGAGGGAGTGGGCCGTAATCCACCACGCGGGTCCAGTGCGGGTTGGTAGATGTCACATGTCTTTGAACTTTCGGTTCTAGGACATGCCGGTTTCCTCACGATGTTTTCCTTCACCGTTTTGAGAGCAGTGGCGATGAAATTAAGTACACAAAGTAAAGTGCCTGCCTGGGTTTGAACTCACGACCTACAACTCGTAAGTCGGGGCGTATACCACGGGCACGGGGCCACCACTGCTCTTAAACTGCTTTGTTGTTATATTTAATGTTATTTATAGTTAAAATAAATATCATGTTTGACATTTTCACTTGACAATTTAATCTCCGAGATTAAAAAAAAACAGACATTGTTAACATGGGACAAGGGCACGAAGATAATGATGACGTGTACATTACGTTTTATAACGTTTTTAATTAAAGTGTTTGATTTATCAAATGAGTAAAACATCGTGGCTGATTTTCCCACCGCCCTTAACACATTCATTGCGGTTAACGCGCATGCGCATACGCGCCTTCAGCACATGGTAAAAGTCCGAAAAACGCGCATGCGCGTTAGCCACAATGAATGTGCTAGGGTTTCCTAACACTGCGGTGGCCGCCATATAGCGTCCGCAATTTACCGTTGAATGACGTCACTGAAACGTTATTATGAAAGTTAGTTGGTGTGTTTCCCTAGACAGCGTTTTTTGTGTCCGTGATGGTAGCGTACCTACATATGATGTAATTTATTGTTGTTGCTATGCCCTATAAATAGAACGTTAATAAAGATTAATTAGTGCAAAAATACAAAATAGTGCCTTTTTAGTTTAAGAAATAAAGACCATTTTTGCTGTGTACGGTGCTGGCATAACGATCAAGCTAGTGTAAACATGGCCGTGCTTGAAAACGGCTTATATTAAAAGCAACAGAATTTACACAACAATAGTTCCCAAATAGAGGGCGCTCTATGCAAAATTTCATAATGATTGCTCATAACGGAACGGAGATATTGAACAAGACTTTTGAATAACACCGTAAAGTCAAAAAATACGACCTCTACACCAATGTACTTAGGTCATATTTTCGGGTAAACATCCCGTCATGCTGCTTAGCAGGGACCGAATAGGAATACCCCTTTTCCAAATAATTGAGCACAATTCCCATTCCCGAGTAGGTGTAGCGTGCCTTCTGAGAATTGTTAAATCCATTCAAGAAGGATTTACAATTCCCTGCCCCAAAATGGTTAAATCCTTGCATTTGACAATTCTCAGACCTCGCTCTGCATGTTGGTGAGTTTAGTTAGTGCGATTTACGAAAATGTGTATGTATAAACAGTGTTTATACATCTCAAATACGAAATACAGGCCTTCCCAGTCTATTACTGTACTCTATGTGCAGGCCTTTCACATTTATTTTACCTCTGTTTTTGCATTTCGTCAAAATCACAGTGATCTTTATTATTCTTATAATAAGGTTGCTGTTGGGTCGCTGCCACTGACAAGCCTGTCAAAATAGAAAGAAAAAAAAATACATTTATTTAGCACAGATTAAAAGGCACACAACATATTCTGCTAACTCATAATGATCTTTATTTTCGATCAAATAAGGTTGCTGTTGTCAGAAAACACAGTGAAAAAAAAATCGCGAGGGCTAAGGTCTAAAATTATCTCTTCCGTGGTCCAATCGTTCGAAATGTAAAAGTTATTTCCGTATTTTTTACGAGAAGCAAACAAAATGGGTACCATTTTGTTTGCTTCTTGGAATGCTACTTGGAATGTTGTGTGGATATTTTTTATTCGGGAAAAATGCGGCACAAGAATTAAAATACATAAACTTATCATAAAAGCCGTGGCTAGTTATTTAGGATACGCCTTGTCTCTCTACTTTAAAAAAATGTGTATGTCATATATTTGAAATATTCGTCTACAATATTTAATTCTTCTCCATAGGAACCTACTCCGCTTTGGAAAGGGCAACTAGCTTTATCTTTCTGTCTCACCGACCCCTTGACAATTCAAAAGTGCCTGTAATTGGTTTATTTTAAATAAATTCTTTGAGTTTGAGTTTAAAAACATACTCATCATATATTAATTACCGGAAAGCCACGAAAATTCGCAGTTTAAATTCCGTAAAGAACGCGCGATTAGGCTCAAATGCGCGCCAAAATCCTCATTAAACGCGTAAGTATTAATAAATAGTAATAAATATGCTATTTATTATTCTAGGAATTAACCAATAGCCACCATAGCGAGTGACGAATATTTTACGACGTGTATGAAGGCCGCGTACAGTTATAAAAATAAATTATAATGTTGATAAATAAAATTATACTCTGTGACGTGCCGTGGCCCGTGAGACTATACCTATAGTACATACTAATTCCATTCCATGCCCGTGAGCCAAACGTGTGCAGCCTGCGTCCTGTTCGAATTAAAAAGTTATATTTCCCGCGATTCTTTGAAAGTGTAACGTGAAATATGGAATTTTAAATAAATGACCCGTCGGCGTCGTTTTCCTACACTTATTTAACACTGCAGGGTCCGGTGACCGCCACATAGAGTCCGAAGTTTACCGGCGAATAGCGTCACTGAAACGTTATTAATGAAAGTAAGTTTGTGTGTTTTCCTAACCCCGCGTTTTTTGACACCGTAAAGTCAAACCCCGCGGCCATCATTTCCATGACAGCCGCGCGGCAATTGCGGCCGTCGCGACGGTTATTTGGTGACCACCGCTCTTCTAGGAATCCGTTATAAGACAAAGGAATCCGACTAAAGTGACCTGAGTTCGCTCATCATAATAGGGATGATACCTAGGTAAAAAGAAAGAAATTCTATTTAGTCGACGACGTTAGCACGACGCGCCGAGCTAGATTTTATACTGAGTTGTGACGTAGCGAGCCCCCACGCGGCGTGACGTCATGACACGTCTTAACTTAATGTATCGCCGTAATCTTTTGATTACGTAAAAAAGAAAAAATACGTGTCCAATATTTTTTAATAATCTACCAGACGGACAAAAAAGATTTAAGGCATTATCCCTATTAAAAGGCATGTAAGGTACACATTGCCGTCGAGCTTTCTAAAGTTGGCTATTAAGGAGGAAGCGCTAAGGTAGCCCGCGAAATTCAAATTTTCTTACGATTTTTGCGATTTGCAGCTCAGTGTCTGGGTGTATGTTGATCAAAGTATGATACGCGACCGTAACAAATATGTATTTATAGAATTATAATATTAGAATTAGTAATACAATTCCTTAAGTTAGTATAATCCTGAAATGTTAAGATTTCATAAAAAAAAGTCATTCAATAGACTTACTTGGTCTTAGAGAGTTGTATTGATGACTTTAATGATTATAATTCTGTAAACTCATATTTGTTACGGTCGCGAATCATATGTCAATCAACATACAACCTAATACTGATCTGCAAATTACAAAAAACGTAAGAAAATTTGAATTTCGTGGGCAACCCTGGCGCTTTCACCTTAAGCTCGCGTCAAAAGGACATAGGTGCTAACTAGACCTTTTTCGCTGTGGTACGTCATAATTATTCGTGTCACTTTCAAAACATCGCGATTTGTATGTTATCAGTTTATCAATGGCACTTTAGTCAATGATAAGCCGGACAATGGACAGGCTACAACATGATTAAGTTAGGGCACAGATAATACCTATAACAATAGGGTCGCTGAAAGTTTAACTTTTAGTTTGTTTCATTTTAAGATGGATTCTTATAAGCTTATTTTGGACACTTAAAAGTTCAGTAAAAACCCTGAAATGACTCCCATTATTGTTTTTTTTTATTTTGCAGGCTAAGATGTGGGCCTTTTAACATGTGCTAAATAAATGTATTTCCTTCTTTTCTTCTAAAATACAAGGTCAAATTAAATTAGCTAGTGAATTTCTCAGACGTGACGGATATCGATATCCAAAAAAAGACATTACAAAAAATTAATTAATTTAATGTTTTTTTTTTTGTACGGTCATCGACCGCAGTATCCGCAGTTAGTGTAGTTACTTGAAATATCAGTTAAAAAATCTATTTTATTTTTTGGTAAACTTCACAGACGCGATGGGACCGACATCTAAACACGATAAAACAAAATAAAACAGATTTTCTCAACTCATACTTTCAAGTAACAACACTACATGCGGTTCTTGACCCTCAAAAAAAAAAAATCAAATCTTTTTTATTTTATCTTGTTCAGATATCGATACCCATCACATCTGCAGATTTTCGCTAGCTAATTTAATTTGACGCTGTAAAAAACAATCAAATACAAACTTATTAAATTCTGTACTCTTTTCTTGTGTCACCATGAGCTGTATTGCAAAAGCTTATGTCATGGTGAAGAAATAGGCCAGTCAACAGGACTGTAGCGAGACTTACCCGCTCGGTATGCGCCAGACGTCCACAAGTACTGTTGCCCGGTGAGGACATCAGGTGAAAAGTGGTGTACTAACTTACAAATGATTCCCTGTATGGGGATAACAGGCAACATTCCAGTTGCCAAGCCAGAATAACAGAAAATTACTAGAGAGCTTTTATTTTCGCTTCCTACGCATACATAGACTATACTGACTGATGCAAGCATTATCTATGACGCTTTTCTTCGACGTTAATGGCCTGGTTACAATTTTTTCAGTCAATGCGCTGACGCATGACCGATCTGACGCATTTCGACGTAAACTGTGACGAAATATGCATGGGCGTTCTCGTAAAGACTGGCTAATAATAAACACTGTTAAAGATTATTGATGTAAAAAATGTTGGTTGTCTTTTAAAAGCTTTTCATCATAGTTAAAGAGAACCCGTCGAACACCATGTCCCTTGGTGGTAAGCGATTTTCCGTTCAACGTTTGCGTCTTGTCTAGAAGTAACTTCTTTACTCGACAAGCTAAAACGTGGAAAGTTAGAAGAGTGAGATTATCTAAACCGGCTGAAACGAATTTCTGTCGACCCACTTTACCTCCAATGATGAAACCTGATGGATCGCTGGCTCACTCTGCAAGTGAGAAAGCATTTGCGTCTCTCTTTGCATGCAATTCACGTCTAGACGCTGGCTCCAAGCAACCACCTACTGTACCTCATTGTGACTCCTCGATGCCGGAGATCGCAGTTCGCCTTAAAGAGGTCCGAAGAGTATTGTGCAGTCTAGACGTGAACAACGCCAGCGGGCCTGGTGGCATTCCAGCGAGAGTGTGGAGGCAGTGTGCGCCTGAACTGTCTCCTTTGTTCCGCCTCCCTCTTAAAAATAGGACGGTACCAAAATCCTGGAAGCTTGCAAATGTGCAACCTATGCCCAATAAGGGCGACCGTACAGACCCTGCCCATTACCATACTCCATGTATTGCAGCCATCTTTGGGATGGCTCAGCTAAATACCAACTTGAAGCGCTTGACTCGGTGGAACTCAAAGCAAAGAGGCTCATTGGCGACGTAAAACTGGTGGATGCCAAGATTCATAGCTTGGCTCATCGCCGCAAGGTTGCCTGCTTATCGGTCTCCTACAGATTGTACTTCGGTGAGTGTGTTCAAGAACTTCACGACCTCATTCCACCGGCCTCCTTCTACCATCGGACATCTAGACACACTGCAGGTTACCATCCCTGCCTAGTTGCTATTCCACCGATTCGCACTAAGCATTTCCAAATGTCTTTTGTGATGCGCACAGCAAAGGAGTGGAACTCTCTGCCTGCGTCTGTGTTTCCGAACGCATACAACCCCGATCTCTTCAAAGTGAGAGTGAACAGGCTTCTTCTAGGTAAGCTCGCTCCATCGTTGACTTTGTCTCTGTCACCTCTGACCTAGACTAGTCAAGAGCAAACTCATCTCAAATAAAAAAGAGAAGATTTATTAGGTTTTCAAACAATAAATTAATAACCAGATTTTCATAATGCTTACGATTAGAAATAGAATACTCGTACTTTCTCCAGACATGGCCCTGGCTTTGTGAGACTCACATAAAATCCTAATAAGTAATATAATGTTTGGACTTTAAAAGAGTCCATGACCTCTGAGTTTGTTTCGGCATTTCTTCTCAAGGATCAGTCAGCTAGGATTTGCCGGCGCCAACTAGTTTTAAAATATTTACCAAATAACATGCAGAAATAAACATCATTTCATTTCAATAGAGCTAGATAATTTAAGGATTAATCTAGTCATTGATCAAAGTAGCAAAGGTTTTATAAGACAATGCATTGATATTTATTCTTAGCTTGATACTTGAAATTAGATAGATCTAAGTGTAGCATTTACACATGCGACAAAACTTCTACGAGAGAAGTCAAAATGCCTGTCAAATAGCAACGAACAAGTGTAAACTGCGAAGCAAGTGTATGTTTATACTTCCATCGCTCGCAAGTAGGGTTGCCAACTTTTTGTAAAGGAAATAAAGTATATTATGGTCAAAGTAGGAAAATAAACAGTATTTCGGAAAAATACATTACATATAAATAGGTATATTGTAAATATTTTTTTAATGTTTTAAATGGATACATAATTAATTAGTGAGGGACGCGCAACTCCTAATTAAATGTACTGAAGCTCTTTTTCTGTCATCCCAACACTTAGCATTCATCATTGAAAACACTCATTTTGTGAATACTGAGGTGGCAGAACTAACTATAATACACAGTATCTAAAAGGTATTCTGATAACAATTATTATTACTAGCTATGTCTCGAAAATTCTATACATCAACAGTTTCATTCTGAAATTAAGGCTAGCTGAATCACCGCGCCCATGCCCAAGCGCATGCATGATGTTCTACGTAGTAGATGAAACTTTTATTTAGGTATAGCTCTGCATATCAAAACAGTCTATTCATATACTTTATTTTTGTTGAATAGTATACAGTATTTACGAGTGAAAAACAGTATAATACTGTTTTTAACAGTATGGTTGGCAACCCTACTCGCAAAGTATAATCGGGCGTAAGACATTTCTTGTAAAAGTTTTCTTGCACGTGGAAATGCGGCTTAGAAGACTCGCTTCCCGTGCTGTTGCTCACTCGTTGACGAGACCTTTTAGTTTTACACTTTCCTACGTCATTCAATCTGCCTACTCTTTTCCCAACTATGTTGGTGTCGGCTTCCAGTTTATTTTACAGGAAGCGACTGCCTATCTGACCTCCACAACCCAGTTACTGGGTAGCACGATACTCCTTGGTAAGACTGATTGTCCGGGCTTCTGACTACCCGTAACGGCTGTCAAAGATCTACGAATGACAATCGGGACAAACGGCGGGATCTCAATATCAATGGATGGTTTCCCATCCACGAGCCGACCGCAACAAGCGTTGCTTAACCGATCGCTTGTTGCTTGATCGATCCGTGCGGCTGTTAATATTTAGCCACAAGCCGCACATTCCTACGTTATTAATATGGTTAAAGGTTTTAATGAATGTCAAGTCATTGCTTTACTTTCAACCTCTTCTGTCGAAATCATAAAATTTTAGCTAATGCCAATGCTATCCGGTTATTTAGATATTTTTTTTAATTAGTACTTAACTAAGTTTGTAAATTACCGCCGTGCCACGTTTCTATTAAAAAGTTTTTGACATTTGAGTTGGCGGGAAATTATTTTCATGAAAAATGGCGGGATCTAATTGCTGTTATGTGGAAGTGAAATTATTAATTACTGTTGAATGTTTATGCTGCAAATCTGTGTAATGTGACAAATATAAATTTGACATTTATATTTGTCTCATTATACAGATTTACACATGATATTTAAATTAATTTAATGAAATATTCATTTCAAACTTCGTAACATTAACGAAAATACACACGTAGGTCTACGAAAAAGTAAACAAAAAAGTGACAATGGCTAAATGCACAAACCGTGCGAAGCCACAAGAAAAAAAGTAAACAAAGACAGTTTAACCTGGTTTAAAAAAAATGCTTGTTTATGGTTGCACTGCAGGACCTATAAATAATCACACTTCACCCAACCACTTTTTAAAACAAGCAATACAATAAATTCTAGAGCGTATCAATTAAATCTAACAACTATTTAGATGCGAGGATCATCTGCTATTGCATGCTTATCGTGTGTAAACAAGACAGAAAAAATGGCGGCTCGTCAAATTTTGGCGCGCTGCCATAGACAACGTAGACGATTCAATACGAGTATTCGTTCCTTCTGCCTATTATAATAGGCGCGTTGAATAGTCATTATGTTGCGGTTTGTGTGCGGGATACACATTTATGTGCTGGGTTGGTGAGGAATAAAACCAGTGTTGAAGCTTGAAGCCTTCTTTAATCTTCTTGTAGTGTTCCTATTTCTTCAACTGCTGCCCGCTGACTGTGCCGATACCGTTTTTTGTTTTTGGGGAATGGCATCTCGCAGTTCAACCTATAGGAGGTTGTCGACTGCTTAACCGGGCTTTCCTGTGGATGCCTCAATAAATTAAGGCCTCCAGCCAGGCTTAAAACTAAGACTAAAAACTAAGCGACTACACGCTAAGGGCACCCCCTGTGGGGTACGGACCTCGGCTTAGGGCGTCGCTGGGAGAGGACAGCAATGGGACATGCTGGATCGGATTATTTGGGGGCAAATTTAGAATTACGGGCTCAGCTGCGCGGGCTGGCTCGAGCAAGGGTCGGGGTGGGTATGGACGGGGGCGTCGCGGTGGCCCTCGGCGGCGAGGGCGGAAGCACGGCGGTCTCGATTTGAGTTTCCGGATCGTGCTGGTGGCGGGATTACTCTCCTGGAGGAGAGTTATGGCGTCATCCGGGACGGTTAGGGCGTGCCTAGGACGGCGGATGCGACTTATGCGCGACGGTGTGTAGCGGGCGGCCGCCGCAATCAGGGGATTCGGGTGTTTGGAGGCAGATTCGAAGAAACGCTTGGCGAGGCGTTTCATGAACTGCTGGACGGTTGGGATTTTTAGATCAACGTGAAGAGACTCGTTGCGTACATAATAGGGTGCCCCCGTGACCTTTCTGAGGAAACGGTTCTGTAGGGTCTGCATCCTATGGAGCAAGTGTGGCTTAGCGTGCGCAAATACAACACAAGCATACGTCATGATGGGACGGATGACTGCGGTGTAGATGCGCAGCTTGCACTTAAGAGATAGTTTGCTACGCGCGGTCAGGATGAAATGAAGCCTGCCGAGAGCGCAAGCGGCACGCGAACGCGCCGTCTTGATGTGCTCTCTAAAGGTCAAGTGTTGATCTAAGATCACGCCAAGGTATTTGGCTTGCTTCTCCCAAGGGATCGGCTTGCCATACATGGTGATCGGGCTAGGAGGTGCGGAAGCGCGGAGTCGCGGTCGCGTGAAAAGGACGGCCTGACTCTTATCGGGATTGACCTCAATCCTCCACTTCCGGAACCAGACGCCTAAAGCGTTTGCGGAGTTTTGGAGAGTTCTGGCGATAGAGTTCTGGCACCGCCCTGTGTAGTAGATAGCTGTGTCATCGGCGAAAAGCGCCAAATGAGTCTTGCTACATTTGGGGATGTCGCTCGTGAAGAGCGAGAAGATGAGGGGAGAGATCACCGAGCCCTGAGGGACACCGGCGCGTAAGGGGTGAGGGGAGGAGAGTGTACCCTCAATGCGATAGCGAAAGGTGCGGTTCGACAAAAAGTCTCGTAAGATGAGCACGAGACGGTCAGGCACCCCGAGTTGGTACAGCTTATATATTAAGCCGTTGTGCCAGACCTTGTCGAACGCTTTCGCTATGTCGAAGAACAACATGCCTGTCGTTGCCTTGCGCTGGAAGCCAGCGCTTAGGTGCTCAACGATTCGATGAACTTGCTGGATGCAAGAGTGATGGGTCCTGAAACCAAACTGTTCACTAGGGATAAGGCTCTTAGCCTCGACAAAATCTTTGAGACGTTTATAAATAAGCCTCTCGTATATTTTGCCGAGGACATTGAGGAGACTAATGGGGCGGTAACTAGCGGGCTCAGACTTGGGCTTGCCTGGCTTGGGGATACCGATGACGGTGGCCTCTTTCCACGTCTGCGGAAAGATGTTGTTGCTGAGAGCACCATTGAAGATGGCGGTCATTAGCATTATCAGGGGGGCGGGGAGGAGTTTGAAAACCTTATTGGTGATACCGTCCGAGCCAGGGGCCTTCCGATCCTGTAGCCCTTTAATGATGTCGTGCACCTCGTCTGGAGTGACGGGAGGCAACGGATCGTCAGGGTCTTCCACAGGGGGAAGAGCAGCCCTGCGTTCGACTTCGGCGTCGACCTTGGCAAGGTGCGCTTGGTCAGCTGGTTGGGAGCTAGGAGAACATTGAGACTCCAGGCTGTCGGCTAGGCATTCTGCCTTTTCGGGATTATCGAATGCGATGCTCTTGTCAGGGCGAATGAGGGGGGGCATTGAAGCCTCCCCAGTGGAGGTACGCATTTTGCGTTGGAGTTGCCAGAAGGCCAGATGGTTGGGCTCGAGCTCGCTGAGCATCTTGTCCCAGCCCTCGGAACGCCACTCCGTTATACGTTTCTTTACAGCACGCTGTAAATGTCGCATGTGGGCTTTGTTCGCGTCGCAGGGAAAGGAGTCGTAGGCACGAATGGCCGCGTTCTTCTCGGTTATCAGTTCACGTACGTCAATCGGTAACTTCCAGCGATGATCATCCATCGCCGGAACCTCCCGCGAACAATCCGTCAAAACGGATTGAACGTGTTCTGTAAACGAGTCGATCGCACCCGTCGCGTCTTCGACTGACACTATGTGGTCGGGGATTTTATCCAAGTGAGGCGACGTGGTGGATTTCAGCTGTTCGCTTACTTTCTTCCAGTCGGTTATCACTTTGGTTCGAGGGGGCTGGTTAGGATCGAGCGGGCCCGAATAAGGGGCGAAGAGCATGGTAATTGGGCGGTGATCCGAGTTGAGCTCGTGGTGCGTCTCAATAGAGTGCAAACGAAGGTTTACATTCTTGAGTAGCGCAACATCGAGCACGTCTGGAAGCTGGCTGGGAACGCCAGGGTAGTGGGTTGGGTTCATCGGAGCGATGACATCGAAGTTGAGGGAGGCACCTAGGTTGAACAGTATCCTACCTCTGGTGGAGGTCGTGTTGCTGTTCCAGGCGGGATGCTTGGCATTGAGATCCCCCGCCAAGATGACGGAGTCACTCAGTCCGAAGAGGATGTGCCGATACCGAAATCCCTCCAGATATTTATACAAAAATGGCTAATGAAATGTGGGCAGTCTGATTGGTCAGCCAATCAGAGCACGGGAATATTTAGCCAATCAGAATAGAGTCGATTTCGGCACAGTTAGCTTAAATACGACGAAACTTTACCTTAATGAGAGCCGCGTGACATTATTTGCGTTTTTCTCTCTCTATTATCTGTAAAACTATGGTAAAGCATGTATTTTTACATTCTATAAACTAAGATCTATTTAACAAAAATACAAAATATAAAGAAACATGAAGTACTATTTACAAGACATCTTAACTTACTATTGTGAACACTATAACTATACTATACATATAACTGTTTGTCTGTCACTGTCCCGCACAGTTTGATTTGTTAAAGTTTGTTGTCTACAAGGCGTGTGTGCAAAGCTGACGAATGTCCATAGTGCGAGATCTCGGGGTTACTTTCTCTGGGGATCTTTCGTTTCATGCTTATGTAGTGCAGGTGTGCAAAAAAGCGTTTAAAAATCTTGGTTTTGTTATGCTAAAAACCCGTGACTTCACTAATATGGCAGCAGTGAAAGCAATGTAGGTACAATGCGTTGGTACGAAGCATCTTGGAAACTAGTGATATCATCTGGAATCCTTATGAAGTGAAGTATTCTCAGATGCTGGAAAAGATGCAGAACAAGTTTACCCTATACCTGTACTGGAAGCAGTTTGGTGTCTACCCTTTCTACCCGCTTATGTATCCAACTCTCTTTGTTACAGGGATGGTTGGGTACTATAAGTTGGAAGTAAGGCGCAGCCTCGCTCTTGTAAAATATGTTTTTATGGTTTTTCGCGGTATGTTGAATAATCCGCAAATATTGGAATCGTTGGGATTGCTTGTTCCAGACAGGAGGCTACGGTTGGGCCCGAGGCAGGGACTTTTAAAATTGATTAAAGTTTGCTCCAGTGATTCGTGCAGTAAGGATGCTTAATAGTGTCTCTCTGCGCTTCGACATATTTTCTTGTTCTTTGGCGGAATTCCAGAGGGTGACACTTAGTATGTTGTCCACTGTGTAACTTGTGCTGTACCCAGACCCGGTACTCGGGACTGGACAAGTAGCAACTGATGAATACTTTTGTTAGCTTGGGTCTTACCTGTTAGACAGTTAGAAGAAAGGTATATGTTAATGAATAAAATAAATAAATAAATATATGTATGTATACTTTCATCACCATCGGTTCCATAACCAGCGGTTTAGGTTTTGCGTTCTGTCAGTGAATGAATGAATAATATAATTTTGTTAAGTAGGAAGATTGTGATGACTTATTGTTGACCCGAGGAGCTCGTGGCTAAGTAATAACAGCCGAATGAGTCGATCGATCAGGTTAAGCTGCGCTTGCCGCGGTCGATCCGTGGATGGGTGACCATCTTTACACACCGAGACCCCTCCGTGCCTCGGAAAGTACGTTAAGCTGTTGGTCCCGGCTGTCATTCTTAGATCTTTGACAGTCGTTACGGGTCGTCAGAAGCCCGAAAGTCAGACTACCAGTCTTACCAACGGTTATTGTGTTACCCAGTAAGTAGGTTAGATAGGCAGTCGCTCCATGTAAAATGCTAGTATTCAGCTGCATCCGGTTAGACTGGAAGCGGACCCCAATATAGTTGGGTAAAGGCAGGCAGATTGATTGAGACCCCGTTCTGTTTATCAACTCAAAACCTCAAGTATTGAAAACAAAAAACAAAGCAGCACCCTAATTGCGTAACACACTATCAATCACAATCTGAATGATTTTGAAGCAAATTGCTAATCCATTGCTTCATATGTTCGAAAAATGTATCTCCTCAACAACGTAAATAACGCAATGAATGTTGTTGAACTGTCAAAATGAAACCGATTCCTACTGTAAGTGTATTACGCAATTGCCCCGCTAGAGTATTCTTATAATTTTATTCTGTTATTATCTCTAGAAGTCCATGAATTTATGACAGTACGAAACGAACGAAAACGAGGCAAAGGAAGTATGTAAGGATCGTAGCAGGTGGCGTTCTGTAGTTTCTGCCTACCCCCATGGAAAGAAGGCGTGAGTTTATGTATGTGTGTGTGTATTTATGACAGTAACGTTTTATCCTAGTTCATGGTACGAAGCCTACTATTGCCCCTAGCCGATGTAAAGTCCCATGTAATAGGGGGCGAGCCTATTGCCATCAACCGGGCACAAATCTAGACTCGGAGCCGCTACTGAGAAATTCCAGATAGAAAAACCCAATAACACTGCCCGACCTGGGAATCGAACCCAGGACCTCATGCTCAGCAGTAGCGCTTGCGACCACTAGACCAATAACGCAGTTGAAGTCATCATCTGCCAAGCCTTTTCCCAACTATATTGGGGTCGGCTTCCAGTCTAACCGGATGCAGCTGAATACCATTATTTTACATGGAGCGACTGCCTATCTGACCTCCACAACCCAGTTACTGGGTAATACGATACCCCTTGGTAAGACTGATTGTCAGACTTTCGGGACTTTCGGACTTCTGACGACCCGTAACGACTGTCAAAGATCCACGAATGACAGCCGGGACCAACGGCTTAACGTGCTTTCCGAGGCACGGAGGAGTTTTGATATGTAAAGATGGTCACCCATCCACGGACCAACCGCGGCAAGCGTAGCTTAACCTGATCGATCGACCCGTGCGGCGGTTATTACTTAGCCACGAGTTCATCACATTGACTACCAACTTAAATTTTCCGTATATTGAAATTACAATATTTTTTTATATTTTATAGGCTATATCTACTCGAGGAGAGGAGCTCGTGGCTAAGTAATAACAGCCGCATGGGTCGATCCATCAGGTTAAGCTACGCTTGCCGGGGTTGGTCCGTGGATGGGTGACCATCTTTACATACCGAGACTCCTCCGTGCCTCGGAAAGCACGTTAAGCCGTTGGTCCCGGCTGTCATTCGTGGATCTTTGACAGTCGTTACGGGTCGTCAGAAGTCCGAAAGTCTGACAACCAGTCTTACCAAGGGCTATCGTGTTACCCAGCAACTGGGTTGTGGAGGTCAGATAGGCAGTCGCTCAATGTAAGATACTGGTATTCAGCTGCATCCGGTTAGACTGGAAGCCGACCCCAATATAGTTGGGAAAAGGCTAGGCAGATGATGATAGGCTATATCTACTAACTGTTCAACTATTACTGTGTTCGTAAACAATATTTGTACGCCTGACAAGGCAGCGTACAGTGACACCATACTTTTATTTTATAACATCATGTGCCACAACATTATACCTACCTATGTGTCACAAATAAATAAATTTGAATTTGAATAATAACACTGTCATTAACACGTCGGTAATAATATGACCAGATACGTTTCCACAGTTAAATTAACTAGTTATACGAAAAATGAAGACAAAAGGAATAGCTATTAAACGGATGAATATGAATACAAGTATCCGGAGGTTCTTTTGCACTTATTTGCCAGTAGGTGTAGGTACCAAGTGCTTGTAAACATCGATAGTTTAGCCGAGCAAATATGCGAAATTATTGTTAGTTTTGATTTTATAAATGTTTTTTTAATCAAAATCAGTTCGCAGACCCTACCTATATTGGGGAATTCTGCGTTAAAGGTGTTTTAAGCGCGACGCGACTCTAGTAGAACAATTTCTATGAAAACTTCATGGAAATTGTTCTACTAGCTTTTGCTGGGCTTGGAACATCCTATAAGCACCAGTAGCAGCAGTTCAGAGTAAAAAACAAGCGGCTAAGTGCGAGTCGGACTCGCAAACGAAGGGTTTCGCACCACCGTACAATACTTAAAAACTATTTTTTTTTAAATACTTACTTTAGTAAAACAAAAATCGCCGAAAAAACTAGTTTCTTGTATGGAGACCCACTGTAATGTTTTACTTCATTTTATTTTTATGATTTTTTCTTATAGCGGCGGCCATAGGTAAACTGTGAAAACAAGTGTCTGCCTCTTACGGTTCAAAGATACAGCCCTGTGACAGACGGACGGACGGACAGTCTTAGTAATAGTGCCCCGTTGGGTAGGGAACCCTAACTCTATAAAGGGATTTCATATCTCATTCTGCTTCCAAGAAGCAGAAATGCTAGCTAACCTTTTCAAAAGCTGTATGGCTCAAGTAAAAAGAATCGTAATGGATTGATTTCTGACATTTGATGCAAATCTATACTCTATAAAAATAAATAAAATTGAAGTGACTGTTTGTAATGTCAAAATAACAACTGTTTACTAAATGCATAAGAATGTATACTTACATATATGTATATACGGTACATATAACAAAAAAGCAATTTTTAAAAAATGTTGTCTGTTTTTTTTTAATTTGAGATAGGTTTGCTCTTGGCCCTAGTCTAGGTCTGAGATGACAGAGACAAAGTCGACGGTAGAGCGAGCTTACCCAGAAGAAGCCTATTCACTCTCACTTTAAAGAGATCGGGGTTGTCTGTCAGTTTGTTCCGACTAATCTCCGCAACGGCTGGACCGATTTTGACGGGACTTTCACTAGCAGTTAGCTGATGTTACGCGGAGTAACTTAGACTACTTTTATTTTAGAAAGATAATTAGGGTTCCGCGCAAAAAAATTAAAACCCATGAAATTGTGAACAAGAAGTCGGTTATGGAAAATTCTTTTTGTATTTGGCAGCCCAATTCTCGAGGATAGTTATAGGCTATTTAACATCACGCTACGACCCTTAGGAGCTGAGTCAAAAGAAAAAGTCAGAAAGAAAACTAAGTAATACCGCGAGCAGGCGATGCAACGCGACGGGTCGGGGGAGGAGGGAGTTTTATTAAAATGTGGCTGTTATTTTAATATATTGTGTATCTTACGACATACACGCGAACGAAGTCGCGGCGTACAGCTAATGTCAACTAAAATTAACTGGCTGACCTAGTTTCACCATACCATGTTAGTTAGTTTAATCTTCTGTTAAAATGTTAACGAGACGTTAAGAGTAGCGAGTGTTTCACCATGCACTAATCTGTCTTAATCGGGCGTTAAAAGGTCCGTTAACTTACTAACCGACATTTAGTCAGTTGTCAAAATCATCGAAATGATAAACGCGAGTCTATACTATACGGCTAGCTAAAATGATGCATTGTCAGTGAACATGTGACATTGCTAGTTTTTATTTTGGCTGCTTTGACAACTGACGGATATAAAAGTGAATGATACATCCTAACGCCAGGTTTCTTAATGTGGTGTTATTTTTTTCTGGTGGAACGGATTTACTAATGTTCGACTATGACCAGTTTGGTGAAATTAGCTCTAAGATCAAGCAAAACTTCCAAGCTATAGTGTACCGACGCCATATGAAACAATTACACGCCACACAATGTAAAACCATAGACAAAGCGTGACGTCAGTAGTGCGTCATACAGTAAGTAGGTCACCACGGAGCCATAGAGAATGGAAGCGGCTTTGAATCACAATGACCACTTCGTCACGGAGCAACTTCTTCGGTTTTTTTTTTACATTTTTCATGGTTGTTTTACTGAAATGTTAAGTTGAAAATTGATGTTAAATTTTTTGAATTTAATATGGAAGTTTGTTGGGAAAGAAGTTTTCCGAGGTCATGTTTATTTTTATTTGCGCTGCCTCGTTAGTCTAGTGGTCGCAAACGTTACTGCTGAGCATGAGGTCTTGGGTTCGATTACCAAGTCGGGCAGGGTGTTGTTGGATTTTTCTATCTGGGAATTCTCAGTAGCAGCCCGGAGTCTGGATTTGTGCCCGGATGATGGCAATAGGCTCGCGCCCCATTACATGGGACTTAAACATAACTGGCGAAATGTGGGTGTACTGTAGGTACACCTCTGTAAAACCCTTCGGGGAAACAAGGCGAGTGATGTCATTTAAGTACCTACGTCAAGTATTCTTCTCAATTTTACGAAATAACAAATAAATAAAACATCCACGTAAAGAAAATGCTGAAATTGCTGCATAGATACTCGTTCAATTTATTACTTTAATGTAATAGGTACACAGTTTCATTTGCATTTGCAGCAATTCTCCATTTACATATTAAAATAAAAACAGTCGTCACACATGTATCTGCATCCACTACCGAACCATGTAGTGATAGTAACTATATAACCATCCCATAACTCGGCATAATCAATCATCTGAATGATATTAAATTGGTACTTTAAATGACGCACGTAAAGTCCTCGCGGCCATACTGGAAAATAAATAGACGTATATCATTTTAAAATAGACGCTCGATATTGCTACGACAGTTCTTCCGTTTATCTAACTTTGAGGAGTGGATTTGGTAAACATAAGGAAGTTGAAATCACCTCTAAAAAGTTTGTGGTATCGCTTTTGCTCTCGTATACCAAGCGGGGATTAATGTCCATTGCCTAGCGTGTGCCGAGGGCACTGCCCCACCTCCGACGAGGAAGCAATGTATAGCTATCATCAATTTCTCGCTCAAGAAACGTACAAAAGATTGTAAGCCCCGTATAAGTAAATGAGATACATTCGATGACTATTCACACCGTCGGCGAGTACTCGTTTATCGCAGCGACAAGAGCTATCAAAGAGAGTCGCTTGGCGGGCAGAACACTCGCTGAGAGACTCACGCTTGGTACCTACGCATACCAGCGAGTGATCGCTCTTCACCGTCGCGCACTCGCTGCTCGCCAACTGGTTTTTAGTTGCTAGCTCTACTCGCTTCTCATTAATCGCCAGCGATGGAATAGGCGCCTTAAAAAGGCTATTTCTATCTCTTAATCCATTTCAATTCGGTTAACCACGTTTTACGCGAAAAGCGCCTGCAAAGTATCAGGTTAATAAAATCAAGGATTAAAATAATGCAGTGCATTTTATCTCATTACGGAAAATATTACGATTTCTTTTCCAACGTCATTGGTGCTGCGCGCGTGACCTGCCATACCATGCCATCTGCGCTGCAATATATAATTTTCATCGCATAACTCTAGAAAATTAAATCTAGCTTTAGGAGTTATAGAAAAGTCATCATCATCTGTCTAGCCTTTTCCCAACTATATTGGATCAGCTTCCAGTCTAACCGGTTGCAGATGAATAACAGTATTTTACATGGAGCGACAGCCTGTCTGACCTCCACAGCTCAGTTACTGGGTGATACGATACCCCTTGGCATGACTGGTTATCAGACGTTTGTGTTATGGGATATCGAAAATATAGACAGACTTTTCAAATGCAGCACCTAAATATAAACATGTCCCGAAATTAACGCACAACCTCTGAAGCGGTCATTGTACTCATCATTATGAACAACTTTTACAATGAGACCAAACCTGAAATCGCGAAAAAAAATCACCTGTTCCCTCCATTTATGTTAGCATAACTCGTCAAAATGTAGGGACCAACAGATTTTTTTTTCGCGATTTCGGGTTTGGTCCCATAGTAAAAGTTGTTCATAATGATTAGCGATCGGAATAGGTAGAATATATTAACCTAAACTTCGAGGGAGTAAGTAACATAGAGTGGATAGAAACCCGTAATTTAAAAATCACTAATTATTTATTGGACTTTTTATAGTATAGTTAAAAATGATCGATTTGAAGAATCATATTACATTTTTAGGCTTCCGTACTAAAGTTGTATCAAATTCAAATGTTTTGTTTTAAGAAGGTAAAATAAAAGTAAGTTGGTTGGTTTATGTTCTTATTTGTTTCGTCATTATCATTATTCCTTGATTTTAGAGGAGGTATTATCCACTCTATGTTACTTACTCCCTCCAAGTTTAGGTAAATATAATCTACCTATTCCGATCTCTGATAATGATGAGTACAATGACCCCTTAAGAGGTTGTGCGTTAACTCCGGGACATGTTGTATAATTATTTGTTTGTCCTGGTTTTGCGTGGCCACATCTAGGCCACTATACATCGGTGGAGTTTTCCACACAAGGGTGGAAAGTCCCTGAAATCTGTCGAGCCATTGTGAGTCGCTAATAGGATTCAAACAAGCACCTTTATGCTTTTGTTTCTCCACTAATAGGCGCAAAAAGAGGTATGAGCTCATTATACAATAACACACACATGTTTTGAACTATATTAGTGTATTTTTCCTTTATGTCTAATTTTGTAAATAGACATCGTAGGTGCTTTTGGGTTCGGAGTGTGAGAAACCTTTTTAATACTAAACTTAAGAGCGTTTACGACGTACGGCATTTCATACAAACTTTCAAGTCCCTTTTTTTCGAAATGAATGTACCGATTTTAATTAAACTTAATACGCGTAAGCAGGATACAAAGGTCAAAAAAGTTAGTTGAGAACATTTTCGAAATGTCTTATTTAAAAAAAATATATAATTGAAAATCTGTGTTTCTATGGAAAATTTAAAATCTGTCGAATTTAACTGTAACACAATTTTTTGAAAATGTTTTGAAACTTTGTATGAAATGCCGTACGTCGTAAACGCTCTTAATAGCTATGGGTTTTGTATGTACTTTGTTGACGCACTCAAGCAATAATATTTAGATCAGGCTATATTTTAAGGGTTCCGTACCTCAAAACGAAAACCGGAACCCTTATAGGATCACTCGTGTCTGTCTGTGTGTCTGTCCGTCTGTCACAGACAATTTGCTCCGAATCTAATGGACCGATAAAGTTGAAATTTGATACACAAAGGTCTCTCAAAGTATTGATAACAACACAGAATATAGTATTATCTAAACCATACTATTATAGAATATGTGTCATCTCTTGTAATTTTTATTTCATGAGAAAAACTCTTTGGATTTTGCGTAACTGTAAAGTATATGCTCGTGACTGTACATAGGTCTCTCATACAATTCTCCTGTTGCAGATCTGCAGCGACTTTCTGACTAAATAAGCAACACCTTGCCATTTTTTATGGACAGCTATACAGTAACAAATTAATAAAAATAATAAAAAATAAATGTTATTTTTTATTTTTTTATTTAAGATAGGTTTGCTCTTGACTATAGTCTAGGTCAGAGATGACAGAGACAAAGTCGACGATGGAGCGAGCTTACCCAGAAGAAGCCTTCACTCTCACTTTGAAGAGATCGGGGTTGTATGCGTTCGGAATCGGGTTTGTGTGGTTTTTAATTTAATAAATAAACACTCAATTAATTCAATTTTGACTGTCAGAAACTATTGTAGACTTCGGTACGAAATAACATGTTGATCTGCAATCTCCGGGTGATTTTTCTCGAGACAGCTGAACTATGCAAGCTCTCGTGTTGTGGTGAAAAGTTAAGCGATTCTGGGATTTTTGTTGGTTGAGACTATGTAGCATTAGCTGGAGACCTTTGACGGAACGAGTAGTCAGAAGCCCGAAAGTCTGACAACCAGTCTTACCAAAGGGTATCGTAGTGTTACCCAGTCACTGGGTTGTGGAGGTCAGACAGGCAGTCGCTCCATGTAAAATACTGGTATTCAGCTGCATCCGGTTAGACTGGAAGACGACTCCAACATGGTTGGGAAAATGCTAGGCAGATGATGGTACTGTGTGACAACTAGAGAGAAGCCTACTTAAGTTAGTTTCTATTCTTCTTTATTCACGAAACAATAATAAATCCTCCTTCCACATGTCTCTTTCAACCAAAGAGACCTCTGCATCTAATATCCAAGGTTTAACATAAATAACGTGCAACCTCTTAAGAGGTTATTGTACTCATCATGATGAACAACTTTTACTATGGGGCCAAACCTGAAATCGCGAAAAAAAAATCAGCTGTTCCCTACATTTTGACGAGATAAGCGAACATAAATGTAGGGAACAGCTGATTTTTTTCGCGATTTCAGGTTTGGTCCCATAGTAAAAGTTGTTCATAGTGATGAATAAAATGACCCCTTAAGAGGTTGTGCGTTATTTACTCGTATGTTACACCTTGTATAATAGCGACTCGCCCCGGCTTAGCACAGGGAGCACTAATTATCTATAGCCAGATGACTTGTGCTGGATAATTGAAATTATATCTTGAATTCATGCAAGCCCAATATTTTTTGTTAGGTGACTTTTCAGAAAAAATATGTCACAAAATTATCAAAAATCCAAAAAAAAAAAATATCCGATCGCTACCAAACTTCACAGGATCACCCGCTGGGCTAATCTGAAGATTTCCTGAAAATTTCATAGGCCGGGGCGGGTCGCTAGTATCCCAAAAGAACCTAAAACTTAAAGATAAACTCCGTTACGAACTCCACACAATAAATCTTCAGCAGACAAGACAAGGATAGCATGAAAGCCTGAAATCAACGGCTAAACTTTGTTTCTTTGAAATGAAAACAATGAAATTGCTTATTCTGTAAATAGGACATCGGAATCATATTTACACGTAATATTGAAAAAAAAAATATGCTAGATGGAGTCGACATTTCCTATCTGACTAGGAGTAGTCGGAGAAGAAATGGCGAAACGAACTCAGGGGTCAAAGTCTCTTTTAAAGTCCAGACATAATCTTGGTCAAATCATGCAGATCCGAATCTGAAATGGTCTTTTGAGGAAGAACCACACAAATTTGAGTGGACCTGTCCAGTTAGTGCAAGCATTTGTTAGTAATCGTGTAGCTCAACTCAGGACTTAAGGAGCTCAACGACTCGCGAACGACGAACTAAATGAGAAAGCAAAAAAAGCAATTTGAAAAAAGAAGATGACCACATAGCGTAGTGCTCACATTCGCAATAATTAAAGTAATTTATTACTTTTCAAAGTAAATATTCATGTCATTTTATATACATATAATAATCAACAGTGTCAATATGTCTCATAAAAAATGTTATTTATTGATGATTTTGCATAATAATTAAAATGTTAAGTTTTACGGGTTTATCACAAGGTTTAGCAGAGCGAGCAGCTCAATCCCAAGCTTTTTTGTCTTCTAAATAATCAGAAATTGTATAGTAGTATAATAACACTATAGTCTAAAGGCGCTCCCTCACCAGGAGCATTCTCCTGTAATGTGACTATCCAAGATTCCACTGTATCGTCTGGGGTCTTGCAAATAGACTGCGTAGGCCGTCAACTGTTAGGTAGTGGAGAGAGATAATTGAAACCAGCAGGTTTTAAATGAGTGGAAGTATACAACCATTACATGAAAAGACCGAACACTTCATGAAATGATCAATTCTATGATCTGGCCGCGACATTATATACCAGTCGCGCGGTAAACTCTGCTTGCGTGATGCAGGATTTTGCGTGACGTCAGTGTGATGCGTTCGCATACGGCGATGTAGATGTCGCCACAGTTTCATTACAGACGAATGCTCCCGGTGAGCGAGCGCCTTTATGAAAGTTTAGTAGAAAACTTAGGACGGGCCTCTAACACTTTGATCGCGTTCATTGATTGATTTAAATTGTCTTTGGCTAATTATTTGGGCTGGCAACGCGTCGAAGTTTGTTAATTAATCTTGATTGGTTTGATTAAGTTTATAATCGCGTTTTGATCTAATGGGCAGCATGATTATAAATATTGGAAGTCGTGTGCCGGATGGGATTTTCCATCAACTAAAGTGACGTGCTTCCATGCAAACTTTTATCCTCCTTATTTAACCACTATAAGGGATGATTTTTTTTAAATCCTTCCGTAGTGCTCCCCTTTGTTATAAGAGAAATTCTAACGCAAACGTTCATGCTTCTAGACTCAGCAGTTTAGGCAGTGCGTTGTATATGTCAGTGAGTGAATGAATGAATGAATTTAAGATTTTTAATAAAGTAGTAATAGGGACGTAACCTTTATAGAGGTTGTCCTGAAGTAGGACTCCAGTTCTTGGAGAATAATATACTGTTTATTGAAAATCCTATAATTTTACTTTTTTTTTAAGTTGCATACATAATTTAAAAGCTAACAGTCTTAAAATGATAATTATAATTGTACATACAGGGTGTAAGGGACAGCCCTTCGCAGATTGATGTGGTGAATTCAGTATATCATAGTAAGATGACCGGGACATGAAATTTTTTTCAGGAATGTTATGGGAATCCCATAAAACCTGATTTGTTTTATTACCTCACACGCAATGTATCGTTATCGTGGTAAAACACGCGTAGCTAACGGCAGCTCAGCGAGCCTTCGGCCGCCGAGTATTTCAACATACATTGCTGAATTTTCAATTTAGCTGTTTTATTTACATAAATGGAGCGCTGCGTACAGGGAATGTAATTTTACATTGAATTCAAGGAATAGTAACTGAAAAAAGGATTTAAAAAAATGAAATTTTTCCTGTGGAATATGATTAAAAATAAGTAGCTAAATGCAGCCTGTTAGTTTGCGGAGAGCTGTCCCTTACACCCTGTAGATAACAAAAGGAGGAAAGAATCATAATATGGCATCAAGGAATTCGTCCGTGTCGGTGTCAATGGGAAAAGCCCAATTGTTCTACGACTTATTTCATTTGTTTTTAAGTATATTGTCGACCAATTGAATTGTTTGCTATTTTCAAAAACCGTAAGTCACATGCGGAGTTTTCTTATCAGAAAAAGTGATACTGCTAGCCAAGATCATAGTTCTACTTAATTTTATTTTATATCTTCTAACGTGACGATACTATCGTGGATGTCCACATCCACGTCACGGCATGCAGGCACGATAATACAGGGAAGTAAAATGTATGGAAATAATATATATATCACCATCTGCCTGCCTTTTCCCAAATATGTTGGGGTCGGCTTCCAATCTAACTGGATGCAGCTGAATACCAGTATTTTACATGGAGCGACTGCCTATCTGACCTCCACAACCCACTTACTGGGCACTACGATACCCCTTGGTAAGACTGATTGTCAGATTTTCGGACTTCTGACGACCCGTAACAACTGTCAAAGATCTACGAATGACAGCCGGGACCAACGGCTTTATTCGAATTCATATAGCACTGCGTCCACTATAGGCACCGCCCGCACCGAGCGCTCGGTTCATTTCTTCATAAAAACAAACCAAAATCCGTTGCGTGCCATGCGTGCGTTGCGGCCGATGCGGACCAGTGGACGTTCACCTTAAGAAATTATGAATTTTGTTTTTGTAACATGTCTCGATCGGTTTCTAAAAAAGAATCAACTAGCCAATTCTGAGTAAAGGAGGTTGTATCTCCAAGTTATTACTATCATGAACCCACTACAAAGTAATGACATCACAGAGCGTTGAATATAGTAAACGACGTGAGCGATGAACGCTGTGTACTGTGTACCGTGGAAGTGGAATAGTAATCGTTGGATCGGTGTGAGGTCACTGATGTGGCAGGGCGATGCGAGCGCGTCACTAACGCGATGCACTGGATGCGGCAAGATTGAACGCAGAAGGATAGTTCAGATTATACAAGGTGTAATTTTAATCAGTGTTAATCTCTTAAGGGGTTATTGTTCTCATCATTATGAACAACTTTTACTACGGGACCAAACCTGAAATCGCAAAACAACCCAGTTACTGTTTAACACGATACTTTTTTTGGGAAAACTGATAATTGGTTTATTCTGTAAATTGGTTTTAACAAACACTAACACGTCAGAAATAGTACATTATAATACAAGTGTGTTATGTTGGGCATTACACTCGAGGCGGTATTATTATAAGCGATAAGGGAGCCGAGTATACAATGATCAATGCTCACGCGTTTCATACGACGTTTATCAACACACTTGCGAGACAAAAAATAAATAAAGTTTCATAAACTACCTATGTAAAAAAAAATTAAATATGGCCCGCGGATTCCCTTTTCCGCGGTGTCTTTCTAGGAGAGGCAAAGGCACGAAGCCGTCGAACAGTCTAATAGGTATTAAAAGCATAAAAACTGAATATTTTATATATTATTTGGGTGTAGAATACGAAATAATGTTATTTTTTTCATATTTTATCATATTTTATTTATGTACACAGTAGGCATAAAAAGGCGTGAAGTCTTTTTGATGAGAGTAAAAAAGCGCACATCTCCGTAAATAGTTATCTGTGGCGCACATTACCGCACTAGTGCGGTAATATAAAGTAATAAGCTCGCGTTTTTAATACACTGCATTATGAACCTAAAAGCGGTTCAATTAGAGCTACTTTACGAGCAAGTGTGTTGAAAAATAAATGATGTTTCCTGTCCAACAACTATGAGAAGAAACACCGAAACAAACTCAGAGACTGCGAGTGAACTGACTCAGGATTAGTTGTCAGGATTTCGTAAAATATTACTAATTAGCACCCATGAGACAGAACCCTGTTACAACTGAACCTACTGACCTCCCCTGCTTACAGTCAAACAGTTGGTTGGCAAAACATCAAAGTGTAGCCGACGATTGAGTTGGTCTCGTTCACCAGGTGTTGCTATAAGCGATCACGTTTGATGTACCTACTAGTACTAGACTAGCCTTCACCTCTGTTATGAGACTGCAAGTATGTAACCCATATCAGTGTAGTGCATCGTAAGGGGAATAAAAGGAAATCCAATCAAAATGTTCTGCGTTATATGGGGTTGTTTTGGTAGGAAAATACTTCAGTGGTCCACAGTGGCACAGATACAATCACCATTAGAGGGAAGCCGAAGAAAAAATTGTTCAGTTCTAATAAACTCACAGAAAAACTTTAGGTTTTAATCTTATGATGTATTAAACTTGTATTAAATATAATTATGTAATGTGATGTGATACACAGTTACACACACAGGTGTACCATATTATTCGGCAATAGTAGACATTAAGAAGAGTGGTGGTTCCGAAGGTAAGCCGATAGGTATCGGGTTGTATGAACGCTGCACCCCTGCTAGGCAGATTGATTGATATACTTTCTTAAGCATTTCGTAAAAAACTGTTGACACTATTGACATTAAAAGCAGACGCTTCAATTTTATTTATTTGTATATCGATGATAGGTATTGAACTGTAGAGTTCGGTGTTGCCCTGCAATTTTTGTCTGAGTTTAAGAAAACTGAACAGTTTTTTCTTCGGCTTCCCTCTTTTTATAATTGTAGCTGCGCCACTGCTGAACCTACTCCCAACTATGTTGGGGTCGGCTTCCAATCTAACCAGATGCAGCTGAATACCAGTATTTTACATGGAGCGACTGCCTATCTGACCTCCACAACCCAGTAACTGAGTAACACGATACCCCTTGGTAAGACTGGTTGTCAGAATTTCGGGCTTCTGACGACCCGTAACGACTGTCAAAGTCAAAAAGTCGGATTTGAACAATTCTTTTTGCATTTGGTAGCCCAATTCTCGAGGATGGCTATATGCTATTTAACATAACGCTACGACCCTTAGCAGCCGAGCGAAAAGAATAAAGCCAGTAAGAAGGCTAAGCGAAAACGAAGTAACAGCGCGAGCGGGCGATGTAACGCGACGGGTCGGGGGACGAGGGAGTTTTATTAAAATGTGGCTGTTATTTTAGAATATTGTGTATCTTACGACTTCCACGTGAACGAATTCGCGGAGCACAGCTAGTTTAATATAAATAATTGCTATGGCACTTTCAAACACCGTAACATAATCAATCTGCCTAGCCTTTTCCCAACTATGTTGGGGTCGGCTTCCAGTCTAACCGGACGCAGCTGAATACCAGTATTTTACATGGAGCGACTGCCCATCTAACCTCCACAATCCAGTAACTGGGTAATACGATACCCTTTGGTAAGACTGGTTGTCAGACTTTCGGGCTTCTGACGACCCGTAACGACTGTCAAAGATCCACGAATGACAGCCGGGACCAACGGCTTAATGTGCTTTCCGAGGCACGGAGGAGTCGTATGTAAAGATGGTCACCCATCCACGGATCAACCTCGGCAAGCGTAGCTTAACCTGATGGATCGACCCGTGCGGCTGTTATAACTTAGCCATGAGCTCCTCCACACACAACAAACACCGTAACTTAATATCGGGTGTAAAAAGACATTTTAACGAAGCCGAAAGTTACATGTTCTTCCCATCATTGCGATTTTTTTTTTTGTTCTGGGCCATACCAGGAGCTAGACCACCACCTCTTAAAGCAGTATTATTGTAATCTTACTTGAGTGTGGAAAAGAGATGGAGCTAGACATCCTGTATAGCTCCATCTCTTTCTCACACTGAAGTAACATTAAAATGATACTGCTTTAAGAGGTGGTGGTTGCCCCCTGGGAACGAATTACGAATATTTTGAAGGTCACAGTTCCACCTTTTTATTACTTACGTTTTTTTTTTTATGGAAGCTGTTTTAAATGTTATAACTGTACTTTAAATACCGGCACAACCCCTATACTGTTGCATGCAACCGGTTTGCGCGTGTTACATTGCGTGTTACCATAAAAAGTGATTTTTCACACCCAAAAAGAAAGTCGTTTCCCAGCAATTTTTGCCCTATTTTACTTAGTTCGATGGGCAGTATGCGTAGTTAACGAGTATGTAATATGTCTTTTTACAGCCTGTATATTAATTGTTAGTCCCTTACATGACGCACCACACAATTTGTTAGTTATTTTTGTCTGAAAGCGCCAGTCCGTAACGTAACACTATCAAATAAATTATAAGATATATTTTCATACACCAGCTGAAATATTTGCTTCTCACATATTTCCTACGATTTGCCAGCGGGAACAATTTCATACTGGAATATCTTTGTTGAATAAATAATTTTATCTGTAGTATTTTTGACGAAATTATTTAGCACGGAAAACTCTTGGAAACGTCATTATAACATACACTCACACATACACTCACAACACAGCACGCGCACTCTTAATACAGTTTCAATGACAATTCGAATGATTTTGAAGGAAATTGCTCAACTATTGCTTCATTCGTTTGAAAACTTCGTCTTCTCATCAACGTAAATAACGCAATGAATGTTGTTGAACTGTCACAAAGAAGGTCATTGTCATTGTGTGTTACGTAATTACCCCGCGGGTCATAAACTTCCGCTGCAAGACATAATTACAAACTCGGTCAACTTTATGGGCCTGGCGCTGGAAAAGATTTTTTTTTAAAGGAAATTTTATCCGGTGAACGCCTAAAAAATTATAGATCGAAGAAGATTTAAGAAGAGCCTGTAGATCATTATTTAATCGGACAATAGAATGCTATAAGTAGTGTAGAATCCTGTTGATCCCGTTTTTAAGCAGCTGATATATCACTACACTGGCACATCACCACACCAAACTTTGCTCTCGTGTAGGCACCGCTTCTACCGTTTCCCGCCTTTCATGGTGAAATGACAGTTGACATTAGTGACAGCGACCTCACTGCTGACATGCATGAGATAGTGTTTACATATCTATTAAATAGATGTGTCTCAGCCAACTAGTTTAACTAGTCTTTGGAAGTAGCGCTCGCCGGCCGCTGCTGCGGCACCGCTTGCTTCTCTCGCTCGGCTTGTGCGCGGTTGGTCACAGTTCTAACCTTTTTTTTTTGTCGAGGTGGAAATCCTCATGGATATCCTGCGCCCTGGGGTGGGCGGAGGGGTCTGTCAGACTCTTACTGAGTAAAACCACCCCGGTGTTCCCTCATACACCTGCGTCGGGGACTGCGGGTGCGAATGTGTCTTCCGCTGCCCCAGACTGGTGACGACCCGCGCAATGCGGGCCACGTCCCATAGGGGGGAGTGAGGTGTTGAGCTCCCCCCGTTACTTCTTAGAGAGGCGCGCGTGTTACACTACGCGCCACCATCTCGGGTCCTGTGAAATGGGGGGCGATGGATGTCCCCGAGTCCGTCGCCCCTGAACCCACTGGAAGACGGCATTATCCGCCCTGAGCACCTGCGCCGCTCGAAATGACAAGGAGCCTCCGCCCGAGCCAATCGTCGAGTGCAAGAGCCTCCCCGCCATTCCGCCACCATGACCTGACGGAGCTCCGACCGGCGCTGCGTGATCTGTCGCTGCACCAGTCGCTCGCTCCGTGTCTTAGCCTCCTCGCGCCACAGATCAAGTGTCGCGAGTGTCTTCGCCTCCAGGTCCCAGGGCGGGGACCCGGCCAATGCGCAAGCCGCCTCGTAAGAGATCGTGCGATATCCTCTAATGACTGACGGCTATCACTCTCTGTGGTTTGCGCAGTACTATTGAATTAAACTATTTGGCTGTGACAGATCACTAAAAGTAGTAAATACAGACGCCTGAAAAAAATGTTTTTTAATAGGCTATACCAAAAAATAAACCCTGAAATGATTGTGAAACATCACATGCAATTAAATACCAGTTTATCTTAATAACAGTCCCCGTTAGGCTGATGTCAGCGTGGCGTTTGTTAAAATTAAAATGTCTAAATATAACTCACGCACAGTTGTACTCGATCTCGCAGTAAACAATTAGTAAAGAAAATATTATGAGGAAATACAGGAATTATTGTAGTATTTGTAAACATTTTGTAGACGCCGTTCTTTATTTGGGCTCTGTACACACGAGAGAACGAACAAGCGGGAATATTTACAGGGAGTTTTGTTTTGAAAAACTCATTAGCACTTTGCACTTCCACACGCTCAGCTGATGTGCTTGCGACCATTAGGTATTATAATTCCAGCCGGGGTTGCGGGATGTTCGAAAGAGTTACCGTGGCCCCGGCACAGGCAACAGAAGGAACACGGGTGGGTTTTAGTCAGTAAAAGTCTGACACGCCCTCCCGCTCCGCCCAGAGCGGGAGAAGTCATTTGATGATTTCCCATCCACAAAAAAAAAGGTGTTATAATTCAACGAGTTAAGGCTCCTGCAAACAGGCGCGACACGCGACGCGACATAAAAGCATCGCGTGTCGCGCGTGATTCGCATCGCGTGTCGCTCCTGTTTGTAGGAGCCTTTAGGCTTTTTGACTTCTCGAAGTTATACCTGCTAATGGTACGCATTAGTACCTAATTCAATACCTACTAGGTACAGTAATTACATTTTTGGTAAATTCTCGATCTAATATTTTATATCCGGAAAATCAAAATCAAAGTCATTTATTCAAACGAAGCTGAGAATCAGCATTTAAAACGTCAAAATTACATAAGACAGTCTCCCGGCACGCCCGCCCTACACCACTTTAGTGCTTTAGCTGGGAAGAAGTGGCGCAAAACCTCCCCAGCAGCACAGCGGTTTATTCATTTAGAAAAACTTTATAAAAAATCCAGCATGAAAATAAACGCGACTACGTTTTTAAATCCGCGGAATGAGTAGTTAGGTAATTAGTGGGGGTACTTACTCGTGTCATTACGAATTAAGTAACTCATTATTATATAAATACCAAGTCATTAGTCTTTGAACTATGGTCGACCAATCAAGTCAATCGGGAATTAAATATGTAATAAGGAGCAGATCGAGTACCGCGGTGTTATAAAGTTCCTTACCAAGCAAGGAAAATCATTTCAAACCCATACTGGAAGAGATATCATCCATTTACGGGGAATCTTGCCCGGGTAAAACTATGGCTTACAAGTGGCATACTCTCTTTACGCAAGGCAGGGACTCACTTGAAGACGACCCTCGACCGGGATGGCCTATTGAAGGACTCAGAAGGGATCCTGTAGATCGATTACAAAGATAAAGATGTCTCCATAACCGGAGAATACTACGCTTCAATCCTAGAGTGGTTTAAAGAAGCCGTCAGAGAAAAAAGAAGGGGATAATTTACTATAGATGTCCTCCTGCTACACAACAACGCGCCTGTCCACAAGAGCCGTGTTGCAATGGCCGCCCTGCAGAAGGTGGGCATCGAAATTTTGGCTCACCCTACAGTCCTTTTTTTTTTGGATGGGAAATCATCAAATGACTTCTCCCGCTCTGGGCGGAGCGGGAGGGCGTGTCAGACTTTTACTGACTACAACCCACCCGTGTTCCTTCTGTTGCATGTGCAGGGGCCACGGTAACTCTTTCGAACATCCCGCAACCCCGGCTGGCATCGGTCCTAGCGGACCCCTTCAATGCTGCTGACATCACTTTGAGGCGCGCGTGGAACACAACGTGCCATCGACTCGGGCCTGGTCCTTACCGAACGGCGAGCTACCCATTGCTCGCCGTCCGCCAGCCCGCGCCTACGGTGGCTGGGAATCGGCTGCCAATTCCCGACGCCCAGAGCGTCTCCTGCGGCGACTAGGGGCGTGAGGGCGCAAAGCTTGCCTCTCCCTCACGCGTCCCGCCTCCTCCTTCGTGAACATTACTGCTTCGCAGAAGGATCACCCTACAGTCCTGACCTGCGGGGTAATTGCGTAACATAATCACAGAATCGGTTTCATTTTGACAGTTTAACGACATTCATTGCGTTATTTACGTTGTTGAGTAGAAAAATTTTCGAACATATGAAGCAATGGATTAGCAATTTCAAAATGATTCAGATTGTATATAGAATAGAATATTCATTTATTTGCTCAGAATGTAGGTATTTACAATAAGGTGATTACAATAATGTTAAAGAATCCTTGTACATTTTACCATTTTGGCATGCAAACATTGATGCAGTTCATCATCAAACATACAAACATTGATACACAACTAAAATTTATCAGCTAAAAAATCCGATATGGTGTAGTAACATTTATTTAATAGAAATACAGTGAGTATCTTTTTGAAAATTGTTACTGGTTCCTCTTTTATGGAATTAGGAATGTGGTTAACAATAGCCGGTGCCATACCAAAAACACTTTTCCTCAACAAAGCAGTCTTATATTCACGTGTGCGTAACAAGTTTTGGTATTGAGATCGCAAACTTACATCTCCGTATCTGCTTTCCGATAGAGTTCAAAATAGATGTCGATTACATTTAACAAAAAGAGCAACTTCTAAAATGTAGAGGCACGGTAATGTTAATAAATTATGATTTTTAAAAATTGGAACACAGCTGTCAGTAACTTTCAAACCAAATATTGCTCGTAGGCAGCGTTTTTTTTAGTCTCCCTATCGGTACAGTTGCCCCAATATACTGGATGATTTTTATTACCGTCTCGAAATTTTTACAGGGTGTTCTACCCATGAACATGAACAACTTTCACTATGGGATCAACTCTGAAATCACGAGGAAAAAATCAGCTGATTCATACAAAAGTTCAATACCTACTCGACCAAAATGTATGAAACAGCTGATTTTTTTTCGTGATTATTATAATACCAAAATTTAAAATGGAAACGACAAGACTATGGTATGCTAGTAATACGGGTTTGATATTAACTTTTTTTTTAAGATTATAAAGTACATATCATATGCAGATGCGCTAAGTTTTTTACAGATTGCTTCTGCCTGTGCCTTCCATGTCAGTTGATTGTCAATTAAAATTCCTAGAAATTTTGTAACATGCGATTGATAGTGTCACTCAATTAGGGCGGTGGCTCCCAGCGATTATTACCTATTCCCAAACTTGATAAAAGAACTTCGCGGGAAGAAATTTTCAAGTCATGATGAAGAAATTCAAATACGGCTTAACCTTTTTTTTTTTGAGACAAAGATATAGGAACATTTTTTTTCGAAGGTATACCTAAGTTGATTGAACGATCAGAAAAATGTATTAGGGTAGCAGGTTCATACTAAATAAGTATAGAAAAGGAAAAATAAATTTGTATTTTTATTACCACATCTTCAAATCAAATCAAATCAAAAATATTTATTTGCCAGAATATGGTACATAAGGTGTTACAGTAATTTTATTTCAGCATATCCTGCCATAACATGGCGTGCAAATGTATTCGCAGTCAGCGATGTCAATTAATATAAATTACATTCTATTGTCTTGTCTTCTAAATAGTCCTTAATGGTATAATATCTTTTACATAATAATAGTTTGAAAAGTATTTTTTTAAACATTGTCAAAGGTAGGTCTTACCCCCAATCCGCGATCTTAGTACGTATCGGAATCGAAATGACCTATTTTTATTATTTACTCCTAAAATTTATTTATTTCTCAATTAATTTTAATTATTTCGTCCAGGTACACCATATCATCTGGCGGCCGTGAAAGGTTTTTCAAAGAGTTTCTTGTGTTTTTCACTAATAACACTAACTAACAATTTGCAGTGTATTTAGAGTGCTAATTACCTTAACAAGACTTGTATTGCCTCATCAATCGAGTTCTAGAGCCTTTGTATTTTTGAAAGAGTTATTAGTGTTCATTAGATGTAATGAAAAGGGGGCTCGTGGCTAAGTAACAACAGCCGCACGGGTCGATCGATCAGCTTAAACTACGCTTGCCGGGGTTGGTTCGTGAATGGGTGACCATCTTTACATAAGATGCCCCCCGAGGTCCCGAGGCCCCTCCGTGCTTCGAAAAGCACGTTAAGCCGTTGGTCCCGGCTGTCATTCGTGGATCTTTGACAGACGTTACGGGTTGTCAGAAGCCCGAAAGTCTGACAACCAGTCTTACCAAGGGGTATCGTGGTACTCAACAGGAGCGTAGCCTTCATACAACCCGATTCCTATCAGCTTCCCTTCGGAACAACCACTCTTCTTAATGTCTATTATTGCCAAATAATATGGTACACCTGTGTGTGTAACTGCGTATCACATCACATCACATAATTATATTTAATACCAGTTTAATACTTCATAAGATTAAAAACCTAGTTTTGTGTCTGAGTTGATGAGAACTGAAAAATTTTTTCTTCGACTTCCCTCTAATGATAATTGTAGCTGCGCCACTGTTACTCAGTAACTGGGCTGTGGAGGTCAGATAGGCAGTCGCTTCATGTAAAATACTGGTATTCGGTTGCATCCGGTTAGACTGGAAGCCGACCCCAACATCGTTGGGAAAAGGCTAGGCAGATAAGATGATGATAGATGTAATAAAAAGATACCTGCAGTATTACTGTCTCTCCTCTAATCTTGCTCTCTCCCTTTAACCCATATAAAGGTTGTCTTAAAAAGATCGCCCATTGAGTCGCCTTATGTAAAATCTACAGTTAATATCTGTAATTTAACATAAGAAAATGGACAGAAAAACCATCAAAGGAAGTATGTCTGTTGCGTTTTAAAATAACCTTGTTTTTATTATTTTCAACATTGGCATTTCCCATGTATGTAATGTTTTAATTTAATTTTTTTACCCATACCATTAACCTTTCGTATGCTAATTACAGACACAATTAAAAAGCCACTGTGTCTCGTGTAGTTCAGCGTTCGTATACGAAGGGTTAAGCCTGATTTACACGGTGCGATGTAACTGCCCGATGGCATACCATAAGTTAAAGCAACATTAAAAGTCGCATCGTCTAAACAGTATTTATACAATGCAAGTTATTTGTTGCTTCAATTTTATGGTATGCCACAGATAAGACTTGCATCGTGTAAACGCACCCGAATTAGTTATGAACTACCAAAAAAAATAGCAATGATGGCCATTCAAATTCAGAACTAAGAGAAAAATTATATTTAAAGACGAATTCTAGGAAAGGAGATGTTTCAAAATGTATGGAGCCCCGGCCATGTATTGGTACACCCTACTAAAAAATGGGGAAATACAATTAAAACAGTTTCCAATCATCCAATTACTTTTAATTGGCTTTGTTTGGTAGTAAAGTACAAGAATGTACAATTGAAATTGCAACACACAACAAAAACCCATCATGGCGGTAAGTTGTCATGTTGATTGATTATTGACGTTTAACATGTTTACTTCTGTCATATTACATTGTCAAAGAGAATCATAACATTGTCGTACTTTTAGTCTGCAATATTATTTTAGATCTAATTGTAAAGTCGAAAATCTATTAAAGAAATCTGACAGATTGTGGTAGCTTGATGTACTGGCGTCTGTACATATAGTCCTGACCTCCAACCTCATAGGTTGAACTGAGATATGCCAAGATTTTTACTTATAGCATAAACGTACAAAATACAAACATTCAATAGTCGAAATATTAACTCAGACAAAAACAATGTAGCGATCTTTTGATTCAACTATCAAAAACAAAATCACAAAATCCAAAAAACGAAAGCCAGGTTGTTAAAAATAACTCGAGAGAACAACATCGGAACACGATCGACAACGAAAGCGACTGAAGTGACAGTAGACAATTCACGATCTATGATCAATGGTCGATCTATGGTTTACTGTCATTGGTTTTTAACCACAGAGTACCTAAATTGGCGAGACGCCATATTGAAAGTCGATAAAATAATTGATAAATATCAAATTATTACAAGAGAAATATGCATTTATGCAATTTATCAGTATTTTTCCCGAATTCCACGGATTTTTCTCGATTTTTCGAGGTATTGTACATATTCTGGGCCCATTTTGAAACATCTCCTTTCAGAAAAAAAAAATCACCTAGACTATTTAACAGCATTTAAGCACCCTATGGTGCTTAAATGTTGCTAAGGGGTAAGACTATCACGTCCCGGGAATACGTCGAATTACAAGTCGCCCTGTAGGGCCTCACAGAGCCTGCCTGAGGGCCTGTAGGGCCTCGGATCAGAGTTCGAACAGTAATTTCCACCATGCAGTGTCTGTCAATCTGAGATCTAACAACTTACCTATATCACATGCTTTAAAGCTTTATGAGTGAGTGACCTAAGGGCAAAGAAACCTTTTGAGGTCGTTCTTTTAACAATACCTGCTAGGGTTTCTCCTGTAAACTCTTGTATTTTGAATCAAGAGAGTAAGAAAATGCGTTTATTGGCATAATAAAACACACCATTTTACAAATAAAACAATGCGTTTTAGACTGTATTTAGAGGGCTCCCACTCAAAACTGCGATGCGATGCGAATTCGAAGTTTTGTATGGGAGCCCTGAATGCAAGCACAAAACCATAAACTTGCACCTCACACGCAGGTGTTGCATCCCCGTATATGCAAGCTACTTGTTAGACATCAATCTCACTTCCAAAATATTTACCTCTACCCTCTTATCGCCACTTGTTCAATCCGTTTGTGTCCAAATACCTCGTTTACAAGCATTCATACATTTTGTGGCAGTTCAAGGCTAAACATTTTTCGGCTTGGCACGGTACATAGCGAACTGTTTACTACGAGTTAAAAGAATCGTATAACTATGATAAAAATGTTATAGCTTCGTAGAATATTTTTGTACGTATGTGAAATGTATGGAAGTTGAATGTGGTGTACATTTTCTTTGTTTTAAACATTTTCTGGCGTTTCCTTCCTTGTGTTCTGTGGAAGATTTTGAGTGTTTTTGAAACGTGTCTTGGAATTTATTGAGGATAAATGATGTCTCTTTTTCGATATCATGAAAAGCGACTAAAGTACTTAAGGGGCTAACGCTTTTTGTCACCTCTCTCCCATTTTAAGAATGTTAAATTAAAAAATGCTTTTTTGAAAAATGTTATTAATTAGCGAACTAATAAATAATAATAATTTATTAGGTAATTATTAAAAACACATTTTTATTATGGCATTTATTTAACTCATCTCAAAAACATATCATAATAAGTATTATACACAACTCAATATGCAAACTCAGCTCAATATGTCGCACCTTCAGAATAGTAGTGACTTAACTCAAAAATCTAAGAAATCGAGTTACGATCTTTTTTTGCTCATAGGTATGTCACAAAAGATAAACTTAACTCAATACAGAAATCAAATAATTGATAGGTTTTCATACAAAATTAATTAATTAAATCAGTTCAAAGTTTAAATCATCATCAGTTTGCAGTTTCAAAACTTTGTTTTCGTTTTCCCAAAAAAATGATTTTTTGAGATACGTCACTACTGTTCTGAAGGTGCGATGTATTGAGCTAAGTTTATTAGATAACACAATAGAAATGTGTTTTGAATAATTACCTAATAAATTATTGTTATTTATAACACAACATCACGCCTTGTTTCCCCGAAGGGTTAGGCAGAGGTGTACATATAGTACTCCCACATTTCGCCAGTTATGTTTAAGTCCCATTTAATAGGGGGCGAACCTATTGCCATCTACCAGGCACAAATCCAGACTCCGGGCTGCTACTGAGAATTATTATATAAAGGGTCTTTCAACAAGGACGGGTCGATGTTAAAATTGAATAAAACAAGATGTGTGTGAGATATTAACGAAATTTATTTTTTATTTAAAAGGCCCATTTATGCCATTATGGATGGAATATGACATCGTTCAAATGTCCGCCGCGGCTTCGTATGGTGGCACGAATCCGAGAGGTCCAATTTTTAATGACTCTGCTGCATAGATCCGGCTGAATCCGAGCGATGGCCTGCGTTATGTTGGCTTTCAGGGCAACGGTCGAATGTGGTTTATTGGCATAGACCTGCGACTTCAGAAAACCCCACAAGAAAAAGTCGAGCGGAGTCAAATCACACGATCTTGGTGGCCAATTCACGTCACCTCTGCGAGAGATAACTCTACCCTCAAACCGTTCATGCAGAATGTCGATTGTGTCGTTCGCTGTGTGGCAAGTAGCGCCATCTTGCTGGAACCACATGTCGTTCACGTCCATATTGTTCAATTCAAGCCAAAAGAAATTGTTTATCATTGATCTGTAGCGCGTACAGCGGCGATGTTCTCGGCCGATCTGGCATTCCTTTGACGTAAAGGTGTTGGTTGGTTGTTTACCGAAGCGGTCGTCTCAAATTTAGTCACCAATCGTTGGAGAGTGAACTTTGAAGGGCCACCGCGTCTGCCGTAAAATGGGCGCAATGCGCGCAACGTTAGCACTAACGAACACTCATTTTGATAATAAAGTTTTATCATTTGCACATGCTGCTCAACCGTGTAACTTGCCATGGTGATTTGGCATCACTGACTGCATAATATACAACAGATTTTACAGATCCCACCAAAATAGTATGGCTGCCACAGACTGTCAACATCGACCCGTCCCTATTGGAAAACCCTTTATTAGTTCGCCAATTGATTAAATTTTATTCAAAAGGCATCTTTTCATATAACATTCTTATTTGATCCCGTGTGAGCAAGCGAGGTGACAGCCCTCTTAATTAGCAGTTGTGCCTTTGGAAGACACTAAACCATAAATCTACGTCGCTTTCATTATAGGCGACAAAACAATTATATTAGGAAACCAAAAGAATTGGCCACAGCATCTTCTCAATCGATTCAGCCTATCGCAGTTCATTCCAAGATATTGTGGTCTTTCCAAAGTTGCGCCACGACCCTCGGTTCTTCTCCACCTTCCATCCATACCCAGTCTAACTCAGCCACCTTTTTAAGGTCATGGGCCCATCTAGCTTCTGGAAGTACCATTTTTTCCGTGGGGAAATCCTTATGGATACCCTCCGTCTGGGTAGAACGGAGGGTTATATCGGACTCATACCGACTAAAACCCCACTGTTCTTTCCAGTACCATAAGTCGGAGGCCCAGGAGATACTTGTACATTCACCGCACCCCCGACTGGAAACAGCCCGCCATGCCTAGCGGGACCATGACCCTACGTCCTCCCATTAAGGCGCGCATTTAATACTGCGTGCGACCTCTATGAGCCTGACTACTCGAGCGACGAAACAGCCCCAATTTCGTCGCCCGCAAGCCCTTCTGGAAGTACCTGCCATACCTAGGTACGGATTCACGGTCTCCACTTTTGAAGACAATACTCTAATGTGAATAAAATACAGTTTGCAATATCTACAACTTTTCTGTTATATCTAATCTATGAGGATTAACTGTAGCAAGATATTAAAGGGGCTGGCTCAGGCTGATTTATTGCTTATCTTTGTTTTTCATTTCATAAAACCATTAATTTCTTTTACCTCTGAAGCAACAAGCGTCAATGAATACTCTGCGTCGCTACCCGCCTGTTTGTAAGTAAATGACCTTGAATTCAATGCTGAAGCCATACCTAAGCTTTATGCTTTGTTCTCGTTTATAAACAAACTGTAGAGCTTATCGAAGTGGTTATAATCGAAACTCTATTCTAACGAGAACGATATTTTAGAAAAAAAAAAAGCAAATAACGAACTTAAGGTCTATAAAATGGTTTTTAAGCATTGTCATATCGTAATCCTTATCATATCAGCCTGGAATCTGGGTATAAGCCTCCTTTCCTTAATATAACATCACGCCTGTATTCCCCGAAGAGTTAAGCAGAGGTGTACCTATAGTACATCAACATTTCGCCAGTTATGTTTAAGTCCCATGTAACAGGGGCCATTCCATCAACCGGATACTAATCCAGACTCGGAGGCTGCTACTGAGAAATACCAGATGGAAAAATCCAATAACACCTTAAGACGCTATGATCCTGAGCCGCGTACTGAACTGAAGTAGGCTCGCGAGTGGTTGCCTCGCGCATTTGGTAGGTATTTAAACATAGTAATTATTTTAATAATTTTATCAAGACAAACTCAGCGAATTGTGCTAAGCCTACGTAAGTACTACCTTTTCATTTAATTAAAAAATAAGAATAAAAATGTCTGTTTTGTAGCTATGATATTGATTAAACATTACGAAAAGGGATAACTTTGGGTTTATTTTCTATCCATCAAAGTTAATCTAATCGTGTTATTAAAAGCGATTGCATATCCTCAATTTTTTTTCAGAATTTTATAGCCCTGTTTTTTATGTTTCCCATGGATTCAAAAAACTAGTAAACGCGGTCTCTGTTGGATCATAGTGCCTTAATAGCAATCCTAATAAAATTAAAAAAAAATTACCTAGTTCATAAATCTGTAATTCCATCCCCACGATGTCTAGTTAACTAGTATTTATAATCTCATACATCATCTGCCTAGCCTTTTCCCAACTATAATGGGGTCGGCTTCCAGTCTAACCGGATGCAGCTGAATACCAGTATTTTACATGGAGCGACTGCCTATCTGACCTCCACAACCCAGTAACTGGGTAATACGATACCCCTTGGTAAGACTGTCAGATTTATAATCTCATACATCGTCCCAAATGTCCAGCCCCTGCAGTCTCGATAGTGATTGGTTCGCTAGACCTCAAAATTGCTTGACAATGTGATTTTTTCGTGCTTGTCAAACAGTTTTTACCGTCTATGGACCTCATTATGACTTTGCGACTGAATTCGGTCGTAAAGCAATCGCTATCTATGTCGAGACGGCAGACGCTGTTCCTAAGTTCCTATAACTACAACGAATCGTTTTGTTTATCATTGCGTGTTTGTTTTAAAGTAGCACAATGATTCTATTAAAAGCTGCGGCCTGAAGACAACTTTACTTTCAAACGCTACTAATAGATTTGAAGTGTTGAATGATATTTTCGTTACCCCACAGTGATTACAATAGATTGCTAAAGATATAAGAGTGTTCTGAGTTGAGCTACATGATTACTGACAAATGCGTGAAGACTGGACAGGTCCACAAATCTGTGTGGTTCTTTCCCGAAAAGACCATCTCAAAAGGCATGTACATGGTCCTCGAATGGCTTGACCAAGATTATGTCTGGACTTTAAAAGAGACTGTGACCTCTGAGTTTGCTTCGGTCTTTCTTCTCAGAGTAGTCAATTAGGAAACATCGATTTTATCTAGTTTTAAAATTTAAGTTATTTTTGACGTATAAAAGTGTTTTTTTTTTAGCCAATTTACAGAAATAAATATCATTTATCATCAACGGCTGGTTACCTACTGCGCATACCGTGGAATTGTAAAATAAAATACCCAATCAATTCACGCAACGGAATATCTCTCTCTGGTTTGAAAGCCCGCGTGAAACTAGGTCGGCACAGCGTCACGCTGACGTCGGGCCGTGACGTCATTGCCCCTCCCCTGCCACGCCTCACACGTACTTGCGTAGTTGTTGTGTTTGCGGTGTGTGTGTGTATAAGGAAGTGTTGTGTTGGGATTTTCGTAGGTTTCAGGGTTTTTCAGACTTGTGTTTGGAAGTGTTTTGACTTTTTTATAAAACATAGCATACTCGTGTTAAATATAGGTAATTATAATAGCATAAACATGTTCGGCTAGGATATAACAAAGCATGCAAAGTTTCAAGGCTTGACAGGGGGGAGCCCCTTTCAGCCCTTGAAATTTTGGGGGAGGGTTTAAAGTGTGGGTTAGTGTTATTGTATTTTTTTTTATTTCTGCATGCGAATAGGTACTGCGGAGATGAGTGATTAAAGATGACCAAAAAATTCTGCTATCAATTTTTTGGGACGAAGTTCTTTTACGCGGCTTGCGATAGGATTTGACTAGTAGAAAACGTCACGCGCGTTCATACTATAAAACCGTTCATACTTCAGTGTAATTCCGATAACGTGTTTTAATACAGAGCCATCTAGAATAGTTTTTTGAAAAACTGTCATGGGTGACTGTATTAAAAAAAAAAACTTTTGACAATGGATACTTGAAACCATACTAGATGGCTCTGTATTAATATATAATATACAGCGAAAGGAACTTCGTTCAAACTTGGAACACGACACCTCCCAACTTTTTTTTTTCATTTGATTCACTGATTACTGTAAAAAAAAAAACAGTGAAGAAACCTAGGCTTAAAAAATTAGGTAGTTAGAGAAAAGGCTTCTCTCTTAGCCCTGCAGTAGGGTAGATAATAGCTTAAATCTTATTATTATTAACTTAGGTATTAGTGCTAAATTGTAAGTTATACAGGGTCTTTTTAAATATAAATCATAGTTTGAGTATTATAACAATTATGAATTTAAAAAAAAGAAAACACAGAAAACTAAGGAAAGGTTTATAACTCTTCCTTAGTTTCCTCAGTAACAACAAAAAGGTGAGGGTCGCGATGGTACACAAAATGGCTGACGTCAAAGCGTCTGTCAATATTGTCTGCGTGCGCCCTTACCTTGGCAACAAATAGATGGAGTTAGTAACAGCTGATTTAAGTACTTCCATAGAATTTTGATAAATATTAACGTGTACCTGCGTCATATTTTGAAGGGAAGCGTGGTGAGTATGGATGGTTTTTAACAGACGAAAAGAAAGGAGGAGCTTCTCAAGTCGACGCGTATTTTTATTTTATTTTTATGTATGACCACGCATAACTTTTTACAGAGTAGTCCGATTTGAACGATTCTTATTTTATTAGAAAGAGTAGACCTCGAAGTTGGTCCCATGTAAAATTTATTAACTTTGCTTGGGGATTTTTTGAGTTAGCTTCAATAATACGTATTTTTCCCACTTAGTCTAAGTGGGTGATGTTATAATAACTTCCTGTCACTGTAATTTACATAGCAGGTTGGTATACGAATTTGTGTGGGGTAGGTACCATAACTAAAAAGTGAACAATAAAAACTTTTTCACATAAACAAACAACCGATTTCCAGAAAAACCCACTACAGAGTGAAAAATAACTTTAATTTTGGAAGTCGGTGGCAAAAACGAAAATACAAAATCAACTTTGTAGGGTTTTTTGGAAGTCGGTTGTTTTTTTTTTTTTTTTTTGTAAAAAAGTTTTTTTAAGTTGATGTGAAAGTTAGGGGAAAGGAATGCAAGCCGGCCCCAGCAGGTACGAAGGTCCACCTACATAATTTTGAAAAGAATAACGCCATCTTTGAATGTGTGATGTCATGAGGAAGCTCTTCATGCTCCCGTCTTGGTCAGCGTACTCAACGCCTCCCGCCGTCCACGTTAACTCTGTTTTAGCAAGGAAAGTTGGTTTTTCCATGTTCTGATGTAAAACTGACGATTTTCAATTGACCTACGGTTTCCTTTGGCTTAAGATAATTATGTTCAAAGTAACAATGAAAAGGTAAGGGTCGCCATTGTACCTACACAAAATGGCTGACGTCAGAGCGTCTATCAATATTGTCTCCATGCGCCCCTACCTTGGCAACGTATAGGTAGCTAGGATGGAGTTAGTAACAGCTGATTTATTTCTATGTAATTTAGATGAATAATAACATTTAGTGCCTGCGTCATTCAATTCAATTTTGTAAATGTGAGTACCATGGAGCGGTTTTATGTTATGATGTAGGTATGTTGACTTGAAAGAGTATGGCAGTTGAGAGTATGTCATGCTCACTTAAACGTCTCGCTGATGGTGGCGCGTGTGTTGGATCATTCGGTTCCCTACAAAATGGTTGAGCTGGATGGTGCTGATCCACGCGTCATGTTCGTGAACGGGCGCCGTCAGTGGAGACTGGTCATCTCTTAGCTGCCAGGGCTTATTTTTAATCTTATATTTTGAATTGTTTTAATTATCTATTTTTTACATTGTTCTCACATATAGAAGCAACAAGGACAATGTACCCAGGATTTTGTAACAATTTTGATTTAAAAGAGTGTCCATGGAGTTTCTTGCCCATTCTTCTCCATAGAGATCTACGTTTTGGAATGGGCGACTAGCTTCAATTATCTGACTAACTCTTTAACAATTCAAAAGTGCCTGTAATTGGTTTAATTGAAATAAATGCTTTGAGTTTGAGTTCATATGTAGTTAAAGCAAAGCGACTAACGACCGAACCCAATAACCTATCTATCACCAATTTTGGCATACCGACTGGAGATTGAAAACCTATCTACTATCTATGATTTTAACGTCCCAATAATATATGTGAGATTATGGAATCTTACCGGCCTGACATAAGGACGGATAGAATTACAATGTCTACCATCAATAGCGATCTGTCTTTTACTGAAAATAGGTTATTGGGTTCGGCCGTAAGTGGTTATGCTTTTAAGGGGGAAGCGGTAAGGCTGCCCGCGAAAATCAAATTTACTCACGATTTTTGCAATTTACAGCTTAGTGTCTGGGTGTATGTTGATTGAAGTATGATTCGCGACCGTAACATATATGTATTTACGAAGTATAATCATTAGAATCAGTAATACAACTGCCTAAGTTAGTACGAGTATAATTCTCAAATGTCAAGATTTCATGAAATAGTCATTCAAAAGGATTACTTGGTCTTAGAGAGTTGTATTGTTGTTGTTGTGTTGTTGTTATTGGATTTTAATGATTATAATTCTGTAAATACATATTTGTTACGGCCGTGAATCATATTTTAATCAACATACAACCTAATACTGACCTACAAATTGCAAAAAAACATAATAAAGGATGAATTCCGCGGGCTACCCTGGCGGTTTCGAGAATTTTATACACTTACTGGGATTTTCTCTTCGACTATCACTTACTACGAGTAAGAGGGACAGTAGTGTTACTGTCCCTCTTTTTACTAGGTATTCATTTATTTTTCAAACTTACTTGATTGATCAAAACATTCGCAAACTTAATGCTAAGGTTTCGTATGTTTAATCCATATCTAATCTAATCTAACTAGCCTGTACTGTCCCACTGCTGGGCAAAGGCCTCCCTCTGCAACAACAATCCACACAATTCTGTCTTTTGCTAGGCCAGTCCTTTCGGTAGGAGTCGAGCTCATCCCGCCATCTTCGTCTCGGCCTTTTTTCTTGGATGGGAAATCATCAAATGACTTCTCCCGCTCTGGGCGGAGCGGGAGGGCGTGTCAGACTTTTACTGACTAAAACCCACCCGTGTTCCTTCAGTTGCCTGTGCCGAGGCCACGGTAACTCTTTCAAACATCCCGCGACCCTGGCTGGCATCGGCCCTAGCGGACCCCGTCAATTAGTGCTGACATCTCTTTGATGCGCGCGTGGAACACAACGCGCCGTCGACCTGGGATCTTCGTCTCGGCCTGCCGCGAGGTCATCGTGCGTTTAGTGGGACCCAATCGGTGGTTATCTTAGCTCATTTGTTGTCTGATATGCGGCAGACATGTCCGGCTCAGTCCGACTTAAGCTTAGCGGCTTTTAATCCATATAAATAAAATAAAACTGCTGACTAACTTACTGACTGACTCATCAACGCCCAGTCCAAACCCTTGGTCCTAAAAGCCTGATGCACAGAGGTTAAGAGGTTTCCTTTATGATGTTAACAAGGTTTTTCGAAATTCCCGCAGATAGGGGAATATTGGTCGGTCAAGTCGCCTGCGAAGTGCTATTAACAGACTCCAAAAAACGGAGAAGGTTCTTTGTTGGTCGGAATCTTTTTTTTATGTATGGTCCCCGATAACTCGAAGATGGCTGGACCGATTTGGAAAATTTATTTTTTTGTTTGAAACGGTATACTTTCTAGTAGTTTTTGAGTTAGCTTCAATAATACGTATTTTTGCCACTTAGTCTATGTGGATGATGTTATAATAACTTCCTGTCACTGTAATTTGTTTAGCACAGGTATTCGAATTTGTGTAAGGTAGGTACCACAACTAAAAAGAAAAAGAAAAACTTTTTTACAAAAAAAAAAAAAAAACAACCGACTTCCAAAAAAAAACTACACAGTTAAAAATAACTTTAATTTCGGAAGTCGCTGGCAAAAAACAAAAAAAATACAAAATCAAAGTCACCGACTTTCGAAATTTAAGTTACTTTTCACTTTGTGGTGTTTTTTTTAGAAGTCAGCTATTTTTTTTTTTGTACAAAAAGTTTTATCAATATAAATAAATATGAATGTTTGTCTTATATGCGCTGCCATACCATTATTCCGTTAGCGATAAAACTTTGTTCTGCAATGAAAACTCAATGCAAACTTTTTCAAGTCTAAAAAACTGAATAATTCCACGGGAACAACGGGAACATCATCAACCCACACTTTTGAACACGCCTCCGTTTTGAAGTGTCCCAGCACCCCTAAATACGAGTATTAGCAAAGTAAACTCGCCGCCCCTAGTTTGCGTTACAGCCGTTTTGCACCCCCATAGGGCGGGTCACCCCTAGATCGAGCTAAAGGCGGATTGTGTTTACTTGCGTTACTTATTATTTATTGTGTATTTCGATGTCCGTGTTAGCAAGACAGGTGTATTTTGTAATTACAGCACCCCTGGTTTTTGATGCTGGGTGAATTTTGATTTGTGTGTGGGTTCTTTTTAAACACAAATTAATAATACTTACCGATGATGATGTAATATAATATAAATAAAATTGAAATCTGTTTTATAATGTCAAAATAACAACTTTTTACTTAATGCATACGAAAGTATACAGGGTACGGGGAGCAGGGGGTGTACAGGGTGGGTAAGGGACAGCCTTCCGCAAACGAACAGGGTGCATTCAGCTACTTATTTTGAATCGAATTCCACCGGAAATATTCTCAGGAAAATTATCATTTTTTATCGTTTTTTCAGTTACTATTCCTTTATTTCAATGTAAAATTACATTTTCTGCACGCAGCACTCCATTTATGCAAATAAAACAGCTAAAATAAAAAAATCAGCAATGGATGTTGAAATACTCGGCGGCCGAAGGCTCGCTGCGCTGCCGTTCGCTACGCGCGTTTTACCATGGTTACAATACATTGCGTGTGAGGTAAGAAAACAAATCAGGTTTATTGGATACCCATAACGTTCCTGAAATGATTTCATATACCGGTCATCTAAGTATGATATACTGAATGCACCCCGTCAGTCTGCGGAGGGCTGTCCCTTACACCCGGTATACTTACGGTACTTATAACAAAAAAACTATTTTTGTCTGGCTGTCTGTCTATTTGTTTCGGCTAGTCTCCGAAACGGCTGGACCGATTTTGGCGAAACTTGCACTGGCAGATAGCTTATGTTACGGGGAGAAACTAAGCCTACTTTTATTTTAGAAAAATTATTAGGGTTCTGCGCTAAAAAATTTAAACCCATGAAATCGTGAACAAAAAGTCGGATTTGAAAAATTATTTTCGCATTTGGTAGCCCAATTCTCGAGGATAGTTATAGGCTATTTTACATCACGCTACGACCTTTAGGAGCAGAGTAAAAAGAAAAAGTTAGAAAGAACACTAAGCGAAAACGAAGTGATAGCACGGGCAGGCGATGCAACGCGACGGGTCGGGGGACGAGGGAGTTTTATTAAAATGTGGCTGTTATTTTAGTATATTGTGTATCTTGCGACTTCCACGCAAACGAAGTCGCGGGACACAGCTAATTATTAATAAAATATAAATTGTGCTATATGCTCACCCCCTATTACATACGACTTCTTCAATAACTGGCGAGATACACACACACACACACACACACACACACACACACGATACACACACGCTACACACGTCTGCCTACCCTATTAGCGAATAAAGACGTGGTGTTATATTAATTTTATACTACGAGTACTACTCATACTTTTACCTTAAGCACACCTTTAGGCTGCTTGTTCATTGTCGCGGAGCGAGGCAGCGGAGCGGAGCGAGGGAGTAATGCGGTGCGGAGTTGCGGACTGTGTCTGTCCATTGAAGCGGAGCGAGGTAGTGTGGAGCAGAGTTGCGGATTGTGCGGAGCTAGGCCGAGTTCACGCGACGAGTAATTTGAGCGGGCGGCGGCGGGAGATCAGTTCAGTTATACGTGAAATTACTCCGCTTTCCGGTTTTGTATGAGTTTTTAAACTATTTCACATATCCCTGTCCCCACACTCAATTGGTTAACATATTGGCACAGCTCCGCTCCGCTCCTCCTCTCCGCTCCAGTAGACAGTCAGCCCAAACAATGTGCTGAATGGGTAAATAAATCTATTATTATGACTGTAATCTTCGAAAATCTCCATGCTACGACCTTGCTACGGTGCTACGATACTCGTAGAATCTCGTAGCGTTCAGGTAGTCAAAACGGACCTTTAAGATAGGCTGAAGAAATCTGTACAAGAGACTAAAATTCGTTAATAAATGCTGTTTTTCTACCGAGAATCATAAATACTACACTTTGTACTAAAGCTACGGTTTCTTAGAAGAGCGGTGGCCGCCACACAACGGCCGCAGTGACGGCTGTCATGAAAATCATGGCGGTGTGGTTTGACTTGAAAAACGCTCTCTAGGAAAACATCCCAACTTTATTTCATAAATAACGTTTCAGTTACGTTATTGGCCAGTAAATAGGGATGGGTAAAAAAAAATTATATATTTAGTCCGTCAGTCAGATAATAAAAAAATATTAGATACGTATTTTTTGCTTAATAAAAAATGACTTAGATAAAACGCATTAAAGTTGGAGAGTGGGGGCTCGCTACGTCACAACTCAGTATAAAATCTAGCAAGGCGTGACGTCATGCCACATTTTAACTCAATGCATCGCCGTAATCTTTTGATTACGTCAAAAAAGAAAAAATACGTGTCTAATATTTTTTAATAATCTACCTGATGGACAAAAAAATTTTTAGTCATCTCTATTGCGGACACTGTGGCGGCCACCGCTCTTGTAGGAAACAGAACGTTAACAGAAAACTTTGTGAGCAAAATGTCCTAGAACCAAAAATTCGAGGATATGTGACTCACAGAGAGGAGGCCTGTGTCCCAGCAGTGGGAACGTTATAGACTGATTTTGAGCTAAGTACGAAAAATGGGGGGTATTAAAGGTATACTTCTGCCTAGCCCTTTAGGGATTACAAGCGTGATGTTATGTGTGTGTGTGTCTACGTTACTACAGAACTACAGTATTTCATAGCACGAGTAATAGTTTACCTCAAAGACATACACACTAAGCTTCATAAAGGCACAATATTTATCAAAAGTACAAGTTGTAATTTAAATAACTAACAACCTCTTAAGGGGTCATTGTACTCATCATGATAAACAACTTTTATTATGGGACTAAACCTGTAATCGCGAAAAAAAACAGCTGTTCCCTACATTTTGACGAGTTATGCGAACATATGTAAATGTAGGGAACAGCTGATTTTTTTCGCGATTTCAGATTTGGTCCCATAGTAAAAGTTCTTCATAATGATGAGTTCAATGACCCCTTAAGAGGTTGTCAGTTATTTAAATTATACCATGTATATCATCATCATCATCATCATCATCATCATCATCATCTGCCTAGCCTTTTCCCAACTATATTGGGGTCGGCTTCCAGTCTAACCGGATGCAGCTGAATACCAGTATTTTACATGGAGCGACTGCCTATCTGACCTCCACAACCCAGTAACTGGGTAATACGATACCCCTTGGTAAGACTGGTTGTCAGACTTTCGGGCTTCTGACGACCCGTAACGACTGTCAAAGATCCACGAATGACAGCCGGGACCAACGGCTTAACATGCTTTCCGAGGCACCTATACCAATAATGATAACACACAAAGTTCTAGTATTCTGACAAAAATCTACATTCTACTACGTTGCTACGCTGCTACGAACTTCGTAGACCCTCGTAGTCGTAGCGCTACGAGAGTCTACGGTTTTACAAGGGCAACTTATTTAGTTATAATTTTTGTAAATGGGCTAGAATAATTGTTGATAGATTAGGTAATTACGTCGATCATAGCGATATTACTTTGTATTACAATAATATAACTTCACCATATTTAGCTTGACCTGAGTTTTTTTAATTGCTATTTTATATTGACAAAATATAATTTCCATGAGCTTGTAAATTTACCAGCAACACTAGTTCCACATAGAAACACTTACACCGTGCCATTTTAATTATCTTCCACAGTTCTTGTATTCAATGTGTAGGTAAAATAATAATAAATAAAAATATTTGTTTTCACAAGTTGTTTTTTGTGGGTGTACTATGTATATAGGTACACCTCTGCCTAACCCTTCTGGGAAACAAGGCGTGATGTTATGTTAAGTTCTTTTTTAGGAATGGATAGTACATAATTATTTTATTACTATTACAAACCTGTAATGTCCCACTGTCGGGCAAAGGCCTCCCTACTCTCCGTCCACTTCTCTCTGTCACTAAATTTTCTCACTTCTCTTTTCTGGCTACTAAAGACCAGGGGGCCAACCACCACCTCTTAAAGCAGTGTTATTTTAATGTTACTTCAGTGTGAGAAAGAGATGGAGCTATACAGGACGTCTAGCTCCATCTCTTTCCCACACTGAAGTAAGATTACAATAATACTGCTTTAAGAGGTGATGGTCTAGCTCCTGTCCTCAAGTCCGAAGGAGTCCAACCCATCCCGCCGTCTCCGTCATGTCGCTTGCCATTTAAAGTTGCTCTTCGTCTGACATGCGGCTGATGTGTCCACTTGTCCAGCCCAATTCCATTCAAGCGTGTCGGTTTTCCAAGGAATTGATTGATAATAGTATCCATTCATAAAGGAGAACTTGTAAAAACAATTTTTTTTTTTAACTAAATAATGTCAGTTGGCCATAAAATGGCACGGTTTTTAATTAATCGTGTAGGTAAAGTAGGCCGCACTTCAGTGGTAACAAAACTAGTATCAGCTGGCGTACGGCGTACTACGCAAGGCCAGCTCAAGGTAAGTGTAAGCACTGGCATGCGGTCGACTGTACAACATTACCACATCACCGACGCAAAACTCTGCAGCTCAACTCAAAACTCTGCAGCCCACCTCACCACATTCCATTTCACACTCCGCAATCATTCTCATCAGGTCAAACTGCTGCTCGCGCAGGTCTCCATCGTACCGGGTCACGAAGCCGTCCATCGATGCTAGTGCCGACCCCCAGGCGATGCCGGCGCATCATCTGCTGGAACCCTCATCTTCTATGAAAGAGAACCGGCCGCAGTTGAAAGGACCGAGACCTATTGGATCTAGTGTGTCGGGTGAGTATTTTTTTTATAAGCCCGTATTCCACCCAGTGTTATTGTTATACCAAAAATAAGACGCTTAGTTATACATAAAAGTAAATGGCCCAAATTAAAAAAAAAACTGGTGAATATTAAAATGTATCAACACAAATAATAATTGCGTAACACATTTTCAATAACAATCCGAACGACTTTAAAGGAAATTCTAGCTAATCCATTGCTTCATATGTTTGAAAAATTCATCTGCTCAACAACGTAAATAACGCAATGAATGTTGTTGGACTGTCAAAATGAAAGGCATTGCGATTGTAAGTATGTTACGCAATTACCCGCAGGTTTTTCCTATCTGTTCACAACTACACTACATATCTTGTTGTTGAACACTGCAATTTTACTTGCAACGTTGCTCAGTCTGCATTTGAGGATATTTATCATTTCCTCAAAATAATGACCAGTGTTTCACATTGGTGTTTTGTGTTAAGGGGTTAGATGCATACCCAGTTCATAAAGCTATAGCGTGATTTGAAGCTTCTCTAAATCGAACCTTCGAGCCTAGCATATTTAAATCAACAAGTAGGATGGTTAGACTCTCAAAGGTTGTTTTGAAAGCCTTATCAATCAGGATTAATTTATTCTATGTAGTATTTTATAGTTACTTTCGTGTTATATCTATCCCTTATGTTGCATCTGCCATGTTTTCTCTCTGCATCACCCTAAGGTTGACTGGTAGAAAATGCCTCAGGCATTAAGTCCGCCTTTATACGGTATTCTTTTTACTTGTGCATAAAGTTTTAATAAATAAATAACTTAAGGTTTACCCACACCAAGTGAAGTCATGGCATGTGGAAGCTCATCTTATCCATTTTAGTCTAAAATCTGCATTCAACTATGTTCGAACTTTAAAGTCTGCAGTAAAACTTACATTGTCTTTAAATAAATGTGCAGTACACCAGCATATTCCAATGAAAAATAACTCAATTATTTAAAGTAATTGTTGACTCAACATAATATTGTAATTCAACATAACTTTAAAACGAAACTCTCAAACAAACAAGGTGAAGCAATAGAACCACTAACGTTTTTAATATCAGTAATAGCATGGCCCAAACAATGAACGAACTTCCATAGCCTTCCATTTACCTAATGAATGTTGTGTGCTGATAAAATATGAATATTTTTCTTTTTATATTAACCCCTTGTGGCGCATAACTTGCTAGTTTATTTGAGGAAAGGTGCATATGTGGGATTAAAGAGTTTTTTGCCCTTTGAAGTCTTTTGGAATTGTTAAATTATTGGTTTCATATTGGGGTATTGTGTGTTTCGTTTCTTTTGTGGCCAGTTTTAGTTATTTATGTAATTGATTAATACTACTTGATGGAAAATTCTGAATTCGGTTCTACAGTGTATTCTGCATTCAGAATATTGCTGTTTTAGGATACGTATGCCTTTTTTGTAAGGAAATGTGAGAAGTCCCGAAGGCTTCTACAATATGTCCCGGAATTAACGCACAACCTCTTAAGGGATCATTTTACTCATCATTATGGACAACTTTTACTATGGGACCAAACCTGAAATCGCGAAAAAAAATCTGCTGTTCCCTACATTTTGACGAGTTACACGAACATATGTAAATGTAGGGAACAGCAGATTTTTTTTTCGCGATTTCAGGTTTGGTCCCATAGTAAAAGTTGTTCCAAAAGTATCTGATGAAATATAAACAAACCCTAACCCAAAACTAAAGAGAATTAGTACAATAATACATTCATCTGTATTAACACAGTTTCAGCTTTATATCTCAACAATTATTGATTGAAAAACTTTATTAAATTATAATTGAAAAGACTGCACCAGTTCTAATGGGTCCTTTGCCTTTAACCCCTAAAGTTGTTCCTCAAATTAATTTAGCGTAACTTTATCATCATTTCTTGCTTATCCCAATTTATTTTGGGTTGGCGCAATACGTTTTTCTCTTCCATACTTCTCTATTCGTCGTCATCTCGGTAGTCACCCCCTTTCTCGCCATATCATCTTCCACACAGTCCATCCATCGCTTCTTTGGTCTTCCCCTACTCTTATAGCCATCCACAATTCCACTTTCATACTCAAAACTTTCCTCACAACAATTTATGGCGTTAAATAACTTTATTGTGCTTAATTTTGTACGTATGTCTTATTTGATTATTTCTATTCCTCAGATTCCATATCCCTGTCCTCCCCGGTGGCATGCTCGTCTCCGCGAGAGGACGTGCTGGGTCCTCCGATGCCGAGCAACCTGTGCGCTCTGCCGGAGGAACACCGCTGTTGCCTGCTAGGGAAGGTGCCAGGGTTGAGGGTGCGGAGACGTAGGGCCATGCTGATCTATGTGTGCGCTGCTGACTCGCAAGGTGAGTGGCTGATGGTAGAAGGAAAGCCCATAAAAGAATCCCCTTTGCCTATAAACAAAAAGTCAAGAGTTGTTTAAACGTCAAAAAATGAAGTAATGGGGAAGGTCGGGCAAAGCTAATTGTAGATGGCATGATCATAGCTAGGTCCTCACGGCCTATAGTAACTTTGACATTTCGTTCATTCACGAGTTTACTTTTATTTCGCTATTTCGTTATTTTCGGTGATTTCAATATTTTAAATCGAGTAAACGACATGGAAAGTGTTAGAATTTAAAACTACATATAAATATATCCTCAAAGTCACTTTATTCAAAATGTTTCTACTCTGTATAATTTATAAAACATCTCTACAAATAGCTTTAAGCCACCAACTTTTAATTTAAGGGTCTCTCGGGAAATGGTGGACTCCAATTTCGAAGTATTTAGTAACACAACAACGCATCATTTTCGCAAAAATAAAATAAAACCACCTCACGCCTTATATTATTAGCTTGTTGGGAACTAGCTATGACAGCGCCATTTTGACAGTTGTCTTCCCCATTATCAGTGCGTAAGTTGCGTTCGTTAACTTTTTGTTTAAGCAATGTATGAAGTAAGAAAGAATAATTGCAACCTTTGAAAACGCCTTCATTGGCTTTTGTTGTAGGAATTATTATTTTGTCCTTTTCAAATTACTGTTTGGATGAATTAAAACCGTTTATCTGAATCTTCATTTTGGGACACTTTCCCATCAAGGTGTTTTTGTTTACCTAAACCTAACCTATAAGTAACAACTCGAAATACAATGATTTTGATTGTTTGATCAAATGTTGACATTTTTTTTTTATGAAACAATAATCTATTCGCCAAAATCAAAACTTTGTTTAAATCTAATCTTAAACCCACAAAACTTATTACCTATCTTTTTTTCCATTTCCAGACTGCTGCGCAGAAAAAGGCGCGCTTCAATGTGGGGCCGCCGCTCGGCTGCGCGTGCGCGCACGGCGTCGCGGCTGGCGCGTACACGTGGCTGATCTTCACTGGCGGTCCCCTCTAGAGCAACAGCGGGATCATCGCTTCCCAGTGCTCTGTATTGCTGAGCTGGCTCGTAAGTCCTCGTTGTTATGGAGTTTATCGACGTTGCAGCTGGCAAGGTGACCTGCACTCACACTGTCAATATACAATAACCAATTGCAGGGCAGGTCAAGTTGCTGCACGTGGTTCAAAATCACTTGAAACTTGGCATAACACTTCACTTTTAGTCAAATATTTTGAATGTATGTTAATTCCCTGATTCCTGAGAAAATAGATGCCTTAGCCTTTATTTTCTAGTCCTTTTTTCAATAAAAGATTTTTACAAGTAGTTCGAAGAAATGTATTATAATTTTTATTACTGAATATCCCTTATTTCAAAATGAATAATATTAATTCATGGTTAACTGTGGTCTTCCAGGACAATCAGACCTCGGAGCAGTGGTCCCGGTGCTGTTCCTGAACTCGGGGCTGGGCACTCCGCTGCTGCCTCACACGCTGGAGTGCGCAGACTTCAAGGCAGCGCTCGAGACCGCGGAAGACGAGAGCGATAAGGTGCTGTTGAATAAATGGTAAGAAAATGGTTCAAGTAAGTTATCATGGATGCACAAAAAAAAATACTTTGAAACACTTTTTCAAGGGCTAAGTTATAACAGCCGCACAGGTCGATCGATCAGGTTAAACAACGCTTGCCGCGTTCTGTCCGTGGATGGGTGACCATCCTTACATACCAAGACCCCTCCGTGCCTCGGAAAGCACGTTTAGCCTTTGGTCCCGGCTGGCATTCTGGATCTGTCACAGTTGCTACGGGTCGTCAGAAGCCCGAATGTCTGACAACCGGTCTTACCAAGGGGTATTGTAATACACAGTAACTGGGTTGTGGAGGTCAGATAGGCAGTCGGTCCATGTAAAATAGTGGTATTTAGCTGCATCGGGTTAGACTGGAAGCCGACCCAATATAGTTGAGAAAAGGCTAGGCAGATGATGATAGACTGTTCACTTTCAAGAAAAAAGTACAAAATTATTTTTAACCTACTCTTCTAGCCGACCCCAATACAGTTGGGAAAAGGCAGGCAGATGATCACTCTTCTTTAGCCCCGCTTACATCACAAATCATAGAAAGCGCTAAACGTATTAAAACGTCTTCCTATTTGTCAATCCTTTTTGAAGTTAACTTGGCAGAGACAGAATGATGTTTTCGTAATATGGATGTTTCGCATTTAGTCATGTGTGCTGCAAGTGGGCTTTAGTGTCTACCATCATAGTTTTTAGGACTAATTTTCTGCCACGAAATGCTCAGTTAACTCTTAGGAGTTCTTATACCTAGATCTCTCCAGTTAAAGAAGTCCCTACTCCTAAATCCCTTAACTCAACTTCTAACCTCTCAACCTTCCCAAACCCAGGTACACACTAGACGCCAGCACAACGCCGCCATGCTACCGGCTGGTCCGGGGCGCGCCGGCGCGCTGGCGGCGCGAGATGGCCAAGACGCTCAACGTGCTGGTGCGGACATTACCGCAGGAGGCCTGCGACGCCTACCTCACTACTGTAGTGGAACAGGTGGGTTACCTACCACTGTATAACTACTTATTTAGACTTAACACTCAAGATTTCTTTAGACCAGGACCAGACTTCGAATCGCTTCATCAGAACTTTTGATTGAACTACTTTCAAAGGCACTGATGAAAACTGGCAGCAAAAAACTATCATTACTTTAGCCTCCATGAGAAAACTGTCAGATAAAGTTTAGCAGAGAGTCTTATATGGTATTTTGTATTCAAAGAATCAAAGGCGGATAATTAACTGTCAAAGGCACTCTCCAATTCTTATCGTTTCAGAAATCCTTACATTTAAATCGAAAATATCCTATATCCTAAGTTTCTACAAGTCATTGTCACAGCCAGCATCTGTAATTTTTCTGTGCTAAATTCTAACTCAAACGTCCAACCCTTCCCCAGGAGGTGCAGCACACAGTACTAATGAGCGTGGAAGCGGCTCGCCGCTGCGTGTGGGTGTGTCGCGCGGGCGGCGCGGCCGGCGCGGCGCAGGCGCAGGAGGCGCAGGAGCCCGCCGACACGGCGCATCACCACGAGCTGCAGAGGAGGCTCAACAACCTGCAGAAGGACTTGAAGGTACATTTAAAGACTCATTAGAGTGTTCTGTGTTGTGTGTGTTGTTATTCTGTTCTGTCTTTAAAATATTCCCTAATTGAGTAATAACATTTCTGTAAAAATAAAATACGCAGTTGTTTGTTAAATATGTATAAGAGTATCATTTGTTTTTCTTAATTTGACTGTAGCATAATTATAAATGTGTGGAGCCTTGCTCGTTGGTCTTAACCGGTGGTTATTTAAAAAGAAAAAAAAATGCCCAGACTGCAGATTCCATATCTCACTTCAATTCTCTTTTCCCGGTTTCTCGTGCTATTAATGCTATAAACTTTCGTCTCTAAAACCTCTAAATTCTTCCCCCAGCAACACCTGAGCGAGCGCAACGTGATCCGCGCGAGCGTGCGCGGACGCTCCGCGCCGGGCGGCGAGGACGAGTACACCGAGGGCGTCAGCAGCGCGCTCGGCGACCGGCTCGATGCGCTACTCGACGCGCTCGTTACTGATAACGATGTGCCGGCTGGATATAACGGGATACCTACTAGGTACGTGGGAATCAATCAATCTGCCTAGCCTCTTCCCAAGTACGCTGGGGTTGGCTTCCAGTCTAACCGGTTGCAGCTGAATACCAGTATTTTATATGGAGCGACTGCCTATGTGACCTCTACAAGTCCACAACCCAGTTACTGGGTAATACGATACCTCTTGGTTAGACTGGTTGTCAGACTTTTGGGGATTCTGACTACCAGTAACGACAGCTGGGACTAACGGCTTAGCGTGCTTTCTGAGGCACGAAGAGGTCTCGATATGGTCATCCATCCACGAACCGGCCACGGCAAACGTAGCTTAACCTTCGATCGACCCATGCAGCTGTTAACATTTAGCCACGAGCCCCCGCTTACTAGGTGCGTGTGAACATACTGAATACATTAACGGGACCCGCGCGAGCGTGTGCGGATGATCCGCGTGAGCGTGTGCGGATGATCCGCGCTCGGGGATAGAATCGGTGCGCTGGTGACCGACAGCGATACGGCTGGGTATAACGGGATATCTACTGGGTACGTGTGAACATACTGAATACATTAACGGGACCCGCGTGAGCGTGTGCGGATGATCCGCGTGAGCGTGTGCGGATGATCCGCGCTCGGGGATAGAATCGGTACGCTGCTGACCGACAGCGATATGGCTGGGTATAACGGGATACCTACTGGGTACGTGTGAATATACTGAATATATCAAAGTGATCCGCGCGAGCGTGTGCGGACGATCCGCGTGAGCGTGTGCGGATGATCCGCGCTCAGGGATAGAATCGGTGCGCTGTGACCGACAGTGATATGGCTGGGTATAACGGGATATCTACTGGGTACGTGTGAATATACTGAATATATCAACGTGATCCGCGCGAGAGTGTGCGGACGATCCGTGCTGGGCGACATTCTCGACGCGCTGGTTACTGATAATGGTATCCCGGCTGAGTATAACGGGATACCTGCCAGGTACGTACGAGTATAATTTTGAACCGACTTCAAGGAAAGGAGGCTCAGTTTATTCTCAGAAATGTAGAGCGTGGTTTAAACGATCAAAAAATGAATATCTTTGCTAAATATATCAATGATCTTTCAATTCCTGCCTGATACCTAGATTTTTCAAAAGAATAATCTAGATAACATAACATCACGCCTGTAATCCTCGAAGGGTCAGGCAGAGTTCTACCTATAGTACACCACAACGTGATATAACCTTAATATAATATAAATTGTCTTCATATCACCAACATACAACGATCACCAATCTGTCTGTCATACGTTTTGATTATTGCTACTTACTACTGAAACTGTAGCGGCATCTACATCGCCACATGCGAACTACGCATCAAAGACCTGACGTCACACAAATCCTGCATCGCGCAAGCAGAATTTACTGCACGACTGGCATAATAGGTAGGGGAAAAAGTTTCTTCGCATTTTTTAAGAAAATTCAAAACATTTTTTAATATAGTTTATTCACATTTAACTAAAGTATGTAGGTACCATTTTGTTCGATAACGTTTTGCCATCTTGTAGGTAGGGACATGATCCCATTGCTATAGAAATTTTGGGACTTCTGATCAAAATACCGCGACAAGTGGTTTTGGCAGTCCTCTCGTGATGTTAACCTGACACTGCCTAAAGAATTCTGAAGAGACCGAAACAGGTGGAATCTGAAGGTGCAAGGTCAGGACTATACGGCGGATGCATTAACACCTCCCAGCCAAACTCTCTTAATTTTTGCTGAGTGGCTAAAGATGTGTGAGGTCTAGCGTTATCATGATGAAAAACCACACCCCTTCTGTTGATTAATTCCGGCCGCTTTCTCTCAACTTCTTGCTTTAAGCTCATCAGTTGTTCGCAGTAGAGTTCAGAATCGATGGTCCTGCCTGGTGGTAACAGCTCATAATGAATACTGCCCTTCCAATCCCACCACACACACAGCATCACCTTGTTGCGAGTTAACCCGGGTTTCGCCACAGTCTGTGAAGCCTGACCGGCCTTTAACCACTACCTTTTTCGCACGTTCTTGTCGTACGTGATCCACTTTTCATCACCAGTTATCAGCTTCTTTAAAAATGGTTCGGTTTCATTACGTCGTAATAAAGAATCACAAATGAGTACACGGTTCATTAGGTTTATTTCAGTGAGCTCGTGAGGTACCCAAATATCGAGCTTTTTTGTGTACCCAGTTTTTTTCAAATGCGCCAAAACTGTTTTGTGGTCAATTCCCAGTTCTTCAGCTACGTCGTAACTACTGATATGCCGATCTTGCTCCACTTTTTCAAAAATGGCATCCATTTTATCCGTAATAGGGCGACCAGAGCGACGTGCATCTTTGACATCAAAATTTCCGGATTGAAAACGCTTAAACCAAATTTGTGCTACTCTCACAGACACTGCACCAGGTCCATAAACATCGCAAATTTTTTTCGCGGCTTGCGTTGCATTTTTAGCTTTTTTGTAGTAAAATTTTAAAATTTATCGAATTTCTTCATTAGATTCACTCATCTTGACAGTATGAAAAACAAATGAAAATCACACATTTTCTTAATTTGAATTTGGAATTATGTTCTTTAAAATTTAAACTTTCAATGATACCAAAACCAGCCAGATACAAATAGTATAGCCAAAGAGATTTTATTACAAGTCCATACATACTATAATGCGAAAAGACTTTGTCCCCAACTTAATATATACTACATCCCGACATCAACCGTCGGGCAGTAGCCCACCAGACACAACACCCGTCTAGTCGGAGGATCCTCCCTTTTCTATGGAGGATGAGTGAACTTTACACCCTGTTCCTCATGCCTCTATACTGGTGACCCCGACATGATCGTGACGTTTCTCTATAAAACTAAAATATCTCGTGGTTTCTGATAGGAGACCATAATTTCTTGATCCCTTACAATAATTTGGATTGTTCTTTACAGTTTGTTCGATGAGGTGAACGAGCACCTCGCGTTCTGTCAGAAAGCGGCGCAGTGTACTTCAAACAGAGAAATCACACTCAACGAGCTGAAGACGTAAGTTACTTGTTTTACTTACAGCTTTTTCTTCATAAGCTGACGTTCGCATGGACGTTAAAATATCGCGGCGGGCTTTTATCGTGCATTGGATTTTCAACTCTCGGTGAGCCGAGCATTGAGAGTCCAACAGAGTGCATTCCAACGCGTCAAAAAAACACACTGTTTGATTTTCAACTCTCTGCTTAGCGTAGAGAGTTGAAAATCCAGTGCGCGGAAAAAAAATCGCCGCGATATTTTTACGTCCGTGCAAACGTCTATTAATAATTGTCAGTCTGTATACCTGCGATTGTGTTAAACCACTACCGGTTCCAAGTTTTAAGGATTTACGTTTGCAATCCTGGGTAGAAATCCTTGAACACTCACAGCTGAATCCTGGTTTCACCACTGCACCCCCTCAAACCTGCACAAGATGTCCACGTTCCCTGATCAAGACCTAGAGATGCTTAAATTCACTTATCTATTGACATTACTGGTTGAACTCGCAAGATTTATAGTGCTAAACTCTCCCAAGTTCCTCCTCCTCTTCCATCTGTCTCAAATGATGCTCTAGGTACAATTTGATCATATTCCAGATACATAACAGGCGACAGTACAGTACCACTGGCGTTGATCGGCGGCGCGGGCTGCGGGAAGGCGACGCTGGTAGCGCGCGCTGTCACTCTCGCGCATTCATACCAGCCAGACCTGGCTGTTATAGTCAGGTAAGAGATATACGAGATGGATGTAACGAAAATCTTTATCGTGGATTTAGTACATGGTTCTAGACCCCCAGGGTAAAAATTTTCTACAAAAGTACAATACCTACACGATCAAGACAACAGCTAATTATATAGAATCATGTTCTGAATCCATGGTAACAAATTTTAACATGGATGGAAGGTGGGTAGGCCTTTAGTGTGGGACGCAACTTGTGTCGACACTCTTGCGCCATCCCATCTTCCCGGCTCGGCGTGCTGTGCTGGCGCTGCTGCTGCGGCTGCGGAAAACCTCAAGCGGCGAAAGTATAATAACCTTATCGGTAATTATATTTTCAAGCCGTTTGGGGTTGAAACCCTAGGGCCGTGGGGTCCGAGCGCTCATGGTTTGTTTAACGAAATCTCCAAACGGCTAGTTGACACTTCCCGTGACCCAAGGGCCGGCTTTTACATTTTTTTTTTTTTTTGTGGATGGGAAATCATCAAATGACTTCTCCCGCACTGGGCGGAGCGGGAGGGCATGTCAGACTTTTACTGACTAAAACCTACCCGTGTTCCTTCTGTTGCCTGTGCCGGGGCCACGGTAACTCTTTCGAACATCCCGCAACCCTAGCTGGCATCGGCCCTAGCGGACCCCATCAATAGTGCTGACATCTCTTTGAGGCGCGCGTGGAACATGACGCGCCGTCGACTCGGGCTTGGTCCTTACCGGTCGGCGAGCTACCTATTGCTCGCCGTCCGCAAGCCCGCGCCTACGGTGGCCGGGAATCGGCTGCCAATTCCCGACGCCCAGGGCGTCTCCTGTGGCGACTAGGGGCGTGAGGGCGCAAAGCTTGCCTCTCCCTCACGCGTCCCGCCTCCTCCTTCACGAGCATTACTGCTTCGCAGAAGGAGGTAATGGCTTCCCATGTACTCTCGCTCCGTACCATGGCCTGGACCAGGGCCGGACTCGAGAGATCGCCGCCGCCGATCGCTTCCGCGAGGACACGGCGGTGCTCCGCCCAAGCCGGGCAGACCTGCACCGTATGCTCCACCGTGTCCTCCGGGCGATCCACACAGTGGTGACACCCGGGCGTTTCCTCCCGCCTTATCCGGAACTGGTACCTCCCGAAGCACCCGTGTCCGGTGAGGACCTACGTCAGGCGGAAGGTGAGGACGCCGTGGCGCCTCTCCAGCCACTCCTCAAAGAGGCCGGCTTTTACCTTGGCCAGAGGCTAAGCATTGCCATACAACGTGGCAATGCCGCCAGTCTCTTGGGTACAGTACCAGTCGACAGCGATGCGGAGGAATTTTTCGACACCATATATTAGTTTGTGAATAGTTTTAGTTAAGTTAGGATATAATTTTGTTATTTTATTAATTAATTAGGTATAAGTTGTTATATAAATATTATATTACTGAAACAGAAACTCATAAAAAAAAAATTAACATAATCTAAGACCAATATTTATATCGTGGCCAAATCTTAGAACTGTTAATTTCATGTGAAGTGTTCGACCATTTCATGAAATAGAACATCGACCGCTGGTCATATCACTGGCCAGATCGTTGAATACTCAACATGAATGTGATGAACAGTTAAACGCACGACTACTGCATGATGTGGCCAAACATTAGTGATCATATCGTAAAATAGTTAGATTATCCACCGGTAGAGGCGTTGATGTCGCTTTGTTTTTGTTGTGCATCTATTCCTACTCGAATAATTCCTATTTTAGGGTCCTAACAATACTAAATAGCCAATTAACTGCGACCAACTTGGATGGAGCGCTCGCCGGCCGCTGCCGCGGTCGGTCACAGCTCTAACCTAACCCAACCCATTTTGTCGGGGTGCCACTAGCGGCGTGAAATGCAACTTTCTACTATCGAACCACGACAGATACCCTACATTAATGATATGGCCAAACGTCAACTGACATATCATTAAACGTTGACATTTCAACGATATGGTCAATTTTAGCTGGCCATTTCATGAAACACAACCATTTCATGAAATGATCAATTCTAAGATCTGGCCACGATTTTTATACACTTAGTTAGCAATAAACGTTTTGACTTTGTCATTAAGTTATATAATGTTCTTTAGTGAACACTGGTGCCATATTATGACGTTCTAATGCCATCATGATTCCAGTGCGCGAGAGAGACCTAGCTATACATGACCGATAACATCCCTTTCTTTGACTGGAATCATGATAGCATTAACACTTCATAATACGGCCCCTGGAAGGATTTCTGGCCGCTTTTCAATAACTTAACCTTCTGATTTGGTCCACAGATTCGTAGGTCTAACGCCTGCGTCGAGCAGTTCTCACATGCTGCTGAAGAGCATCGTGGATCAATGTCATGTGCTCATGACGGGGACGGTGTATCGAGGGCGTAATGTAAGATTGCGTTTTATAATAACAATGTTCACTGTTGTATTTTAAAGATGCACGACCAAACTTGTGAAAACTAAGCGTAATCAAAATAACCTGAAAAATAGATAACGTTTTTGTGTCCAGAATCATCAGACACTATAATCGATGACTTAACATTTGTGTCCAGGACGTATGGTCACTATCAGCGGCTCTGCCCATCCTGTTGGGCGGCGTGGGCCGGTCACGCGGCGCGTTACTGTGCGTGGTGGGCGCGGACGCGCTGCGGGCCGCGCGCTGGCTGCCCGAGCGACTGCCGCACAACGTCAAGATGATTGTCACTGTCACTGAAGGTACACACTGGCTGTTAGACAATCACACGGCAAATCCAAGAATTAAAGAAAGACGAGGAGGGATTCATGGATGGATGGGTTCGTTTCCCGGGTCGGGCAAAGTGTATTTCCATCTGGAATTTCTCAGTAGCAGCCCGGAATCAGGATTTTTGCCCGGTTTATGGCAATAGACTTGCCATATATGCTATTACATGGGACTTGAACATAACTGACAAGATGTGGGTGTACTATAGGTACCAGGGGCGAAGCCTTCGTACAACCCGATTCTTATCGGCTTCCTTTCGGGCCAACCACTCTTCTTAATGTCTACTATTGTCAAATATTATGGTACACTTGTGTGTGTAACTGTGTATCACATCACATTACGTAATTATATTTAAATACCAGTTTAATACATCATAAGATTAAAAAGCTACAGGTTTTTGTCTGAGTTTACAAGAACTGAACAATTTTTTCTTCGGCTTCCCTCTAATGATAATTGTAGCTGCGCCACTGATAGGTACACATCTGCTTAACCTTTCGGGAAATACAGGCGTGATGTTATGAAGAGGGATTCATCTTCATGGACAGAAACTTGCGACAGTTTCCTATACTTGACTTCAGAATTTTAAAGAATTACATCTCATCACCACTTACTCAACTATGTACTTTAGCGTACTGTAGTCTAGATTTATATTCGATTGACCAGTTTTTTAAATTAAAAAAGGTCGTTTTTTGGATGGAATTAGAACGTTTAAGGAGTTGTATTACTGATTCTAGTGATTATAATTACGTAAAAATGTATTTGTTACGGTCGCGGATCATACTTTAATCAACATACACCCCGACACTGAGCTGCAAATTACAAAAAACGTAAGAAAATTTGAATTTCGCGGGCTACCTTAGCGCTTCCCTCTTAAAAGACAATTTCTTAAAAGTTGCAACAAAACACTCACTTACACACTCTCTTTCACAGAAAAAGACGAGCCTTCCAGTTCAGCAATCATGGCAGTATTGTCATCAGAAGACGGGCCCAAAGTCGTCAGAGCGCCCCCGGTTGGGCCCGATGAAGCTAAGGCCGTATTAACGGCCTGTGCGGCCACCTACAGCAAGACTGGGGCCGCCTCGCCTCCTGAAGCTGCTGTGAAGGCTGTGCAAAAGTGTACTCTACCGCTTTATGCTAAGGTTAGATTTTGATTGAATTGTAGCTGTAAAAATTGGTTGTCACCACTTGAAAGTAGGAAGGCCTTGCTAAAGTCAAAAGTGTACTCTACTGCTTTATGCTAAAGTTAGTTTTCGTTTGACTACTTGGTGTTAGAAGTGTGTCTTGATGAAGCTAATGCCGTACTTACGGCTTGTGCGGCCACGTATCTACAGCAAGACTGAGGCGGCCTCACCTCTTGAGGCCGCTGTGATAACTGTTCAAAAGTGTTCTTATACCGATCTATGCTAAGGTTGGTTTTTGATTGCCAGTACTACTTTTTACTCGACTACGGCAAAACCAAAGGAGGGTTGTGATGTTTATTATTATTATTATTTGACTACATCAAAGCCAAAGGAGGATGTACGTATGATGTTCATCTGTTCCCTCATAACTCCTAAACTGCTGATCGTATTTTGACAAACGAGGTATCGTTGGAAGCGTCATGTTGTTTTGCGGGTTATAGGTTATATGACGCCATATACAATCCAACGTGGCGGGTTATAGCGGGTGTAAAGCGTTACGAGACGAAGAAAAAAATCTGGACAGCAGAAGAGGTTCTTTAAATCAAATATTTTTTCATACGATGTAAATAAATAAAGTAATAAATAAATAAATAAAAATTATATTTCATCGAATTATTTATTTTTATCAACAAATTAACATGAATTAGTGCACTTTAAATTAAAAAAAAATAGTATTTAAAATTTTTATACAGGGTTAGTTTTCAATAACCGGCCAAATTTTCTCAGGGTGTTCTACCCATGAATATTAACAACTTTCACTGTGGGGCCAACTTTAAAGTCACAAAAAAAATCTGCTGTTTCATACAAAAGTTCAATACCTACTTGGCCAAAATGTATGAAACAGCTGATTTTTTTCTCGCGATTTCAGATTTGGTCCCATAGTTAAGTTGTTCATATTCATGGGTAGATCACCCTGTGAAAATTTGGCTAGTGAACTGGATTAAAAAATTGCCCTGTATAAGACTGTTTGGCTGATTTGAGTCAATGCCTCTCCTTTAAAATGCAGAGGCACGATTCACGAAGCACGAAAAATAAATCCGCGAGTCATTTGTCACAAATTTGCAACAAAATTTGTTTTATGATTACTTTTCTTTGCAATTAATTGTGTTGTAAAACATCATTTGATATGCGCTTGAGCATTTTCCCACACTTGCATCATTTACTATTTCAATGACAGACTAAACATCAGGATTTACGTTAAAAACTCCTGTCCATCTTACAGATCCTAGCATGGCAAATATCGCTGTCAGCAGAAACCTTCACCGAACTATCAGAACCCGAAACAACTCCAGAACTGGTCATCTGCGAAGACCTAGAAGGCCAGCTGACCCAGATCCTCATCACCACAGAGGCAGCATTGGGAGCTGACAGGGTGAAGACCTGCCTCGCTCTGCTGACCGCGTCTAGGAGAGGGCTTGATGATACTGAGATACTGGATATCTTGGCGCACGATGAGCTGTTCAGGAGTGAGGAGACTTATTGTGAGTTCGATAGTTTTATTTCTATAGGAATTTCAGAAAAGTATGTGCTTCGGAAATCTTCGTGTTACCGAATTAACACGAACCTCGCGCCACAGAGTAAACCCCCACAGAGGCAATGCTTCTAATTTTTATACTACCACGCTTTGTAGTAGTGCACCTATCATTGCGCGTTTGTAAGAAGTTTTCTCTCTGTCGGGTAACTTACTCCGGTCCCAGATCATCCTCTGTCACTCGAAAGCGAGGGCTGTCGCTTTTTGTCATTTCTCTCGTTCACACGGGACCAATTTTTTAAGAATGTTAAATGAAAAGATGTTTTTTTTAAATGTAATCAATTGGCGAACTAATAAATAATATTAATTTAGGTACGTAATTATTAAAAACACATTTATAAGAGCTCGTGGCTAAGTAATAACAGCCGCACGGGTCGATCCATCGGGTTAAGCTACGCTTGCCGGGGTTGTCCGTGGATGGGTGACCATATTTACACACCGAGACTCTATCGTCAGACATTCGGGAGACATGGCCAGCCCACCGCAACTGCCGCCGTATTACATAAGCCTCTATTCAATGGGAGGCAATGGCAGCAGACCGGTCACTGTGGAGGCATACCGTGAGCACTAAGGTGTTTGCGTTTGAAAGGCGACGTAAAGAGGAGCTCGATGCTAAACGAGATGAGCTCAAGGCCCGACCACCCGCGGCCATCCAATATAATTACATCGGAGGGGTGCTGACTTGCCGTGAATGTGGACGCACTTTCACGGCAAAAATTGGTTATATTAGTCACCTGAGGGCACACCAGCGTTGTCATCAATAGGTAGATCCAAGTCGCTGTGGCCGAAATCGGCCAGGATAATATATTACTGGTATTCAGCTGCATCCGGTTAGACTGGAAGCCGACCCCAACATAGTTGGGAAAAGGCTAGGCAGATTGAATAATCAGCAAACAGAAATGTTGGTTGTTTAATAACTTTAGGTAAATCATTTATTGAAATAATAAATAACAATGGCCCCGATACACTTCCTTGTGGGACTCCTAAATTTACATTTAGTACTCTATTTAGTTAATTTCCTTATTTAATGTTAAGCATACCCGAGACTTCGGTGAATTGCTTTCTAAGACTATGATACGATTCGATAAGATTCGATAGATAACGTTACTACGAACTCCCAACATGGTTAGTTTCTATAAAATTATTTTGTGATTAACACAATCAAATGCTTTGCAAAGTTAAGTGAACAGACAGGAGTTTTGTTGTCAATGATAATCATCACTTCTTTAAGAAATTTATAAATATTGTAGAATTAATGGTTTTGTTTTTAAGTAATCCAGTTTGTTCCTCAGTTAAAAGATGTTGAGATTCAAAAAAATTGTTCAATCTATTGTGGATAGTACTTGAATACTTTAGACAACACTGGCACTAGAGCTATTGGATGGTAACAATATGTACATTGATATTTTATTATCCTTTTTTTAAAGGGACGTAAAAAGATCGGAATTTTTTTGAATTTTCACGCCTGAAATGTCTGTACAAATTACTATGACGAAAATTCAGAAAATTTCCGAACTTTTTACGCAAAGCAGAAGCAATGTTATCGAAAACAGAAAAAATCAGAGAGTTCACTGTTCTTTGGTGTCTATAATTAAGTATAATATTAATTAGGTGACTTCTTATTTACGCCAAATGTATTAAAACACGGCAGTGCTTTTTGCACGTTAATAGTGATATTAAATTATTTTTTTACTAATCATCTACAAAGGTTTCATCCTCAATCCGATTTTTTCACTGATTGGTGAAACTCTTGAGCTAACCAGGCTTTTTTTTCGTGGCTACTACTTTTAGTTTTCTATATAAACTTATCCAAAACCCATAACACGATTACCTGGTACCGACCCTTAACTTCTCTAGCTCGCCTTTGGTCTGTGATTTATATCTATCTTTTCAGCAGTAGTTGGTAAGGTTTGGTTAAAAGTGGTTACACACGAGCTACACGAGAACAGCACAAGCGCTGGTACCTATAAAAATTGAAGATCGGTGCAGGAAATGACTGCACAGAGTAAAACTCGTATCACGTGAAGTCTCTTTGACATCCGCACCATTCCTTTCTTCCGCAGTACCATGGGCCCCCGCCTCCCTCGTGTGGCCGCAGCTAGCAGCTCTGCTGTCTCCTTGGCTGCGCTGGGACGCGCGTGGTGCGGCGCGCTGGCGGGACGCGGCGCTCGCCAGCGCGGCCAACGACAGGTACCTGGCCGACTGTGACACGGCCGTGCGACAGACGCTTATAGACTACTACGAGGTAAGGAAATTTAAGCTGGTTAAAATCTAGGAAACTCTTTGGCAGCTTTTGATATTGTGGCGGCATCTACATCGCCAAATGCGAACTACGCATCATACTGACGTCACGCAAAATCCTGCATCGCGCAAGCAAAGATTAACGCGCGACATCAATCGTCGGGCAGTAGCCTATCAGACATAACACCCGTCTGGTTGGAGGGTCCTTTCTATTCTATGGAGGATGCAGTACCTCCTCGTGCCTCTATATATGATAACTTAGAGAAAGGAGCTAAATATAAAAAGTAAATAAAATGCTTTTAATGTACTTCTATTTACGCAAAACCGGTACCTATGACAGAGAGATTTTATTACGGTAAATTAAAACTGAAATCACACCTGCAAATTACCGCAAGAATTACTCCCAGTCAACTTCAGTCTAATAAATCACACCTTGGTAACTTACCTTAATAGCCTAGACCACAGAGAATTTAATAAATGGAGTCCCGACGACAAGAAAGTCGGTCAGTCCCGTCGCTGCCAGAATCTAGCTATTACTAATTCGGTAGCCCCTTTGAATCTGATGCCAAAAACTAATTGGAACACTTTATAGATGACAGGTCGCTAATTAAATAATGAAGTGATATTAGACATCTAATTAATGGAAATGTTAATTTTCTGTTTAACCTAATAAAATATACTTAGTATAATAATTTTAGACAAACCTACCTGAGCTGGCTTATTTATGATAAAGGATAATATATACTCAGTATAAAATCAAGTCATTTATTCAAATTAGGCTGAGAATCAGCAAACTTCCCAGCAGCACAGCTGTCTGTTATACCTTTTTTTTTCTGGATGGGAAATCATCAAATGACTTCTCCCGCTCTGGGCGGAGCGGGAGGGCGTGTCAGACTTTTACTGACTAAACCCACCCGTGTTCCTTCTGTTGCCTGTGCCGGGGCCACGGTAACTCTTTCGAACATCCCGCAACCCCGGCTGGGTTATACCTGGATTTGATATTTTTAACAAGTTTTAACAGAGTCGGCGGGTCTTTAAACTTAGATAACTGACAGAATTCTAGGGCGCAGCTAATACTTTATTAAATTTTTGAGGATTTTATAATTTTAACATACAATTCTCTATTTGCAGGGAAAATGGTATTCAGAGAACGATGCCAAGATGGCTGGCCGTCTGGTTTCACAAGAAAACAAGTTCTCTGAAGAATAGTAAGTAATACAAAACTAACTACAAATATAACATAGTGCTGCAGTAACAAGTCCACAACCGCGCCACAACCCCTCAAGGTACGAAGACATGTATATGATGGAGAAGGTACACCTCTCTAGTTATCGTCAGCCATATTTTAACTACTGTGGGCGTGCTATGGATAGTGTTGGTTATTGCGCAATAGAAAAACCGTTTGCGGTTCAAATCAAATTATAATTCACGATCAAATTAATCACACTAGCTATTCACACACTGTAGGTACACGACACAACTATACGGAACGCGCGACAGTTTCTAAACGTGTTCACTGCTCGACAGCCGCCGACAAACTCTGCTTAACTCCGGTCGACGAGCGTTATGTTGTTGACGCAGTCGAGCGCCGCTTGGTGGCGCTCCGATTAGTCAAATGACAACTAACGTATTTCCGACATATAGATGTGGATGGGAATAAAAGAATATTTTTAGGGTTCTGTACCTCAAAAGGAAAAAACGGAACGCTTATAGGATCACTTCGTTGTCCGTCTGTCTGTCTGGCTGTCTGTCTGTCGGCGAACGCGTGGAGGTATCAAGTTGAAATTAATATCAAATACGTAGGTCTACGGTCCTTTGGAGGTCTAAAAAAATCAAGCTTCTTAGTCAACGCAATAAAAAATACGGCCATGTATGCGACTTATTTTGATACTCGCAAATAAATCTTAACCTGGGTACTTCCCGTTGACCTAGAATCATGAAATTTGGAAAGAAGCAAGGTCTCACAGCACAAGTAAAGGAAAAAGTCCGAAAATCGCTAATTCGTAGTTTTATCAAATAAAAAAAATGCTATTACAAACTTACATTTGCAGTTGAAAGATTGACCGTGACGTATTTCGATGTGTGCGAGAACATGTTTTTCAACTACAATGTTAAGTTTGCTTTGGCATAAATTCATCCCAACTACGAAACCCTTCATTGTGCGTGTTCAGACACGCACTTGGCCGGTTTTTTTTTTTTTGTTTTTCATGTCTATTTGACTTCACTCAAGCTTCTTATAACAGTCCTAAGCGTTACTTGCATTTTTGTTTTCATGGAGGCTATTGTAAATAGGAAATATGCATGTATTTTTTTTCACTAAATCAATAAAATACAGTAATATAAACCCAAGAATAGTATTAAAAGTTAAATTCAACTACTGCGTGTTGCTCAAAAAAAAAATTATGGAAATCCAACAATTTTCTACTACAGTGCAAACGTCCGTTTCTGTTGCGGTCATGATGTGACGTCATTTACCACGTTACTGCTTTGTTCACATCTGCTTTTTAAGGTTTATTAGCCCCAAATCATATAAATTAAATTATTTTTTGTTCTTAAGCAGAAATCGCACTTACTTACTTAGTGAGATTTCAAGCACTTTGTACATAGATTTTTATTCACATAGTTTTTTACGTTACTTCCGGCATTGTCGAAGGCGACGCGTTTTGAGTTTGTGTTCCGTTCCACCAAAAAAAAACGGAAAATAAAATAATTTATTGTAAAATAAGTAATGCATTACAAAATTTTAAAAAAAATAGGAATTTGTTTCTTGACTCCTATACAATGTAAGTTTTGAATTACCTGCATATTCCCTATTTAATTTGGACCTACAACTCATCAAGTCATCACTCTCCAATCACAACATCAAAGACATTACCAATATTTTTTCCCATAGCTACAACACTCGAAAACTCGACGAGCTTCCCTTCCAGCACTATCACATATACAAAGACGATCCAAAAACCTTCGCCAACCAGCCATACTTCACCCAGCTGGACTGGGTCCACGACAAGCTAGCAGCCACAGACTGCTGCCACTTCCTCGAAGACATAGCCCTGGTACACATCGACCCTTTACCAGAGCACATTGAAGTCCTCAAAGACGTCTTCGAAACTCACTCTTACGCCTTAGATTATGACCATCGACAATTCTACGGCCTCCTCCGGATGACCATGGAGAAGAGACAACGCAATGGACATCAAATCAAAAGTAAAATCGTTCAGGATTGGATGAAGGAGATTCGGGAGCCTCCTGTACCTACGTTGTATCCTGAGAACTTGGATTTCTGGAAAATTATGGACACGAAGGAAAAGAGGGAGTTCTCGATGAATGATGGGTTTGATTCGAAGACTTATGACCTGATAGTGAGGTTTGATAGCAGGGGGAAGTTTGTGGCCACTGTTTCAACGGAACGGGAAGAGATTTGTGTTTGGGATGTATTGAAGTGAGTATAAAATAATTATTGAAGTCTTTAAACTTTACGTTGCCAAATAAAGTAGGCGTCTCATATGAATGTGAACTTTATTTGCATATCTTTAATGTTGATATTCGTACGAAACGCTTGCTCTCATTCGCTTTTACGTTTATGAACATTGTATAGAATAAGGTTTATAGTCGTATGTAACGCTTACGTAGCAAAGTGAAGTCAAAGTTAATCTGTAAATCTTGTCCTGATAGCTTGAATGAAAAAACGAAGGTCAATAATAACTTTAACACAACTTTTTCAGGTGTCAAATGGTAAGGAAGATGGTCGGTGTCACCCATCCTATAAACTTGGTGCCAATCGACGAATATAAATGTGTGGTGCTATGTCGCAGGGAGCTTAGAGTTTATAACTTAGATCAGGTAAGTTATACTCTCAACTAATGATTGCCTTTGATAACCAGTTTCTATCCGTCTTAAAATATGACTGCGACAAATTCACTGCCAATAAAAACTAACTTAAACCTCTAAACTCCGAAAACTCAAACGCAAATACAAAACTCATAGAAGTATTTTTGTCGCTACAATACACCTTAAAGTGACAGAGACAGCTTGATACTGAACGGTGAACTGAAATCCTTCGTAACACTACGAAGGTTTACATAAACAGAAGTGACTTGATAAGAATCTGGACGTTTTCAATGCTAAAGTCTGTGGACACAACTCCAGTTGTTGTAATGCAAGGTCTTTAGTTCATCCCGCTAGTAGGAAAAGTTTTAAGGCGAAAGCGCCAGGGTAGTCCGCGAAATTAAAATTCTGTAAATACATATTTATTACGATCGCGAATTATACTTTAATCAACATACACTCATACACTGAGCTGCAAATTGCAAAATTCGTAAGATAATTTGAAATTCGCGGGCTGCCTTAGCGCTTCCTCCATCAACAACCTCATTACTAAGTCATAAGTTATTAATTTCTTAACAACATACATGTGTAAAAAGTATGAAAAAAATCATATAGATGTTAAAATAAATTAAATAAAAATACTTAACAATAATATTCTCAATTTTTAAAAAATAATAAAATTAACAGTGATTTAATAAAAGAAATGTAAAGTCAAAAGATAAAATTATTAAAATTAATAGTCACTGGATTACATAAAGAATACAATGTCAATGATAATTCAATAAAAATACAAATAGCAAATATCGCATAAATACATCATTTGTCAACTAATGAACTCCTCAATACTGTAATAGCCTTCCCTCAATAAATATGTCCTTAATTTGTTTTTGAATTTTGCACTGGTTATAATAATAATAATATAACCATTTATTATCAGGTAACAAAGACCCATAGATACATACCTTAACCTAAGTATACATAATAAATATAGTAACAATTTTGTTAATAAATAAAACTTAATAACTATGTTAGTATCATTTAGTTGCACTAAGTCTTTGTGCGTTCTGGTGGCACTTGTCCGCGAAAGCGGCGGAATACTACATCCTGCGGCCAAAAGCTTTCTTCCATCACCAGGTGCAGGTAGCATGTTGGTATGCGCACCACGAACGCCTTGAAGTTGACGTTGCGGTGCGACTCCAGTAACTGCACCCTCGGCGCGTACCTCGTATTCTGACGCACGTACTCCACGATGTCCTCCGCCTTAGTGGTGTAGTGTAGGCGGGAGATGTACACCGGTGTGTTCGGCTTTGCGGCACGCAAGCTGACTTCCGGCTCCGTAGGAGCTTTGCCACAGCGGTTCTTGTTCGGTCGCGACCGACGCTTCCTCCTTTGCACCATCACGAAACCCTCCTCATCAGCCCTATTCGGTGCCTTTTTTGGCATAGGCTTCCTACTTGGAGCTCCTTGGGCACTCGCGGTGACGCTAGTGGATTCCTTTTCTATGGGCTTCGCCAGGGCTGCAGACACTGGCAGCAGGACGGGGCTCGGGGGGGGCGGGGGGTTATGTTTTTAAATTTAATGCTAACGGCAACTTGTTATATAACAAGACGGATTAATATCTGGGACTATGACTAATCACTATAGTAACTACTATGAAATAATCAACAACAGAGATTGCCGTTTGGTTGCTACTACTCATCTTTGTGTACTTTTAGTACTCAAATAAGGAGTGTCTATTTCTTAAAAGTGGAGTAGACGCACTATACCTACCTATTTACTTAGCATCAGTTCCAAACTCAGTCCTTTGGAAGTATCTCAACATACATTTAGTAGACACAAATTAACTCATGCACCTTCTTGTCATCCAGGGTACATTCCTGGTGGCGCTAAAAGGCGTGATGAACCAAAAGATGCCGTACTACGGTCTACACGACCCGAAGCACCTGGTCGCACTTTCCCGGAACAGGATGTATGTCAACCTCATGAACATTGAGACTGGTGAGTGTACAGTAGACTAATGAGAAGCTTATGAAGAATTAAAATATATTATTTGCATTAATTAAAATATCATTCTCTTCCCCTTATCCCAATTAATTTGGGGTCGGCGCAACATGTCTTCTTTGTTCATACTATTAGTCGTCATCTCGGTAGTCACCCCCTTTCTAGCCATATCATCTTTCACACAGTCCATCCATCGTTTCTTTGGTCTTCCCCTACTCTTAATTTGCACTAAAACTTATAATATTAGTCTTAATATAATTGACCACACTACCACAGGATCTAGACTAAACTATTCTACACTGCGTTCACAATTTAGTTTCCAAATATGTAAACAAATATTTATATAACGGAGAAGGAACATCTGTCTAGTTATCGTCAGCCATATTTTAACTACTGTGGGCGTGTTTTGGGTAGTGTTGGTTATTGCGCAATAGAAAAACTGTTTGTAGTTCAAATCAAATTATAATTCACGATAAAAATTAATCACACTAGCTATTCACACACTGTAGGTACATAACACAACTATACGGAACGCGCGACATTTTCTAAACGTGTTCACTGCTTGACAGCCACCGACAAACTCTGCTTAACACCGGTGACCAGTCGACGAGTCGCTGGCGTCTCGATTAGTCCAGCGACGACCAACGTATTTCCGACATATATTTGGAAAAATAACTTTAATATCTACACAAAGTTTCTTTTGTGCTACAGCTTCAATTTTTTTACTTCAATAATATTTCAATCAGCAATAAAAGTCAATTAACACTGTTACTTTTACATTTCATCAATCAATCAATCTGCCTAGCCCCCCAACGATGTTGCGGTCGGCTTCCAGTCTAACCGGATGCAGCTGAATACCAGTATTTTACATGGAGTGACTGCCTATCTGACCTTCACAACCCGTAACTGGGCAATACAATACCCTCAATACCCCTTGGTAAGACTGGTTGTCAGACTTTCAGGCTTCTGACCACCCGTAACGACTGTCAAAGTTCCAGGAATGACAGCCGGGACCAACGGCTTAACGTGCTTACCGAGGCACAAAGGGGCCTCGGTATGTAAAGATGGTCACCCATCCACAGACCAATCCCGGCAAGCGTAGCTTAACCTGATGGATCGACCCGAGCGGCTGTTATTACTTAGCCACGAGCTCCATTATATTAGCTTACAGCAGCTTACATTTCATCAATATTGATACAAAATTATTTGAAATAAAAAAAAATAATCGACTTTTGTTGCCGACCGTATACTCATTCTGAAATCCACTTAATTTACACTTGGGTAAAGTTGATATTTGTTTAACTGGAATTTATATAGACTGAATTAAGAAGGTAATCTGGTTTTTGTATTTCCAGGTGACTGTGTGACGACATTTAAGGCTGGAGAAGACAGGTTCCTTAATTCACTGCTGGTTTCGGGTGATGGAAGGTAAGAATTTTATTTATATGAAGAAAAATTAACTGTTGTTTCAACTTTTTATACGCTAAGGATCTAACACTTAATGTCATCACAGTTCTTTAGCTAACTTAGTTCTGAAAATATCATTCAATCTGTGGCGACATTTGTAACAGCACATGCTAACTACGCATCAGACCTGACGTCACACAAATCCTGCATCGCGCAAGCAGAGTTTACCGCGCGACTGGCATCTAAACAACATCTAGACATCAATCGTCGGGCAGTAGCCCACCAGCCACAACTCCCGTCTGGTCGAAGGTTCCTCCCTTTTCATAGAGGATGAGTGAACTTTACACCCTGTTCCTCATGCCACTATAAAATCCATTTTTTTGCATTTATTATGCAACAATAACCTCCCATACCTTCTAAGACCTTTCACTTCTGACTTTATACTTCCTAGAACAATTCATCTTGTCTATTAAAAGCAATGAAGATACAAAAAAAGTCTTTATTTTTTCCTTTAGGGTGCTTGTATGTGGTGACGAGACTCAGAAGCCGTTCCCGCTGTTGGTATGGTCGCTCACATCTCGAAAACTGCTGTACGACTTAAGGATACCGCACCACGACTTCATCACATCCAAGGCTGCTATCACGTATGAGGGTAAGTTAAATAATACACACGATTTTAAATCCTATAATAAGCCTATAATGTTCCCACTACTGGGACATAGGCCTCCTCTCTGTGTGAGGGAGTGGACCGTTATCCACCACGCGGGCCCAGTGCGGGTTGGTAGATGTCACATGTCTTCGAATTTTTGGTTCTACGACATGCCGGTTTCCTCACGATGTTTTCCTTCACTGTTTTGAGAGCAGTGGTGTTAAAAAAAATTAAACCACAGTATTTTCCGTCATTTCCTCAGGAGATAATAATTCTATTCCATTCCCCAGGTTCCTACGTCTGCGTAGTCTCGCGAGAACTGGACGAGCCCAGTCCGAACTTCATCGTAGTGTACGACCTGCAGTCAGGCACTCTGTTCAAGAAATGGAAGCCAGGGTGTGACACCGTGGCGCTGGCCATCAGCTCGGTGGATGGATGTGTGGTATCCGGGCTCGCCGATACCAGGATACTGGTGTGGGATTTGGTTACAGGTCAGTTTGATGAGGAGTTTGAGAACTTAAAGATGTTGAAAGGTTACAGTTCGGCTTGAGAAGTCGTTAGATCTTGAATGTCTGTGTGGACTGTCCCAAGTTATAGCATCTTGCCAGAAAATTATCAAAAAAAAAAACTGTCATAAAATACTTATAAAATTAACACAAAAAATAAAAAACAACTGTGATTTTGAGGTGTTCAAGGTTTTTTACACAGTTTTTTTTTATATTCAGGCGGCCTACTCCGGAGCGTAGATTCGAAGTATCCGCCGAATGTACGGAAGTTTTAGTTTTCTACTAAACTTTATTCTATTTCGTTCGGACGGACGGTTCGGATCCGACCGAATTTCATTTTAACGTTTGTTCAACGAACTTCAATATTACGTTTGGTCTGATCCGTACCGACCGAATGAAATAGAAAAAAGTGTAGTAGAAAACTGCCGATTGTGGCCTTCGGACTAGGCCCCCAATCTCTGATAATATAAGTATTGACCGAAAAACCACTGTGGTTGAAACAGGCAAGACCCCTTTGTCCTATCATACTTGTTTGCTTAGTTAGACTGAAGGAACTGGAAGTAACAAGGAGAGACCTTGTCCATCAGCAATATGATTCAGGCTGTTAGTAAAAACTTCAACAGTAGACCGAATAATCTGAATAACAACTCTCAGGCTCTTAGGCTCTTCGCCCTGCAGGGCGAAGCCTTTCTCCTTTCCACTCACTCCTCTCTGTCTTGAGCTAGTGTGGACCAATCCTGTCTGTAGGCGTCAAGCTCGTCTCACCATCTTCTTTTGGGTCTGCCTCAATGTCTACGGACGTTTTCTGGGACCCACATGGTGGTAGATTTAGCCCATGACTCGTTCGACATACGGCAAACATGTCCAATCCCACTTAAGCTTAGCTGCTTTTTGGGTGACGTCGGCGAACCTAACACGGTCCGTTAATCTGATTCCAAGAATGCTGCGCTTCATTGCTCGCTGGCAAACTTAAGCTTGAACCTCTGCTGAGCCGTCAAGGACCAGGTCTGAGCACCGTATCTGAGGATAGGGAGTACATGGAGGATAGAGAGAACATTTCCATTAATTTTCGTTTATGGCAAATTGGTAGGTCTCCTTTCATGAGGTTTTTGATCGACCGTCCGACCGACCATCGGTTTTTCATTTTCATTTTCATTGCTCTTCCAGCATTTGATCTATTTTTAACCGATTTAAAAAAGGAGGAGGTTCTCAGTTTATTTATTTATTTGGTACACCAACAGCAATACATACAATGAATTAATAATAAAACAAGACAACGTAAAAGTGCTGGCATGTATGCCTATTACAGGTATACGCAGCATTTACAATAAAGACAACGACGTAATTATCTAAGAAAACATAATATAAAAATACAGGGAAAAAAATAAAAATAAAATTAGAATACAAAATAAAGTAGGTAGTTATTTGCAATAAACTTAATATTTACAATGATAATTATGAGTTCGTCGGAATCTTTTTTTTTACATTACCAAACTGAATACTTAATCTATTTTACATTAGCAATCCATATCTTCCGCCAGGTAACTGCCGCCTCACGCTCCGCGGCCACGTGTCGGCGCCCTCCATGCTGCGGCTGGCGAAGTCGGGCGGCGTGCTGATGTCCACGGACGACACTTGCAGGGACCTCTCCGTCAGGCTGTGGGACTTGCATACCGGTAAGAATGATCGTTAAAGAAGTAAAACCAATATTAAAAAAAAAACCGGGAAAACATGAACGTGAAGTGAGCTGTTAATCCCTAGCCTAGCTAGGTGGGATGACAGCTCACTTGAAGCTCACTTCACATAAGTTTTCACGCTGAAATTTTAACGGAATGGACCGACAGTTCTTGCAATTCATGAGTGGTCATCATGTGACACTTATGTCGTTGTTGTAAGGTATAAATTGCAATAATTTGCGCGTGTTCGTGAAATGTTACAACTATACCAAAATATCTACTACTGCCGATAAGCAACGTTACTGTGTTGCCGTTTGAAGGGCACATGCGCCCGCGCCGGTGTAGTTACAGACACAGGAGACTGCTGCTAGAGAAATGACTTCTTTTGTAATTTAAATTCATAGTTTAGCCAGTAATCCAAACAGTTCTTTTTTTGTAATGAAGTTCTTTAACGCGGCTTGTGGTAAGAGTACACTGGTAGAAATCGTCACGTAACGATAAAACGTTATGCTCGAAAAAGTCAGTTTTTAGCGCAAGCTAAAAACTTATGCTAAATGGCTCTGTGTTAATACTTAATATGTACAGCGAAAGGAACTTCGTTTTAACCAGGGCGTAACCGAAGCGTAAATCCGAAGTATCGGCCGAACGTTCGGAAATTTTCTACTACACTTCATTCTATTTCGTTCGGTCGGTTCGGTTCCGACCAAACGTCAAAATGAAGTTCATTCGGATCCGAACCGACCGAACGAAATAGAATGAAGTGTAGTAGAAAATTTCCGAACGTTCGGCCGATACTTCGGATTTACGCTTCAGGTGTCCCACGACACCTCCCGGCTTTTTTTAATCCTCTTTTATGGCACGTAGACTGTTACTGAATTTAGACCTTCATACCAATACGTGAAAAATAACAACTAAATTCTTTATATCCACAGGAAAACTGATAGCAGTCTACACACCACCAGAGAGAATAACATCTTGCGAGGTCCTACTCGGCGGTTCGGTCCTGGCACTCGCTCTAGAAAACTACAAAGAGGTTCTATGTGTCAAACTCTATGGTCCCGCTGTAGAGTCAGTCCAAAACGGCAAAGACTCCGAATTCGATGACCGGGATTACGGAGACGAGAATCTAGAGGGAAAAACCTTCGAAGTCAAAGGATTGGAGAACTCATAGCAGGTCCAGAAGTGGTGTTAACGTTTGGGCAAAGGATTTGAAGTATTGAAAGCCACTTTTTCTTTTTTGTTTGTTTGTTTTTTTGTGTGATGTCCAACGTAAAAGTTGATTAATTATTATTTTGAACTTTATTTCAACTAGGGCAGGATCCATATTCGTTTGGCAGTGACAACCCTTCGCCAGATGTGCACCGGCCCTTAAAGTTTTAGTCCATTCACAGTTAGGAATGTTACCTCTGACAGCAGCAACCCAATAGTATCCTTATTTTAACGATGATAAAGATCACTGTGGTGTGTGATTTTGAAAGGTGAAAAGATTCATACATCGGCTATTTCATTGCAGTATTACGTTTTAGATCAGATTTATTTATTTATTTAATACTTCATGCACAGAAAAGTACAGAGGCGGACTTAATGCCATAGGCATTTTCTACCAGTCAACCTTTGGGTGATGCAGAGACAAACAGTGGTAGGTGCAGTTATGAGAAATTGTGGAATACATATTTATTTAAATATAAAGATACACATATACCTATTACAAACTATAAATATAATAATATATACCTAATTATATATAAATAAGCGCAAATAAATATATACATAAATACACGAATATACTAAAACAAATAAGACAAACAATGGGAAAACGTTAACGTTGTGATGATACTGCCAGCTTCTTACGAATGTGCTCGCGAACTTTTATTTTAAAGGATAATCGGTTGGTAGCCATCCTGACTTCCAGGGGGAGCGCATTCCACAGAGAGATAGACTGAACGAAGAAGGAAGAGTGAATAAAGTCTGTGCGATGAGAGGGACATTGAAGAAGGCGATTATTTGATGAACATAGATTTTTATTGTGGTTGGCACAAATGTACTGAAAGTAGGGGGCAAGATAACTAGGGGAAGTGGGAGAGTCAAGAAATGAAAACAAGGTGGTCAGCGCCCTTTGCTCTCTGCGCTGGCGTATAGGCAACCACTTAAGAAGCGACCGATGCGCAGAGACATGATCATATTTACGCAGATTGAAAACGAATCGAATGCAGTAATTGAGAAGACGGTCAAGTTTGTCGAGGAGATCTGCATTCAGGTCATAGTAGCACACATCACCATAATCGATGATAGGGAAAATTAAGGACTGCACAAGCATTGTCTTCGTTCTCGTTGGTAATAAATTTTTCAGTCGGTACAGAGCCCGCAATGTTCTAGTAACCTTCTGGCTGACCCTAGCGACTTGGATACGCCAGTTCAAGGTACTATCAATGTGCAAGCCTAGGTCCTTCACGTCAGTACTAAATGGAACGATTGTACCATTGAAGAGAACTGGTGGCAAGGTTGTACTATCCACCTTACTCATACTCCGAGAACTACCGATGATGATTGCCTGACACTTATTAGGGTTTACTGCAACACCAAATCTATCAGACCAGGTTTTTATGGCTATCAAGTCTCTATTTAATTTGTCGATAGCTTCAGGTATTTCATCAACCTTCCCTTGACAGTACAACATTTCAACAAACATTTTAACAAGATTTCTGTGAGATGGTAGCTCAATTGTAGGTCAAAATCGCGAAACAAATTAATTGATGAATCTCAAAACTTATAGGTTCCTAAGTGTTAGATACGTCATTGGTGGAATTTTGCGTTGGACATCATCAAAATTATACCTACAGAGTACAGCACAACAATAACGATATTATAGAAATATGAAATCAGACAGGTATCTAAAATCTATTCAAGATGCAGATACGCCAAGAAAAGTATGCGCTTCGGGAATAATCGTATAGCTTCGGAAATACGAACGCGCGATGATGAGAACGAATAAAGAACTGCTTCAGCTATGGAAATACTTGTCTAATAAATCTTAATTACAAAATTATGCATTAACAACTCTATGCAATTCCAAAAAACTCTTCAAAACTTTTGAGTACAGCCCGATGCAAACTTTGTGGCGGCTCTGAATACAAGGCGAGTCGCTGCGCAGTAACAAATTCACGTGTCAACGGGGGTGAGGGGTGCGGTACTGCGCAGCGAGTAGCTCACTTCAGAGCCGCTATAAAGTTTGACGCGTACCATAGGCTACCCGACAGAGAGACATCTTCATACAAACGCGCAAATATAGGTGCACTACTACAAAGTGTGGCAGTCTAAAACTTTGCCTCTGTGGCGGGTTACTCTGTGGTGTGACGTCTATGCTAATTCAGAAACAAAAGATTACCGAAGCGCATACCTTTTCTGATTTACCTACCTGTACATAGTTTGTTGAACATTTATTTTTCTCTTAATTTCCCGTTTTCAGAAATAAATACTTAAGAGGCTTCAAAACTATATTTGGGTCACAATAAAAAAAAAAAACAAGCAATCACAGTGGCTTAGTATCGCCGAGGTGACACAAAAAAAAGAAATTAATAAAAAAAAAACATTAATGTTTTGATCTATTACGCTTATTAATAATTACATTATTAAATTAAATAAATTGTATTTAGTGAATTCTTTATCTGTAATGTTGATGTTTAGATGTAATTTTGTGAAAATAGGTTTAAGGTTATAACTAAGTCTATTTCATTTTTGGACTACCTTTTTCCTTCCCTCATATTTTTTGTAGCTTTTATTCGATATTTTCTATCCTCTTGGAAATGGCCAATTAAGTAAAAGGGGTGGTCCTTTAATAAGTATAATAATCATTCATTCATCCGTAGGCAAATACAAATTGACCTAACCATACTTTGATTAGCTTGAGCGGGTCAATTCGCATAGAAATCTTTACATCCTGAACGGTTGGCTCGAACGTGCTCGTCGCGTTCATATGTCACTTTTGTCCGGAAATCCGGAAGGCGCCCTCTGTCAGCGCGACCACGCATTCCAGTTCGCCGTACAAAAAGTGACATTACACGCGACGATCGCCTAAACGTGCGACCGGTCATTTTGGTAAGGACGCGGACTTATTACGCCACGAACATAAAGCGATCGTGTCTCTGTTATCCGCGTATCACTTAGTTCCCTATATGACATTTGTGTGCATGTGTAATATTCTTGTGAAGTTCTTTGCTATAATCCATTCGGTAAAAATTTCACGTACCATGTAGATTTAAGCACCTACAATGGTATGTACAGACGCCAGCACATCAAGCTACTACAATCTGTCAAATTTCTTTAATAGATTTTCAACTTTATCGCTAAAGCATTAGATTCAAGGTTGATGGGGAAAATTTGACAGTTTCGGGTAGCTTGATGTGCTGGCGTCTGTACAAGGTTCTTTTGGCTTGTGGCCAAAATACAATTTCACAATACGCCCCCCTGTCAATGTCGTTCAGGCGCCAAAAGAGCCTTGTAGAACTGTACCGTTTAGGGGCGTAAAAATTACACATCGGGCGTTAGAAAGAGACAGTCACTCAGGACCTCACAGGAGCGACAGTGACAACGCTCTACAAAGCCGATCATTTTCAAAAATAGTAATCTGCGAATTTAAAAGTGCCTAACATCTAGATGTTACTTTTAAATTCGCTGGTTACTGTTTGTGGTAAATAGAAAAACAATCGCCATGTGTACGTGGCCTAAGGCTAATATCTCACTAGGAAACTGGTGGCGCAACACAACCATGGTCGCGCTGTCAAAAATGTTTGGTTGGTTGAGCAACTAAGCGGACGCCAGGTGAGGTACCCTCCATAGAGCTGTATACATTTTGTTGAAAGCGTGACTGGCTGCACCGCCACTGGTGTCCTAATGAGAGAGAGCCCTAATCCGCGTTTTAATTTTTGAAATTTGATTTTGGCGCCAAAATCCGCCATTTTTATTTTGTTATCTGTCACCCCGTAAGTTTGGATTCCATTACATGTACCAATAGTATGTATTAAATTCGGATATGAAAAATCTAGCTTATATCGCCTTTAGCGTTTTATAACCTTATCAAAAACTTTTGTTAATATTTATTTGTTTCAATTTAGACTTCCACTAAAATATCCTTGTAAATGCCCTCATTTTATTTCTACTGCCATTTTATACTTCTTATATTATAAGCAAATAGCAAATTAAATATAGGATAATCATTCATGTTTGATTAATAATAAGGGATGCACACAATAGTTACCTAATGCACTCACTTTATTTTATTTTGTATGCGTGAGATAACATCGGTGATTTAAACCTATAGGCTCCTAACTTTGGCGTTACCGAATTTATCGCCATGTCTTATTACATTTTCAGATCTGCAATGTAGCAACTAAGCAAACCGGATGCATATGCATCCAACTATAATATGTTTCATCATATGTTTCTCAACTTTAAGCGAAGTTTAGAGCGTTCGCAGAAGGCATAAAATCGGTGGCCGATTTTCGTAAGAGCTAAATGAAACAGTAGAGATCAAATGTATCAACGCACACGTCCTAGAAAACACAAGACGTATGCTTCATTAACGTGTGATAAAAAAAATACCAAATCGATTTAATTGTCGATGTTAAATCATGCAGCCAATTAAGAGCGTTGTCACATTTTGCACCTCTCTCGCTCACACAGGACCAAATTTTTAAGAATGTTAAATGAAAAAATGCTTTTTTGAAAAATGTATCAATGAGCGGTCTACAAAATAATATTAATTTAATAGGTAGTTATCAAAATCACATTTCTATTGTGTTCTCTAATAAACTTATGTAATCAAGTATTATGATCTGTTTTTGAGATGATGTAAATAAATGCCACAATAAAAATGTGTTTTTAATAATTACCTATTAAATTAATATTATTTTGTAGACCGCCCATTGATTAAATTTTTCAAAAATGCATCTTTTCATTTAACATTATTAAAAATTTGGTCTCGTGTGAGCGAGAGAGGTGCAAAATGTGACAACCCTCATTAGTCGTGAATTTTGGGTAAACCTTCTGCTCTTGAAAATAAGAGCCAGACCTAGTCTTTGGCCAAACAAGTCAATGAATACTATGGACTTATATTTCGTTCTCACACGTTTCTAGTTTGAAACTCTCAAAATGTGAGTCTTAAAATTCTCCATCGGATAGGTTTTATCCACCACAAAACATTATTATAATTTCAAAGACAAGCGTTTATCCAAAATGCACGCGTGCCTTTTATATTTATTTATTGGACGTTTTGGCTGGACTAAAGCGCGTTTAATTTGAAACTGTTTATTTTGTCGGTGGCTGTAAAAACTATATACGACCAAAGCAATCTATACTATAATCTAGTTATAATTGTCTAGTTGTGAGATAAGTAATCACTGTTGTTGCACTTCATAGAACCACACCTTAACCGGACATCAGTCGTTCAAGTATTCTTTTCTCTCCTTTATCTCCTTTATAACAAAATAAATAAAGTAAAATGTAACTTAGTTAATAACTAACATTTGCCTTAAAAAAACGTACGTACATTAAAAAGGTTGTTATTACTGATAATAATATAAAAATAAAAGCCAAAAATTAATACGTAAATACCTCAATTGACTAAAAAGCGTATAATATTTTAAAATTAATTCTGGAAAACGCAAATTAAAATAAATTCGATTTATTTATAAATAATGAACGATGACTACTTATCTCATTCTAAATCTAAATTAATTGAGTAAAGTGATTGAACTGAATCTTAATGTCTTCTATGTGATTTATTTAACGTAACTTCCGCTGCCATATTTAACTTCTAATTTTAAAATTAACTATTTGAATTAAAAAATAAACTGAAAAAAGTGGCAACCTACACACGAGCCACTTGTTAAAACCACGAGCACTTGGCTGTATTCAGAGGTGAGTGGCTCGCGTGTGGCCAGCCTTATTGTTTTAATTTTGAGGGTTCCGTAATCTTTCTTTGTTTTTGTTTGTCGTCCATTTTGTCCGTCCGCAGAATAAAGTAAGATTAATTTCGAAATGCCTGGTGCATGAAGACAGCTTCCTGTTTGTACCTTTTACCAACCTTTGTTTATTTCTTAGGATTCAAATCTTATGTTTGCTCAATGAGTTTCGTGGTAGTATTTACGGAACCCTTCAAGCGTACACTCTGTATAGCTTGTCTAGATATCTATCGCACAAAACGTGGGAGCTCTTGATTTTTAATTTAACCATTTGACCGCTCTAGTGAGGACATTAAGGGCGCTCACATGTGTGCCAGTCGCGACCGCCACATCATCGACACACGTCATACATTAAGCGAGCCTTGGGTCCCCGAAACGATCAACTGCAATTTATTCTCAATTTTTACATGATTGATACACATTGATGATGCGCAAGTTATCGTCTGTCAGATGTAATTGAAGCGATTGACAATATTACTACAGTAGAAATTTATGGCAACTGATCAATTGCAATTGTTTGTTTCGGGGACCCCTTAGCCCCTATCGTGTGCGGCAAGCTGCTACTTTATGAAAAGTGGCCGTCGCTGGCCACAACCACAAGTATTGTTCGCGAATGGTCCTTATGTGGATAGCCTAGTGTCATTCATAGAAGCGAATGGTGTATGTTATAAGAATGTTTGTATTGGTTGTGCATGGGCGGTCAACAGGTTAAAAAAAAGCGTTTAAAAATCAAAATAACCGTCGTATTTTTTAAAATGCGTTCCATATTCGCTCGCTGGAGATAATTATTTTCTGCATCGTTTCGAGCGAACTTCATGGGAATGCATGAAGACACACCAATAAAATATAAGTGTGGAAAATTAACGGCAATTTTTCGATGAAAGCATTTTATGAATTGGTATGTGAACAGTTATTTAAAAATGATTTATTTTAGCATTGATAATACTTTTTAGTGGATACAGGCTGGTCCCTGTCTTACTGATATTCTATGTTAATCAAAGTAGCGATCAATTTGAAGTAAAATCTAAGCGACTAATGTAATATAATCGATAAGGCAACGGTGTAATCGATTAAATTGTTATAATTATTTATGTATTCTGGAAAGTTACGTATTACTTGATGTCCTGATTAAATTATTGGAAAATAGTTGTTTATTTATTTATTCGTAACTAAGCAACGCTTGAATATTACTTCTGCCCCCCCTGAACCACAGCAACAAAACCGGTGTACTCTACTCTGTTAGTTTGTTGAATGTACCTGTGTAATCGAACGAAAATATTCAATGGACCTCCGCCGCAAAGACAGAAATGGCATTTAATTTCGGTTTCCATCCGGCGGTGCCCTCCGTTATTCTATTGCTTTTGTTGTGGCCACATTGTCGCGATAAGGCGAACTACACTTCGCGCGCTCTCTCTCGCACACCGCTTGACGTCTCGCTGATGCTACGGCTACATTCGTCTCGCTGTAAAACAGAGAGCGCGCGAAGTGTAGTTCGCGTTATCGCGACAATCTGGCCGTAGCATGAGAAACAGAGAGCGCGCGAAGTGTAGTGGGGACTAATAAGTAATGCCACGGGTGCTCCCTCTAATCATTTTTTTTCGTAATTTCACTACATCACGGTTTAGCGGGGCACGGAACCAACCTTTCCAATTTTGGACAGACATGACGATATTCTAAGGGTTCCGTTTTTGCCATTTGGCTAGGGAACCCTCAAATTAATAGGAACTTTACTTTTATTTGGCTCAAATTGAATGTTTCATATATAAAAAACCGACTGCCTCGTTGGTCTAGTCATTTTCATATCACCAGCATACGAAGGAAGCATACGAACAAGTCGACAATCAACTACCATATTTTTTATTTGAGATAGGTTTGCTCTTGACTCTAGTCTAGGTCAGAGATGACAGAGACAAAGTCGACGATGGAGCGAGCTTCCCCAGAAGAAGCCTGTTCACTCTCACTTCGGGATATCACGTCGGGGTCACCAATTTAGGGATTTTAATATCATAAAAAACTGATGTGTCGCATAACGATTGGTGTCTATTTTTGAAGAATCCGAAGAGAAGCAGCTGCAGATATTGATGAATTAGATGGAACTCGGTGACCAACGTCCATCACAATTACTTCGTCGTATGCGAGACCTTTCTCATGACAAGATGCCCGATGCAAAGCCACGCATGTTATGGATTGGACACCTGCCTGCTTCTACTCGTGCAGTATTAGCAGTCAGCGAAGAAAGCAAGCTAGACTCATTGGCAGCCATGGCAGATAAGATGCACGAACACATGAAGGTTAACTCGGTGTGTTCACGTGTGAGTCAACCCTCAACGTCGCAGCATTTATCAACACATCTAAATAATAAAAATATAATTTGCATGATAGAAACCCTTACGAAAGAGGTTGCTGCGTTGAAAATGGATCGTGAAAATCAATATCATCAGCGGCCACAGCGCTTCAGAAGCCGCTCATGTTCCCGCCAACCTTGTGATCGAAAATTGACATTGTGCTTTTTTATCGAAGATAGAAAAGACTATCGATGCAGGAGTATAGAGGATACTAGAGATGCAGTTTCAAAGATCATCCGGAAAACTAATAAGGACTAAGGCTCTGGCGGTAGCCGAAGTCGACAACCCATCTTCATACCGCCTGTTCACAAGACGTTACGACCGGACAGAAATATCTCGTAGATACGGGAGCAAATGTTTTCGCTCTTCCCGTCACAGTTTGTGAAAAAAAGAACTGGACTCCGAGCAACTACTTGTATGCAGCTAATGGGACACAAATTCCTGTTTATGGCGAGCGAACTGTTGTGTTAAATTTTGGCATGAGACGTCCGTCAAATCACAAATCGCCACTTGTACTGGCGATTTGTGGTTGCGTCAGTCAGTAGGCCGATATTAGGTGCTGATTTTCTGCATCATCACGCACTCATGGTGGATCTTCACGGGCGACGATTACCTAGTAGATCAAAAGACGAAGATTTCCATATTCAATTTCATATCACCAGCATACGAAGGAAGCATACGAACAATCGACAATCAACTACCATACCATATCATAAAAAACCTCAAAGAAAATATGAAGTAATTTTATTTTTTACATGAATGACAGAAGAGAAAATATATGAAAAGTCAAGAGTACAAAAAAGTTTTTAAAAAATTAACAATTATTTTCCGCAAGTAGCATGCGAAAAGAGCTCCGACGTCGCTACAGTCGCAAGCGATACTGCTGAGCATGAGGTCCTGGGGTCGATTCCCGGGTCGGGCAGTGTTATTGGGTTGTCCTATCTGGAAAATCTCAGTAGCAGCCCGGAGCTTGGATTTGTGCCCGGTTGACCCAACCCATAGATATAACAAAAAAACCCTCGGGAAAACAAGACATTATGTTATGTATATAAATAAAAAATCCAATTTTTATGTAATTTTATTTATAATTAAATCATGTTCACAGCGAAATAAAATTAATACTACTCTATAACTGTTCACGTTTAGCAGGATTGGAATAGACCCTTCTTTTTCATTTCTTCGAATTCCTTCTCAGCGTCGTATGTCCTGGAATCAAAATAAATAATTTTTATTTTTTCTCTCAGACATATTATGCCCATAATGCTACGGCTACACTGTCGCGATATCGCAAACTACACTCCCCGCGCTCTTTTTCGCACACCGCTCGACATCTCGCTGTACAACAGACAGCGCGCGAAGTGTATTTCGCATTATCGCGATAGCCGTAGCATTATCATCATCAACTGCCTAGCCTCTTCCCAACCATGTTGAAGTCGGCTTCCAGTCTAACCGGATGCAGCTGAATACCAGTATTTTACATGGAGCAACTGGCTATCTGACCTCCACAACCCAGTTACTGGGTAACACGATAAGTCTGATTGTCAGTTTCGGGCTTATTTATGTACCAATATCCTTTTAATTGCCAGGTTTCGTTGAAGTATGCTGTAATGTATGTCACTGCGATAAAACTGTCAACTTATTGCTAGAACTTGCGCGAAGGTTTTTTAAATCACACGGGCGAAGTCGCGGGCAGAAGGTAGTATTATAATAATAAATTCTTTCTTTGTTTATTAACATAAACTGACTACAAAAAATGTAAAACCCTGTTTCCAAAGCTAAGTTAGAGTACCTGTATTTCAGGAGCCAGATATTTGTTGAGCCATCTAAATATTTGTTCTAAGCTGACAGTTCACAACTTTGACAATATTGACACAAAACTGGCATGTGGCATAAGAGGCTGTTATCTCCTGCAGTCGGACAATAATAGGCTATTATTTTTATACATATACAGTAAGTAGTATTGTCTCACCTGTAGAACTCGGCGTACTTCCTCTTGCGCTCGTCGTTGACAAACTTCTTGAGAGCAACGGCTGATACTCCAGCGAGCACCAGAGACACAATCAGGTTCTTCTTGATCTGAGAGTTGAGGAGCCCCCTCATCACGGGCTTGCTTGCAGTGGATACAGCCTTGTCTGCCATCTGGATTGAGAAAGGGACTTTTTTATGAGAATCAATGAGAAAAGTTCTGTGGTCAAAGTATTAGCCAGTCTACAGGGTGTGACAGTACTTTTCACTATTGCCTAATTTTGTAGTATTTTTATTTATACAGGGTGTAAGGCCTCCGCAGACTGATGGGGTAAATTCAATATAATTATCATACTAAGATGACCGGTTCATGAAATTATTTCAGGAACATTATGGGAATCCAATAAACCTGATTTGTTTTACTACCTCACACGCAATGTATCGCTACCGTGGCAAAACGCGCAAAGCGAATGGCAGCGCAGCGAGCCTTCGGCCGCCGAGTACTTCTATATCCATTGTTGGTTTTTTTTATTTTAGCTGTTTTATTTACATAAATAGGCAGAGGTGCACCTAAAGTACACCCACATTTCGCCAGTTATGTTTAAGTCCCATGTAATGGGGGCGAGCCTATTGCCATCAACCGGGCACAAATCCAGACTTCGGGCTGCCACTGAGAAATTCCAGATGGAAAAAACCCAATAACACTGCCCGACCCGGGAATCGAATCCAGGACCTCATGCTCAGCAGTAGCGCTAGCGACCACTAGACCAACGAGGCAGCACCCCCTAACCCTTTTTAGCCTCTGCCTAACCCTTCGGGGAGACAAGGCGTGATGTTATGTTATGTTATGTTATTTACATAAATGGAGTGCTACGTACAGATAATGTAATTTTACATTGAAATAAAGGTAAAGAAACTGAATATACGATAAAAAATATGAAAATTTTCCTGAGAATATTTCTGTTGGAATATGATTCAAAATAAGGAGCTGATTGCACCCTGTTAGTTTACGGAGGGCTGTCCCTTACACCCGGTATATCAAAAACTATTGTATACCACATGAAACAAAAAGGACAAACATATTTAAGACTAGTGTACAATGGGCGGTCTTATCTTACAAGGCGATCTCTTACGGACAACCTTTTTATGCTTCTGAAGTTTTAATGTATAGTGTATAATCAAATGCTCAACACTACATTCTGAATTTATAGATAAAACAATGATCAATTGTTGAATTGATGGTTATAACATAACATCTCGGCTGTATTCCCCAAAGGGAAGGGCAGAGGTATACCTATAGTACACCCACATTTTGCCAGTTATGTTTAAGTCCCATGTAAAAGGGGGCGAGCCTATTGCCATCAACCGGGCACAAATCCGGACTCCGGGCGGCTACTGAGAAATTCTAGATGGAAAAATCCAACAACACTGCCTGAGCCGGAAATCGAACCCAGGACTGATTGTCATGGTGTACAATAAAGGGTATTCTATCTTGGACAGGTGATTAACGTTGCATTGACAAGACTTGTGGTTTCAGGTTGTTTCAGTCCTGTAAATTCAAGCTTTAAATAATCACTGAGAAACATTTTTATAAAATAATTATTTTTTAAATCAAGTTTGACAACCTACACATTGAAGTTGAATTCAGATTTATTTTGTGCTTTAAACACAGTTAACCTAATACTTTCTCAATGAGTTTTTAGCATTATCAGTTTAATTCTTACAAATAATAATTAACTCCTGCAAAGAGTACCTACTGTCAAATCAGATAAGATGATATCAGTAATTGAATGTAGAACATAATTCAAATCACTAAAAATCAATATGAAATGCAGTAGAAGAATGTTATCTGGAAAAATACACTAAATAATTTTATTATGACCACGATGAGGTGATGGAATGAGGAAGTAGGAAGAAGAAGAAAAGGAAAGAGGAAGAAGAGTGGAATGAGGAGTAACTAGTGTCTATTGACAACGTTCTTACATAACATTTACATGGCATTTTTTTCGAAATTATCGAGTTAAAACTTATCGTAAACTACTTCAATTACAAGCGAAAACATAAAAAAGTAAAATATATTGTGTTACTTACATTTATATAATTTTACGAAAAATCGCAAAGCACACGAGATTAGCAACGAGCAAGTGCAATTTTCAACTGTTTTCTATTTCGATTGCAAAAAACACCCGAATGACGTTAAAGATCTACATGCCTATTGGCCATTAAATTAAGCGTGATACATCAGCCAATCACATGGCTTAACAATGCCAAGTGTTAAGCTTTCTGATTGGTTAAATGATCAAATGCGTGTTCTCAACAAACATTGATTTTCTGTAACGTTCCATTTAATGCAGGTGTCTTGGGCCTTACAGATGAAAAAATCCGCTTCTATTTATCAATCATCACTTCATCAGATCAAATTCAGAATTATAGCACCACTGTATTAACATACTAAAGGAAAAGGCTTAAAAATGCCCCACGTCTGCCAGCAAAGAGAAGTATCTTAAAAAATCGCTAAAAATGAGTAAAAATAATTACATACTTCCGGTTTTAATACTTACTGGCTAACACGAAAAATTGCTCTGAATATTAATTCAGGGGTTGTATATAATTTAGTAAAATCTGAAGATTTTAGTTTTAGAATGACTAGAATTGCAATAAAAATTAATAATTACACACTATCCTTGAATTATAATATTCAGAGCATTTTTTCGTACATTAGCCAGAAAGGATTAAAACCGGAAATGTTTTTATTGGATTTCTAGTCGTTCTAGAACAAAAATCTGCAGATTCTACTATATAATATACTTTTTTTTTTTTTTTGTGGATGGGAAATCATCAAATGACTTCTCCCGCTCTGGGCGGAGCGGGAGGGCGTGTCAGACTTTTACTGACTAAAACCCACCCGTGTTCCTTCTGTTGCCTGTGCCGGGGCCACGGTAACTCTTTCGAACATCCCGCAAACTATATAATATACTACGCCTAAATTAATATTCAGAGCAATTTATTTGTACGTTAGCCAGTAAGGACCAGTACTCGGTAAGGATAATAACCGGAAGTATGTTTTTATTGCATTTCTAGTCGTTCTAAAACTAAAATTTGCAGAATTCACTAAATTATGTACTACCACAGAACAAATATTCAGACCATTTTTTTCTTACGTTAGTCAATAACATAGAGTCAATAAGGATTGAAACCGGAAGTATGATTTTTTTTTATTCCATGTCTAGTCGTCCTAAAACTAAAATCTGCAGAATTCACTAAAAATATATTCTTTCCCTGAACGATTATTCAGAGCATTTTTTTTTTGTATGTTAGCCAGTAAGGATTAAAACCTGAAGTATGTATTTTTTTAAATTCTTATTTAGGGCTTCTAAGAGATACTTCTCATTGCTGTCAGACGTGGGGTAATTTTCTGTGGGAGATGAGACTTCATCTTTATTTACTCGAGTGTTATTAAAATTTGCGATCGACGTTGCACCGGACCGTTTGAACACTGTCCATAGTCTGGATAACGTTGTAATGATTTAGATTGAACAGGTATCAAATGTAAGTAGGGTGTTCTGAAAGTCTTGAGATACTTAAGCGAATGCGAATTTCTAAGGCGAATGGCCGACGCGAGCAGGTAGTTTGATTGTTTATGTTATGATATACGTTAGTGTCAGTTGTCATTTGATTGCATTCAGTATTGCCGCAGATCGTGTTCGAACAAGTTCACTATAATGGCTTCGTGGACGATTAAGTACCGAATATCGCGCAATTTTGCGTTATAACTTTTTACGTGGATCAAGCCCAGAAATCTGTTTATAAGAAATGAAGCCTATACTTGATGATGACTGTCCCTCTCGTGCAACCGTCTACAGATGGTACAAACAGTTTGAGAGTGGCTGTTTTAACCTAGAAGACGACCCACGTTCAGGACGACCGGCGGAAGCAGTTACTCCAGAACATAAATTTCTGCAGTTAAAATTTTTACTGAAACTGACCGGCGAATAACCTATCGGCAAATAGAGTCCTTACTGCAGATTGGCTCAGCAGCGTTACATTCAATTATTCACCACCATTTAGGTTATAGAAAAGTTTGTACTCTTTGGATTCCACATAAACTTACCGATGAACAAAAGGAACAGCGAGTTAAATGGTGTAAAAAAATGATTGCAAAGTTTGAAAACGGAAAATCTAAAGACATCATTTCAATCGCCACGGGTGATGAAACGTGGCTTTATTATTACGACGTGCCCACAAAGAAGCAAAATAAAATATGGGTGATAGAAGGCGAGGAAACTCCGACTGAAGTAACAAAATCTGTCGATAAAAAAGAAAACGATCGTGGCTTTTTTCGGTATTCGGGGAATTATTGAACAAGTAGTTCTCCGTGAGCAGAAGACTGTAAACGCTGCTAGGTACACCACTGTCTGCCTTCCTCAACTTATTCAGGAATTCAAGAAGCTTCGTCCAAAGTCACAACTCTGCACCTGGTATCTTCATCATGATAATGCTCCGGCACATCGTGCTGACGTTACATGCCAATTTTTGCGAGATGCCGGCTTGAAACTTCTTGAACATCCGCCTTACAGCCCAGTCTTGGCGCCATGTGACTAGACTGTTTCCTTTCGTGAAAAGTAAATTGAAAGGGCAGATTTCGAGACGAAGAAGCTTTACTTTCGGCCTGGGACAATATATTTGCGGAAATTCCTGAACGGAAATGGTAAGACATTTTTAGTGATTGGTTTATAAGGATGCAGAAGTGTGTTAATTGTGGTGGCAATTATTTTGAAAAACTGAAAAATAAAGTTAAATCTCAAGACTTTTAGAACACCCTACAAAAATAGGCGATCAGTTTTGATGAAATATTATTATTTGCAAAGTCTGTTACTCTCCGCAAAGTGTCGGCCGGGTGTGTGTGGCAACGCTCTTAGAAGCATGCCAAGTGTTGCCAGGTTTTTGGTAGCTTGCGGTTGCCATTACCTGACCAAATTCTTCAGTATTTTAGAAATTATTTTGCTCTAAGGTACTTAGATTAGATACATGTAAGTATCGTAGTTGGAACTTAGACCGAAACTTGTGGCACGCGCAGTGATGTCGATAATTTTCGATACGATTACTCTTCACTACGCCTGGGGATGAAGCGGAGTTCATAATATAGTGCTGTCTCACTCTAATAAAATCATGCACGGCGTGCAGAAAGTTTTGACCCGCGTGTGTGTATGTAGACATGTTGACAGTGGCTTCTTCTGTTGGGAAAGTTCGAATAAAAATTTCCACAATTAAAACCACAAAGTATTTTTTATTCATTTATTAATAAACTAACTTTACAAATTTAATAATAGCAGAACAATAATATTCCTTATTTCTTCATTCGTAATAATATGATAAATCAGCATGACTCAATCGTACTTTTATCAATATAATTTCTTCAATCGTTATAATAATATGATGATAATCAGCTTGACTCATCGTACTTTTTATCAATATAATAATTATATGATTTTTAAAAATAATCTAGAAACGACAGAGAAAGCAACTTACAGAGAAAATAATGCACAATATAAAACTGAACTTCATAAAATTGCCAGCAACAAAAAATAATTACAGGCATCGTTTATCATTGTCCTAAATTGATTCCCCGCGGCGCGTGCCGCAAACACGAACTAGAAAAAATATTACAAATAACATAACGTTAACTTTATTGTATCAATTCTTTCATTTTACTATTTCTGCATGTATTTACAAGTTCCACAGAATGTAAACAAAACTATAACCTACTCTCGTGTGGTGTAACCCCTAAACTATATTTATAAGTGTTATTAAAACTATTTGTATTTCTCTTTCTTCATTGTAGATATATAAACATACAATATAGATATTTATTTATCGGCATAAATTACTATCATTAGTCGAAAAAAAAACAAAACAAAATAAACTAAAAATGATAACTATACACCCAATATACACAGCTAGTTGAGAGTTCATTCACTATAATTATATGGTACAAGCTTGCAAGTCATACTTTTATATTACAGTATAAGGCTTTTGCATGTCTATAGGAGTCGCTCCTCTCGGGATCGATTCGCTAGTCTCCACGTCTATTTACAAACGCTACTCCCCAAACTAAATATGATTTTAAAAAGAAAACAAGTACTTAAAACGTAACATATATTAATATCCCCATCTATACATAAAAATTTACAAGAGATTGTACATCGGCCGGACCGATTTAGTAATTAATAATTTAAGAAAAACTAAGGTTTGTTTACAAAACAGTTTCCCGCCGTCCTGCGCTCAGACTAGCCGCATCTCGCTCTATACACTAATATTAACAGACAATTACCACGGCACACAGTTATAGGGCACAATTTATTCAGGCAATAAATTCATTACTAATTATTAAAATATTTTCTCATTATATCTACGTACGTACTGTACACGGTATGTAGTGCAGCACTATCACTGTCCGACTAACATTGAACGTCATCAAAAGAGGGTAAGGGGAACAAACGAACATATACTTCGGGAGAAATGATAAAATACTGTAATGTACGGCCATCTAAGCTAATAGTGTAAAAGCTGTCTAAAATGTGCTTTTAAATAAAATGTCACATCCAAATATTATTGCTTTGGGTTTGCATCCCTTACGGGAACGAAACAAGTCTACACGAACCACAGACGCCTACAGATGTGTCAGTCTCCTACCACGCGTCGACCGATAAATATTATTAATTAAGAATAGATCTGTAGGACACCCCATGTCGACTTGTCCACCATTTAATTATTAAGTTTTATTATTTATTACGATTTTGTCCGCAAACAGTGTATTGCAAGGTTCAATTTAGTTACAACCAATCGTTATTGTAAATGATGAACATTAAGGCGAGCGAGCTCACAGTCAACACGTTTCTATACTCAAGTGTTCAACAATCGTGATAAAAAACACTAGCGTCTATATTAGAAAACTAATTTCATTCGATAATCGACTATGCTTAGTGCGAAATAGAAGCTAAGATCCACTGATTCATTATCTATGGATTTGGTGTAAAATCTTCGGATTAAAATTAGTTGCATCGATGGTGGGAACATAGGTCGACAAATGGAGGGAAAACGAAATATATGGGGCGTCAAAATAAAATTTTAGTTATACTGGAAGCCCGAACAGACAAACTGTAAAAACATTCAGTCGCGTTTATTATCTCATTTACTAAGAAATTATCAAGTTCCACATTTAATTACAATTATTGGTCGTGAATTCTCTTAAATATAAAAACGCTAACGTTACATCGTATTAGCGGCCAGCGTTTTGAGCGGGAGAACGCCGTCTCGAAACTGAACCTAGCATCGGTCTTATTCAGCAATTTTAAATAGCCGCTGAGAACCAATGTTATCTTAGTTGACATTTCATATTATATTACAAATAAAATACGCCGTCCTCCCGCAAAAACATTATAAAAACTACAACGCTGCGTTCACGTCACCGAATCGACGTCACGAAGTTACGTGCAAAAACGTATGAAAATATTTAACTTTATGCATTTATTTCATTCTCTTTATATCTCTCGGGTATTTATACTATTATAACAATGTGCCTATATGTCGAGTGCATTTTGTACAATAATGATACACATCTATTTACTAGTAAACTAAGGCTCCGCACGGCGCAAACTCCACAGAGTCTTGCAAGTGGCAACGTTTCAAGTTTCCTGCATACGCGCGAACTTTAGCAATGCAATTAGTCGATTTATCTACATCACTATATGTACCTATGGTTACTAAATTCTGTACTAACTACCCATTTTTTTATTGATAAATCGCCTAATTAAAATGCTAAAACTAGCACGTTAGCTTCCATACTTAAAGACAAACACTCTTAAAATTACTCGATAGAAATTAACTTACACTTAAAAGAACAAAAAAGTCGAGTGTTTTATAGTGAATGGTAACATTTGTTCACTAAAAATAAATATACCGACAGTGTGACTGCCAGCATCTGATTGGGTCCGGCGTAATCGATTTAACGTTTCGTTATCGATAGTCAATATCAATAGATAGATTAAGTTTGCAGGACTGATTTAGAAAGAATTAATTTTAGAATAGATTTCGTCGTTGTTTCGTAATTATGGACTGTATGGATTAATGTTAACCTTTTGAACGCCATTGTCACATATACGTGACAAGCAAGCGCGTGCCCTGTACGCCAACGACACAAATATGTGACAAAAAATGCGGTGCACTTTATCACGAAATAAACAATTAAATCATTACTTTTGTGTGTTTTTATTTGTATACCTTAAATATTTAAGCTCTTGTCCATATTTAATTGCTTGAAACGAATTAAATTATACCATGGATATAGAGAAATTTGATGACAAAAACAGAGAAATTAAACGTTTAAAAAGTGTGGCTTGGCGTGGAGGGCACGCGCGTGCGTTTATGCTCTGGCGTTCAAAAGGTTAAGTATGTCAATGAAAGTGATATTTAGAACATTTTGATTGCCACCATTTATTACTTACCACTGTTTTAAATTCTATTCTAGTGAAGTGGCACTTAAAACTATCGACATTATCGAGTAGTTCGAGGGTCGGACTCTTAAAAGTTTAATCGATAAAAATTACTATCAGTTGATGACTAACAAAATTGAACTATTCTAAAATCAATTTCGCTAAATCCATTTCTATTCCCGACCAGTAGCGACGGAATAGATTTATACAAGCAGCGACCACGCGACCAGAGATCGATAAAATTTACTACTATTGTCAACTTCATTTACAATACTATCATTATTGTATTGGAGCATGCTAAGATAAAATTTTGAATAAATAAAACAGACTGGTTCACCTAGTTTTCATACTTAATTTATAAGTTGGATGTTATGATATAAAAATAAAAATTGCGACCATTTGATTTGTATTTTTCTTTTAGGTCGAATTGTCTATGGTTCGCGGTCGCCGTTTGTAGAACTCTGGCAAAGAGCGGCCGACGACAGATCCGAATTCATAAATACACCTTAACACACAATGTTCATGTTAAATATCAACACAGTATCTCTCACACGTTAGTATTGCAACTTTACTAGTCCCCACACTGGTGTTAATTCACAATCGATTTAATTAATTGAGATTCATTCAAATGAACAATTACCAATCGCGGATTAGTGGAAATCACTTCGGATTAATTTTAACTCGCAACGTATTTTACAATTTAGTTAATTTTAGATACATATTATTATAATCGTGACCCATACTGGTACAAAACAAAAGATTGAATAGTCTCTACTCGCGGCCGCGATGACTGCGTGATAGTTACCACTGTTACCAGTGAACGTTCTCTGCGCTCATGTAGTCGTACGGACTGTCACAAATTCTACTAGTGTATAACGTTCTGTGCGCTACGTCGTGCGGGAGATCAGGCGACACACGGACACCACGAGCGTTACCTAGAGGCGCGGACACGCCGGCCGCGCGTCAGTCTGGCGGTGGCTCGTCGGGCTGGCGGGGCTCGCGGGGCTGGCCGGGCTCGCGGGGCTCGCGGGGCTCCGCGCGGCGCCGCCGTCACTTGTCCTTGGAGCCGCGCCGGCGCCGCACGCCCGCCGCCGCGCCCGCGCCCTCGCCCACTGCGCCCACACCAAACATACTACGTCAGCACCGCCCAACAGGGGGGAAAAGTGTCACGGATCAGTCTGTATTGACGCGGGACTCACCGGCACTTCTCGTTTTCCTGCGGACGGGCGCGGCGGCCGGGGGCCCCGCAGGGCCGGGCGGCGCGGGGCCCGGTGGCCCGGGCGTGGGCCCGTGACGCACGGAGCGGCGCGTGCCCACGCCCTCAGCCGGCTTGCCGCGCGCGGGCCCGCGCACCGCCTTGCCCACCTTACCGCGCACCTTGCAGATGAGCGGCTCGTCGCTGTCGCTGTCCGAGTCCTTCCGCTTGGCGGGCGGCGCGGGCGCAGGTGGGGCGGGCGCGCGCGGCGCGTCACGGCGCGGCTTCTTCTTGGGCCGCGCGGCGTCGTCGTCGCAGCTGAGCGTGGAGGCGCTTGAGCTCTCCGACTCGCGGCGCCGGCGCTTGGCGGGCGGCGCGGCCCGCACAGGCACCGGGGTGGCGCGGGGACTGGTCTTGTCGTCCGGGCCGCGCACACAGTTCCTGGGCGCAAGCGGCGAATCCGCGCGCTCGAGCTTGGCGAGCGCGGGCGAAAGTCGCGGGGTGCGCGGCTGGTCGGCGGGGCTGCTGAGTTTGCTGCTGGAACGCGTGCGCACGCTGCTGCGCGCCACACGCTCGAGCGCGGACGGCGAAGGCGACTCGGGCCTCTTGCCCGCGTAGTCCGGCGTGGGAATCTCGATGAGCAGCTGTTCGAGCAGACTTTTATCTGGGAAGTCCGCTTTCAGCGGTAACCTCTCTAGCTTGGGTTCTCTCTTCTCGTCAGTGTTCGGTAGCTCTGAGTCCGCGTCGCCGTTCTCAGTCCGTTCCTCTTTAACGTCATCGACGGGTCCGAGTTTCTCTTGGTTGGAGTAGGTGTACAGGGGCGGCGAGACCCTGCTGGGGGGCGGGTCGAAGTCCTCCAGCTTGACCTTGTCGCGATGCGGCTCGGGACAGCCGGGCGCGGCCTGGTCACGCGCGGGCGGCTCGCTGCGGGGCAGCTCGTCGCCGTTGACGTCGGCGTGCATCTTCGCCAGCTCGGCCTCGATGTCGCCCAGCAGCGCGGGCGGCGCGGGCTCGTAGCGCGGCGCGCGCGCCAAGCGCTGCAGCAGCTCGTCGGCCGGCGGCGCCTCCACGCCGATGATGCGCTGCACGGACGCCGGGGATGTGGAGCGGGGCATGTCGAGACGTTCCTTCCTACAATGAGAAATTATATTTAATAAGTTAGTTGGCTGGAAGTAGCACCTTTACACGTCAAATATTTTTAACCTAGATAATGCCTCTTTGAGAATAAACACCGAAACAAACTCGAGAAGTAACTCTCTTTGAAATTCCGAATATTTTTTAACGATCAGATCATGTGAGATCATGTGACGGTTCTCACATGATCTGATCATATGATGATGTGATGGTATTTTGAGGATAGTCGTAAAATTTACAAAGAAAAATATAAATGTAATTTACCTTGCAGGAGGCGACTGACTGGCCTGATTCGGCGACTTCTCAGACAAGGCATCCATAGACTCAATCCCCGAGTCCTCCCCCTGCGCCTGGCTGGCGGGGGAGCGGCTCCCGAACTTGTCGTCAGGCCTGGTTGCCCGCTCTGCCACTAACTTGCAATAGGACTTGTCTTTGGGCCGGTCCTTCCGCCGCGGGGAGGCAGGCGGCGACTCAACTCGGCTCGTTGGTATCGTGCCCACGTTCGTCGAGCCCGGAGGTTCTGGAACGTAAGCAGATTTATGTTTTTCCGTGTTCTGTAATGAGGTTTGGTGATCGTCAAAAGAAGTGATTATTTAAACTGCCGGTAAGAGGCAGCACGCACTTTTTTATTTGGAGGATCCTACGTTAAGTGTCCTTTGTATGTATGAACTTGTACAGAAAGGGCGAACTTTATGTCGCCGAGATACTGTGGGTCAATATTAATCTATACATTTCGTCCTCTTGCGCACGTCTCATTTACGTGACTGAAGTCCGTATTCTCGTGATAACAAGGCGTCCAGTAGAAGTGCGTATGTATCACGCGAAATTCGCCCGTTCTTGACAGGCCTTAGTAAAAGACTGGACGTTCATACTGATAATTGGATTATGATTTGTGCATTTTATTTTTGCTTTCAGAAGGCACACTATGCCTACGGGCCGGCGGCACATTATGAAGTAGCCTCAGAGAGAATCTTTTCTATCGGTTGTAAACAAAATCCTCTTTTGCTGGGCCACCAGTTTTGTATTTGAGGTTTTGAACATAAGTTATTAAGCTATGTGCAATAATAAAAACAGCGTACTTCATCAGGCATAGCAGGTTAGTTTTACACAAATGACATCAGTGTTTTATTTCATAACATGAACTCACCTGTACAGGAACTATGGCTGACCTTCCTCTTCTTATCAGAGGCGAGCAGTCCATTTGGTGAGGTAATTGCACTTTCGGCGATTGTCCGTTTCAACTTATTGTCATCTTCGGCAACGCGCCGCGACTCAGCATAATGCTGAGGTTCAGGCACGTCGCCACTAAGCGTCCATTCTAAGTCCTTATGACAGTTCACCAACCTCTCACACTCACTAGCACCTGATTTACACTGATTTACTTGATTAACTTGGTTTACGTTTACGTCACTATCAACGTCTGATTGCACTGTTTTCCCCTCTGATTTCACACTATCACATTTCACTTCTGTTTTAGGAGTAGGTAACTTTTTCTTCGCCTCGTGGTTGTTCGGCTCTCTGTAGCCCTCGTTTTGCGCGTATTTCCCTTCCTTGTCTAGCGTGTCGTTTCTCCATTCTTTGTCTCGTTCTTTGTCTGATGATTTGCTGCTGTCGCTGAGTATTTTTAGTTTTTTCTTCATTTTGAGGTCTAAGCTCTGGACTTTGTTGTTTAGTTTAAAGTCATGTGCCTTGGTGACTATGTGAGCATTTTTCGAGATAGTTTTCATTCTGTAGACGACATTATTATCGCCCGTTATCTCTGTTTTAACGCCATCCGCCTCATAATGGTTGTTGAGCTTAATGCCTTTCACGTTTAAATACTCGTCATCAGTCTTGTTCTCAGTGCTTTCACTAGATTTTGAGGCTATTGATTCGTCGGAGTCCCTCCGATGTGACTTGTCGTCTGATTCCGAAGATTTCCTGATTTTATTCTTCTTTGTGTGGAGGTCACCGGGGCCGAATTTTTTCTTTTCTTTTTTGGAGTTTTTTATGACGGCGGAGTTCCTTCCTCGTAGGCTTATGTGTAGAGGAGGCACTCGGAGTTCACCGTCGGTGGGCTTGTCGCCTTTCTGTTGGTTGGCGAAGCTGATGTCTGATTTGTACACACTTTGGACGACGGGCTCGTTCTTGTCGAGCTTTAGCCTGAGTTTTAACGACTCTTTTTCCGTTTGCGGTGACTTTGGCGCGTCGAGGATGGGCGCGGGAAGTTTGAGGGGCAGGGGGCGCGGTAAGGCAACTTTGGTAGTCTTGTTGTCGCGGACGATCTTGTCCTTGAGCGTGGCGGGCTTCTCTTTCGCACCTACAGTGCGGGGCTTGCCGCCTTTCTGCGCGAGTTTGTCGTCTCGCTCTTTCTTGGCTATTTTATTCCTCATTCGGAGCTCTTCGTCAGCTCTCCGCGTGTCGTCGTCGGTGGCTGACTTGGCGATGCCGAACATTTCGGGCGCGGCTTCTACGGTCGGCTCCTTCACTTCGCAGTTGGCTACGGTGACCTCCTCTACTTTCTTCTCTTGTTCTTTCGGAGGCGGTATTTCGTCGTCCCTCATGAGGGTTTTGATAAGGTACTGCTTGCTTTGCTCCTCGATTTCCTGTGCTGATGCTTGTGAGCCGACGGTTGCTGTGGCGACCGACGTGGTCGCTCGTATGGGCAACTTGAGAGGAGGAGGCATAGCCTGGCTTGCACTTGACGGAGGCGACTTGAACGCTGGCGTATTCTGCGTATGTAGCGCGGCATTTTGATGTTGTATAGAATTCGGCGTGTGTTGCGCTGCATTTAAATGTGGCGTCGCATTATGCATTTGTTGCGTCGCATTCAGCATATGTTGCGTCGTGTTTAGCATATGTGGCGCCGAATTCTGCATATGTTGAACTGCGTTTGGTGGATGTTGGACCGCGTTTTGCATGTGTTGGACCGCATTCATCGTGTGTTGCATATGCTGCGTATGTTGTACCGCATTCGGCATGTTATGATGAACAGCATTTGGCATGTGTTGTGTCGTCGTCGGCGTGTGTATCGCATTCGGTGTATGAACTGTCGTCGGCGTATGTTGAACCGGCGGCGTATGCTGCACCGTCGTCGGCGAATTCTGTTGATGTTCAGTTTCCGAGTCCTGTCTTCTGAACTTGGAGTGTTGCGGCACGGGCGGCGGCGGCATGAAGGCGTCCTGCCCGTCATACGCGTCCGACTTAGAAGGCACGTCGTGTCTCGGCTCGTAGTTACTCGTGTAATGATCGCCGGTTATGTCCTGTAGGACGGAATCGGGGGTATTGTTGTTGGCGTTGTTTCCTGACAGGAGCATGTCTAGTTTCGCACTGGCGTCGAGTTCTGAGATGGCGGAGAAGGCGCTCTCGTCGAGATTGAGGTCGTCGCCAAGAGTGGGCATGAGGTGTTCTAGGTCGCTGTCAGGCAGGTCCAACAGGGCGAGGTCCCGGTAAGGCTCGTTCCAGTCGGGTTGTGAGGTCGCGCGCGAGGCGGCGCGCTGGCGGGCTATGTACTGCTGCTGATACCTCTGGAACTCCTGGAAAGTGGACATAATGGGGATTAAATATTTACAATATTATGTTGTGGTCGAATCCATTGTTTTTAAATTACTTTTATTCAAAATACAGTTTTTACATACAAATGACTATTTTATTATATGTAATAGACATGGCATGTTTCACATCAAAGTTACTAAATTCTGGTTTTTTAAAGTTCTTCTGAAGTAATCCTTGAAACGATTGAGGCTAATCCCTGGCGTTTCTAAATTTGCCAAAGGTGTAAACAACAATGGCCGCTCGATTTTTTTTATTTTTTATTAATTTAATATGGTGAAATATGGGTATAATATAGGTACAGTGGTACCCAACTGATAAGGCGCGTCGTGAATCTTCGTTCGCACAGAAAAGAAAGTATGGCCCCGAAGATTAACAAAAGAATGCTTAAAACTTGCAATCAACCTTAGATCAATACTTTATGGTTCATAATACACTGCAGCTGTTAGTTCCGTCTCACTCGCAAGTCACGCCCCTCCGCACAATTACACTTCGTGCCAATTTTATCGGGCCCCCAATTTTCATCAAATATATATTTAATTAAAAATACAGGTTATTTAAAATGTACGATTTATTTAGTAAACAATAGAAAAAAACTTAATCTAAAGGCCGCAATCCTGCTATCCCAATATCAGTCTGAGCGTCGCTACTATTACCATCACTATCACGACTCGAACTATCCGATGAGAATGACGTATCTTCGTTAGTGTTTATAGTCCGGTCAACGAGGCTTGAGTAACCCGAAAAATTCCTCCGCCTCTGAAATTTGGCATGTGATGAAGTTAGGTGATACAGATTACAGATGTACAATAATCCAACATTTTTTTTTACGAGAAGTTGGGCATTTTCACCTAAACATGAAAATCGCTTATAACTCTCTGTGAATATTTCCTCAGCCTGAAATACTTTCTGTATACGTACGTATGTACCAGTTAGCATAAGTATGTAAAGGAATCCAACATTTTTTCGATTTCAGAGATACCCCAAAATTAACTTTTAACATTTTGTACTATAACTTCTACAGAAAAATTGCTCTGCGAATTTTTATTTTTTAATATGTTTTTATATCCTTAAATACATAGCTTTGTTTAGTTATCCAAAAGATTTTCCTTTTTTAACATATTTTTTTATTTTTGCTCAACTACGTAATGTGAAAAATTGCTCCGTCCATTTTTATATCTTTATTAGTCATATGACTTTATATTATAACAGAATTATTAATTATCCAACAAATGAACGTTCATATATTTTTTAGGATATGTTCCGTGATTTATGCTAGAGCGTAAGGGTATTATTATTTATTTATTTCAATCTACTACTATAAGTACTCAATACGACAGTGCGGTCATTCACAAACCCCTTCCGGGGTTGACCTTCACTTCACCGCTCGGAGTTGCTTTGCCACGCAGTTTTGGAGTAGTGTAGGCGAGTTTGCTAGCCACCGTGATTACAAATAATGTTTTATCTTCCTATGCACAACGTACAATGGCGCAGCGTTTAGAAATTCGCTTTATATTTAAAAGGAATACTTGTTATATGCATTTAAAATAAACGTTTGATACTTCCTTAAGGACTAAGGAATAAGTATAATAAATTAATAATGTTTAGTAAGACACCTACTGAGGAGACACCGAGTTAAGAAAAAAAAAGTTTCATTCAAAGGTGTCTGAATCCAAACAATATACAGGTTGGAATTTTTTGACCTCACCTAGAGGGAAAGTACTCTAAATACTGGAGATAGCAAATTTTACTCAAAAGAAACATCTTTATTTTTAAAAAGAAACAAATCTGCATTCAAAGATTTTCGAAAATTCGCTTGCGACACTGGAATCGAACCGGATAAAATCTGGAAAAAATAACACCCTGTACTTTTAAGGCATTAGTCGATAGGGTTAATCTTAAGGATAAAACCTCTAACAAACATGATGAATTAAATGAAAGGAAAACCATAAAATCTTATTTTAATTGAACGAGAAAAATGGGTAAGCTAACTAATTAGTTGCTCGAAATGTGCTCCATTTTGTTGGATACACAGGAGATAGGGTGATTCTGCCCTAAAGCCCAATAGCGATAAGACATATACCAATGGAAAGATCTCATCAAGGAGAATATTTTTTATTATGAAGACTTCTGTTGTACAATTGAAATTCTGGTATTTCGCCAATTAATTAACTTTCATTAATTCTTTGCCTTGCAAACATCATCTTTCAAGCCTATAATGGATATTTTAAAACATTGGCCTCCTAGATGCCGTTTTAGGAACAATGTTTTTAAGAGTCGGTCAGCCGGTCAGAACGTTAAGCCTGCTGCATCCCCCAATAGCGTTAAGATACATGCCAATGGAAAGATCTCTTCAAGGGAAATATTTCGTGGTACGACAACGTCTCTCGATTTTAGTCAGTGAGAGCTACAGAGCTATAAATATGAGTAATGAAGCATTATTAAAATTCAGGTATTTCGACAATTAATTAACTTTCACTATTTCTGTGCCTTGCAAACATCATCTTTTGAGCCTAATACCAATGGAAAGATCTCATCAAGGAGAATATTTCGTGGTACGACAACGTCTCTCGATTTTAGTCAGTGAGAGCTACAGAGCTATAAATATGAATAATGAAGCATTATTAAAATTCAGGTATTTTGACAATTAATTAACTTTCACTATTTCTGTGCCTTGCAAACATCATCTTTTGAGCCTACCACCGTCCACTTTAAAACATGGCCTACGAGTATATCATATTCCGTTTTCGGAACAATATTCCTAAGAGTCGGTTGGACATACATGTTAAACCTGCCGAAACTCCCAATACCGTTAAGGTATATTCCATTGAAAAGATCTCGTCTCGAAGAACGTTTGTTACTACTACAACTTGTCTGAATTATTAGTTTGTTCGGCGTTAAATCATCGTAAATGTTGCTGCTATACCCACTGTCCACGATTCTGATTATTTTTCAAAATTGCGGTCACGCATGAACCGTATATAAATCGATAGCTGACATCAATGCAAACAGAAGACATCATAGGACTAAGCCCCGTAAACCGTCACGTTTACGAGAATATTAAAGTTGAAAGTTGATCTCATATAACTCATCTGCCTTCAAAGTAAGAGTGAACAGGCATCTTTTGGGCACGCTCTTTCCATCATAGACCTCATCCATCGCTTTCTATTAGGCGTGATCGAGGTCAAGTGTAGGCTCATTTAGCAATAATAAAAAAAGATGACGTGACATCCATATTTTTTGAACATGTGTACATTTTGTAGATATTTGAAATAATCTCTCTGAATGTTTAAAATAATCATTTTTCATCTATTAACTAAACTAGTCAGTCTAGCGCGTAGATTGCTGGCTCTGTAAAGCAGCCATCATCATCGTAATACTGCTGGACAAAGGCCTCCCCCAAAGATCTCCACGACGACCGGTCTCACGCTATCCTCATCCAGCTGGTTTTAACCTTCACCAGATCCTCGGTCCACGTTGTGGGAGGCCTGCCAACGTTGCGTCTTCCGGTACGAACTTTAATGCCCCAACGGCCGTCAGTCAGGCAGTGACACCAGGTTTTTTAAAGAATTTATTTGTAAAGGAATGTTAGCAAGTTTATAACTAGCCTTAACCAAATAATGCCTACCACAGTAATTTTATTAATTTTTAGCTTAATATAGTTACTAAAATGATTACTTTAAACATTCAGAGTGATTATTTCAAACATCTATTCAACAAGATATAAGCAAGTTCAAAAAATATGGATGTCACGTGATCTACTTTGTACGTATAATATCTTCAAAAATATCTTCAAAATATGACACTTTACGGGGTTTGGTCTTATTATGTTTTCTGTTTGCATTGATGTCAGCTATCGATTTATATAGCGTGACTGGTAATTAGTGACCGATACTTAAACACATGATTGTACTCATGATAATAAACAACTTTTACTACGGGACCAAACCTGAAATCGTGAAAAAAAAATCTGCTGCTCCCTACATTTATGCTCGCATTGTTCGTCAAAATGTAGGGACCAGCTGATTTTTTTTTCACGATTTCAGGTTTGGTCCCATAGTAAAAGTTGTTTGTTATCATGAGTACAATCATGTGTTTAAGTATCGGTCACTAATTACCAGTCACCCTATATAGATATCATGCACGGCCCCCATTTTGAAAAAAAAATCAAAATGGCAGACAGTAGGTTTACCATGGACCTTCAAAGCCCTTTAATTTCACACGTTTGAGAGATTTTACCAAGAGGTATTTGATATTTATATTAGTGTTTTCTACAACATAATTAAACATTATTATTCCAATTGACATTTTTTTCGCATATTGTACAAAGTCCTTAAGGAAGTATCAAACGTTTATTTTAAATGCATATAACAAGTATTCCTTTTAAATATAAAGCGAATTTCTAAACGCTGCGCCATTGTACGTTGTGCATAGGAAGATAAAACATTATTTGTAATCACGGTGGCTAGCAAACTCGCCTACACTACTCCAAAACTGCGTGGCAAAGCAACTCCGAGCGGTGAAGTGAAGGTCAACCCCGGAAGGGGTTTGTGAATGACCGCACTGTCGTATTGAGTACTTATAGTAGTAGATTGAAATAAATAAATAATAATACCCTTACGCTCTAGCATAAATCACGGAACATATCCTAAAAAATATATGAACGTTCGTTTGTTGGATAATTAATAATTCTGTTATAATATAAAGTCATATGACTAATAAAGATATAAAAATGGACGGAGCAATTTTTCACATTACGTAGTTGAGCAAAAATAAAAAAAATATGTTAAAAAAGGAAAATATTTTGGATAACTAAACAAAGCTATGTATTTAAGGATATAAAAACATATTAAAAAATAAAAATTCGCAGAGCAATTTTTCTGTAGAAGTTATAGTACAAAATGTTAAAAGTTAATTTTGGGGTATCTCTGAAATCGAAAAAATGTTGGATTCCTTTACATACCTATGCTAACTGGTACATACGTACGTATACAGAAAGTATTTCAGGCTGAGGAAATATTCACAGAGAGTTATAAGCGATTTTCATGTTTAGGTGAAAATGCCCAACTTCTCGTAAAAAAAAATGTTGGATTATTGTACATCTGTAATCTGTATCACCTAACTTCATCACATGCCAAATTTCAGAGGCGGAGGAATTTTTCGGAAGTCTCCATACAACAATATCCTCGTTGATTGGACTATTATTACAATTTGGTCCAATCTATCGTCGATGGCCTCTTCCAATGTCATAAATTCGTCTTCGCATTTGATGGCATGATCTACAACTTTTTGCCACTCGTCTGGCCCGATGGATATGAATTTTTTAGACAAAAGATGCTACACTACGGTCAAATTCATGGCAACATTGAATTTGCTTACGTGACCATTCACCTGCGACCAAATCGACACCAGCAATTTATACTACGCTAACTCGAAGTTTAGGTAAAAACGTTTTTTTATGCCAAGTTGCTTAAAATGTGTTTTATATATGTCATAAAAAAATCGTAAAAAGTACGCTTTTTTGAGTTAGCGTAGTATAAATTGCTGGTGTCGAAATGTTTTCTATCGGATTGAAGTCCGGATGATATGGAGGGAGCCTTAACGCTGTGTGGCCGTGAGCTTCCATTATGGTGTCAAGCGAGTACTTTACATAGAGATGTTTATGGCGTTTAATTATATCGTACAATTCCGGTTTATACGCTTTGATATTGAAAGGTATGTTTTTATCTTTTAACCAATCCTGCATAATCTTTTTTGCAAAGTTAGTGTTCGGTGCCGTCCTCTAATGTGCTATGGTATGACGCATTGTCAATGACTAACACAGAAGATTCACAGATTTTTTGATTCGGTTGGAGGTTGGGAATTAATTTCTCTTGCAACCATTTCTCGTAATTTTCTTTGTTCATCTCACTGTGATAGCCTCCTGTGGTCTGAGCCGATTTGTACATGAGCAAAGCATTTGGTATGAATCCATTAGCACCACCAGCATGCACTTTAATCAACCTCGGTCCCTTCGAAATTGGTTTTTTTATGCCTTTGCCTTGGCCATCAGACCAGGCTTGTTCCTTGGTGTGGGTCGAATGAACATAAGTCTCGTCGCCATACACAATAGGTCTCACTTCATGCCGATATTTTTTTTCTCTTAAATATCATATTCTTAATAGCCTTACTTCGTCTTTTCCGCCAGCAAGTTACGGTTCGTTTGCGTTTTCCTAAACTTAAATCCTATCTCTATTACGATTCGGCGCAGTTTCTCTGCCCTCTTCGAAGTCGATATCTCTTTTTAATTTCTCCAATAGCGCTCGCATTGTGACTACCTGTTTATCTTCGCGGTGAAAGTCATACCTTTTCCTGCGTATGGCTTGGTATGAAAAATCGTCCAATTCCTTACGATAAGTTTTTTTCAATTTACCCTTTTTCGGCCTTCTAAAAGAAGGCCCCGCAGTGTTTTCACTCATATGTTGATCCTTCTCTTTAAGAATTCTCGTTATTGTTCGTTTTGAAATTTGTGTAGCTTCGGCCGTTCGGTCTTAATAAATGTTGTGTTCTTAGACTCCTGAGCTTCTTCATAAACTCGTGCACATTGAAAATTATTTCCCGAGCTTGAATTTTAAGTGGTTGCCCCCTTTTTAAAGAACTCATTTTAAATCATAAAAAAGAAAACACTTTTGTTGCCACTAAGTGTACGTTTGCCTGCTACGCGTGCACTCGATCAGACGTATGGCGGCTGACTAACATGCCATGCGGCGCGCACTAACATTGCGGCAGCTGCCGACCAATAGCGGTACAGGAAAAAGAAGCGTGGAGCGTGCCGATTGGTCAATAGCATTTCCCGCGCTTTAAAAATTCATCTTCTGCGCAGGTACATCGGTAAGCCATATCAGTTGGGTACTACTGTATACACCTCTGCCTAACCCTTCGGGCATTACAGGCGTGATGTTGTGTGTGTTGTTTTGGTAATGTAGTTGCATAAATTTTAAGTTCAGGGGTAATCTATGTTACAATTATTTATTAACTAATAAAAATTTTCTCTAAAGGACATCATTCATTTCGTACCCAAAAATTAAAGTCAGTCAAGTCAGGGGAAGAAAATGCTGTTTTCTTATGGGAAATAACATGATCAACATTTTTTAATATTACAACAAAGTCTACAATTAACCCCCTGGCTGCTATTTGAGATTGCAAGTACCAAAAATCATAAACTATATTTTGGACAACAATTATAAGGTTAGGCACGTAGTACTCGCAACCAGCGTGCGTGTATGACCAGATGTACGAACGTAAACGAGGCAATAGAAGTATGTAAGGATCGTAGCAGGTGGCGTTCTGCCTTCCCCATGGGAAGAAGGCGGGGGTTTATGTGTATGTAACAGTGGCGAGGTTTGACATTTCGTAGGAGGGAAGCCGAAGAAGAAATTTTTAGTTATAAAATTTGTTTAGTTATAAATAGTCATACAAATACGATTATCACGTTGTGGCGCCAGCTTATTTAAAACAATTTGTGTTGTTGTTGGAATATATATTATTTGGCAATCGTAGACATTACTGAATGTGCTTTTCAATGGTGGTAGTTGAAGTTACTCTTCCGATCCTCCAAAGGGAAGCCGGTAGGAATGGAGTTGTTAGCGCGCTTCGCCTCTGGTATGTAATATTTTAGACGCAAACAGTTATTACCCGTGGCACAGAATACATAATAGTACAAGTACCCATGATACAAATAGATATGAGCGTTAGTTATAATAAGGTAGGATACAATAGTTATTAAAAATAACGATAAAAAGCTCGAGGGAAATGTTTTTAACAATAGCAGGTAGCTAGGCCGGTAGAAAACCCGTTCTTAAGGCCCTCCAAAAGCTGTTTGATGCCGCCATACCCGAGGATACACTGTTCCATGTCTGTGGGGTTTTACACGCCACAAGCATGGACAGAGGTGTGGTGATAACTCTTCTTTAAAAAGGGCGACGATGCCTAGCTTAAGAATTATAAGTCTATCTCACTTCTGAGCCATGTCTACAAGCTGTTTTCAAGAGTCATCACGAACCGTCTCGCACGCATGTTTGACAACTTCCAACCTCCCGAAAAAGCTGGATTCCGTAAAGACACTATAGACCACATACATACGATGGGGCAGGTTATACATAAGGCCGAAGAGTATGACCTGCCTCTCCGCTTAGTGTTTCTAGAAAGCCTTCGATTCGATCGAGACTTGGGCTGTACTGCAGTCTCTTTAACGGTGCCAGATTGACGATCGGTACATCGAAGTATCTGCATGAAAACACTACTTTGTCAGTCCGACTCCAGGACCAAACCTCAAAACCTATCACACACTATTGCATATCCGAATTGGGTAAACTGTTGAAACTAAAAATGTAATGTTTATTAATAAGAACTCACTGCACGTTCGAACGGACGCGGAATCCACGCGCGCGGAAAAAACGCGAGCCGCGCTAGGAATGGAACAAATAGAAAGCGTTACACCTGTTCACACCGGCCGCGATTTTTCCACGTCGCGAGTAAATAACACGGCGGGATTTTATTGCGCACTGGATTTTCAACTCTCGGTGTTGAGCCGAGCATTGAGATTCCAACAGAGTGCATTCTAACGCGTGAAAAAAACATACTGTTGGATTTTCAACTCTCGGCGCTAAGCAGAGCGTTGAAAATCCAGTGCGCGATAAACCCCGCCGCGTTATTGTCGCGTCCGTGCGAACGTCACCCTTAAAGAACACAGTTATGCAATAATCTTTATAGCATATTGTCGATATTTTACACGTGCAGCCTCTGGACAAATTGTACTCAGAAAGTCATCAATATTCTTCGAGTTCAGTACAACAATGCATTCAGGATGCTGCTGGAGCTGCCACGCTCCTGCAGTGCGTCGGGAGTGTTTGCTGATGCACACACTGTTGGCTTCGCAGCGATCAGACGTAAGCGTGCCTCGTCGTTGCTGCAGTCCGGGGCAGCTCGAACAGTCTGCTGAATGTCATTACGAGGAAATTTGACTGCCCGCTCGACCATTATTTGTCCAACCTGCATGTTTACTAACATAAGTTTAATAACTTAAAATTAATAAACGACATAATTGTCGTTTATTAATTTTCATTCTTATTAATTCATTTTTAAATATTTCTTAAAATAAAAATATTTAAAAATAGAGTTCCACCGGTGTCGGGAGCAGGGTCCAAGCTACCGGTGGTTAGGGCTGCAGAGACAGGAACCTCCTCACAATACGAGCCGTATCAAGGAGTACTGCCTTCTGTTCAGGCTCTTGATCCAACCGCCTGATTATTATTATTAATATATTTATATGTTTATAATATAGGTCTTTGCCTATGTAATTGGAGATTCTATAACCAGCATTTTCAGATTTAATTATCTGTGGATTGGCGCGCAATTCGAAATTCAAATAAATTTTATTCGAGAGCCGTATTAATGGGGAAGGAAACTGTCAAAATGGCGCTGTCGTAGCTAGTTTCCAACACAAGCCAATAATACAAGGCGTGAGGCGGTTTTATTTTATTTTTACGAAAATGATGCGTTGGTGTGTTACTACATACTCCGAAATTGGAGTCCACCATTTCCCTAGAGACCCTAAAATTAAAATATTGTGGCTTAAAGCTATTCGTAAAGATGTTTTATAAATTAAACAGAGTAGATACATTTTGAAGAAAGTGACTGAGGATATATTTATGGTTTTAAATTCTGACACTTTCCATTTCATTTACTTGATTTAAAATATTGAAATCACCAAAAATAACGAAATAGCGAAATAAAAATAAACTCATGACTCAAAGAAATGTCAAACTTATTGTAAGCCGTGGGGACCTAGCTATGATCACGCCATCTACAATTAGCTTTGCCCGACCTTCCCCATTTAGTTTCAAATTCAGTCATTTGTTTTTAGACAGTTTTTGTTTTTGTGGAATTGTGGTAGTTTTTGGCGCCATGGATAAACTGAAAATTCGTACAATTTTCGAATATGAGCTCCTACGTGGAAATACCGCTGCGCAAACAACACGAAACATTAACGACGTGTACGGGCCTAACACTGCTTGCATAAACACGGTCCATTATTGGTTCAATCGTTTTAAATCTGGAAATTTTGAGTTGAAGAACGAGCCTCGCGGTCGGCCGGTAATTATTGTCGACAACGACGAACTGAAAGCGATAGTGGAAGCGGGTCCAACTCAATCTACGTCTGAGCTTGCTGCGGGCCTTGGAGTTAGTGTAAAAACAACATTGAAGCACTTGCGTCAAGTCGGAAAGATTAAAACGCTAGATAAGTGGGTGCCACACGAACTAAGCGACCAACAGCGAGACTGACGCGTCGAAGCATGTATAGCACCACTGAATCGGCATAGAAACGAGGGAATTCTATATCGAATTGTTACCTGCGATGAAAAGGGGATCCTGTACGACAACCGTAACCGTGCGTTCGTCTCAGTGGGTGGACTCAGGTACAGCACCTAATCAGTGCGCTGAAAAAAAGATTACTCATAGGAAGATGATGGTGACTGTCTGGTGGACCAGACCAGACTTGTACATCACAGCTTCTAACCGAATGGCGCAACAGTGACGGCAGATGTCTATTGCCAAGAATTGCAAACAATGATGGAGAAGCTCGCAATTAACAACCAATACTGGTCAATCGCTCTTCCCCATTGCTTCTCCACGACAACGCGCGAGCTCACACTTCACGACAGACCATCGCAAAGCTACAATAGTTACAGCTGGAAGCTCTCCGTCACCCACCGTACTCACCGGACCTTGCCCCAACAGATTTCTACATTTTTTTTTTTAATTTAAACAGTTTTTAAGTGCGAAAAAATTCAACACTCGAGAGGCAGTACAAAACGCTTTCACTGACTTCATCGCCTCCCGTCCGGCAGACTTCTGCAGTAAAAGGATAAATAAACTGCCATCAAAATGGCAAAATTGTATAGATAATTTGGGCCAGTACTTTGATTAGCTGAAATAAAAAGAAAATCCCAAAATTTTTATATTTTAAAATTTTCATACAAATCTCCAATTTCAAAGGTACGAGTCCTCATGTACCTCGGGACCCTGGGGACCCGCCTTCCAAAGGTCCGGGACCTTTGGAAGGCGTACGAGGGGCCGAAGCCAACTCGCGGAGGCCCCCCTTAGACAATTTTAAATGATGAGGAGGCACCAACCGACGATTATCCTTATATGCAGTACGCAAATGCACCGAAGGTTGTCCTTGGGTTGGGTTGGTTGGGTTTGTCCCCCGGTTGGTACAGTACTATTGTAGGACATGGAAACGAAACATCCAATATGTTTCGTTTCCATGTCCTACAATGGGTTTGGGTGCCCTTAGTGGATTGGTTACCCAAGAACTGTGGAAAGACTATGTCCCCTGCCTGATCAATGCTATGTAATACACGGATAAAATAGCAGGGGGTGACTTCCACACTCAATAATTGGCCCCCGAAAACGGTCGCTAGCACATAGTGTCGTAGTGACAAGGGGTAACATGCCCTGAAGTGCTTAAGAGGAGTGGAGAGGTATTCTATGACTATCAGAATCCCTACCAGCACTTACTGGAATACTTCCTTCCTTCGAGCACGTTTGCTCTTGCGAATTTCCACTCACACCGGCCAATAAAGGCAAGAATGAGGTGGGAGCTCTGTTCCTCGTCAGTGTTCACTCCAGCCGGCCAATAATGGCTAGCCAGAGGTGAAGAATAAGACTTCTCCCGGGAGATAGGGTCCGTGGGGTCGCTACTGCCCAACAGTTCGCCACATGCTGCCCTGCTGATTTCTGTACTTATCTCTCTTGGACTGGCTCCTCATCTTAGACCCATTCCGGCAAAGTAGATTCTACCGGCACAGACCCTAGAGTTACACTCGAAGTTGTGGCCGATTATGTTTACCTAAGACAAACTGTCCAATTAGGTTGGTCCAACTTCGAGAAAGAAGTCAATCGTTGACAGGGGGCAGTGGGCAGGGCCACATTGCTTGATGTGGCCGAAAAGGAGTTGCACGAACAGATGGAGTGGCAGACGCGTACCGGAAAACGAAGCGTTGGAAGGCCAACAAGGTGGACCGATGATATGGTGAACACCGCAGGAATCCTCTGGATGGTCGGAGTCGAGGTTAATCACAGAACCGGTCGAAGTGGCGATGCTTGGGTGAGGCCTATGTCCAGTAGTGGACGTCTTCCAGCTGAAATGATGATGATGATGATGATGAGCAGAGGTCGGAATAGGTAGAGTATATTTACCTAAACTTCCGAGGAAGTAAGTTACATAGAGTGGATAATACCTCCTTTAAAATCCCGGAATCATAAACATGACGATGAAGTCCCGGGGTTAAATAAATTGCTAATTATTTATTGCACTTTGAATAGATTCGTAACATATTATCATTTCGAAGAATCTTATTACGTTTATAGGGTTCCGTACTAAAACTGTTAAATTAAAGTGCTTTGTTTTACATATACGAAAATAAATTCTTGAAAAGTTGGCTGGTTATTGTGAGTATTTACTTGATTATATACGGGTAACCACTGAAAATCAGCGCTGTGCTGTGGGTCCCTCATAGCACAGCATCATGCTGAGTGGAAGCCTTCTTGTCGCAGTCATGACGTGCAGCTTCCGACTATTTCTGTTTTGAGCTCGTGATTATAATGTGGTTCTATTTTGTTTTATTTTTTCTGTTTATTCTTATCGTTTTGTATGCACGTGTTTCTGTGACAAATAAACCTATTTTTCTTTCTTTCTTTCTTTCTTTCTATATTGCCATAAAAAGAATTAAAATGACTTTAAAAATAAAAAGCAAAAATCTAATCAAATCAATATACATAATATTTACGTACTAAACTTTATTGTTAACACTATACAAAGAACCAGAGTAAAGTAGTTAGACAAGGTGTAACTTAAATAACGTACAACCTCGGGGTCATTGTACTCATCATTATGAATAACTTTTACTATGGGACCAAACCTGAAATCGCGAAAAAAATCAGCTGTTCCGTTCTTTTGACGAGTTACCCGAACTTAAATGTAAAAAAAAATCAGCTGTTCCGTTCTTTTGACGAGTTATCCGAACTTAAATGTAAAAAAAAATCAGCTGTTCCGTTCTTTTGACGAGTTATCCGAACTTAAATGTAAAAAAAAAATCAGCTGTTCCGTTCTTTTGACGAGTTATCCGAACTTAAATGTAAAAAAAAAAATCAGCTGTTCCGTTATTTTGACGAGTTATCCGAACTTAAATGTAAAAAAAAATCAGCCGTTCCGTTCTTTTGACGAGTTATCCGAACTTAAATGTAAAAAAAAAATCTGCTGTTCCGTTCTTTTGACGAGTTATCCGAAGTTAAATGTAGCAGATAGATCAGCCGATTTTTTTCACACAGGTTTTACATTGAGTGAAAGAGATAACAAATAGCAGCTCCTACATCATGTGAAAGAGATAGTAAATTAAATCACATTTTGTTTTGTAACGAAACGGCTGTCATTTGTAGATCTTTGACAGTAGTTACGGGTCGTCAGAACTCCGAAAGTCTGACAACCAGTCTTACCAAGGGGTGTCGTATTACCCAGAACTGGGTTGTGGCAGTCAGATAGGCTGTCGCTCCGTGTAAAATATTGGTATTCAGCTGAGAAAAAGCTAGGCAGATTTTGTTATGTAACAAAAGATGTTTTGAAACAATAGGAACCACCACCGCTACCCGGGTAAGAATAACCAAATATCTGTACAACAAAATTATGTAGGTATGTATTTAAAGCACAAGTTTTAATTCACCTATTATCCAGTAAATAAATAAGCACATAAACCAGCCCATTTTATTTTATTTTACCTACTTCAAATGTTTTAGTAGGTAAAATAAAATTGAGTTAGCCGTTTGTGTTGACGGAACCCTAAAAATTGTAATAATAATGATTCTTCAAATCACTCATTTTTAGCTACAATAAAGTTCAATAAATAATTCGTGATTTTTATATCCCAGGATTAAAACGTCATTATCATCATTCCAGGATTTTAGAGGAGGTATTATCCACTCTATGTTACTTACTTCCCTGAAGTTTAGGTAAATATATTCTACCTATTCCGACCTATAATGAGGTAGCTAGGTTGTTTCTCGTTTTAAACATTAATGTAATGCTCAAAACACTTGAACTCAAAATACGATTTTGAGTATTTTTAAACTTACATAGCAGCGGAAGGTTTAATTGCATACTCTCGTCGTAGTAGTAAAAAATGTTGAGGGTATTATTTCCCATAAGAAAACCGTTTTTTTTTCTGGCACTTTAATTTTTGGGTACAAAATGTTCGAAACCTATATGATATCCTTTGTAGTCTTATATAGGATAGATTACGTTATAGGTATGTAAAAAAATATTTTAAGAAAAGGAAATGGAAAATTTCTACGCCAAAGGCGCCCTCCGCCCTTCTATTATACCCTATTTCTTTCCAGACGCTTATACAGGGTGTAAGGGACAGCCCTCCACAAACTGATGGGGTGAATTCAGTATATCATACTAAGATGACCGGTACATGAAATTATTTCAGGAATGTTATGGGAATCCAATAAACCTGATTTGTTTTATTACCTCACACGCAATGTATCGTTACCGTGTCAAAACGTGCGTAGCGAACGGCAGCGCAGCGAGCCTTCAGCCGCCGAGTATTTCAACATCCATTGCTTTTTTTTATTTTAGCCATTTTATTTACATAAATGGAGTGCTGCGTACAGATAATGTAATTTTACATTGAAATAAAGGAATAGTAACTGAAAATACGATTTTAAAAAATCCTGAGAATATTCTCGTTGGAATATGATTCAAAATAAGGAGCCGAATGCACCCTGTTGGTTTGCAGAGGGCTGTCCCTTACACCCTGTATGGTCATACGTTATACACCTACATTATATTTTTTTCTATAAATGTGTGTATATATTCTTTGATGATTAATTAATTATTTTGTCAAATCACCTAGTTCAATGACAAAAACCAATTTTGACGAGAGAAAAATGATGTCAGTCGTTTGACTTTTTGTATGAATTCAAAAATCGTAACAGATTTTCACTATTATTGATGAATATGTAGAATAATAGCTGTGCCCCGCGACTTCAATCGCGTGGAAGGCGTAAGATACACAATAAATATACTGAAATAACAGCCACACTCGTCCCCGACCCGCCGCGTTGCATCGCCCGCCGTGTTATTATAATACTTCGTTTTCGCTTAGCGTTCTTTCTGATTTTTTTCTTTTTGCTCAGCTCTTAAGGGTGAAGCGTGATGTTAAATAGCTATAACCGTCCCCGAGAATTTGGCTACCAAATGCAAAAAGAATTTTTCAAATCTGACTTATTATTTTTGTTCACATTTCCATGGGACTTTTTTTTACGCAGAACCCTAATTATTTTTCTAAAATAAAATAGTATAATAGTAGCATAAGTTACTCCTTGTAACATCAGCTATCTGCCAGTGAAAGTCCCGTCAAAATCGGTCCAGCCGTTTCGGAAATTAGTCGGAACAAACAGGCAGACAAAAATTTTAAAAATTACTTTTACTTTTAATTGCATTTAGTAAAAAGCTGTTATTTTGACATTACAAACGGACACGACGGACGGACGGGATTTAATCTCTTTCTGGTGATCCACACGATGAAAAAATGATTGTGATAATATGTGTGTGCTATTAGGCGCGTTATTAATTAGCGACGCGCAGATATCGCGTTCTATTCCTAGGAAAGTTCAAAGTTATCGCTTTTGGTTCCTGGGCATCAATCACCTCTTGTATATATTGATCGTGTTAAAATGTTAAGAATGAGTGAATTGAACCGACAACTTTCACTGGAAATTATCATAAAACCCACCTGGAAACTCGACTGCGTCTTCTGATCCATAGACGCAGTAGGAGGCGGCAGCAAGGCCTGCAGGTCTTCAGGCGTGACCCTCGGATGCTGCGCGTGTTGCGTATGCTGCGCGTGCTGCGCATGCTGCGCGTGTTGTGCCTGCTGCGCAAGCTGTGCGTGCATGGGCGGGCGCAGCGGCCGCGCCAGTTGCTGGCGGTAGGGCGGCGGCGGCGGCGCGGGGAACGAGCCGTAGCTCGCGGGCAGGCCCCGGCCCGGGGACGGGGAGGAGGGGGACATCTGCTGGAGTTACAAGGAAAATTAATTATTTGAATTATTAGAGCTTGGGTTTCCTAGGAAAGTGGTGCCATTCTACAACGGCCGCAAAATGGCGTGTATCATGAAAATCCGTCATTTTCATCATCATTTCGGCCGAAAGACGTCCACTGCTGGACAGAAGCCTCCCCCAAGCTTCGCCACATCGACCGGTCTTGTGCTTCTCGCATCCTGAGGATTCTTGCGGCCTTCACAAGGTCATCGGTCCACCTCAGTATCGATGTACGCAAATAAAGAATTTACCTGTACTCTATACGCCTGCGGCGAGGGTGGCGCAGGCCTGGCGGGCGGCGCCGGCCTGCGCACGACGGGCGGCACGCGCGGCGCGGCGCGCGGCGCGGGCGAGGCGGGCGGCGTGCAGGACAGCGGGGAGCGCGCCTGTGACGTCATCGGCGCCGGCGTGCGCGGGGAGCGGTACTCCGCGAACGGAGGGCGGCCCACTGCTAGTTCCACCTGTGGATACGAATTTGTGATGGGTAAGTCTAATGTGTTCACTACAACAGTTTCCACAACCGATGGGACTCTTACTTTTTCTTGCAGTACATATCACTAAATACGTTTAACTGTAAACGAATTTAAAACATTGTTCAGTCTCTGTCATCAACAGTTAAAAGAAACAGACCGATGTTTTAAATACGTTTAGCGCTAAACGCATTTTGTGATTTGTGGTGCACTAATGTCACTTTTAAGTTTCGTATTCCTGGTAAACAAAAGTTGCATCTCTAAGTTTCAACAACAAGCGTATGTATTGCAGAAAAATTTTCACTGGCAACACTGCATGTGGCATGTGTGTGCAACAAGTTTGTTTTAAGGGGATCCATCACTGTAGCCACCAGTGAAATTCAAATTTCCTTTCGAGGTTTGCTATTTGCAGGTCAGTGTCGCACCAGTAACATTTCATAGACTAGTCATTCAATAGGGTAACTTGAACTCAGAAAGTTGTATGATGATTTTATTTTATTTTAATTATTATAATTCTGCATGTTACGGTCGCGAATCATATTTTGATCAACCTACCTGATACTGACCTGTAAATTGCAAACCTCGAAAGGAAATTTGAATTTCACGGCATTGCAAAATGCAAGACACTTAAAAATAATGAATTTCGCAGGCTGCCCTAGCGCTTTTGTCTTCAGTTTCGTATTCGTGTTGCGGAATACATTTCGCTGGCAACTCTAGCTGTACGAGACATGTTTGACAGTCAAACATGTCTCGTACAGCAGGTAACAGTCAAACTTTGACTGTTACCAGCAACACCAAATAATATTGCGCAACTTTTCTTTACTGCCCGATTCTAACTTTATGGCGGCTCGGAACATGAGGAGAGTCGCTGCGCAGTAACGAAATCACGTGTCAGCGGGGGTGCGGGGTGCGGTACTGCGCAGCTAGTAGCACAATTCAGAGCCGCCATAAAGTTTGACGCATACTGTACCATGATTATGGGGCTTTTGGCATGTATCCACTAGGGAACAATAATTTCTTACGCAACATGGCGAGATTTCTGTAACGTGCTACGTATTGCATGTCTGTCTATAGTTTCCTAGTCAAGCTTTACTACTAGATTTTCAATTTAAACAAAATGAAAAAAAAAAACAGTTTTCAATTACAGAACCAACAAATACTATAGAAAAAAAAAAACAAATAGTCAACACACTAACCTGCCCATCTTCAAGCCTATCAAGTTTCGCGGGATGCTGCGGCGGCTTTGGCCTCGGCGACGGCGCCGGCGCATCGTTCTGCAGCAGGTTCACCAGCAGCGGGGACGACATGGCCACTGTCGGCGGCGCGGGCGGCGGGCCCGGGGGCGCGGGCGGGGGCGCGGGAGGCGCTTGCGGCGCGGGGTAGGGCGGCGGGGGCCCTGGGAACGTAGACGTCGACGGCCGCGCGAACGGGCCGTCTGCTTGCGGCCTTATGTTGGGGGGAGGACCCGATAGACCTGGAATGTGAATGTGTGGGTGATGAGATGCTGTTGAAAAATGTTTATTAGGTGAATTGAATAATAGTGTATAGTTTAATTGAATTGAAGAAATATGGCAAGTGCCTTTCAATGTACTCTGTATTTTATTGGTAAGTACACAAAGATAAGGGATGTAAAGTATTATATTCCTTATCTCTTATACTGAATTTGTATTCATTTAGAAAAAAACTTTTACAGTGAGCGCAACTATAAAAATGGCGCGCGAGTTAGACTCGCACAGGGAGGGTCCGTACCACCGAACAAAATTTAACACTACGTTTTTTACTTTAGTAAAAAAAACACGTTTATTGTATGGGAACTTCTTTTAATTTTTAACTTTATTTTATTTTTATTGTTTGCTGTTATAGCGACAATAGAAATAAACAATCTGTAAAAATTTCAACTGTCTACCTATTACGGTTCATGAGATACAGCCTGCTGACAGACGGGCGGACGGGCGGACGGGCGGACGGGCGGACGGACGGACGGAGGCTTAGGAATAGGGTTCCGTTTGGCACCCTTCGGGTACGAAACCCTAAAAATTCGTTAAAAAAAGCACCAGTTTCATGCGTTTAGTTGGTTAAGTGTTAAATTTTTGTGAGAAAAAAAAAGTTAGTATAAATATTATAGCCTATGTCACTCCCACAATTAAGACGAATCTAACGACACGTCATATGTTAAAATCCATCAAGCCGTTTAGGCTACAGAGCGTGCCAAATAAATAGACATACATACTCTCGAAAAACATTACCCTCCTTCTGGGGCAGTCGGGTAAAAACGAGAGGTGTCGTGGGACACCCGTTTGGAACGAAGTTCCTTTCGCTTTCGCACACTTGTCGAATGTTGGCGACACTTTTGTTACGCAACAAGTGTTGTGACGGTCAACATTTTACACTTCGTTCGGGCTAGTTCTCATTCGCCAAGTGTGCAGAATATAACGTGCAATAAGGAACGAAGTTCCAAAAATCTAAATCTTATTGAAAATAATAAAGTTACTGCTATTTAAAATTCAAAATAAGTTCTAAGCTTCCAACTTACCCAGCGTATTCTCCTTGCGATGTATAACCCTCGCCTGCGTCATACTTCCAAAGGGGAACTCGCATCGATCAGCCGCAGTATGCGTGGGAATGTTGTGCGGTATCTTCCCGTCCATGGGGCACACGGTATTGGGAGACTTGAAGCTGTCGGGCGTCGCGGGCGGGGCGGGCGGCTCCGCGGTACTGCTGCCGGCGCCGTCCGGCTCCGAGAGCATGCGACCGATGCCGCCTAAGCCCGCTAGGAGCTCGGAGTTGGGTTGCGATCTTGATGTACTTGCATCTGAAAGGGGAGTTTTGGTTAGATCTTGCAGAATTGGTATCATGTCCAACTGCCCGTCGACGCGATACACTTCAGTAAAATCATCCGCCTGAAAAATCTGCATGCGTAGTGCAGTGTATGTGCAGTGGAGAATATGGACAGCAAAATTATTTGCCAAAAACTGACAGGCACAGGAACATAATAAGTCCCCAATATGCCAGGTAACCTCTTACTTTTAACCGTTCTTGACGCCCTAGATAGGTTGTTAACGCGCCATGTGACCTTGAGTAAATCTAGTCCAATTAATTGGATCGAAGTTCTTTAACGCGGCTTGCGGTAGGAGTGAATTGGTAGACATCGTCACGCGAAAAAGCGTTCATACTTCTTACACGTTATGCCCCTCCATGCGAATTTCTTCTTTCAAATTCAGACTTTCTCTCTCTCTCTCGATAGAAAGAAGAAAAGAGAAGAAGAAGGGAGAAGGAGAGAAGTGTGAATATGGTCAAAATAAAAATCATGGCGGCTGCAAAAATTTTCAATTTTTTTTCATCTAGTTTGTTGGTTCATGGTTTTCGAGGGTGTTAAAGCCTCGAAAGCCTTAGTGACGTTAAAACGTAAATCCAAGATGGCGGCTGCGAAAATTTTCAATTTTTTCATCATGGGTATCGTTTTAATGGTTTTCGATGGTGCTAAAGCCGATAGTGAAGTTAAAATAAAAACCCAAGATAGCGGCTGCGAATATTTTTCAAAGTTTTCATCATGGATATCGTTTTCATGGTTTTCGAGGGTACTGAAGTGGAGAGTGACATCAAAATGTAAATCCAAGATGGCGGATGCGAAAATTTTGTTTCTGTTTTAAATCATACGTGAGAAGGAACTTCGTTCCTGACGGGGGTCCTCCGACCATACACGGTTTTTTTTTTCATGGAAGCAAGTGGCCGCCTAATTTTTTACTTTTCGCCGGAAAGCCCGCTGCTTTATGCAAGTACTCTCAGCTAGTATTACTCACCATCAGGGTCGGTGTTGATCCTCAGCTCGGCTCCATGCTGCAGCCGCAGCGAGACAGCCGCGTCGCCGTCTAACTGCACCGATAGGATGCCGAGCGCTCGCAGCTGTGGCGCGCCCGCTGCAGCCAGCGCGCGCAGACGGGCAGCCGCCGCGCGAGGCACCGACAGCGTTACGCGCACAGAGTTCCAAGGCTCCACCTATAACAAACACGTTTCGTTTACATACAAGCATTAATCATGCAGGCTTGCAATTTTGTTTGGCCCAAAACTCCGTCACTTCCACAGCATGCCGTGGCAATGGCGGAGTTTTGCACTAAATAAAATAATTATTCATTGTCGTGCCATCGACTGAACAGAGAATATTAAAAAATAGATAGCTCTGAGTATTCTGGTTAAAAATATGTCTTACAATAAAGAATTAGGTAGCTTGATTTCGTTTATAGTCTACAGAAGCTGTCTGACATTTTATTTGAAAAGAAGCCTGTGCCCTTACCCTTACATCCATCGAATAAATCAAGAATTCAGTGCATAAAATTAATCATTTCTTAGGAAATGATCAGCACTGGAGCAAAACCAACTCTGCAGCTACACGAGGGGAAAGATTTGGGAAAGTTGGTAATTAAATAAATGAAATGAATCCGAGTTTATTATAGCAAACGAGATTTAGTCATTCTCCGGAAGGCAGAAGTCCAGAACTCCTTCGGAGGCATCGACGGAGTGAGATTTCGGCACTAATCACCACCCGGTAGATCATATCAAATCAGACATAGGTAGATCAAATAAAGGTAGACAGGAAAACTCATACTACACACTGGACCTCCCCATGTGGTTAAAAATATGAACATAAAACATTTTACACAAATACTTTCTATTATTACATTCGACAGCAGGCATACGAAGGCAAAGGCCTCTTCAAACAAGTATTAACATAACAATAGAGGATAAACTATTAAACTCGATATAAAAAGGAACGCATTAGTCAACTAGGAAGTGTCGTTGGAACCGGGAGAAACTAACACGTATATTGGCTCATAAAATGTTTGTAGCTGATTGGTTAAGACCACCCAAATAGCCTTGCAAACTTAACTTTTACGACGAAAACTCGCAGCCAATTTTATCGTGAACTAGTTTCTGCCCGCGACTTCGTCCGCGTAAAATTTCTTATTCCCCCCATACGACGCATCGTATTGCATCGCCCGCCCGCTCTATTATTTCGTTTTCGCTTAGCGTTCTTCCTGACTTTTTTTCTTTTTGTTCGGCTCCTAAGGGTCGCAAATAGCCTATAACCTTTCTCAAGAATTGGGCTATCAAATTCAAGAAGATTTTTTCAAAGCGACTAGGAATTTCAGAGATTAGCGCGTTCAAAGAAACAAAGTCTTCAGCTTTATTATATTAGTATAGATAGATCGGACATTTAAGTCATGCGTGTCCCGCTTTAAAATAAGGACGTATAGAATAATACCTTAGCTAAAAAAAAACCTAAAAAGAAACCACTGTTATTTATGGCTTTAGTCAGCTACAGGACAAAAAAAAAGTAGATTTTTTGTTTTAATTTTAAATCTGCATAAACTGCGTTCAACTTTACCATTTGGCGGAATAATTTCCGCGCGTTTTAATTGAGTAGGTAATTTTATTAAAAAACTAATTTGTGCAAAAGGGTCCACTTTTATAATGTAACGAGCTGTGTCCCGCGACTTCGTTCGCGTGGAAGTCATAGTACACACAATATACTAATATAACAGCCACATTTTAATAAACCTCCCTCGTCCCCCGACCCGCCGCGTTGCATCGCCAGCCCGCGATATTACTTTGTTTTCGCTTAGCGTTCTTTCTGTTTTTTTTTTCTTTTTGCTCGGCTCCTAAGGGTCGTAGCGTGATGTACTTAGTCTATAACCATCCTCGAGAACTGGGCTACCAAATGCAAAAATAATTTTTCAAATCCAGTCTTACCAAGGGGTATCGTATTACCCAGTAACTGGGTTGTGGAGGTCAGATAGGCAGTCGCTCCATGTAAAATACTGGTATTCAGCTGCATCCGGTTTGACTGGAAGCCGACCCCAATATAGTTGGGAAAAGGCTAGGCAGAAATCCGACTCCGACTGATGAAATCCGACTGGCAGGTTCGAGGTTTTTGTTCACAATTTCATGGGTTTTATTTTTTTTTTGTGCGGAACCCTAAGTACTTTTCTAAAATAAAAGTACCATAAGTTACTCCTTATAACATCAGCTATCTGCCAGTAAGAGTCTCAACAAAATCGGTCCTGCCGTTTCGAAGATTAGCCGGAACAAACCATCAATCGGGTTGTCACCATTTTTTTATTGCTTTACATTTACTTCAACTTACGGAATAGTGCAAGTTTCATCAAAATCGGTTCAGGAGTTTTCAAGATATGGACTAATACGTGCAAGTGTGACGGCCTGGCTTATTGATACGAGCTACAGGTGTGGTGTCGGGGAAAACATCTCAAAGCCTTGGTCAAATTCTAGTGCAATATTTACAACAAATCTATTAACTACTTATTACAAACAAATACTCCAGTATTTACTTACAACTAAAACTTACGAAATAAAAAAGTAATTTAAAAAAAATTAAATCGCCTTCAAAAGAAATTAACTCAAAATTATGAAATAACTTTAACTTCGGAAGTCGGTGGCAAAAAAACAGAATACAGATCTCAAGACACCGACTTCCGAAATAAAAGTTATATCATAATTTTAAGTTAATTTCTTTTTGAAGTCGATTTACTTTTTTTAAATAACTTTTTTTTAAGTAGTAAAAACTTTCATATGCATTTAGTAAAAAAGCTGTTATTTTGACATTACAAACAGACACTTCAATTTTATTTATTTGTATATCTAAGTATACAACGTGTATCGGGATGTACGACATTAAATGAAAACGAGCACAGTACTAATCCATCGAAACATTTTAAAACACGAAGATTAGTAGTTAATGGAAAATTTAAAAATTGCAGTTTTCAAACAGAATAAATAGCAGATTCAACTGCATAAAAAGTAAACACGCTTTATCTACGAAAAGTCCAACGCCAACGGGCACCAATGCAGGGTGCGGGGCGCGGCGGCGGCAATGTTTACCTATTATTACGGACTCAGATCTACATCATGTTGAAAAATAAGAAAATGAAAAATAATATCCTGTGGCTAAAGTATTCATTGGATTTGATTGATTTTTTGTATACGGGTAAAGAACATGATTCTCTTTACGTGGTTTCAAGGAATGTCAATCGTCCTGTTCCACCTTGTATAAGCAAATAAGTAAATGCAATAGATAAAATTGGATAATTAAAGTTAATGGATATAGGAAGAGTAAGACGGGGGGTATCTGCGTGTTGAGTAACATAATGACGACAGATTTAATTCTTTGAAATGATAAAATAAGATTGAATTGGAATTAATTAGAAAGGTTAAGTTCCGATGACCGGCACTTGACGCGCGTTTTGCACGGTGCAACTTATTTAGATGCGGTTTTACTTGTAAAGCGTTTTTCAATACGGACAAGGTACCTTTGACAGCTGATGGCGGCCATATTAGATTGTCTATTGACGCGAATTTTTGATAGACGAGTCATTAAATGTTCGGCATTTATCAAGATGAGTCGATAGGGCAAAACTTGGCTAATTCGTGATATGCAGCTATTCGGTGATAGATAATTGTGTTTTATTACCAAGTTACTAGGTACTGACTTGATAAATGTACATTTTTCAATCATTATAGTATTTGCCACATTTTTAGATATAAGTTAGCAAAACTTATTTTGTCTACTATATCACAGTAAATTTAAAAAATAGTCTGATCAATGAATCGAATTTTACAAGTAAAAAACAAAACTATCACCGATTACCCAAGTTTTGCCCTATACAGTTGGACAGCGCGTTGAAACGATTAAAGTGTTTTATGAAAATGGCAGTTCAATTCGTCAAACGTGTTATTGAAAGAGAAATTCAACGGGTGGTCATTTAAATGATATGGTATTCCATACATAATGCCAAAAAGTAAGCCTTCAAAAAAAAAAAAAAAATCTAATTGTAAACAATCAATATATTTTTATTTCAATTCAAATATACCCGGTCCCTATTGAAAAACCCTGTACAAGACTTGTTTTAATAAAGCGTTCATATAACGTAACCTAGAACCAAAAATTCGAAGACATGTGATTGTGCCATCTATCAACCCGCACTGCGCCCGCGTGGTAGACTACAGCCTACTCCCTCTCGAAGAGAGGCCTCTGTTCCAGCAGAGGGAACATTACAGGCTGATTATGTATGTCCATAACACACATGCATTCGCTCAAAATAGCTGTAAGTTCTATTCGAACTTTGCTAATTTGCTGGCTCTCGTAAGGCTGGGAAACTTTAAGATGTATAAAATAAAAAGTAATTTGAAAAAATTAAATCGACTTCAAAAATAAATTAATTCAAAATTATGAAATTAATTTCGGAAGTCGGTGTGTCTTGGGATCTGTATTTTAGTTTTTTGTCACCTACTTCCGAAATTAAAGTTATTTCATAATTTTGAGTTCATTTCTTTTTTAAGTCGATTTAATTTTTTTAAATTACTTTTTTATTTCATAATTTTTAGTTTTAAATAAAAACTGGAATATTTGTAATATACAGGGTGATCCAAAATGTAACAATATCTTAATTCTTTTTTCTTTAATCAGATATTTAGTGTTATTCATTAATTATGGATAATGATGTCGGGCAAATGGCCGCCTCTGGACCTTCTACAGCAGATGATTCTTTCGAGGTAATTTTCGATGACTTTTTCGCAAGTTTCTTGGTTTATCTCGGCAATAACTTGGCGCATGTTATTTTTTAAGTGCTCCAACGTCGCAAGTGTGTTAGTATAGACGCGACTCTTAAGAAAACCCCACAAAAAAAATCCAATGGCGTTAAATCGCACGATCTTGGCGGCCAGTTGACGTCACCGTAACGTGAAATAATGCGACCTCTGAACCTTTCACGCAACACGTCTAACGTTTCACGCGCTGTGTGGCAAGTAGCGCCGTCTTACTGAATCCACAAGTCATACACATCAATATCCTCGATTTTGTTCCAAAAATATTCGGTTATCATGGGCCTATAGCGCTCACCGTTGACTGTTACTGTCTGACCTTCAGCATTTTCAAAAAAGTAAGGCTATTGAACACCGCCGGACCACAATGCGCACCACACAGTTACTTTTTGGGAATGCAATGGAGTCTCGTGTATGAAGCGAGGATTCGTCTCACCCCATATGCGGCAATTTTGTTTATTCACATACCCCGAGAATGTAAAATGTGCCTCATCAGAGAAGAAAATTTTCTTTGAAAAATCAGGATAAGTTCCTGCTGCTCTAATACCCAATCTGCGTAAGTCCTTCGCTGTTCATGATCTCTGGGCTTCAGTTCTTGTGTTAACTGAATTTTTTACAGGTGAAGGTGCAAGTCCTTATGCAAAATGCGCCAAAGGGAGCCATAGGAAAGGCGCAAACTTTGCGAACGGCGACGAATCGACAATTTCGGGTCTTCGGCCACACTGTCACTCACAACAGCAATATTCTCAGCTGAACGTACGCCACGATGATGCACACGGCTTACCCTATCTCCAATGCTTCCAGTTTCCTCAATTTTTTTCAGTATCTTGCGAATTGTTCGCTCAGTAGGACGTTTAACTTGACCATAATCTTCCCGCAAAAGTCGATACATAGTTCTTCAGAATTGTTATTTCTGTAGAACAATTGAACAATTTTAACGCGTTGAGCAACGGTAAAGCGATTCATTTTGTAAATGTATTGTTACAGTCTAACATTTGACGTTTGAAAACCGCGCCATTATTATCAGCTGTCAAAATTACAATGTTGCCAATATAGGAACCTCGAATTGGATCACCCTTTACAAATAAATAAAATTGAAGTGTCTGTTTGTAATGTCAAAATAACAACTCCTTACTAAATGCATATGAAAGTATAAACGGTTCTTATAACAAAAAAGCAATTTATAACATTTTTGTCTGTCTGTCTGTTTGTTCCGGCTAATCTCCGAAATGGCTGGACCGATTTTGACGGGACTTTCACTGGCAGATAGCTGATGTTACGGCGGGTAACTTAGGCTACTTTTATTTTAGAAAGAAAATTAAAACCCATGAAATCATGAACAAAAAGTCGGATTTGAATTTTTTTTTTACATTTGGTAGCCCAATCTTCGAGGATAGTTATAGACTATTTTATCATCACGCTATGACCCTTAGGAGCCGAGCAAAAAGAAAATAGTCAAAGAGAACAAAATATAAAATAAAATTAATAAAATCATTTTATTTCGGACAACTAATAGACCCATAAATTGTTAGTACAAAAGGTTTCCACATAAACACTATACTCCATTTGAAATAAGATTAGAAATTTTAATTTACCTTTTTTCCCGTCCGTTCAACCGATTTTGACTTCTATTACGTTGGTGGCATGACAAATGGCAGCTGCAGTAAACAGTTGGCATTTTGACCATGTTTTTGCTTTTAATGCCAGCATTATACCTTTTTTTTTTTTTTTGTGGATGGGAAATCATCAAATGACTTCTCCCGCTCTGGGCGGAGCGAGAGAGCGTGTCAGACTTTTACTGACTAAAACCCACCCGTGTTCCTTCTGTTGCCTGTGCCGGGGCCACGGTAACTCTTTCGAACATCCCGCAACCCTAGCTGGCATCGGCCCTAGCGGACCCCGTCAATAGTGCTGACATCTCTTTGAGGCGCGCGTGGAACACGACGCGCCGTCGACTCGGGCCTGGTCCTTACCGGACGGCGAGCTACCCATTGCTCGCCGTCCGCAAGCCCGCGCCTACGGTGGCCGGAAATCGGCTGCCAATTCCCGACGCCCAGGGCGTCTCCTGCGGCGACTAGGGGCGTGAGGGCGCAAAGCTTGCCTCTCCCTCACGCGTCCCGCCTCCTCCTTCGCGAGCATTACTGCTTCGCAGAAGCAGGTAATGGCTTCCCATGTACTCTCGCTCCGTACCATGGCCTGGACCAGGGCCGGACGCGAGAGATCGCCGCCGCCGATCGCTTCCGCGAGGACACGGCGGTGCTCCGCCCAAGCCGGGCAGACCTCCACCGTATGCTCCACCGTGTCCTCCGGGCGATCCACACAGTGGTGACACCCAGGCGTTTCCTCCCGCCTTATCAGGAACAGGTACCTCCCGAAGCACCCATGTCCGGTGAGGACCTGCGTCAGGCGGAAGGTGAGGACGCCGTGGCGCCTCTCCAGCCACTCCTCAAAGAGGGGACTTATCGCCGCAATTGTGACCCTGTCATACTTGAGGTAATTTCCAACAAATTAAACCCTGTCAACTAGAGGTTTATACCAGCATTATACCTACGGAATAGAAGTCAAAATCGGAACGGACTTTAAGGACTTTAAAAAAGGTTTATTTAAAGTTCTTATTTCAAAGGGAGTATAAGCGAAAACGAAGTAATTGCGCGGGCGGGCGATTCAACACGACAGTTGGCGACGGGTCGGGGGACGAGGGAGTTTTGTTAAAATGTGGCTGTTATTTTAGTATATTGTGTATCTTACGACATCCACGCAAACGAAGTCGCGGGCACAGCTAGTCTGTAATAAATAGATAATAGTTTTGTTGTAAATATTTCACTACAATTTGACCAAGGTTTTGAGATGTTTCCCCTTTGACACCACCCGTAGCTTGTATCAATAAGCCAGGCCGTCAAATTTCCAGCCGGGGTTGCGGGATGTTCGAAAGAGTTACCGTGGCCCCGGCACAGGCAACAGAAGGAACACGGGTGGGTTTTAGTCAGTAAAAGACTGACACGCCCTCCCGCTCCGCCCAGAGCGGGAGAAGTCATTTGATGATTTCCCATCCACAAAAGAAAAAAAAAAAAAAGGGCGTCACACTTATACGTACATATTAGTCCACATCTTGAAAACTTCTGAACCGATTTTGAAGAAACTTGCACTGTTCCTAAGGTGAAGTAAATGTAAGCCAATAAAAAATATAAAAAAATGGTCACAATCCGATTAATGGTTTTGGAGAAATGCGTGGACAAACAAACAAACACACACATACATACATACATACATACACCTATGAAATTTTGTTATTTGATTGGAAGCTCTAATAGATTATCATATGTTAATATATTGTAGTTCCAATAATATTACATGCATACGTATCGAATTGATAACCGCCATCTTTTTTTGAAGTCGGTTAAAAAGTCATGTTTTTGTAGTTATTAACTTTGGTATAGCAAAATCTTTTTCTTTTCTTGTGTGCATGGCTAAATCTGTTTTTAATATCTGTGTAGGTAAATCGTTTACTTTCAACTTTTACAGTAAACAAATTCCTAAACAAATTGTTTAGGAAACTAAAATTAATGACTTAGTAAATAAAACGTCGTATGAATCAAGTTTTGCATAAAATGCTTAAGAACGTATTTTTATGACTGACACCGTCAGAAAATCACAATCAATTAGGAATTATAGCTTTTACATACTTATTAAAAATGCTTGCACATCTGGCTTAGTTGCTTCACACCTTGGACGCTAATTTCACTATAGAACATTTTATCGCACGAAGTGACTTCCGCAACCAACTTTAAAAACACTCAGCCAAATCCAATTATCCCCCCTTCCAGTGGTAACGTCAACTCTTCATGAATGGCTTTCGCGGAAGAGACACCCACCCTAAAGATAGCTCTGGCGATTGACCAGTGATTTTTTAAATTTTATTATTGATTTACTTTGCCCCTAAAACTAAAAACTACCACTAACTCAAACTCAAAGCATTTATTTCAATTAAACCAATTATAGGCACTTTTGATTTGTCAAAGAGTCGGGCAGTTAGAGAGTTGAAGGTAGTTGCCCATTCCAAAACGTAAATCTCAACTACTACAAATTAAGACCAAGTTTCTCCCAATACCTAGTATAAGAACAGACGATTCTTGGAGAAGACTTACACATAAATGTCCAGTAGTGGATATCTTTTGGCTGTGATGATGACGAAAAGCTGAATTTTAAATAAGCGACTTTACAAGTTCGAATATTTCTTCTAGGAGACAAAGAAAATATTTCAGGTCTTAAAGCTTGATGACATTCTAGGGCTCTTGGGGCCTTTCAGTATTGCCAGCACAAATTTCTATGTGCCAAGGGATGAAATTGTTTCAGAAACAAGAAGTGCTCGATACAAATCGTAGCGCAGTGTGCACGAGGCGTTACTACTGTCGCTCGCTGTGAGGAACCACGCAAAGAGTGATGTCATACGTGAAACGCGAGTACGGCCGGCACACGCCAGTTGTGGCCCTTTATATATGTCATATGTCTCGACTCACTTACGATAGAACGGAAAAGATACATAACTCGAAAGTTAATCTAGCCCAGTCCTGTTTTGGAGAAGTCTACAGTACAGTACAATTCTAAAAAACAGCAGTATTTTGCCCGTGGACGAAAATAATGGTGAAAAAAAAAAAAATCGCGATCGATACGGAAAGAAACAATAAATGATTGATTGAAAAAATATTTAATTACTAGTCGCTCGATGAGATTCTCGTCGACCAGAATGACGAACTTTAATCCCTTTTAGGGAATGAATTTAAAAAAAATTCTTAGCTCACTTTCGTTAAGGGGGAAGCGTTAAGGTAGCCCGCGAAATTCAAATTTTCTTACGATTTTTGCGATTTGCAGCTCAGTGTTGGGTGTATGTTGATTAAAGTATGATACGCGACCGTAAAAAATATGTATTTACAGAATTATAAAATAAGAATCACTAATACAATAATTCCTTGAGTTAGTATAATCCGGAAATGTTAAGATTTCATGAAATAGTCATTCAATAGACTTACTTGGTCTTAGAGAGTTGTATTGATGACTTTAATGATTATAATTCTGTAAACTCATATTTGTTACGGTCGCGAATCATATTTCAATGAACATACATCATAATACTGATCTGCAAATTGCCAAAAACTTAAGAAAATTTGAATTTCGCGGGCTACCCTGGAGCTTTCACCTTAAGTAAGGAACTCTTGTGCAAAATTTCATGCGACCCAGTTCAACCAGCGGTTTAGGCTGTGCGTTGTCTGTCAGTGAATGGATGAACGAATGAATTCAAGATATTGTTTTTAATCATACGTCATAATTATCGACGTATCTATCTATCATCAAAAACAATAATGCGTGGAACTCTGAAGAGATACCGTAGGTGTACACACGGCTACATATCAAGCTATAGATTTCCACTATAAGCTGACCTCTCATTGTACGGAAATTCTATACAAAGCGAGATCAGCTTATACTGGAATTGTATAGCTTGATAATGTAGCCGTGTGTACGTCCGACAGACGCGTTGTCACTACGTTGTTTACGTCATTCTATCACAGTACGACCGCTGATGCAAAAAAAAAGCTCGTCAACATATTATATTTCACTGCCGCCGCCGGCTAACTCGTACAAATGTTTACTGTCTTGATGAAGTGTAGTTAGGAAGCGTACACATCTACAGTAATTTTTGTTAATAAATATGACGGAGGCTGAACGCAGATAATTATCACAACATATTATTATAAAAAATCCCCCCGCCGCGTCTGTATGTCTGAACGCGATAAATTCAAAAACTACCGGACAGATTTGCATACGGTTTTCACCAATGGACGGAGTGATTAATGAGGAAGGTTTCCGTGTATAATTCATTATGGTTTTGTGTTAATTGGCTAAAATATGACGATGATCGTCATGATGATCGTGATGTTAAAGATGTCGGAAAAAACCATGCCGACTGGGAGCTTTACTCCGACCCGGTAGTACGTTCCCGTGGGATATTTTCCGACATTCACGCGGGCGAGGCTGCGGGCAAAAGCTAGTTTTTAATAAAAAAAAACATTTCGATACGATTAGCGTGCATCTTTGTTGTTTACACAAGACATGCGAACCGCTCGTAAGCATTAACCGAACTTGTTAGCTGATGTGTAGACATGCATCACCTGACTACGCGCTGGCAACTATGTGCCTAAAGAATAGGACAAGTATGTTTTGGACTTAGAGACAGGACCACACTTGTAACACAACGCGACGCGAACAAATACTTAATAATTATGATCTTGCCGAATTTACAAGTTTTGTAACTCTTAAGAGGGTTGTCACATTTTGCACCTCTCTCGCTCACACGTAGGGCTTTCAAATACCGGATTTGTTCAATACCGGTATCAATACCGGTATTGGAAAAGCCAATACCGTGATCACGGTATCAATACCGGTAATCCGGTATTGAACGCAAGTTCAATTAGGGCATTAATAAAACCATTAAATACGTACTTTTATTTTCAAATCAGTCTTTATTGTTCTTATTTATTGAATAAATATCTTTTATACAAAGCTTTCTTATATAACAACTTTGTGTTGGTTGGTTATTAATTAAGGTAGGAATTAGGAACGTAATCAAAACTTAAACTTACGTCGCCTTTGCGAAATGACTAATAATAACAAAAGCGACATAAGTATGGCTCGATTTGGGGCATTGTCTCAGGCGGGCGCGGGAGGGTGAGGTAAAGATAACAGCGGTACGCTTGCGCTGGTGAAAACAAATGTGAGATAAGATCACATCATTCACATCTACTAATGTTTTAATACCGTAATCACGGTATTGGGGCGTCAATACCGGTATTGAAAAAGGCCAAAATAAAATCCGTGATCACGGTATTACGGGATCCCGGAATACCGGTATTGAAAGCCCTACTCACACGGGACCAAATTTTTAATAATGTTAAATGAAAAGATGCATTTTTGAAAAATGTAATCAATGGGCGGTCTACAAAATAAAATTAATTTAATAGGTAATTATTAAAAACACATTTTTATTGCGGCATTTATTTACATCATCTCTAAAAACAGATCATAATACTTAATTACCTAAGTTTATTAGATAACACAATAGAAATGTGTTTTTGATAACTACCTATTAAATTAATATTATTTTGTAAACCGCCCATTGATTACATTTTTCAAAAAAGCATTTTTTCATTTAACATTCTTAAAAATTTGGTCCTGTGTGAACGAGAGAGGTGCAAAATGTGACAACGCTCTTAATATACGTTACTTATTTATTGATAAATCTAGCTATACTCTATTTGTTTAGGTAATTAAATAAAGGTAAACAAAAACCCACGTGACGTAGTTAACCGACTAAACGTAGTACCAGTCACTTCAGTTGTCATGCTACGACACAGTTGTACTCTTCAATTTAGCAACGTTTAAATTTAAACATTGCTAAATTGAAAAGTACAACTGTGACGGTATCATTATGAACAACTTTGACTATAAGACCAAACCTGAAATCGCTAAAAAAATCTACTGTTCCCTACATTTTGACGAGTAATGCGAACATGAATGTATGGAACAGCAGATTTTTTTTCTGCTCTGCAACGTAAATAACGCAATGAACGTGGGTGAACTGTCAAAATGAACGTCATTGCGAGCAATTGTAATGTTATGTGTGTTACGTAATATTACCCTGCAGGTCAGTGTCGGGTTGTACATTAATCAAAATATGATTCGCGACCGTACTTACCAAATATGTACTTATTTTAAAATCATAAATACAGTTTCTATCCAAGTTAGAATTGACCTAGTAGAATTGAAATAGTCATTCATTAGGGCAATTTGAATTTAAATAGTTGTATTAATGACAACAACCTGATAATGACCCGCATTTGCAAAAAACTTAAGATTATTTGAATTTCGCGGGCATCTGACACTTTCGCCTTATGAAATAATAGTAAAATGTGTGATAATTACCTTGTTAACTTTGAGCGTGTGCGGATGCGGCTCGGCGAGCAGCGCCCGCAGTTCGCGCAACAATCGGCGCAGACGCGCGGGGAAGCGCGGGTCGCGCAGGTCGCCCTCGCACGTCACCACAACGCCGCACGACCCGCCGCCCGCCGAGCCTAGCCCATCGCTGTCCGCTGCCATGCTGCAGAAAAAGACATTATTAGGAACATTTTTATTTTGTGAGACATTCGTGTTTATTCAAGTTAGCTGGAAAGACGCGGCGCGACTTTGCGATATCGGCCCTAATACATTTACAATCTGTTCCAAAAGTATCTGATGAAACTGTAAACAAACCCTGCTCAGGTTAAATTCTCACGCAATCACTCATTAAAGGGAATAAGTAACACATTCATCTGTATTTAAAAGGTTTCAGTTTTATGTCTCATCACTTTTTCCATCAATTGTTTGAATAATATTATTAAACTAGCTGTGCCACGCGACTTCGTTCGCGTGGAAGTCGTAAGATACACAATATATGGGTACTAAAATAACAGCCACATTTTAATAAAAACCCCTCGTCCCCCGACCCGCCGCGTTGCTTCGCCCGCCCGCGCTATTACTTCGTTTTCTTTTTTGCTCGGCTCCTTAGGGTCGTAGCGTGATGTTAAATAGCCTAAAACCATCTTCAAGAATTGGGCTACCAAATGCAAAAAGATTTTTTCTAATCCGACTGGTAGTTCCAGAGATTAGCGTAAATTTCATGGGTTTTCAATTTTTTTTGTGCGGAACCCTTTTTCTAAAAATAAATAGCCTAAGTTACGCCTTATAACATCAGGCTGATCTGCCAGTGAAAGTTCCGTCCAAATCGGTCCAGCCGTTTCGGAGATTAGCCGGAAGAAACAGACAATTTTTTTTTTTTTTTTGTTTTAACTACCGTATTTACTTTCACATGCATTTAGTAAAAAGCTGTTATTTTGACATTACCAACAGACACTTTTCATCAAAAATCATCGACGAAAATTAGCCTCAAATTGTCAAATGCTAAACAACACACATACTTTCGCGGGCACTTTAGACGTCATAACTATAAGACTTACATTGTGTCTCTTTTAGCGTCCACGAACCGATCAAGGTGATTTAAAAGTGGAACATCGGGTTTAAATATTCAACTAATCAAATCAAAACACTGAATTTGTAAGTGGCATTACAAACTGGCATCCACAGGTTCGTTTTCTGAACCATTTGTTTATTTACATCAGATACTAAACTTTTGGAACAGACCATAGTATAAGTCGAACGATAGACGCGTCGCGATTACTCGCAAGTCGAAAAGGAATCGCGGTGTCGCGCGTCAAGTCGCACCTGTTTGAAACCCCCCGGTAAACCCGATAAACTTAATTAAGAACAACGTTAAATTGCCTTATATAACTAAACAGATATAAAGACGTGCTAGTTACTGTGGATTTTGTCGCGCCACCTCTTTCCAACATAAACACTAGGAACCGGTGAAGGGTACGTGTTTTGGGGGCTGTGATTTGTAAGATTCGACTCTTAAAAAAAAAAAGATTTTGAAAAAATCATAAAGCCGGCTTTACACCGGGCACATCTTGCGTCATGCCAAAGAGCCCCATGCCACATACTTCAAATACATTCATGTCGCAACATCGCGCGTGAAGCCGCGAACTCTCTGCCTGCGTCTGTGTTTCCGAACGCATACAGCCCCGATCTCTTCAAAGTGAGAGTGAACAGGCTTCTTCTGGGTAAGCTCGCTCCATCGTTGACTTTGTCATCTCTGACCTAGACTAGAGTCAAGGGCAAACCTATCTCAAATAAAAAATAAAAAAACCTTTGTGCGTCACATCAATTGCGTCAAGATCAACAGATTAGATTCTGCTGCATTGATATAAGTTAATCTGCCGCAGGCTGCATACGTGGACACTGACAGTCGGGCTGGTCCACAAATTCAAGGTCGCTCAGCGCGCTACGCAGCAGTGGTGGAAACCACCCAGTGGAAACGACTCCGACTTACCGAGTTGAAGGACGTGGGTTCGAACCCAGACAGGTGCTTTACTTTGTGTAAATAATTTCCTCAACACTACTCTCAAAACGGTGAAGGAAAACATCGTGAGGAAGCCGGCATGTCCTAGAAACAAAAATTCGAAGCCATGTGACATCTACTAACCCGTACTATGTCCGCGTGATAGATAATAGCCCACTCCCTCTCGAAGAGAGGAGCATCCCAGCAGTGGGAACATTATAGGCATTATGAAGCGCGCTATGGAGCGGAGCGGTTCGGAGTATCTTTGAAGGATAAAACCAGAAATGAAATTATCCGGAAAAGAACCGGAGTTACCGACATAGCTTGCAAAGTAAGCAAGCTGAAGTGGCAGTGGGCTGGCCATATTTGTTGGAGGACCGACAGCCGGTGGAGCAGACGAGTACTGGAGTGGAGACCGCGTATCGGCAAGCGTAGTGTGGGACGCCCCCCAGCTAGATGGACCGACGACCTTAAAAGGTGGATGGGACAGATTGGATGCGAAGGCGGAGGACAGGGGCTGTGGCGCAGCCTGGAAGAGGCCTATGACCAGTAGTGGACTGCGATGGGCTGTTGTTGATTGAGCCTGCATAGGTCGCATGATGTTAGCGTTTGTAGTGCGTGACAAGGCGACGCACGCCACAATATTTCGTATTCTACACTGTGGCACGAGGTTGGTTCGGTGTAAAGCCGGCTTAAGATAATAGGGTGTTTTTAGTCATGCGTGAAATGTCACGCTAAAGAAATCCACTAACTACGTGCAGGTAACGCGGGTTAAAACAAATATTGTATTGTCTACGTATAGGTATTTTTTTTTTTTAAACCGGCCAATTGCGAGTCGAATTCGCACACGAAGGGTTCCGTACCAGCGTACAATATTTAACACTACGTCTTTTTTAATGCTTTTTTATTGCCATTATTGAGATCGAGCGAAAAAATACACGTTTCCTGTATGGAAACCCTATTTTATTTTTATTAATTGTTGTAATAGCGACCATAGTAGTACGCACCCTATGAAAATTTCAAGTCTCTACCTATTACGGGCTTAATGCTGCAGCCCTGTGACAGACGGTCGGACGGACAGCAGCGTCTTAGTAATACGGTCCCGTTGCCACCTTTTGGATACGGAACTTGAAAACTTGCATAAACATAAAACCTGGACAACGTAAATTTTTATATTTTTTGTTTCAACTTCGCGTGTCGTTTCGGGCTTACCTGCTACATAGTTTCAGACTAGAACTGAGCCAAAAGGGCTCATGACAATAAATCAAATAATAACACAACGTTACACATATTATAAACTTAGAAACATTTGTCATCTCATCAACATCATTATGGCGATGATGACATACTTCTATCTTCAATTTATATTAACTTCTTAGCTATTATCGTGACTGCACGAATTTTTATGTCAGTCTTGAAAATGTGCTAATAAGGGTTAAGGGGACTACAGGGCCTAAAGTGCCGTCACTGTCGGACTGCATAGAAAAGAGAAGCGCGATGACCAGTGATCGGAATAGGTAGTGCTAATTTGCCTAAACATCGAGGAAGGAAGTAACATGGAGTAGATAATACCTCCTCTAAAATCCCGGAATAATTTTAATGACGTTTAAATCCCGGGATTTAAATACCACAAATTATTTATTGGACTTTATTTATATATAGATAGAATACTCTTTACTATGTACACCATAAAAATTACAGATATAAATGTGTGTGTGTCTCTAAAAAATGTTATGATTTTTAAAATCAATAATTTGTAACTACAAATAAAGTCCAATAAATAATTCATGGTTTTTAAATCCCGGGATTTAAACGTCATTCAAATTATTCCGGGATTTTAGAGGAGGTATTATCCACGCTATGATATTTCCTTCCTCGAAGTTTAGGCAAATTAGCGCTACCTAATCCTATCACTGGCGATGACACAACGCTGGTAATTTATTGCCAAATATGAAGCAATTATCTATTTACAAAAAATCTATTGATTGGACTAGTAAAAAATTAAAACACTATTACGTTAATATGTTGCTTGTAATAATCTGACAAAAAATCAAAATGATTGCATGTATATTAGTATCAGAATTATTCCGTAAATCAGAATGATCGCATGTATTAGTATGGCTTTTAATCGTTAAAATAAATTTTTAAAGGTATGTTTGTGATTTTTTTCTATCGTAACAAATTATTTGTATTATGTTCTCAACACATTATCTCACTAGCATATAATTATCCTGAAGAATATCATATATATTTTTTTCATTTTGTTTACTGCAGAGGATCATATACTTTTAGGCATTATAAGACTAGCGCTTAGGTCCCCCTTAAACACCCACTCATTGAATTAAAATATACAAAAATATAATCGCTTATTCATTCTCTGTACATTATGTCATTTAACAACATTATAAATGTTTCCAAAATAAAATATCACATTTTATTTAAAAGAAAAACAACCTATCGGTCTCTACATTTAAATAACTATTAATAAATTAACTATTCATAATGAATATTTTTGTTTACGTGCAAAATTGCAAATAAAGGTTTCTACGAACTAACACAGCACGTGTATAGTTGCGTAACATTGGACATGCGGCGTTTGCACCGCGTAATTTAAGCCGCGCCGCGGCTATGAGGAGCTCGTGGCTAAGTAATAACAGCCGCACGGGTCGATCCATCGGGTTAAGCTACGCTTGCCGGGGTTGGTTCGTGGATGGGTGACCATCTTTACATACCGAGACTCCTCCGTGCCTCGGAAAGCACGTTAAGCCGTTGATCCCGGCTGTCATTCGTGGATCTTTGACAGTCGTTACGGGTCGTCAGAAGCCCGAAAGTCTGACAACCAGTCTTACCAAGGGGTATCGTATTACCCAGTTACTGGGTTGTGGAGGTCAGATAGGCAGTCGCTCCATGTAAAATACTGGTATTCAGCTGCATCCGGTTAGACTGGAAGCTGACCCCAACATAGTTGGGAAAAGGCTAGGCAGATGATGGGCGCAACGTGGCTATAAGTATAAAATCGCCCGGTAACCCGATGCTTACAAAGTTACAAAGGACGCCCGATCCGTAGTTTTTATGACTAAAATAGAAGTTTCATAGAAATAAATTAATGTCACCCTTGCAAACATAATAATTAAAAATTATACTACTATAAGTTTGAAAAAAATAATTATCAATATTACTAAGCTTTTTCATTTGTGAATTTATTTTCTTATTTTCGTGTTATATTGTGTACATTTAAATGTTTTAAAGTTTACATAATCATAATATTAAATTGGCATAGTCACATTGTAAAAACGAAAGTTAGCTGTGTTTATTGATTATATCAAACCTGCACCCTAATGGCGTAACACACTATCAATCACAATCTGAATGATTTTGAAGCATATTGCTAATCTATTGCTTCATACGTTCGAAAAATTTGTCTGTTCAACAACGTAAATAACGCAATGAATGTTTTTGAACTGTCAAAATAAAACCGATTCCTACTGTAAGTGAGTTACGCAATTATGGTGCTGGTTTGTATGTTGATATTATGCAGGTGGATAGCACTCTCCTACACCTGACTTAACCTTGACCACTTTTTACTCTTCCCCAAGCCAAGGGGACTTATTTGAGGACAAAGACATACCATAAACAAGTAGTTATTTATTTTCTATTGTACTATCTTTTATTTTTGGATTATCCTATCTAATATTATAAATGTGATAGTGAGTTTTTTTGTTTGTTACGCTTTCACGTTTTAACTTTTTGCATACACGTTGTCAAGGGGTACAGAATAGGAAAGTACTGTTCCCGAAGGATAGAAAAATAATTGACAAGGTCAACATTAACGCGAGCGAAGCCGCGGGCAACAGCTAGTTTCATATAGTAACAAAACACAACATAACATCACGCTTGTATTCCCCAAAGGGTTAGGCAGAGGTGTACCTATAGTACACCCACAATAATAATGTTTTATTATAATACCAGCCTACTACTGTCCCACTGGAAGGCAAAGGCTTCTCATTCAGAGAATGTCTTCCTCTTTTTAGGGTTCCGTACGTCAAAAGGAAAAAACGGCACCCTTATAGAATCACTTTGTTGACCGTCTATCTGTCCGTCTGTCTGTAAGTTTATCAGTCTGTCCAGACCCTTTTGCTCAGGAATGCGTGGAGGTATCAAGTTCAAATTAATATATCAAATACGTAGGTCTACGACGGTTTCAATAAAAGAATACAGCCATTTATGCAACATATTTTGATACTCGCAAATGGGTGTAGTGCCCGTGGTAAACGCTACCGCAGGATTTTTTTTTAACTCACTAATTTTAGTTTACATTTAGTTAAAGCTAATCTACTGATCCTATATTTTATTAAACACCATGATCCTGATGGAAATCCATCCCAACTGCGGAACCCTTCATTGTGCATTATCTGACACCACTTTGTCTTATTTATTTTTTAAAGTGAATTATTTTATGAAAGTACAGTTAAGACTCCGTGCACGAAAAAAATCCTCTTGTGTCAATTTCTTATCAAGTTGTGAGAAAGTTTAAAAAATTAAGTCTGTAACTATAAAAGTACTGTTTTCATAGCGCTAAACCATTCGTGTCAGTCGCAGCACCTGTTAATAGTTTCATCACTTTTGCATTCTCGAAAATATTGTTTATTTCGCCACTGAGTTACATATTCAAGATATCGTATTATCATAAAATAAAATTTTGGTTTTATTTAAAGAATAGCTGAAGACTAATTTGTGTTTTTTTTTAATTTCCTGAAATGGTTTGCATAAAATACATTAAAGGAAAAAACACATTACAGGCAGGGTTTTTTTAAAAATTGGTTTTTTAACATTATATTGTTGCTATACTTTGTATCGAAGTTGAAAAGAATGCCATAGAGACCATAATTATGATGTTGATGATATTTTTTAATGTTCAAAATCAAAAGGGGTTTCTAGTAAAAAGATTATCAAACGTCAATCTCCCGTCATTTTTTGGAAAACTTGGTGCGACTTTTAGTGATTTTCCATGAACACTTAAATTATTAGAAAAATCCCTTATGGCCACATGCAAAACGAACTCGACTTTTCACTTCGCAAATAATTTTTTTTTTTTTTATTCTTTTTCCCTTTCTCACAATCAATTTACAAAATTGATCTAAATCAATCGTTTTCGTGCTAGGCCCATGAAGTTATTATTTTATGTGTGTGTAGTTTTTATTTGTTGTGTGTGTGTGTTTTTTGTTTTTGTTTTTTTTTTTGTTTTTTTTTTTTTTCCTCTCTTAAGAGATTAACACAGCAATCAAATCAAACGATATAAAAAGTTTCGACAATTTGAGAAGAAGAAATGTCTGTTTAATTCATTGATTAACTTGAAATATATATATTTTTTAATGGAATAATTTACATGTTTATAATGCAGATCAGTATTTCCTTGTATAATTTATGCCGATTTATAGAAACACAACTCCTATCAATTTAATAAGACTTTTGTACATAGAACTGATTTAAAACTATTTTAATCTATCTGTATTAAATAAAGCTGAAGAGTTTGACTTTTTGTTTGAACTCGCAAATCTCTGTAACTACCCGTCGCATTTGAAATTATTTTGATAGCCCAATTCTTGATGAAGGTTATAGGCTATTTAACATCACGCTACGACCCTAAGAAGCGGGGCAAAAAGAAAAAAAAGTCAGAAAGAACGCTAAGCTAAAACGAAGTAATAGCGCGAGCGGGAAAAATAGCTGTTATTTTAGTTTATTGTGGTATCTTGCGATTTCCGCGCGGCATCACGCGGCGTCACGGGCCGAAGCTAGTAACTAAATAAAGGTTAAATAAACTGCAGCTGCATAGTATAATTCTGAGATTTGTTCAAACTTGAAATACTTTCCTTTACTGTTCTGTGGCCACTAAATATTTTCCCCATAATAATATAATATTGGAACTTTTTGGATATTAATCTAATCAATCACCCATGTTTGTGTTTTTGATAAAACAACCATTAACTGTGCCATCAATTATAAAGATTACTCATCAACAGATGTTAATTAATCACAACTTCCTTTCCTACAAAAAAAATATTTTTTTACTCATTTATAATTTTAATTACATATATAAGTAATACATTTTTTACCCAAAGTAACCCACTAGTACTGATAAATACTGTTTTTTTTTTGTTTCTGGATCAATAAAGAAGAAAAAGGTCAAAGAAGAAGGTCAATGAGAACAGTTAGAAAATAAATAAACTTCTTTCTGATTAGTTCTTAAAAACACTATGAAAAGACAGTAAGATACAAAGTAGATGTTTCATTTTCGGCCATAAAGTGTATGATAATGAAAAAAGAGGAAAAAATGCCACTAATTTTATTGAGGAGAAATATTCTTTCCTGAATATTCCCCTGATTACTGCAGCACAAAAAATAATAGTTTTTCAAATTATTGCCATATTCAATTGAACATGGCATCATCATACTTGCATACTGCTTTCGTACAGAAATCATGTTACATTAAAACATAATAATACCACAAAGATGTTATTTATATAAATATGAAAAGCATGTATTTCTGAGCTATTAAGATAATAAGATAGCTTCTTAGACAACTTTTTGACCAATTATAAAAAAGTGTGACAATTGTACTTTTGTGGATTGTTGAATTGTAGGTACTCTACTTGTGGACGAAAAATTCAAACATATTGTTTGTATTTAATTGCCGGCACGGCGTCGGCACCGGCACAGACCCGGCAGCCGGGGAAGCAAAAATGTATGAAATACATTATATGGCATGATTTTCGACTTACTAGCACCGGCAACGGCACGGCGTTGAGTCCCACCGGTGCCGTCGCCGGCTGACGATGGTCGTAACTCTCATGACTAACGTCAAACATTTTAAATTTTTATTTAGTGCCTATAAAATATTAGTTATGAATAAAAACATTCTTTATTGGATTCAGGAGTTTGTTTCCCAGGTTTTCTAAAGGGTACATGTTATGGCCGGAGTCCTATACAAAAATGAAACATCTCCTTTATAAAAAAAAATTATTATGATAACAATACACAGGAAATATTTTTAATATAATTTTATAGTGTTCTAGCATTATCCTTAGACTAATTTGGACTTATCTATATTAGTGTGAATTGTTATTATTTTTAAACCAATTAAAACTAGTATCAAGCGAGAATGACATCACACTTTACATCATAGTATGATAAGAATAAAATATTATTATTAAAATGGGGAATTATTGTGATTGTGCACATTATTTTATGATGGGATCTCACCCATTATCATTGCATATTATTTTTGGATTAATTCATACAGAACTGACAACATCAACCGATTTCTTTGTTTATTCTAAACACATTTCTTCAAGGTTACTCAATCAAAAGTCAATTGCTGGTTAATTATGACAACATTCTACTTTTTCAGTTAACTGTAAACAAAGCACAGGATTTAAATGCATGATTTCTATCAATAACTTGATAATACATAAAAAAGATGTAAATTTCCTGAATAAATAAACATTTTATTTATAAAATTGTGTATTATCTATTTAAAAATTCACTATTGCACAATTGCCCATTAAAATAAAAAAGCCTGATATGATTTTTACTGTTACACATCTTGTGCCAAAAACACAAACCCATATTTACAAAATTATGTGATAGGTAATAAATCACAGTGCTTGTTAATAACCCACAAAATAATTTAGGTAATACAGTGCTCATTACTCTGTTTTGAATAATTTGATACTAAAATATTACTCATCCTGGGTTAAAATAAAATAACTTAAATATACCCTTATCAATCTTTTGCAAGGAGAAAAGAAAGAAAATACATTTTTTCAGCACAGACTAAAAAAGGCACACAGCATATTCTGCAAGTTAAACACAAAAAAAAAGTGTATGCTGTCCTAGGAGTAATATTTAGCTGCATACAAAAAAAGTAAACATACTGACTGATGAATATCAGCCTTATGTTATTACTGTGCAACCTAGCCCTTATTAGCGAAAACCACTGAGCTCTATGGTTAGAAATTGTGTTTGAGAGAAATTAAGTAATTTACTAATTAGACCAGTCCTTGGAGTTTCTTGCCCCTTCTTTACCATAGAGATCTATATTTTGGAATGGGCAACTAGTTTCAATTTTCTGTTTAACTGGCCAACTCTGTGACAGTTCAAAAGTGCCTGTAGATGGTTTACTTTCAAATAAATGCTTTGAATTTGAGTTTGATTTGTAAGCATTAAACAGAAATGTATAAAGAAAATATGGGGAGACCATGGCCTATTATTAAAAGTAGAAGACATTTTTTATTATTATTATTTCAATCAAAAATAAAAACATTTTATGGAGTATTGTTACCTAAAATTGTGGTCTTTTAAAAAAGAGTAGTAAAATGAACATACACCGGTATCCCCTAAAGGGGGGGTCCCTTTAGGCACAGAGGTTTACATATTATACAGGATGTTTGGTAGATAGGTGCAAAGCCTGAAAGGGGTGATATCTTAGACCATTTAGAACTAATTAAGCTAAACTTGTCTTAGACAAAGTCTGTTCCTTGTATTTTTTTTTAAACTCTTAAGGTTTTTAACAATAATACCCATTTTTTTTCAATTAATTGTTAATAGTGTCCAGTAACAGCTGTTATGTTATTACTTTTTATTTATATAATGTGTGATTACTAAAACAAAATAATTCCCAAGCATCTGTGTTATCAGAGAAACATTCTATGCCATATTCAAGTTTAAGAAACTTTTAAAAATCAAGAAAATGTTTGGTACCTCAAAAGAAAGGGCAAAAACCAAGCATGTTTTTAAAAAGGTTTGAACAACTGAGGCTATTTTTTTTATTATGCCGTAAACAAAACATTTCTTGATTTTTATAAGTTTATTAAACTTGAATATGGAGTAGAATGTTTCTCTCATGACACAGATGCTTGGCAATTATTTTGTTTGAGTAATCACACATTACATAAATAAAAAATAATAACATAACAGCTTTTACTGGACACTATTAACAAATAATTGAAAAAAATGGGTATTATTGTTAAAAACCTTAGTTTCAAAAAAAAATAATACAAGGAACAGACTTCGTCTAAGACAAGTTTAGCTTAATAAGTTCTAAATGGTTTAAGATATCACCCCCTTTAGGCTTTGCACCCATCTACCAAACACCCTGTATACCAAGTTTAACAGTTAAATGTACCTTGTTATACAGGGATGAGCCTATTGGCATTTAATTTGCAAAAAAACTGGTAACTAATCAGTCCAAGTTTATAATAGTAACAAAGCAATTAAATTATATGGGTTACTGCTAAACAGAAAAATAAAGCTTTGGTGACACAACAAGGCCATGAACTATTTAGACAAATAAATAGTCGTTACTATTTTTGGACTCATCAACCCCTGATGAAAATATAATAAAAAAATTAAAGAAAAACAACAAAAATTAAAGTACATGTTAAATGATATTTATATCTGTAAATTGGTTTAAAAAAAAAACACTTACACATCAAAATTAAATTATGTTTTAAAACTAGATGAGTTTAGTGGTTAGAAATTATAAGCTTTGTTTCTGTGTATAAATATTTGCACGCCATTTTATGGCAGGCTATGCTGGAACCAATATTGAAACATCTATTGTACCATATCCTCACAAATAACCATTTTTGATTTGATTTGATTTCCTAACTGACTATAAGAATAAAGACTGAAAAAAGTCAGAGGTCAGTTTTTTTTTTAAAGTCCAAACATAATCTTAGTCAGATAATTTTTGCACACTTAGCACCTTATAAAATAAAATTAAAAAGTATTGCATTTTTAGTTAGTTAGTTTAGAGTAATTCCTCAGTCATGAATCCGTGATAGATACTCAGTTACCTTATCAAAAACATTGATACTGCCAACTTCCTGCAATTATTGGATATGGTTAAATGCAAATCCTTAGTTCTTATTAATTTAATTATCCTACTAATATTATTTAACTTTTAATTCATTATTTTGACATTTTTTAGTGTGGTTGTTAAGTTGCAGTGCCCTGACAGAGTTCATGTACTTACAAAGTTGACAGCAATCTATTGTAAAATGTGTGTTGTGCATGAGAGCCAATAAATAAATAATTATGGCCAAGTAAATTATTGTTATAGTAATTTACATTGTAATATTGTCTAATGATTCTGGATTAAAACTATATTATCAATTTTTAGAAAACTAAATAAAACAGACCCAGCATGACCTAATCAGAATGACCTAGCATTTAATTCTTATTTGTAAAGATAAAAACAAATCTGAGTAAAATTAAATGCTAGGTCATTCTGATCAGGTGTGTGTTTAACTAGACTGAGTACACAAAAAAGTAATTTCAAAATTAATTTGTCAAGTCATAAAGAAAGTTGAGGTAAACTCTTTCTGGGGCAATTCTTTTTTAGTAAAATCTAAAACATTTGATTTTTCATCATTTTGCAATCTATCAGTTCTAAACCAGGTTAAGTAAGTGTTAAATATAATATTCACACTTCTTAGTCAAGCAATAATTAATTTAAACCAAGAAAGTTGTGTATTTTCATCAATTAAGTACTAATCCATCATGTGTTATGTAAATAGGTTATGTGTTTTGTCTATGGTTCTATTTGGTTGATAATTTGTGAATATTATTACTCATTGTCCCTGCAGCAGGTAGGATATCACTCTGTAGAAGTCTAGAATTAAATTGAAAACTTTTATGTAAAACATGTTTTGTTATTGAGTGAAATAATGAACATAAAACACATTTGACAGTTTGCACTATTTGCAAACACTAGACAGGTAACAGGACGAAAATAACACTCCTGTAACATCAAGTTTGGTAACCTACAGCTGGATATCCTTCAGAGAGCATCCCACACTCGGCGTGCGTGCTAGCATGACTGCGTATCGACAACACGGCGGCATGTTACACAACTTTACAAAATGTAATACTGTGACACTAAACCAAGTTTTTCGGCTGTAATCACCACTTTCAGGCGGGCGCCGCGCGGGGCATGTCTTCGCCGGCCGACCGACGTCCTGTCATCCACCAATGTGTCCATTTTGTATATTTGTAATGAACATCGCACAACCCAACACCCCGCGGAATGTAAATAAACTAAAAAAATACACTCACCTCTCATACAATGTCACATTCCGCTCAATTCCACACAATTTCTATTCCCTTGTGTCCCAAATCATGATGGAAAATCAAGCGCAACATTACCGTCCGGCTCGGACGCAAAGCAATATCGGTCCTATGGTCAGTGTCCACTCTACACCAAAAACATATGACACACCACTACTGTCCCGGTTCTGGTGCACCCGGGAAACCGTCCGGGGCTTATTTTCGCTTTTTCACAGACGATCACACGACTAGAATCACTACAATATCATCACGAATCGAATCCACTGAATTATATTCCAGTGACGCAAAGCTCATATATCGTGAAGAGCAGCAGCCATTTTGAAATGTACGGGGAGAACAGTCACAGCATGGAACATTCGTAAATTACAGCCGCTCCCGTCTCTCGCTACACTCTAATACTAGAGCGATAGTTGAAAAACTTTATGCAGTTTCCATTTTAACACTTTAGGTCACAGAACTTCACTCCATTTTCTTATTGAAACTATCCAAAACAACCTAAGCGACATCCGATAATTCCAGCTTACCCCATTTGCATGACACACATAAAATAGCAAAAAAACACTAAAAACACTCAAAAACGTACATAAAACGTGTCGCGCCGAATTATGAGAAGTTAAAGCATCGCATCAATATAACAGTCCATTAGAAAAATCGCTAAAAAGATTGGTATATAATTTACAAATAGTTAATTCGGTACGAACAATAACAACGGCCGCCATTTGCAATTTTCAACTTGACATGCGCACTGACTCGCAGTAGACAAACATACGTGACGTAGCTTTAGACAAGCGTATGTTTTTCACATTTTTAATAAAAAAAATATTGATAAAAAAAAAAAATTTAATTGTAAACACGTAAAATTATTCATAAATGATTTCAGAGGTATCAAAGTTTCAATTTAGTGTGTAATTTTAATGGATTGATGATTATTTTTGAATTTTCAGCGCTGTATCAAAGTCATTTCATCAGCCTTTCATGCTCCACTGAAGGCTCTCTTTGATTGGTTGAATGTGTTATCTCCATGTTTTTATAATAACTTACAGCACGTTGATTGGCTGCCGCCATGCAAAATGATGGAACGAATCACTTCCTGTTATAATTTTTTTTTTTAAATCCTGCATCACAGAATTTTATTTTATTTTTATTGAGTAACTTTTTTTACTTTTGAGTACAAGTAATCAATAAAATAAAATTGTATTGTACCCTCCATCCTGCCTTTTATTATTATATTTCTTAGTATTATTTTTTCAATCCATTTTCTTTACCTAATTACTAGTTTCTGATGACCCGCGTGCCCCAAGAGCAGCTGTACTTGCTGTTCCGTTTCCTCGTCAATAAACCTGCCAAGATTGGTGAATAGTGCAAAAAAACCCACGTGCGCACGGATGCAGAAACATCGCGCGTGGAAAAATTGCGTGCCGCGCTAGGAATGAAACAAATAGAAAGCGGTAGATGTGTTCACACGGCCGCGATTTTTCCACGCCACGATTTTAAATCGCGCAGTGTTCAAGTTTCAACGCTCGGAGTTGAGCGTTGAATGAAAACGACGTTGTGTTCCCACGGGACGCGAACGGCTCGCCCGTTGGTCCCGGCTGTCATTCGTGGATCTTTGACAATCGTTACGGGTCGTCAGAAGCCCGAAAGTCTGACAACCAGTCTAACCAAGGGGTATCGTATTACCCAGGTACTGGGTTGTGGACTACATAAAAATGTACTCTGTGGTTGTGGAGGTCAGACAGGCAGTCGCTCTATGTAAAATACTGGTATTCAGCTGCATCCGGCTAGACTAGAAGCCGACCCCAACATAGTTGGGAAAAGGTTAGGCAGATTGATATTGTTTAAGGTATGCACCCAAATTCTGCTTTTTTGTCGTCTCCTGGCCACACAAATAGATACCGCCAATAATTTTACAGAGTCCATAGTACGTCCGCACTGTACGACGAAACAGTTCGAAGTAATTTTTTAACGCTCGACGCTCGTTCAAACACTGTTGAAGGCGCGAAGAAATCGCGCCTGGTGATATTTCTCCACGCCGCGATTTTTACTCGTCCGTGGGAACGTGGGCTTAGAAATCTTTCCCAAAATCCTTTGCCGATTGTGTGTACTAATATAACCTAAGCTTCTTCCTGTCACCGTGTCAAGGGGTCGATTTACTTTACTACCCTTGCAGATCGTCTACCTGGGCCGTCCACTGTGTGATGCAGAATTGTGAATTTAGTTGCAATTTGTAACCGTGCTGCAGGACCTCAGAGTCCAGCAAGCTTTGTCTACCTACCAGGTACCTCAAAGTTTGCTGCGCAAGTGTCAGTTGCTCGGCTTATATACCTGTCCACAATTCCGTACCTCTCGATCAAATGTCAAAAGAACCGAATGCTCAATACTCATGCAATGGTAGACTCGGCGGGAAAAGCAAACATCTCTGAAATCGCCTTCCTTCGGTTGGTGGTCCTTAGTTGCCACTGCTGGACATCTCTCCCAAGCTGCGCCACAACACCCTGTCCTCAACCTTCCGCATCCAGTCTGTCCCAGCCACCTTCTTAAGGTTGTCAGTCCACCTAGCTGGGGGTGTCCCTCACTACGCTTGCCGATACGTAGTCTCCACTCCTGGAGTTGCCATTTGATATTTGAGAAAAAAATAATGTACCTATTCTGAAACTGGTCTATATGGGCATGAGGAAAACAGGGTGTAAAGTTCACTTATCCTTCATAGAAAACTGAGGATTCTCCGACCAGACGGGTGTTGTGTCTGGTTGGCTACTGCCAGACGGTTGAGGTCGGGACGTTGTATATTACTAGTCGCGCGGTAAACTCTGATTGCGCGATGCAGGATTTTGCGTGACGTCAGTGTAATGCGTTCACATTTGTGGTGATTTAGATATGCCGCCACAGGTCTGAGTCATAGAGTGAGATTGGTTATTCGTGATTATGAAACTGAGTGGAATATTAAAAATACGGTGTTCTTTTAATACAAAAAAAATTATAATTATCATCGAATTATCGGTATTAGAGAATGTTTTACAATATAAATTATGTTCATGTACGAAACTTGAATAATAAAAGTAAAATCCTTTGTAACTTCTTCATCTACAATTCTATGGAAAATCTTTCAAAGACGATTGTGGCACCGATTGAAACAGTCCTTTTCTGGCCATTTCATCAGCCCAATCATCAAAACAAGCTCTCCTGAAAAATATAAAATAATAAATTTAAATCATAATTTACTAAGTAGAAATCGACTATGTAGATATTACTCAACACACAAATGTCAATCATTTTATTAAAATTATTTGTATGATGGTAGCAACCCCATCAAACCCGCAAGAAAAAAAAAGTAAATGAAATAAAATGAATGAAACGAACGAGCAGCGTTCTGTGATGTATTTTGTTTGGAGTAAATAGTAGACAATATTCTATTATAATTAATGACATGTGTTAAATGGTGCCCTAATTAAACGCCTACTTCAACAAATACCTCGGTGCAATACATACTTTTCGTCGATAATAAACAAAACTGCCAGTGTTTTGTTGACTGTCACAATCTCACGAACAGCAAGAATGTAAGTATTGTAACATTAGTACTGTATCTAAAACGTTAAGAGACCTATTAACATGTATTAAATTTATTATGTCGCTTCCTTAATATCATGCATGGTCATCAAAATATCACAATCACTTTCTCAAGGCATAGATTTAGGATTCTGCTTTTCTAAGTTCCATCAATTGTGTTTTACTTCTGTAATAGAGACAAAATAGACGTGATAGTGGTGACATGATAATGTTAGAAACTGTTTAAGTAGGCCAAAAATCATTCCCTCCCTAGACAAAACTGGTGAAATTTAGGTGAAACATAAACCCATAGTATTATAGGATTCCGTTTTTAAATTTTTGCCTTAGTAACTACAATCGGTTAACAAGAAACATTATAAAATTTATTTTAAAAAAATATTGTTTTTTTTTTTTTTTTAATAGAAACCATGTTTTACCTCAATTAGCAGTCAAAGGGTACCTCTAGTCTAGTTCTACAAAGAGTACCTATTGAAAGTTCTATGACTATTTATTTCAGGAATAGAAGGCCTAAATTTACACAAGTATTAATTCCTATTCAGTTGCCAGCCAAAAGCTGTGATTTTCTCTAGCAAATAGACCAGCAAAATGAGTCCTTATTTTTTTTCAAAGAAGTGATTTCAAAAAATTAAAAATGGATGTATACAGTATATACCCAGTACAATACGGCCGATGAATCATGGCCGGTCCGAACTTTGCACAGAAGGCTAATAACATTTCTTAAGAACCAAATAGTGGCATGAGGCAAGTATGAGTGAGAGAACATGAGCGAAAGTTCAGAGAGCCATGTTCAGACAGGCCATGATTCATCCACTGTACTGTAAATCTTATAATTTTATTGTCAATGCAAGAGGAAGTGGATAACGATAAAAATAAAGATAAAAATAACTTCATAAATATTAATACATCATTTATGAATGGTGGGCCAATTATACAGGGTGGATTTTTGAGACGGGACAGTAAGGGTAGGTACCTTATCCATTGTAGTTACAGAAAAACGGTCTTAGGAGATGTCCTTATTTTTTTGAGCAATTTTGATCCCCATTCACGGAATTTGAAAAACATTACAGTCTAAGAAAATGGGCCATTTTCACAAAAAGTTTTTTTGATGCCAATCGGTCCTGTTTGTTATAACACATATAATGCCTCGTCAGCCACATATGGCTGACATTTTCCAAACCAATTGAGCCGCGTCAGCCATATATGGCAGCCACCATTATTTATTTATTTATTTCACTATTATATTATGTAAAATGTAACGAAAATAGTGAATTAAGACATTCCTCACATTCCATGGACGTATTTTACAAAAAAAAAAAAAATACAGTTAGTTCATTTGTTAGTACGGCATTATATGTGATAAGGATCAAAAACTATCGGACCAACCGAGGTTTGAGTACTAGAGAAGTCAGAAATCGCAAAGAGACTTTCCCCGTACATTTCGTAGCAAATGAGACTTGCAGCTTATGATGGGATACTTAGTACTAGAAAAGCCAGAAATCGCAAAAAAAAGTCCAGTACATTTCTTAGGGAGTCTCATGACTCCAACTTACTTTTTTATGATGGATAGACTGGCCACTACAAAAGTCAAAAAAACTTTTCCCATAAAAGTCTAAAGGTAGGGCATCACGGTCAGTCCATCGCGCCAAATGTCATCGCGTGATGCTAAACTCATTTCCAAACGCTCCATAATCCATCGCGCCGCGCCGTGGTGTGACGCCATAGCATTGCGCCGACGGCCCGTGAATGCGCATACCCACATATTTTTTTTATCCTTGCGCGCTGAGGGTCGCAAAGGGCGGTCGATTTGTTTTGTTTCGAATCGAGTTTAGTTTATTTTGTGGGCCGAAATGCATCCGGGCAATCCAGGCGCGAGGCATTAATTGAATACATAGAAAAATACAAAAAATTGAGAACCTCCTTTTTTTGAAGTCTGTTGAAAATTATAAAATAAAAGAAAGAAAAAGCAAGCTTTTTTAAATAGATAAAAGCTTGCTTTTAATTACGTTTCTTTTTGTATAGACAAATAAATAAAATTGAAGTGTCTGTTTGTAATGTCAAAATAACTTTTTACTAAATGCATAAGAAAGTATATACGGTAATTATAACAAAAAAGCAATTTTTAGAAATTTTGTCTGCCTGTCTGGTTGTTCTGGCTAATCTCCGAAACGGCTGGACCGATTTTGACGGAATTTTCGCTGATGTTACGGGGATGTGTACATAAGCTACTTTTATTTTAGAAAAGTAATTAGGGTTCCGCACAAAAAAAATGAAACCCATGAAATTGTGAACAAAAAATCGGATTCGAAAAATTCTTTTTGCATTTGGTAGCCCAATTCTCACACACACAGGCACAGGTAGTTAACTAATAAAAATAGCTGTAGGTAATGTTCAATTGTTAATTATAAAAAATAAAAACTTTGCAAGCGCTACTGCTGAGTATGAGGTACTGGGTTCGATTCCCCAGGTCGGGCAAAGTGTTATTGGGTTTTTCCATTTGAAATTTCTCAGTAGCAGCCTTTTTGTTTTGTTTTTTTTTGGATGGGAAATCATCAAATGACTTCTCCCGCTCTGGGCGGAGCGAGAGGGCGTGTCAGACTTTTACTGACTAAAACCCACCAGTGTTCCTTCTGCTGCCTGTGCCGGGGCCACGGTAACTCTTTCGAACATCCCGCAAGCCCGGCTGGCATCGGTCCTAGCGGACCCCATCAATGCCGCTGACATCTCTTTGAGGCGCGCGTGGAATACAACGCGCCATCGACTCAGGCCTGGTCCTTACTGGACGGCGAGCTACCCATTGCTCGCCTTCCGCAAGCCTGCGCCTACGGTGGCCGCGAATCTGCTGCCAATTCCCGACGCCCAGGGCGTCTCCTGCGGCGACTAGGGGTGTGAGGGCGCAAAGCTTGCCTCTCCGTCACGCGTCCCGCCTCCTCCTTCGCGAGCATTACTGCTTCACAGAAGGAGGTAATGGCTTTCCATGTACTCTCGCTCCGTACCATGGCCTGGACCAGGGCCGGACGCGAGAGATCGCCGCCGCCGATCGCTTCCGCGAGGACACGGCGGTGCTCCGCCCAAGCCGGGCAGACCACCGTATGCTCCACCGTGTCCTCCGGGCGATCCACACAGTGGTGACACCCGGGCGTTTCCTCCCGCCTTATCCGGAACAGGTACCTCCCGAAGCATCCGTGTCCGATGAGGACCTGCTCAGTAGCAGCCTGGAGTCAGGATTTGTGCTCGGCTGATGGCAATAGGCTCGCCCTCTATTACATGGGACTTACATAACTGGCGAAATGTGGATGTACTATAGGTACACCTCTGCCTAACCCTTCGGGAATTACAGGCATGATGTTATGTTAAGATGTACAGCACGTAAAACGACAAGATCCATTTGATTTTCTGGTGATTATGTGATGACAAACGTATGTTTATGGTACTAAACTGTAGCAGGTACAACAGTTCAAATACCTCGGACATTACGTTTCTGAGAGCCTTGACGACCATGTTGACATAGAAAAGGAACGTAGGGCATTGGTGGTCAGAAGTAATATGCTGGCCTGCAAGTTTGCGCGGTGTAGTGACCAAGTTAAAGTAAACTATTTAGAGCCTACTGTCAGACTTTCTACACGTGCAGCTTGTGGTTCAGGTATACGCAGAGACCGCTCAGTGCCCTACGTGTCCAATATAACAACGGATTTAGGATGTTGTTAGGGCTGCCACGCTTTTGTAGTGACTCCGGTATGTTCGCAGAGGCCAGGGTGGACGGCTTTTATGCTATCGTACGCAAGCGGCTCGCGTCGTTATTAAGCAGAGTCAGGGGTAGCACTAACAGCATCCTACAGGTCATTGCGGATAAACAGGACTCAAATATCCTGAAAATATTTATTAGTCTTCAAATTTTATAACCCTACTTGTAATTATTGTGGACATGGTCTGAAATAAAGATTTATACATGTTTCTGGATGTACGACATTAAATGAAAACGAGCACAGTACTAATCCATTGAAACATTTTAAAACACGAATATTAGTAGTTAATGGAAAATTAAAAAGTTGCAGTTTTCAAAAATTAAAAAATTGCAGTTTTCAAACAAAATAAATAGTAGAATCAACTGCAAAAAAAGTAAACACGCTTTATCCACGCAAAGTCACTGACCAACGGTGCGGTGCGTGGTGCGGGGCACGGCGGCGGCAATGTTTACCTATTATTACGGACTCAGATCTACATCATGTTGAAAAATAATTTCCTGTGGCTAAAGTATTCATTGGATTTGATTGATTTTTTGTATATGGGCAAGAACATGATTCTCTTTACGTGGTTTAAAGGAATGTCAATCCTCCTGTTACACGTGGTTATTTAAACAACAGCCGCAGAAAGTTCTTCTTCGGAATCAGAACTCGTGACAACGTACCTGAAGACTGTATATCTACCCGGCAAAACAGGAAATGATAGCCTTTTGGAGTGATCGTCAATGGGCTACGTTTGGCATCCATCCATTTGACCTTTTGGAGTCACGCCGAATGGCGCTATCATGAATGCCCACCTTAAACGTTCTAAACTATTGAAGGACTTTTTCTCAGAATTACAGAAATCACAAGTAATAATCTAAATTCTGTGCTCAAAGTAAATAAAATTATAACGCCTTTTCGTTCGAAATTCGAAGTTTAAATGTTATTTGTTCATTTCCGGCAAGTTTGCATTGTAGCGGCCAGTCTATCAAAAACAAAAAGTAAGTTGGAAGTCTCATTGCTTACGAAATGTATGAGAGAAGTATTTTGGGATTTCTGATTTTTTTAGTATTCAAACTTCAGTTGGACATATAAATCAAACAATCAAATTTCATTTGATCTGTTGTTACACGAGATTGACAGTCAAGTAATTTTTGTGTTGATAAACCACCCAGAAATAGGGCATCAGTGGTAAAACTTTTGAACTGTCTAAAAACTGCTCTTACCTACACAGTTTATGACATGAAGGCACTGTCATGTGAAATTGTTACCAAAGACATGCAGTTGAATGTACACATCTAAAATATTTTTTATCGTAAAGAGAAAAAAATATTGAGGATGACCTTACTGAGCTTTGCAAGAACTGAACGTAATTTAGGTCCTCAAGTAGACACACAATATCCAAAAGTTTAGAACTTCGAATCAAGTTAAGACAACATCATAATATTATAACCTGGAGTCCTAGGGCGGAGTCCCGGGCTGCGCCAATTGTTATTAGGTTATTCCACATTACAGAGATACTATAGTTGGCATTCTGTGGGCGTATTGCTGAAAATGCATTATATACTTAGCTACTAAATCTAATCAAATAATCGCAATATTTATAATCGTCATCATCCAGACCACAGCACAACTTCATCCACTGCTGGCCATAAAATTCTCTGTCGCACATCAGCCTATAATGATCCCACTGCTGGGACTCGAGCCTCCTCTCTGTGAGGCGAAGTGGGCCGTAATAATCCACCACGCGGGCCCAGTTGTGGGTTGGTAAACCTCGTAGGTTGCGCCAATCTCCAAACTCTTGTACCAGTCCAAAAGTAACACCTTAAAATAATTAAAACACATACGCATAATATTCTCTGTAGGCCTCCTTTCTCCGCACCCCCATGGAATAGATGGCTGCACCGGCAATCATAGAAATAATGATCGCCTGGGCCAACTTGCGTTTAGTCTGCGACCAGTGCAGGCCGCGCATGATCGGCTTGCTGCGGCAGGGGGAACCCGGGGGGGCCGGTGTATCCGCGGGATGCGGGCAAATTTGCGGGCACGGCGGGTAGGGTGGCGGGGGACACGGCGGGCACGGGGGCAGCTCACAGGCCATAGTGCTGGAAACGTATGAGAGTTACGCGAAGATGAGGGTTTACTGCTGGGGACTTATGTTTTTGTGTTCTCCTACCATATTATTTAATCTACATCTTCTCTCTTCCTCAGATCAAATGAAAAATGGCTCAAAGCTCGCACGGAGGCAGTCACCGGCGGAGCAGAGACCACGATGGACCCGCTATGAGATACACAAACACGGATTGGGAGGCCAAAGAGGCCCTCTATCAACGAGAACTCGACGAAGCAAGAGCTAGGGCCACGCAGATGGAGAAAACCATGCGCTGGTGGTCCGACTGCACGGCCAACTGGCGCGAAAAGTGGAGCAAAGTCCGCAACGAACGAAACAAGGCACGCGAGGAATCAAAACAACTCAAAAACAAAGTTGACACACTCTCCAAAGAGCTGTCGACCTCCAAAACAGAAAAGAACGACCTAGAACAACAGTTGATCGAACTGAAAAGAGACAACGAAAAGCTTTTAACTATAGGAGAGAGCAGGATACTAGCTGGCGATCTCACGACTGAAGACGGCGTAGAGTTGAGACGGAAGAACGTTGGATATCTGTCGCCTAATGAACCTTCGATGCGACAGAGAGCCTCCTTAGACTCGCACAAATTCTCAAACGTAGACAATGTCCTCGCTAACAAATTGAGCGAGCTAAGACTGCGGCTAGACGAAACAAGTAAGACCCTTCAAAGCGAGAAAGACGAAAAAGCATTCCTACAAGCCAAAATCGAAAACTTAACCGCAGAACTAAACAACATTAAATTGGAAGTAACTCACAGCGACAGAACCTTAGGATCTACTGACTCTAGTCATAGTGAACTCGAAAGGCTCCAAAACGAGTTGCAAGACGAAATAGCAGCCAAACAAGTCTTAGAAGAAAAGATCGCCGAACTTAAAATGGAGATAGAGAGGCTGAAATCAGAAAACACAATACAGTGGAGCAAACGAGAGTTGCTGGAAACGGAAAATATAGCAATACTGAGAGAGAATAAGAAGTTGTATAGTCAAGTGTGCGAATTGAGAGAACAGATACATAAATTGAACAGAATATCGGACGGGAGCGCTTATTTCAGCGATCACAACAGATTAGACTCAAATATACTTTACGTTAGAAAGACTAGCGCAAGCCCAAGGTCCCACGAATCAAGTAATGGCTCTTCTGAAGCCAATTTGCATTTCGACGCCAAAACGAATACTTCCGGCGAAGACGACGAATTAGCGATAGTTGAACGAAATGACAATTGTTAAATAATTACCTTTTTCAGCTTTTCACGCGATCTTTGAGTTGCAAGAAAGCACGAAGTTCTGTCAAATTTGAAATATGAACGTGTAGTTTGTGGTATACATAATTTATTCTTCTTCGAGTTTATAGCTCCAAGTAGTTTGAAAGAGGTTATTTAGTTATGAATATCGTTGCGTGGTTCTCGAATGCGAGTGGAAATATAGAATATTATTTTCTGAAAAACTTGGAATAGCGATCTCACTAACTCATGTTGGTTTCGCAGTCATCTTGAATACTTTGGAAGAACGAACTCACTAATACTGACGACTACTCTAAATGATACAGGGAAAACGGTTAATGCCACTATCTTTTAGGCTAACAAACCAAGCAAACGGAAGTTGATGATAATTCTATTAGTATATAAATTCTTGAATAGATCTCGGAATAAAACGCGTTATATTTCAAAGCAGTGTCAAACCCTGTTGGTCAAACCCAACTGAATAACAGGAAGGTTACACGATAGTAAATCTCTATGAATAATTCCGATCATTAATTAATAGAAGATTCTGCGGCATGCCTTGACGGCCTAGATATTTTTATAGTTCCGATTATCAAAAAAAGTTTAATAACTGAATGCATTTAAAATCATTCCATTGCGTTATCAACATTGAATGTGCTACACATCATCATTTACCTTTAAGTAATAAAAATATATTACAAATTAATATACTCTTGCATACACGAGTTTTAGCAAAATGCTAAATTAAACGGCGCAAGGCAAAGGTTACGGGGACGGAAACTAGTTTTAAATCAACTTTATTAATTTTATAAATGTTTAGCTCGCAAATAAATGAGTCTATGGTTGAAATTGTGTCGAATCCTCCACTATACATATATACAGGGTGTAAGGGACAGCCCTCCGCATACTGATGGGGTGACTTCAGTATATCATACTAAGATGATCGGTACATGAAATTAATTCAGGAACGTTATGGGAGTCCAATAAACCTGATTTGTTTTATTACCTCACACGCAATGTATCGTTACCGCAGCAAAACTCGCGTAGCGATTATACAGGATAAGTTTAAAAGGAGTGCGAATATTTCAGGAGGTAATCAGGTGCATGAAACTGGACAACGTTCCCCGAGGAACGTAGGTCGAAATCTTAAAATTGAAAATCGACTTTTCATACAATCTTGAGTCACGTGACCACTTTGTATGAAAAGTCGATTTTCAGTTTTAAGATTTCGACCTACGTTCCTCGGGGAAATTTGTCCAGTTTCATGCACCTGATTACCTCCTGAAATATTCGCACTCTTTTTAAACTTATCCTGTATAACTAATAATAGTAACTGAAAATACGATAAAAAAATGAAAATTTTGAGAATATTTCCGATGGAATGATTCAAAATAAGGAGCTGAATGCGCCCTGTTAGTTTGCGGAGGGCTATCCCTTACTCCCTGTATATATATTTTCTAAGAAATTGTAGACCAGAAAATTAGGTACTTTCGCTATCGTAAAGTAGTTATGGATTCACCAGGAGCTAGACCACCACCTCTTAAAGCAGTATTATTGTAATCTTACTTCAGTGTGGGAAAGGGATGGAGCTAGACGTCCTGTATAGCTCCATCTCTTTCTCACACTGAAGTAACATTAAAATAATACTGCTTTAGGAGGTGGTGGTTGGCCCCCAGAACATGAATTAATAGGGAACTCAACCTACCTAAGGCATCTGTCCCACCGCCGGCGATTAGAGGAGCGAGTAGAGCTAGCAACCATAAAACGGCCAAGTGCAAGTCGGACCACGCACAATGAAGGGTTCCGTAGTTGGGATGAATTTATCCCAAGAACAAACTTAACATTGTAGTTGAAAAACATGTTCTCTCATACATTCCAACTGCAAATGTAAGTTGGCCGACTATTACTCGTTAACTTGTAAAGCCTACTTAGCTATGATAGTTTTTCTTTTATCTTTGTTGTATATACTACTACCGTGAGTTTTTTCACATATCCAGAACTAACCGTTTAGCTGGCAGGGAGCGGGGGAGGGGACACTTGACTCTAACAAAAATTAACACTTTAAAGCTTAATATTTCAGAAACGCATCCTTTAATCGAAAGATTGTTTACACAAACCCGCAATATTTTTGAAAGACCTTTCCAACTACACCATGGTGTAGACGAGAAAAAAAAAATCATCCCCACTATACGTGTATAGGAGGTACCCTAAAAAAGTTTTTTTTCCGTGATTTTATTTTACCACTGTCGGCGTGATTGATATGTAATCCATGCCAAATTATAGCTTTCTAGTACTAAGAGTCTCTGAGGTAAGCTGCGGACGGACGGACATGGCGAAACTATAAGGGTTCCTTGTTGACTACGGAACCCTAAAAACGAGTTGTTTGTATGACAGAGTACTCTCCGTGTTGTGAACAGTCAGTGATCAACTATTATCTCCTTTTTACTAACACGGGACCTACAATCTTTTGTGCATTTCTTGAGCGAGAAAATGGGGAAGGTCGGGCAAAGCTAATTGTAGATGGCGTGATCATAGCTAGGTCCCCACGGCTTATAATAAGTTTTACATTTCGTTCAGTCATGAGTTTACTTTTATTTCGCTATTTCGTTATTTTCGGTGATTTCAATATTTTAAATCAAGTAAATGATATGGAAAGTGTCAGAATTTAAAACCATAAATATATCCTCAAAGTCACTTTCTTCAAAATATTTCTACTCTGTTTAATTTCTATAACATCTCTACGAATAGCTTTAAGCCACCATCTTTTAATTTTAGGGTCTCTCGGGAAATGGTGGACTCCAATTTCGGAGTATTTAATAACACAACAACGCGTCGTTATCGCAAAAATAAAATAAAACCACCTCACACCTTGTATTATTGGCTTGTGTTGGGAACTAGCTACGACACCGCCCTTTTGACAGTTGCCTTCCCCATTGTCGATAGGCAGTCACTTCCTCGTCGGCGGCGGCGGTGGGACAGGTGCCTTTACCTGCATTAGCAAAAAAGTTTTGCTATCCCTTCCACACCTTCCAGCACCAAGAACGAATACAGCACCCTAATTGCGTAACACACAGTAGGAATTGGTTTCATTTTGACAGTTCAACAACATTCATTGCTTTATTTACGTTGTTGAGCAGACAAATTTTTCGAACATATGAAGCAATGAATTAGCAACTTGCTTCAAATTCATTCAGATTGTGATTGAGTGTGAGGGTGCTGGTCAGTGAGAGTTGGACTCGGGGAGATATTAAATTTACAAAGATTTTCATCTTAATAATACTTCTTCCAAAGAAAAAAAAAATTAAGAACGTACCCTTTGCTTTTCGTTGTAATAAAATATTACTATTTTATGTGACAAATAGAATCATATAGGTGTTACATTTGTAACATATGCGTTAGTGATTGTTGATCATTGTGATAGTCTAGTTTTACAATATAGGACAACTTTAGATAATTACACCCAGGATACGTGACCATAGATACAACATCCATCAGGGTGGGCTTACGGGTCATCTCGGCTGTCTGTTAGGGGCGGGAAGAAAATGCTATTGCAGGGCCACAGAGCACGGAGACATCTCGGTGGCCGCTGCTAGAGACGGCAAAGAAACCAGTCATGTGACGGTTTACTTGCACTACGACACAAATTATACAGAGCGGCGAATAGGTTATCACATTAATTTAAACCACCACGTACTCATTACATGATTCTGAACCCCCTGCGTTGAAATTTTTCGTCGGTTATTAAAAATAAAAATTGCTGTTCCATACATTTTGACCGCGTAGCTGTTTTAATTTTGTAGAAAACAGCAGTTTTTTTTTCCTAACTGGCGAAAAATTCCAACGCACGGGGTTCCAGAATCATAATTATACTGAATGCGTGGTTTAAATTAATGTGGTAACCTAATCGCCACTTTGTATACAGGAACTGACGGCTTTGAAGGCGGTCCGTGACAGAAGTTGTGCATTCAACACACTTTTCGGTGCTACGAATTTTATCCGCACAGGGTTCAAAATCGCTTGACACTATTCGCCTAATATTGACCTGCTATAGGAATTTGGCTCTTGACAACATGAGCCTTTACGGCCCGAAGCCCGGAGAGCCTAGACCTTCAACTGTGTGGATCTAACATTATTCAACTTATTTCGGAGAGTTGTGTTGCAATAGTTCGTTATAATTTTATGTTTGCCGGACAAGACCAGCAACAGTTCTGTGGCCGACCGAAACAGGGCGCGTAATTTTGTGGTTTTCGAATGCGTGTAAATCTACGGTTTCCTAGAAGAGCGGTGGCCTCCATAGCGTCCGCAGTTTATCGGCGAATGACGTCACTGAAACGTTATCAATCAAAAATCAACTTAGACTACATAAAACTAAAGTACGTAGTTGATTAAAGGCTAACGCAGATAAGGTATACAGTACGACACAACTTAGATGTATTCATTTCAATTATACTATGTATTTGATTATATGACTTTATAAGTTATTGCGTTTACGTAAAGGTCATTTTCGCCTAAAGCAGTAACTAATAAAGATTGGTGATTTTGAAGGCGCACTGAGGTCGGATAGTGATCGGTTTTACGAATTTTGCCGATGCTACATCTAAGTTGTGTCGTGCTGTAAGTTGGTGTGTTTTCCAAGAGAGCGTTTTTTGACACCGTAGTCAAAACCCCCTGCCATCATTTTCATGACGGCGACTGCTCTTCTAGAAAACCGTAGCTTTACTAGCACCAAACTCTCGGATTATTATAAAATATCGTCTTAATTTACATTAAATCAATACTTTAATTTACAGAACATTATTTTAATATAATAACAATGTTTAATTTAAGGCCTAATCTGCTACGTATATTTTTTAAGTTATTTATTTGCTTTACTTGCCCGTAAGAACCTGCATTTTAACTTTGAACTTAAAATTATATGAATTAATTTTCAATATAATATTGTATTGTAAGCAGCATTTATGAATTTAAAGTAAATACCTACATCTTTTGGTTTAACCTTTTATTGGTATGGCCCTAAGAAATGAAGTTCAAACAAAGTGTCCTACAATGAATATGATATTAAATTGTATAGTAAATAATATAATGCACCTAATTATTAGATATCAATAAAGAAATGTCGTGTATAACATGTCTTTTCATCATCATGCTAATGTTGGGTAATGTTATAAAATGTTTTTCATTGATGATTGAAAGGCGAGCTCTCGGCAGCAGTCCAAAGTTGGGAATATGGGGCTGGGGCCAGTCACCGAAGCTGGGATGTCTGATAACATTAAACTTCGGCCAACTTCCTTTTACCGAGGGTAGCCGAAGATTCACTACTTTTAAAAATACCCTCAGAAAGTATAAAAAACAAAAAAATACAACAGTTTATTTCCAGATGTTGATTTATTAGATTACACTTAAACATATATAACCCCGCTATACACTTTACAAGTTTTAAAATTAATATTATAAAAAACTACCTACAATATTATCACAGTAAACATGAATGAATTGTGAGAAATGAGTCCGCCTCTGTACATTTCTGTGGTTGAAGTATTAAATAAATAAATTACATAATAACATAACATAACATCACGCCTTAATTGTTTCCCCGAAGGGTTAGGCAGAGATGTACCTATAGTGCACCCACATTTCGCCAGTAATATATATAAATAAATTATAATGAAATATTTAAATGGAAATTTAGCTACAAATAATAATAATAGGGCATAGCTTCAAATATGCAAAAAAACATTGGTAGTGTGAACACAGCGCCTCTAGTGGACGAACACATTTTTACAAGTACCTACAACAACTCATTATAAATACCTACAAAAAAATTAAAAACCGACTCCCTCGACGGTCTAGTGGTCGCAAGCATTACTGCTGAGCATGAGGTCCTGGTTCGATTCCACGGTGGGGCAAATTGTGTTATTAGCTTTTCCATCAGGAATTACTCAGTAGCAGCCCGGAGAGTGATTTGTACCCGTTGATGGCGACAGACTCGCACCCTATTACATGGGACTTAAACATAACTGACAAAATGTGCGTGTACTTTGGTACCGCTCTACCTAACCCGTCGGGGATTACAGGCGTGATGTTGATATAAAAACAGAAAACCAAATAAAGTAACGAGTATTTCTTACATACTATGTAGTAGGTATTGTAGATAGATAACTCCAAGGTTCACACAAGACGCATGTACCTATTCAAATAATTACCATTCAGCCCACACACATCCGACTGCTTTTGTTGCGTTATTGTAATTTTTCTCTTCTTTTATTTATTTTTTGTTTGAATTTTATTGTTTGGTAGAAATACATGTAACCCGCCTGTTAATTTGTATGAGGTCATTAAGCGGGGCCCGATTCCCTGTAACACAGGTTTTTTTAAAACCTAAGTACATCTGGCACCAGAGGGGCAATTCCCGTAATTTTAAGATCGTTCACAGTTTGATCTCTGTCTCAATTATGTCAAAAATACCTATAATTTCCCTACATTTTTGACATTTGATTGTAGCTGAGATGAGATTGCGACTAGATTTTGAACGTGTTTAATTACGGAAATTGGGCTTCTGGTCTCACAATATTAATTTTTATAGTTCATAACTGTCAAGTGCTACAAAACCATAGTGAGAGAAAATAAACAAACTTCTAACCATCGATATCTAAACGCAACAAAAAAAAAAAACATTCCTCAACTCATACTTCAAGTAACAACACTACCAGCGGTAGTTGACCCCCAAAAAACTCATGAAATCTTTTTATTTTGTCGTGTTTAGATATCGATAGCCATTACGTCTGCGGAGTTTCACTAGCTAATTTAATTTGACCCTGTATAGTCTGTTCCAAAAGTATCTGATGAAACTGTAAACAAACCCTGCTCAGATTAAATCCTCACGCAATCCCTCACTAAAGGGAATTACTAACACGTTCATCTGGATTTGGAAGGTTTCCACTTTATATCTCATCAGTTTTTCCAACAAATATCGTATGAATAACATTACTTCAACTCAGCCTTATCGCAGTCCACTGCTGGACATAGGCCTCTCCCAGGCTGCGCCACAACACTCTTCTCCGCCTTCCGCATCCAGCCTGTCCCAGCAACCAGGTCGTCGGTCCATCTAGCATTGCTAACATCACATATTAGATTGTACTTGAAAAATCGATATCGATAAAAATTGTGAATGAAAAACATTTTTTTTTTAAATATTGTTTGTACTATTTGCAAACAAATATTTTTTAAAGTTTGAAATAGAAAAATGTCGTCATCCCTATTGTTCTTTGCGCAAATTCGTCCATAATATTAGTTCAAAAATATTTCTGAGAGAATGATATGGATTTAATTACAAACGATATTATTATGTTTTAGCTTAAAATTTGCCATTTCCGATTTTGGTGGAGTATTAGGTTCAGCGTACACAAAGTCAGAGGCCCATAGACGGCATAAAAACTCTGACACCTGGTTCGTCACTAACCACACGATACAGAAAGAAGCGTACACCAAAAGGAGCAGAGAATTTTCTGATGGCATTGAATAATAAACTTTACTGTCATCTCTTTAAAGTGCAATCTAGCCTGCACGAGCGCGATTTGGGACGTCCGAAGTGCTGTTCAATATTTGCGCCAATGTTTGTACAACTTTGCACTTTATAAAATCGTCATAAAATGTATTATTTAACGTCGTCAGAAAATCCTCCGTCCGTTCTTTCTTTCAATAAGACGGTCGACCGTTGTCCGGAGCTATCGTATAGTGTTTAGTACAGTACCTACAGCCGATTTATCTTGGCGAGTCTGAACGTACGCGTAGGCACTACGAACATTTATTCATTCAATAATTAAAGTTCATATTTGCATGTAATAAACATTCTGCGACATGAGTCAGAGTCAGAACTTGCGCTCCGACAGGTGAGAATACTAAAATTTCTATTATTATTATCAAACAAAGCCGAGATCATTTGGTGTCAAAATTAGCCACAGGTAGCATACCCATCCTTTTAAACCTAGATTTCACTATTGTCTTCTTCAAATCCCTCTTATGTGTATCTGTTGTTGACGTAGATGGCGAATGTAGCCCAGAAGTCGATGGCTGGTCCAGTTCATCAATAAATTCTATTTCATAAGGATGACTGATTTCGCCTGTTACAGCGTCTGAACTATCATATTCAAGGTCATCCGACATTCCATCTTGGGAATTTGATTTATTGAATTTCGTCAAATCTAGGTCTTTTTCAGTCTCCAACTCGTCTGTAGTTCCAAAGTCGGGGACTTTCGCGGTATAATCGCTGTCAGACGAGGAATCGGATGCTTTTCTTCTACGTTTTTTGCCTCTATTATTGTTGGTTTTGGTCGATTTATCTTTGGATGTACTGGGTTTGGGTGTACTGGATTTTGATCTGTGGAGGTTTGAATATTAATTTAGGTAAATTTGTAAATATTATACAGGCATAGAAAAATAAATAATATTTGCAACGCGGGGGGGTCCAGAATCATGAACTGAATCCAATGGTGGTTAATGGTTATGCGTCGATGTCCCTGCCATCCTATAAATTTTTACGGCATGTTCGTTTCAACGTATGTTATGTCTCATATATTATGTGTAGGGTACTGAAAATACAGAAGCTATACATACTTATTGTCGACTCCAACACGATGTCTTATGGGCTTTACTTGTGCTTTCATTGCTTTACTCTTTATATTCTTAATAGCATCACCGCTGCTACTGGATTCTTCTGCAAAATATTGAGTAGTGAACAAAAATTGGCCAGGGTTTTTTTTGGGACGAAGTCCTAACGCGGCTTGCGGTAGTCTGGTAGAAATCGTCACGCGAAAAAGCGTTCATACATGTATGCCCTCTCCATGCGACTTTCTTCTTTCGAATGCACACTGTGAATTTGGTAAAAATGAAAATCCAAGATGGCGGCTGCGAAAATTTAAAATTTTTTCGTCATAGGTATCGTTTTCATAGTTTTCGATAGTGCTAAAGCCAATAGTGAGGTCAAAATGTAAATCCAAGATGGCGGCTGCTAAAATTTTGTCTTTGTTTTAAATCATACTGTGCCACTGCTGTCTAAAGGAGCACATTCATGATAAAACAAATTACGTAAAGCCATTAGTAAGTCTTTGCAACGGAACTCTTATGTCATTGATACAAAGTATACATTAGAATAATGCCCTGAGTGTGGTACAAACTCTCGGCAATCACTCTAATTTATAAGCTCTTTAAGCGGTCCCGGCTGTTATTCGTAGACAGTCGTTACGGGTAGTCAGATACCCATAAGTCTGACAACCAGTCTTATCAAAGCCTGGAAGCCGACCTGAGCTGAACCTTAGTGAACATGTAACATCTTTAAAATAAGAATAAATTCATATATTTCCTTGAATCTTACCAGCGTTTTCATCATTAACGATCCCGCTGATGATATTTTTCAAAGAAGTGTCCAGGTCATTCGCGAAGTTTGTGTCCAAGTAGCTGAGATTACGGTCGTCGCGTGGGACACCTGAAAGAATAGTAAATGATAAAAATTATGTTTGTTTCTGTGAGTAGGAGCTCGTAGTTAAGTAATACAGTAAAAATCAGTTACGTTTTGACAGTTCAACAACATTCATTGCGCTGTTTACGTTGTTGAGCAGACAAATTTTTCGAAATTAAGAAGCAATGAATTAGCAACTTGCTTCAAAATGATTCAGATTCTGATTGATAGTGTACTACGCAATTAGGGTAAAGGTTAAGCTACAGTTGCCTAGGTGGGTCCGACATATCGAGACCCACCGAGAAACTCATTAAGCCGTTGATCCCGGCTGTCATTCCTGGATCTTACGGGAGAGATGTTACATGTCGACGTTACGGATCGCCAGAAGCCCGAAATCTGACAACCAGTGTTAGCAAGGGGTATCGTAATACCCAGTAACTGGGGTGGAGGTCACATACGCAGTCGCTCCATGTAAAGTACAGCATTCGGTTAGAATGGAAGCCGACACGACCGTAGTTGAAAAAAGGCAGGCAAATTAATGTCGATTTCTGTGAGCAGGTTTATACAAACACATTTAACGTCGAGGTAAAATTTATGAGTTTGCTTGAGGTAACTGCCTTAAACAAACTCACAAATTTTACATTGACGATCTTATTAGGAAATACTGATCCGATGCCGAAAATTCTTTCACTAATTTGAAGCTACAGTATTGCTGATTGTCATTGGATATATTTTATGTTCAGAGATTGGAATAGGTAGAGTTTATTTACCTAAACTTCGAGGAACTAAGTGTGGATACATAGAGTGGATAATACCTCCTTTAAAATCCCGGAATAATTTTAATGACGTTTAAATTCCGGGATTTAAAAACAACGAATTATTTATTGGACTTTATTTATACATTGGAGAGCAAATAAACCGGGCCACCCGCTACCTTGGAACTCTGATTCAATTTTCTCAAAAAGCATAAAACTTACAATTATCAAAGTTATACCTACAGAAAGTGCGTTTCATGATGATTAGAATGACTATAAATTTATTCTAAAGTACCGTCAACTCACATTGTAATCAAGCAACAAACACAATGCTAACGATTTGCTCTGTTTTGACTAGAGTTCTCGATTAGCGTTCTTTTTTTCTACAATGAGGTTTGTCGGATATTTCTTATCATTTCTTTAGTTTTTGTCCATCGTTTGCTCAGACGCGTGTATTTTTGCTACTTTTTTCGGTCAATAATGGATACGACACCTCAGGAAGCAGCTCTAGCTGTAGCACTACTTCAAGCAGGCGTTGCGCAATGTGAGGTCGCTCGAAGACTTCGAATCAGCAGATCTTCGGTGCAACGAGTTTACAGACGATACCTGGAGACTGGAGTATTCGATCGCCGTTCAGGTACGGGCAGACCTAGGGCTACATCAGCAGCAGATGATCGTTATATCCAACTTACTGTTCTGCGAAATCGCCGTCTTAACGCAGTTCAAGTCCAACAAAGTCTGCGTAACGAACGCCAAGTGATCATAAGTTCAGATACCCTCAGAAGGAGACTTGCTGAATTGAACCTGACTCCAAAGAGAGCTGCAACAGGCCCAGCATTAACAGTAGCCCACCGTCGAGCACGACTTGAATTTTGTCGAGAGCATAGGGATTGGACGTTAGAGCAGTGGGGTAATGTACTCTTCACTGATGAGACCAGGGTGAGTCTACATGGAAGTGATCGAGGTCAGGGAGTATATCGTCGCCCTGGAGAACGTTATTCTCAGTGTTGCATCGAGGAAACTGTTGCTTTTGGAGGAGGATCTGTAATGGTCTGGGGCGGCATCTCGTTAACCGCACATACAGCGTTAGTTTTCATCCAACCGACGGGTCGTACACGTGGATTGACTTCTCATCGCTACATTACTGAAATCCTCGCATACCATGTGGTACCTTAAGCAGGATGTATCGGGCAGGATATACAGTTTATGCATGATAAGCCCGGGTACCTGCTCCAACAAGGCTTCCAGAGCTGCGAATCTCAATTGAAGAGGAGTGGAATGCAATTCCTCAAGATCTCATCGTCAAGCTCGTGAGGTCGATGAATTCGAGGATGCTAGCAGTTATCCGAGCAAGGGGAGGGAATACTGACCAAACACTTTTTTTTAATTTTTTCTGTTTCTGGCTTTAATTTTTTTTTAATTTTGTAATTACTCGTACTAACGATTAACACGACTGTAAAACGACTCTTCTTTGTAAAATCATTAATAAAAACTTAACAAATTGATTAATCCCAATGAGTTTCCATTAATTTTAATCATCATGAAACGCACTTTCTGTAGGTATAACTTTGATAGTTGTAGGTTTTACACTTTTCGAGAAAATCGAATCAAAGTTCCAAGGTAGCGGGTGGCCCGGTTTATTTGCTGTCCAGTGTAGATAGATAGAATACTCTTTTTTATTTACACCATAAAAATTACAGATGTGTGTGTGTGTGTGTGTGTAACCCTAAAAAATGTTATATGATTTTTACTATAAATAAAGTCCAATAAATAATTCGTGGTTTTTAAATCCCGGAATTTAAAAGTCATTATAATTATTCCGGGATTTTAGAGGTATTATCCACTCTATTTTACTTCCTTCCTCGAAGTTTACGTAAATAAACTCTTCCTATTCCGATCTCTGTTTAAGTTAAAACAAGAATTTCACGCGGATGAAGCCACGGACAGACTACTGTTCTACATTTATTTATTTATTTAAACTTTTCACACTTAAAAAAGTACAAAGGCGGACTTAATGCCTTAGGCATTCTCTACCAGTCAACCAAGGGTGGTGAAGAGATTAGGTGGCAGGTGCTCTGTTACAAATGGAACAATTTGTACATAAATAAGTCATAAACTTATAATACACATACATACATATTTGCTATAATATATACCTATATTATTTACCTGGGATATTCTCTTTCGCCTTGGTGTACCGAACGGTGAGGTTCCTTAGTTCTCTAATAATGTCCAGTTCTGTATTCTGTCTGTAAAATACGCCTTTGGGACGAACTCCTAGTTTGTCTATGGTTGCGTAGCCTGGTGACAAAGAAAATTTGGTTTTAGTGTTTATTTATCAGGCCAAACACATCAAAGTATCATTTAAGTTATCCTGCGTTGTCCTTGTACTGCGACGCAAAATGCATCGCGCAGGTAAAGTTCGACGCGCGACTAGCATTATACCTACAAGGTGTAACAGGACGATTGACATTCCTTTAAACCACGTAAAGAGAATCATGTTCTTTACCCGTATACAAAAAATCAATCAAATCTAATGAATAATTTAGCCACAGGAAATTATTTTTATTTTCTTATTTTTCAACATGATGTAGATCTAAGTCCGTAATAATAGGTAAACATTGCCGCCGCCGCGCCCCGCACCCCGCACCGCACCGTTGGTCAATGACTTTTCGTAGATAAAGCGTGTTTACTTTTTATGCAGTTGATTCTGCTATTTATTTTGTTTGAAAACTGAATTTTTTTAAATTTTCCGTTATCTACTACTAATCTTCGTGTTTTAAAATGTTTCGATGGACTAGTACTGTGCTCGTTTTCATTTTATGTCGTACGTCCAGATACACGTTGTATAATATACAACAACATGTCCTGGAATTAACGAACAACCTCTTAAGGGGTCATTGTACTCATCATTATGAACAACTCATTATGCTCATCAGGCAACACCCGTCTGGTCGGAGGATCCTCCGTTTTCAATGGAGAATGACTGAACTTGACACCATTTTCCCTCATACATCACACACTAACACTATGTCTACGTTTCCCATCCAATTCTCCTGTCGCAGGTCTGCTGGAAGCAATTTCTGTTGAAGTAAGTAATACCTTTGTGCTCTTCATCTTTATATGTATATTTTTCTTTTTAACCGACTTAAAAAAGGAGGTTATCATTTCGACACGTATGTTTGTAATATTATTGGAACTGCAATATATTCACGTATGAGAATCTATTAGGGCTTCCAAACAAATACACAAATGTTTGTTCACGCATTTCTCCGAAACTATTAATCGGATTGTGACCATTTTCATTGGCTTACATTTACTTCAACTTAGGGAACAGTGCAAGTTTCATCAAAATCGATTCAGTAGTTTTCAATATATGGACTAATACGTGCAAGTGTGACGGCCTGGCTTATTGATACGAGCTACGGATGTGGTGTCAAAAGAAAAACATCTCAAATCCTTGATAAAATTCTAGTGCAATATTTACAACAAAATTATTAACTACTTATTAAAAGAAATGAACTCAAAATTATGAAATAACTTTAATTTCGGAAGTCGGTGACAAAAAACTAAAATACAGATCCTAAGACACCGACTTCCGAAATTAAAGTTATTTTTATTGAGTTAATTTCTTTTTGGAGTCCATTTAATTTTTTTAAATTACTTTTTTTGTTAGTATGTACATTAATAAATAAATCACTGCTAAAAATGTACAAGCTCCATCACAGAGTTAGAGCCGTTTTCAGACTTCCTCTTACGTATTTCATTTCTAATTCGCGTAATACCACACCGGAGAACCGTTTTGGACGTTGAGGCGAGCGGTCGTCTCGGGCGCGCTCCGTCATAGTTTTTTGCTAAGCGACACATGTTGCAAGTTGGCGTTGCCAATTGATCAGTGTTTCTGTTGTTTTGGTGTGGTGGTTGTGTCGCCAAGTGAATTACATTGAAGCGGAGCACAGGTGCCCCGGGGACCCCGAGCGACAGATCAAGAAGGCTGTTAGCGAGATTTACAAGAAACCTGAAACGCATAGTAGTGAGACCTCAGACGAAGACTTTGGGAACAGCCACATGCACAGCAGTATCCCCGCCAAAAGATTCACCGGTGAAGGTGGACTTGAAACAACCTGACCTCGACGTCGTTAAAAGATGCCCCATCCATAGATAAATATTACCCGTCTCTCCACAATTCCATTGCATTGTAGGGTGCATACCAGGTAGGCTCTAATAATTCTTCCATATCCTAAGGACACATCTGCCCTACCATTATCGAGCCCCCCCTCTATGACATGCAATGACTTATGTAACCCCATGAAACATGAGGCTACAAGGAGGGATCAAAAAGTAGTGAGAATGAGATAGAATATAATGACTATTGATAACATAATAAGTTTATAATATAATAAGTCTCTCTACACACCGAGTCCAGCGCTTTTCCAAGGCTTCAATCCCTTTAAAAAAAAAGTTTTGTCTTGGTCCTGCAAAAAGCTCTCCACGGCATCCATCACCTCGTTATCGTCTTCGTACCTGTTTCTCCTTAAGTATTCTTTCAATTTGGGGAACAGATAAAAACCGCAAGGCGCCAGATCTGGTGAATAAGGGGGGTGGTCAACCAATTCGAAGCCAGCTTGCTGAATGGCAGCCATCGCAGCTGCCGACCTGTGCGCAGGTGCGTTGTCGTGATGAAACAGCACGCCCCTTCGAAGTTTCCCTCTCCTTTTCTCTTTGATGGCATTCCTCAACTTGGGAATTAAAGCTGCATAATATTGGCCTGTAATAGTGATTCCACGCTCCAGGTAATCAATCAACAATATCCCTTCCGAGTCCCAAAATATTGAGGCCATAACCTTGCCAGCCGATGCCACGGCACGAAACTTCTTCGGGGTCGGTGATGATGGCCGTTTCCATTGCGAATATTACTGTTTTGTCTCGGGATCAAAATGATGGACCATTGTTACGAAACGAGACAAAAAGTTTTCAGAATCTTCTTGAAACTTGTCCAACAATATCTTCGAAATGTCAAGTCGATTTTGTTTCTGACTTTCGCTTAACATTCTCGGCATCCATCTTGCGGAGACTCTTCTTATATTCAAAGATTGTTTCAATATGGATTGAATACTTCCATATGAAATGACCGTTTCTTGAATTAAGTATCGGATGGTAACTCTTCGAACGCTCAATACAATTTTCTCGACTTTCGCAACATTTTCTTGGGTGACTGACGTCGATGGACGGCCGCAACGATATTCGTCTTCCGTGCTCGTTCTCCCTACTCGAAATTGAGAAGCCCACCTTGCGACAGTAGAATACGGCGGAACAGACTCTCCTAATGTTGCCTCCAAATCGCAATGAATCTCTTGCGTCGTTAACTTTTTTAAACAGAGGTATTTAATAACGGCTCGCACTTCGTTTTTCTCCATTTTCGAGAACACGTTCCGACACGAAGCAAACAAATGACTACATTCAGAAAAAAAACAAAAGAGAATCGAAGATTTTTTTCTTACCAAGGAGTATGTCGTTCTCACTACTTTTTGATCCCTCCTCGTAGTATGAATCTTTGGGTTTATTCGAGTAATCGATTCTGGTTAAACCAAGCTGGAGTCGGTGCATTTCATTCATTCAATTCGCGTAATACCACACACCCTCTTAGCATTCTCATCTCAGCTGCATGCAATTTCCTTTCATTCACCCTTCTATGGCCCAACATCAGAATGTTGGGCCATAGAAGATCCATACAAAATATCATAGTAGGTCTTATCTCATCGTTTTATAGATCTTTTCCTGAAGTTTAACGGGGAATGCGTGGGATCTAGATCAGTGTTTTTCATTCTTTTTGAATACTAGACCCCTTTACAAGTTAAAAAATTCTAGCGAGCCTCTAGGCTCTAGGGCCATAAACCAACAAAATGCTAGTGATATGAAAGAATCTTTATATTTTTTTTTTCTTTTGGGACCTATATAGCCCTTAAATGCATAGCGATGTAGATCTACATCGTATGTTTAAAACCTCATATCTCTTTATGTCACCACCTTTGGAGTGTTTTTTTTTTTAATTTTAAAATTTAGTAAAACTATTTTATCATTTACGAACGCATCTCAAATCTTTGACAAATTATTTTTTTTATCTGTGACAATTTTCATTGTTGGCGCGCAATCTGAGTACAACTTCATTTCGGCGGGTGTTATTAATTACAATTATTTTACATAAAAGTAAGAAAAACATACTGGAAAAATTGTTTTCGGATAGAAACAAGGTAAGAGTAACAAATAGTATTTATAGTTTTGTTTATATTGATAAATTTATGCAAGAAAAATGTAGCTCTTTTTGTGATGTAAAAATATATCATTATGCAAAATCGGTTCTATTTATGTTCACTAATCCTAAAGTTTTTGTGAAACATTTATTACTATGTTCATATTTTTTAAGTATTTTAAAGTAATTATTTTGTTGTTTTAATAATTATAATGTAGCCGAATTATTTTGCACATCAATTTCTTACCAGTTGACGTTTATATTTTCATAGAATGTCTCGGTCACTACAAAATAAGGATATCGAACAACTCTTAGCTGCTTTAGAAGACGGTAACGTTTCTGATGATGGATTAGAGAATGAGAATGATGACGAGGATCAATTTTACACGAGCTCTAGAGAACTCATACGAGATTTGACGGAAGAAGATGACACGATAGGCGAACAAGGAACCACTGAACACGAACTTAGTGAAGATAGTGACCCACCTCCTGTTGAAGATAATCCTGAGCCATCTGTTCCAGATGAAGGTCAACATAACCCAATTTTATTTGATAGACGTAGCCTTATCTGGAAAAAAGATTACTTGACCTATGATGCCTCTCAAATAACCCAGGAACCCAGCATATTAGATCATAATATATCCAATCTAGATACGCCATCGCTATCGTATAAGAGTCAAAAGCCGCAAATGGTACCTCCGCCTATTCTATCGTCTATTGGACCTTGCCGTGATTAATTCGTGGATAATTATGAAAAAAAAACCTCATTGCAAAAGGCATCCCAAGTAAACAATTACCAAATCTTGGGCAGTTCCGCAATGATTTGGCTGATGCTCTTTACAATGTGGGATCTCATAACGGAAACAAGAGAGGCCGGCCTAGTAATAGCTCATTAGAGTAAAGTTTACAGACAAAAAAACCTAGAGGCTCATCTCATCCTTTGCCGTCTACAGATGTACGAAAAGACGGCATTGGTCACTGGCTTATATTTTCAAATATATTGAGGTGTAAAATTCCACTATGCAAGGGTACCACACAGTGGCCTTGTAGCAAATGTAAAGTTCCTTTATGTTTAAATGCTAAAAATAATTGTTTCATGAATTTTCATGTTTTTTAATGTAATTAGAGATATTTATTTTTGTTCGAAACATTATATTATTGTAAGCAGTAGATTTGTAAAATTCAAGGAGTTGTTCATGATGATGTAAAAATACATCAATTGTTTTTTTTGAAAATAAAAAAAATATAATACATAATTATTTTTTTTTGTATTTTTCCCATTAACTACACCCATTTCCCGAATGATTTCAATTTTTGTTTATTAAAAATAAAAATTCATGCATTTAAGGGTTAAATTAAAATTAAAAATCGCATAAAAAAAAATTGTGCCATTCGCCACTTCTTACCTATGTGAACTGACGTTCTTTTCAATGGTGGACATTAAAAAAACTAAAAAGAGAAATAGGCTTCAACTAGAACCTGATTTGATTATTAACATCTCAAAAATAGAACCACGTTTTGACAAATTTTTGAAAAATAAACAAGCCCGTCCTTTTCACTGAAATTGTATTTTTTTTATTATAGTGTACCTGTGTAGTGTGTTGCCTTTTTTATTTTGCCCGCGAACCCCTTAGGGGTCGCGACCCACACAGTTTGAAAAACAGTGATGTAGATTGTTACCATACCCTGATGCAATTTTATTCACTCTGTATTAATTCTTAGCAGACTACGTACCTTCTAAATACTTCCTGATGGAATACTCCATGCCCCTCTCCCGCAGCACAGCGTGGTACTGCACTGGGCCCTGTATGAGCACTGAGCCCAGCACGTACAGTACATCTTGTCTTCTGTCACGTCTGGCTACTAACTCTATGCGTTCTATAGCACGTAGGTCTTCTTGGACTATACGAAGTGATGCGAAGCTTGAGTACGGTTGGAGGTGCATCAGGCTGTAGACTAGGAAGAGACCGGCTACTGATTCCTGGGGGAGAAAAAGTATTTTTTCCAGTTATTTGATCGGCTGTTTTTACATCAGTCAACTAATCATACAGCAAAAATGAAATAATATTGCAGACTTACTGAACCAACTTGATCAACTTTACAAGAAGTGAATTATTTATTTATTAGCTAACATGTAAAAACACTGGTTAGTAGGCATGCATTAGAATTTCATGACACAGTATTAAGACATGCACCCTGTAAGGGCACTGCAAATGTTTCATATCAAATTAATAATATAATATAGATTCTAATTATTATTACAATCCATTACAATATACTAACATTTAGGCGAAAGCGCCAGGGTTGCCCGCGAAATTCAAATTTTTGTTACGTTTTTTGCAATTTGCAGGTCAGAGGTCAGTACTAGGTTGTATGTTGATTTTAAAATATGATTCGCGACCGTAACAAATATGAATTTACTGAAATATTATCATTAATGTCATCAATACAACTCTCTAAGACCAAGTAATTCTATTGAATGACTATTTCATGAAATCTTAACATTTCAGGATTATACTAACTTAAGGAATTGCATTACTGATTTTAATGATTATAATTCTGTACATACATATTTGTTACGGTCTTGTATCATACTTTAATCAACATACACCCAGACACTGAGCTGCAAATTGCAAAAATCGTAAGAAAATTTGATTTTCGCGGGCTACCTTAGCGCTTGCCCCTTAATCAATAATATAATTTATAAAATTTTATTTAAAATAAATCATTCATATCAATTCTTTCATTCATTTTAGTCACTTAAGTAAGCATAATATATGTAGTCATTTATTATTTCACATTTAGGTATGTCAAGCATTAAGAGCGTTGTCACATTTTGCACCTCTCTCGCTCACACAGAACCAAATTTTTAAGAATGTTAAATGAAAAAATGCTTTTATGAAAAATGTAATCAATGGGCGGTCTACAAAATAATATTAATTTAATAGGTAGTTATCAAAAAACACATTTCTATTGTGTTATCTAATAAACATATGTAATTAAGTATTATGATCTGTTTTTGAGATAATATAAATAAATGCCGCAATAAAAATGTGTTTTTAATAATTACCTATTAAATTAATATTATTTTGTAGACCGCCTATTGAATACATTTTTCAAAAATGCATCTTTTCATTTAACATTATTAAAAATTTGGTCCCGTGTGAGCGAGAGTGGTGTAAAATGTGACAACCCTCTTAACTTTGCATGCACTGACAAAGTGACAGGGCCACTCAAATCTGTGTGGTTCTTTCCTGAATAACCATCTCAGATACTAATCTGCATGGTCCTCACATGATCTGACCAAGATTATGTCTGGACTTTAAAAAATACTGTGATCTCTGAGTTAGTTTCGTCAGTCTTTCTTCTCAGAATTATATAGTTGGTTGGGAAACACCAAACTCATCTAGTTTTAAAACATAACTTAATTTTGATGTGTCAAAGTGTTTTTTAAACCAATTGAGAGAAATATATAGCGTGACTGGTAATTAGTGACCGATACTTAAACACATGATTGTACTCATGATAACAAACAACTTTTACTATGGGACCAAACCTGAAATCGTGAAAAAAAAATCTGCTGCTCCCTACGTTTATGCTCGCATAATCAGTCAAAATGTAGGGACCAGCTGATTTTTTTTTCACGATTTCAGGTTTGGTCCCATAGTAAAAGTTGTTTGTTATCATGAGTACAATCATGTGTTTAAGTATCGGTCACTAATTACCAGTCACGCTATATATCACTAGTTGTGCCCCGCGACTTCGTTCGCGTGGAAGTTGTAAGACACACAATATTCTAAATATCAACCACCTTTTAATAAAACTCCCTCGTCCCCCGACCCGCCGCGTTGCATCGCCTGCCCGCGCTATTATGTACTTCGTTTTCGCTTAGCGTACTTTCTTACTTCTTTTCTTTTTACCCGGCTCCTAAGGGTCGTAGCGTAATGTTAAATAGCTTACAACCATCCTCGAGAATTGGACTACCAAATGCAAAAAAAAATATTTGAAATCCGACTAGTATATTCAGAGTTATTATTTTTGTTCAGAATTTCATGGGTTTTAATTTTTTAGTGCAGAACCCTAATTACTTTTCTAAAATAAATATATAATAATAATAATAATAAATATATAATATAATATTTCATAGTTGTTGTTTTGAAGTCCCGTTAAAATGGGCCCAGCCGTTTCGGAGATTAGCCGGAACAGACAGACAGACAGACAAAAAAGTTAAAAATTGTTTTTTTTTGTTACATTTGTTTGTAAGTACTGTTATGCATTTAGTAAAAAGCAGTTATTTTAACATTGCAAACAGACACTTCAATTTTATTTATTTATATCATGTGTAACAGGAGGATTGACATTCCTTTAAACTACGTAAAGAGAATCGTTCTGTGCCCGTATATAAAAAATCAATCAAATCCAATGAATACTTTAGCGACAGGAAATTATTTTTCATTTTCTTATTTTTCAACATGATGTAGATCTGAGTCCGTAATAATAGGTAAACATTGCCGCCGCCGCGCCCCGCACCACGCACCGCACCGTTGGTCAGTGACTGCGTAGATAAAGCGTGTTTACTTTTTATGCAGTTGATTCTACTATTTATTTTGTTTGAAAACTTCAATTTTTTAATTTACCATTATCTACTAATCTTCGTGTTTTAAAATATTTCAATGGATTAGTACTGTGCTCGTTTTCATATCCAAAAACACGTTGTATAGACTAAAGTACCTATAATTTTTAACTGATAATATTCTTTTAAAGTTTAGGGTAAACCAGGGTTGTAATGCAAAACTGCAGTTAAGTAAATGCTGTCAAGTTACCAAAAATCTGAGTTGAAACTTGGAATCTTGATACAAGAGCTCACCTCAAAATTGCTAGTATCAGCCACCATGAAATGCTTGGCTATGTGTAGTACTTCTTCTGATAGTTCTGCTAATTCTGCACCTGAAGACCTTCCCCTACAAACAAAACAGTTTCATTTCATAAGATGACAGTTTTCATGCATGATAGGTAAGAGGTTGTAAGATGCTGATTTCCAGTGTACTTAATTTAAATGAGTTTAAAGTTTAGTGATGCTGCTTATTTAATTTGGTAAATGTATACAAACAAAATTGAAACACATCATGCCAGCAACACGAAGAAGAATTTGGTACACAAACTGCTTAGGATGACCCTTTATTTTTTGGATGGGAAATCATCAAATGACCTCCCACTCTGGGCGGAGCGGGAGGGCGTGTCAGACATTTACTGACTTAAACCCACCCATTTTCCTTCAGTTGCCTATGCCGGGGCCACGGTAACTCTTTCGAACATCCCGCGACCCTGGCAGTAGGACGACCCTCTAACCTTGCATATTATTAACTTCTCAAAAGGTATTCAACAATTAAAGCTACAATTTGTAATAATATTGTTTTTTTTTTTTGCAGTATGACCTACTTATTAGACAAATGTTCATAGTTGTTGTTTTAAAGTCTGTTTCTCCCAAGACATCTCAATGAACAAACTTACTGAAAAATACAAGATAGCTGCATTTCCTTCCAAATGTCAGAGAATATCTCGAAAGTGAGGGTCCCTGCTTGTTGGCAGCGGTGCATGAGCTCATCGCAGTCATCTGCGAAGCCATCGGCTATGTACACTTCACCTTGTAAGAACGCCATTGCTAGAATAAAACAAATTAATGTTTTGTTAAAAATAATTTTCAACATTAAAAACTTAAAAAATTACATAAAATTAACCCATAAATCTGATAGATTCCAGGTATAATTTGGGAAATACCCATGAGAAGTGAGGACTACCTACCAGACTTTATAAAGTTTTTAATGTTGACAAACAATGTTCTATAGAACAGTATAATTTCTTGATAACTTTAATGAATAAATAACGTACCTTGCAATAACGACTTGACGCTTTGTTGACTAATCTATTGCGAAATTAAATAATTTTTCATTAATTTCGCACAATCAAATAAAACACAACACAAATTAATTTCATTTTCGACAGAAATCTAGAAAACTTCATGAAAGAATCTTTCGCAACGATACGAGAAACGAGATGGAATTATCGAATTTACGTGGGAAAAAGAGAGATAAGTAACGATACTTTTATTGATTTCTGAACGCGGCAAACAAATGTCAGTAACCGATTAGAGATAGACACGTGTATAACATACTAATTCACGCAGAAATCGACTAATAGGGACGTTAGCCTAATTAATATAACTTTCGTTGTCGAAAATCTGTAATATTCCTGTGGGTTAACAGAGCCGAAGACTTGAAACTATGGGTTACTAGCATCTGCCCCGGTCTGACCGCGACTTCCGTCCGCGTGGATGTCAACAATACCATAAAACCTTAGACGGTTAGACCAAGCGTAGATAAAACTTATCTCACGGCACTCGGCCAGGTGGCAATAGCTTTACAGTAAGGGAAATATATTTTGTAATCGGATCAAGGACAAGACTTCAGGAGATTTTTACAAACAAACAAGTTTACCTCTTTAGTATATTAATTTACATTAACAGAACATCGAAGATGAGAACGAAATTGATTTAATCGCTATCCACCACATCAGCGATTGCGTTCTTGACAAAATAAAACGTTTACCGTATGGGGCCACCATTACATTAGACAACTACTATTGCAGGATTCCATAGTAGGTCTGGCATGGGCGATCTTCTTTTGCTTAGATCAGCTGACATTCATGATACTATTTACACCCTTACATTACATTTACACGTATGGCTCTAACTAATAGCATCGTTGTGCTGTACCTTTACGGCGATATGCACGAAATCCTGCTATAATTTAGACTTGTAATACCTGGAACAAGGTCAAATAGGATGCAGTCACTAAAAATAAAATTTCTTGCGCCGTAATTTAAGATTATTTATTTAGCTATACACTGACAAAGTCAACCCAACAAATACACTATTAACGCAGGCAATAAAACACGTGTTTAAGTATGCTTACAATTATTTAATGATTTGTCGATTTTGGTAATATGTTCAAACTAACGCATCTTCGATTGTTATTGTTTTATACACATGGTAACACTAACCACAGAGGAAGTGCGATGCGTATGATTGCGTGTTACACCACTACTATAGAAACTAAAATATTTTAGACGCGTTTAGACGGGCTGCTTCTCGATCAGTTTGTACCAGTGACCGCACTCGCAGCGGCGGGGGTGGTCCTGAAATGAATAAATTTTTAATATTAAAAAAAACCTACATAAAACTGGCAACACACAGTTTTAACAATGGGGACTTTTGGTATTTTGAAAAAAAAAAAACAATTTTCCTGTTGCTGTTTCATGCATCACTATCCTATTTCTTTGTTTTTTCTCAACCAATCTCTGCCTTTAACTTTGTTATAACAACAAAAAAAAAAATGAAAATAGAACAACTATCATTTTATTTCCGATTTTCATCATCATTCTCGTGCCCTTATCCCAATTTATTTGGGGTCGACTAAACATGTTTTTTCTTACAAACATCTCTATTAGTCGTCATCTCGGTAGTCACTCCCTTTCTTGATGTAGCAGCTTTCACACTGTTCATCCATCATTTCTTTGATCTTCCTCTACTCGTAGCCATCAACATTCATACTCAAAACTTTCCTCACAACATTTTCCGGTCTTAACATAACATTATAGGACAAGGATCAAATATTCATAACACACAATACAGTTATTAAGAATTTATAAAACAGTTACATTACCTTGTGTAACCAGAGCCAAGTGACGGCTGTGGCATGCTCTTCGCCTGAAAACAATAAGTTGTTAATTATAAACATTGTTACCACAGTATTGTCCAATGAGAATAGTGATGGAGTTGGCTAGTGAAGTTAAAAAAATATTTAATTCATCTTATTTGTTGACTCAACCAGACCCTAGACACTCCCTCCTAATGAATTCACATGAGTTCATTCTGGACACACGGGTTTTGTGTGTGGGGATAAACATTGTGTTAGTCATTGGAGCGAGCTAAGCCAGTCATGGCACGGCCACTGCCAGGCCTATTGCTGCATTCTGGGGGACAATAAATTAGCAGGGGTGTAAGTGTCACTTCTCATGTTGTAGTAATTCTTTGACCTTACTATACAATTATTATTAGTGTATAACTGCAGTAGATTTTCTCATATTCATTTCATAAATTGCTTTTATGAAGATGTACAAAACATGTAACAGATCACATGAGAGCTATCCAACCCTAATATGGCACATTGCCATAACACTATTGATTGTGTAATAAGATTTAAATTCCTCTCTAAGGATTATTTTAAGCTGTAACTTAGTACAATATATGATAGTCCTTTGAGCTCAGAAGTTGTTATAGAATTTTCGAACTTTGGCATGACATAATGCAAGTATTGTTTCTTGCATAACTTTTTGACTATAATAATACCAACCCATTATGGTCCCACTGCAGGGCAAAGGCCTCTTCTCATACAGAGAAGGCACGAGCATAGGTCACCGCTCTTGCTCACAACGGATTAGCGATTTCAGACTTATATTAACTATAAGTCCATGTTTCCTTTTTGACAATTTGTGTTTATTTTAGTTACTACTGCTAAGCTAGTCTTATCTATAAGGACATTGAATTTCATCTTAAAAATGTTAATAGCTACAAGTTTTTTTTAATACATTAAACAAGTACTTTAGTAGCCATAAGATTGTATGCTTTACTTTATGTGTCAAGTGTGCTAACAGGAAAATCATTTATTTGTTTTATTATCAGTAAAGCACTTGTGTTTAATATTTAGCTTTATATTTAAATAGATGTAGTGAGGTGTGGCTTTTTCAAAACACACTAACTAAAACACCTTTGGGGTATAAAAATGTACAATGATAGTAGATTATAATTTATCATCATTGCTATTTTAACAGACAGGGATTTTTACATAAGTTTGCCAACCCTTTCTTTGACAAGGGATACAAAAACAATATTTAATAATCTTGTTCCAGTCTTGCATTCAAAACTGAGTAAACATGTAATAATTAAAATTATACATGGTTGGAATTTGCACTGCATTTTTACTTGATAAAATGAATAATTATACTTTTTTTTGTAATAAAGTAATAAGATCTATAATAAGAGATACTTACATATGCACCCAACAATACGGGCATCGAAGCAAGAGGGAACTAGAGTGGGGTTGTCGCGGGTACCCGCATTCTTCTTCAGCACTTTCATGTTGAAGGGATCATCGTTGCCGGCCTGCATGGCCATCAACTCCTTCCTCTCCATACCAGTAGCATGCTCCAGGGGATCGGGCATCACTGGCAGAAAATATGATGTTTAAGTGTTTTTGTGTTTATAAGCTGCCCAGTGGTAGTATTTCAGTAACCAAGGTAAACAGGTACTCTCATGAGATCATCAGTAACATCCAAGACTTTGTCGGCCTTTATTGAGCAGCTGGGGTGGACCTAATGATCGATTTTCCCACCCATATGCAAAATACTTGCTAGGACATAGAGTTGTGGACATCAGCCTGTTATATCAAACCCCATGCATCACCATGCCTGTCATGTTTACCACAAATAAATGTATTTTCTTACTTTTATTTTCTATACTATACAATTAAAGGGGTTTATGGCAGTACAACTAGGCAAAATAATGTCTTAAGAAACAATGATCTTTATTGGCATAATTTATCATTTTAATGTTTGTAAAACTGTAGCAAATGAATGGAAATAATTATGCCATTGTTGTATGTTTAAGTTTAGGATTAAGAGTGGATGAAAACAAAATGCTATTGAAAATGTTTCAGGAACTTTTAGATTTTCGATTTTTATAGTTTAATACAGTTTGGGATGCATCATTATGTCACTCAACCAAATTATTAATAAAAAAGTGTATTCACTAGGAATTAATTAATCATGTGAGAGTCTTGAACAAGGAAGTTAGAATCTACCAACTTGTTTGAACTAAATATTCTTATAGGAAAATTTAAATTAAAAACTGAATATAACTGAACATACAAGACTAAAAACATGACTTTTTTTTTGAAGCATTCAATGCGAGAAAGATGCTAATGACTCCATCACTGATGGTTTTGGATGGTCATTGAAGAACTAGGAAGTTCATGGTCAGAGATTTACCTATTGATTTTTATCAGCTGTCAGTAAAAATGACATTATAAATTTTGTACAAATGTAAATAAATCATTACAGAATTAACGAACGATTTGAATCAACTGCAGCGTAGCTACGGTTCACATAATCAGAGATTATTAATGATAAGAAAGATAACCTATAAATCAATTTATTTTATGTACTGGCGTAAGGAAAATCAATAAATGTTTTATGTCCGAAAAATAAGTGAACAGATTTTAAGATACAGAAGTAATGAGTAACTTTTTAATTCATTATCGATGAACAATAACAAAAATAATCAATAAAACGTGCATGACATGGAAAATGACGTCTTTAACTTTAGAACAAAGTTTTGAAAATAAATTTCTACTTTACGTAAAATAAAGGACTTCTATCGTTCATTTCTGGCTAAACATAAATATAATTCAAATCAGATGTAATTTTACGGGAAATTTGACATTACGTAACTTTAGATACAAGGGTGGCGATAGTCATGAAAAACTTGACCTGAAAATACCACAATTTCTTACTTTTGTCAGCATATCCCCGTCGGGCAGTGGATAACAGAACACTTTTAAATGCATTTCCTCTAACAATTTGCCTGCATAAGGACGCCATTATGGTAAATTTCTCACTAGATCGCTTTTCACGAACGCAAGTGAAACTATTTTTTCATTCAAGCTAGTGAAAGGAAGAACCGTACTTTTCCAGCACTGGCGAAAACCAACCGTTAAACCGTAATGCATCAAATAAAATTTAAACCGATTCTTTTAACATTATATAATTTGTACATTGTTAGAATATTATGTAACCGTTATATAAAATGTATTCCGATAAATCAGTAAGTATTTTTTTTTATTAGATAGTGAAAGATGTTTTCCTATTAAATTTTAGAACGCCATCTAAGGGTAAATATGCAAAAATATACGTTTTTAGTGGAAATAACATTCTGAAAAAGTTGTTGGTAAGCACAGTGGGTCAGTTGGCTTAGTCTTTTGAATGTATGAACTTTATTCACACTATCTATCTTGATGATGTTCAGCGAGCCCGGCTATGTTTTGTCAGTTTGCAATACTGGCCAGATGGTTTGGATTCACCTGGACCCTCCAGTCTGGCAAGATTAAAATTTGATTTTGCGCACCGCAATACTTATTTAAGTACTAGAGAGAGTAACGACACAATAACTTTGAAAGTGTAATTCAAGCTATGTATTCATATACAACGTGTCCCAAAATTCAACGATAAGCGGTCACCAGAGGGTAGACCTGCTCATGACTATTCGAGAAAAAGAGAATGCCTGTAGTTTTCACACAAAAATCAATCAAAATTATTTTTTTCCTTAAAATTTTTAAAGAATTTTACTTTCAGTCAACTTTAACTCATCGTGGTGTAAAAAAGTATGAACACTACTATGGCAAGTTTTTTAAAAGTTGACGCAACTAACCTGGATTCCAAAAAAGTATTGTCTAGGAAAACTAGCCACAAAAAATTGCGTACTATTTCTAAACAAGAACCTACATTGTTGTTGTTAACAAAAACAATTTATGAAACTTGGTTCTTGTTTAGAAATAATGCGCATGTTTTTTGTGGTTAGTTTTCCTAGATTATTATACTATTTTTGAATCCTGGTTAGTTGTGTCAACTTTAAAAAAAACTAGCCATAGTAGTGTTCATACTTTTTTTTACACCACAATCAGTTAAGGGGGAAGCGCCAGGTAGCCCGCGAAATTAAAACTTTATGTTTTTTGCAATTTGCATGTCAATATTAAGTTATATGTTAATTAAAGTATCATTCGCGACCGTAACAAATATGCATTTACAGAATTATAATCATCAAAATCAGTAATACATCTCCATAAGTTTGTATAATCCTAATTGTCAAGATTTCATGACATAATCATTCAATAGCAAACCTGGTCTTAAAGAGTTGTATTGATGACTTTAATTATTATAATTATTTAAATACATACTTTTCACAGTCGCGAATCATATTTTGATCATAACCATCATCATAACCTAATACTGACTTGCAAATTGCAAAAAACGTAATAAAATTTGAATTTCCCGGGCTATCTGGCGCTTTCACCTTAAGTGGACTAAAAGTAAAAATCTTTCAGTTTTAGGGAAAAAATAATTTGATTGATTTTTGTGTGAAAACTACAGGCATTCTGGGATTTTTATTAAGGGTTGTGGTGGATAGCAGTTCTACTTAGGATGCCAATACAAAAAACAATTCAGAAATATTTGAAAAATTGTGGTCATGGTAGTTAAAAATATCTTCAGGGGTGTCAATTTTCGAAGGATTTAATTTCTTTTTGTAATTGAAAAAAAATTGAGATATTTTTTTTTCTTTATTTTTCCTAGAAGATGTTTGTACAATCTCGGGTGATTAGTTTTTGTTTTACCTTAATACAGAAATAGGAGTTATTTGGAGAGTTACGCAATATAAGAAATAATAATATTATAAAACACGAGCGAAGCGAGCTCGAAAATGTTTGCACCCTCTCAAATGGCTAAGATTGTCTTTGGATAATTCAAACAGGAATCGCAGGTAGTTTGTAGGGTTACTGAGAAAAATTTAAGAATTGTGAGGACGAACAATGCAAGACCAAGCGCAGCGAGCTCGAAAATTATACAGGGTATAAGTAAGGGACAGCCCTCCGCAAACTAACAGGGTGCAGCCTTATTTTGAATCATATTCCACCGGAAAATTTCGCAGGAAAATTTTCATGTTTTTTATCGTTATTTGAGTTACTATCCCTTTATTTCAATGTAACGCAGCACTCCATTTATATAAAAAAAAACAGCTAAAATAAAAAAAAACAGCAATGGATGTTGAAATACTCTGCGGCCGAAGGCTCGCTGCGCTACCGTACACTACGCGCGTTTTGCCACGGTAACGATATGTATGGATGCCAGCATATCAGGCTACCCGAAACTGTCAAATTTTCCCAATCAACCTTGAACCTAATGCTTTAGCAATAAAGTCGAAAACCTATTAACCCTTTAACCGCCTACGACGGATTAATCCGACAAATATTTTCGTGTCCATTTCGCCAGGGTCGTATATTTACGACCAAATATCGTAATGATTCAAGTTGCCCGGCGCTGGGGGCACGACAACTGATATGAAGTCGGGCAGTTAAAAGGTTAAAATATACGACCCTGGCGAAATGGACACGAAAATATTTGTCGGATTAATCCGTCGTAGGCGGTTAAAGGGTTAAAGAAATTTGACAGATTGTAGTAGCTTGATGTGCTGGCGTCTGTACATTGCGTGTGAGGTAATAAAACTAATCAGGTTTATTGGATTCCCATAACGTTCCTGAAATAATTTCATGTACCTGTCATCATGGGGTGAATTCAGTATGATATACTGAATCCACCCCATTAGTCTGCGGAGGGCTTATATTATTATTGCACCATCTCGGATAGGTTTGGTTTTCTTTTGGCCATTAGATATGCTGATAGATAATTTGCCATATAGAAATGGGGGCAGGCTGTGGGTCTGCAAAGTGCGGCCCCTTAGAGGTTGCGCCCTTGGCAGCCGCCCGAATGGCCAGCCCTACGACCCTGTTGGTGGGTACAGCCAAAAAGATGTAAATTATGGCATTTTCAATTGGCTTTCAGTTTTGAAATAAAAATATAAATGCCTTTCAGAATGCTTAAAAAGTAAATAGAAACTCGAAAAATATGTGACGAATATTTTATTGCACGCACTTCTAGTATTACATGTTTTGTCACTACAGTTATATATGACAATGTGCACTTAATTGTTTGGCATTTAAATTATAATAACAAACGCTCCCTTCCACAGGTGTCGCCGCTGTACGGTTTATGTCAAATTTTAGTCGATTGGCGTGCGCCGTACAACGGCACCCCTACTGTGTTTGCAGGATGTTCAAAAGAGCTACCGTGGCCCCGGCACATGCAACAGGAACACGGGGAAGGAACACGGGGTGGGTTTTAGTCAGTAAAAGTCCGACACGCCCTCCCGCTCCGCCCAGAGCGGGAGAAGTCATTTGATGATTTCCCATCCACAAAAAAATCCCCTACTGTGTGTCCCCAACTCTATTGCGATTATCTATAAAACTTAAGCGCCCTATCTCTTTCGTTCTTATGGTATAGCTAACACCAAAGACAGAGCTAACAATGAAACACGCCATTCTACTAACATTTTAAACGTCTAAACTAAAAAATGGCAGCCAAATTCACTTCCAGATGAAGCAAAAAAAATGGCAAAATGTTGTAATTGTAATTTTTTATATTTTATTGTAAGTATTGCTCAAATTAATCATAAAAATAGAACTGCTTGTAAAATAGAGGTAATTTAATGTAGTTTTAATGAATAAATAATGATGACAAACCAGAGACTTTAAAAAAAAGTTGTGTCACGACCGTTGCGGTCCGCTGTTTTTGTATTTGGTATCAAGTGTATTTTTTTTATCTTGTTGGACGTTTGTGTTTGCATGGTTAGTTACACCTTTAAGCCAGCAACATAATTATATCTCAATATGTTTATGTTGAGAGTACGCTCTGTAATTTTTGTAACAGAGCGTTGAGTGAGGCGGGATGGCATTGCGAAATACTATGACGTGTTTCAATTCGATATTTGAACGAACTATAGGAAATATATAGTATTAGATAAATTACTGTTTTATCTTAATGGTATGTTAATAAACTTCGAAGAAACATCATTTTATAAGTTAAAACATGCAGAATTTTGATATCTAAGGTCTGTAAGGAAAAAAAAAGATAAAAATAACAGAAAAGGTGAAAATAACAAAACTTATTATTAGTTTGAAACATACTCGTTTTATTGTAAACCAAATTACATGAAGGACATACAACGAAAAGGAAATATTGTACAGCTAAATAGTGAGAAATCGGGGTTTAAACGCAAGTGGTCTGAAAAGTGGCGGATCACTTTATTTTTGTAACTAGGTGAAGTACGCTTATTAAATTTGTACAAATAAGTTTAAATGTACTGTTATGCGTGAGGGTAAAATGATTAATGCTGCGGTGAAAAAAATGTATACATGAAAAATATTCATCAACATTTTTCATCTTCATCAAAAAGCAGTAGCTACAATTTGCCTTTCATTTGTATCACTCTCGTATGAAAATTATTTAGAAAATTCTTTAAAATACTTTTCGTATCACGCCATTTAAAAATGTACCTTCTTCTGTGGTCCATGAGAGCTGAAACAAATCATAGCATTTTTAGATTCTATTAATTAAAGGAAATAGCACATAACATAAGATAACATTCAAACAACACACAAACAACAAAATAAAAATAATATTTAATAATATTAACAATTTTGTTGTTTATACATAATTTAATTAAAACTAACATGGAACAGTGGATTTCCTTGCATACTTTCTCTCACAGAACACCAGACATATACGCATAATTTTACTCCATTCATCCGCAAACACATCACATTCAGGGTTGGCAGTCAGAAGGGCGTTGAGCATCTTCAAAGTACAACACACCGGGTGTTCAGCTCTGGCGACAGTTTTGGATAATGGTTGTGCAAACAGATTGTGCCGGCGGCTCGGACGGTGACCGATGTATTTGTCGGGCACAAAAAGTCGACAAAGAAGGCCATGGAGCTCTGGGCAGTTAATACGTCCCCGTAAGGTTTTACAGGCTACCGTGAGCTGATCAAGGCCTCTTCTTACCTCTAACGAGTAAAAACCCAACATCCCTAAAAGATAGTTGGAAAGGTAGGTACATATAGGGAATGAAATGGTATAACCTTTGTAAGAGGCATCTTAAGATGGTTTTCTGTACCTTTTCAAGCATTAGTGTTCGGGTCACGGTTAGGGGTGCCAAACACAGGCACTGGACTTGAGTTTGCTTCGAACCAGAGTGGCGTACAACAGCCTAACAACATTTGGGTTGCGAAACTCACGAGCATTTCGCAACACAAATCCCAGGCGCCTAAAAGATTCCTTTGCAAGCGTAGAAACGTGATCTCTAAAAGTAAGACAACGGTCAAAAGTCACTCCCAAGTTCTTTATGTTGGTGACACGAGTAATTACTTCACCACCCAAACTATAGTCATAATGGATTGGTCGCAACCCTCTACCGTATGTCATGACATAGCACTTTTCAGTATTGAAAAATAGCTTGTTCACAATGCTCCATTCAAAGACGGTGTCAATATCCCTTTGCAGGAGTTTACAATCTTCTCCTGTTCTTGTGCGCGACAAACTTTAGGTCGTCGGCATATAGAAGACACTTGGCAAACTTAAATGTGCTATGAGATCATGATCAAGAACAGAGGCGGCCCCAACACTGACCCCTGACTCACGCCCGAGCGTGTGTTATAAGGCTTGGACTCGAAGCAGCCATGTCTGACAAACTGCTTGTGATCCCGCAGATAGTTGGAAAAGAAGTGAAGAAGACCGGACGAGAAACCGATGGCCCCCAGCTTTGTTAAGAGCACATCGTTGTCAACTCTGTCGAATGCTTTACGGAAATCGAAATACAGAGCGTCAACCTGCGTACCGATGTCCAAGCCACTGGATATATAGTCCACATGAATCAGTAGATTCGAATTTACAGAGCGATCCGGCCGAAAACCGTGTTGGACATCAGACAGGGACATATTTACGCGTTTGTAAATGAAGGTGTGGAGTATATGCTCGAAAACCTTGGCAATGGTTGGCAAGATAGCGATGGGCCTGTGTTGCTCTACAGATGTTTTGTCACTGGTTTTAGGGATGGGAGTGACTCGCGAAGTTTTCCATTGCTCTGGGTATACGCCGGATTGGAGGGCTAGGTTAAAGACATGACATAAAGGAGCTGCCAAGATATCATGACACCCCTTAAGGATAAAGCCTGGAATGTTGTCAGGGCCAACCGAGCTACAGGGTTTGAGTTTAGCAATCCCCTTATCTACATCGGATGGGGTTAAAACGGGAAGAGGAATGTTATCACCCTCACTAGTCACACTTAAGAGCACATAACATGGTGCCACAAATAGTACACCTACATTACGCCAGTTATATTTAGGTCCCATGTATTGGAGCAAGCCTATTGCCAGTATGCCAGTAACCGGGCACAAAGCCTGGCACCGGGCTGCTGCTGAGAAATTCCTGATGGAAAAACCAGTAACACTTTACCCAACCCGGGAATTGAACCAAGACCTCACACCCAACAGTAGCGACCACTAGACCAACGAGGAAGTAAAAGAAATAAATAATTAACAAAGCAATACTTACTAGTAACATAAAACGCACTTTTCGATAGATTTTACCAATCTTATTAGCGCATAGTACCAGTAAAGATACTATTTTTGGACGAAATCAATTTCTCGTTCGACCACTTCTTTGTATGAAACATCCCTTGAAGGAATTTAAACGGACGTCGATTTCACCATCCTCAAGCTGAAATACATGAAAAAAGAAACATCACATTACTTTTATTACATGCCCATTTCGGCAAACGTAAGGTAGGCTGCCCTCGGGATAGGTGGAGATTTTCGAACGGTGGCTGGTAGCAGCCGGATGAGAGTTGCCGAAAATCGATTTGAATGGCGTGCAATTGTCGAGGCCTATGTCCAGCAGTGGACTGCTCGCTGATGATGATGTTCATGATGTGCTCATTTACTCTTATTTTCTGTGGGTTTATCTTATATTCAGATCGTTTACAAGACTATGTTCTGGATAATAAGTTACCGCATCAGTCTGGTAAAGTTCTCGATAGCAAGAAGGTGAAACGCATTCCCTCACGCAGCGTGTTTTAAGCAGCCCCGTAATATGACTGCAAGCTCCACTTTGTTCGCATGCAGTTTCGAATTCTCTGAACGTCATCTCCTGAAAATTTAAGTTTTAAAATTTAAATAATTTTTATTTGTCATTTTTTATTTGTCATCACGCTTTAGATGAATTTTATTATGTTCGTTCTCAAGCAGCACTAACAAACAGTTAGTTGTTTAACTTTATTACAATGGGTTAGTAAATATAATAACGAAAATAAATAAAAATATTATATGTTAACAAATAAAAATATTAGGTACCTATTAGAATAGTAATCTTATTACTTGGTGCCAATAATTTTGAATAACTCACGAGTTCAACCTACGTTTTTTGGTGAATCTTTATATTGATACTCCTTGAAAGTGAAAGTCACCGGAGTTTTCTCAGCTAACGTTTCCTGTATTCCATATGTACCTAAGATAATATACCAGCAAACAATATTAATTGTGGACATTTTGTTAACAAACAAGGGAATGTAATTTGTACACGGATAAAATCAATAAAATGTTCTGGTGGTTGCATGTTGTAAAATTTAGCTGAATATCTCAAAGCCATCCATTCCCGTTTGCTTACTTATTTTCTTAAGATTTACTAGTTATTGGCCATGACATGTTATCTTTGCAAAGTATTACTTTTCCGAGTCATTTTTTATTTTTCAAACAATAATATTGTCGATAGAAAACCGTAATTAAACAAAATATAACAACACTATTGAAATCGATTGGAGCTAAATTTTATAATCTGTCTTTTTCGATTATCTGTGGTCTTGTTATGTTTCCATTATCGGGTTGTTACACACTTTTTTAGTCAGATTGTGAATAGATTCGACTAAATCCAAATAGAAATTATTTAATTTCATTTAGGAAATAATACTGTTATGTTATTTTTTATTTAATTAAAATATGACAATTAATTATACTTTAATTTGTGGTTCAATATAATAATAACAGTAATCTATCTATACTATATGCTAATAATAAAGCTGAAGAGTTTGTATTTTTGTTTGTTTGTATGTTTGAACGCGATAATCTCTAGAACTACTCGTCGAATTTTAAAAAATATTTTTGCATTTGATAGCCCAATTCTTGAGGAAGGCTTTGGCTTATTATTATTTATATATTGACATTATGCTAGGACAGTAGGACCCTTAGGAGCCGAGCAAAAAGAAATAAAGGCGGAAAGAACGGTGCAAAAACGAAGCAATAGTACGGGCAGGTGAAGCGTGCGCCGGGGTGGGTCGGACCGGGGGAACAAGAAACACATGGACGACGAAGTCGCGGGCAGAAGCTAGTCGTCTTATAAAATTAGTAACATTAACATCCATAACAGTAACATTACACGCACTACACTATATCTGTCAAACCAAACGAAACGAAACGATTGCGACTGGATGGTGTATTGTTGAATGGTTGAATGGATTTTGTTGATTTTCAGTTCTGATTTTCATTATTTCACAACTTTTGGAAAATCGGAACTATCCCTGTGTCAAAATCTCGGTGACTTGTGTGTGCGTTATTTTATTTGTTTTGTGTTTCGTTGTGCCAAAAGAGGAAGTTACGTTCTGATGATTGACTGACCAGACATCACAATAACAACAAGATTTGGTGAGTGAAATTCATATAGTATTGCTATTTATTGTATGTTTGCCTGCTTACAGGCGTTTAGTATCAGAAATAATTAGCTAGACGGTAAATAAGCCAGCGTTGCGTCACTAAAATATGTGATCATGAAACAATGGAGGGATATTGTCGTACTTTCTCGTTTCATTTTGCCATTCAATATACACTTTTTCTACGTTTTTTTTTTTACAATTAAGCTAAGGTAGGGCTCAAAATACCATTTATACAGCCTTTGTATATGCTGCATACCTCTTGCATTGAAATCTCCATGGTAATCTTAATACCATTTTCATGGCATTTTCATTTGAGAGTGATTGAAGTAAAAGGCAAACAATGAAAGTTGTTACTCCAGCGCATTGTTACGTGCTAACTCAAGTGTTACCTATACATAAAAGTAACATGAATCATGCACATTTTTTATTACATTTTAAATGATGATAATTGGTTAAGTACCAAGGTAATTGTGAGCAGTAATGATGAATAGAATAGAATACTCTTTATTATCCATACAAATTACAGATAAAAATGTAGAAACTTTATATAGGGTGACATAAAGGGTGGTATTATTGCTAATCTAAGCAATCTTTTAACATTCTCACTGCCATGTGGTACGCCGGCCGCCCTCGTAAATTCTAGTGCAGCAAGCAACTGTATATATGCGTGGCGGTGAGAGTGTTAAAGAAAACTATTGGATGGATTTAAAGAGAGAAGGAGATAATATTATTTGTTTAATGTTTGTTTATCAATTCCAAACTAATTGCCTGCTTATAGTTAGAAACAAAAATAACATCACACCTGTATCAATATAGGAGTAGGCAGATTACAGCCACATTACTTTATACACTGACAAGTCCCATGTAATTGAGGGTTAGTATCATTATAAAGTTTTTGTGAAATCTAAATTTAAATATATTTAGATTCTTAATTACCTAATTTCTTAATGAGAAATGCAGAATCCTTAAGATTAAAAACTATGATGATGTTTTCAGGTTATTCCACAAATCCTTATTGTCAATCCCCATTAATGGGGATTTGTGCAATAACCCAACTTTTTGTCTATAAATCCCCAGCGGCTTAACCGGACAGAAGGCTTAACCGGACTTACTTTCCTGTGGGTACCTCAATAAATTAATCCTCCAGCCAGGGCATAAAAACTTAAAAAGTAAGCATTCTTCTTCAGACTTCTGTGCGCTAGCGGCTTGTGTACTTTTTCTTATCTAAATTCAAACCGTGCCAGTTGCCTAATACCTATTTCTAGAATTGTTTTTTCGCCCACAAATAAATTACCTTCATGCGAATCGCCACCGAAAAATTAATATTATTTAAAAATGACGATTCGCCCGATCCGGGCGAATAAATTCGTGCGAATCGACCAATAACCCGCGGCGAGATGGGTGGATAACATTGTTACCATCGCGGGTAGAACCTGGATGAGCTGGCACAGGAGCGTGGGGATTGGCACAAGAAAAGAGAGGCCTATGCTCAGCAGTGGGTGAAGTCAGCACCATCTAGGATTCTCAATTATCGGTTTAACACCGAGAGTTGAAAATACAGTGTGCGAAAAAAAGTCATCCCGGGGGAAAATAGCCCGTGGGCATGACGAGGGCTTAGCCTAAAATCTGAGTTGACCGTCTGACAGCTAAATAATTTCGCGCGCCGTCATTTCCCTGTAATCCAATTTTCGGACCATGTTTACCTCGTACACTTAAAGACTTAAACCATCAAAACAAATTCAAATTTTCACTATCAAGCAGGCAATCTAAATTACAATTTTTTGCTCGGTAATCATAATCGAGTATGCAGTGTTATTATTAACACTAGATTCTGCCCGCGACTTCGTCCGCGTGAACTGACACTATGACATTCGGCAATACTGTAGCTTCCCATAATCATTAGTGAAAGCATTTTAGGAATCGGATCAGTAGTTCCGAAGAATACCCCCTACATTACATACAGACTCACAAATTTTACCTAACTAAATTATATATGAGTATAAACTAGCGACCCGCCCCTGCTTCGCGCGGTTAATAAAACATCGAGATTTCTATAATATATGTAAGTTTAATATTAATGCATTATACATGTCTAGGCCCAGGTTGAAAAAAAGCAAGCGGACTATATTATTAATTAAAAGGTTTATTAGGTGGTTCATAATTATAGCAACCTAAGTATATAAGGGGGGAGCGCTAAGGTAGCCCGCGAAATTCAAATTTTCTTACGATTTTTGCGATTTGCAGCTCAGTGTCTGGGTGTATGTTGATCAAAGTATGATACGCGACCGTAACAAATATGTATTTATAGAACTATAATATTAGAATTAGTAATACAATTCCTTAAGTTAGTATAATCCTGAAATGTTAAGATTTCATAAAAAAGTCATTCAATAGACTTACTTGGTCTTAGAGAGTTGTATTGATGACTTTAATGATTATAATTCTGTAAACTCATATTTGTTACGGTCGCGAATCATATTTCAATCAACATACAACCTAATACTGATCTGCAAATTGCAAAAAACGTAAGAAAATTTGAATTTCGCGGGCAACCCTATGTCCGAGCGCGGTCGTGTCGGTCGACTCGATGCGATGCCGCGATGATGTCGCGTTCGCGCTCGTTGACGACGTCGTACTGTGTTCGTTAGATTTGGATGTATGTGTGTGAACAATACACATAAACCTTCAGGAATAAATTCACTTAAATGATCCTGAAAACAGCATCAAAATCCGTTGCGTAGTTTAAAAGAACAACATGGTCACACAGACGACATCAAAAGCGACTTTATAATATGTAGGTACATTATGTAATACGGCTCGAGGATGGTTAGATCCATGTCATGACGGCCACTGTATCAATTACCGGTCTGACGTAGATACTGCGAGTATCGAATACATAAAGCTAAAAAAAATACTAAAGACATGACCGATTCGCAATGACAAATACAGGATATGTACAGTCGAACAAGTTATTTTGTATATAGGCAAAAATATTCATCTTTCCGCTACACTGCCAATATTCATTTTTAATGTGCGTAATAACTGTTTTAAAAGCTAATGGAGTACATAAGAGAGTGATGTAAAAGAATTGGCGACTCGGCACATTTCCAAAATCCCAACATTGCTTAAAAGTAGCTGCAAGTTAGCTGCCTGTGTACCAAATAGTTGGTTGACTGTACAGTAAAACCCGAGTGAACTTGCGAGGTGTTCAACTAGTGTTAACGTAGGGTACAATGTAAGCTTCTCTGTATAAATCGACACAGTCAGTCCTCTTTCTGTATGCATTGACAAAAAAAAACCATTCGGAGCCGGCTGCTAAAATTTTCGAGCACGTTTCGCTCGTTCTTGCATCTTACATCTCATATTTCTTAGGCCTTTCTGAATAATGCTCGGTTCCTATAAACAAAAACGAATCGTTTTGCTTTGCTTACCAATGGTAAGGTTTTTTTTTTGCCAAACTGGAAGCTAATTTTCATTGTGATAGCTACTTCCATATGGGAGGGTCTACTATGGAAAGCTATGAGGTCTTTGCTTCGTTATGGGTAAAGATATAGAGTCTTAATTAATTTTAACCAATAATGGTCCGTGAATTATAGGAATCGGCCATTAGTCGACTAAGTCTATTCCGTGTATGAATGGACAAACGAAAACTTAACATATCCGAGATGAGGTGCAAAAATCGTGTTCGTTTCGTGGAGCTGAAGATGCACCCTCCTGAAAATGATCCTGCCGACACCCATGCATAGGTGTAAACACGGGATTACACTGCAAAATCAGCAGAAAGGGGCGGGCGCGGCTATCGGCTACTACTAAACGACCTAGGTCGGCCGAGACTGAAAAGCGTCTGCTACACGGTCGCCAACCGCGTCCCCGACAGAGGTGACCTTGGTTGGCGACCGGCAGAGCTGTTTTAACGTTTGGTCATAAACCATCATCTACACGATTGTAACCACTAAGGTCACCTCTGTCGGGACGCGGTTGGCGACCGTGTAGCAGTCGTGCTGATTTCGTTTACCACAGTAAGGCTCCTGCAAACAGGCGCGACACGCGACGCGACACAAAGGCACCGCGTGACGAGCGGTGCCTTTGTGTCGCGTTGCGTGTCGCGCTTTTTTGCAGGAGCCTTTAGTCAGAAGCCGTCTGTGCTGCTAGTCCTGGCAGCTCCAATAATCATTTGAGAGGCGGAAGCTTATTAACCACAGACGAAACCTCAAGGAGGCCGGAAATCGATCTTTGCAGCGCTTCGTTTAGCTCTGTTTAGCTTTGGTTTCGTAGGAAAGCGTTTCCGCCATATCATAACGGCCATCTGTTATTTTCAGCAGTATTTGACATTAGGGTGTCAAAAAACGCTCTGTATTTGGGCAGCCGTTACTGTGTGACCGTTCGGCGTTCATCGCTTTCTTAGGAAGCTTAACCAATGAAAGCGCCAAGTTTCCCCATTTACCGAATATGATTTAAATTATCTTAATTACTCTACGATACGTAATGACGTAATGAAGCAGGTCTCACGCTCTGCTTAGGTGAAAACGTCACGTCGCGTCATGGCCTACATTACCTTGCAATTGCAAAGTTGAATAAAAAATTAAAAACTTTGTCTAAAAAAGTCATTGCTTTAGTTCCATTAACAGTTCATCCAACTTTGACTTTGCTAAATTGCAGAACAGAAATCTGATAAACCACTCTCGTACGTAGATACATAAAACCTTTTTAGTTTTTGTGACCACAAACAACTAATTGAGGTTTTTTCCTCTTCCAAGTTTTTATAACTCTGCGTCAACACACGTTGTACTCGGTGCAAACTGAGTGCAAGCGCACTCACGCAGACTGAATTTCAAGCTGATACACACATTATTTCACAAAGAATAGAGTATATTTTTCCGTGTATAGGAATACTTTCATGAATTCCGCTGTCAAGGTATTTTGTTAGGTATTCTGTAAGCAAGTAGGTTGGTATTCAATTGCGTGTTGTTGATTAAATTACGTTCGTTGTGCTAGCTAGGTTATTGTAAGATGTTTTGCGTTACAGACTATTTTTTACATTAATTGGCTTCGGTTGCCTACTGCAATGTAAATGTATTGAATAGTTAGCAGTTTTAGTTAGGAGTTTAGGACTTTATTTTGAAATTAGTTCAATTAAGCTTGTAGGTACACCGGATTTTGGGTTCTACACAGGATGTACCAGAAAAGTGTGGTCAAATTTAAGGGTGTGGTACAGACCATCAAACTGAACAATTATTGTCTCCATGGGACCAACATCGTAATCGCAAAAAAATATCAACTGTCCCAGATAAAAAATTTCAATATCTACTCGACTCAAATGTATGGGACAGCTGATCACCTTTCTGATACATCCTGTTTAAAATAACGATCGCTTTGCCTTCCAAACATACTAGCTAGACTAACATATGAAAACCATGACATTAGGAAAAGATTGCTGAAATTACTGTAGTTCTTTACATTTTCTTAGCCCCGTATTCTAGAACAATTTTCAGCATGTAGGTATCTCGATTCACAACAGATTAATTCACTGGCAGATTTCACATTTAATGTAATTTAAAATTCGAGATTCATGCTTCAGCAATGTTCTGGTACCGACCTTAATCGCCGAGTAATGAAACTAATATAATCCTTTAACAATAATCAGTCAACATCGATGAAAAGCGATGAGATCCAGGGGCATGCCCTTATCGCTTTCAGTCGTCATCTCAGTATTCACCCCCGTTCGAGCCATAACATAACATCACGCCTGTAACATTGTAAAGGGTTATTAGGCAGAAGTGCACCTATATTACTTACACCCATTTTTCGCCAGTTATGTTTAATAACTCGACAGCCGGCAGCGCGGATCTACGCGAGACACAATGCCTTTTTAACTGTTTCTGTAATTATGGCATTCGAAAGTTTAAGTCCCATGTAATAGAGGGCGAGCCTATTCATCAACCGGGCTCAAATTCAGACTCCGGGCTGCTACTGAGAAATTCCTGATGGAAAACACCCGATAACAGTTTGCCCGACCTGGGAATCGAACCCGTCATGCTCTGCAGTAGTGCTTGCGATCACTAGACCAATGAAGTAGTCCATAGACCGATAATAATATAAATTTTCACACAATCTATCCATCGGTTTTTTTGGGTCCCCGAAACGATCAATTGCGATTAATTTCTATTGTAGTAATATTGACATAGACGGTCAATTTGCGCATCAATGTGCATCAATCAGGTAACAATTGAGAATTGCGATTGATTGTTTCGGCGACCCTTTTGGTCTTCCCCTACACATTCATGCTCAAAACTTCCCTTTTATAATCTCCTTTCATTGACTCCTAGTTCGCTGAAAAAGATAATTGTATTTATCAGTAGGTTTACGAGTCAACACGTTTATGCATTTTCTTTAATCAACGCTAATACTCGAGAATCCAATTAATTTGTTTCACGTGACTAGAAACCGACTAACACGTCCACACGACACGCTGCAATTAATAATATCAACACGCGTAGCATGACCACCATAGAAACGGATTTTGTCGACGGATGAATAGACAAAATGACAAATTGTACATAGTAAGATTTCTAACGTCTAAGCATGGCGATGTGTGATTTTGTCTATTCTTCCGTCGACAAAACCCGTTTCTATGGTGGTTGTGCTAGGCGTGCTGTAAGTACATGTACCTACAGCTTTTAACTGTGTCCAGGATTTGTTAGTGTCTGGATAAGAATTTTATGGTTCTGAACGTTCAGTGTCGCTGAAAGTCAGAATCAGTGCGAGCTACATTTTACTAGTCTAATACTTCAATAAGTATCTTAAATAGACTTATACTCTGCCAGTGCCGCGGGATGTTCGAAAGTGTTACCGTGGTCCCGGCACAGACAACTGAAGGCAACACGGGTGGGTTTTAGTCAGTAAAAGTCTGACACGCCCTCCCGCTCCGCCCAGAGCGGGAGAAGTCATTTGATGATTACCCACCCAAAAAAAAAAAAGATAGATTTATCCAGCGGGGCAATTGCGTAACACATTATCAATCGGAATCGGTTTCATTTTGACAGTTTAACAACATTCATTGCGTTATTTACGTTTTGAGCAGACAAATTTTTCGAAGTTATGAAACAATGGATTAGCAATTTGCTTCAAAATGATTCAGATTCCGATTGATAGTGTGTTACGCAATTAGGGTGCTGGTTTCTGTCTCGTCTGCCTCGTTGGTCTAGTGGTCGCAAACGCAAACGCTACTGCTGAGCATGAGGTCCTGAGTTCGATTCCCAGGTCGGGCAAAGTATTATCAGGTTTTTCCATTAGGAATTTCTCAGCAGCAGCCCGGGCTCTGGATTTGTGCCCGGTTGATGGCAATAACCTCGCCTCTTGTTACATGGGACTTGAACATAACTGGCGCAATTTGGGTAGGTAGATTATAGGTATACCTCTGCCTAACCCTTCGGGGAATCCTTTTCTTAAATCCCGACGAGTTTTTAGAAAAGTAAATATCTGTTTCCAAGTCTCATTGTGCTGTTGTTATGTTGAAATATAACGATCAATATAACATGATGAATTGAATTGACTGAATTAATAGTCTATCTCTCTAGTTTTTGTCTTTGTTAAATTTACCGATTAATGTTATATTGTATAGCCTGAATTTCGAGTCTTCCTTCCTTTTTCTTGTCTCTTAAATTGACGGTTTTATCATGTTAACTGTAATGTCTTTATCCAGTAGCTCATTTAAAACAATAGTACTGTCCTATTCTCTATCACCTACCGGTGTCCGACAACTCATTCATTGTTTTTATCTGCTCTAAATAATGCTGCCAAATGAACTTAAGGGGGAAGCGCCAAGGTAGCCCGCGAAATTCAAATTTTCTTACGATTTTTGCAATTTGCTTGTCAGTATTAAGTTATAGGTTGATTAAAATATGATTCGCGGCCGTAACAAATATGTATTTACAGAATTATAATAATTAAAGTCATCAACACAATTCTCTAAGACCAAGTAAACCCCAAGAATTACTATTTCATGAAATCTTGACATTTGGGGATTATACTAACTTAACAAGTTTTATTTCTGATTGTAATGATTATAATTCTGTAAATACATATTTGTTACGACCGCGAATCATATTTTCATCAACGTACAACTTAACACTGACCAGCAAATTGCAAAAAACGTAAGAAAATTTGAATTTCGCGGGCTACCTTAGCGCTTCCCCCTTAACGATAATCGGTATTCTCAAATACTCGTATAGGACTTTCCACTTTTACTGTGATTCAGTGACATGGCCTTGTGGCTCCCGCTCGCTGGTACTTCCCGACCTGTAGAATGATATCACTCACACTTTAACTAATCCGGTTGAGCAATTCGGGAGTGACGGACGTAGTGAAATGGATGGGTTGGTCCATTGAGCCTTTAGTCTCTTTGTATTTGTTATTGTTTTAGTGCATTGGTTTAGCCCCAAAAAGTCTTGACAACCAGTCTTACCAAGGGGTATCGTGTTACCCAGTAATTGGGTTGTGGAGGACAGAGAGGCAGTCGCTCCATTTAAAATACTGGTATTCAGCTGCATCCGGTTAGACTGGAAGCCGACCCCAACATGGCTAGGCAGATTGATTGGTTGATATCTTGTTTTAGTTAGTTGGCCGGGCAACAGTGTCACATCGTGCGAAACTATAAACAAAGTCTGTTAAAAAAGTAGTGCAACATTTAGTAAATATGGCTTGTTTTGAGTAACGGATGGACAACGCGCCTTCGCTGTTTAAACTAAACTCAAGGTCCATATGAGACCAGAACACTTTCATTTGACGTGAGGAATGTAACCAAACTGGATGTACTTTAATAAGATACTTTATTTCACTCAAAATTAATACACCTATTAAGAAATAAAAAAAAAATATATTATTACACTTCTATGAAGAAAACATAATTTTTGCGTCTTGACGGAACATCGAGATTTCTTTAGTATATGAAAGTTTAATATTATTCTGTTTTAAGTACACATAAATCTTCTATACAAATAAATAAAATTGAAGTGTCTGTTTGTAATGTCAAAGTAACAACTTTTTACTAATTGCATATGAAAGTACATAATGATGGTATCTACTTATGACAAAAAAGCAATTTTAAAATTTTTTGTCTGTCTGTCTGTCTGTTCATAATGTAGGGAACATCTGCAAAATATAGGGAACATCTGATTTTTTTCCGCGATTTCAGGTTTGGTCCCATAGTAAAAGTTGTTCATAATGATGAGTACAACACTCGTGGCAGCTCCCTAGCCAATAAAAAAGCAGCTTGTATATAGTTAAGCAACGGTGTCGCCGGAAGATAAAACTAAATAAAAGTTACATAAACAATTGACGAAAACTTAAAATTTAAACATTTTCAAGACATGAAACTAGAATCTTATTATTTAATTCGCCACAGTGTCTCTGACTAGAGCATATTAATTGGTCACAAATAGAAGGGTCTTCCAACCCAACACATAAACTAGCACGTTAATTGCAACAAAGATGACAGACAGCTCATTAATCTACCTATCATTTTTCCACCCACTCCATAGATCATCTTTTAACATCGTAACAGATAGCCGTAAACAGCTCTGACGTGAACTGTTTAGTAGACTGTACACAGCTTTGCAGAATGCACGTGCTACTGACGTAACAGTATACTCATTCCAACGATACGAGATAAATACATAAAATTGCAACATAATATATACAAATATCAACTTTAAAATCAAGTAATCTATGTTGATTTTTTAATGAAAAAACTAACGATAAACGTCATAACACAATTATAGTTGCAATGAAAACTGCACCATACGCAATCAAGTTAATGTTTTTAATCACAAAGCGTGAAATTAATCTCGTCGCGTTGGCTTTAGTTTAGAAGTCATTACTTGTAATAACCACAGAGCACAGAAATGCCTCATGACGATGCTAGAGGCGGCACTGTCAACACTTTCCATACAAATCAATCGTGTCACCGTTTACCCTCCTCGCAAACAGTACGACACAGTGGCGCAGTTACAATCATCATTAGAGGGAAGCCGAAGAAAAAATTGTTCAGGCCTCATAAACTCTGACAAAAAACTGTAGGTTTTTAATCATATGGTATATTAAACTGGTATTAAATACAATTATGTAATGTGATGTGATGTGATACACAGTTGCACACACAGGTGTACCATATTATTTGGCAATAGTAGACATTAAGAAGAGTGGCTGTACCAAAGGGAAGCTGATAGGAATCGGGTTGTATGAAAGCTTCGCCACTGATACGACATTCGACTGTGACAGCTCGACGACAAGACGCTGACCTGTCGCATGCGACTGCCATCGGGTATGTGCGTGCACCGTGCATCTAGAATTCTAGACGCTGCAACAAGTAGCGAGAGCGTGCGACTCCCCCTTTTTTGGGATGGGAAATCATCAAATGACTTCTCCCGCTCTGGGCGGAGCGGGAGGGCGTGTCATACTTTTACTGACTAAAACCCACCCGTGTTCCTTCAGTTGCCTGTGCCGGGGCCACGGTAACTCTTGCGAACATCCCGCAACCCTAGCTGGCATCGGTCCTAGCGGACCCCGTCAATAGTGCTGACATCTCTTTGAGGTGCGCGTGGAACACAACGCGCCGTCGACCCGGGCCTGGTCCTTACCGGACGGCGAGCTACCCATTGCTCACCGTCCGCAAGCCCACGCCTACGGTGGCCGGGAAACGGCTGTCAATTCCCGACGCCCAGGGTGTCTCCTGCGGCGACTACCCCTAGTCACTGCGACACAAATGACGTATAGAAACTGACGGCTTGAAGGCGTCCCTGATAGAAATTGTGCTCTTTCGGCGCCAAAAATGTTATTAGTATTGCCGATTCTGATACGCACAGAGTATAAATAATTGTAAACGTGGCAGACAATTCTCATTAGAAGGAAGCCGAAAAAATAATTGTTCTTTTCTCATAAACTCAGACAAAAAATTATAGGCATTTTTGTAATGTTTTTAATCTTATGATGACTGTGTTAAACTGGTATTAAATATATTTATTGTGATGTGATACACAGTGACACACACAGGTGTACCATATTATTTGGCAATAGTAGACATTAAGAAGAGTGGTGGTTCCGAAGGGAAGCCGATAGGAATCGGGTTGTATGAAGGCTTCGCCACTGAAACGTGGTAATACACGTTCTGTTGAAATGCTGAAGCGTTTGCTGATGAACTAAATCTCGAAAGATTGAGGAATGTAAGAATGACTCATAGAGATTGTTTAGACGGAGCGCTGTTAGCGTTTACTGAGTGTTATGCACATTTTGCTGACAGATGTACGAACTATCATGCTTCTGAAAACTGACGACCTGAGTGACGCTTTCTGCTCCGTGAATTCTTGATAGATTGAGAACTAAACATAGTTTAGCTTTAGTTCTGACTTCGTGCTTTAATGTTCGAAGTTCAGGCCTATTGATAGATTATTGGGCTGCTGATTCCTTCCAGTCGAATGACAACCGGCACTGCCAGTATAGTGTTCTCTCCAAGGTCTTCCACGGTTTTGGATTTGCGTTTTGAAGCTCATGCACTTCGATACCATATCATCAATTTCGAAAAACCCCAGGTTCATATACAAGGTGTAATTTTAATCACTGTTAACCTCTTAAGGGGTCATTGTACTCATCATTATGAACAACTTTTACTGTGGGCCCAAACCTGAAATCGAGAAAAAAAAATCTGGTGTTCCCTACATTTTGTAGGGAAAAACTGATTTTTTTCGCGATTTCAGGTTTGGTCCCATAGTCAAAGTTGTTCATAATGATGAGTATAATGACCCCTTAAGATATTAACACTGTTTAAAATTACACCTTGTATAATCAGTATATCTGGCTGGACCCAAGTGACTGATGTTTAAAAACATGATTTCATGGAAATATAGACAAGGATAACGTTCGATTGCAACAATGTTTCTGAAACATGAAATCGAACGGATGGCTAAACAAACACAGCCTAGTATAGTTCTATACGGCTTCGTGAAAACAGGTAGTGTTTATTTATCAGGGGCGAAGCCTTCATACAACCCGATTCCTATCGGCTTCCCTTCGGAACAAACACTCTTCTTAATGTCTACTATTGCCAAATAATATGGTACACCTGTGTGTGTAATTGTGTATCACATCACATCACATAATTATATTTAAAGAACTGAGCAATTTTTCTTCGGCTCTAATGATGATTGTAGCTGCGCCACAGTTATTTACTACATGTTCTATATAAAGATGGGCATACTGAACAAGTGCATCCAAGGCTGTAGCTCGGCCTGTGGGCGCGTTCCGTGAGGCGACGACCGGTACGTCGATTGAACGCGTCCCAGAGGGTCATGGCCATCCGGTTAGCCCGGGGATACCGCACGGTCTCCGGGGAGGCGGCGAACCTCCTCGCCGGATTACCGCCATGGGATCTGGAGGCAAAAGTCCTCGCGCACATGTGGGAGTGGCGCGAGGAGGCAGGACGCCGGGGCGTAACTCTGTTGCCGCGAGAAATCGTGGCACGGCGGACAGAGCTCCGGCAGGATCTCATGGCGGCATGGAGAGTGCGATTGTCGCAACCCAGCGCTGAGCACGCCACAATTGCGGCGATAAGTCCCCTCTTTGAGGAGTGGCTGGAGAGGCGCCACGGCGTCCTCACCTTCCGCCTGACGCAGGTCCTCACCGGACACGGGTGCTTCGGGAGGTACCTGTTCCGGATAAGGCGGGAGGAAACGCCCGGGTGTCACCACTGTGTGGATCGCCCGGAGGACACGGTGGAGCATACGGTGGAGGTCTGCCCGGCTTGGGCGGAGCACCGCCGTGTCCTCGCGGAAGCGATCGGCGGCGGCGATCTCTCGCGTCCGGCCCTGGTCCAGGCCATGGTACGGAGCGAGAGTGCATGGGAAGCCATTACCTCCTTCTGCGAAGCAGTAATGCTCGTGAAGGAGGAGGCGGAACGCGTGAGGGAGAGGCAAGCTTTGCACCCTCACGCCCCTAGTCGCCGCAGGAGACGCCCTGGGCGTCGGGAATTGGCAGCTGATTCCCGGCCACCGTAGGCGCGGGCTTGCGGACGGCGAGCAATGGGTAGCTCGCCGTCCGGTAAGGACCAAGCCCGAGTCGACGGCGCGTCGTGTTCCACGCGCGCCTCAAAGAGATGTCAGCACTATTGACGGGGTCCGCTAGGGCCGATGCCAGCTAGGGTTGCGGGATGTTCGAAAGAGTTACCGTGGCCCCGGCACAGGCAACAGAAGGAACACGGGTGGGTTTTAGTCAGTAAAAGTCTGACACGCCCTCCCGCTCCGCCCAGAGCGGGAGAAGTCATTTGATGATTTCCCATCCACAAAAAAAAAAAAAAGGCTGTAGCTCGGCCTTGGACGGGAGCGCGATGTGGACGATGATATTAGTTCGAAGGGGCGACTACGGGTTACGTACGATATGAATAATATGAATATTGATCCTTATTGGAACGGGTTTGAGCATCTGTCGTGCCCGGGTTAGCCACAGTTACAGGTAAAGAAGATAGAGATCGATGATCGTAGTGCTGACAAATTGCTTGAAGTATTTCGTTTCAGCAGTATATTCGCAAGGAAAATAATCTAGAAGTTATAGTTTTAATTCCACCACCTATTTGTCAGGTCATGTCTCTGTGGGTAAATATCCAAGAATAAGAGCTATTGTAATTTGTTTAGGACAGGAGGGGAAGTCAAAATGATAATCAGCAGCATCTACTGGACTTTGGACCACAATGTATCTGATGGCATCTGTTCATACTTATTATAAAATAGGTGTGCCCGCGACTTCGTTCGCGTGGATCTCTGATAACAACTTTCATATTTGAATCGGATTTTGTTCATAATTTCATGGATTTTATTTTTTTGCGCGAAACCCTAATTCTTTTTCTAAAATAAAAGTGCCCTAAGTTACTGCATATAAATTCAGATGTCTGCCAGTGAAAGTCGCGTCAAAATTGTTCCAGCCGTTTCGGAGATTAGCCGGAAAATCAGACAGAAAAATATTTACAAAATTGCTTTTTGTTTTAAGTGTCGTATATACTTTCATATACATTTAGTAAAAAGCTGGTATTTTGACATTACAAACAGACTCTTCAATTTTATTTATTTGTATGTATAGAGTATAGATTTGTATACATTGAAGTCGCTTTTCGTGTCTGTCTGTATGTGAGACCGCGTTGTTTTTCTAAACTGCGCTACGGTTTTTGATGCGGTTTTCCGAATCATTTAGAGAATTTATTTTGGAAGGTTTATAAATAATAAATATATGCAGCAGGGGCGGGTCGCTAGTACTTGATATAAATATGAATTATTCATCGAATACGCCTCGGTATTGTCTGCTATATCGATCTTTGCACCTGCGACGTCTGTTGCACCTGATTCGTCACCACGTTATTTATTCATACGTAAGTATTGATCGTGTCGAGTTGTCTTCACCTCGTGTGTGGAATGTAGTTGAACGCTTTATGATACCTGCAACCCCTGTTATAATTATGCGACCCTGGCTCTCCCTTGGTTTCAAAGTTAATTGTGTCTTTGGCTTTAATATTTGGAATGTCTTTAATTTTTTAAACGATATAATCGTTGGATCATGTTTCAATCAATCAAAAATCATTATTATATGTCGGCTTTATTTCTAAAATAAGCGTATTATATTACTGTTTTATAATTATCTATTCCAGCAAAGCCATATAATTTTAAATGTTTTGTTTGCGGTTGCATTAAACGGATAATAGTCAATCTTACAGTGGCGCAGCTACAATTATCATTAGAGGGAAGCCGAAAAAAAATTATTCAGTCCTCTTAAACTCAGACCAAAAATTGCAGGCATTTTTGTAATGTTTGTAATCTGATGACCGTATTAAACTGGTATTAAATATTTGTAATGTGATGTAATATACAGTTACACACAAAGGTGTACCATATTATTTGGCAATAGTAGACATTAAGAAGAGTAGTGGTCCCGAGAGGGGAAGCCGATAGGAATCGGGTTGTATGAAGGCTGCGCCCCTGCAACCTTACCTCGCTAAGTATACTTCATTAATTTACATAATAATTTGTAGCAGATTCATATGACGTAGATTTAACAATTATCGGTCTGTAAGGGTGCTTTTTCACTGAAGCGGAGACGAGCGGAGCAGGAATCGTCCAATCACAGACGAGACGAGAGACGTGATGAGGATTTCAACCATGTGATTGGTCGATTCCTGCACGTCCTCGCTCATCTCCGCTTCAGTGGAAACGCACCCTAACATATCGACTTGGCTCCAATATGTTAGGGTGCGTTTGCTTTTTACTAAATGCATATGAAAGTATATACGATACTTAAAACGAAAAAGCAATTTAAAAAATTTTTGTCTGTCTGTTTGTTTCGGCTAATCTCCGAAACTGCTGGACCAATTTTGGCGTGACTTTAACTGGCAGACAGCTGATTTTATATGGAGTAACTTAGGGTACTTTTATTTTAGAAACATAATTAGGGATCCTCGCAAAATAACATTAAAACCCATGAAATTGTGAACAAAAAGTCGGATTTGGAAAATTCTTTTTCATTTGGTAGCCCAATTTTCGAGGATGGTTATATGCTATTTAACATCACGCTACGACCCTCAGGAGCCGAGCAAAATGAAAAAAAATGTCAGAAAGAACGCTAAGCGGAAAGGAAGTAATGGCGCGGGCGGGCGATGCAACGCGACGGGTCGGGGGACGAGGGAGATTTATTAAAAATGTGGCTGTTATTATAGTATATATATGTATACAGGGTGACATTGAAAACATGCGACAAATTTTAAGGGGGAGTTCTATCCATCAATATGAACAACTTTTACTATGGGACCAACTTTGAATTCGCAAAAAAGGAATTCGACCTTCCCGTATATTTTTTACATACCCGTTTGGTCAATTTGGAATAAGGTCGAAATTTTTTTTGCGAATTCAAAGTTGGCCCCATAGTAAAAGTTGTTCATATTGATGGGTAGAACTCCCTCTTAAATTTTGTTGCATGTTTTCAAAGTCAGCCTGTATATCTTACGACTTCCACGCGAACGAAGTCGCGAGGCACTGCTAGTATTCTAATATTTTGACATGTGGCGGGCATATCTACATCGCCATAATGAAAAAAAGAAGTGTCGTGTCATTTGACATAAGTCAAATAAAATTAATTATTTTTAATTAAAATTATTATAAAGTATTTTTCTTGCTTTCGAGTTTAGAATCTTTTCTATAAACTACTAAATAAGCAGCGCTCACATTGGTGAAACATTCCATGTAACACACTTTCTTAAAACTACACCACCTGCCAGCTTCTCACTAGTGTTGTCATAGTCGCTACAAGTTCTGCACACTTGCCATGTCATCTCAACTGGAAGAGATCCAATCGGCCCAGAAGAATCTCGAGGAGTGCTTCCTTAAAAAGATGGGTGAGCTTGAGGCACAGATTCAATGTGCTGGTCCCGCAAAGGACACTGTAGCAAAGATTGCTGATGAGTTCCGGTCATTTCGCGAGCTTATGTTTGGCATGCTGGGACTTCTTAGGAAGCAGATACTAGAGTGCTCTAGAACGGTTGATGGATTGGAGACAAGATCTCGTCGGAAAGCTCTCATTTTCACTGGGTTTGTTGAGGCGGACGGGGAGGATTGTAGGGCTCTTGTGTTTGACATTTTGAAGAACAAATTGGCGCTGCCTGACATCACTGCATCTTCCATCAAAGTGTGTCATAGGCTTGGAACATCAAGCAGAGGACCAGCAATTAGCAGACCCATATTGGTAAGATTCTCCAATGTTGACCTGAAATCCACTGTTTGGAAGGCAAAGTCTGCATTGAAGGGTTCTACGGTCACAGTCAAGGAGTTCTTGACTAGGTCTAGGCAAACCGTATTCAGCAGGGCACGCCTGCACTTCGGGATGCCGGCATGCTGGACTCAGGATGGCATTATTGTCATTAGATCCCCCGATGGAACACGGCATAAGATTTGTACTCTGGAGGAACTCAATCCCTTGTTGGCTAAGTACCCTAAGAAGACCGGCGAATCATCCGCTGGTACTGGAGGCAAGCCGGATAGTGGAGTGCGTAAAATCTAAATGCTTGCAACCTGTTTGTGCGGTTCTCCAACTTAACAGTTTTTTGTGCTTGGGACGTCAGTTCATGCCATTATTATGGTTATCGTACATGTCTACCTGCTTACTTTTTCTTTTTTTTACCTCAAAACTACTAAAATCACATTCTGCCGGTAATTTGCGTATTGTTTGTGTTACTAAAATATTAAATTGTTTCGTCATTACTTGTTACTGTCACCTGTCAATCTTGAATTTGTCTATGACGTCCTATTTTCCTTGTTCCACATTCTTGTGTTCAGTTTCGTAATTTACGTTCCGTTTTTGCTCATGTAACTTTGTCATTAAGTATATAATTTTGTTCTTTATTTGTTCATTTCTTAAGTTTATGTTTGTGATACTGTATCCTATTCTTAATTCATGTTTTTTCCTGTTTAGTATTGTTACTTCTGTACAGTGCTGTAGGGATCTTTTGGCGCTTGAATAAACTTTAACGTTTTTCGAAACAATACACCTTAGTTCCGATTTTGGCCACGCGTCAAGAGATCCATGTACGTCTATACTGGTACTGCTGGTGGGTGGTGCACAGATAGTGGTTGTTGCACCTAAAGCGAAAGCAATATTAGCTACTTTTAGTTTATTTACATATTTAGCAGTTATTTATATCGTTTATTAATTTTTGTTTCTTATATAATTACATTTTTAAATATTTCTTAAAATACAAAATATAAAAAAAACATTTAAAAATATAAAAAATAGAATTCCACCGGTATCGGGAGCAGGGTCCAAGCTACCGGTGGTTAGGGCTGCAGAGACAGGAACCTCCTCACAATACGAGCCGTATCGAGGAGTACTGCCTTCTGGATCAGGCTCTTGATCCAAGCGCCTAACGACAGCCTCGAGAGATGTTGGTCGAGGCTTTCGGCCATCAGGCCATTGGCCGTTACGACAATCGGCACAATGACAGCCGAGGTCACATTCCACATGTCAACAACCTCGTGTGCTAAGTCGAGATATTTTATTTGTTTCTCTTTCTCAGCTTTCACGAGGTTCTCGTCATGCGGAATGGTAACATCGATTATCATTGCGCGGCGCGCTAATCGATCTATCACCACTATATCAGGCTTATTGGCGACAATAGTCCTGTCAGTGATGATAGACCGATCCCAGTACAACGTGGCATGGTCATTTTCAAGAACTGGGTCGGGCACATACTTGTAATACGGTACCTCAGAGTCCACAAGTTTGTATTTCAAAGCAAGTTGCTGGTGAATAATCCTGGCCACTTGGTTATGCCTGTGCAAGTACTCGCCGTTAGCCAGACGAGAACAACCAGAGATAATATGTCTGATGGACTCACCCGGACGGTGGCATGCCCGACACACGTCAACCGTCCCGTCCTTCATAATATGTCTCCGGTAGTTATTCGTCAAAATAACTTCGTCCATAATTGCACAAACAAAACCTTCAGTTTCCCCAAAGAGGTCACCGAAACGTAGCCAGGATACGGACGCTAAGAAATCTACACCGGGCTCGTGTAGAGCCCGATAGAAGCGTCCGTGAAGCTCCTTGCTTTGCCATACCGCCTTGCGGTCATCTGTAGTAAGTACTACAGGTTTGCGCCAGTTCTCTTTAGCCATGGAGAGCGGGGTGAACCCGTTGTCCACTGCGACCACATCACGGTGCATACCCACGTCGGCGTTTAGAAAATATTCCCTGAGGTTGCACACCTCGCGGTTGTGGAGGGTCTTCGCATTTAAAAAACCTCGACCCCCGCACTTCCGCGGGATGTACAGTCTCATCACCGATGATCGTGGGTGATGCATCCGGTTTGCGGTCAGTAGTGTACGGACCCTCCTATCCAGGGCGTCTAGTTCGGTCTGAGTCCATTTGAGTATACCGAAAGAGTACACCAAAACCGGCATGACCCAACCGTTGAAGGCGCGCACCTTGTTTCCGCCCGAAAGAAGACTAATTAATACCTTCTTCAGGCGACCAAAGAAGCGCTCCTTCAACGATTGCTTCATGTCAGCAGCATTAATGCCCAACGCTTCCGACATACCCAAATACTTATAGGTTTCGGTTGCGGAGAGGGCTCTAAGGTTTATGGAATCCGAGAGTTGAATCCCCTCGGATTCCATAATCTCGCCTCGCTTTACATGCATGACTGCACATTTGTCCACACCAAATTCCATCCTGATGGCGTTACTGAAAGTTTCAGTTACCTTCAGTAGTTCCACCAGTCGCAATTTGTTGGGGGCAAAGAGTTTCAAGTCGTCCATGTAGAGGAGGTGAGATATGACCTGACCACCTCTCTTCAACCGATAGCCTAGACCTGAATCCTCCAGCAGTGTGCTTAGAGGATTCAGGGCTAAGCAGAACCAAAGTGGACTCAAACTGTCGCCCTGAAATATTCCCCGTTTAATCCATACAGGTTCATCATTCCCCTGGATCTGTCGACACCCTGGATAGCGAAGGACCGTCCTCCATTGCCCCATACATGACTCAAGGAAGGTGCGTAGAATTGCATCTATCTTGTACAACTCAAGCACCCTCATGAGCCATGTATGTGGCACCGAGTCGTAGGCCTTCTTATAATCTATCCAGCATGTCGACAGATCTTTGCGGGATCGACGAACCTGTTGGCTAATGGCCATGTCGATGAGGAGTAGCTCCTTAGTACCGCGGGACCCGTTCCTACATCCATTTTGAGAGGAAGACATAATTGAGTTACTCTCAATGTGCGTATTTATTTTCACTCTCAAAATGGATGTTAGAAGTTTATAGATCGTCGGCAAACACGTGATCGGTCTATAATTCTTGGGTTCCGCGGGACTTCCTGACTTATGGAGCAGGTGGGTAACGCCTGTTGTTAGAAACTGCGGTAGCGACCCAGACTCTAAGGATGACTGGAATTGAGATGCCAGGCGAGTGTGTGAACTAATTAGCCATTTTAGCCAAAAGTTGTGCAGTCCGTCCGGTCCCGGTGATTTCCAATTTGGCAGCGGGCGGACTGCTTTGGCTACGTCTAATGGCGTTATTAAGATCTTTTCCATTTCTGGTATAGTTCCACACACTCGCTCGACATCCTGCATCCAGCCAGCCTCAGCGTGACAGACGGGCACCGACCAGATGCTGCGCCAGAATGTACTCGTGGTGGCATCATCTGGGCGGCGCACGTCCGCCACACTTTTTTCAGGTCGCTCCCAAGCTCTATATACCCGCCTCTCATCGCTCTGGAACATGCGATTCTGCGTGTATCGATCGACCCGCCGCTTATACCGCCGAATACGGCTCGCCCATGCACAAACTTTCTGCTTCAGGAAGTCGATGCGCTCTGTGACACAGGACATGTATTCTCGAGGGCTGATTCCAGTCCCCGAGAATGCCCGCCTTACAAAGCGCATCACTCGTGGTCGTGTATTGCCCTCCCTGAAGCAGTATAGTTTGCCGATGAGTACCCTGGTCCCATCGATACGACGTTCGATCCTGCACTGCCAGGCTGGTACGGCTGGTTTTGGTCGAGTAGCTCCGTCACAGTTTGGAAACTTGACGTTAGCTAAACGACATGCCGCAACAGCCGCGCAATACAGGATCGAATGTGTATCAATGAGATCCTCGCTGCTCTCGAAAAAATTCTTGAGCTGCGAGTCCAAAGCACACACCAGCGCCCTATTTTTCTTGTGCATAGGCAAGTGTGGTAATCGGGGCCTAAGTTCGGTCGGAGTGGACCTATACTCGAGAAACGCATCCTCCAGTGCGCTCCTCAATCGGGCGTTGCACTGGCTACTTACTGTGGCAACCCAATCATCCTCCTCTACAACACCATGATTAGACCGCGGCGGGATTGAATCAATAGTTGAGACTTGTACCGCGGTTTGTGCCGGAGTTGAGACGATATGGTTGCTCAATACTTCTGAGCGCAGCCTATCAAGTGCGGCATCGCCCAGCCTATGATTGCGTTGGATGACCCGCACCTGATCCGATAGTCGTTGGGCCGAGACGTTGACGGTTGGCTCTAGTTCCTGAAACAGAGACAGCATTCTAACACGGTACGCAGTGAGGTTAGTTCCCCCCTCTGTAGACCCGTAATATGCGCGCATGACGTTCTCGTTTATAGACTGAGTCCATCTCATGCGCTGCACACAACCACCGGCAGCGGGGACCCGGCTCGGGGCCGGTTGGCCCCTAAGTCCCAAGCTCTTCGGTGGCCGGCCTCTCCCCTGCCGACGTACAGGTGTTGGCGACGTCGGCGGGGAAAAATACTCGTCGCTCGAGCTCGACGCAACTACCGCAGCTGGTGTCATCACAGCGCTCACGGTGGGGCTGGATACCGGCGGCGGCGAGGCGGAGCTGAGCGAAGAGTCCGGAGGTGGTGGGCGTGCTCGTGCAGCTGATCTCGTCAACATTATTATTTATTCATTGATTATGTTTATCTGGTTTTATCAGAGGTGACATGACAGATGTCACCTCCGATTCGGTATTTTATATTGTAGTGTTCATTTTCTTCTATTGTAGTTTAAAATTGATATAAAATGGTTGCCTTTAAAATGGTTGGTTTAGGTTGCCTTTGGGTTTCTTTTGAGTTTCTGGTATAATACAAAACTGCGTCTAAAATGAATAAAACTATGAAAATTATTGAGAATAAATTTCGTGACGTGTTGACGTTAGTGTTGCCGCGTTATTATTTGTATTATTATTTATATTATTATTATTAATATTAATTGTATTTGTATTTTATGACATCTGATGATGATTCTTTTTACTCTGCCATTGATTCCTCTAGCTCATCTGTAAATGCAAGTTTTAGCTCCTTGACTGATACCATTGGTGACTTTGTGCGTCGGAGCTTCAGCCAACAAAAAGGCCACTTATTTAATGTCTGCCACATAAATGCGCAGAGTGTCCCAAGTCACTACAGTGATCTGTTGGACACCTTTACCGGCGCCAATGCCCATGCCGTTCTGGTTTCTGAGAGTTGGCTCAAACCTCATCTTCTCTCCACCACCTACTCTCTTCCAGGTTTCACTCTTATCCGCAATGACAGAATTGGAAAGGGAGGGGGTGGTGTAGCTATCTATCTTCGTAGCGATTTCCCTTTCAAAATCGTTGCCTCATCCCTCTCACAGTACCATGCCTCCGCCGAGTACCTCTTTTTAGAAGTCTACGTCAAAGGCGTCAAGACCCTTCTTGGGGTTGTCTATTGTCCACCCGCCGTTGACTATTTTTCCGAGCTCGAACTGGCGCTAGAGTCCGTGGGGTCAGAGTATGCACATTGCGTCATCATGGGCGATTTCAACACTGACCTTGCTCACCGCACCCCTCGATCCCGTAAACTCCTTCACATCATTGAGTCCGTCAGTCTCTATATACTTCCACTGCAACCTACCCATTTCAATACCTCAGGCGATGACACTTGGCTCGACTTAATTCTCACGTCCACTCCCTCCCTAGTTCCCTATCATGGTCAGTGTCCCGCTCCTGGATTTTCCCAACATGACCTCATTCTCCTCTCCTACGTCCTAAAACCGCCTAAACCTGTCCCAAAAGTTCTGCACATGCGGAGTTTTGCGCGCATGGACATTGAGAAGCTTCGTCAGGATGCGTCAGATATCAGTTGGGATCACTTGGCAGCGGCGACAGCTGTAGACGATAAACTGCGCATTTTCAATCGGGCGGTCCTTGCTCTATACGACAGACATGCTCCTGTTAAAAAAATTAAACTTCGGCGTCCTCCTGCTCCTTGGATGACGACCGGGGTTCGAATGGCGATGAGGCGCAGGGATCGGGCCTTTCATAAATTTAAAAAGGATCGCTGTGAAGCAAATCGGAACTTTTTCAAAGTTCCTAGAAATCGGTGTAATCAGATGATACGTAACGCTAAGCGCCGCCATATTCTCGAGAACATATCTTCTTCTTCACCTGCTGATATCTGGAAGTTCCTTGGTACTCTTGGTATCGGCAAACCACGTCATGTGGATTTTCCTAATACAATTGGCCTTGATGATATCAACCGTCACTTCACAACCACTTGTCATTTGGATTCCCAAATGTTGTCCCAGACGGTCAATTTCATTACTGGCTTAGCTAGTCCCATCATAGAACCATTTCACTTCTCTCCGGTCACCTTGGACGAAATTAAAAAGACCATCCTGTCCATAAAATCCAAGGCTGTGGGGGATGACGGCATCAGTCGTAGTATGGTCGTTTGGATCCTCGATACCCTACTTCCTCCGATTACCCACATCATAAACTTTTCTCTTGATTCCGGACAATTCCCATCCCTTTGGCGTATGGCCTATGTCCGCCCGCTTCTTAAAGTTTCAAACCCCTCCCTGCCCACTCACTTTCGACCCATTTCCATTCTCCCATTCCTGTCTAAAGTGCTTGAGGCCTGCGTTCACAGACAGTTTACGGGGTTTGTTCACCGGAACAACCTTGTTAGCTCGTTTCAGTCTGGATTCAGGCCTGGGCATAGTACAGCTTCCGCTCTCCTTAAAGTGACTGGTGACGTTAGAGAAGCGATGGAGGATACTAAGGTTACTGTTTTGGTTTTAATTGATTTCTCCAATGCCTTTAACGCTGTCAGCCACGATATTCTCCTTGCTATGCTCTCTCATCTCATGGTTTCGTCCGAGGTTCTGGAATGGTTCTCTTCTTATCTTCGGGGACGCCGGCAGTCGGTTCGCGTTGATGAGAGCTCTTCGAGTTGGCGTGACCTGGATGCTGGTGTTCCACAAGGTGGTATTCTTTCTCCATTGTTATTCTCCATCTTCATTAATTTTATAACTCACTGTCTTCGGTGTTCGTATCATCTTTATGCCGATGATCTTCAATTGTATACAGCTGCGCGGGTGGAAGGTTTATTGGATACTGTAGCAGATGTAAACCGAGACTTAGATGCAATCAAAAAGTGGTCTGATAGTTTTGGGGTATCAGTGAACCCCTCAAAGTGTCAGGCCATTGTAATTGGAAGCTCGCGCATGATGGGTAGGGTGACGCTTAGCTCTCTTCCTCCTCTCATTTTCAATGGTACCGTCATACCCATTACCCCTACTGTGAAAGATCTCGGTTTGCATCTTGACTCGACGCTTAGCTGGCAGCGCCAGGTCTCTAATGTTAGTCAAAGGGTCAACGGTACTCTACGATCTCTGTATCGTCTGAGAAACTTTTTGCCCGCTAAGACGAAAACTATGCTTGTGCAGACTTTGATTTTCCCTATCATTGACTATGGTGACGTGTGCTACTTTGACTTGAATGCGGTGTTGCTGGATAAGCTTGACAGACTGCTTAACAATTGTATCCGGTTCATATTCAACCTCAGAAAATATGACCATGTGTCGAGCTACAGGTCTGAGCTCAAATGGATGCCCATTCGCCAGAGAAGAAATTTGCGTGCTTTGACCACGCTTTTCTCCCTTCTTAACTCTCCCACTCCTCCTTCTTATCTAGTGTCTCACTTCCAATATCTATGTTCTTCACACGCTAAGAATCTTCGTTCTTCTAACAATCTTCTCCTACTCTGTCCTTCTCATACTTCTGACTTTGTTCATTCTTCCTTTCATTTTCAGTCCATTCTTCTTTGGAATGCGCTACCTCTTGACATCAGGATGGCCACCAGTCGGTATGCATTTAAGCGGAGATTGCGGAGTTATTTTCAAAATAAATAGCGTAGAGTCATCTCAAAACCTCTCTCTCTTGAATTTATATATAATATATGTATATAATATAGGTATATATTATAGTAAATATGTATGTATGTGTATTATAAGTTTATGACTTATTTATGTACAAATTGTTCCATTTCTAACAGAGCACCTGCCATCTAATCTCTTCACCACCCTTGGTTGACTGGTAGAGAATGCCTAAGGCATTAAGTCCGCCTTTGTACTTTTTTAAGTGTGAAAAGTTTAAATAAATAAATAAATAAATAAATAATGGAACGCGTCACACTGACGTCACGCAAAATCCTGCATCGCGCAATCAGAGTTTACCGCACGACTAGCATATATGTATACAACATCCCGACATCAACTGTCGGGCAGTAGCCCACCAAACACAACACCCGTCTGGTCGGAGGATCCTCCCTTTTCTATGGAGGATGAGTGAACTTTACACCCTGTGTTCTTCATGCCTCTATAGACAATACTCTCCAAACATTGATTCTACGAATTATTTTTCGTGTTGCTAAGTTGATAATTACTCACTCGTGTTATATGTTCAGTGTGAAAACATCTGTGATCTGTGTCAACGTTATCTTAACTTCTTTCATTATCTTTCTCAATATTTGTAACTTTTACTTTTCTTAGAATATTCGTGTAATTATACTCAATGAGGTCATAGGTGTGTCTTGTGATAGCGTTTGTTTTCGTAAAATTTATTATTAATATGCGCTTTTTATTATGGGTTTTGGTTTAAATCGGATCGTACCTATCTTCGTTGTTTTGTAACTGAGCTGTTTTTTGTCGAGAACTTGTTCTGTTGTTCTTCTATTCGTTATTAAGTCTCTCGAAATCCGTAGTGAAATCTTTAAAAGTACAATGCAATGTGCTCCTATTTGCAGTAAAAATAGTATGTAAAATGAAACAACATGATATAAGTATGAAATTTTGATTGCCCTCGAAATGCGTTGAGATAGAAATGTATCTTTCATTATAAAATGAGAAAGAAAATGAGGTTGACTACCTGTTTGCAGTTCAACGTGCTAACTTTGAAAAGTCCTACAGATGGGAACAGTTAAAATAATGATGCTAATTCATCACACTTCACATGCATGAATTTCATATCGCCTGGTGCAGCGAGTGCAGACGAATCTTCAGAGCCTAGACCTCCACCTCTTAAAGCAGTATTATTTTAATCTTACTTGAGTGTGGGAAAGAGATGGAGCTAGACGTCCTGTATAGCTCCATCTCTTTCTCACACTGAAGTAACATTGGTGGTTGGTCCCCTGATATATCAAAGTGTTTGAGCACTGAATGAATTGAGTGCATGTCCTTGCAACTGAAATAGTTGACAAGACACAGTACAATGAGGGCAATGCTAGTACATTTATACATGTGCGGTGCATCATGTGCGAACGACTATCTTTATCTGTCAAAATGGTATCATACTTAAGTGCATCGAATGTATTTTAATGGTGTTCTGAAAACTTAACAAGTCGCGCAAAATGTTTGCGTTACACGTTGGTCCACCGCCACCGGCAACGGGACTTCCAACGAGAAACGAGATTATTTGAACCGAACAAGACATCCCGGTGACGGCGATCGTTTATCCACCCCGACCGAACTCGGCGGTTCAATATGTTATACAATAAGATAGACAAAACAAAAGCCGGGCAACGGCAGTGTGTGGACAAGATCAAACGTGTTTTATACAAGGTGGAACAGGACGATTGACTTTTCTTTAAACCACGCAAAGAGAATCATGTTCCTTACCCGTATACAAAAAATCAATCAAATTCAATGAATACTTTAGCCACAGGAAATTATTTTTCATTTTCTTATTTTTCAACATGATGTAGATCCGAGTCCGTAATAATAGGTAAACATTGCCGCCGTCACGTCCCGCATCCCGCACCGCACCGTTAGTCAGTGACTTTTCGTAGATAAAGCGTGTTTACTTTTTATGCAGTCGATTCTGTTATTTATTTTGTTTGAAAACTGCAATTTTTTAATTTTCCGTTAACTACTGATCTTCGTGTTTTAAAATGTTTCGATGGACTAGTACTGTGCTCATTTTAATTTAATGCCGGACGTCTAGATCCACATTGTATATTACCGGCACATCGTGGACACGCGGCCATAGTAAATGATCCCTATTTTGGCGCCGTCATCTCGTTTTCGTTGACGTCCCGTTGACGGTAGCGAACAAACGCCCTTAGGGTTTTAATCCGGACATTCTACGCACTTTCTAATGCATTTTGAACTACTCGGTGCACCAAGCACCTCGTTATCTGGCTAGATCTTATCAATGTAAACAGTAATGAATGACTATTCTATTGTGTTTTGATGTCTGAAGATTATAGAGGTTTAGTTATAGTATGTTTGATTCAAAATAGATAAAATTGTATTTATCACTCTAGGTTTTTTTTCATTGCAATCTTCGTGTTCAAAGTAAATTGGCATAGCCTCCTTACTTGAAATTCGATTATAAACATCATTAACGTTTTTAAGAGCTTCAGAGAGAGCATTGCTAATACCTCTCTGAAGCTCGATTTATCCTTGCCCTTATCAATTTGCTTAACCTCATAAGGTTAAGCAAATTGATAAGGGCAAGTTTTGGATGAATGACCGTTACATAGAGACCTCTCCGTGCCTCGGAGCGGAGAGCAAGCATCTACATATCCGAAATGTAAATCTTTATGTGTAGGTTTATGATAGTCATTTTGGGCATCAGTAAAACCCAAGTCTGTCACCCTAACCTCAAGAAAACGTTGCAAAACTAGATGAATACAGGGTCAAATTAAATTAGCTAGCGAAACTCTGCTGACGTGATGGGTATTGATATCTAAACATGATAAAACAAAAAAGAAATTAATTTGTTGAGGTTTTTTTTGTGGTCATTTACCGCCGCACCGGTACTGTAGTCACTTTATGAGTTTAAAAATCAGTATTTTTGTCAGTAAACTTCACAGACGTGATGGGTGAACACAATAAAACAGATTTTATCAACTCACACTACAAGTAACAACACTACCAACGGTCATTGACCATCATCATCAAAAAAATCATGAAATCTTTTTTATTTTTATTTTGTCGTGTTTATATATCGATACCTATCACGTCTGCGGAGTTTCGCTAGCTAATTTAATTTGACCCTGTATACACTTACGCCCTTTGGCAGAATTTGGTGTCCCTTGAAACCTACCCTAAAATATTTTGGAAAAGACTATCTCGAACATGATTCGTTTATTTTAGAAAAGAAATCAACAACAATGCCTTCAAACTTTGAGCTTGGTCTCATAAGTGACAAAACGGTGTTAATTGTCAATTATTGTGTGTCCGCTTTCAGTGCACACGGTGCAATGGGTGCAAACAATAATGGTCGGTGCACGCGCACTGAAACTTACGCGGTGTGCTGTACTCTTTATTATGGAAATAAACACCGGTCGGTCCTGTCAATGTACATGTAATCGGAAGCTAGTGTGGTCCCGGAATAAATAATGTCACCTCGCCGATTTTTAAGCGACTTTAAACATCGGACTCTAATCCGACTTTATTTTTTGTTGTATTGTGTGTTTATGATCTCGATAAGTTAGAAAGATTCTATGTAGGTTCAAAAGGTTCAAAAAGAAGCCAATCCACCGCGGACCGATTTGTGGAAGTTTCATTATTATTTCCGGAGTCAGTTTCCCCTTAAGTCGTTGTCGCTGTTAGGGCTAAAGGGGACAAAAGGTCCAAAAGGAAAGGCCGTTCTAAGGATTTCAATATTAGGTTTATTATCCTTTTGGTTTACTCATAAATAAATAGGTTTTTATTTTAATTTTATTTCTGTTTTAAATACAGGGTGTAAAAAGACACATCACATACCCGTTAACTACGCATACTGCCCATCGAACTAAGTAACATAGGGCAAACATTTCTGGGAAACGACTTTCTTTTTGGGTGTGAAAAATCACTTTTTATGGTAACACGCAATGTAACACGCGCAAAACGTAGTGCTTACTGTTGTATACAACAGTATAGGGGTCGTGCCGGTATTTGAAGTACAGTTATAACATTTAAAACAGCTTTCATAAAAAAAAAAAACGTAAGTAATAAAAAGGTGGAACTGTGACCTTCAATATATCCGTAACCAGAAGGTTCCCAGGTATGGTCCAGAACAAAAAAAATCGCAATGATGGGAAGAACATGTAACTTTCGGCTTCGTTAAGTGTCTTTTTACACCCGATATATTCTTTTATACAGTTTAAGTTTAAAAAGAGTGCAAATATTTCAGTTCAGACAATTTTCCCCAAGGAACGTAGGTCGAAATCTTAAAATTGAAAATTGACTTTTCATACTAAGTGACTGGTCACGTGACTTGTTCGTATGAGAAGTTGAAATTTATTTTTTAGATTTCGACCTGTGTTCCTTGGGGAAAGTTATTCAGTTTTATGCACCTGATTACCTCCTAAAATATTCGCACTTCTTTTATACTTATCCTGTCTTTTGTGAATGTGAGAACGTTGTAGGCTTAATAGACTGTAGATTTGCAGACCATTTTCTATTTTGTTAAGTATCCGGTACTTGTTGACAGGCCTACATTCTCCTCCCATACCTATCAACACTGTTATTTGAATACATTGTAAAAGCCAAATATTTTTAAAAGAGTAACCGTAGAGTTTCTTGCCGGTTCTTCTCCATAGGAAACGACCAATTGGATCCGTGCACCTAGCTTCTGACGTTTCATAAGTGCCCGTCTAGGTTTATGTGAAATAAAATATTTAGAATTTTTTGATTTTTGATTTTTTTCTATACTTGAAGATATGTTTAATACTAATATTACGTGAGACATGTGGTCCCGCGCAAGGCTAACAGAATAGTATAGTCGCTATGGGAAGTAACGATTTCAGTTAAGTGAAAAATTGGATAGTAAAAAATAATGTTTATTAGTTAGAAACAGAAAGACTAATACCTGGTGTTGAAGTAGGATCGATTTGTTTTCGCTATACTCCAGCAGTCGCTGAAAAGTGGTTGTAAGACTATCATCATCAATCGGGTGCACACAAGACACTGCAGTCACCAATTTGTATATAATATGTCACGGAATTAACGCACAACCTCTTAAGGGGTCATTGTATTCATCATTATTTATTTATTAACTCATCATCACTATCATTACAGGAATTTCCTAATTCAATAGTGTGACCATAATTACAGTTTTATTATTTACCATAACATATTCTGTACATCGTGGTATTTGTGAACTCACTCAGAGAACAAGTAAAAAGATCTATGCTGTCTGCTACGTCATTAAGTACACGCAAGGTACGCGTTATAGGGGCTTTACTCGGTCGGTAGGGGGACCTCCTACTACTGGGCACCGCCAATAGACGCGGTCGTCGCCTTCGCAATACGTAATTGTCGGGGTTTATTTCTTTTAATATACCTGGGTTTGAAGTCTTGCCACGCAATAATTTATAAATATAGGTAGCAAGAGCTATGTCCCTCCTTGTTTACAATTTATTGTATACCACCACTTTTACTATGGGACCAAACCTGAAATCGCGAAAAAATACATAAATTGCATACAACCCCGATCTCTTCAAAGTGAGAGTGAACAGGCTTCTTTTGGGTAAGCTCGCTCCATCGTCGACTTTGTCTCTGTCATCTCTGATCTAGACTAGAGTCAAGAGCAAACCTATGTCAAATAAAAAAAAATAAAAAATCTGCTGTTCCATACATTATGTTCGCATCTCGTCAAAATGTAGGGAACAGCTGATTTTTTTTCGCGATTTCAGGTTTGGTCCCATAGTAAAAGTTGTTCATAATGATGAGTACAATGACCCCTTAAGAGGTGGTGCGTTAATTCCAGGACATGATGTTGTATACTTCTCTAAAGAGGTAGTTTGTATGTAGGTAGACTAGGTAGTAATCTTCGGAACTATCGATCCGATTCCGAAAATTCTTTCACTAATAGAAAGCTACAGCATTGCCGAGTGTCGTGGGATATATGTGTTAAGGGGGAAGCGCCAGGTAGCCCGCGAAATTCAAACTTTCTTATGTTTTTTTTTGCAATTTGCAAGTCAGTATTAAGTTGTATGTTGATTAAAGTACTCGTATCATTCGCGGCCGTAACAAATATGCATTTACAGAATTATAATCATCAAAACCAGTAATACAACTCCATAAGTTTGTATAATCCTAATTGTCAAGATTTCCTGAAATAGTCATTCAATAGAATTACCTGGTCTTAAAGAGTTGTATTGATGACTTTAATTATTATAATTCTGTAAATACATACTTTTTACGGTCGCGAATCATATTATGATCAAGATACAACCTAATACTGACTTGCAAATTGCAAAAAACGTAAGAAAATTTGAATTTCCCAGCAAGAAATTTCTCGTGGACGAAGTCCCGGGCGGAAGCTAGTATGAAATATTGGGGAAAGTCTAGCATGATAGTAATATGGTATACTCACTGTTCATTATGAAATTGTTTAGTAATGTAGGTATTCCTCATTTAATTCACCAAATATGATCTCATTATCTCTCCTTCGGCCTCTATTATCGCTTTCTATACAATTGTTATGTTCTCTGTTTTAATCAATTGTTCCACGTCGTCTGTACAAAGTGCGAAAACAATCGTTACAGCCACTGAGCCGGTACTAACGCACTCAATGCACTGGCAGAGTGTGATAGCACTTGAACTAACATCCGAGGAAAAGCGAGCATTACGTATTGTTCATAATTATTATTTAAAGCAATTGCGTACAGTGTATAGATGCCGGGCACGAGTCGTGAGCACAAACTCTACTATTAAACCTAACGAATCTTATTTCCTATCACGGCAGGTTGCACACGGGCGGGAGCAATGAAATCAATATATGATCCAGCATATTTATATACAGATAGAAAATAGAATAGAAGAGCGTTCTGACGAGGGCAGTTAAAGTTAAGATGGAATTTGTGCTCACGACTCGTGCCGGCAAAATTATAGCTAGTTTTGTTAAAAAAATCTGATCTATTGTGGCAGAAATAGGCAGAAATCGATGGATAGAATACTCTTTATTATGTACACCATAAATATCAATATCGTATATTCGATTGAAGTCTTCTACGCTTATCGCTTCATCGCTTGTGTCTCTGATTCATCATCATCATCATAATTCAGCCGAAAGAGTTCCATTACTGGCCATAGACCTCCCCCAAGTATCGCCACTACGACTGGTCCTGTGCTTCCTGCATTCAATGTATTCTCGTGACCTTCACCAGGTCTTCAATCCACCTTTTGTTGGTGACTCTGATTATAATGTTCATTTTATCTAATCTGGATTCTTAATGTTTGAGGGTTTTGCCAACCGCGCCGCATTTGGCGTTTTATACGTGGAGATTAAGTGCTTCACGTTTTTATACAACACTTAGCGTATCAGTATCAGATCGATGTCGTTATCAGTTAATGTGAAACTCCCAATCAAATAGCTAATTTGGCTAGATGTGTAGCGATTAACACATCGTCCACCTAAATGATCAGGGTAACACCACTACGATAGTGACACATCACTACGCTTTTTTGACAGGAACGGAGAGGAATTATTTTTCCGAGTTGGGTTATTATTGGTTAATCCATTAATACAACCGTAATCCTCACTACAATGTGGATCTGGACGTACGACATTAAATTAAAACGAGCACAGTAGGTCATCGGTCACATTTTAAAACACGAAGATTAGTAGTTAAAGGAAAATTTAAAAAAATCCGTTTTCAAACAAAATAAATAGCAGAATCAACTGCATAAAAAGTAAACACGCTTTATCTACGAAAAGTCACTGACCGACGGTGCTGTGCGGGGTGCGGGGCGCGGCGGCGGCAATGTTTACCTATTATTATGGACTCAGATCTACATCATGTTGAAAAATAAGAAAATGAAAAATAATTTCCTGTGGCTAAAGTATTTATTGGATTTGATTGATTTTTTGTATACGGGTAAAAAACACGATTCTCTTTACGTGGTTTAAAGGAATGTCAATCCTCCTGTTACACCTTGTATTCGGGAGCAGCTAACTCTCCCGCAGATGTAAAAGTAGTCCGCTAAAATCTATGTTGGTTAAACTGAACCAAGTCTTCTCAGGATTCCTTCGTCATTATCAGTTTATAGAAATTCGATGTAGGACAGGGTTTACCAATTGGACATCATTTTACTCGATCTTTGACTGCTCTCATCCTGTTGCTATCGGCCACATTGCGAATATTGTCTTTCCGCTTTAGCGCTTCCTACTCTACGCTGTCCAGTTTTGGGCTCCACTCAAGAACACGTATATCTCAACGGTCATCGGTTATACATGCTACAGTTGCCAGCCCATTGTCACTTTTAGGCACAATGAGGGCGTTCGGTACAAACCCATACGTCACTGTTAGTCAATGCCTATTATTATCATTTAATGTTTTAAGGGGAAACTAGTATTATTATTACTCAATAGTTTACTTCCATTTTATAGTACGCTGTGTTTCAGTGCATGTAGTGCGCGCGTACTGAAACGAACTCGCGCGTTGAGTGTTAGTCATTGTTGGTCGTCGGCTTCTGTTTCAATTTGAAAGGTAAATAAATTGTTTTCATTCATGTTTTTTAGAATTAGCGTACTGTTTCTTTTGGTTGGCAGAATAGCTCGTAGTGATTATCCGGCGATGTTGCAAAAGCTAATAAGGTGTTGTCAAGACTAAAGGCTCCTGGAAACAGACGCCACACAAAGGCACCGCGTGTCGCGTGACGAGTGGTGCCTTTCTGTCGCGCGCGATTCGCGTCGCGAGTCGCGCCTGTTTGGTAGAGCCTTAATAGGACTATGCATTGCAACATCCACTTGGTATGATTATAAATTCATTAGTTTTGAAAATATGCCATGAGGTGATGATAAATCGTAATTAGGACTGTAGCGATGTCACGACGCAAGCGGGTGGGGAGTAATGTAGCGACGTCGGAACTCTGCATGCTGCTGGCGCATTTTTGTTTATTCTTTTTACTTTTTTAAAATACAGGGTCAAATTAAATTAGCTAGCGAAACTCAGCAGACGTGATGGGTATCGATATATGAATACTACAAAATAATAATAAAAAAGATTTGATGATTTTGTTTGGGTCAACGACTGCTGGTAGTGTTGTTACCTACTTGAAGTATGAGTTGAGAAAAACTGTTTTATTATATTTCGATATCGATACCCATCACGTCTGTGAAGTATACATGCACACAAAAAACGGATTATTAAACTGATATTTCAACTGACTACACTTACACTAACTACGGTTGACGACCCCCAAAAAAAAAAAACTCATCAAATTATGTAATTTATTTTTTGCTCGATCATGATTAGATATCGATACTCATCAAGTCTGCAGTTTCGCTAGCTAATTTAATTTGAACCTGTATATGTATGTATAATTTGACTTGAGGTAATAGAACTTCTACTGGTAGAGTCAGGGTAAGCAATTGGAACGAGGTCGACCTTTGATTTAATTTACAAACAATACGCCCTCATTTCAACATGATATTGTTTACTATTACCATCATCATCATCATCACTCTCCTGTCCTTATCTCAATATATTTGGTGTCGGCGCAACATTTCTTTTTTACCATACTTCTCTATTCGTCGGCATCTCGGTAGTTACCCCCTTTCTAGCCATATCATCTTTCACACAGTCCATCCATCGTTTCTTTGCTCTTCCCTTACTCTTATCATCATCATCATCCACAGCCCGTTTTCACCCTCTGCTGAGCATAGGCCTCTCTTTTCATGTGCCAATCCCCACGTTCCTGTACCAACCTCATCCAGGTTCTACCCGCGGTGGTAACAATGTCGTCTGCCCATCTCGCCGCCGGACGACCGACACTTCGTCTTCCAGTCCTTGGACGCCACTCGCCACTGCCTTACTCCACCTGTCATCACTGCGCCTTGCCAGATGTCCTGCCCAACACCATTTAAGTTCCATAACTCGTTTTCCGATACCGAAAACTTTTGTTCGTCTTCGGATCTCGACGTTGGGAACTCGGTCTATCAATCTTATGCCGAGCATGGAACGCTCCATGGCCCTCTGTGCAACTCTCACCCTGTACACCGCCTCTTGCGTGAGCGTCTACTCTTATAGCCCAACTTACTATAAACACATATTATGTAGTTAGTAACTTGTGATTTTCTGAGTTCCAGTAGGAATAAGCTAGTTTAAACCGTCATCCATGCTGTCACTAGGTTACTGCATGGATGACGGTTTTAAACTGTGGTGTAGTAAAATAGGTTACAATTGTGATGTGGCGTTTGCGTTTTCTGTAGTTTCTGCCTACCCCCATGGGAAGAAGGCGTGAGTTTATGTATGTATGTGACGTTTGCGTAATGCATACTTCAATTTCCTAGGCCTTCGTATCAACAATTTTATTACTTTTAGAAATATCTAGATGTTTTTATAACTATTGACTGAGAATGGTTTTTGTTGATGTAGTAATGCTATTGTTGTAATTTGAATCTATAGGTACATCTAGGTATACAAATAATTAAAATTGAAGTGTCTGTTTGTAATGTCAAAATAACAGCTTTTTACTAAATGCACATTAAAGTATGTACTTATAACAAAAAACAATTTTAAATTTTTTTGTCTGTGTCTGTTTGATCCGGCTAATCTTCGAAACGTCTGGACCGATTTTGACGAGACTTTACTGGCAGATAGCTGATATTATAAGGAGTAACTTAACTGTAATCGACTTTGGCAACTTGTTATAAAAACGGGTACTGTTTAGAAGAAATGACTTGCCTGTTTTAGGAGTAACTTAGGCTACTTTTATTAAAAAAAATAATTAGGGTTCCGCGCAAAAAATTAAAACCCATGAAATTGTGAACAAAAATAATGACTCCGTAAAAACCAGACGGATTTGAAAAAATATTTTTGCATTTGGTAGCTCAATTCTCGAGGATGGTTATAGGCTATTTAACATCACGCTACGACCCTCAGGAGCCGAGCAAAAAGAAAAAAGTATGTAGAACGCTAAGCGAAAACGAAGTAATAGCGCGGGCGGGTACTGAAACGCGGCGGGTCGGGGGACGAGGGAGTTTTATTAAAATGTGTCTGTTATTTTAGTATATTGTGTATCTTACGACTTCCACGCGAACGAAGTACAGCTAGTACCTTATATGATTTGAAGCTTTAAAAACATTCTGGCGTTTCAAAACACCTTAAGAATTTGAATTTCGCGGGCCACCCTGGAGCTTTCACCTTAAACTGAAGGTTCAACCTTATGAAGTACCTAGTATACCGACAAGAAATATGGTCACTTATATAGTTAAATACAGTGGATTTCATTTATTACGACCTTGGTTGTAGCGACCATTTACCTATAGCGACGTTAAATCTAAGTCCCTTGAATTTAAAGCATACTTTAGTACAAAATTCATGTGGCTATAGCGACTTTGGATGTAACGCCGAGTTCGGGTGTAGCGACTGTTTTTAATGAATCATTTGTAACAAATTCCTAGAAATCCCATGCAGATATTGCGACCGGAGTCGGCCGCCAAAGACACAAAGATTTTTTTCTTTCACAAACATTTCTTATCTTTTGTTTACATCCATTGCACACAGATGGTCAGCAAGTGTGGAGACCTTTACCTTTTGTTTATAGATATCAACTAAGTAGGTAGGGGAAGCGTGTACGTTTCGGAGCTTTTATGGTTCAGTTACAAAGTGATATTCTGAGTAGCAACTGGGTTTAGTAAACTTTTGAATAAGTATGGCTGCTAGACGCACATTCACTGTTAAAGAAAAGGCGGAAATCATTTCAAAATTGAAAAACGGTGAAAACAATGCTGATTTGTGCAAAGAGTACAAAGTTTCCCATTCAACAGTATCTACGATGTGGAAAAACCGTGATAAAATATTAGAATGCTTTGAATCCAAATCCTTAAAAATTAAGAAAAACCGCAAACCGACGCATCAAGATATCGAAAATGCCCTTCTAATGTGGTTCAAACCCCAAAGAAGCCAAAACGTACCTTTGAGCGGTCGTCTGCTGCAAGAAAAGGCTAATCAATTTGGCAGACTGTTTGGAAAAATGGATTTTGAGTGTTCGGAAAGCTGGATATACCGATTTCGTCAACGACACGATATTGTAGTAGGCAAAATTTGTGGAGAAGCCGCTAGTGTATCGCAAAGTGACTGTGACAACTGGCTAAAAACAGTTTTCCCAAAATTGACTGAAGGTTATACTGATAGCCAAATATGGAACGCTGACGAGACAGGTTTGTTTTTTAAGTTAACTCCTGACAAAACCTTGAAATTTAAAGGGGAAAAGTGCGTTGGTGGAAAATTATCAAAAGATAGAATCACCGTGCTTGTTGCATCAAGTATGGCAGTGGAAAAAAGAAAATTATTGGTCATAGGCAAGGCAAAAAAACCCAGATGTTTCAAAAATGTTAAATCTTTGCCAGTTGATTACGAAGCAAACAAAAAGGCCTGGATGACTTCAGAGATTTTCGAAAAAGTTCTACGCAAATGGGACTCCCAGTTAAGAAATAACAAAAAGAAGGTCATTTTATTTATTGACAATTGCCCAGCTCATCCTAAAATAGAGAATTTGACCAACATAAAACTGGCATTTTTACCACCAAACACTACATCAGTGATTCAACCGATTGATCAAGGGATAATTAAAACCCTCAAAAGTCATTATAGGAAGATTTTAGTACAGAAAATGATGAACGACATTGAAAACTCGGCAGGCCCGTTTTCCGTTAATATTTTAGATGCCATTGAAATGGTAACTACGGCATGGGCTCGGGTGACTCCAGATACGATCAAAAAGTGTTTTCTACACGCTGGGTTCCGTAAATCTTCGGCTATCACAACAATTGACGACGACTCCGATGATGAATTGGACATACCATTGGCACAACTGACTACAGTATCATCATGCGGAACAAATGTTGCGGACTGGGCAACATATGTTGATATTGACAGTCAACTTATCACTACTAGCGATTTGTCCGATAGTGAAATTGTTGAAACTGTTGTTCCATCACATACGACGCAAGATGAGGAAAATGAGGAGGAAGAAGAAGATTGCAAGGAAGGTGAGATTCCTACAACTAAGGATGTGTTAGGTGTTGTAACAAAGCTTAAAAGATACTGTTTATTTGGTGATGGAAAGGATATTATAGATATTGAAGAAGTAATGAAAATAGAATACACCCTACAGCGTACACTAGCACAAAAAAATAAATTGAAGCAAACTAATATTACACATTTTTTTAAATGTACCGGTGAATAACTATGTGTGCAAATATTTTCAATAATAAATGAATATAAACTACACATGTGTACGTGTCTGTATCTCTTTACCTTTGCCTGTAACGACTTCCGGATATAACGACGAAAATAGAGTGGTCCCTTCATTGTCGTTATACCCGAAATCCACTGTATTAGATAAAATACAGCATGCTCAGTCCTGCACACGTAGCATGACCACCGTAGAAACGGGTTTTGTCGAAGGAAGAATAGACAAAATGACAGATTGTAGAAAGATTTCTAACGTCTAAGCATGACGATGTGTCATTTTATCTAGATTCTTCCGTCGACAAAACCCATTTTTATGGTTGTCCTGCTACGCGTGCTGTAGACGATTTGATCTCAGATGTTTCCCTATCTCGTCTCCCAATCTGTTTACCAAAAAAGACCTTCAGATAGAGTTTATTAATAAATTACTAGCCAAAAACAAATCCGCCAACACTTACTAAAACTTGGTAATTTATAGCACATAACGTAAACTGTTGATGGCTCTGACAAATATTGTGAAAACAGCGCAACACATGTTACGGTTCCGGGAAACATCAAGAAGTTTACATCATTTAGTAGCAACAGATTTTTTTTTACAAAGGTGGCAAACACTAGAATTTTTGGCACTGAGCTGCAAAATTTTGTAGCACATGCAATTTTAGAAGTAATAGTCTAACAAGAGATAGTGCTTAAACACATTCAAGAAATTTAATGAGTAATCTGAAACGAATACGCTTGTGGAAATAGAGAACAGTAATATTGTACTAGATTTATGTCAATTAACATAAGTTTTGTTGAATACAGTCAAACCTGGATGAGCGAGAATTCAAGGTACCGGAATATTTTTCTCGCTTAAGTAGGATTTTCACTTAACCAAGTTTCTCTCATATGGGGTAAGCGCTAAGGTAGCCCGCGAAATTAGTTTTTTTTTTACGATTTTTGCAATTTGCAGCTCAGTGTATGTTAATTACCGCTGAAGTGCTTGAATACTTGAGATGTCACAATCTGTCAAGTCTCGGGCGGAATTCCCGCGGCGCGACATGTTTATGACCTTGCTCACAAAAAATGGTCCACTGATGTTTCAATTGGCTCTTGGCACTTATTGTAAACTGTTTTGGGTTCTTGAATAAACATACCAAACTATAAATTCTAAACTATACTCGTATTACGAGAGATGTATTTATAAACAAAATATGATTACAACAGAGTATGGCCAAAAGTGTCGTATGTTTACGTAACATTATTTGCTCAAACAAAATGGTATCTATAAATAAATAAAAATAAAAATATTATCTAAAACGATGTAATAACTACTTATAAATGAATATTTATCCACTTACCGTCGATTAGACACGAAAACACTTTATTTTCAATAAAAAAACACACGGAGATATCAGTCGCGCCAAATGTCATTGTCAAAACGTCACTTTTAACTTTTTTTTTTCAACGTTCCAAACAAAATATTAAGTATGATTCGCAATCGTAACAAATATGTACTTACATAATTATAATAATTAGAATCAGTAATACAACTCCTTAATAATCCTCAAATGTCAAGATTTCATGAAATAGTCATTCAATAAGATGACTTGGCCTTAGAGAGTTGTTTTGATGATTTTAATGATTACATTCTGTTAATACATATTTGTTACGGTCGCGAATCATATTTTAATCAACATACAATCTAATACTGACAGAGGTGCATGATCGGTTTTTCTCACTTACAAAGGTATAAAAAAATTACAAATACGCTTAACCATAGAAATATAAAAAACAGTGCAACTTCTTTCTTATATCTATGCGCTTAACTCTCGCTTAAAGAGTTCTAGAGTCAGTGGCAGTCTCAGCATAAGAGGTCCAAGTATGAAGAAGCGACTCTCTCATACAGAGGTTTCTGTTTCTCACTTGTAGAGTTTTCTCGTTCACCCAGGTTTGATCGCGTTTTGTGCTGCATGTCATATGACTTTTGTGCTTAAAAGTGTTGTACTCAAAGATTTTTTTTTTGTTCACAGGTATGTGTTGGACGGTGCATGATAAACTTCAAACGTATGTTCAAGCCTCTTATTATTTGCTTGTGGAGAGGATGTAGCAACTTTTTTACTGAAAAACCTACAGCGGTTGTTCGGTTAAAGTAAGGTTTTCCTGTCACTGAAACGGTATTTATGAAAGAAAGTTGGTGGGTTTTCCTAGAGAACGTTTTTTGACACCGTAAAGTCAAACTCCGCTTCTATCATTTCCATGACAGGCGTCATTGCGACCATTATGTGGTGGCCACCGCTTTTCTAGAAAACCGTAGCTATGAAGATGGGCAAAAGCATTTTCCCGTGTTCAAAGTAAGAACATACTTCGCGCACTAATCGAGTAATCGTTCAAGTGTGGGTTGTGTTTGACAATAAAAATGGAATTGGGCTAAATCCCTCTGTCGCCTTTAATGACAATGTCTAGACAGGTGGGGTATGCTCATTATTCAACGAACGCTAATCATTTCAGATGAACCTGCATCATTAGTTTACTTTATAGATAACATCTGATTTTTATACAGCTGAACGCTCTTACATATTTATGATTTTGGGTGGAACTGGAGATTGAATCCATAACAAAAAATCTGCCTGCCATTTCACAACTATGTTGGGGTTGGCTTCCAGTCTAACCGGATGCAGCTGCATACCAGTTTGTTACATCTATCGATTGCCTATTTGAACTCCGCAACCCGGTTACTGGGTAACACGATACCCCTTGGTAAGACTGGTTGTCAGACTTTTTGACTTCTGACTACTCATAACGTCAATGATCTACGAATGACACCGGGACCAATGGCTTAACATGCTTTCCGAGGCACGGAGGGTCTCGATATGTAATGGATGGTCACCCATCCACGAACCGACCACGGTAAGCGTAGCTTAAACTCTGATCGACCCGTGTGGCTGTTATTATTTAGCCATGAGCCCTGAATCCATAACAGCTGATTAATAATTTGTCGCTGAAAGTTGCCAAAGATTCAATTTTTCCTTGTTATCTCCATCAAAACATTACTTAACATGCTCAAGTAGTGCTTTACATCAGTAAAAGACACCAGATCCCGTTATTTTATGAACGTTCAGTCTGATCTCAGTCTCAATATGTCAAAAATACCTATAATTTCCCTACACTTTTGACAAGTTTTGGACATGGATTGTCGCTGAGATGAGATTGCGAACGATTGATTGATTTTGAACGTTTAATTACGGGAATCGGGCTTCAGGTTAACCAGTGTCAATCAAGTGTTTACACTGCAATATTGGCAATTGATGGCCAACATTGTTGCCAAGGCTGCACGTGACGATTCACTTTGACCTTGGCAGACGTGTGAATCGATTGAATAGCTGTTTTATGTATTATTGGTATACAACGATTACCATTGTGCGGTTTGATAAGTTGGAAATGGAAGGCGGTTTGAAAAACTACGCCATCTTGGATTCTAGAGTTTTGTTTTCTTTTTTAGTCTGGGCCAATAGAAAGATTTTTTGATGTCCAAAAAGTTACAGTGTCTGTCTATAATGTTGGGCAGTTGCGACAAATACAAATACAATACAAATACAAATAAGATTTATTTCTCTCAAAAAGGTACAGACATTGGTTCGTGACATATTATTTCCATCAAATTTGTAACCTTTGTGAGAGCTGGAGTCTGTAGCGGGTTCGGGACCTGTATGACAGATCTCCAGGCTCTCACCCTCTTAAAACAATACTATTAAGCACTAGGTAATTTGTAAACATCAAAGCAAGCCCATGTCCAGCAGTAGATAACGAAAGGCTTGTCCAGATTGTTAAATTGTCTGACGATACATGTATATTCGTATTTTGCACTTTCTTCCACCAATCTTCATATTCCTTGTTTCTAAAAGTGGGTAAAAATTTAAAAATATATGCTATGATTACTGGAAAGAATATTTTAATAAACGATCATTAGAGAAAGGTTTATGGTATAAAACCATACAGTGTGAACCTCTTCGCGTGCCCTGGTTCATGAATAGTGATGTTAGTAGAAAATTGATTGTTACTGCTCTTGACTCAGATCTGGACACATTCCATGCAAAAAATTTGCCTTCATGATGAAGAAAATAGCTTCACCCAATTGTGAAGAATGTGAAGTTGTCGAGGACCTACAACATTTATTGATGGAATGTGTCCAATTTGAGTCCAGTAGAAATAATTTAATAAGGTTCCATACATTTCTATCCCAACCAAATGGTGACGATGCGAAGTGTTTGTTCAAATTCATGGCCCACGTCTTGTGAAAGTACAATTGTTTAGGATACGATGGGACTGATATACGCTATGCGTAAAAGCCCCTATAAACAAATAAAGAAAGAAAAAAAAAAGCGGGTATACTCAAATCTCATCTGAACTTCATCATACGTTGTCGATATAGTTTGACCTACCAATCACAATGACAACAGCTAACTCTATAACAAGAGATTTAACTGCAATTTAAGTGGTTGATCTAGGGCCGCAGCCGCACTACTAATGCTCGGTTCCTATAAACAAAAACGAATCTATTGCTACATTACCCATGGTAGTTTTTTTATTGCCAAACTTGGCATACAAATAGATTCGTAAGCTTATTTTACCTGTGATAGTAACTTCCATAAGGAGGGTCTGCTTTGCAAAGCTTCATTGAGGTCTTTGCTTCATTATTGGTAAAGATAAAAGAGTCTTAATTTTAACCGATACCGGTCCGTAAATTATAGGATTCGGCCATAAGGCGACTGCAACGAGACGGCGATTTCGTGAAAACAAACTCATCGTACTAATATTATGGATGGATGGATGTTTGTTACTCTTCACGCAATAAATGACTATTGAACGGATTTGGATGAAACTAGGCACACGGATAGTTTATAACCTGGATTAACACATAGGATACCTTTTATCCCGATATCGGAAGCGAAACCGCGGTGCACTGCAGTGGCGAAGCCTTCATACAACCCGATTCCTATCGGCTTCCCTTCGGAAGCACCACTCTTCTTAATGTCTACTATTGCCAAATAATTTATACCTGTGTGTGTAACTGTGTATCACATCAGATTATATATATATATTTAATACCAGTTTAATACAGTCATTATAAGATTAAAATCATTACAAAAATGCCTAAATTTTTTTTTGTCGTGAGTTTATGAGAAATGAACAATTTTTTCTTCGGCTTCCCTCTTATGATAATTGTAGCTGCGCCACTGGTGCGCTGCTAGTATAAATATAATGTCGGTGGCCACACTGCAGAAGTGATAATTTGTTCATAGGTCGCAGTCGCCTTAGCAGTGCGGCCGCTGCCTAAGAATACTGTCTAAAAGTTACTAGCTGCAAGAGAGACTACCTACCGTTTATTATTAACCCTATGGTCTCCACTAGAACGTGACAATATGACACGTCATATTCTAAGAAAATCACATTCATTCTGGCTACCTCCACATCTTACTAGGTCCAGACATCAAACGAGTTTTACGAACTTGGTCGCGTGACCTGACGACGAGCGACTGTTTGTCCTCTGTTCCTTGAGTAACTGGTTTTTGTTTAACATTTATTTGTCTTCTAAGTCAGTTGCGTGTTCCTTCCTTATGTTGCTTATGTTTATAAATTGTTGTCTGTTGAAATTGGGCATCTAAATTCAACCTTGGTTTCCTTGGTAACCGGCATCCTACTGTCACCTGTGGTCCTGCCCTTACTTTATACCGTTTTGGAGAGATTGGTCAGACTTACAATTCTTAACTATCGCTATTTGTGGAGAATTTAATATGCACCCACATCATCATCATCCCGCCCTTGTCCCATGTTACTTGGGGTCGGCGCAAGCGCAACAAGTTTTCTTCTTCCATTCTCCCCTGTCAAACGTCACGCTATCATTCACTCCCTTTTGTTTCATATCATCTCTCACACAATCCATCCATCTTTTCTTTGGCCTTGTCCTCCCTCTCCATCCATCAACATTAATATGCACTCACAATAGCAATCAAATTTTCAATGTGGCAATATATTTCCTCAAAACGTAGATTCAAACGTAAACTTAACGTGTAATCGTAGACACTACCGTCCAAAAGTTTGGAAGCAGCAAGGTAAAATCAAATAAAACAAAAATGTATGTATTTATAAAAAATTAAAATATAAACCAAAACTAATTCAAGCAGAACAAAAATTTTACATATAATATAAAATTAAATTAAATTTTAGCTTCATCAAAGTGTCTTCCTTTTCCTTTATTAGCTTCTCGCATATTCTAGGCATTCTATTAAGTTATTAATTAAAATAATCTTCATCTAATTTGTTCCATTCGCTTTCTAATAGCTTCCACAAATGTTCTGAGCTCGTAGGAGAACGATTTTTCACCCTTCTATCGAGTTCATCCCAAACAAGCTCAATGGGAGAAAGGTCAGGTGATTGAGATGGCCATTGCATGATGTTTAAGATTTTTTCATCTTTTTTCTGGTTCAAAAAGGTCTGGCGCAGTTTAGAAGAATGCTTAGGATCATTATTCTGTTGGAAAATGAATCCAGGATCAATAAGATTTAGTCCACTGGGAATTTTCAAGTAACCGTCCTTATTTACTTTTCCGGTTATCCTCACAAGATTTCCGGGTTTATTGTTGCCAAAATACCCCCAAACTATGACATTACCTCCACCATGTTTGATAATAGGCACAGTACATGCCTCTGAAGCTCTATCATCTTTTGACCGGCATACAAACACCTGTCTATTGGATCCGACAATCTGAAACTTTGATTCGTCACTCCAAAGGACATTTTTTTTCCCATTGCTCTATTATCCAGTTTTGGTGCGCGTTTGCCCATTCTAGTCTATTTTTCTTATGTTGAATTGTTAGTTTTGGTGTTTTAGCTGCAACACATCCTCTTAGTCCCGCAGACAATAAACGTCTTTTAACAGTTGTTTTTGAAACGGGTGTTTCTCGCGTTTCATTCAGAGCTGCGGTGATTTGTAGTACAATTAAGCGTCGATTCCGTTTAGAGAGAATCTTGATGAAGTTGTCTTCTTGCCTTGTTGTGGATTTGGGCCTACCAGATCTCTTTCTATCTTCATTTTTCCGTTTCTCGTTTTCTTACAAGGGTATAGTGGACACCTTTACGAGAGATTCCGAGCCTTTCTGTGATTTGACGTTCCTTCCTCACGTAGAGTACAAATAGCGCTTCTCTGTTCGAGTGTAATTTGCTTCCGTTTTGCCATTTTCTGAAGAAAAAATAAGGTCAAAGGAGTCGTCGATATAAATAAAACCATACCATTGCAACAATAAAGTACCCGACGGATTAAGTCATAAAAGACGTGCTTCGTCAAAACTAAGGAGTTAATTAAAACTTCATGAATGTGGAATAACAATCCTTTATTTTTATTTAAACAATCGTAAAAGCTTATAAAACGATAGTTTATTGCTAATTTTTGCCGCCTATAGTCGGTATTCATTTGTTTTGTTTGAAGACAGGTGTGCTTCCAAACTTTTGGACGGTAGTGTACGTAGTAACACCATGTTTGTGGTTAGACGACGATGTGTTTGAAATGCGTCGCTTCGTATTCCAGCATTAATTTTCAGTGCAAATGTAAACAGTGCTCGTAAGTACATCCTAATAAGGTGTGGAATGCCCTCGTTAGCGTTCATTCGCTGAATATTTTCATGTGCTGCATTGACGATACTGTGGGACTGTAATGGGGTGCGTGCCTCCATTTTTATGTTGCTAATTCGCATAATGGCGCTTCTGCGATAATTGTCAGTTGACAATTGATGGTGATGAGTTTTTCTGTAGATTGTTTGGATAGGAATTAGATTTGAAGAGCAAAGGCTCTCGCACGCAGATGCGACTCGTCGTGTCGCAGAGCTACTACGAAACATTGTGATTCCTTCTTGAATCCTTGCGTCTGTGCGTAGTCGCGCGCGACTTATTACAGCGATGGATTATCGAAGTCGTGTTGAAAAGTCGCGTCGAGTGTGGGAGCCTCAAAACAAACACAACTGTTCTTAATTATTTAATTAAGAAACTGGGTCTAATACATTACAACTGTAAATACTAAAGTTTAAATTAAATTCGGAGGAATTGAGTTTTTGCCAAAATGAACTCGTATAAATCTTGAATCTTCCTCAATAAATAAAATACTCGGTGAAATCGCACTGAAAAGCCTGTCTACAAATCGATTTACACCCAAGGCTATACAGATTGACATTATTAGGTTGACAGACACTTCTCGTATTGCAGTAGTTACCTGCTTTATCCGCTCTTTTATAGATATCTACCTACCTGTCAGAGGCGAAGCGCGCTAACAACTCCATTCCTACCGGCTTCCCTTTAGAGGATCGGAAGAGTAACTTCAACTACCACCATTGAAAAATAGCACATTCAGTAATGTCTACGATTGCCAAGTAATATATGTATATTCCAACAACAACACAAATTGTTCTAAATAAGCCGGCACCACAACGTGATAATCGTATTTGTATGACTGTTTATAACTAAACAATTTCTTCTTCGGCTTCCCTCCTACGAAATGCCAAGCCTCGCCACTGCTACCTGTTTATTTTTAATCTATTTGTCAGTTCTAATAAAGATGAAATGGCTATAAAAGGGTTGAATTTTATAGAGTTTGGCAGTATTTGTTTCAATTCCATTTGGAATTATTACAAAACAAGGTTTTTCTTCTGACATGATTTAAAGTTTAAACCTTCGAGCCAGTTATGGTAATAAGATTGTAACAGTAATTGAAATACAGTACTTAAGAGGACTACATGACCTAAACGCAAGTTTTATAATGCGTAAAAATATATGATATTCTTCAGGATATATGCTAGTTAGCAGTTGTTCAGTCCTCATAAACTCGGACAAAAAACTGTAGGTTTTTAATCTTATGATGTATTAAACTGGTATTAAATATAATTATGTAATGTGATGTGATACACAGTTTCACACACAGGTGTACTATATTATTTGGCAATAGTAGACATTAAGAAGAGTGGTTATTCCGTAGGGAAGCCGATACGAATCGGGTTGTATGAAGGCTACGCCCCTGCTAGTTAGATAGTGTGTTGAAAACATATTACAACTAGTTTGATACGATACAAAAAATCACGAAGATACCTCTAAAAAATTCTTTTAACGTTTAAAATCCATACTAAAATATACATGCAATCGTTTTGATTTTTTGACAGATTATTCTACAAGCAACATATTCACGTAATAGTCTTTTAATTTTTTAGTCCAATCGTTATATTTTTTGTAAATAGATAATTGCTTCATATTTTGCAAAAAATTACCAGCGTTGTGTCATCTCGCTTCTCTTTCTTTTCTATGCGGTTCGACAGTGACCGTGCTTTAGGTCCTGTAGTCCCTTTAATAAAAAACTGACAAATTAGTACTGGGGGCCAACCACCGCCTCTTAAAGCAGTATTATTTTAATGTTACTTCAGTGTGACAAAGAGATGAAGCTATACAGGACGTCTAGCTCCATCTCTTTCCCACACTGAAGTAACATTAAAATAATACTGCTTTAAGAGGTGGTAGTCTAGCTCCTGTACTAAGTTGTCAGTTTTGTATAAAGGACTTTACCGTAGTCGAAATAAAGTTTGAAATTCAAAAATAGCTCCATGTTTAAAACCTGCCGGTCACTTCACCAAAAGTTTTCACAATGAGAATTTTACAAAATAGACCGGTTGGTTCGGTAGATATATAACATAATATTTATGTTTGGTTGTTTTGTAATTTTTTGTAATAATACAGATATAATACAATATACAATCTAACACTAGGGCCGTGGGGTCCGAGTGCTCATCGAGTATTTCGAGACATCTCCAAGCGATTGGTCGACTCTTCGCGTGACCAGAGGGCTGGCCAATTTTTAGCCATATTTTTTTTAAATTTTTTTATTTTTAGGTTAAAGAATCAGCATTGCCATCCAACGTGGCAACGCTGCCAGCCTTTTGGGCACTTTTCCCACTGACAGCTATGCGGACGAATTTTTTGTTGCCCAATGAGCTCTCCCTTTTTTCTTTTTTTCCCTGTATTCTCGTACTACATAATATATATATATATTATAGTGTTATATTGTATTTTAAGATTTGATGCGTAACACACTATCATTACAATCCGAATGATTTTGAAGCATATTGCTAATCCATTGCTTCATATGCTCGAAAAATGTGTCTGCTCAACAACGTAAATAACGCAATGAATGTTGTTGAACTGTCAAAATGAAACCGATTCCTACTGTAAAATAATGTGTTGCAGGTTGAAAAAAACGTTGAAGTAATAAAAGACAATGGAGAGTCTGGACGGACGAGGAACCGCATCCGGCGCCCGCACAATGACTAATACACATTGCACGAAATAATAACCGACTTGTGCCTTGCCATTTTTAGGACAAGGAACCCTTTTGTTGTAGTATAGTCATAGTGCTTATTAATAGCCCAGCTGGAGTTGTATGTTGCAGGTGTTTCGATGTTTAGATTTTTGTGTTTCCGACTCGTAATTTGATATTTTTTTTAACGATGATTATCCGATTTTTTGTCGTCTTTAATTTAGACTTCAATTATCTTCTTTGTATGTGCTATATCCTGACCATCCTTAAGTTGTGGCATTTAACTTTCTCTCTAAAATTTTTCGATGATTTCTCCTGACATATTTTTGTTGTAGCAGCATTATCTTTCTGGATTGAGAGCTTTATACTGGACTTCTATAACTGTTCCATTTAATTTCTCTTTGAACTGTGCGATAAAACTCTACTTTTTATTTTCTTATACCGAGAACGAGAACAATTCGTTAAATATTTCTTTGTATCTTCATCTTGACTTAGATGCGTTTACGGAAGATTGGCAGGAGAAGGCAACACACAAGGAACAGTGGAATGTTATGGGGATACATTTGCTCAGCAGTGGGACAATACAGGCTGATAAAAAAGTGTGTGTGTCAGCTCCGACGCACGACTGGAGTTTACTCCGTGAAAGGTGCGCAAGGTACGTTCCGCAGAAAAACGTAACGCTTTTGAGTTAACGCTAGTATTAATTTCAGTCCTCATATTTCCGTACCGGGGGCCTTATATGAAAATCGGTTCTTAAGGAGTAAATTAAAAAAAAAAAATCTCAAGTTTACCGTAGCGATATTATCATATTACACTTCAACTTTTTGTTCCATTCCTCGTTTGTTCCACTCTCTCAAAATATGCCTGTTATTTCAACTCAATGAAAGTCAAATATTTTATTTCACATAAACCTACATAAGCACTTATGAAACGTCATACATAACCGCAAACAACGGTTTTCCTCTTGTATCAGAGATTTTTATAACACATGATAAGGAGATACTTAATTTATTCGCATTCACAGTCTCGTAGGTGGTTCTAAACCTACGATTTGAACGTTCCAAAACGTTCCTTATATGCCGTTATAGAACAGTTGTAAACAAGGCAAGCCCTTAAGTCGGCCTAAATGTTTCGCGAGGGAGAAAGCTGCTAAGAAATGACGTCACGAGATGTTCGCTGTAAAATACCCACGCTCCAGTAAAAAGGTTTCTTTCAGAATATACTTTCGAAGTAGGAAAAGTTTCTTCTTCAGATTATGGTTCTTTTGTACTAGGTTTTATGGGAATTTGTGGTGTATGGCCAGTGCCCAGTGCCCAGTGCCTTGAGAAATATGTGAAGCAATTGATTTTCGGGCTTGGATTCATTGCTATTATGTTTATATACCTGAGTTGTTTTATTGTTGATTATTTTCCGGTGTGTTGGTTTTTTTCTTGTGACTATTATTTTATGGGCGATTTAATCAAGATTTTCATCTCACATCAGATTCTTGGATTAGTCTTGCCCACTGTCGGTCTATCATACCATGGGCGTAGGCAGAAACTACAGAACGCCACCTGCTACGATCCTTACATACTCCTTTCGCCTCGTTTACGTTTATACATCCGGGGGCCAACCACCACCTCTTAAAGCAGTATAATTTTAATGTTACTTCAGTGTAAGAAAGAGATGGAGCTATACAGGAAGTCTAGCTCCATCTCTTTTCCACACTCAAGTAAGATTAAAATAATACTGCTTTAAGAGGTGGTGGTCTAGCTCCTGGTCATACACGCACGCTGGTTGCGAGTACTACGCATCTGACCTTTCTGAAGAACATCACCAATAATGTCACCCTTCAAATTTTGTTGGTCGCCTTTCATTCATCCTCTCAACATGCCCAAACCATCTATGTATACTCTTTTAAATTTTTGGCAAGTCTGGTACTTCACTTATCCACCAACCCGCACTGGGCCCGTTTGTAGACAACGGCTTACTTCCTTTTATAGAAAGAAGGATTCTGGATTTTGGATTCCCAGCAGTTGGAACATTATACAACATGTCCCGGAATCATCGCACAACCTCTTAAGGGGTCATTGTACTCATCGTTATGAACAAAAATCTGCTGTTCCCTACATTTTGACGAGTTATGCGCGAACATAAATGTAGGGATCAGCTGATTTTTTTTTCGCGATTTCAGGTTTGGTCCCATAGTAAAAATTATTAAGAGGTTGTGCGTTAATTCCCGGACATGTTGTAGACTGATTATGTTACTTAACTATTAAAAACTTTTGACATTTGTTATATCATTTTGCGTAATACAATAATTATTTTTTCTTTATCGTTATCGAGTATTAGCAATTGGACTCGTATCATCAATCATATCGGGTCTGATGGCGTCAAAGATTGTCATGTTACGTTGTATACCGGAAAAAAATCGATGGTTGACATTAAACTCTTCTAATGATTTTTTTCTGATAGGATATTTTTTTTTTGTAAGTATACGTCCTGTATTATACGAGGTTTTTTAAGTTCGCGGAATTGAGGGTAAGAAATGGAAATAAACATACAAATTTATTTTTCCTTTTCAATATATAAATATTGAATTAACTTACGTATCGAAAAAAAATCAGCTGTTCCGTACATTTTGACGAGTTATGCAAACATAAATTTAATGTAGAGAACAGCAGATATTTTTTCGCTCTATGAACATCGAGTACAAAGCCCAAACTGCGGTCAAGAAACTGGGCATCCTAAATAGGGTGAAGCGATACTTTACGCCTGGACAGCTTTTAACTCTCTACAAAGCGCAAGTCCGATCCTGCATGGAGTATTGCAGCCACATTTGGGATGGCTCAGCTAAATACCAACTTGCCGCGCTTGACTCGGTGGAACGCAGAGCTAAGAGGCTCATTGGTGACATAAGACTGGTGGATGCCAAGCTTCACAGTTTGGCTTATCGCCGCAAGGTTGCCTACTTGTTGGTCTTCTACAAATTATACTTCGGTGAGTGTGCTCAAGAACTCCACGACCTCATTCCGCTGGCCACCTTCTACCATCGGACATCTAGATGCACTGCAGGTTACCATCCCGACCTAGTTGCTATTCCACCAATTCGCACTAAGCGTTTCCAAATGTCTTTTGTGATGCGCACAGCAAAGGAATGGAACTCTCTGCCTGCGTCTGTGTTTCCGAACGCATACAACCCCGATCTCTTCAAAGTGAGAGTGAACAGGCTTCTTCAGGGTAAGCTCGCTCGATCGTCGACTTTGTCTCTGTCATCTCTGACCTAGACTAGAGTCAAGAATAAACCTATCTCAAATAAAAAAAAAAGAAAAGAGGTTGGTCCCATAGTAAAAGTTGTTCATAATGATGAGTACCTACAATGACCCCTTAAGAGGTTGTGCGTTGTTTAAATTACACATAGATAGATACATATGAAATCACATATTATTTTTTTATGGAACGAGTACTAGGAACTACATAATTAGCCCTAGAGTTATCGATGCAGCGGCTGCACTGGGCACTATTTTTATTAACTGCTGTGCTGGTCAGTTTTTATTGTAATTTATCTACATCATTATGAATAATTTAGTTTGTTATTGAGCTTGAAATAAGATTTTAAGATTAATAATAACCTAGTTTTGATATGCTTCTTGGAGTTCTTGGTACTTTGTTGAACTGCGTCTGAATGGTCCGAATAAATAGTTTTTTTTTTAAAGAAAACAAATGACATAACCATCTATGAACACCCGCGAACGTTCCCGGTCGCCCACTTTTCGCCTTTATTCCCTTAGTAATAAGGTTAAATATTATAAATAGAAGTCACTTTTCGAGTCTGTCTGTGTGACCGCGTTGCTCTACGAAACTACATTTTTCAACCTAATTTAATGAATTTATTCTGGGAGGTATAATACATTAATTAACTTAGATATAATTAAGAAATCTTTATGTTTTCTCAAGCCGTATGAACCGTGCAAAGCACTCTAGTATTGTGTAGATAACAAGTTATTCTCAACAACATTAAACAGTAATTTATTTTTAAAACCAGTGCACTGATCGTTCTCATATATCAAAGACTAGCTTCTGCCCGCGACTTCGACCCTCGACCCACCCCGTCACATCGCATCGCCCGCCCGCGCTAAACTTCGTTCTCGCTTAGCGTTCTTTCCGACTTTTTTCATTTTGCTCAGCTTTCTAAGGGTCATAGCGTGATGTTTAATAGCCTATAACCTTTCTCAAGAATTGGGCTATCAAATGCAAAAAGAATTTTTCAAATCCGACGGGAAGTTCCAGAGATTACCCCCTACATACAAACTTACAAACAAACAAAGTTTCCGTCTTTATGATATTAGTATAGAAAAACAAGGATCCTAGCATACAAGTGGCTGTATATCTAGGTTAGACCTACACAGTTAGTACGAGCAACAATCACGCATTCAGCATGGTCTTGCTAACAAGATATCCATCGGCACACATTCTCATGTAAATACTTAATGTTAAGTAAGTGTTAGACTATTTATTTACAAAACGAATAAAAGGTTAGTACCCTTTAAAAGAAAGTTAGACTCCGTAGTGTGACTTTATTTTGACGGAAGCTATTATTACACTGCTAATAAAATTACAACTATATCTATATTAATATTATAAAGAGGTATTTAAAATTTGTGAGTTTGTATGTAGGGGATAATCTTCGGAACTCCTCGACCGATTCCGAAAATTCTTTCACTAATGAGAAGCTGCAGTATCGCATAGTGTCATAGGATATTCACGCGGACGAAGTCGCGGGCTTAAGCTAGTCGGAAATAACAGGAAAAGATGGCTGCATAGTGACTGTAGAGGGTAATTTGTCTTCGTCTTTTAATTAAAGCGATGAAGAGGTGAAATGATTAAGCCAGTAAGCAAGGTTGATAACGAGGGTTTTAGGGACTATCTGGGTTAACAGTTTAATCATCACCACGTCCACGGCTGGACATAGGCCTGGGACCAAGCGTAGCCATATCGACGGCTCCTGTGCTTCTCGCATTCAGCGATAACAGAAGACAACTAAGGACAGAAAGTCCTAACGGTCAGAGTATTCGAATTTTGATTTAAAAGTGTCCGTGGAATTTGTTGCTCGTTCTTCTCCATAGGTAGGTACAGTTTAACAACGTTTATTTTCAGTTCCTTCGTTTATTTAAAAAAAAAACCGAACTTTGCCGAATTAAATGTGTCTGATCCAATAAGGGAGTGACGAAATTAGTGCGTCAATTTATAATAATTTATGTGGGAATATAAATCAATTTCTATTGATCGATAGTCACATTTTATTCGCTATATTTCAGTTTTTCCGAAGACAAAGGATGCGATGGAATCTTTGAACGTTGTCAAACTGTATCTACTACGCTTTGGAATGGATAATTAAAAAGTGCCTGCAATTGGTTTAATTGAAATAAATGCTGAGTTTCGAGTTTGATTTACATAAAATCTCGAGCGCAAGGCTCCAATTTTGCTTCATTTTTATCTCTGCATGTACGCACACCACAAGTACAGCTTTGATTGCGATATATTGTGCGTACATCAGCCAGATGTCGACGACCGGCAAACCAGTTTATTTACCAACATTCACCAATCCAACATGGCTGCTGAAATCATTCGTGATGTCTTGATGCGCAAGAGTGCGTCATTGTTTGTGAAGCTGTCAGTTCTTGTTTAGGCTTCTGTTGATGTAGATTTGTGTTGCTAATCACTCCCAGAATTATCAAATACAATGGTGTCTGTTGATTTTGTTACCTGTTATCCTGTTTTCTCCCTTCGTCACTTCCTTAATTATGAAATTCCATAGCATCTATAAGTATTCTTCTTTTGGAGTCGTGCTTTGCTATTGTGGAACGTAGCTCCACAATGATAGAATTCCCTTCTCTAGCCGTGTTACGCCAGATATTCCTATCTTCAGTAATATGGAGGGTGTATTTATATATTATCAATACTTGGATAGACTTAGCGACAATGCGGTAACTAACAATGCCGAAGTGGTGATCAGTATTCAACTCAGTCCATAGAGTCTTCCAAAAAGGATTGATACCTTTGGCAAGCGGTTGCTGACCGAAGAACAAGGCTTCCAGTTCTTCCAATGATTCATAGAGAATGAATTATATTGGAAATCTAGATCTACACTACAGAGGTTTTAATCAAATTGTCAATAGTAGATATCTTCCCTCCGTTAAGATAACGATGATAAATAAATATAATAAAAAGATTCATGCTGGAGTCGATGATGTCACCAATTATGCACATTTACTCAGAATTTCAGTATTTAATTCATGTAATTAAGAGATTGAACTGTTCATATCTGCACTGGCCTAAGTTATAATGCCAGTGAGACAGGTTACGAAAACACATGATAGCCTTTTGGCCATGTTCCAAAGATTCACGGTTGTTTCAACAAACATGGAGAATTGGTACCAATGATATGAGTATGTCTTCTCGTAGGGCTGTTAGAAGTAGCCAGATATTGGTTGCGCTACTGGCTATAGACCATGGCTTAGAAACTTTCTTCTAATACTATATATTCTTTCTTTTTTTTTTCTAAATACATTGACAGCCGGACGAATGGATCGAAGTTGCGCCCGCGTCCCTTCGGTTGTCTTTACCATAGACAATAGTCTATAGCATGGACAAGTGATGTTTGGAGCGTTGGGCGGTAGTCGATCGTAATAATTATTGAACATACTCGTAGTTACGGTTTTAATTTATTTTTGTTTTTTTATTATTATAAATTATTGTTTCGAGACTCCTCCGTGCCTCGGAAAGCACGTTAAGCCGTTGGTCCCGGCTGTCATTCGTAGATCTTTGACAGTCGTTACGGGTCGTCAGAAGACCGAACGTCTGACAACCAGTCTTACCAAGGGGTATCGTATTACCCATTTACTGGGTTGTGGAGGTCAGATAGGCAGTCGCTCCATGTAAAATACTGGTATTCAGCTGCATCCGGTTAGACTGGAAGCCGACCCCAACATAGTTGGGAAAAGGCTAGGCAGATTGATTGATTGTTTTCTTTATTTTTTATTCCTCTAGTGGGATTTATAATTATATTTCCGTAGGTTTGTCAGTGGCATCAATAAGAATACCAGCGTTGTGGTATTTATTTATTCTTAAATATCGCAGAATTATGCTGAGATAGAAGCCTTTTTGGCCTCGCACAGGTCTTTATTATTGTAATTTTTGTTTTGTTTTGTTTACTTATTCGAAAAAATATGACAATTTTGTTAGTTTTTAATGCTCCTTTTTTATTTCCTGTGCGTGTCCCAAATAAAACATTTTTCTTACTTTCTTCTTCTTTTCGAGTCGATGGATTGGTATTACATAAGTTGAGCCCAGTAATCGCGGCATCATTGGCGTTTTTAGGTCCTCAAAAGTACACTTGCCACACCCACAGGTGGGGCACGGTTTGGTCAGGAGCACCGCACTCGCACTAGAGAAACTCCCTAACTGCGCTAGAGCTAAAAAACCGAGATTAATCTAGCATAGACTTGGATGTCCTAGCTAAAGTTATCTTGTAGACCGATCTTAAAAAGATGCTCTACTTAAAATTAATATCGCGGACGGAGCACTTCTGAACTTGACGTGTCTTTTCCGAAAGTTTCGTCAACTTTTTCTAATAAGCGAACCCTGCTGGGTAGACCAGAGAATAAATACTAAGTATAATGAAGAAATTAACTTACTTTCATAAACTGAGAAAGGACTAGCTGCTGCTTTCTGCCCGGGTTACACAAGGCCAGTTTTCCAAGCTAGGATAGCAAAGAAGTAACACCCTGGCTTGGCGCACGCTAGAGCAGATTACATGATGCTAGGAAATTTTTAGCCAGTGATATAGGCCGTGGAGTGTAATGATCCAATTGGATACTAGCTTCGCCGGTCACACGAGGCTAGTACACAAACCAAGATAGTAAAATCAGTGGGGGGCGCTACTCGTTCAAAAATAGAACCCCATCCTATTAAACTAGCGGACTAGCTTACTATCTTTCTTACTAGCTTACTAGGCCAGAGTGACAAGCTTGCCAGCTTACTAGCACAATCTTGATATCCTAGCTTGAAAAACTGGCCTTGTTTAACCCAGGCATTAATTTTGTTCACGTTCAAACTTTAACCCTGACCCTGCACCCTAATTGCGTAAACACACTATTAATCAGAATCTGAATGATTTTGAAGCAAATTGTTAATCCATTGCTTCATATGATCGGAAAATTTGTCTGCTCAACAACGTAAATAACGCAATGAATGTTGTTGAACTGTGAAAATGAAAACGATTCCTACTGTAAGTGTGTTACGCAAGTGCCCAGCGGGAGTTTGAACTAGCACCTTTAATGTACAGTAGTAGGCAGTATGTTGTCTGTACTTACAGACAACATACTGCTACTACTACTATTTACTATTTATAGATATGTAGAATTGTAGATGTTTAGCCAAGCTTCCGGTGTACCCCGATACGCCAGTTACACAAAATTGTTTTAACCTTCAAGTTGCAAAGTTAATTAAACAAAACAAACAACTGTCAAGTGGAATTTGCCTTAAGGCTCCTACAAACAGGCGCGACACGCGACGCGAATCGCGCGCGACACAAAGGCACAAAGCCTTGCACTAGGCAAACTAGTTTCAAACGGTACCTATTTAAATAAATCTATATCAGTAGATGCATAATGTAATATTTGCGTCAATGGATTCACAATATTGACATTATTTTTCCTGTGTTTAGACATTGGTACCTTCATTGAGGTAGCGCGTTAGCTTCTTTAAACTCTACACATTTAACTCACGCCTTCTTCCTATGGGAGTAGGCAGATACCTACTACAGAACAGAACGCCACCTGCTACGGTCCTTACATACTCCTTTTGCCTCTTTTACGTTCATACATCTGGTCATACACACACGCCGGTTGCAAGTACTACGCACCTGACCTTTCTGAAGAACATCACCAATAAGGTCGCTGGATGCCCTTCTAGGGCTTTAAAACAAAATCAGAAGTCATTTATTCAAACTAGGCTGAGAATCAGCACTTTTCGAACGTCAAAAATTATATAAGACAGTCCCCCGGCACGCCCGCCCTTCACCACTTCCTAGTGCTTTAGCTGAGAAAAAGTGGCGCAACAAACTCCCCAGCAGCACAGCTGTCTGTTAGAAAAACTTGATTCTATACAGAATGCAGAATTAAAATCTACATTACGCAACACAAAAACATTAAATAAAATTATTTTCCATGTGTCAGCTAGCACACGCCAATATACCAATAAAAAAAAATTAAAAAAACATCGAAACTATACTCAAGCAGAAATAAAAATTAAAAACTAAAGACGTAAAAGAACTTTATACCTAAATAAAAGCCTCCAGGCATAAAGGGTATGCCCGCTTACATATAGCTATATATATCTGTAACTCGAAGTCACAAATGAAAAACTAGGACCATCAAAGTAAAATAAATAAGCAGTTAATAAATACTAACAATAAAAAAACATGGTCAGCAAGACGACCAGTCACCACAAGCAGCCCCCTTCATGAGCATAACGCAAAGATCAGCCATTGCCCCTCTCGCCATATTTGAGGGATGGAGGCAATTCGACCCCCGACGCTACTGCAAGCAGTGACATCTAAGGGATACTTTGGCGTCAATCAATACAGGACCGTATTGATTGACGCCAAAGTAGAGGTTCAGAACTCCATCTCCCCCATGGAGATGGATTTCTGAACTTGGACTTGTTGAGATGTGTCAATTCTAATTACCAAAACTCTCAGTGACTAAGTTCAGGTGAAGGATCATCAAGGAATTTAAGGTATTCAGCGGTTAAAAAAGATACTATGTTTTGGAGGATGAAAGCCAGTGAAAGCTTTAACGTTTTAGTTAAGAGTGTTATGAGTTATTAATCATCATCATTATCATTGGCAGCCTTGTTCCACCCAGTGCTGAGTGTAGGCCTCCTCCCTTCTATGTCATGCTTCCCTGGTCTGTGCGAGTCTCAATCAAGTCTTCCCTCGATCATCTGAGTTATTAATGAAAGGTCACAATCAGAGCCTGGCAAAGAAGATGGGTAGAAGCGTTAATAGAGTAACACCAATTATTATTATTGTTTTTATTGAAACAGAACTGTTTCAGATGAGTTATTTAAGCGTAAATACTAGGACTTTTAATTTGTCATAAAAATAACCTTAATTCGTTGCAAATTAGACCGTGTAAGAAGTAGGTACACATTCGTGAATTCGCGATACATGAAAAGGCTGACGTTTTTGCTCCGCTTTGGAGAAGCGTGTTTCCAAGCCAACTGATAAAAATTATATGATTAAAAATGGCATAAAATAATATTGTGTATTCTGGAACGACGTTCTGTCATGAACTCGTGATTTAAATAAATAAATAAAAAACCGGCCAAGTGCGTGTCGGACCACGCACAATGAAGGGTTCCGTCGTTGGGATGAATTTATCCCAGGAACAAACTTAACATTGTAGTTGAAAAACATGTTCTCTCATACATCCCAACTGCAAATGTAAGTTGGCCGACTATTACCCCTTAACTTGTAAAGCCTACTTGGCTGTGATAGTTTTCCTTTTAACTTCCTTGTATAACTACTACCGTGAATTTTTCACATATCCAAAACTAACCGTTTAGCTGGCAGGAAGGGGGACACACACACACACACACTTGACTCTAACACAAATTAGCACTTTAAAGCTTAATATTTCAGAAAAGGATCCCTTAATCGAAAAATTGTTGCCACAAACCCGCAATATTTTTGAAATACTTACCAACAACACCCCACAATATTGGGTAGATGAGAAAAGAAAACATCCCCACTTTACGTGTGTGTACATACTTAAAAAATTTTCATGATTTTATTTTACTACCTTGTCGGCGTGATTAATATGGATATACCTTGCCAAATTATAGCTTTCTAGTACTAAGAGTCTCTGAGCTAAGCTGCGTACGGACGGACATGGCGAAACTATAAGGGTTCCTTGTTGACTACGGAAGTACGGAACCCTAAAAAACTAACTTAAAACTAGATTTGATTTGAAATTGTAAAAATCTGTCGGATTTAAACTCAAATTCAAAATACATATTCTAGAATCACTAACTATTGATGGCCGGTTTCACCACATCCTGATAACTTCCGGTTAAATTAAATTAAAGCTAATCTGACTATAATAAATTCAATCCGAATTACAAATTTAAATTTTTGTGCAACTACAGTTGAGAAGGGATTATTTGAATGTACGAGTATCTGGCTGGTAGTCTGTAATCGCCGTGCCGAAGGGTTAGGCAGAGGTGTACCTACAGTACACCCACATTTCGCCAGTTATGTTTAAGTCCCATGTAATAGGGAGCGAGCCTATTGCCATCAAGCGGGCACAAATCCAGACTCCGGGCTGCTTCTGAGAAATTAATTCCTGATGGAAAAACCCAATAATAATTTTATTACTGGGTAATGAAGTACCCACCGCGTAATACAAATTTCGAACAGCGGGCCGGAAACAAATTTGAACTATCATCAACTCCTCAGTATCAGAATTTTAGTAAACGGTTTGAATAATAAATGTGAAGGAAGTTAGCGTTCTTGTCGCATTGCCATTCTGTCAAGGTCGATGCCAGCCAGACAGTACCAGGGATTGGTTGTGTATTCGTAAATGCTTGAAATTGTCATTTTAGTACAATTTTTATTAAAGACGAATTTACATTATGAAACTAGTTGCGCAAACTTATTTATTCATTGATAGTTTCACGTGTAAATAGAAAATTATTTACACGTGAAACTATCGATGAATAGCTAAGTTTGCGCAACTAGTTTCGTAATGTAAATCTAGCTTAAGTTTTTTTGAAGTGAAAATTCTTAGGCGGCGACGCGATGGCAGTAATTGGACGAGAATTGACAGTGAAATATCAAGGACGCGTTACGTTTAGGCACATTTCATTACACGAGAGAGAAGATATAGCTGTCTCTGTTTCTCACACTAAATCTCTCTTATCTTAACTTTTGAAGATTTTTTTTTTCATTTTATGACGAATGGCATGTCATAACTTTTTGGCGGGGAATATGAGTGACGTTTCCTCAAAACTTAGTCGGGGAGGTAATCAAACTGAAATTAAAATTCACGGAATTGGTTTCTTTTGGGATAAGTCTGGCCCGAATATTCAGACAGGCGTTACTGAAAACGATGGGGCGAATGTGATTTAGATAATAATATGGACTTTTAATTACCTACTTGGTGTTACGATAATCTACTAAGCATATGTGCATACTATCGATGGCTCTGGAGAGTAGCCAAAAATGTACCTACGTGAATGAATTCTGAAAAAAACTCATAAAATGACATATAATATGTAAAATCCAAAAATATTAAGTCTTATCAGCAGTTTTAGAGTAAGGAAAACAAACAAGTTTTATTATAATTTTTTTTTTTTAACTTTAATTCGTTTCGAATAACATTTGTATATCGATTAAAATATTTGAAATTATTATCAATGACCCATTGGGCTCTAGGTGTTACGACTTTTGTCAAAAACTTTAAAACTATGCGCGTCACCAAAAATAATTAAAATCACTTTCGTGTTGAACCATTTTCCCGCCGCGGTGTCAAAAGTCAACGTTCTAAATTTAAAAAGAACAAAGAAGTTTTTATTGTACATGCTTCGAATAAATAAATACGTAACAAGTTTCACATTTAGATAACATTATTCGCTATTGGTATAGGTTGGCGCGCGCGCGCAGTACGCGTCGAGTGTTCGAACCGGTATCATATTTAGTTGATAATTATTTTATTTACTTTTGTAACGAGAACACGCGCGAAGCTCAAGCTTTGTTTGTGTTGGTCTTCCCAGCGCTGCGAGCGCACGTGTTCCAATTTTGAAATTTTTTATTTAAAGTTTAACTAAGGAGTTTTATGTGATTTTTTTTCGTGTGATCAGTGTTTTTTTTTAATCGACTAAAGTGATGTCGTGTTTTAAGTGATCAGTGTCAATTTGTGAATGATTTGTGGAGAGTGGAGTCTATTGCCGCGTTTTTGGCATCATATTTTGGCAAAGGAGTAACGGTTACAGAATTACAGCGAAATTACTCAAGAATGACGCTGCGTGAGTACCTATTTCGTACAAATAAATGTTTAAATTCTCTCTTGTTTATGTGTATTTTGACTTTCGACATAGTTTATAGAACTTTTACTCCTTTCGTTAAATTTACTGAAAAATGAAATTGCTTATTCTGTAAATAGGATAACGGAATTACTTTTACACGACATATTAAAAAAAATAAGATAGATGGAGTCGACATTTCCTATCAGACTACCCCTGAAAAGAAATGGCGAAACAAATTCAGGGCTCAAGTCTCTTTTAAAGTCCAGATATAATAATCTTGGTCAGATCATGTGCATTAGTGTCTGGAAGGAATGTTCTTTTGAGGAAATAACATTATTGTACTGTTTTGGTTGACTCATGTTTGACGAAGTTTCTTTGTCAGCAGTTTTTATCTGCGACTGATTGAAGGGCAAATAAAAAACTGTCAAGTACCTTATCTTTGCATGAAAACAATTTCGATAATAGAAAATCTACTGTTTATTTTTGTCTGAACGGATATAGAAATTACTTTTTTATTTATCTATTCTAATAATCTGCATTTTTTAAATCAAAAGTTGTGCGTTTTTTAGTTTCGTTTTTTATACAAAAATGGTACAAATAAAGGCTCCTACAAACAGGAGCGACACGCGATGTGACTCAAAGGCACCGCGTGTCGCGCGACGAGCGGTGCCTTTGTGTCGCACGCGATTCGCGTCGCGTGTCGCGCCTGTTTTCAGGAGGCTTAAGAATTATTATCTATCCATTAAAAATAGTACATACATACGAGAAGGGTTAAGATTTCACCACATTACGGTTCAAATAAATTTCTATTATTGTATAGATCTACACCCAGTTTCTGAATATCAAATCAACCCAAAAATCTTGAAAAACTGATCCTAAAATTCTGACAGCTAAAAATTCGGAAAAACTTTACAGAAAGTTAGTGTGGACAAGAAGTAGCATGCATTTCAGTATCATAAAATACCTATTCCTACTATCATAAAATTAAAATAATAAAAAATTATCAAATTATCTATTTAGTACAATAATACATTTATTGCAAGTCAGATTTCAGTTTCTGACTGAATACAAATCCAAATCGGCAGGGTAGTTCGGTTTCATTTTCACAGTTCAACAACATTCATTGCGTTATTTACGTTGTTGAGCAGACAAATTTTTCGAACATATGAAGCAATGGATCGAATGGATTGTTTCAAAATCATTCAGATTGTGATTGATAGTGTGTTACGCAATTAGGGTGCAGCTCTATTAATCATTTAAATTGAAGTTGATAACAAACCATTGTGTTTTGTTTATATTATTAGTAGTCCATCTAAAACTGTTTAGTAAAATAATTCATGGATCAAGTACTTTTCTGAAAAAACTTGCAACTAATTCCACGGAAAGTTGGATGTAGTCATCAATTGTCACATAGTCATAATAAGGAGCCAGTCGATGTCCAGTCCAAGAGATTTATGCTACTATCTTCGATAGGGGAACAGTTCGTCTCCAATGATATTTATAAATAAAGAGGTAGATATCGCATTAGCGCCCGCAAATTGTTGCTGACAAATTCAGACAATTATTGCAATTTCGCTCGGCAAATCCGCATCCTCTATGATTCACTAGTGTACTTCAAGCGCAACACACTACAGGTAGCTATCTCTTTCTGTATCATACGTTCCGTATTATCTATCGCAGTCGTAGTTGAAAACTACTGTACACCTATACTGCCGTGCTGAGCTCAAAAGCCGTATCTCAAAAAAAAATCGTTAAGTTGATTATTTTATTGCATCGGATAACTTAAAGAAATATGCATGCAGTGAACTAAGCCAAATAGTGGCATCTAATTTAAAACATATAAAAAACCATTAAAAAGTTTTCCCTGTCTCAGAGTAAAAAGAAAATAATATTTACAAAACTTCAATTTTCTCGAAACTAGCTTTATTTATTTATTTATTTATTTAAACTTTTCACACTTAAAAAAGTACAAAGGCGGACTTAATGCCTTAGGCATTCTCTACCAGTCAACCAAGGGTGGTGAAGAGATTAGATGGCAGGTGCTCTGTTAGAAATGGAACAATTTGTACATAAATAAGTCATAAACTTATAATACACATACATACATATTTACTTTAATATATACCTATATTATATATATATATTATATACAAATTCAAGAGAGAGAGGTTTTGAGATGACTCTACGCTATTTATTTTGAAAATAACTCCGCAATCTCCGCTTAAATGCATACCGACTGGTGGCCATCCTGATGTCAAGAGGTAGCGCATTCCAAAGAAGAATGGACTGAATATGAAAGGAAGAATGAACAAAGTCAGAAGTATGAGAAGGACAGAGTAGGAGAAGATTGTTAGAAGAACTAAGATTCTTAGCGTGTGAAGAACATAGATATTGGAAGTGAGACACTACAGCTACTACTATAGCTTTCCCTGAGATACCGCTTTTGCGTTTAGCACGGCAGGATATGTAAGTACATTTGTAATAACAACACAACGATATCTGAACGCCGCTCAGTATGAACGTAGTGTATCTTTATAATATCATTGTTTGTGTCAGTTTCGAAACGGCCTCAAACGAAGATGAATTTATTATTGTTCCCACAGCCATGGGGATGACGCATAGCATCGGGTTGTATGCGGCGATCCAAAAATACGTTATTTTTTACCTGACGTAAAGCCAGTTTGTAAAAAATGCGAGGTTCTACGTTAACGTGGTGACGTTGCATATTTTAAAAGATCTCTAGCAGGACAGCTAAAGCACGTAATCCACAACTAACTAACACTAACCTCCTTACTAATAAACGTTGTATAGCGTCTGTATAGTTACACAACGCTTTGTCTTCTTCTTTCGAAAGTCAAATTACTGACGACTGAAAGAGAGAAATCGCTGTGTAGCTATTCACCTGATATAATACTCGTACGTTTATTAGTAAAGCGGTAACTATGTAGGTAACTAAAGTATAGACTAACTTGCACTAAAGTATGGAAGACCACAACGTTGGGTTCTAACGTCACAAGCCAGCTTGTATTTAGGGTAATTAGCTACAATGACTTACCTTACCACCATATATACATTAACCTACATAACATCACGCCTGTAATCCCCGAAGGGTTAGGCAGAGGTGTATCTATTACACCCACATTTCGCCAGTTATGTTTAAGTCCCATGTATTAGTGGGCGAGCCTATTAAGCAATTATATAAAACCGATTATTTCCAAGTATGTGGAGTCAAAGATATTAAGACAAATTTGTGTGTTGTTTGGTGTTATAGGTCAAACAAACAGACACCAAACAGTATTTCCTACAAACAGTAATTTTGATTACTTCATGGATAGCCTTGAAAAACTGTTACAGCATTTCCTCAATAAACTATGTGTAATTTGTGGAGATTTCAATATTAATGTCTTAAAAGATGACTTGAGACACAATTCTTTATTAATCGTTATTGACGTGCTATAATTTCCGCTATAGAACTTAGTTCTGTCTTCGATACGGTGGACCATGAAATTTTGCTGGCCAAGTTGGAACATTATGGTATAAGGGAGAACGTTCTGAAGCTATTTCGATCTTATTTGCATAATAGACGTCAATTTGTAGAGATAAAGACGGTAGTGGATGGGGAACAAAAAAAATTGAGCTCCAATCTAATGACAGTATTTCGAGGTGTCCCTCAGGGATCTGTTCTAGGTCCAATTTTCTTCATCCTTTTCCTTAATGATTTAATTGAATACATAAAAAAACGTTTTACAGACACTAGGCTCGTTATTTTGCAGATGACACTAATGCAATAGTGTCTGCAATTAACTTAAATAATTTAGAATTCAAAATTAATAACTTATTAAAAGCTTTTGAACACTGGTTTGCTAAAAATAATCTTAAGCTCAATGTAAATAAAACAAAATGTGTACTATTCAAGTCGAACGTTCGGAACAACGCTAGTCTTGAGGTCCTGTCATGTGGCAACAGGGTTAAAGTGGTTGAGACATCGTCTGTAACGAAGTCTGTTGGCTCAGCTTGCTATGCAATCAGAAGCCTGAGGGAAGAACTGACTTTGGCTCAGCTTAGGATGCTTAGCTTAATTTGCCTTGGTTGAGCCTAGGCTTAGATACAGTATTGAGTTTTGGGGCAACAGCTATAAGTACAATATCCACTCGGCATTTGTAATTCAAAAAAGAGCCTTAAAGACAATGCTCCGCCTAAAACAGACGGATTCGTGCAGAGACCATTTTATAAAACTTAATATTTTGACAGTGCCATGTCTTTTATATACTGGTGCTGCTAACCAGTTTTGTTATGAACTTGCACAAATCTGAAACTGATCTACCACTCCTTACTTGACCAATATAAACTAACCTTAAGAGGGCCCTTCCCGGCCCATCTATCGTCAACACGAGCATGGTCGAAAAGCAACAATGTTTCAAGTGAGAACGCGATAACATTGAACGAAAAATAGTGTGCGGAAATTTCATAAAACTTGTTCTAGGAAATAGGTGTTTTTGAGTAAGCCTTACAAGTTTGTGAAATAAATATTTGTCATTTAAAATCTCCATTACATGTGCGAGGTTTCTATCAAAATGTTTTCTTTACTTTTTCAATTTGAGTACATTATGAATGGTCAAAGTTGAGATAAAATTTGTGCAAAAAAGCAGATTTTTGGAGGCTTATACTGAATCTGTTTCTCCAAATTTTTATTTTTTGCTTTCATAGAAACCTAGATATAGTGCACAAGATACCTATTATTTCAAAAATTTCAAAGAGAGATGTGTTACAACGAAATAATCACGTACGAGCGTTTGTATGAAAGAATGACGGGTTGGCCGCTCTTAACATTTACCACTAGTTTGGACATTTACATATTCATGTACTTGAATTATCAAGTAAGTAGTTAGGTATGTCTACTATATTTATTTACTCATGTAATTTGCAATGCGAGGTACTGACGACTTGTATATAAAAAGTATAATACATAACATAAATCACTCATTTACACCTAAATACAGTGAAGTTAAAATTAAGAATCTAATAAATAATACGTATATTATTCTTGTGAAAATTTCCGCGTTTGCTACCCAAGTACCTAGTCATCGTTGAGAGTGGTAGAGGATGATTGTACAGCCTTTTAGGGGAGGCCTATCTCCAGTAATGGACGTTTTTCGTCTGAAATGATGATGAATGATGATTGTACCGATATTCAGTAATCATGCAACGCAGGAGTGGAAAAATGTTTGTGGTTATTTTCGTCGTGGGAGTCTCAAAGCTCAAGTAATGACAATACTAGACGGTTCAACCAAATTGATTCAATTTTGACTCACGTTTGATCAATAGTTTACCAGATAGTAAGATAGACCCACCGACTATGATCTAAAGACGCATAAATTAAGGGTATTATTAGTAACTTAATAATTAATTTTAAGTATACATGAATTTGGTTGATTTAACTAAATTCAGCGTAAGGGTTGTTTCTAAAAGGGATAACTAGTCTTCCTGTCTGCTAGCACCGTTCATAGTTATGTTATGAGTGCTGTCGTTCTGTGTCAAAATCCCGTATATTCAAGCCAGTCTTTCAATTTCCATTCCAATAAAGACTTGTTTATTTAAATTGAATAAAGCACACTTATTTCTATTTGAAATTACCGTACGACATCAACATGTTATTTCGCATAAATTTATATTTACACTAGCGTCCGCCCGTGGCTTTGCCCGCGTAGAGGTCGGAAATTATCCCACAGGAACGTACATACTACTGGTTTACAATAGTATATTGTTTGTCAAGGGAGCGAAGAACTATTCTAAAGGCGAGAGTGTTTCTATGAATCCAGGGGATTGTCACTCGAGCTTAGTGTTACTCCCGAGGTGGACACTCTACTTTTTGTCACCCTCTATGAGAAAATAAGTAAGTGCAACTTATGAATAAGAATAGTAGGTACGTTTATTTATTTACATAGAAATAGCAACAATAAGACATCATAGAAATAATATTTTTTTTATAAAACTAAGTAAAATCCGAATTTGAGTAAACAATTACGAACGAAGGCGTCATGTATTTCGCGCAGTTTTTTTTATTTTTTCACACCTTTTTTTTTAAATTGGCTCGCGCGCGGTTTACTTTATCAAACAGCCTGTTACTTGTTCATACAATATTCGTGATTGATCTCTTTGGTGATTGGAACTTTTACTAGCAATATCCACATTCCAAATTCAAATCACTTTTAGTCCCTATGGATTAAAGTGCTATTTTAGTCTCTGTTTACGAAGAATAAACTAGCTGTTTTTGAATAGATGTTATAAAAAATATCTTATGTCCTAACTCAGGCCATGATATACGTGAGTCCAAACATCAAAATCCGTTCAGCCGTTAAGGCGTATAAAGGTAACGACATACAGACAGACAGTTACTTTCGCATTTATAATATTATATATATATTAGTATGGACAATATTTTTGTGTTCACCAAAAATCTAAAGGTACATCTATGTATGCTCCCCGAAAAATACTGATCGTGCACCAAATATTCCTGAATGTTACACAAAATATTTAGTATGCATCCTAGTACCGTATACCCATTTACATATTTTAGGTTAGGTTAGGTTAGGTTTCATTTTTTATTAATAAAGCTACATTGGACATTAATTGGTGTTTGATTCAAATACATTTTGCAGTGCATTATCTGAAGTAAAACTAAAAAAATAAATGCTTGTTTTTAAAATTAGGTGTAAGTATTACTATTTTTACAAATTTGCAACAGTTGTTAAATAGATGCTCGTTATGACATATTTTAATGAACATATTTTGGTGCACATTCAGTATATTTGGTGGAACACAGGCAAAATTAAGTAAATGAAATGGGAATAAATTGAAGTACTTTTAAATACCATCCTATTAGTATGGATATCTGTCAAAGGTCAAACTTTATGCTTGTACCGTTACGTTCGAAGTAAGGTCATTCTATCTATAGTTGGCTGTTTGTTTGTCATTTAAACATGAATATAAAGAGTACAATGTATGTACTATATTGTTTCTCAGTTAAAATGTTATGTTGATGAGATTCCGATGTTTTTATTTATAAAAATTACGTAAAGGCTTGTCGTGTTAAACTGGGTTTTGTGGTGACAGTGTTTATAAAATTGGTGTAGGTACTTTTTCACTGAAACCCTTTCGAAAAGTCTAAAGCTAAAAAAAAATTATTAAAACAAAGAAACGATGGATGGACTGTGTGAAAGATGATATGGCTAGTAAGGGGGTGACTACCGAGATGACGACTGATAGAGAATTGGAAGAACAGGACATTTTGCGCCGACACCAGATAAATTGGGATAGGGACAGGAGAATGATGATGATGACGTTTGAAATGCCTTTTTGAGGATATCTCATGTCTTTGTGAAATATTAGCCGTCAGTAAGATTAATGCTGTTGATAGCGGGGCTGCACATTGTGTTAGCTGCTAGCATTCCCAAAAACTTTCCTATTAGCATTCCTTTAAAAGGGAAACATAAGCACTGGAGCAATTTTGGTTATTATTACGTTGCGAATGATATGACGTCACAATGTCTAGGGTGGTAGGCCAGTCATCCGGTGTCATGGCCGTCTCGCTCATAAAAATCAGTGCCAAGAATCCCGATTTTTGTGCACACCCGTATTAGAAGTGCAATCAATTGCTGCTCATTCGTGGGATGTGTAGTCACGTCATGCAACGTCAAACAGTCAACCTATCACACTTCAGTGGCGAAAGACAATGACATGGTTCTTCTTGTCTTCCTTTTCTAATATGCCAATTGCTAAAATCCACTACGCATTTTTGAATCGGCTCCCCTTATCAAATCTTCACCGCAGTCGTAATACTCGTAATCTACCGCACCGGATGTAAGCAATTTTACGCCATAGTACGATCATTGATTCTTTACTGTCCTTTGGAATCATCATTTCAGCCGAAAGACGTCCACTGCTGGACATAGGTCTCCCCCAAGCATCGCCACTTCGGCCGGTTCCGTGCTTCTCGCATCCAGCGGATTCCTGCTGTCTACACCAGGTCATCGGTCCACCTTGTTCGAGGCCTTCCAATGCTACGTCTTCCGGTACGCGGTCGCCACTCCAAAACCTTTCGGCCCCATCGGCCGTCTGTTCTTCCTATGAAATCAAAATTGCCAAATCATTTCGCTTCTTCATGCTAGACTTTAGTATTTTTCAAGTGGTTTCACACCACGGTCCTAAGCCTTTTGCATCCAATTTGCTCCAGATACTTAATTAAAATACTAAATCCTAAATATAACCACCAGCAACCCTCACAAAGTAAATGAGGCAGTAAAAATAACAAGAGCAACCTTTTACTGACCTAACCTTTGACACTTCGTACACCACAATACATGGAGTGACGATGACGTCACAATATGGTGTCTGCTGTCTAGCCGGCTCGTAGCCAAGAATGCAGTCTTTTATTTATGGAGTGTATGAATTATGAAGAGCTTTGGCGATTGTCTTTCTAGTTGAAAAAAGAAATGTGTTTTGAGACAGTTTCGGTTATAAATTATATGGTTGATATTCCTGGCTTTCCTCATTAAGTGTTTGCAGCAGCTTGGAAGCCGCTTAAGCTTCGTTATTAAGTCTCTTTTTATATTATCAAATCTGTAAATGCCGTTAGTTATGTTACTATTTCTAAGTCCATCCTAGAGAGGATTTCCAATCGAAGATTTGCATCTGGTTTATCCTTATCTTTGGCGTCGTTTCACGGACAACTATATTTTTTAAAAGTATGTAATAAAGATTAGCGCTTGCTTTGGTAGCGAAGGCTTTTCAATAAGTTTTGAAGATACTGCAATAGTATATTTGCCGAATATAATCACGTAAATGTAGGAGGCGTTAACTATGAATGCCTCACTGTCTGATTTAACGATTGCTTTTTAACTTCTAGGCTAATGGGTTGCCGGACCTAGCGTGTATTATCGTCCGTCTCTTATCCGTAATTATTTAATAGTGGTCCACCACAATCCTGCGGAACTGCGGCTAACCGCTCCTGTGCATAAGTAATACAATCCGTCCTTGGCACTAGTCTAAAAAAACCGTTACAATGAAAAAGAAGTACCCATTTATCGACCATATTAAATCAATCTATCCCTAATTCACTATCGAGCATCAAAACATTACATTGGTTATCCAATCACGTGCGATTCCCATTACTCCTTACTACCTTCGTGGCCCAAGGACACGGAGACGACGGAACCATAAATAATTCAACTCTACGATTACATTATCTGTAGTTATACTGACATTTGAGCATCGACTGAAGCACGTGTGGGTTCTATTTTGGTTGAAGCGTGTATCTTTGATGATCGCTTAAAGCTGACCAGTATAAAGTGGACCCTGGCAGTATATAGCAGTGTTGCTTGTAAGAATATTATGTCAAAATCAGTACATTCAAACGTAGTACAATATTTTGACGTCTCTCAAGATATATTGGTCGTTTCTGAATGTGTCTGATGAATACATTACGGTCTCGGTTATTGGTTTTGGTGCTAGCAATTGTTTAGTTCGATAAAGACGACGACGTTTGTACTTAAAATGAATAAAACTTGTAATTAATGTTGGGTTTAGAAGTCTTTATGTTCCGTTATGAAATTGAGACATCAGTTGGTACTCCCTTAAAGATATGACCATAGCTATAGAGCTAGATCATAGTTAAAGTAAATACAGGTGGAATCGAAAGTAACGCTTATGGCAGTATTACACGGTTCAACCAAATTGATTCACTTTGATTGTTACAGAAATGAAGGATGTGGTTGACATTCAATGATTCACTGTTATGTTTACACGATCAATTTTGGTTGATTCATCCAAATTAAAACGCAAAAGTGAATCGTGCAGAAATGTAGATGTAGCTGAGCTAAAAACTTGGTTCCTTTTTCCAGTGTTCCCAGATACAACAGGAAAGAGACCTAAACACAAATCACATAAATAATACACAAACCTCTCTGGTAGTACCTCGAAGCAGATTAAAGTTATGTAACAGAAACTGCTACACCATGGCGGGGAAAATTTATAATAAACTACCAGAACAAATAAGAAAAATGAATAACTTAGAATTTAATAGAACTTTAAACAATTGGCTTTGTGACAGATGTTTGTATTCAATAGATGATTATTTAAATTTTAAACAGACATGATGTATAACTATCTCACGAACACGTATTTAAATTATAATTATTGACATTATACATACATAAATACATAAACTCACGCCTTCTTCCCATGGGGGTAGGCAGAAACTACAGAACGCTACCTGCTACGATCCTTACATACTCCTTTTGCCTCGTTTACATTCATACATCTGGTCATACACGCACGCCGGTTGCGAGTACTACACACCTGACCTTTCTGAAGAACATCACCAATAAGATCACTATATGTCTTCCTAGGGCGTCCCCTTGCGGCGTTTCCACTCACATCTTCCGTGTAAATACCTTTTGTTAGTCGACTTTCATTCATCCTCTTAACATGACCAAACCATCTAAGCATATTCTTTTCAATTTTTGTCACTACATCTTCTTTTAAACCGCACCGTTGCCTTATCACATCATCCCTCAGTCTATCATTTATAGTCACACCACACATGCTTCGCAAGGAACGCATTTCCATACATAAGCGTAGGCACCAGCACACCATTGTTAACAGCCAGTCGGGCCTTTTTGGACATTAACTGGTTGGTCACAACCGCACGTATAGCACCATTCACTTTATTTCCTGCATTTACTCTCCTTTCCACATCTTCATCTATCTTTCCATCCCTTGTAAACAAGACTCCCCAAATATACAAACTCACTTACTTGCTCCACACTTTTATCATTTATTTTCACATCACACATCGATACGTCTTCTTCTCTTTCCAACACCATGACCTTTGTCTTATTCACATTTATTTATAAATTTAATCAATAAATTAAGTCTTAACTGTGTGATCTAATAATTTTAATATATTTTATAATGCAATGTGCCTAATTAATAGTAACGAAGTAAGACTCTAAATTTTATCATGATTATGATGTGCATGACTAATGACATTGATGTAATTTCATGATACTATTATGCATGTACTAGAAATATTTGCGCGACTGATAAATCGAATATAGTGAGACTAAAATTATTTTACCATTTTATTATGTAAGTACCTATATTCTGGCAAATAAATTAATTTCATTTCATTTCATAGGAAAAAAAAAATTAAAAACTACAATTGAGTAATCTAGGAACAGTCAAGACATGTAGGTACTGTAACAATCTGCCAAGGTACTAGGGGCCAGGCAGATCGCTACGTGTATTTGTGTGCTGACTCGTTAAGAGGTGTGTTTGGTGAACGTAGCTACGATAAATCAGACACACAGGAGCACCGTATTATTATTTAATACTTTGTATAAAGCACATTACAAGATAAATAGGTCTCCATAGGCGACCTGTCCCACGTGAGGTTTTCACCGGCATTAAACCTCTACAGTACCTAATCATCACAAAAAAAGTGCCGACTGACCTCTTCAGTCACCTCCGATTAGTAAGAAACAAAATGACAATTTATATTTGACAAACTATTCCGATAGCAAAAAAAAAAAAACAAACAAAAATATGAAATATGTAGTTCTTGAGAAATATAAATGAAGAGATAATTTTATAAGGCTTATCCTGTAAGAAAGAAAAGAAAAGAAGAAAGAAAATACGTTTATTTGCGGTAAACATGACGCAAACAAAAAAAAAAGAACACAAACACAAAAAGAAACAAGTTGGGGGAAAATATGCGTCACATCCACGCAAAACGGCCATCGCTCAGCATAATGCTGCAACCCTATGCGAGACAGAGCCCCAGCGCTGGTTTTCAGCGACAGCCGGCGTTGACGTGATGACGTCAGCCGGAGCAGCATGCAATGAGAAGAAGTTTTAATTGTAATTTTCTGGTTGTGCAATCGGTCCACTAATAATGACGTGTCTTTACGAATAAAGGTAACGCCTGCTGATCAGGTGCTGTGTTCCAGCTTGTGTAATTCTAATTATAAACACCTGTAAAACTAATTTATCACAGTGACAGAACAAGCCGAAAGTGGCGGGACAATATTGACTCCTACGGAACAAGGACTGGGCCGAATTAGCAGCGGTTAAAACTGTGTGGAAAAGAGGGAGGTCTTTGCCCTGCAATGATTGTCTCCCTGCAGGGCATAGACCTGCCTCTTTTTACCCGACTGCCCCAGAAGGAGAGTCATGTTTTTCGAGAGTATGTATGTACGTATGTCTATTTCTTTGGCACGCTCTGTATAGGCTACAGAACGGCTTGATAGATTTTAACATATGAGGTGTCGTTAGATTTGTCTTGTGTTACATACGCTATCTATACAAATAAATTGTCTGTTTGTAATGTTAAAATAACAGCTTTTTTTAATGCATATGACAGTATATACGATACCTATAATGAAAAAGCAATTTTTAATTTTTTTTTGTCTGTCTGTTCCGGCTAATCTCCGAAACGGCTGGACCTGGACCGATTTTGACTGGACTTTCACTGGCAGATAGCTGATGTTACGCGGAGTAACTTAGGCTACTTTGATTTTAGAAAAATAATTAGGGTTTTGCGCAAAAAAATTAAAACCCATGAAATTGTGAACAAAAAGTCAGATTTGAAAAATTCTTTTTGCATTTGGTAGCCCAGTTCTCGAGGATAGTTATAGGCTATTTAACATCACACTATGACCCTTAGGAGCCGATCAAAAAGAAAAAAGAAAGAACACTAATAGCGCGGGCGGGTGATGCAACGCGACGGGTCGGGGGACGAGAGAGTTTTATTAAAGTTTTTATCATTTTAGTATATTGTGTATCTTACGTTTTCCACGCGAACGAAGTCGCGGGGCACAACTAGTATATAAAAAAAGGGAAGGGAAGGTTTTTTTTAAAAATAAATTATAACAATACTGGTATCAAATAAAAGCTGCTAATGAGTCAATCCCAAACATATAATAAAACTAAAAATCTTGAAATAAAGCGTATTATCTTAAAAAAACAAAAACCCAACTGTAAAAGAAAAGAGAAAAACAAGCATTAAATACATATTATAATCTACACATAGAATTTAGGTATCGCAGGCACAAACAAAAGTTACACCATATTTCAGGTTATTGTTTTGTGGGGTCTGCAATACCAAAGTTCCACAGATTATAAATTATAATGATTGTTTTTCTCTTTTCAGTTATTTTAAATAATACGCTTTATTAAAAGAATATATAGACCAGATAAACGAAGGCATAATTAGTTACTTTTTACGATTAGGCTAGAACTTATTTCATACTAGGTACTAAGGCAGCATAGATACGAGATGCGAAGGCGAATGACCTGGTACTTAATTGATGTCAGTATGACACTACACACCAAAATTAATTGGTTATAACATGTGGGACAGTTGCTTCTGGAAGGAACCCATGTACAGTTGGGACATGAATTATTTTTATGGTCGAATAAAATACTTACATATTCGTCGCACAGATGCTTGTATTTTTCTGCCAAGTTTCGGATCTCTGTGGGAGGTTGCCAAATCACCTGCAGCTCCGGAGAATGTTGTAATATTTGGGGCCAAGTCTAACGTTCAATGTCTTACACGAGATTGTAGGCAGTTTTTGAGAACTATCCAGTAAATGTGTAGGTTGGATCAGATGTGTAGTACCAGTAGTACTGGCATCTGGCATCGAAACATGTTGATGGAAAAAGAAAATGGAGTTTATAGGATCATAGTGGCATTCTGTAGAAGTGGTGTTTTAGATTTTCCAATGGAAATAATGTTCTTTGTATGTTTATTCGAATCAATGTTTTTGTTATTGGTACTGCTTATTTAATTTAAACATTCTTTTACAACACGAAGTTATTTCAAGTTCGTCAGAGGGATTGTGTGCTGTTCTGAATCCACGAAAATTTTGTGAAAAGTCGTTTCTAAATGTTGCTGCCGTGTGGCGTTTGGGTTCGATGTATTGTAGAACAAATGTTTATACAAAGTTACACCTCTGCCTAACCTTTCGGGGATTACAGGCGTGATGTTATGTTTTGTGTAATAACAAAGTTTTGTCGTCGTTATTTCTGCCAGTTCTCATTTTTCGATAGGTACTTACTACACGAGGTACATCAGACTCGGAGCAAACACAAATAATAAAGCGCTCTAAAACTTTACAATTTACATGTTGTCTAAAATTAATTAGCGAACTATCAACACAGTTGTGACGTAAACAATCAGTTTGTTGACAAATGATAGGAATTCAAGGTGACTGCCCCACTGTAAACTAGCTGACAATGTAAGCATTAGGCTGTTCGTCAATATTTATGAAACACCGGTTATGTGATGGTTAGATAATAGTTGTTTCAGAAGGTTTTTTTGAATGAAGTTCTTTAACACGGCTTTTTTTTTTTTGTGGATGGGAAATCATCAAATGACTTCTCCCGCTCTGGGCGGAGCGGGAGGGCGGGTCAGACTTTTACTGACTAAAACCCACCCGTGTTCCTTCTGTTGCCTGTGCCGGGGCCACGGTAACTCTTTCGAACATCCCGCAATCTTTAACACGGCTTGCGGTAGGAGTAAACGGGCAGAAATCTTCACGTAACGAAAAAAGCGTTATGCTCGAAAAAGTAAGTTTCAAACTTTCCAAGTGTTTTCATGTTTTTGTTTTTTAATACAGAGCCATCTAGTATAAGTTTTAGCAGCTAAAAACTTATAGTAGATGGCTCTGTATTAATACATAATATACAGCGAATGGAACTTCGTTCCAACCGGGTGTCCCACGCGGATGCACATTGCGACTTTTTTTGTTTTGGTAATGTGTGGTTCTAGTTGCAGATGTGCTGCTTTGATAAGATTTTTTTTGTAACATGCCTGTTTAATAAACCCGACAGGCGTCAATATGCGACAATTTTACAAAACTGTTTTAACAATTTTGTCATTTTTTTTGACAAATATGTCGCAATGTCAGTACTTAATAGGCCCCTGCTGGTCTAAAAGCAGACCAGGGTATTTATTGATCGTTGAGGATACGAACTTTTTTTTAATACTTAGGGAGCATTTAAAGTGCTTTTGTTTGTGACGGTACTTAATTTCGTATGGGACTGTATGCGAATGTCCAGCAGCAGGGCTGCCAAGCCTCGCCAAACTTAAATTGACTTTTTGCTTGAACCGACATCGACATGACGACACAAAAAAAATAACCTCAATTATTTTTACGTTTTTAAGAGGGTTGTCACATTTTACATCGCTCTCGCTCACACGGGACCAAATTTTTAATAATGTTAAATGAAAAGATGCATTTTTGAAAAATGTATTCAATGGGCGGTCTACAAAATAATATTAATTTAATAGGTAATTATTAAAAACACATTTTTATTGCGGCATTTATTTACATCATCTCAAAAACAGATCATAATACTTAATTACATATGTTTATTAGATAACACAATAGAAATGTGTTTTTTGATAACTACCTATTAAATTAATATTATTTTGTAGACCGCCCATTGATTACATTTTTCATAAAAGCATTTTTTCATTTAACATTCTTAAAAATTTGGTTCTGTGTGAGCGAGAGAGGTGCAAAATGTGACAACGCTCTTAAGGCAAATAATTTCAAAGAGATGCTGGGTAGAAACGACTCTACAAAAATGGTCAGGGGGCCAACCACCACCTCTTAAAGCAGTATTATTTTGATGTTACTTCAGTGTGAGAAAGAAATGGAGCTATAAAGGACGTCTAGCTCCTTCTCTTTCCCACACTGAAGTAAGATTACAATAATACTGCTTTAAGTGGCGGTGGTCTAGCTCCAGGGCTTTGACGATGTAGCCAACAATTTTGATCAATATTTAATAATGATGGTTACCTAGTAAGAAAATCAAGAAATCAAAAAGTCGCACAACAAAATCTGTTATCATTACTCACTTCATGATCTCATGATTTTTACGAGTAGCTCGCACGCAGTATTTTGTCAGCATGATAAGATAAAACGCAACATTTTCTAAACTTTCAAAAGATATGTTTGATATTAATATGAGGTACTTACCTACTTCCTAGTGATGAACTGATTTGACTCTAATCAATTTCTACCGCCTTTTTCTACCAGGATAGAATAGCTGGAAGCTTTTCGAAAACTAGGGTAGAAATTATAAAAATGATTGCAGGTTTTTAGATAGGGAGAGGGTTCTAGAATGACAAAGACAGGAATCCACTCATGTCTTGAGCAGGCGAACTGTCGAATCCTAACTTCCTTTTCAAACCCTGAATTTTGTTCCATTCAAATTCAAATTTATTCATTACTAGCTGTGCCCCGCGACTTCTTTCGCGTAGAACTCGTTAGATACACAACATACTAAAATAACAGCCACATTTTAATAAAACTCCCTCGTCCCCCGACCCGCCGCGTTGTATCGCCCGCGCTATTACTTCGTTTTCGCTTAGTGTTCTTTCGTACTTTTTTCTTTTTGCTCGGCTTCTGAGGGTCGTAGCGTGATGTTAAATAGCCTATAACTATCCCCGAGAATTGGGCTACCAAATGCACAATTTCATGGGGTTTAATTTTTTTGCGCGGAACCCTAATTATTTTTTTAAAATGAAAGTAGCCAAAGTTACTCCCCGTAACGTCAGCTGCTGCCGTTTCGGAGATTAGCCGGAACAAACAAACAGACAGACAGACAAAAATTTTAAAAATTGCTCTTTTGTTATAAGTACCGTATATACCTACTTTCATATGCATTTAGTAAAAAGTTGTTATTTTGACATTACAAACAGACACTTCAATTTTATTTATTTGTATGGATTTATAATAAGGTTGTACAATAACAGGTTAGACGGTGACCCCCAAACTAGGCATTTGCCTGTATCTTAGAGGTCGAAGAATTTTACCATTTTTGAACACATTTGGATAGAAATGTCCATTTATAAAAATAAAAAGAATGTGTATATGAACTGATGGCTGCAGTAAATATGATTATGCCACGTGTTTGTTGATACGGTTATCGATTTCGCTTTTAGTTTGATTAACTCTAACTATGTAGGTAGTAATTAATTTTGTGTGCAATATCGATGATATTAACAGTTTTGAACTGCGAAACATTGTCAAAATGATAAATGTTATCAATAATTTTCAGCAACAAATCTATAAATAACATCAAAACTCATTGCTAAGTTTTCCATTCAATAAAACATTTCATCACTATGAAACCTTTACGGCTAGTTTACACGGCATGATTGATGATGCGCCCGAGTTTCCATCCTACGTTCTTGTTAGCTAGACATTTAATAGACACTTAATCTACCTAACATTTTCCCAACGATGTTTTGGGGTCGGCTTCCAGTCTAACCGGACGCAGCTGAATACAGTATTTTACCTGGAGCGACTGCCTATCTAACCTCCACAACCCAGTTACTGGGTAACACGATAAGGGTAGTCAGAAGCTCAAAAGTCTGACAATCAGTCTAACCAAGGAGTATCATGTTATTCAGTAACTGGGTTGTGGAGGTCAGATAGGTAGTCGCTCCATGTAAGATACTGGTATTCAGCTGCATCCGGTTAGACTGGAAGCCAACCCCAATATACGAGGGTAGAATACTTTTTAAATTCGCAGAATTACGCTTTTTGAATTAATCATTGGATATAAAAGAAGTGACAAGCTGCAAAGGTAGTCATTTTATAATTGTTATTGCGTGATAAAAGCGTGTTTTTTAGTTTTTGTTTTTAAACTACATATTTTTTTTATTTCCACCTCTTCATACCGCGAACGTAAAAACGCCCCCTCGTTGTTGGTAGAAGGCTAGGCAGATTGATTGATTTGTTTTTCCGTAACTGCGCAAAAATGTGACTAAGTAGGTACTAGGTAGGTATGTAGTGTAGGTGTTAGCTATAGGTACAGTTTGCAGGTGTTTCGGATTTGATAAGGTTGATAATATCACAAACATGATGATATTCAGATATTGCACCAAAACACAGTATAGGTTGTAACGTGAGTGATTGTTTTTTTTTGGGTGGGAAGTCGTCAAATGACTTCTACCGCTCTGGGCGGAGCTGGGAGGGCGTGTTTGACTTTTACTGACCAAAACCCACCCGTGTTCCTTCAGTTGCCTGTGCCGGGCCACGGTGACTTTCGAACATCCCGCGACCCTGGCTGGCATCGGCCCTATTAGTGCTGACATCTCTTTGAGGCGCGCGTGGAACCGTACGACGAGCTACCCATTGCTCGCCGTCCGAAGGCCCGCGCCTACGGTGGCCGGGATTCGGCTATCAATTCCCGACGCCCAGGGCGTCTCCTGCGGCAACTAGGGGCGTGAGGGCGCAAAGCTTGCCTCTCCCTGACGCGTTCCGCCTCCTCCTTCGCGAGCATTACTGCTTTGCAGATGGAGATTGTGTTGGCACCTACCGAATTAAAAAAATCTGTAATAGTGTTCTATTATATTTTTTTTTTGTTTCTAAGAATAAATTATGACTTTCATTATTATGATCAAGTGTACGTCTAAGTTCTTTTGATTACATACCTATGGATACATCTAAACATCTTTTGATTTCTTGAAATTTTTCATTTTTGTGCCTTTCAATTAATTTTGTTTAACGGGTTGAAGCGTTTAATAACATTCTTGCATCCACATTATCTCTTCTTCTGTACCATATACGGGGTGTAAGGAACAGCCCTCCGCAGACTGATGGGGTGAATTCAATATATCATACTAAGATGACCGGTACATGAAATTATTTCAGGAAAGTTATGGGAATCCAATAAACTTGATTTCTTTTATTACCTCACATGCAATGTATCGTTACCGTGGCAAGACGCGCGTAGCGAACGGCAGCGCAGCGAGCCTTCGGCCGCCGAGTATTTCAACATCCATTGCTGATTTTTTTATTTTTGCTGTTTTATTTACATTAGAGTGCTGCGTACAGAGAATGTAATTTTACATTAAAATAAAGGAATAGTAACTGAAATCACGATAAAAAATATGAAAATTTTCCTGATAATATTTCCGGTGGAATATGATTCAAAATCAGGAGCTGAATGCGCCCTGTTAGTTTGCGGAGGGCTGCCCTTACACCCTGTATAAACATTTATTGTTATAAATAATCATTATAAAATAAAGTCGCTTTTCGTGTGTCTGTGTGACCGTGTTGTTCTTCTAAACTACGTAACGGATTTTGATGAGGGTTCCGCGATAATTTAGAGAATTTATCCCGGAAGGTTTTATATTAGGTAGGTACATTAATAATGTTTTGTCAAGCCGTAGAAACCGGCGGGTCGCTACAAAATACCTGCGATAAAAATTACAGAATTGAATAGACAAGTTGATAAATAAACATTCAACCAAGTCTGACACCTATCCGCCTTTGCAGCTTCTGCTTACATCTCCATTATCAAAGAACCGTGTACATTATGTATCTACATATGTAAGTTATTGGCCCGTGTAGATATGAATCATAATAACGATTTACTGTTCTTAATCTGTCTTCGCGAGGACACTTGGCAAGTTGATCTTTATAATTCATTCATGGTAAGGAGTTGGGTTGATAAAACTCTGGCTGATCTCCAAAATGTATTAAATATTGATTCGTTGAGAATCAATCTCTCTCTCTCGCTCTCTACGACCTTATGGCAACTCGGAAGTTTCCGTTTTGTGCATTGATGACAAGCTATGGAATCGTCTGTGGCAGGTTGAATAAGGCAACTACACGCTGATTCTTAATTGTACAAATCCAATTTGCACAAGAAACTATACAGGGAGTAAGGGACAGCCCTCCGCAAACTAACAGGGTGCATTCAGCTCCTGATTTTGAATCATATTCCACCGGAAATATTCTCAGGAAGATTTTCATATTTTTTATCTATTTTCAGTTACTATTCCTTTATTTCAATGTAAAATTACGTTCTCTGTACGCAGCACTCCATTTATGTAAATAAAACAGCTAAAAATAAAAAATCAGCAATGGGTGTTGAAATACTTGGCGGCCGAAGGCTCGCTGCACTGCCGTTCGCTACGCGCGTTTCGCCACGGTAACGATACATTGCGTGCGAAGTAATAAAACAAATCACATTTATTGGATTCCCATAACGTTCCTGAAATAATTTCATGTACTGGTCATCTTAATATGATATACTGAATTCACCCCATCAGTCTGCGGAGGGCTGTCCCTTACACCCGTATAAGACGGCAAAACAGTCTATCGTGCGGTATTGTATGGAGGCCGTACAGAGCATCATGTTGTTGAAGCTTGCAATTCGCTGCGTTTAGTCGGGTAGGCGCAGACTAATGCGCTGCAAGCGGCAGAGAGCGTCCACAGTGACTCTCCATATAAATCAGTCTGGAGCTTAGCCCTTAATTCAACTGAATGATTTTCCAATCCTTTGTCAGCAAACGACATCCATCAGCAGCCGACGACCGACCGGCTGCATAGCCGACGCGTGTCGGCTGTGACGCGCTTTAAATCCTGCAGCCGACATGCAATTCGATTCGTATCGTCCTACATCGCCCTAATAACACTTTCAAACACAATCTAAATGATTTTGAAAGATATTGCTAATCCATTGTTTCATATGTTCGAATAAATTGTCTGCTCAACCACGTAAATAACGCAATGTATGTTGTAGAACTGTCAAAATGAAAGCCATTGCTACTGTTAGTGAATCGGAATTCAGTTTTGACTCCTGCCAATTCAGTAACTTTGGGCTTACCCCAAGAAAAGTGAGTCTGTCGTAATGAAAACGAGCTGTCGCATACCTACTGCAGAATTTTAATTAGAAATTTTACTGCTTTTATCACGTTTTTAAAATGTACGTTTTTCTTTACACCTAGCAGCATCAGTATACCTAAAGATATTTTCCAAAATCTGCCACATTCATCATGTTTTCATGTTAATATTTACGATAAGTAAAAGCAATCCACAAATGTTTTAGGTGTGGAAATTACCTGTCTGTTTTAGAAAACATTTTTATCTTTTTATCTACCAGAAGTTTTAAACCGATGTCGATAATTCTCTTGATAAAAAATAAAACTTACAAATGAAAGTAGACAAAGTTCTGACGTCATGATATGTTTTTCCTTTTCATGATAACGAATGCGTGGACACCTACTAAGCTCACGTGGTCGACACGAAAATAAGATGATAACGAATAAAGAGTTAATAAAGGCTCCCGCAAACAGCCGTGACGCGATTCTGGTAGAACAATTTCCATGAAGTTTTCATAAAAATTGTTTTTTCGTTCTGACACGAAAGAAGAAGACATTAGAGACCCAAGTGGCCTATCAACATTTTGTTCTAAATCTTTTTATTTTTAACCGACTCCAAAAAACCGGCCAAGTGCGTGTCGGACCACGCACAATGAAGGAATCTGTAGTTCGCATGAAGATAGAAGAGACAGAATTATCTCAAGAACAAACTTAACATTATAGTTGAAAAACATATCCTATACAGTCCAACTGCAAAATATGTAAGTTTGTACGCACAATATCGAAAGATTTATCGTGTTATTTTATGACCATAGACTTCTTATAGGTTTTCCTGTAATCTATAGGTATAGAACTATTTCCTGTAAGCATTTTTTTCCAAATTTTTGGCTCGGCACTCTAGGAGATAAGGGGGTATGGTTAGCTTTCGTCTATTTTCTTTTAAATAACTTTAAAACTATTTATTTTAAAATTATTTGAAAAAAAAATCTATTCCAGACCCCCACCAGTAAGTCCTTTCATTTGTCCTTTCCTTTCATTTGATGTCACACGGCACACGGTATAGTTTGCAAAACGTTTTTTTTTTTTTAATTTACTTATTTGCCTCCCAAAAGTCGTCCGTGTTTGGGTCACAGAAATTGATGTGTACCAAATTTCAACTTAATCGGTCCATTAGATTCGGAGCAAATTGGCTGTGATATACGGGCAGACAGACAGACACACGAGGGATCCTAGTAGGGTTCCGTTTTTTCCTTTTGAGATACATAACCCTAAAAAGGCGAGTATCTTTTTTTTCACATGAAAACCGATTAAATTCTCCGTGATGAATTGACTGATTTACGTGATTCTTTTTGTGTAGTCTTTCAGTTAGCTTTAATAATAGGTTTTTAATCCAGTTCGCCTGAATTTAAAACATATTGTTTATATTATGTTGTTATCTTCACATATTAAGCAGTGTTACATGCATTTGTGCGAGGTACTACAACAGACCAAAAAGTGAAAATATTTTTTTACAAAAATAAAACGACCGACTTTAAAACAAAGTGACTGCAAAAAAGGAGCAGTGGTGGCCCAGTGGTAACGGCCGCAGCCGCGACTTACGAATTCTAGGTCGCGGGTTTGAACCCAAGCAGGCCTACCTTTTCGTAAATTATATTTTCATCACCATTGCTCTCAAAACGGTGAAGGAAAACATCGTGAGGAAACCAGCATGTCCTAGAACCAAAAATTCGAAGACATGTGATATCTACCAACCCGCAATAGGCCCGCATGGTGGATTACAGCCTACTCCCTCTCAACGAGAGGAGGCCTGTGTCCCAGCAGTAGGAACATTATAGGCTGATTATGCTATGCTGCAAAATCTTGCCTTAGGAGGAACAATGCAGGCTAGTGGCTAGATAGATAGAAACAGAGTCATATAGGTAAGGCGTAAAAGTAATCAAGTTTTCATTTCTATAGAGCCAATATCGAATGGCTTCCAACGATGCCAATGCTATTATTGTTTACAAACAATACATCAAAGGAATGTAGGTTGATTGGCCATGTAGGTCATATTCTGAACTGTTCAGTGTACAATTTATAAAGGAAGTATTTATCAATAAACAAAAAAAGAATTTGGGTTGTCCTTTCCGCAATAAGATTTGAATGGGTCATCTGAAATTCCCGGTACAAATAACTGAGTAAGGGATTAAATCAGTTGAATGTATAATGCAGGAAAGGACACATTCCCGCATATCCGCGTATCGCGGTCCTCCAGACCAAATTTCGGACAATGGCGGCCAATCTCAGCGGAGACTAGCCATCGGCGAGGGAGATATTATAGTGCACACGTGTGTGCGCAGACACAGGTGCACTCACTCTTCCCTCACTCTCATAGTCCGATGGGACGGCATCGGCAATCCGACACGACCGGGAAGAGATCAGGTGCAGGACGAACGGCTTAACGTGCTTTCCGAGGCACGGGGATATGTCACCGCCAACTCCCGAACTCCGGACTGCACACACAAATCTACCTATCAACGGTCTGGTACGAATTTGGTAGAGGTCTTTCACGTTAAAACCGATGAACCAACTAATAGTGTTGTGTATTGGTTTAAATAAATCAACATTAGAGCATAGAATTGAAGCTAGTTTCTTTTAATATTGTAGCGTTGGCACCAGATGCCTTCCAAAGTTCAGGAGTCAAGGCCAGTGTGCGGTAGCAAAAAATTCAATACTAACAATTCTGGTCTTTTTGCAACTGGTAAACTGGTATTGTGGAAAACCAAAAATTGATTAATAAGCGCTCTTCCTCCTCCCCTACTACGAGCTCTGATAAGTGTGCGTTTCCCTTAGCACTCACACAAAAAAGGGGCAAGCAAAAAAAAAAAAATCCATTTGTTTCCGGCGCCCGGCGCAATAATCTCGATTGCTTTGCTCTTCCTCCTCTCCTACTACGCTGTGCCCGACGGGTCCATGATTGTTTCATTAATTTTATTCCTACCTGCCGTTTTACCAACATTATGGAATGCAATAAAGAATTGAGAAAATTGGATTTTTGTTTTAGTGCCTATTGTTTGGTTTAATAGGCTCGCCCCCATTAAATTGGGACTTACACATAAATGGCGAAATGTGGGTGTATGTCACCTCTGCCGAACCCTTCGAGGATATCCAGGCGTGATGTTATGAACATTTACTTTGTTGGAAGGATCCAACAAAATAAATAATAGGCAGAAAAATCGCTAGTTTGAAAAAGTCATTTTTGCTCTAGGCTCTCGATGGGAGATAATACCATTTATCTGGTGTTCGTTCAACAAAACCTACTGTACTACAATATTCTATTTAAAACTCTCAAGTAGTAGAAAACTACCAATTGAACAGACAAATAAACAGCTAGATCTAATTCTCGAAATAGTCCACCAGTAGTGCTAATTGCCACAGTTATCTCGAGTTTTGTGACCCAGTTCTGCGTCGGCGCACGTCCGTGGCACGAGGGCAATGCGCAGGAAAACGCCCTGTATTGTGTGTCTGCCTGTGTGTGTGCTGTGTGTTTGGTGTGTGTGACCTTGAGCCTAGATGTTTATTAGTATATTGTGTCTATGGAGTGTTGACTCCATGGGCTTGCTTTGTTGTCTGATTAAGTACTTATTAAGTGATATGTTTTGGATCGGTTGGCGTTAGGAGTTTGGCCAGTGTTGGCTGTTTTTGGTGGGACTTAGGTCAATATTGGCAATGATTGGCGATGTAGGCAAGATATGGTTCAAAATAATACTATTGATAGTTGTACGTATGTCAAGCCGTCCAAGAAACAGCTTTTAAAAAGGGAATTGGTTTTAAATATCCAGTCCGATATTGTCGGTCATGCGCACTGTAGTGGATCTATTAAGGTGGACCGACGACCTAGTGAAGGCCGCGGGAATACGCTGGATGCAGGAGGTGCTAGACCAATCGTTGTGGCGTGGCTTCCGACAGGACTGTGGCTAGAAGTGGATGTCTTTCGGAAATATGATGATGATCACTAATGGTCTGTTGCAAAGAAAGCATTTGCTCCTGTTAGTGTGTTATGAGCAGTGATAGGAATAGGTAGTGCTAATTTGCCTAAACTTCGAGGAAGGAAGTAACATAGAGTGGATAATACCTCCTCTAAAATCCCGGAATAATTTTAATGACGTTTAAATCCCGGGATTTAAAAACCATGAATTTTTTAACGGACTTTATTTGTAGTTACAAATTATTGATTTGGAAAATCATAACATTTTTTAGGGTTACACACACACACACACACACACACATTTATATATGTAATTTGTATGGTGTACATGGTAAAGAGTATTCTATCTATCTATAAATAAAGTCCAATAAATAATTCGTGGTTTTTAAATCCCGGGATTTAAACGTCATTAAAATTATTCCGGGATTTTAGAGGAGGTATTATCTACTCCATGTTACTTCCTTCCTCGAAGTTTAGGCAAATTAGCACTACCTATTCCTATCACTGGTTATGAGGTTAGCTGTAACTTCGTCTAACGAAATTCTCGTATTACCTATATCATGATTTATGTCAGCTATCATAACAACCTGTTACTTATACACTTCTGGACACATCTATTGGCCCACCTTAGAGTTTAGGTTTCGATGGCCCCTACCGAAATATGATTGCTAGATTGAACAAAAACTGTTGATGCAGTTTTAAACCTGATACATTTTACCATCTTTTTCGATCGTATTGTTTTAAATTTGAATTCAGAATACCATACGACATGGAGCTACGCCTAACAAGTCGGATATGCGCCTTGTTAAAGGCAATTGATTTTTGAATAAAAAACATGTTTTATCAAATAAAGGTTTAATTTAATAACGCGTGTTGCCTCCATGGGCATCTACCACAGCTCTCATACGATTAGGCATAGAGTTTATCAACCGCTCTATGAAATTTTGAGGGATCATCTCCCATTCCTCTTCTATGGCAGTTTTCAACTCCTGCATCGTCTGGGCAACTGGCTGACGAGCCCTAACACGTCTTTTTAGCTCTTCCCACATGTGCTCAATGGGGTTCATGTCTGGGCTTCTGGCTGGCCAGTCCATAACTGTGATGTTCACATCCCGAAGATATTCCCTGACGATGCCGGCCGCCTGGGCTCTTGCATTATCATGCATAAAAAGGAAATTTGGGCCCACATAGTCCGCGTATGGTATCACGTGAGGTTCTAAGCACTCACAAATGTACCTTTCAGCATTTAATGTTGGCAGCCGTGGTCCTGTAACAACCTCAAGTTGAGTTTTGCCGCTCGCGGATATACCGCCCCAGACAGTCCATGAGCCACCGCCATAAGCAACCCTCTCTTCAAAACAGCATTGTGCGAAACGCTCTCCCTTACGTCGGTAGACCTTCTTCCTTCCATCATTGCCATGTAACACAATTTTAGACTCATCAGAAAAGAGTACACGGCTCCAGTCTTGCTGTGTCCAATTTAAATGACTGCGTGCGAAATGAAGGCGCGCTGTTCGGTGGGCTCGCGTTAGTTTGGGCCCATTAGCTGGCTTGTGTGGTACCATATCGCGTTCTTTTAACCTTCTCCGAACAGTTCGAGCGCTCACAGATACTCCGTGGAAGTCGCGAAGTTGGTTTTGTATCTCAATGGAGGTAAGGTGACGATTTCTCAAGCTGGTCGTCACGATGAATCGATCCTGCCTTTCAGTTGTGACCCGAGATCGTGGCCTTCCTTGGCGACGAACAAAGCCGCCAGTCTCTAGGTACCTCCGATAAACATTTCGGACCGCAGATCGACTTAAATTAAGTTGAGCACTCACGTTTCTTTGGCTGTGTCCGGCCTGAATAAGTGCCACAGCTTGGGCGGCGACTTCAGGTGAAGTATCCATAGATTATTGATAGAACCTCACCTTAATGTTAAGAATAAGTAATGTTTGTTGCAAAACCAAAGATATCAATCACTTTTTCAAGAATTAAATCCAAGTAAACCAATAAAACCAAGTTTTCTTAGTATTCGATTGTTTGATATCAACAAACAGGCTCCAAATTGTCTTTTGTTTCTTTAAATTCTGTGTTCGAAATTCAAAAAAAGACTATTGAATGAAATTGTGAATGTGCCAGGTTCAAAACTGCATAAAAACTTTTTGCTCGACCTAATATAAAATTTTAGCTAGGACCAAACGAAACTGAAAATACAAGGTGGGCCAATAGATGTGTCCAGAAGTGTATATCGAGTTATTCGAAGAGCGTGCTCGAGTGCCTCTTGAATACAAAGTAGCGAAAAACTACTATTGGTACTCAAAGGTTATAATAAGACTCCAGAGATATTTAATTATTTTGGAGGCGTTATGTAGGTAGACTATTCGAAACAAATGAAAAGAGGCAATTCCTAAAGTGAGCTTCATATTTTTTGCCAATTCTGGCGCACTGGCAAGGTTTTGGAACTAATTTCACGCTGTTGAACAAGCGACCTTCTTTGATAACCAAACTGCACGGTAGTGCTGTTCAGTCGATATTAGGTATAATCTATCCTGCTCATGCCATCGCTTTGAACCTAAACAGATTCTGATGCTCGGGAAAAATAAAACAGCGCTCTCTTCACCTAGCCGTATTTAAAACAAGTCAAGGCGTAGGTTACATACAGACAACAGATGTTTCTATCTAAAGGAAAATCCCATTAATTACATTTGTGTCCTTTTGAAGGCACATACCATTATGCTAAACAAGTTGGCACATATTTTACCATAGCATGTTTACTTACAAATGTACCATCGGGTTGATAATTATACTCAAGGTGGTCCAATTTTTGCAAGCAAGCAATGGAAAGAAAAGTTTTTACTCTCGGCCAAAGCCTTTGATATTTTTCTTAGTGCTCGGAGCATCCCCGGGTTGTGTGAAGGACTTGCCTTGACTTTATTGGGTGTGTCCTTCAAAAAGGTCAGATGCGTAGTATTCGCAACCGGCGCGGTCTTATGCGGAAAACGTATAAAGGGATGTTTAGGCACCGTTGCACGATTTTCCTATAGTTTTTGTCTCCTATTAGAGACTTGCCTTTGATATTTTTCTTAGCGTTCAGCAAATCCCCGGGACTGTGGACTGTGTGAAGAACGTACCTTGACCTTATTGGTTGTGTCCTTCAAGAAGGTCAGATGCCTAGTACTCGCGACCGGGGCGGTCTATGCGGAAAACAAATTGAGATGTTTAGGGGCCTCTGCATGATTTTCCTATAGTTTTTGCCTTTAAATAAGGGACAAGTTAGCATAATTAGCCTATAATGTTCCCACTTTTGGGACATATGCCTTCTCTAGAGACAAGAGAAGGCTAGTGTCCTAGCAGCAGTGTGGGGCAAAAATTAATTGTGAAAACAATTAACAACTAACAATTAAATTGCCAGATTTAGTTGCAACTAACAACTAAAATATTGTAATTGCAAGATAACACAATTAACAATTGATTAATCGTGCTTGTAAAACTTTGCAATTACAATTAGTTAATTGTTAATTGTTTGATGCACGTTTACAATTACAGTTAACAATTAATAAATTTCGGTAACTGAAAAACATAATGCATCCATGAGCCTTAAAAAATTTAAGCCTGGATTTATGTCAGTACAATACGTAAAGGTACCTAACTAGAATAATTGAGGATTGGATAGTTAAAGGAAACAAGTATAACCCGTAGTATTAAATACAAAGGACTTCATTTAATAATTGAAATGAAGTTCTTTGTATTTAAAACTACGGGTTATACTTGTTTGGTAAGTGTTCAGATTCATTGCCACATACAAGAAATAAAATATCATTTGTTCTTTGAAAGTTTGACGCGTACTATATTTACTTGTACATTCATCAAGTTATGGGTGCCGATTCTCTTGTCATAAATGCGTCTAAACTGGACTAAAAATTACCAAAATTTAGTTTATTCCTGTCAAACGAGGATTTCCCATCCTTAAATTGACCAAAGTAGTTTGACAGCACTAAGATGGCACCGAGTTATTAGTTTAGTGAAAATGGTAATTTTGCTTTTCTGAATTTGACGTTTTTCACCTAAAATTTAGATTTTCTAACTAAATCTGACTATTTTTAATCGCGATTAAAAAGGTGTGGAATAAAATGAGTTGGCATGAACTAAAATTCACACCAAAACATCGACTTCAAGTGCAAAAACATTAATGTATCTTTTTTTCTTTTCTTTTGCTTATATCTCGAAAACGGTGTGTCCTATCGCAAAAATAATGAAATTTTCGACCCCCCCTTTAGGAAACCTATAAACTCCTAAAACTCAACATGTAGGTAATATTTTTTCATATTTTCCACACAAAAAGTGAAAAATTCTCCCACCCATAATTATCTTCGAATTTTGGTTCTAGGACATGACGAGGACTTGTAAAATGCTATGCATTTAAGTATATTTTAGATAACATAACATACCATCACGCTTGTATTCTCCGGAGGGTTGGGCAGCGGTGTATCTTTTTAGTACCTATACTCATATTTTGCCATCATAGAGGACGAGCCTATTGCCAACAACGGGGCACAAATCTAGACTCCGGGCTGCTACTGAGAAATTCCTGATGGAAAAACCCAATAACACCCTGTTCTACCTGAGTATCAAAACCCAGGATCTCATGCTCAGTAGCAGCGCTTGCGACCATTACTACTAACGAGCAGTCGAAGTAATTTAGATAACCTTAGCTATAATTGATTGTTCATCATACATAAGCCAGCGAGCGAATAGCATATTCTGATAAACTTTTTGTAGAGGACAATTCAATAACGAGAACGTTGACACTATCGTAACATTCGATACCGATGCAAAAATATAAATACACACAAACAGGTTAGGTACAAATGAGCCGGTGGACTAAAGGTGATTCTAAATCGATTCTAGAATCAAAATCGATGTAACAAAATGAATTTTGTTTTAAAATTAGATTTGAGTAAGTATAGGTTATACAAGATGTAATTTTAATCAATGTTAACCTCTTAAGGGGCATTGTACTCATCATTATGAACAACTTTTACTATGGGACCAAACCCAAAATCGCGAAAAAAAATCAGGCGTTTCCTACATTTTGACGAGTTATGCGAACATAAATGTAGGGAAAAGCAGATTTTTTTTCGCGATTTCAGGTTTGGTCCCATAGTAAAAGTGGTTCATAATGATGAGTACAATGACCCCTTAAGAGATTAACAGTGATTAAAATTACAACTTGTATAGTATAAACACTGAAAATTTTCAGAGGATCATTAATGGAAATAAATCAGTACAGGGAAAGTTTAAAATGTTAGATTTGTATGTGAATGCGAAATATTTAATTAAATTAATCTGATTTAGTAGTTCATTAAAAATAATGATGACGATTACGAAATAATAATGTACCTTAATGGTAGTTTTTCATAATTATTTGCAGTTTCGTTATGTGTTTATTGATAATACTGACTTCCTGAATTCCTGATACCGTGAGCATGAGCGTAGTAACAATGAATGACTTTTTACATTTTGCTATTATTTTTTTAACAATGGCGGTTTTATTTCAGTGAAGCTATACATGTTGGAAATATTCAGTAGCTCTTCAAGAAGTGTTTGAGCAAAATACAGGCTGGAAAGAATGAACGGTGAAATGTGGAGAAAGTACTCAAACTTAATCTAACTTCAATAATTAAGGCATTTCACCTCCAGGGTCCGTTTGATCTCTAATCTATCTCTGTACAAAGGTGCCTTCATTACTATCATTTATAGTACTTTTCTACCCACTGCAGGCTCATAAGCTTCCTTATACGCCATTCTTCCGTGTTTTTGCGCTAGTGTTTAATAATGCCATCGACCCATCTTGCCATTTGTTTTCCCACGCTCCATTTGTTCTTTCTCGATCACCATTATAACATGGGTCTTCTCTACTAGCTACTAAAGGAAGATTGTGTCTTTTATAAAAGTGTAAGCACACTACATTCTTGTGGAAATCATCCCTATTTCCTAAAAAACTTTTGCAGCCAGCATTATCAGCCTATATTAACATTCCCACTACTAGAATTCAGGCCTCCTCTCCGTGAGAGGGAACGGGCCGTAATCCACCACGCGGGCCCAGTGTGGTTTAGTACTTTGGCAACCAACCTTGGTATATTTCAAGACACCAACAGGAAGTAGATAGACAGTATATTTTTAACTCCGACAAAACATCATTGTGTTGTGCACCTTTGCATATTTAAAGGTGAAGAGAAACTATACACACAGATTTAGAGGTTTGATTTAACGATGAGTTAATAGCACCTCCCGTCTTAGCTGCATAAACACCATGTGAGACGTTACGCCATCTTCACCATAAAATAACTCCAGTGCACTTTAATATAAGAGTACATACTAACTGTTTACGCAAACAAGGTATTAATATCAATCTGTTCCGCGAGTTACTTGCGTAATACACTAACAATTGCAATGACTTTCATTTTGACATTTGACAACATTCATTGCGTTATTTACGTTGACGAGCTGCCGAATTTTTCGTACATATGAAGTAATGGATTAGGAATTTCGTTTAAAATCCTTTGGATTGTGAATCGGGGTGCAAGTTTTGCAGTCCATTGTTTGGCATGAAGTCTTCAAAGTTATTTCTGTCAGCACTTGGAATATTTGCAATGATTTCATTTGTTTTGGAGCTTGCGATATTTTGGCAAAGCAAGCGTCCCAGGTTCTGAGATAACTGAATATTAACTTCCGGAAAAAGTATATGGTATTATTATGTTCCATTGATATATACGTTTCCAACCGTTCAACGTTTTTTAGAATCTAAAATTCGAAGACATGTGACATCCACCAATCCGCACTGGGCCCGCGTGGTGGATTATGGCCCACTTCCTCTCACCGAGAGGAGGCCTGTGTCCCAGCAGTGGGAAATTATGAGCTGATTATGTATTGATAAGTTTGGAGATAATTGAATTGAATATGGCGAATGCTGATCATTCTAATCGTGTATAAATCTGAAATGACATCCAAAACTTCCAAGACCCATTGAATTCATCTTGATTAGTTGTGAAATTGGGACTGACAGGGACCTCAAAATAGCTGGCGAAATCTGGGGGTATTATAGGATTTGTAGCTACACCTCTGCCTAACCCTACGGGGATAACAGGCGTGATGGTATGTGGTTTTACTTAATATGTAGTTGTGAAACTGCTGTTGATTTTTTATCTGACTACCATATCGACCATGAAGCTATAAAATTACCACAAAGAGATCGTCGAAGATGTGTTCCATTCTTTTATGAACCCTTCCTCTCATATTTCATTTTTATTCTTATTGGGTCTCGTACGTGACAAAAGCCGACCGGCTCCCATAGGTACTACGTATTCAAACACAGGCAAGGGTACTACTTCAAGGATGAAGTGTCATGGCATAGTAAAAAGAGAGGAAGTACGTTATCTTCATACAAACGCACCGCGCGCGGCTTGTATGTGTGCGCCAAAGTATCTATGCGTCGCCGCACGCACACTTAAACAAATCTCGGCCCGTTTCGCAGTGCGCCAGTCGGGGCTAACATCGCACGAGGTTCGCGCGTCACGGCTTTTCGGCACCGCTAAATGAATGAAAAATGTGTGATAATCGCAGGAGAACGTATTGCTGTGTGTTTGGGTGTCTTAATAATTCATCGATTCCAGAATTGTCTCTGTTCAAATTACCTATTGAACAGGAAAGAAGTCACTTTTTCTAGCATATCATTTTTACTTGATGATGAGATACCTACTTACTTATTTTTTGTTGTATTAGTTTTCTATCAGACAGAGGAAGTAGGTAGGCCTACATTCCCACTAGAATGTACTAGGTACTTTTGATCTGTCAATTGATTTGCCGCTATTGCTTTGTTTATGTTTAGTCATGCCGATTTCTCAGTACATTGTAGGTATAGTAACTAAGTACCTACTTACAGTTATAAAATCGTACTTAAAAAATAAGTAATTGACTAATTGTGAATCAGATAAATAGAGCAAAGTTCGAATCACCTACCGTTTACTCGTGCTCATCACCGCCCCGCGCCGCCCGTCTGCTGGCCCGTCGCTCTTTCTTTCATCGTGAAAGGTTTCATCATCGTTTAGGTACCCAGACAATACAAGTAAAAAATACAACTTCCCGACCCTTGCCAATTTATTGGCACTGAATTAAAATTTAACTAAAAGTGACAACCCTGAGACAGTAGGCAATTATATCGCGGATTGTGCCGGAGATAACCTACTTCCTCTCTTTATACTATGGTCATGGCCGCAATTTATTAGCACAGGTACCAACTTGTGACGTATTATTTATAGTAGTTGTACTTCCTATTAACAACGGAGTTAATGTAACTAAATATTGTGTTAGGTTAGGTAGGCACGTGTCTGAGTAATTGGGTAACTCTTTTTGTGGTTTTCGCACTCAAAATTACGTCATTGGTGTGAGCGGAATATTTTTGGGTGCAATGGGCACGTCTGGTTGTCAATGTCAAACCTTTGTTCATCAACTGATATCTTATAATGGTGCCATATTTGTGTTATCAGATAGAAGATTTTAGATCATTCCAGAGCTTAAAGGAAAGTCGGTAACCAAACTATTCAGAGTTATTGTTTTTGGTGCATTTTTAAACATTTTGACTCGACTAGATACGAATTTACTGACTGACTCTTTGGTCTAGTGGTCACAAGCGCTACTGCTGAGCATGAGGTCCTGGGTTCGATTCCCAGGTCGTGCAAAGTGGGTTTTTCTATCTGGAATTTCTCAGTAGCAGCCCGGAGTCTGGATTTGTGCCCGGTAGATGGCAATTGGCTCGCCCCCTATTACATGGGACTTAAACATAACTGGCGAAATGTGGGTGTACTATAGGTACACCTCTGCCTAACCCTTCGGGGAAACAAGGCGTGATGTTATGATGTTATGTTAAGATACGGATTTAAGGCGTAAAGTCCGCCTTTGTACGGTTATTTTTACTTGTCGAAAAAGTTTTATTAAAGTAATAAATAAATATGTCTCGTCCCAGATTCGGAGCGGTGCACAAACTCTCATTAGATGGTTTGCCTCAAAGCCGACTGGCGTTGAGACACTGTAGTAGGTACACGCGGCTACATATCAAGCTATACGTTTCCAGTATAAGCTGATCTTGCATTGTATAAGATTTCCGAACAATGACAGGTCAGCTTATACTTGAAATGTATAGCTTGATATGTAGCCGTGGCCGCGTGGATACAAAGCTCTTCTGCACATCTTCCTGCCCTTATTCCAATTTATTTTGGGTTCGGCGAAGCACGTCTATGTCATACATACCATAGTTTTCAAAATAAATCATGTATTTTATCAAATCGCCTCCCAAAACTATCGCTTCGCACAACACAGTTTGTACGCACTTTTCATCTCGTTGTATGGCCGTGTGTTATTTTAGAGGCGCAGCAGTGCAACAACCTCGATCCTAACACGTGGGGGTTACGTCAGCGCAGTCGCAGATGTGGCACGTCACGATCACGATGTTATGTGAGAGTGTGCGTAGTACGGAGTACCTACATTACAAAGGAATTGGTCTTAACGTCGATAGGTCGGCTGTAAAGATTTGAGAGACCTGACTGGTCTCAAAAGACATTCTTATGATCGCTCAAAAACGTCAAATCATCATCTGTCTAGCCTTTTCCCAACTGTGTCGGGGTCGGCTTCCAGTCTAACCGGATGCAGCTGAATACCAGTATTTTACATGGAGCGACTGCCTATTTGACCTCCACAACCCAGTAACTGGGTAATACGATACCCCTTGGTAAGACTGGTTGTCAGACTTTCGGGCTTCTGACGACCCGTAACGATTGTCAAAGATCCACGACTGACAGCCGGGACCAACGGCTTAACGTGCTTTCCGAGGCACGGAGGAGTCTCGGTATGTAAAGATGGTCACCCATCCACGAACCAACCCCGGCAAGCGTAGCTTAACCTGATGGATCGACCCGTGCGGCTGTTATTACTTAGCCACGAGCTCCTCAAAAACCTCAAATGTTTTTTCGATTTTCCAAAGATAAAATATACCTCTTGATTACTGCTTAACTTGGCAGTATCAGTAGCAAATCTAATGCTTATGCATTAGATTTGCTTTGCGATTTGAGAGCTTATGCTCTCAAAGCCTCAGTGTTCTTTATGGAACGATTTCACCGGATTTATTGACGATCTTAATAAGTTATTTAAGGACTAAACTTTTTTCTCTGGGACAAGCCCAGAGTACTTATGCCAATTCTGGCAACTCACGTTTTGAAGCAAATACTTCTGAAAACATTGCAACTCAAGTATTGTTTATCTAGTTCTCCAAATGGTTTGCTAGGAATGCAATACCCATAAATCTCCACCATTCGACCTACAATATGCACAATCTCATAATATTTAGATCATAAGTTACAATTGAGAATAATACGGAACGGTTTAGTTCTATCTGATACCGCGAAAGGGAATGGCGAAAACAAGAAATCGATAACTTCACGGTCATAGACATTTGGTGCCCTTTTCATGTTTACTGTGTTATCATTTATCAGTTTTCCGGGAATCTCACCCTTTTATCACGTGTGTGTATAATAAACTAATAAAGGGCGACTGGGGAACATTGCTTGTAAAATGAATTCCCGACAGGACCGAAGAGTTCTACCGCATGTCGGTGATGGTAACATTTTGACATTGAGCTGACCTATGGAGGAGTACGGAGTTTCAATAGAATACGAGGCCCCCTTACACTGGTTTGATACTACTGATGTACGGCCTACTGCACCCCAATTCCGTAACACACTATAAATCACAATCTGAATGATTTTGAAGCAAATTGCTAATCCATTGCTTCATATGTTCGAAAAATTTGTGGCGGCATCTACAACGCCACATGCGAGCTACGCATCAAAGACCTGACGTCACACAAATCCTGCATCGCGCAAGCAGTTTACCGCGCGACTGGCATTAATACAACATCCCGACATCAACCGTCGGGCAGTAGCCCACCAGACACAACACCCGTCTGGTCGGAGGATCCTCCCTTTTCTATGGAGGATCAGTGAACTTTACACTCTGTTCCTCATACCTCTATAAATTTGTCTGCTCAACAACGTAAATAACGCAATGAATGTTGTTGAACTGTCAAAATGGTATTGATTCCTACTGTAAGTGTTTTACGCAATTGCCCCGCTGTGCTCGGAGGCACAGGTTGAGCAGAGCTAGTGGATTCAGATTGGATTATTGGGGTTCAGATGTCTGCTCTGTCTGCCTCGTTGGTCTAGTAGTGCATGAGGACTATGGGTGCGATTCCCAGATCGGGCAGTGTTATTGGGTTTTTCTATCAAGAATTTCTCAGTAGCAGCCCGGTTGATGGCAATAGGCTCGCCCTTCTATTACATGGGACTTATAGACATAACAGCTAGCGAAATGTAGGAGTACTATAGGTACACCTCTGCATAACCCTTCTGTGATTACAGGCGTGATGTTATGTTTAAATAATAAATGTCGAGAAGTGTATGTATTTTGGCTAAGATTGTGATGATGATTGCTAAGAGATGGATAGCAACAATTGACCGTGTGCCTGCTTATTTATATCTGTGCTTATCATATCAATCAATTCACCATGCTTGTTATGACAATATCTCGAACAAAAGTTCCATTGTAATATGTCTTTTGAAAGCGTCGTCCCTTTGATGATCATAAATATGGTGACTATGCCATCTTTGAATGCGAGCTGCATATCAACTAGACAGACCAGCACCCTAATTGCGTAACACACAATCAATCGGAATCTGAATCATTTTGAAGCAAATTGTTAATCCATTGCTTCATAAGTTCGAAAAATTTGTCTGCACGACACGTAAATAACGCAATGAATATTGTTGAACTGTCAAAATGAAACCGATTTCGATTGATAATGTGTTACGCAATTACCCCGCAGAATGAAGTGGTGATATTCTGTTCCTTGTTCCACATCATGAGATCTTAGTAACTATTTTTACTAACTCTTAATTTCTCGGTCTGTAGGTGTTAAATATTATGAGTACGGAATCTTTGAATGCGATTTGCATAGCAACTATATGTACGGTTTTACACCCTAATTGCGTAACGCACAATCAGAATCCTAAGGACTTTGAAGTCAATTCATAATCCATTGCTTCATATGTTTGAATGATTCATCTACTCGACAGTGTAAATAACGCAATGAACGCTCTTGAACTGTCAAAATGAAAGGCATTGCCATTGAAAGTGTGTTTCGCAATTCGACTGCAGTGGTGATGATACCCTGTTCCCTTTTCCACATCAAGAGATGTAAGCAACTTCCTAGAACTAAGCAATTCTCTCTTTTATTCCAGTACCTCTAAGCGGCGGTGACCGTCGCTCACCATAAGATGCGTTCGCTGCTAGCGTACTACGCAGACGCAGTGATGTCGGCGGCTGTTCGCGGCGCCGGCTGCGCGCTTGATTGCAGCGGCCGTGGGGACTGCATGAACGGCACGTGCTTGTGCGAGATCCGGTACGCGGGAGACGAGTGTGCTGGGCCTAACATGCCTTATCATGCCTGTAAGTATAATTTACTGATTTTTGCTGCCAGCGTACTACGCTGATGCAGTAATGTTGATAGCGGCCACGGAGACTGCATGAACGGCACGTGCTTGTACGCGGGAGAAGAGTGTGCTGGGCCGGCCTAACATGCCCAAACAGGCCCTATCTTGCCTAAGTATTAGTAAGATATGTTTGCTGCCAGCGTACTACGCAGATAAAATGATGCTCGTTCCGTTTCGTGCAAGCTTAAGTAATCGACTACTGGTCGTTTAATGGTTGTTTAATTTTCTATCGGGATTTCAATGGGCTTAGTAGTTAGTAATAGGACTGAGAACTGCTGGGAATGTGCAACACACATGTTACTGAAACGACTGGATGTCGAATAAATAATAGCTTTTTTTTTTGTTTTTTACTTTGATCACCAGGTAACCTAATGCTGTAACAAACAGTTCTAGAAATCGTATTCATATACCTACTTATAATATTTTTTTACTAATTTATCGTATACAATGGATTTTATTTGAACTAGTATCAATCAATCTGCCTAGCCGTTTCCCAACTATGTTGGGGTCGGCTTCCAGTCTAACCGGATGCAGCTGAATACCAGTATTTTACATGGAGCGACTGCCTATCTGACCTCCACAACCCAGTAACTGGGTAATACGATACCCCTTGATAAGACTGGTTGTCAGACTTTCGGGCTTCTGACAACCCGTAACGACTGTCAAAGATCCACGAATGACAGCCGGGACCAACGGCTTAATGTACTATCCGAGGCACGGAGGAGTCTCGGTATGTAAAGATGGTCACCCATCCACGAACCAACCCCGACAAGCGTAGCTTAACCTGATGGATCGACCCGTGCGGCTGTTATTACTTAGCCACGAGCTCCTCCCATACAGTTATATTAAATCGATTATTGAGTTATATTTAATGCGCCATTCTATGTAATTATGTATTTATAATTATTTGAATCAATCTGCCTAGGCTTTTCCCAACTGTGTTGGGGTCGGCTTCCAGTCTAAACGGATGCAGCTGAATACCAGTATTTTACATGGAGCGATTGCCTATCTGGAGCTAGACCACCATCTTAAGGGGGAAGCGCCAAGGTAGCCCGCGAAATTCAAATTTTCTTACGATTTTTGCAATTTGTAGCTCAGTGTCTGGGTGTATGTTAATTAAAGTATGATTCGCGACCGTAACAAATATGTATTTACAGAATTATAATAATTAGAATCAGTAATACAGTTCCTTAAGTTAGTATAATCCTGAAATGTTAAGATTTCATGAAATAGTCATTCAATAGAATTACTTGGTCTTAGAGAGTTGTATTGATGGCTTTAATGATTATAGCTCTGTAAATACAAATTTGTTACGGTCGCGAATCATACTTTAATAAATATACAACCTAATACTGACCTGCAGATTGCAAAAAAAAGTATGAAAATTTGAATTTCGCGGGCTGCCCTGGCGCTTTCACCTTAAAGCAGTATTATTTTAATCTCACTTGAGTGTGAGAAAGAGATGGAGTTAGACGTCCTGTACCTATACATTCATCTCTTTCTCACACTGTAGTAACATTAAAATAATACTGCTTTAACGCGTTACCTGCTAAATTATTAGCTAACTTTTTTCAAATGCTAATTAGAAGCTCACTAACCCTGTGCGGCAAACGCGTTCAATAAAAAATTCGTGTGGTGCTATGAACGCTTATGCGCGGTTGTTTCCGAAACAATAGAAATGAACAATGAACGCACAGGTGCGGCGCGCCGCACTTGAAGAAAGTTATGTAAATTGGGTGGACGCGCATACGCGTCGCAAGCATATGGCAAAAGTCCGAAAAACGCGCATGCGTTAAGAGGTGGTGGTTGGCCCCCTGACCTTCACAACCCAGTAACTGGGTACGATACTCCTTGGTAAGACTGGTTGTCAGACTTTCGGGTGACGGTGACGACCCGTAACGACTGTCAAAGATTTACGAATGACAGCCGGGACCAACGGCTTTACGTGCTTTCCGAGGCACGGAGGAGTCGCGGTATGTAAAGATGGTCACCCATCCACAGACAACCTTGGCAAGCGTAGCTTAACTTGATGGATCGACCCGTGCGGCTGTTATTACTTAGCTCCGAGCTCCAATTGTTTTAATTATACCGTAGTATTTTTTTCCATCGTAATAGGAATTTAATTTATTGTGGTCCATATTTTGAGGCAAATTAAAATTCTAGGCAAATGTACAAAGCAAAAGTTTTTTTTTTCAGCGCATAAACAGTAATGCACTAATCAATAATACTCATTACAATTAATCATAGTATTACCACAATTTATTTTTTCCCTCCCGTCAAGAATTACCATCCCAATTTTTATTAACTAGCTTTTGCCCGCGGCTTCGCTCGCGTGGAGGTCGGAAATTATCCCATGGAAACGTATAATATTGGGATTAAACGTATCCTGTGTTAACTATGTATAATTTTCAGCAAGAGTCGTGAGCACAAATTCCGTCTTAACTTGTAACTGTCCTCGTCAGCGCGTTCCTGTATTCTGTTTTCTATCTGTATACAGGACCATTTTTTTATCACTACCAAAAGGAGAATGGCGAGATTGCATGTAATTTGGGACCCATTGATAGGGGTAGCGTACATAATGGAAACTTATAAAAAGTTTAAGAACAATATAAAACTACCAAAAATTCTAATGGAAAGAAAGTTATGGAAATTGTGAGAAAAAGGATATGCAAGGTAGATTATGTAACCTAAAATTAATCCAAAAGTACTTGAAAGGACATTATTTAATAGTAGAATGTTTTTTTTTTTATTTATGATGTATCAAACATGTGTGGAATTAGAATACAAATCTCTGTAAATAGTGTACCTAAATAGTATAGTACCTACATGTTTCTAGCCAGAGACACCTAGGTGTATATCATGATGCACAGTGTAGTAGAAGAGCTGAATTGCTGTGGTATTTTCTGTAAACAGGAGTCTGTAAGGTCAAAGACTTTTTTTTTGCAAGTAGGCTTTTACAAACACTTTTTGTTGCGGCGAAAACAACGCACCGCAAGTCGCACCGATAAATACAGACAAAGAATTGACCACGAATTGACACTGACAGCCAGCTTATATTGACAGCAAAACGTTCCGTTTTGAGTTATCATCACAAAATAATCGTAATTATATTCTTTTACGGGCTGTTTACATTTTATTTTAATGCTTGGTTTCAGATGTTTTTGTGTTATATTTAACAAGATTTAAGTATGAAAAGGGTGTTAAAAAGGAAATCCCTCAAGTAAAAATGTACATAAGTGTAAAAAGGTGAATTTGTTGTAACCACTACTGTAGATTTGAAATGTAATCTGAAACACCTTGCGTTTCGTAACTGCACGATAACTTATTTTTTAATAAATGAAAATCATTTCTAACTTTTAATTCCCAACCCCTAGTGACTCAATATTTTTTTTATAAAACACTTTTATACTTGTTATTATAATCAATATAAACTTGCACGTAAACGGCGTTTCCATAATTTTCAAATTATGTGGGTCCAACTTCGCCATTCTCCTTTTCACAGGCTGTTCTACCCATGAATATGAACAACTTTCACTATGAGACGAACTCTGAAATCACGAAAAAAATCTGCTGTTTCATACATTTTGGTCGAGTAGGTATTGAACTTTTTTTATGAACAGCAGATTTTGCTCCCGCCCGTGTGCAACCTGCCTTGATAGAAAATAAGATTCGTTAGGTTTAAGAGTAGAGATTGTGCTCACGACTCGTGCCGGCAACTATACTGTACTTCTTAACAATGTTGTTACTTTTGCCTCAAAACTAAACCCATCCTCTCTCTTTCCAGGCATAGGCGGCGTGTTTCTTCTAGTAGCCTTCGTCTGCGCGGTCCAGCTAACAATATGCGTGGTGATGGAGTACCGGCGTCTGAAGGCACCGACCTTCCTCCGGGCCTGCAAGGTCACCACACAGAAGATGCTGTACTTGGTCGCGTTCTTGGCTTCCTTGATCAGAGGAGCCTACTTTGTTTCGCCGGTGAGTCTGAGTGACAATGAAACATCTTTGATCGGGTGGAGGTTGTTATTTGTCTCTTGGGTTGCCCCTGAGATATTATTATGTACCTAGTTTGGACTGGAAAAGAAGCTAAGTCTTCTTTACGCTTGGCAGACTACCAGATTAAGGCCGGACTTGGCAGCTAGGCCTGCTTTTTGGAAACTTCTGCTAAACTGGTCACTACTATGACGTGTTAATGCCATCATGATTCTGTTGCAAAAAAGGGATGGTGCTATCGCTCATGTATAGCTCCGTCTCTCTCTCACACTGGAACAACGATGGCTTTAACACGTAGTACGGCCCGGTTTTCTTGTAAACTGCTTCTTGCAAACTTTTGCAAATTTTCACCGTACAGTGAAAAGTGTGAAAACCTCGTAAAGAAAATTAGAAAATTAGTTTTTATTTTATTTAAGTATTTATTGTGTAGTAATGCATATTTAGAACAAACGTGCACAGCTTTTAGATGCTTCTAATGCCTTCTACTAATGAAAATAAACGTCAGACGACGTCAGAGAACGTCAATAACGGCCATTTTCAGCCAGGTTTTTATCTTCCCTTGTAAAATAACGTTTATTGCAATCACGAAGATTTCACTGCACGGCGACGAAATGGGAGGCTCCAAAACTTGTTGTGTGTGAATGATTCAATGTTGTACATAGTGTTGCGAATGGTGTCGTTTTATTGCAAAAGAAAAGGAATCCGCTAGCGTCACCGCGAGTGCCCAAGGAGCTCCAAGTAGGAAATCTATGCCAAAAAAGGCACCGAATAAGGCTGATGAGGAGGGTTTCGTGACCGTGCAAAGGAGGAAGCGCCGGTCGCGAACAAACAAGAACCGCTGCGGCAAAGCTCCTACAGAGCCCGAAGTCAGCTTGCGTGCCGCAAAGCCGAACACACCGGTGTACATCTCCCGCCTACACTACACCACTAAGGCGGAGGACATCGTGGAGTACGTGCGTCAGAAGACGAGGTACGCGCCGAGGGTGCAGTTACTGGAGTCGCACCGCAACGTCAACTTCAAGGCGTTCGTGGTGCGCATACCAACATGCTACCTGCACCTGGTGATGGAAGAAAGCTTTTGGCCGCAGGATGTGGTATTCCGCCGCTTTCGCGGACTAGTGCCACCAGAACGCACAAAGACTTAGTGCAACTAAATGATACTAACATAGTTATTAAGTTTTATTTATTAACAAAATTGTTACTATACTTATTATGTATACTTAGGTTAAGGTATGTATCTATGGGTCTTTGTTACCTGATAATAAATGGTTATATTATTATTATTATTATTATTGCATATTAGTGTGTTAAAGCATTTTTTGTCAGAGCTGGAAAATAATCCGATTAATCGATTGATTGACTCGAGCGAGTTATCACATTCTATTTTCATTATTGGGGATAAAAAACTAGAATTCCCGTTTCTTTGTCTTTGACAAAACATTTTTGGTTCTTCCAGTCGGCGTTCCAAGAAGGATGGGCGACGAGCCTGCTGTCTGCCTACTATCCACTGCTTATGTCCGGATCATCCCTCATCGTCTGCTTTTGGGCGGAGGTAAGTCATTTATTCAGTCATTATTAAATCTCGCATGCCACTATGATTATATGTTAAACATCACGAGACGGCGATTGATTTAAAAGCTATTCTAAAAAAAGCTTATTCACATTAGACGTACAACGCCATCTATCGATGACGGAATTAAGTTGGTGCGTTTGTATAACGCCACCTGTGAACATTTTGTGAAACTAATTTGTATGACGATAGGTTTACTTAATGTGACGCTAGATTTCGCTGTTGTGCTGAGGCGTGTGCGCAGCGAGTTTTGGATTCGTTTTATAGTTGGTAAGAGATGTCGCCTACGGTTATCCTTTTACTATTTAGGTTTCTTAGCTACTAATTAGGATTAGGTAGGGCAGAACCACGAGCTAAACTTAATAGTTGAAAATATTGTGCGAATTTATTTGTTAACCAATTCACCACGGTCAGATATTAATGACCGCTCACAGGCCTGATACCGTAACCGGACATGGCCTCATTTCTGTTCTACTGACCCCAGAAAGCCCAAAACCCAAGAAAAAGCCTAGCAAGCATGCTCACTGCTCAGCCTCAAGATCAAAATATTTTATAAAACGTTAGAAGCTAGGTGCAGGGTTTCAATAGGTCGCCTTTGAGCCAAAAGCTACGTTTCATATCTAACCTAATCAAATAATGGGGGACATCCCCATAACATTTTAACCGACTTAAAAAAACAGGTGGTTATCAATTCGACACGAATATCTGCGAATAAAAAAAAAACATACATCCGAATTGCTCATCCTTTTTTTGAAGTCGGTTAAAAATATACAATATCTACTCGACAACAGTAACTCGGAACTTCACGTGTTTCCTCAGAGCAGTCAGAAAATAATATATAAATGTTATCACCTTTATACTATACCTACAGGGTGATTATTGTGTATTTTAATTTTAGAAAGCATGAACATTACCACCTCATCATGAAACTGGATTCTTTGCGTATTACTGAATCTTTTTCATTTTCTCTCAAAGGCTAATTACCTAATTACTTAAAACGAAAGCATATACCATTATGTAGCAGTGTAGGCTATGTAAATGTGTGCTAAAGAGGCTTAAAAATATTTCCCCGTTTTTTTTAAATTTTGGTTTGCGTAACCCTTCTTTCACAATAGATTTTAAAGGAAATTCCTAATCCATCGCTGCATATGTTTGAAAAATTCGTCAGCTCGACAACGTAAATAACGCAATGAACGTTGTCGAATTGTCAAAATGAAAGGCATTGCAGTTGTTGGTGTGTTATGCCATTACCCCGCGGAGCACTTAGATTAGATTTCAGTTTTGCCAACATGAATGCCAAACCATTTAGCTTAAAGCGAAAGCGTCAAGGTAGCCCGCGAAATTCAAATTTTCTTACGTTTTTTTTTTTGCAATTTGCAGGTCAGTATTAGGTTGTACAATATAACATCACGCCTGTATTCCCCGAAAGGTTAGGCAGAGGTGTTCCTATAGTACACCCATATTTTGCCAGTTATGTTTAAGTCCCACGTAATAGGGGGCGAGCCTAATGCCAGTCATCAATACAACTCTCTTAGACTAAGTAATCCTATTGAATGACTATTTCATGAAATTTTGACATTTCAGGATTATACTACCTAAGGAGCTGTATTACTGATTCTAATGATTATAATACTGTAAATACATATTTGTTACGGTCGCGAAGGATACTTTAATCAGCATTCACCCAAACAATGAGCTGCAAATTCCAAAAAACGTAAGAAAAATTGAATTTCGCGGGCTACCTTAGCGCTTCCCCCTTAAGCCTTACGAACTAAGTATCCTGTGGATATTTGTAGGAGGACATTGGAGAAAGAAATAAAGTCAAACACTGATATTCAGTTGCATCCGATTAGACTGGAAGCCGACCCCAACATAGTTGGGAAAAGCTGCACAGATGATAAACGATTGTTTACCTTTTCACACCTCCAATTGCAACAGCCTGTATTCTCCTCAGTCACATGTCCCCACATACGAACCATCAATTAAAACCACAACATACTTGCTCGCGTGTCAATTACAGCAGTTACCACCGTTTCTTCAGTGATTACAACTCTATCAGCCCCATCTGAGATGCTATCTGGTCGTTATTGTCACAACTGATAGTGGTAATTGTATGCTGTTGCTTGTCGACGGTGTGGTGAGCATACTAAGTGGTTGGTGGACTGATTTGGCTTGTTATGTAGACGGTGGTATACAATTTAGTACTTGTTAAAGCGATAACTTCTTTAGGCGCGTTAAGCGCTTTTTGTTAGGGGAAAATCTTACGGGTTCGCGATATGCGATATGCTCACTTCACGACTCTAATGTGACGTGTTGCGCCAGACTGGCGAGGAGCAGCGGCTTGTGTACATGTTAATGTTTTAAGTTTTTACCTCTATCGGCAGTCCCAATGATTGCTTATTTTTTTTTTATATATATAAGTAAACAAAGTGGATATTCAGGACGTAGCTATTTGTCTAAATGTTTTTCAACTCTGCCCGTTGGGGATATGCTAGCCTTCATTAAAAACGCATCGTACAGTATTTTTTAGCAGCTGGGTGTACTCTTCTTCGAGCAATACGACAATATATAGAAAGAAAGAAAAGAAGCATGTACTCTTTTCAATTTTTGTCACTACATCTTCTTTTAAACCGCACCGTTGCCTTATCACATCATTTATAGTCACACCACACATGCTTCGCAAGGAACGCATTTCCACAGCATTTATTCTACTTTCATGCTTCTTTTGCCACACCCAACATTCACTTCCATACATAAGTGTAGGCACCAGCACACCATTGTGAACAGCCAGTCGGGCCTGGTTGGTCATGTTGAGAGGATGAATAAAAGTCGACTAACAAAAGGTATACATGGCAGATGTCAGTGGAAATGCCAGAAGAGGAAGACATATAGCTTATTGGTGATGTTCTTCAGAAAGGTCAGGTGCGTAGTACTCGCAACCGGCATGCATGTATGACCAGATGTATGAACGTAAACAAAGTAAAAGGAGTATGTAAGGATCGTAGCAGGTGGCGTTCTATAGTTTCTGCCTACCCCCATGGGAAGAAGGCGAGGCGTAAAGAAAAGAAAAGAAAGAATAATGTTTCCTATTGTGTGTTTTAATGTTTATGTTTTGTTTTGTTTATATCATGTCGTAACTCGTGGTACAACGATTTGCCATGAAGCACAGTTGTCCGATGGAGTAGGATTCGAAGATCCTACTTAAGTATTGTCGACTACTTGTGGATGCAGCCTTTGCAAGAAAGTAAATCACTGTACTACACCCACATTTCGCCAATTATGTTTAAGTCCACAGGTACACTTACACCTGTGCCTAACCCTTCCGCAATTACAGGTGTGATGTTATGTTTATTTATGTTATCAAATCACTTTCCGAAATATTTGATTAAACCAATCGGAGTCTGTGCTTTGCTAAACCTATGCGGAAGAAATGGCACATTTTTTGTTAATAATCGTTTAACTATGTCAATAATCAATATTATGTTAAGATCAAAATCCTCAGTAAAGTATACTTCAATTCTATGGGTGCATGTTCCACGAATCGGTCTTTGTTTATTTTTTAACTCAACGTCTCCGCCGTGACTTGCGAGTGGTTTTTCGCTTATTTTATTCATGGAACTGTCTACAGTTTATTTTTTGTGGATGCTAATATACTTTGTGGTTACTATTTTCCTTCCTTCCGATAATTCTACATGAATACTAGTTTGTTCAATGGTTCACACTTATAATTGACAAAAAGTGGTTTTTACAAAATTAAAATTCGGAATAACAACCCTTTTATGTTTAAGTGTTTTCAAAGGTGTGGTGAGGTCACATAACACATAATCAGCCTATAATGTTCCCACTGTTGGGACACAGGCCTCCTCTTTCTGTGAGAGGGTCTGGGCCATAATTTTGGCACCCTAAACACAAGTTAAATCTTACTTTGGGTGCCAGAGTTTATCGTAAACACTTTTTCCCTAGTTGTAACGCTGCATAGTGTTTAGATAAGTGTTTCTTGTACAATTGAAGTTAAATAAAAAAATATTTATTTATTTATTTAATCCACCACGCGGGCCTAGTGCGGGTTGGTGGATGTCACACGTCTTCGAATTTTTGGTTCTAGGACATGCCGGTTTCCTCACGATATTTTCCTTCACCGTTTTGAGAGTAGTGGGGATGAAATAATTTACACAAAGTGAAGTGCCTGCTTGGGTTCGAACCTTCGACCTACAACTCGTAAGTCGCGGCCGTTACCACTGGGCCACCACTGCTCTCATGCTGTGGGGAGGGTTTTATAGGCTTTAAAATAAATATTTCCTAAGATTTCCAAGGTAAGCTAAATATTTGCTTAGGTAATGAGCCAACGTGCCTATCTAAAGCAAACTAGCTTTTAAAAGTACTGAGTACACTTTAGTTAGTCATGACCTCTAAATGAAAGAAAACAATGTTTTTCAAAATTAAAGAATCTATAATCTATAAAAATAAATAAAATTGAAGTGTTTGTTTGTAAAGTCAAAATAGCAGCTTTTTACTAAATGCACATGAAAGTACGGTAAGTACTTATAACAAAAAAAATGTTGTCTGTTTGTTCTAGATAATCTACGAAACGGCTGGATCGATTTTGACGGGACTCACATTGACAGATAGCTAATGTTATAAGGAGTAACATAGGCTACATTTATTTCACAAAAAGATTTAGGGTTCCGCGCAAAAATATTAAAACCCATGAAATCTTTAACAAAATCCGATTCAAATAGGGCAGTATTGACATCCACGTGGGTGAAGCCGCGGGCAACAGCTGGTTTAAAAAAAAAAGCGAAGCCATTTCCTATAGGTACTTACTACTTGCCTACACCACCCTAATCTATTACAAAACAGATTTTAAGTATGAATAGGAAATACGTCAAATTATGATTATAAGTATTGTCCAAAAGGGCAACTTTTGTTTAAAAAATAATTGAATGTGGCATTAGGTATTTAGAGTGGTCATGATCATCGTTTTCCTGCCCTTACCCCATGTTACTTGAGGTCTTGGCTGAGGAGTAACGAGAGCGTTTATGTGGGAAATGACTGAAAGTGAAAGATCGCTTGTAATAGAGGGCGAGCCTATTGCCATCCACCGGGCACAAATCCAGAATCCGGGCTGCTTCTGAGAACTTCCATATAGAAAAATCCAATAACACTTGGCCCGACCCAGCATTCTAACCCAGGGCCTCGTGCTCAGCAGTAACACTTGCGACCACTAGACAACGAGGCAGTCTGGGTTTTTCCATCAGGAATTTCTCAGTAGCACCCGGAGTTTAGATTTGTGCGCGGTAGATGGCAATAGGCTCGCCTGCCAGCAACCAGCAACTTATTTATTTGAAGTCGGTTAAAAAAAGCTCCGTGTAAAACACGTTTCTAGTATTGGGGATCCCCTTTAATTGTTAACTTTGTTTTCATTATTTGTTGATGTAGCAGCCATAGTAGTACACACTCTGTTGAAGTGTCTGTCTACCTATTACGGTTTAAAAGATACAGCTTGTGACAGACGGACGGACAGCGAAGCCTTAATAATAGGGTCCCGTTGACACCCTTTGGATGCGGAACCCTAATGAGAGTTATTTTTCGTCTTGAATGAAATAAGGCAAGAGTTTAAAAATATGGCGGTATAATTAACAACATTGAGGCAACAGTTTCGTGCATACCTATAAGGTGTAATTGAAAACCTGTTAAGGGGTCATTGTACTCATTATTATGAACAACTTTACTATGGGACTAAACCTGAAATCGCGAAAAAAAGCAGCTGCGCCATACATTTCTTCATCACCAAGCTCTCCCCCAAGATTCCAGTGGCGCAGCTACAATTATCATTAGAGGGAAGCCGAAGAAAAAATTGTTCAGTTCTCATAAACTCAGACAAAAAACTATAGGTGTTTATTAATCTTATGATGTATTAAACTGGTATTAAATAAAATTATGTAATGTGATGTGATACACAGTTCCACACATAGGTGTACCATAGTATTTGGCAATGGTAGACATTAAGAATAGTGATTGTTCCGAAGGGAAGCCGATAGGAATCGGGTTGTATGAAGGCTGCGCCCCTGCAAGCTTCGCTACTTCGACCGGTTCTGTGTCAGCGTTCTGGCACCCAGCGGATTCCTGCTGTCTTCACAAGGTCATCGGCCCACGTTGTGGGAGGCCTTCCAACCATTCCAACGCTACGTCTTCCGGTACGCGGTCGCCTGTCCAGAAGCTTTCGGCACCGTCGGCGATCGTCGGTCCACCTTGTATTTCTTTACGTCATAAATATGATCGCATAACTCGACATAATGTAGGAAACAGCTGGTTTGTTTTAATTGGGCCCTTTCAATTACACTTATTATTGTAGTTTAAAAAGAAAAGTTGATTCTTAATAACTGATTCAGTATAAGAAAGAAAGATAAATATTTTATTTGGGACACGCACAGGAAATACAACAATAAAAAGAACATTAAAACTAACAATATCATGAAAATAATTAAAACAAAAAATAAAAACCGGCCAAGTGCGTGTTGGACCACGCACAATGAAGGGTTCCGTAGTCGGTAGTTTGGATGAATTTTTTTTTAAGAACAAACTTAACATTGTAGTTGAAAAACATGTTCTCTCATATAAATAAATAATTAGTAAAAATAAAAATAGCTTATTGGTAAAACAAGTATAGGTATAAGCAAAATTGTTGATTGGATCCTCCATTTTAGGCACATAGTGCCTGTAAGTTGGTCGACTATTACTCATAAACTTGTAAAGCCGACTTAGCTGTGATAGTTTTCCGTTTAACATCCTTGCTTGTATATACTACTACCGTGAATTTTTCACATACCCAAAACTACCCGTTTAGCTGGGGGGGGGGGAATACTTGAGTCTAACAAAAATTAGCACTTTAAAGCTTAATATTCAAATTAACCTTAATATTTAAATCAGGGGGTCTACTCCCTAAGTCCGTCAACGAAGATACGGGCCCGTCCGAAAGTAGTTAATCCGTCAAAACAAGTGTAAAATTAAAATTTTCGGACGAGCAAAAACACATCGGGCGTAGGGACAACTGTAAAATCGTGTTGTCTTTCATTCTTAGTTCGAAAACCGAACTAATCTTATGTCCAAGTGATACGGAATAGAAAACGCCCGTAACTTCGGCCGAAACTACGGACTCCGTGCTTAGGGAGTAGACCCCCAGAAACGGATCCCTTAATCGCAAAATAGTTTTTACAAACCCGCAATATTTTTGATACACCTATCTAACAACACCCCACACCATGGGGTAGACGAGAAAAAAAAAAACATCCCCACTTTACGTGTACAGTTACAAAAACCGTAAGAATTTTTCTTTCATGATTTTGTTTTACCACTTTATCGGCGTGATTAATATGTTTATCCTTGCCAAATTATAGCTTTCTAGTACTAAGAGTGAGGTAAGCTGCGGGACCGACGGACGGACATGGCGAAACTATAAGGATTCCTTGTTGACTACGGAACCCTAAAAAACAAAGAAGACCTGTGCGAGGCCAAAAAGCTTCCTATCTCTCAGCATGATGCTGCGATATTTGAAAAAAAAAAACAAATACCGCAGTATCTAGGCATCATCTATTTACCACGCAATTCATAAGGGGTTTTCTGCGATGAAGTAATCAAATTTTCCTTTGTATGGATTTCCTTATTATCATCATATTTCCATGTATTATCATCTCACCTTAGTAAATTAGCTACAAAGGTATTTACATTAGAGCAAGGAAAACATTGGAGACTTATGATCTATTGTGATTTACCGATATTGTTTCAATAACGATGCGGTTTCGACCTTCATACAATGTTTAGACGTTGGGAATTTTCTACCCAGTTGCCATCATCAGCCTATATCCAGCCGAAAGACGTCCACTGCTGGAAATAGGTCTCCCCCAAGCATCGCCACATCGACCGGTCCTGTGCTTCTTGCATACAGCGGATTCCTACGGCCTTCACAACGTCATCGGTCCAGCTTGTGGGCGGTCTTCTAACCATTCCAACGGTACGTCTTCAGGTACGCGGTCGCCTCTCCAGAACCTTTCGGCCCCGTCGGCCATCTGTTCTGCGAGCAATGTGCCCTGTCCAGTGCCCTCTGTCACTTAAGACGCAGATATATGCCGCATTTGAGTGCATAGCTTGCGTGTTCTGTGCTGAGCTCATGCAACGCATCGTACGTTCACCCAGTAATAGGACTCGCCCGTCAAGGAGCGCTGCCCCAAATTAGACGCTTTATTAATTTATTATATATAAAACAAAAGGTATTACATTAAAATACGTATACTAAAAGATAAATAATTAAATTATCTTTAAAATGGTGAAGGTTTCGTAACAATACGCCTGATAGTTTTTGCATGATCCGAGGTAGACATAACTTTACAAATTAATTATCTAATATAAACATACTCTAATTTAATATATATTTTATCCAAATCATTAATTGACACTACTCGTTTAGCTGCATTCCATGCTCACATATCAGCACGCAAAAACTGTCAAGCGTATTTTTATAAGGTTTCATAAAAATACGCTTGATAGTTTTTGCGTGATTCTCACCGCGTTAGACATAGCTTTACAAATTAATTACCCTATGTGATATAAACATAATCTAAAATATTCACATATGAAGTTACTACGAAAATGCTTCAATTTAACATATATTTTTTTCAAATCATGAACACTACTCGTTTAGACGAGATTTTCAGTTTAAAATGATAAGTCGGTTATCGTCACCTTAAAAGTTTGGCAATGGGGAATATGCATGTAATATTTTTTTCACTTAATATAGATTTATTTTATAGAAAATACAGTAATATAAACCCAAGAAAAGTATTAAAAGCTAAATTCAACTACTGCTCGTTGCTCAAAGAAATTCAGAAACTTCAACAATCTTCTACTACAGTCCAAACGTCAGTTTCTGTCGCCGTCATGATGTGACGTCATTGGGCACGTTACTGCTTCGTTTACATCTGTTTTTTAAGGTTTTTTTTAGCCCCAAATCATATAAATTAAATTATTTTTTGTGCTTTATTCAATCGCACTTGCTTAGTGAGATTTCAAGCATTTTACAAATAATAGATTTTTATTCACATAGTTTTTTACGTCACTTCCGACACTGTCGAAGGCGATGAGTTTTGAGTTTGCGTTCCGTTCCATCAAAAAACGGAACATAAAATAATTTATTGTAAAATAAGCAATGCATTTATAAATGTAAAAAAAAAATGGAATTTGTTTCTTGACTCCTGTACAATGTATATTTAAGTAATGAATACGGTTTGATTTACGTGCATATTCCCTATTCTTCGGGCTATACTTTTTTTTTTTGTGGATGGGTAATTATCAAATGACTTCTCCCGATCTGGGCGGAGCGGGAGGGCGTGTCAGACTTTTACTGACTAAAACCCACCCGTGTTCCTTCAGTTGCCTGTGCCGGGGCCACGGTAACTCTTTCGAACATCCCGCAACCCTGGCTGATGTCGGTTACCTAGGATCTCCTGCAGTGCCTTATAAGTAGCGTTATTTAGTGTTACGATTTCGCAGGGTGGCAGGCAGCAGCTAGATGACAGTTATAACCGAGAATGCCTTGCGATCGAAGAAGCCTTTGTTCTGTCAACTGCTATAGGCTGATGATGTCACCATACCATATATTGTCGTCGTCTCGCGGTCGCGGTAGTACCATGTGATGGCTCATTATTGTTATAAGCCTGTTGTGTCCCACTGCAGGGCAAAGGCCTCCCTTCCGTTTTTCCATTTTCTCTCTTTTGTAATTAGAGTCTGTGGCGGCATCTACATCGCCACTTGCGAACTACGCATCACACTGATGTCACGCAAAATCCTGCATCGCACAAGCAGAGTTTGCCGCGCGACTGGTATATACAAGATGTAACATAAATAACGCACACCTCTTGGGATCATTGTACTCATGTATGAACAACTTTTACCATAGTAAAAGTTGTTCATATTTGTATATGTTTGTTGTATGGGACCAAACCTGAAATCGCGAAAAAAAATCAGCTATTCCCTACATTTTGACGAGTTATGCGAACATAAATGTAGGGAGCAGCTGTTTTATTTTGCGATTTCAGATTTGGTCCCATAGTAAAAGTTGTTCATAATGATGAGTACAATGACCCCTTAAGAGGTTGTACGTTAATTATGTTACACCTTGTATACAACTTCCCGACATCAACCGTCGGACCCTTGCTCGATGAAGTGCCAGCCCGCGCCGCAGCTGAGCCTGTAACTTTAAATTCCCCAGATAATAATAATTATCCAAGTGACGCCCTAAGCCGAGGTTCGTACCCCACAGGGGGTGTCCTTAGCGCGCAGTCACTTAGTAATGTAAGAAACACGCCGCTGGCTGGAGGCTTTGAGTTCGCTTAAGTCAGCCACAGGATTGACCAGTTACGGTAAGTAGTCAAGGCCTCTCAAGGCCAACTACGAGATGCCATAGTTAGGAAAAATAAAAAAAAAACAATCGTCGGGCAGTTGCCCACCAGACACAACACCCGTCTGGTTGGAGGATACTCCCTTTTCTATGGAGGATAAGTGAACTTTACACCCTGTTCCTCATATCTTTATAAGCCTAATCCTTTAGGTAAGAATCTAACTCGTCACACCATCCTCCCTCTGGGCCTACCGTGTCGCCGGTTCCTGTTATTCGGAACCCAGTCTGTGGCTCCTTTCGCCCAATTCAGATGCGACATGCGCTAGATGTGGCCTGCCCAGTTCCATTTAAGGGCCTATACTACCTCAAATAGCTTAGCATGATCCTCCGTTATATCGAAAATATTGCAGCATTCATTTTGAAATAAATATAATTATGGTAAAGTTGAGGATTAATTTTAAGTACCTACTATGTTAGGCAAAAGCACGATTCTATAAAATTTTCTCGATAGAAAAAGATTACAAAGTTACTTCCAAACCGAACAATAAACCGCTAGTATCCAAAAAGTACTCCAAATTAGATAATGAAACGTTCTTTGCATAATAACTGAACTAAATATAAAGTAGATACTATGTTTTTTTTTTAATTACTATTATTTTCACCGTAAAAAGCAATGATCTAAACTATCGGCGCTCCCTGCCGCCCAGCACCGCACTCAGTCCCGCTCTCACTCAGTCCGCGCACAGTATCGTGCGAGCGAGATAAAGAGCTAATTTTAGCTCTTAATTTGGCGTCTGTTTTGCCTATTTCTGTGTGTTTTGCTTTTTATGGCTCATTAATGACAATTATAACGACTTACGTACTTTAACATAAAAAAAACAAAATATATATTACGCGACGACTTGAGAACTTCCTCCGTTTTTTTCCGTCGGTTTATTATGCTCTAAAATCTACATAATAAGAAACACATTTATTCAACGACTGTATACGTGTTTAGTTTCTAATAACATAATTAACATAATTAGCTTCAATCGCTACTTATTACTTTATCTGTGATGAATGATGAATGAACGCGGGCTACCCTGGCGCTTTCACCTTAAACTGTTCCGACTTTACAATACTACCACTAGTATGCTAAAAATACGCTAACCAACACCACTGTTGGATAGCGCATTGCTAGAAAATCTATATATATATATATGGATATCCTGGACTGGACAGGTCCACTCAATCTGTGTGGTTCTTTCCTCAAAAGACCGTTTCAGACACCAACCTACATGGTCTTCATATGATCTTACCAAGATTATGTCTTGACTTTAAAAGAGACTGTGACCTCTGAGTTTGTTTCGGCCTTTCTTCTCAGAGTAGTCAGATAGGAAACGCCGGCCTCATCTAGTTTAAAAAAAAAATGTTTGACGTGTAAAAGTGTTTGCATAAACCTTCTTACAGAAATAAAATCATTTATCCATTATCCAATGATTCTCAAGTCGCAGTCAAAATATCTAAAGCTAAACAATCAATAAATGGGTACGGATGAACATTCAACGTAATACCGAATTTAAAATGTAATATCTATAAACAGAAAAAACCTAGTAACTAGTAACAGTCTATTGAATAACACTGCGTACGCGCAAGTAACAGTTACTCATAAAAATATAGGGAAATGAGACAAAAATGAAGGCAATGTAGTTAATATCCTCCGACCAATTATATTTGATCGTGATCTTTAAACAGCACTTGAGTTCGACGATTATGTGCCTTGTTGATTATTGTATTGATTTTGATCGAAAAGAGGTCAAATGGAACAGGGCTCTGTAACATGTAACAGACGTTTTGTGGATAGTGAGATCCGTACTCATGGTTGATAAAGATGGATCATCGAAAATCAAAGAATTTGTCGACTAATAGCAATTTCGGTAATCGTTAAAAGAAGCCGATAATGAGGGACGAGACCATAAACAAGTTAGGTGAACTATCTTTGGAAAACTAAAAATTAGATACCTTTGTAGCACGTGGCTAATCTATCAGTTTTTATAGCAAGCAAAATTTATTAGCATTATTTTGAGTTGATCCATATTAATTTAAAAACAATGAGGTGGCATCGAACTATGACTAAATTAAAATTCTGTCGAAAATAACTCGAATCAAGTGAAAAAGTCAAGTTGTCAATTTGTTAGGTTTCATTGGCAGCTATACATAGGTAGGTATATTTTCAAATATTCCTGTTTTCATCTTCAGCCATTTAATTTGTGCGTTGTCCGCAGTCCGTCCGTCAGGCAGTCAGGAAGAGCAATCCAGTAAATATTTAAAATTTACTCGCAACATCCGGACACGCATTGTCAGTTAAAAATGTAAATAACAGCTTTGTTTTGTATTTAATAAATTGTGTACTTTATCGTTGCACATGACTCTACACCGTCGTTTTGAGGACAGCTTGGAATTCTGCCCACCCTGTCAATTTTTATAAACATTAAGCTTTTGATTGAATTTTGATCTGATGGAAGAACCAAATAATACTTTGGCATACTTAGCAGTTGCGCTTGCGACCACAAGAACGAGGAGGTAGTCTACAAAAATACTATTTAAGGCGACGATAACCGACTCATGATTTTAAACTGAAGATCACGTCTAAACGAGTTATCATCATCATCCACAACCCGATTTCACCCACTGCTGAGCATAGGTCTTTCTTTTCATGTGCCAATCCCCACGCTCCTTTGCCAACCTCATCCAGGTTCTACCCGCGATGGTAACAATGTCGTCTGCCCATCTCGCCGCCGGACGACCGACGCTTCGTCTTCCAGTCCTTGGACGCCACTCAGCCACTGCCTTACTCCACCTGTCATCACTGTGCCTTGCCTTGCCCATCCAGATGTTCTGTCCATTTGAGTTCTATAACTCGTTTTCCGATATCGAAAACTTTCGTTCGTCTTCGGATCTCAACGTTTGGAACTCGGTCTATCAATCTTATGCCGAGCATGGAATGCACCTAAACGAGTAGTGTCAATTAATGATTTGGATAAAATATATATTAAATTAGAGTATGTTTATATTAGATAATTAATTTGTAAAGTTATGTCTAACTCGGATCATGCAAAAACTATCAGGCGTATTGTTACGAAACCTTCACCATTTTAAAGATAATTTAATTATTTATCTTTTATTATACGTGTTTTAATATAATACCTTTTGTTTTATGTATAATAAATTAATAATGTGCGACTAATTTGGGACAGCGCTTCTTCATGAGCGAGTGTTGTTACTGGGAGGACGTACGAGGCGTTGTGTGAGCTCAGCACAGAACACGTAAGCTATGCACTCAAGGCCGTTAGCATATAGCTGCGTCTTACAACGCAGTTGTTGTGATCACATTGGGTGGTGCTAATTTGTCAAGTATATATAACCTTGTGAAGAGGCTACGAGTATTGACAATGTATTTTGCCGTTATGTTAGCCGTCCTACACCTTGAAAGCTCTCGCTTCAATGTGGATCAAGGGCTTCAAACAGGAAGCAGAAGGTTTAGATTAACCCACCCCAAATTTAGATTAACTAAAACAAACAAGTCATTTCTTATACAGTATTCGCTTTTATAACAAGTTGCCAAAGTCGGTTACAGAACTTAGCGATGGAAAGTTCAGAATCTACATCAAACGTGTCCTTATCTAAAAGATTATTATAAGATTAAAGATTACGTTGAAGACAAGGAAGTTTGGCAATCATTCCTTCTGCACATGTGGTTTCTCTGGTACCTCAAACTATGTAAATGTCTATTAACTGCTCCCAAATTACGATTTTTATTTTTATTTTTTACATACTTCCTCGACATAATCTTTTCATTATTTTACATTAAATACCTACAATCCTAATTTCAACTATTAGTGGCTTTTGTGAACAGGATATTAATTTAGATATGTTACAGTTGTAATGGCAATCATGTAATTTGGTTTAATTAGGTTTTTATTTTTATTATCTTTTAAATAGATTCTTTTATATTTTTTTAATGTAAGAACGTTGTAGGCTTAATAGACTGTAGATTTGTAGACCATTTTCTATTTTGTTAAGAGCCTATACTACCTCAGCTAAAATTCACTCTTTATCTCGCTCGCACGATACTGCGCGCGGACTGAGTGAGAGCGGGACTGAGTGCGGTGCTGGGCGGCAGGGAGCGCCGATAGTTTAGGTAATTGCTTTTTACGGTGAAAATAATAGTAATTAAAAAAAAATAAATAACATAAGACCTGCTTTATAGTTAGTTCAGTAAGTACAGTGGATTTCGGGTATAACGACAATGAAGGGACCACTCTATTTTCGTCGTTATATCCGGAAGTCGTTACAGGCAAAGGTAAAGAGATACAGACACGTACACATGTGTAGTTTATATTCATTTATTATTGAAAATATTTGCACACATAGTTATTCACCGGTACATTTAAAAAAATGTGTAATATTAGTTTGCTTCAATTTATTTTTTTGTGCTAGTGTACGCTGTAGGGTGTATTCTATTTTCATTACTTCTTCAATATCTATAATATCCTTTCCATCACCAAATAAACAGTATCTTTTAAGCTTTGTTACAACACCTAACACATCCTTAGTTGTAGGAATCTCACCTTCCTTGCAATCTTCTTCTTCCTCCTCATTTTCCTCATCTTGCGTCGTATGTGATGGAACAACAGTTTCAACAATTTCACTATCGGACAAATCGCTAGTAGTGATAAGTTGACTGTCAATATCAACATATGTTGCCCAGTCCGCAACATTTGTTCCGCTTGATGATACTGTAGTCAGTTGTGCCAATGGTATGTCCAATTCATCATCGGAGTCGTCGTCAATTGTTGTGATAGCCGAAGATTTACGGAACCCAGCGTGTAGAAAACACTTTTTGATCGTATCTGGAGTCACCCGAGCCCATGCCGTAGTTACCATTTCAATGGCATCTAAAATATTAACGGAAAACGGGCCTGCCGAGTTTTCAATGTCGTTCATCATTTTCTGTACTAAAATCTTCCTATAATGACTTTTGAGGGTTTTAATTATCCCTTGATCAATCGGTTGAATCACTGATGTAGTGTTTGGTGGTAAAAATGCCAGTTTTATGTTGGTCAAATTCTCTATTTTAGGATGAGCTGGGCAATTGTCAATAAATAAAATGACCTTCTTTTTGTTATTTCTTAACTGGGAGTCCCATTTGCGTAGAACTTTTTCAAAAATCTCTGAAGTCATCCAGGCCTTTTTGTTTGCTTCGTAATCAACTGGCAAAGATTTAACATTTTTGAAACATCTGGGTTTTTTTGCCTTGCCTATGACCAATAATTTTCTTTTTTCCCCTGCCATACTTGATGCAACAAGCACGGTGATTCTATCTTTTGATAATTTTCCACCAACGCACTTTTCCCCTTTAAATTTCAAGGTTTTGTCAGGAGTTAACTTAAAAAACAAACCTGTCTCGTCAGCGTTCCATATTTGGCTATCAGTATAACCTTCAGTCAATTTTGGGAAAACTGTTTTTAGCCAGTTGTCACAGTCACTTTGCGATACACTAGCGGCTTCTCCACAAACTTTGCCTACTACAATATCGTGTCGTTGACGAAATCGGTATATCCAGCTTTCCGAACACTCAAAATCCATTTTTCCAAACAGTCTGCCAAATTGATTAGCCTTTTCTTGCAGCAGACGACCGCTCAAAGGTACGTTTTGGCTTCTTTGGGCTTTGAACCACATTAGAAGGGCATTTTCGATATCTTGATGCGTCGGTTTGCGGTTTTTCTTAATTTTTAAGGATTTGGATTCAAAGCATTCTAATATTTTATCACGGTTTTTCCACATCGTAGATACTGTTGAATGGGAAACTTTGTACTCTTTGCACAAATCAGCATTGTTTTCACCGTTTTTCAATTTTGAAATGATTTCCGCCTTTTCTTTAACAGTGAATGTGCGTCTAGCAGCCATACTTATTCAAAAGTTTACTAAACCCAGTTGCTACTCAGAATATCACTTTGTAACTGAACCATAAAAGCTCCGAAACGTACACGCTTCCCCTACCTACTTAGTTGATATCTATAAACAAAAGGTAAAGGTCTCCACACTTGCTGACCATCTGTGTGCAATGGATGTAAACAAAAGATAAGAAATGTTTGTGAAAGAAAAAAATCTGTGTCTTTGGCGGCCGACTCCGGTCGCAATATCTGCATGGGATTTCTAGGAATTTGTTACAAATGATTCATTAAAAACAGTCGCTACACCCGAACTCGGCGTTACATCCAAAGTCGCTATAGCCACATGAATTTTGTACTAAAGTATGCTTTAAATTCAAGGGACTTAGATTTTAACGTCGCTATAGGTAAATGGTCGCTACAACCAAGGTCGTAATAAATGAAATCCACTGTATAAAAAGTTTCATGATCTTATTTGAAGTATTGTAGGATTGCCAACGGTTTATAGTTCAGTTTAGAGGTAACTGAGATTTTTTTCTATCGAGAAAATTTTATGGAATCGTGTTTTCGCCAAACATAAGACTTAACATTAATCCTCAACTTTACCATATATTTATTTCAAAATTAATGCTGCAGTATTTTCGACATAACGGAGGATCGTGCTAAGCCATTTGAGGTAGTATAGGCCCTTAAGTACCTGGTACTTGTTGACAGGCCTACACTGTTTTCCCATACCTATTAACACTGTAATAAATCTATACAAATAAATAAAGTTGAAGTGTCTATGTGTAATGTCAAAATAACAACTTTTTACTAAATGCATAGGAAAGTATATACGGTACTACTAACAAAAAATTTTTTTTTTTCTGTGTGTGTTTGTTCCGGCTAATCTTCGAAACGGCTGGACCGATTTTGACGAGACTTTCATTGGCAGATAGCTGATGTTATAAGGCGTAACTTAGGTTACGTTTATTTTTGAAAAATAATTAGGGTACCGCGCAAAAAAAAATAAAACCCAAGAAATTGTGAACAAAAATTATGACTCTGGAACTACCAGTCGGGTTTGAAAAATTCTTTTTGCATTTGGTTGTCCTATTCTCGAGGATGGATGCTATTTACTTTGAAGAAACAAAGTAAGTAAGGACGCTAAGCGAAAACGAAGTAATAGCGCGGGCGGGCGATGCAACGCGACGGGTCGGGGGACGAGGGAGTTTTATTAAAATTCGTATGACTTCCACGCGAACGAAGTCGCGCGGCACAGCTAGTACAGAATATTTTGATTGAAATAGTGCATCCAGTAGGCTAGTAGGATCATCTATAGACTGTAGATAAATTAATTACTATTAACAGTAACATCAGTCTGCTTGTATCCATTTAAGGATTCCACGTGTTTGTCCACATTAGTGATGCCAATAACATACAATGCAAGAGTCTGTACATCATACAGATTGGGTCTACATTGATTGAGACACGTGATCTAGCTGCAACAGGCATTTGAGTAGGAGTTTCTCTTCAGTCAAAAAGGAAAGGAAAAATTGTCGTGAGGAAGGAAAAGATGTATTTCTCGTCTCGTCTATCTTTTTCATGTCCTGGATTTTGAATTACAGAGGAGACTCGTGTACTTCAGCATCTAAGCAGGCCGTTTTGATAAATTGAAATGACATATGGGACTTAAACATAACTGGCGAAATGTGGGTGTATGGTGCTATAGGTGCACCTCTGCCTAACCTTTCGGAGAATACGGGCGTGATGTTATGTTATAAAAGCGCCAAAAAAGTATCAAGTTTTAAACAGCGCTAAAATGACCAGCACCCTAATTTCGTAACACACTATCAATCACAATCTGAATGATTTTGAAGCTGCTAATCCATTGCTTCATATATTCGAAAAATTTGTCTGCTCAACAACGTAAATAACGCAATGAATGTTGTTGAACTGTCAAAATGAAACCGATTCCTTCCGTTAGTGTGTTACGCAATTGCCCCGCTGGCTTTTATACCAGGGTAAAAAAGTGATCGAACCTGCAACCTCGAACCTCTGATTTGTCTGGCTTTCAAAGTTTCTATTGTCATGATGCTTTTACTTGTAGTCGTTCTTAAATCAGCGTTACGTACCATACATAGCAATATAAGAACTACTACGACGACTTGCTGACGGCGAGCAATGGGCATCAGCTCGCCGTCCGGTAAGGACAAACGTCAACGAAGAAACGGGCCCGTCCGAGAGTAGTTAATCCGTCGAAACAAGTGCAAAATAAAAATTTTCGGACGGGCAAAAACACATGAGGCGTAGGGACAACTGTAAAATCGTGTTGTCATTCATTCTTAATTCGACAACCGAACTAATCTTATGTCCAAGTGATACGGAGTAGGAAACGCCCGTAACTTCGGCCAAAACTACGGACTTCGTGCTTAGGGAGTAGACCCCCTGGTCCGGGTCGACGGCGCGTCGTGTTCCACGCGCGCCTCAAAGAGATGTCAGCACTATTGACGGGGTCCGCTAGGGCCGATGCCAGCCAGAGCCGCGGGATGTTCGAAAGAGTTACCGTGGCCCCTGGCATAGGCAACTGAAGGAACACGGGTGGATTTTAGTCAGTAAAAGCCTGACACGCCCTAGAAGTTATTTGATGAATTCCCACGCAAAAAAAAGGTAGGTATCCCAAAGACTTGTCTACAAGGAAAAAGGAAGGTCATAAGGGGACCTGTGAAGTATGTACCTACCTGAAGAAGCGTTCTTCTTCGTGACCAGTTCAAAGGAATGACGTTAGGAAGAATGAAGACTAATTAGGTTGATTACTTCAGTTGCTTAAGATCTTGATCAGTTGCCAATTCATCAAGTGGTTCGGAAATTGGTAATTGGTGCTTCCGTGGGCGACAAATTAGCAGTCGGGTTATTAACGTTTCAAGACCAGCACTCGTTCTCTTAGCAAAGGCGAATTCTTTCAATTTAGAATACTGTTATTTGATTTAGAAAATATTGTAATTTATTGACGAAAGGTCAGATTTTATTCGATGACTTAATTAATATTCCGTCTGCTTGTGACTATTAAAATCAAATTAAATCATTTATTTGAATAAAATGCAAAGTGAGTACTAAGTTATGTAAAAAAACATCTAGTCTGCAATTAATTATTTTGTTCGCCTTTAGAGTCGTCAGCGTCACATTGTGCACAATTTAATTACTTGAAAAGATCCTGAAACCAAGTTACTTATAAACTAGGGATGAGCCGAACGTGGTTTGAACTGAATACGAACTTCGGCCGAACATTCGGTGAAAATAAAAAGTTCGGCCAAACTTCGGTTATTTTCACTAGGAAATGTATTCGGACAAAAACGTAACAGACTCCTGGCAAATAACGCAGTATCCTTGTTGCATTTGCACCATAATCTACCCTTGGTAAATTTTTAAACACCAGTACTTAATAAGATTTCATTTAGAACTTTTATAAAAATTAAAAATAGTGATTTTTGGCGATACTTATATCAATGTTTAAACGTCAAATATTTGATAATGTTTAGAATACATTCAATTGTTAAATAAGTAACAACTAGCAAGCAATAAATAAAAGCTTATGATTTTATTTTACTGGATTTGTTTTAGTCAAAACGGTCATACACTTATTTTAATGTTTTCTTGTTTCGAATTTTCGACATTTGAACCTAATTTCGGCCGAATGGCGATTTCGGTACAAACCGCCGAAGTTCGGCTAAACCGAATGTGAAACGAATTTTGGCCCATCCCTACTAGAAACGCTTCCTGAGCATGCTTTATTGAAAGAAGTCATTATTGGCGAGTAGATACAAGTTATTTAATTTTGAACGCATTAGAAGTTGTTAGATAGATAGATTCGTTTATTTGCCTGAAATATGGTATTTTACAGATTTTATTACATATACACAATAGTTCTTCATATTCCGCCTACTAAATTCGGCATGCAAAGGACAATGCCAGAGACTCTATAGAGCTTTGACCCATCAAATAAATGTTGGTTTACAAGTATGGCAAATGTAGCATTCTATTGCTGCTTTATTAGTGATAACTAAAAACACGTTTAAATGTCTTTAGATTTTGCGGTTTCTGTTTAAATCTAAGAACAATTATTACATTTAGGTTAGGTACCTTAAGTTAAGGTTAATTGCAGTTATAATTGTAGAAATAATTAAATAAGTGCTGTATATTGTTACACTGCTGTCCTAGGATGTTTGGCTATGAAAGGAAGGAATGACATAACACCGACATCAACCTTAGTAATAGTTTTGACTTAGGATATAATTTTAGTACCTACATAGTAGTATGTAGTACCTACATACCTGTTGCAACGATTTCCATTTTACGAGAAGTGTTTGCAGTGCAGATTGTAATGAAGACACAACATGTCTTTGCATCCTGTCGACGCACAAGTGCCAATTTAAGCACCTCAACATCGTTAACCAAGTCGAAAGCAATGGTCAGAATCCGTAGCAAATAGCACAAAGTCGGCGAGTAGGCGAGAGCGAGTCCGCGTACAAAAGCGAAAATCGTCGTGAAAATATAACAGTAATATTATGATCGCAGAGAGATTAGGGAGCGTAAAAAACAAACAACAATGCAAACAGAACAGAGCTTATGTCAATGAATGACTTTTTGTCATAGCTAAAACGTCAATGACGTTTCATTACACCTAATCACCTACGAGGGCTCAAATGCGAAATAATGATGAGAATATACATTCTTAATAATATATATTATTAAAAAAACATTATTTTCATGAACTATGTGTATTTAAACCAATCCTAAAATCCATTCATAATACATTAATAGATGTTATTTTTTTATGAAATAACTCGTTTTGTTCCACGTGTATACGTACTAAGTAACGCAGATAGTCGCGATCGATATAAACAGGAAATGGACCTCGGGGTTTTAAATTCCTTTTGTCATTAACTTTTTAGCCGCATCATTAAAAGAATAATAGTTAAGTAACCAAGGGTCATATTTTCATGTGATAATTTTGATAAATTTACATTTCTTGGAAATTAATGTAAGGGTGGGGCAGGATCTGGCATTGTCATTTTATGGCAATAGTAATGATTCTAATTTAATCAATTTAATCAAAATCATTTAAATTCCCGTGTCAAAAAAAACATAACAAAAAAAAGAGTACTAAATCAAGAATTAGGTATCTTACATATCAAATTACAAATGTCAAAGAAAAATAATTAAATTACTAATGTCAATAGCTTAAAACAAAAAATGTCAGATTTAACTTTCATGACACGCAACTTTCCCATTTGTTCTAGAATTCATAAATTCCTTAATTAATTAAAGCACCAAATTGCTGCTACAGAACCAAGCTTGCTTTATTGTAACCCTAAAGCTTTAGTTATCTAACGGTCGATTTCTATATTTTACGGACCGTTATTGATTAAAATTTAGACTCTTGTATCTTTACCAATAATGAAGCAAAGACCTCATAGCTATGCATAGTAGACCCTCCTATATAGGAGTAGCTATCACAAGTAAAATTAGCTCAAGAATCTATTTATATGCCCAGTTTGGCAATGAAAAATGCTACCATTGGTAAGAAAAAAGATTCGTTTTTGTTGATAGGAACCGAGCATTAGAAAGCGGTGAACGGTCACACAGTAACAGCTGCCTAAATACAGAGCGTTTTTTTTAAACCTTAATTTCAAATACTTCTGAAAATGACAGAGGTTCATGACGGCCGTTATGATATGACGGAACCGATTTTCCTATAAACCTAAGCTTTACAAATGACGGAACCGATTTTCCTATAAACCTAAGCTTTACAAATACAGCCCTAATTATACTAGTGTGTCATGTATTGTAACCTGCGCATCCAAGACGACTTTGACAACTATTGTAGTACCTATAGTCTAGATATCCGTTCAGCCTTTTAATCGCGCGCGGTTCTAATCGCAAGCACGCCGGCCATTCTGCCAGTGTTGCAATACACCCTACACGGTATACGCGCCGCGCGCGCGAATTTAAACGCGTTCTTTTTTCGAATTGCGAGTATTGCGACCTCATTGTTCAAAATATTTTTTTAAAATAATTGACAGTTGTTTTTTCGTGATTTATTTGTGAAAGTTTTTTTTTTTTATAATAGTGTTGTGTTTATCGTGTTGTCGGATATCCTGCAAGGTGAGTGCAATGAACTCGCATGCACTTCCTTTTCTGAAGGCAGTATGAAAGACTACATAGTTTTATTGTATTTTTTTTCTTTCGCCATGAACTGTTATTGTTATAAAGTTCAAGTGTGTTTTGATTCAATTATGTTTTTTTTTTAAATTAAGTTATTAAATCGTGATTTATATCTTTCACGCGTACCTACATTCATTATTTTCTTTAAGTTATTTTTATTTGCTGAATATTTTGCGTTTTTTAACATTGTGGCACACGCAAAAAGTAGTTGAAAATTATTGATACGAAATAAATACGTAGGCTTAACTTTTAGCTCCTATTATTTTAAAGATTCACACTTCAAAAATATTATGTGCGTTGTTTACCTATTCCATAATTAAAAAAAAAATATTAAAAAACGTTTTTTTCAAAAATTAAGATCTTTTGTTAGGAATTAATTATGTTTGCACATTTATGTACCTTATTAAACCTAAACTTACTTAGCTATCAAGTTAATTAATTAACAGGGAAAATAATGTGGTTCCGCTGATATTGAAATTCGTAGCAAACTATTTTGATAAAATAACGCCTTTTTAACCCCTGACGGAAACAGAGGGGTGTTGCATGTGTATTTGTGTATCTGTGTGTCTGTCTGCGCCATCGTAGCTCCCAGACGGCTGAACCGAATTTGATTTTTTTTTGTTTGAAAGGTGACTTGGTCGAGAGTGTTCTTAGCAAGAAAATCGGTTCAGCCGTTTGAAGATTATCGACTCTTTTCTAGTTGATGAATGGATGTGAGCATCTTCCACAGGTCTGATCGATTCGAGGTTTGGTATTCGGTTACTTCAATTATATTAGGAGAACATAGTAACCTTGAGCTGATGCTGCACCATCACCAACTCCCTCATCAACTTACAGCAGAGAATGGTCTCAATGAATAGGTTGTAGATAGATGGTGAACAGCAAATGATGATGGAGTAGGAAAGAAAAATGAGGATAAATTAGTAACTAGCTTCACTGTGGGAAAAATATATACAGCTGCGTAGATTTCGGCGAGGCACGTGTCGATCTGCTAGTAATATACAAGGTGGAACAGGACGATTGACATTCTTTTAAACCACGTAAAGAGAATCATGTTCTTTGCCCGTATACAAAAAATCAATCAAATCTAATGCATACTTTAGCCACAGGAAATTATTTTTCATTTTCTTATTTTGCAACATGATGTAGATCTGAGTCCGCACCGCACCATTGGTCAGTGATTTTTCGTAGATAAAGCGTGTTTACTTTTATGCAGTAGATTCTACTATTTATTTTGTTTGAGAACTGCAATTTTTGAATTTTCCATTAACTACCAATCTTCAGGTTTTAAAATGTTTCGATGGACTAGTACTGTGCTCGTTTTAATTTAATGTCGTAAGTCCAGATCCACATTGTTTATAGTTCAAAAAGCAAGAAATAAAATTTAAATTTAAAATTTAAAAAAAACCCCGACACAAACAAAAACAGCTAAAAAGTATTGGCCCTTTAAGTTTATTATAAGTTTTAGGTAATATTTTGATCCAAGCGTCGTCGCGTCGGGGGACGGCTAGTGAAAACTCCAAACAGACGAGGCTTATACCTAGCAATAATGAATGTATGCTGTTGTAGAAAGGCTAGCTTCCTATTTTCATATTTCAGATGGTTGGTCATCCAATTAATTTAAAAGTCAAATCAAGCTATATCATTCATCAGATAAAATTAAAATACGCTTAATAAAATCAAATGTGAAGCAATGACCTTCAATTTCGCGGTAATATGATCTTGATACTGAGACCTATTGCATTCCATCAGTGTAAACAGGGGCAGTTATCAAAATATCTTCAAAGTGAGAGTGAACAGACTTCTTCTGGGTAAGTTCGCTCCATCGTCGACTTTGTCTCTGTCACCTGTGACCTAGACTAGATTCAAGAGCAAAAGTATTATATAACACTAGCTTTTGCCCGCGGCTTCGCCCGCGTGGAGGTCAGAAATTATCCCACGGGAACGTAACCGGGATAAATACTATGCTGTCCTAACCCAGGTAATGGTCTACCCATGTGCGAAATTTCTTCCAAATCCGTACAGCCGTTTTAGCGAGAAAGCGTAACAAACAATAAAACAAACTAACTTTCGTATATGAAGGGCACAAGGCTAGAATGATGAGGGCCCAAAAATGTTTTTTTAAATTTATTTTTGTTGTTTATGGTATGTACCGCGAGCTTCATCTTTTTGTCAAAGAACGAAACGCTAGGTAACCCGCGAAATTCAAACTTTCTTATGTTTTTTGCAATTCGCAAGTCAGCATTAAGTTGTATATTGATTAAAGTATCATTCGCGACCGTAACAAATATGAACTGACGGAATTATAATCATCAAAATCAGTAATACAACTCCATAAGTTTGAATAATACTAATTGTCAAGATTTCATGAAATATTCATTCAGTAGAATTACCTGGTCTTAAAGAGTTGTATTGATGACTTTATTTACTATAAATACATAATTTTTACGGTCGCGAATTATATTTTGATCAACATACAACCTAATACTGACTTGCAAATTGCAAAAAACGTAAGAAAATTTGAATTTCCCGGTCAACCTGACGCTTTCGCCTTAACGATGAGAGTCGCGAGTTATTTGAGGAAAACAAAAAATTGTGCACTGTCATCGTTTTAGTATAATTTCAAATACACCTTGGAGATAATTTTTTTAAATCTAAATAAAAACAGGATTAAAATAAAGTCTGGAGACTGAACCATATACTTTTTTTTTAATCAAAACCCTGCAGTTATTCTTTTGATAGTTGTTACATTTTCATTTCACTTTATCTCAAAAACCTCAAGAGTGGACATCCATCGTTCTAGCCTTGTGCCCTTCATATATAATAATACTAGCTTTTGCCCGAGGCTTCGCTCGCATTTTTCTATCCCTCGGGAATAGTCTTTTTTCTGGATGAAAGGTACCCTATGTCTTTTTCTGTACCTCTGCCAACATGTATGCAAAATTTCATGATGATCGGGTGAGCAGTTAAGACGTGAAAGCGTAACAAACAAACAAACTCACTTTCGCATTTATAATATTAGTTAGGACTAGCACTACACCCGCATAAGTCTCGATCCCGTGGGGATATCGGGATAAAAAGTATCCTATGTGTTAATCCAGGTCTACCGTAACTATCTGTGCGCCAAATTTCATTCAAATCCGTTCAGTAGTTTTTGCGTGAAAGAGTAACAAACACACACACACACACATTCACAAACGTTCGCCTTTATAATATTAGTGTGATTATTGTTTGTTTTACCTATGTCTATTGTTTGTTTTCGTTCAATAAACAGATCGTTTGTCTCGTTGTTATTGTAAATAAGACAGCCTTTCTGCATCTGTAAAGTATCCGAAACTTGTTTGCGGATATTTATACCTTGGAACTATGTATGCTCATCAGTCATCACTATTATCAAACGATGAACATTTTTTTCAATAGTTCCTTTGTCTTGGAATGTTATGAGTACCAACATTTTTTATTTAGTCTACTTATGGGGCTTTCCTTTAGTGGAAATCTCCGCTGCCTTTAATCAAAACCATCCTCTTCAAAATATCGTGTAGTAAGTATGATTAATGCCGTGTTTTGAAACGCCACTGCTGCCGGGATTGACGTGCCCACCTACTGGCCCCACCCCACTCATCTAACATAATAATACTTAATATACATATTTACACTAACCATCGACTCGAACAAAGAAGACCATCTTTCCATCATAATTCGAAGACGCCAAAGCAATAAATAATTTTGGCGGCAAAATTAATTCACGCCTTTAAAGTTTTATTATCTGTGTATTCTTGACTTCCGCGCGTCGCGTCGCTTGCACTTGACCGAAATTCAACAAAGTATTATAATTTCTAACGATAATATTATGTTTTATGAGCTTGGTAAAGGTTGCTTTGAATTTGAGGTAAGTCTCGAATGCTGTTTTGAATGATCGGATGTTATTTATTGCATATCCGTTTTAATAATCCGCTCTCAATATTGTCTTTGGTGAGACCCATTTTTTTAAACAATTTGTCAAATGAATATAATTTTGCTTGGGATTGTTTCGCATGAATGAGGGTTTTCTGAAATGACGTTCACCAGGTGGCAGTACTGAGACGTCAGGTCCGGGCATCTGTCAATAGTGTCAAAGCGCCTATAAGTCGTAATTGACGTCACAATTCGCCCCAAAATCATTTCTGTACTGGTACAACAAGGTTAGGCAAGCTTCAACGCGCGCTTCTCTCTGCATATCAGTCAAATAATGGGGCACCCATTATTCAAGCTTTTTTATCTTACCGACTTGATGGAAATGGGTCAATTTGTGGGTATGCTAACATCAAACCATGCCGCTAATTCCTTCGTAGTTTGATACGGATTGGCTTCCACCATCGAATTCAATTCATCGTTATTTACTTTAGTGGCTGGTCTTCCTCGGGGTTCATTCTTCAAGTCGAAATTTCCACTACGAAAGTGATTAAAAACCAAAATCGCACGGTGCGTTCATTAGCCGTATCCTCTCCAAACACAGCATTGATATTGATATTGCGACTTTGCGAGCTGTTTCTGCAGCGTTAGTTCCACGTCGGAACTCGTTTTCAAAAATGACTAATTTTCAATGAATGATGAGAATAAAAAAACAATTGAAAGTCAAACAATCGAAAGTTGTACATTTTTCAAATTTAGAATGTTATAGATAACATGTGAAAAGTTGCACTCTGGAATCTCACACCAAAGATTTAATTTTAATTCATAGTGGCCTGTACGTTGAAACGGCAATTTCATTTTTAAACTTTCACCATTTTAAAGATACTTACTTAATTAATTATATATTTTTTTAGTATACGTGTTTTAATTACAATACCTTGTTAACCGACTCCAAGAAGGAGGAGGGTCTCAGTTTGTCGGGGTCTTTAAAAAAAAAAGTTATGTGTTTTCCCCGATTACTCTAAGATGGCTGGACCGATCTGGAAAATTGTTTTTTGTTTGAAAGGGTCACATTCGTCACAGGTCCCATTGCTATCATGTCAGGATCTTATGATGGGATCCTGGAGAAATCGAGGGAATTCTTCAAATATCATAGGCACACTTAAAGCGATTTGGGTATTTTTGATAGTAACTTGTGTATTTGCTTTCGGAAAGCATCATTTGGTGAAATGGAACAGATGATGAAGACCACAGATGGCCACCGGAACAACTCAATAATAAGTATTTCACGGGTTGCGATTCGATTACTTTAAAATGATTGCTAAGCAATATAAGCTCGCCACAATGCATATGGTGAAGTGGATCTGGAGCTAGACCACCACCTCTTATAGCAGTATTATTGTAATCTTACTTGAGTGTGGAAAAGAGATGGAGCTAGACGTCCTGTATAGCTCCATCTCTTTTTCACACTGAAGTAACATTAAAATAATACTGCTTTAAGAGGTGGTGGTTGGTCCCCTGATGGTGAAGTACCAGGAGAACTGCTCAACAATTAACGTCCTTGCATCGGCAAAAGCAATATTTTGTAAAAGGTGATGAGCAGTTGTCATTAAGTTATCGAAACTTAGATAAATTACAAACCGACCCACTAAAAAGTGAGCATATAGCCATCAACCGGGCACAAATCCAGACTCCGGGCTGCCACTGAATAGTTTCTGATAGAAAAACCCAATAACATTTTGCCCGACCCGGGAATCGAATCCAGGGCGCATGCTCAGCAGTAGCGCTTGCGACTACTAGACCAACGAGGCAGTCAAAGTCAAATTATTCTTGTATTATAAACCTGAGTGTATACTCACCAGTGCGCAGTGCGTCTTTAAGGTTTTTCATTGATTCCTAAACATTTGAAGAGAAATAAAGATTTTAATTGTAAACGCCGCCGATTTAAGTAAATAATCCTACCTGGTACTTGTTGACAGACCGACACTGTCCTCCCATACCTATTAACACTGTTATTTGAAAACATTGTAAAAGCCAATTATTTTTAAAAGAGTAACCGTGGAGGTTCGTGCCGGCTCTTCTCCATAGGAAACGACCAATTGGAACCGTGCACCTAGCTTCTGACGTTTCATGAGTGCCCATGTAACTTTATTTGAGATTAAATATTTTGATTATGATTACTTAGTTTACAGAATATTTTTCTAAAAGAGAGAGTTTAGTTAGATACCTTGTTTTAGATGTATAAACGTTGCTTAAAGCTAAGTGATGTTTATACGTCAAAAAATCTATGGAAAACCAGTTGTTTAACATTACTTAACTTTAAGCAACGTTTATGAATAAGGGTGTTATAGTTTAAGACAATAAGAAAACTGTACCTAAGTAATCTCATCTTCCTGGCCTTGTTCCAAGTAACAGGGGGGGACAAGGGCAGGGAGATGAGATCTTAACTCACAGTTTCTTTATTTTATGGAAGCGATAGAAAGATCAGGGTAATACTTTCATTAAAAAAAGAGCCAGGAACTATAGTAGGCAAAGGAGCTACAAACTGGTCCTTCGATGCGAAACTAAAGTTCCCACTGCTGGGACACAGGCCTCTTCTCTGTGAGAAGGAGTGGGCCATAATCCACCACGCGCGCCCAGTGCGGGTTGGGGATGTCACATGTCTTCGAATTGTTGATATAAGACATGCCGGTTTCCTCACGATGTTTTCCTTCACCGTTTAGGAGCAGTGGTGATTAAATAAATTACACAAAGTACGTTAATGTGCATGTCTGGGTTCGAACCCACAACTTACGACACGTAAGTCGGGGCCGTTACCACTGGGCCGCCACTGCTCTAAAAGTACTTAAAATAATTTTAACGAGTTTTTTTCTCAAAATGAAGTTTTCCTTAGTAATAAATTGTTAAGCATTTATAATTAAATCAGGTAGGTACCTAATTTTCTTCCAAAATGACTATAAAAGTACCTACGTAAGTATTAAGAGTATTCGTGACGTCATCGTCGATGAGATGTCGTGGTCCTTCGAGTAGCGGTCGCCTGCTTTCATCAAGTCGTCTTCCTGTCCAACCGGGCGACCTCACAGGTGCCATGCACCTTTTTACAAGACCACTTTCGTAGAAAATTTTATATAATATATCATGTTACTTACCTAATTATTTACAAGAAAATTACCAAACGTACCCTTTTATGCAAAGATGTGATATGAGTGAAAATGTTCGTATGAAAAACTAGATGAGTCTGCGTTTGGAATTCGGTTTGCTATTTTAAACAAATAAAAAACATTTTTGCTAAAAAAAAAAATTACAACCGACTTTCAGAAAAAACAATACAAAGTGAAAAATAACTTTTATTTCGAAAGTCGGTGTCTTTGGATCTGTATTTTAGGTTTTTGCCACCGACTTCCGAAATTAAAGTTATTTTTCACTTTGTAGTGTTTTTTTTGGAAGTCGTCTGTTTTTTTTTTGCAAAACGTTTTTTATTTTTTACATTTTAGTGGATCGGTTTGTAATTTATCTAAGTTTCAATAGCCTAATGACAACTGCTCATCACCTTTTACAAAATATTGCTTTTACCGATGCAGGGACGTTAATTGTTGAGGAGTTCTCCTGGTACTTCACCATCAGCTCCACTTCACCATATGCATTGTGACGAGCGTAATATCCTTAGCAACCGTTTCAAAGTAATCGAATAGCAACCCGTGAAATACTTCTTATCGAGTAGTTCCGGTGGCCATCTGTAGTCTTCATCATCAGTACCACTTCACCAAATCGTGCTTTCCGAGAGCAAATGTTAATGAGTTACTATAAAAAATACCTAAATCATTATAGGTATGCTTATAATAATTGAAGATTTCCTTCGATTTCTCCAGGATCCCATCATCAGATCCTGACCTGATGACAATGTGACCACCTGGAAAGTATACCCTTTCAATCAAAAAAAGAGTTTTCCAAATTAATCGGGGAACACACATGAACTGAGAACCTCCTCCTTTTTTTGAAGGCGGTCAAAAAACGTAGCAAATGGACAGACATTCTCATTATAGTAGTACATAAAGTTATTTTATTCTGCAAATAAAATTACACTTTTATATTTTGTTTCTTTGTTCCTGTTTGATCGGAATAGGTTTGCGTGGAATGGGATCGAGTTTCTGCTCGACGGAGCAGAATGTATCGGTATACTTGGATTTATTGATATATTTAGAATACTGGTGAGAACTTGCATGGTCATTATACAGGTGTTTTTTTTTTTAAATTATCTAATTAACTTTTAATAAAATTACAAAATTATATTAGTAATTAGAACCCAATGGCTTGGCACGCGACGATGGCAAGAGACCGGACGGCACGTCTTTATTTCCATGGAAGGTGGGTAGGCCTTTAGTGTGGGACGCAACTTGTGTCGATACTCTTGCGCCATCCCATCTTCCCGGCTCGGCGTGCTGTGCTGGCGCTGCTGCGGCTGCGGGAAACCTCAAGCGGCGAATGCATAATAACCTTATCGGCAATTATATTTTCGAGCCGTTTGGAGTTGAAACCCTCGGGCCGTGGGGTCCGAGCGCTCATGGTTTGTTTAACGAAATCTCCAAACGGCTAGTTGACACTTCCCGTGACCCAAGGGCCGGCTTTTACCTTGGCCAGAGGCTAAGCATTGCTATACAACGTGGCAATGCCGCCAGTCTCTTAGGTACATTACCAGTCGACAGCGATGCGGAAGAATTTTTTGACGCAGGGTGACTTTTTTTTGCGAATTGAAAGTTGGTTCTAGTAGTTCATATTGATGGGTAGAACACCCCCTTAAATTTAGTCGCATGTTTACAAATTGAGCCTGTATACTATCATCCATTCACAGTTTCCGCTTCTAAACACTTACATTAGCTTGACGCTCATCAACCAACTTTTAATGTACTTAACCTCTCAAATGTCGTATGCTACCGCATAGGTTGGTAAGCAAAATACTCTCGAAACGACAATAAATATAATCGTGAAAACCGTTAAGCGCTCACATGCAAACGGCTTCTATATAGTAGGCGGACGTTTGACGGGTTAACTGGTTTTTTCTCGAAAGATTAACACCAAACATAATTAGGAATGCGTTCGTACTGGTTGTAAAAACTTGTTTTTTGTTTTGTCAAAACAACTTCTTTTTGCGACCAACAGTGAACAATAATTAGGTATGATAATTGAATTGAATATTATAATTCCCTGAGTGAATCCTTAAGATTTTTAGTAATTAATTTATTAAAACTATGATATCATGCATTTTTGGCGGTTGCGCAACTTTCTGTTGTTCTTGGCATATTGAACGTTTTTGACCTCTGTCTCTTAGATTTATGTACATTATTATGTTATCCTCTGTTACTCGTCGATTAGGATCAGTGGCAATGAATCTTTTAAGGTATTTCGACGGCGAAGTGCCAATACCTCCTAACTGACTTCTAACAAACATGCGAATAACGTCTTTAAATTCAAAACGATAAGGCGTTATTCGCATGTTTGTTAGGAGTCAGTTAAGAGGTTTGGCACTTCGCCGTCGATTTATATGGCATTAGCAAAAGACAGAACTGTGTGAATAAGAGAGAAGGAGCTCTTTGCCCTGTAGTGCGGCAATACAGGGTGGTGCGATTAGATAGATTGAAGTTATATTGTTTTTTGGTGGATCTGATTTTTCCAATTTTCAAGGTATTATTATTTTTTTGTTTTAGGCAGGAACAATAAAACCGTTATTAAGTTCTCTAAATTAATATCCCAACTTTACGCTAATTAGTCGTAGTAGTAATACACAGAAAACAGATCGTGATTACACATAATCAATCACTTTTTCAATATCCACGATACAAATTTTCCATGAACCGCAAACTACCAGAAAAGGCCATTACGATTTTCGAAAATCAAAAATAGCTTATCTCTGTCGTTAAGGCGGAAGCGCCAGGGTAGCCCGCGAAATTCAAATTTTCTTAGGTTTTTTGCAATTTCCAGGACAGTATTAAGTTTTATGTTGATTAAAATATGATTCGCGACTGTAACAAATATGTATTTTCAGAATTATAATCATTAAAGTCATCAATACAACTCTCTAAGACCAAGTAATCCTATTGAATGACTATTTCATGAAATCTTGACATTTGAAGATTATACTAACATAAGGATTTGTATTACTGATTCTAATGATTAGAATTCTGTAAATACATATTTGTTACGGTCGCGAATCATACTCTAATCAACATACATTCAGACACCGTTCTGCAAATTGCAAAAATCGTAAGAAAATTTAAATTTCGCCGGCTACCTGGGCGCTTCCCTTTTAAATAGAACACGGAACAAGAAATGTACTCGATGTTACAATTGTTATCTAATACAAGGCACAAGTAACCTTGCTGACCTTAGAATTTGGACGGTCTTGCCTCGTGCGTCCCACGATGTGTCGAGTTCAACCAGTATGCTAATCTCTTAATACGATTCTATCAATTGGCGATGCATCTAAATTTTAGTTTTTGCAGGGAAATGCTTTTCTATATTTAGGAGAAGGTTAATGAAGTGTGAGTAGTGTGCTCATCATTCATCATTTTCTTGCCGTTTCCAATTTATTTCGTGTTGACGCAACACTTCGACAGGATAGGACAGTAGCTCGTGGCTAAATAATAACAGCCACATGGGTCGATCCATCAGGTTAAACTACGCTTGCCGGGGTTGGTTCGTGGATGGGTGACCATCTTAACATACCAAGACTCCTCCATGCCTCGGAAAGCACATTAAGCCATTGGTCCCGGCGGTCATTCGTGGAACTTTGAAAGTCGTTACGGGTCGTCGAAAGCTCGAAAGTCTGACAACCAGTCTTACCAAGGGGTATCGTATATTGTCCAGTAACTGGGTTGTGGAAGTCAGATAAGCAGTCGCTCCATGTAAAATACTGGTATTCAGCCGCATCCGATTAGACTGGAAGCCGACCCCAACATAGTTAGGAAAAGGCTAGGCAGAGACTTCTCTATTCGTCGTCATCGCGGTAGTCACTCTCGTTGAAGCCATTTTATCTTTCACACAGTCCGTCCATCGTTTCTTTGGTCTTCCCCTACGCTTATAGCCAGCCACATTCATACTTAAAACTTTCCTCATGATATTTTCCACATTCCTCCGCATCACATGACAACCCATTTCCTCACAACTTTTCACGACCGGAGCCACTTTCAGATTTCCTTTTATACAGTGTATCTTTACATGGTGTGGCGAAAATTAAGGGTGAGGTACAGACCATCAAACTGAACAACTTTCTCCCGGGGACCAACATCGTAATCGCAAAAAAAAATATCAGTCGTCCCATTCATTTGGTCGAATATGTATTGAAGTTTTGTATGGGACGACTGATTTTTTTTTCACGATTACGATGTTGGTCCCCGGGAGAAAGTTGGTCAGTTTAATGGTCTGTACCTCCCCTTTAAGTTTTGCTATTCCGAAATCGGACACCCTGTATACTCATTTCTTATTCTATGCGAGATAAAGGAAAAGTAAAGTAGTGACCAAAGTTGTAAACAAGTTTCGTATGTGCCAATGTTTTAGTAAGAGAAGAAGAATACCACAAAGTACAAAGTAAAAATGTTACGTTATTGTGGTCATCGCGGGAAGAATCTGGATGAGGCTGGCACTGGAGCGTGCGCATTGGCACACGTAACGAGAGGCCTATGCAGTGGGTGAAGTTGGGCAGTAGGTGCTCATGCATCTTCTAGATTCTTTTTCATCTAGATTGCCATTGCCACTGATTGATTGTCCACTGCTCGGACACAGGACATTTCTCTGTGATAGAGAGTGGACAATAATCTACCATGCGGGCCTAGTACGGATTGGTGGACTATAGATGATGATGAAAATATCAATAAATTAAAAAAAAGGCGGGGGGTGTCGTGGGCACCCGCTTGGAACGAATTCCTTTCGCTGTATATTATGTATTAATACAGAGCCATCTGTCTGGTGTGGTCTCAAGTGTCAAAGTTTTTTTTTTTATAACAGATGTATGAACGTTTTCTTCGTTAGTGACGATTTCTACCAGTCAACTCCTACCGTAAGCCGCGTAGAACTTCGTTCCAAAAACAACGTATTTTATGGAATCCAATATGCAATAAGTTATTCATTAATCATTTGGAATATGCTTGGCGTATTGCCATCTTATTGACCCATAACTTGATCCATTGTCAATGTCGACCTTGAAAGGGCTGATGACGCACCTATCTACTGAACATTACTTACCTGTAGACATACCTATTGAACTTTTAAGTCTCACTCTGTCTTTGTTTGAGAAACTCTTCTGTTATTGTGTGGTAATTCGACGACTACCGATGCGGTAACACGATCTGAAACGTTGTGAGTTTCAAGGTGAAAGCGCCAGGGTAGCCCGGGAAATTCAAGTTTTCTTACGTTTTTTGCAATTTGCAGGTCAGTATTAGGTTGTATGTTGATTAAAATATGATTCGCGACCGTAACAAATATGTGTTTACACAATTATAATCATTAAAGTCACCAATACAACTCTCTAAAATCAAGTAATTCTATTGAATTACTATTTCATGAAATATTAACATTTCAGGATTATACAACTCAAGGACTTGTTTTACTGATTCTAATGATTATAATTTTGTAAATACATATTTATAATGCTCGCGAATCATACTTTAATTAACATACGCCCAGACACTGGGCTGCAAATTGCAAAAATAGTAAGAAAATTTGAATTTCGCGGGCTACCTTGGCGCTTCCCCCTTAATAGGTATCTTTATTTTGTTGAGTTTTCTGGTTTATGTACTTATTTGTTTCGTCATTATTATTATTCCTTGATTTTAGAGGAGGTATTATCCACTCTATGGTACTTACTCCCTCGAAGTTTAGGTAAATATATTCTACCTCTTCCGATCTCTGATGATGATGTTATCAAGAAAAAAAAAGCAAGTTGGATTTAGCATATTTTTCGTAGTTTCCTATTTCTCCGCATGCCAAGATGAATTGGGCATTATGCAAATGATAGTAATTACGATTGAAGAGTCGAGAGAGGGCGCGTATTCACAAGCGATTGCCTACTAACCTATGACTTGTGACTCCAAATAATATTGCGATATTTGACCATTGTTGATGTACTTACGTGGTAAATATTTTAGTGTTCATTTCATTTTGTTTCATTTATTTGCATACCATAATGTGAATAAAGGTGTTACAAATTGGCTTAAAGCTAAGATACAGTTATGGACCCTGTAAGGGCACAGCAACATAAGTAACAGGGATAAACTAATTAATTAAAATTAAACATTAAAATTAAATAATAAAATTAAATAACAGAATTCAGAACATGGATAATAAATTATATAATTATACAATAGTTATTGTTTATTTTATATGCGTGAATGTAATAGGTAAATGTAATAATCATGCAATTTATGTAATCTCAATTAAATATTCAAAATCTATTGCAATTCCAGTCATAGTTTATCATTCATGTATTCATTTACATTATAGTAGCTTTTGTTTATTAGATTTGTTGTTGTTTTTATCGTATAGTTATTTGGTAATATGCTAACGATGCACACTAGAATACCTGGTGCTTATGCGACTGTGTTCTCAATCTAAACAAAATTAGAGACAACCCCCAATAAAATTGGTCCTTCCTTGTTCTTGTACCGAATCCACCCCCGAAGGACCATTTTTACTTGGTGCTCATTTCCTCTGGATCTAGGCATGGTGTCGGTAGGTAATCAAGCTTCCATATTAATCTTATAAGATTTAATTTCGTCCAGGGGGTCTACTCCAAAGCGATAAATCCGGAGTATCGGCCGAATGTTCGGATGTTTCATAATACACTTTTTTATATCTTTCGGTCGGTTCGGATCCGACCAAACGTCAAAATGAAGTTCGTTCTGATCCGAACCGACCGAACGAAATAGAATGAAGTGTAGTAGGAAACGTCCGAACGTTCGGCCGATACTTCGGAGTTAGACCCCCTGAGCTCACTTCATATTGGAGACATTTAATTTTATTCTCCCAAAAATATTATAATGATGCATTTAATGCACAAATCCTGACTTCCTCATTTCTTTATCGGAACTTCCGTCAGTCTGTCAAGCCAATTAGTGTATTTCTTCAGTGTTAGACAACAAACCAGTTTGTCTGCTAACCTCAGTGCTTCGTTTGGCAATGACCATGACCGACTTTCTGGTTATTAGTGCTAATGTCAAAATTCTTGTTCCTACGCGTACCTAGTTTAATATACTTACTATAACTTCCTGGATTGCTATGGCCCTGGAATTTGCATCTATCTCTATGTTTTGGAAACATTTCGTTTGTTAGTAATTGTGTTCGTGATTTATTGATGAAAAATGCGCCCTCTTGTCTGCTAAAAATATATAGCGATCACCAATATGTCAGCCAAGCGTATATATAATAGTGATAATTCCTAAAGATCATCATAAGTCCATGGTCAATAGTTGACACTTATCATCTGCAACTTATTGACTTTGACCCCGGTATCAACATTGTGATATCTCTCTTTTCATGCGAAAGACATTCTTATCAGCAGTCTTCTTATTTTCTCTGCTTTCCGTTTCTATTATATCATTTTCATCACAGCATTTGTATTCAACAAATTTTGCTTCCGTGCAAAATTTCATTGGTCCATCATCAAATCTTTTTTATTTTGTCGTGTTTAGATATCGATACCCATTATGTCAGCAGAGTTTCGCTAGCTAATTTAATTTGACCCTGTATAAGTGGAACACTTCGAGGTTATTCCCTACTGGTTGCCTAAATATTTGCTTTGATAATCCAATTTGTGCTAGTGGCAAATGGAGAGATGCTATGACCACGTCTGAGTCTACGTTTCCATCTTTGTGTGGTCGCATCTATTTTTTGCGTTCGTATTTGTTAAGTTTCTAGGCTGGCAATTATTACACATGGAAGTGGTTTGCTTTATTTGAAACTTCAAATTGGTATCAGAAGCTAAACCATCACCACCTCTTAAAGCAGTCTTATTTTAATCTTACTTCATAGTGAGAAAGAGATGGAGGTATACGTCCTGCATAGCTCAATCTCTTTCTCATACTGAAGTAAGATTAAAATAATTCAACTTGAGGTGGTTGTTAGCCCCCAGGGCGGGGCTTATGTCATCCTGACAAGTGACAGTCGTGACACATCATTTAACAATCGCAGCTATGGCTGGGTTCAGACATTATAACATCATATACAACAGTATTGATACAAAAATAAAAATCGTTTCTACAGGTTCCTCACTCCTCACGTCCTCACATTAAGTCTGAGATCACGACGTTACTATACATGTTTACAGTTGACTTCCAGTTTTATATTATTTGCGATAACAGAAGCACGTTTCTCAATTATTTTTTTTATCGCTAAGTCGCTTGATCGCACGGATTTATTGGTAGTTCCAATTATTTGAAGTTACACCGGAAACTCGGTTAGTTGTGAACTTGTGATTGTAAGATTATGCTGAATTGTAGCATTTTGGAGTAAGAAATATTATTTGTTTGACAAAAATTGACCGCGTAAAGTCGTCTCTACAAATGTTTATAATATTTACTTTTTTTAAATCCGAGCTAACGAATTGTTGTGTATGGTAACTAATTGAACCCAAATGAAGGAACTTCCTGACCTAAAGACTGAGTTTTCCACTGTCGGTCCGTAAATCAGGACTTAGCCCCGAAACTTCTGTCTTCCGCTGAATCGATCTTCGCATCTTCTCAATCTTAATCTTAAGCAGGACCATATCATCTTCCTGCCCTTGTCCCATGTTACTGTTTTCTTCTTCCATTCTCCCCTGTTAACCGTCAACTTTATGGCGAACCACATAACCAGTACTAATACTTGCTACAAATTACCATTGCACCAATTGCTACAATGCTACATTGTACCAATGTTTTTGATAGGCTGAGAAATGATATAAGAAGGCAACGGTGCGGCTTAAAAGAAGATGTAGTGACAAAAATTGAAAAGAGTATGCTCAGATGGTTTTGTCATGTTGAGAGGATGAATGAAAGGCGGCTAACAAAAGGTGTCAGTGGAAACGCCGGGAGGGCACGCCCTAGGAAGACATATAGTGATCTTATTGGTGATGTTCTTCAGAAAGGTCAGGTGCGTAGTAGGGCAAAACTTGGCTAATTCGTGATATGCAGCTATTCGGTGATAGATAATTGTGTTTTATTACCAAGTTACTACTGACTTGATAAATGTACATTTTTCAATCATTATAGTATTTGCCACATTTTTAGATATAAGTTAGCAAAACTTATTTTGTCTACTATATCACAGTAAATTTAAAAAATAGTCTGATCAATGAATCGAATTTTACAAGTAAAAAACAAAACTATCACCGATTACCCAAGTTTTGCCCTACTCGCAACCGGCGTGGGTGTATGACCAGATGTATGAACGTAAACGAGGCAAAAGGAGTATGTAAGGATCGTAGCAGGTGGCGTTTTGTAGTTTCTGCCTACCACCATAAACATGAAATTAACGTCTTCTTCCCGAAGGCGCGAGTTTATGTATGTATGTATGTAAGTGTTTTGACAAATACGTATTAAATAATGAAACTGGATCTTTAGATGTCCGCCCTCCCACTTCCCCGACGATAACCTTATAAATTAGGTACTGTTACGTTAGAACTAACATTAATGTTATGCATGTATTTGTTTATTTATTTAATTAATTTACGAGTTTTCTTGGCGTTTGTTTGTTTTTTCGGGGTCAAGGATCGAGGCGACGCACAGTGTGATATTATCAATATCTAACTGGACAATATTATTTTACTGTCTCAATTCGTTGTGTCGTTTAATTTACTTAATAAAAAATGATGGTAGGAAGTAAAACAAAGTGATAAACGGTAATAAACAAGATTTAATACAAATTAAATACCCATTACAACCAATATGAAACAAAATAAAATTCAAATCAAATGAGGTAGAGTGTAAGCTTGTTTTATAATTTTAAAATTATTTACTAATTCCTGTTTGTTGTTTAGGCATATCCACTAATAATCCTAAGTCACGCCTAAATTTTTCTTGGACTATTTTCTTTTTTTCTGCTAAAAGCTTTTTATTTTCATTTCCCCTGGCGTGCCATGATTTTATATCAAGACGATATGATATATGCAAAATGCATTCAAAAAATCTTATCCAGGAATGGAGTGGTGATAACCCGAATGACAGATAATCTCTTTTGATTGGGTTGCTTATAACAAGACTTTTGTTGTTCATCTCTTTGGGTTTTGCACCACACAAATAACATGTCTGCGTAGATGCACAAGAAGCAACAGCATTACAGACTTTTCCGTCTATCATGCAAAAAATAAAATCCACCGTTACTGACACTTCTACGTCATTAACAAAAATTTGAGTTGGAGACAGAGTTTGAATAGCACTTTTTATTTTATCGACTTCCGTGGTTATCAAATTTGTGGTTTCTTTTGCAAAAATAAATTTAATTGGACGACAATACCTGGTTGAAGATGGCGAAGGGTTTTGCCACACAATTTTTTTTGCATTTTGTTTTCCTTCTGTCATTTGAAGGGGCACCATAGATATGCTAAACAGACTCTCGTCACTACACTCCTCTTCTGAAAATTTCTGCTTATATCTATTTTGTGCCGCTCCATCACAACCCCATTTAATTATCAGCTTTAAATTTTTAACATTGTTTAACGTTTTTATCACCTCTTCTTGCACTTTACATAAACGTGTAACAGTATGATCCACCAAAGATTGGAGTTCGATTTCTGCACATGTTTCCGTGACATTAATGTTATTAGGATAACATTGCTCTCTTGCAGCTTTAACTTTATAATATGCTGGATACATTTTAATATTAATTTGTTTTGCTTGTTGCCGTATTACGTTGTACTGGTGCGTTGAGAGATTTGCATCAACAATTAACGCAACAGCTCGGTCTGCGGACAGTTCCACCTTTTTATTCGCGAAACACTTTCGCGCTTTTTTTAAAGTAGTCCCTCTTCGAGGTGAAGCAATAGACAGCTCCTTGACAATGGCTGCCGAGTCTCTTTTTCCCTTGTTGCGAAGTTGCACTTCGGCCGCAAATGACAACTCTCCTTCACTTGATGTATCAAGAAGATGTTGAACGCGACGTTTTTTGGTTTTGTAGCTGCAACTTTCAAAATCTTTGTGTGGTCTTCCGGCTCGGTTACTAGGCCCAGGTGCTAAATTACTAGCTACACTTTCTGTGACTTTATTGTCAAACGTAAAATTACCTGCTAACCATTTCGAATTCGCCTTTAAAAAGCGATCTCTATGTCTTCCTGATTTTGACCATTTCTTGTCGATTTGTTGGCTATAACTTCTTATTTTTGCTTTTAATGAATCTATAATTTCATCTGGTATAGATCTGATAGACATTTCTTGTAATATATGGTTCAGAATTGCATCCACTCTGCACTCTTTCGCGTTGGCGAACCAGATATCGAAATACGTCAAACGTGAAAATTGGTAGGTCATTCTGAAATTTAAAAAAAAATGTATGAGTGTCGCAGCTTTTCGCAAGTTAATACCTATGTTTTTTAGAGTTTACAAGTGCATCTACTAAAAAAATACAGGACAAGGCTGATATAATGTTATATAAGGTATTAAAAAACTGTTACAAACTGTGTTACGTCTTATTTTGTCAAATAAAAAAGGATTCGTATTCTTTCTGCTCTAACTATTTAATTTATGGATATTTTTTATAAAAATATTGTGTAAACTTACCTTGACACTCAAACCAAGACGGTCACAATACTTAATCACAACTAGCGTACACAAACACAGCGTATTCATCGAGTAAACTCAGACGAATGATACAAACGTTCACTTGACGCGACCGGTACGCTCCAGGTAGTCGGCCCCTCCGACCCTTTTTTTATTGTTCGGGGCAACTTCTTGGAAAAAATACTTTATGATCTTGAAATATGGTTTATTATCCCTCATTTTACACAAGCTATGACGTGGTACATAAAAGTGCGTATTTTGAATATTGTCCACCTAGATTTAAAAAATATTGCATTGTGCGACGCGACTTATGACAGATAGTTCGTTCGCGTGAAACTTGTATTAACATAAAGTACCTGTATCCTATAGCACAGCTGTTCTTTCTGACATTTTTTCTTTTTGCTCGGCTCCTAAGGGTCGTAGCATGATGTCAAAAGTATCAAGAATTGGGCTATCAAATGTAAAAATAATCTTTCTAATCCAACTGGTAGTTCCAGAGATTAGCGCATTCAAACAAACTCTTCAGCTTTATTATATTAGTCTAGATCTATTTACAAGGTTTAATTTAAATGACGCACAACCTCTTAATGGGTCATCGTACTAATCATTATGTACAACTTTTACTATGGGACCAAAAATGAAATCGCGAAAAAAAAATCTACTTTTCCATACATTTTGACGAATTATGTGAACATGATTTCAGGTAAATACTTTTATTTTAGAAAAAGAATTAGGGTTCCGCGCAAAAATATTAAAACGCTAATCTCAGGTACTACCGGTAGTCGGATTTGAAAAATTCTTTTTGCATTTGGTAACCCAATTCTCGAGGATGGTTATAGGGTATTTAACATCACGCTACGACCGTTAGGAGCCGAGCAAAATAAAAAAAAGTCAGAAAGAACGCTATGCGAAAAACAAGTAATAGCGCGGGCGGGTAATACAACGCGGAAAGTCGCGGAACGAGAATGTGGTTGTTATTTTAGTATATTGTGTATCTTACGACTTCCACGCGAACGAAGTCGCGGGGCACAGCTAGTTTTTATATACAGGGTGTAAGGGACAGCCCTCCGCAGACTGATGGGGTGAATTCAGTATATCATACTAAGATGACCGGTAGGTATATGAAATTATTTCAGGAACGTTATGGGAATCCAATAAATCTGATTTGTTTTATTACTTCACACGCAATGTATCGTTACCGTGGCAAAACGCGCGTAGTGAACGGCAGCGCAGCGAGCCTTCGGCCGCCGAGTATTTCAACATCCATTGCTGGTTAATTGTTTTATTTTTGCTGTTTTATTTACATAAATGATGTGCTGCCTAGAGAGGATGTAATTTTACATTGAAAGAAAGGAATAGTAACTCAAAATACGATAAAATAATGAAAATTTTCCAGAGAATATTTCCGGTGGAATATGATTCAAAATAAGGAGCTGAAGGCACCCTGTTAGTTTGCGGAGGGCTGTCCCTTACACCCTGTATATTATCATTGGATATACACGCTCGAGGTATTGGTAAAGTAGGAGTTTTTACTTTGAAGTTAAAGTAATCTAAATACATAACTGTAGTTTATTGTTCGTCCAGGCTAGTAATTATTTGGGGAGAGTTCACGTGGTTCAAGTCACTAAAATTTTTTGTGAATATATTCACTGGAGTCTAGTTTTGTCATAGTATGGAAAAAGCTAGACAGGTTGATTGACGAGGAGTCTTGAAATCGGAGCTAAAGTGCTTTTTAACGAAGAAAGTTCTTGTGGATTCTTTGTACCATTGTGAGATTAACAATAGACCGTTAGGGATTATTTGAAGGATGCAGTCATCCATCTGTTTTCTTTCCTTGTGTATTGATTTTCCTTGTTTATGCAAATCTTCTTACCAAGTGTACAAAGTTCCTTGTAAAAACAGGTATAATAATGTGGTGTATGCAAAAGATAAATGTACCACGTCTTAATATTGACCGAAATATTCCCAGAAACAGCGTATATCTTGGGGTCAGGGCCGTTGGTGATAATACCTAAGACCTACACGCTGTTTATTTTGATTATGATGTTTTTGCGAGCATTATTTGTTTTCTGTATAGTTTCTTGGGCTTCTTTTGATAATAATCGGCAGTCATCGTCATATCAGCCTGGAATCACCCATTACGCCCAGCAGCCCCTCTATATACTAAGGCCTCCTTTCCTTTCTGCCATACTTCCCACTTTCCCAGTTCTACACGTCTCTCATCCAGGTCTTTCCCGACAATCGGTGGTCTCGAACGTCATAGTGCGAAATCGGTAGAGCTGCCCGCCAAAATCGGTATATGACAAAAAAAAAAACAATATTCAATCAAATTCGTTTATTTATAAAAAAAAATACACTAACAGTCTAATTTACATCAAACACACTTATATATAATTATTTTTTACGATCTCTAGGATCATACCAATAATCTTTTGGCTATAGCCGCGGTCATCTTTGAATTCCGGTCGTAACAATTATCGTCATTAAAAAGTCGTTTTGCATGTAACAGACCAGTGATTGGTTCAGTATTCAATCTATTTCGCTGTTTTGTTTTCATAAGATTAATATGCGAAAATATGCGCTCAACGTTGGCGGATGAATAGGGCAGCGATAAAATATTAATATGAAAGTATCTAGACAACAAAGGAAACATTCGAGTGTCTTTGCCACGCTTTAGTAAACTTACTTCATCTCAAAATAGTTCTACATCATCAGGAAATGTTTTGATTTCTTCACAATTTCTTAATATTTCCATGTATTGTCTGAAATCGTGGAGAAATCGTAGCATTTCAGTATTTCCGTAGGACAGAACCCATATCGGTAGAAATACCGAAAAATCGGTAGGTTCGAAACCACTGGCCGCCATTTTGGTGATATCGTCGGCAACTGAGTCTAGTTCCTTAGTTCCCAAAGTGGTCCAGATGGACCCCAGCCAACGCAAATTTCCATAGTTAGATCTAATCTTCACATTTTTTGTCGAGTTTTGGGAATATGGTAGAAATGTAAGCTGCAGGGGGTCCACTGGAACCAGCTCTAAATTTTGAAAGTGGTCTATGAGTAAAAAGTCTGGGAACCTCTGGTCTAGTTGGTTAATTTTGAGACGTCACTCTTGTAGTTATTAAAAGTTAAATGTCAACATTACACGCATCAATTTGGCTATTATTGACTGTATGACTTTTATATATTTATCATAGAATTCTGTGATAGCGGCCGTACGCTGCACACTGTTTGCACATCACCCTTTTTAATTATGGTTAGCTTTTCTCTTACACTCAAGACTTATTTTTATTTGGGACCTCAATCATTACCTCAAAATTAAAATTAAATAATAATTTGATCGTAGACCCCCAAGGATACGACGACCATATGCAGACAAAAATTATGATAAACGTGACTACCTAGACAAAATTATTTATAGACCTAGATTGCCTCAGTGTCCTCGCTCCTTAGACAAGATAGAAGGTATTTGACCTCCACTGTTGTTGTTTAAAAAGCGTGAATTAAGTGCGTATTATTTAATGTGCGTAAGTATTTTGAGATACATATTAATTGAAACCGTTTTTTTTTTGTACTTTTTCAGTAACCAAGGAATAGACCTTGTTTACTAATAAAGTACAAGCGACAACGTACATGAAATGTAACACACGTTAAAACATATTCGCCTAATTGCTGAGTTACATTTAATGTTGCATTGCATAAAGGACGGCTCATTTGTGTTACATATTCGGCTATGTTTCACCAATCTGCACGCGTAGCTTGATCACCATGGAAACGGGTTCTGTCGACGGAAGAATAGACAAAATGTCAGATTGTAGAAAAAATTCTACTGTCTAAGCATGGCGATGTATCAAATCTTCCGTCGGCAAAACCCGTTTCTATGGTGGTAACGCTACACGTGCTGTACTGTAAGGGAAATAAGGCCTAGTTAGAAAGAATGTGGACTATACTGAGATGACGGCTAATAGAGAAGATGGAAAAGAGGACATGTGGCGCCGCCGACCCCAAATATATTGGGGTAAGGGCAGGAGAATGATTGATCCGACCCAGCCTGACCCTTGCTGCCCTCCCCCTCACACAGGAGATGCCCTTAGCATGTAGTCGCTTAATTTATAAGTTTTATGCCCTGGCTGGCAGTGGCGCAGCTACAATTAACCTTAGAGAGAAGCCGAAGAAAAAAATGTTCAGTTCTCATAAACTCTGGATAACCTCAAAAATTAAAGCACTGACATAACTCGCTGTAGTTCGGCTTCCTTAGTTACCTCCGACGCGGTGTTGTGGACTACTACGAGGGCTGGCTTATTTTGACACTGATGGTATCGGAATTCTTTGTTTAGACATAAAATTGTAGGCATTTTGATAATGTTTTTAGTCTTATGGAGTATTAAAACTGGTATTAAATATCTGTAATGTGATGTGATACACAGTTACACACACAGGTGTACCATATTATTTGGCAATAGTAGACATTAAGAAGAGTGGTTGTTCCGAAGGGAAGCCGATAGGAATCGGGTTGCATGAAGGCTGCGCCCCTGCTGGCTGGACAACCTAATTTATTAAGGCATCCACAAAAAAGCCTGGTTAAGCACCTGACGACCTCCTAGGTCGACTTGGGGAATGTCATTAAAAATAAAGCAGGGTGTTGATGAGTAGTGAGTGAGGCGATTTTAACTGTACATCTGGCGCACCCTGAGCAGTCATCACTTGGCTGACTGGCTAGTACTTTTTACCACTGTAGGAGCTATGCATTGTCGAATCACCTACTTTCTAACTGAAGTAGACTTATCTATTTTTTGTATGTGCGGACATGATGACTGTAAAATACTTAATTCATCATATTGAAAATGATCTAAGTTTAGCTTACAATAAACTCGTTTGTAACCTAGATTCGTATGACGCACAATTTGGCCTGAGCTTATTTTAAATGACCGCTATTTATTACTTCCTAATTCAAACTGTTCATGACGGTTTTGATACAGGTTCAGACAAAACGAGTTTCTCATTTTCATAGTTTAAAAAAAATGAGGGTAGAGAACGGTCTTTGAACACTAGTTATTCTGACTTTTCACAAGTCACAGTTCGATAATTGGTGCCCGGTGGTGAGTGTATGGCTGAGCCGGGAAGACTGTGCTTGCACCTGGCACCTGTAAAAGCTCTCATTCTCTCATTCCCGAAAGTTGGTGCGAGTGAATAAAAGCTTAGGGCTCCCGGTTCGAATTTACCTAAATTCTTTAAATGGTGCCTGCATTCCCTTTGTAGACAACTAAGTCTTCCTACCGAAGGTATGTGACATCCTCAACCCGCACTGGGCCCGCAAGGTGGAATATGGCCCGCTCCCTCTCACAGAGGCTTATCTTGCAAAGGTCGAGAAATCGTAATTACTTGCTTAATTGACTATTAAAAGGCCGCTATATGTGATAAGGTTCATAGTCATAATTATGCGACTGAAGAAAATATCGTTGGCAGTAGAAATAGGTCCTGAAAGGGCTGTTGTTTACAATCGTTACAGTAAATATCGACAACAGTCATCTATGCGCCTCAGAAAGTGCAGTTGTTACGAGTAGTCAGAAGCCAAAAAGACTGTCAACCAGTATTACCTAATAACTGGGTTGTGGAGGTCAGATAGGCAGTCGTTCCATGTGAAATACTGGTATTCAACTGCATCTGGTTAGACTGGAAGCCGAACCCAACATAGTTGGTAAAACCTAGGCTGATGATGAGTCATCTGTGCGGTTACAGTCTGTTCTTTTTAACCCTTATTGTCCCAAAAGTTAAAGCTCGGTAAAGGTCTTCTCCCTGTGGTATTTCACACCACCTCTGTGGTATCTTTTTGGCAGCCTCTCTTAGCGCCATTAACATTATAGAGGCATACAGAACAGGTTGTAAAGTTCACTCATCCTTCATAGAACAGGGAGGATCCACCCACCAGACGGGTGTGTCTGGTGGGCAACTGCCTACTGATTGATGTCGGGATGTTGTATATATGCCAGTAGCGCGGTAAACTCTGCTTGCGCGATGCAGGATTTGTGTGACGTCAGGTTTTTGATGCGTAGTTCGCATATGGCGTTGTAGATGCCGCCACAACACTATAAGAACATATCTACGTCATCTGTCAGTTTGAATACAATTCCGTACTCATTTCTGACACCTTTGGAAAAAGAAACGTTATTTTAAAACGGAAATCCACTTTCCCGCTATTGTTACAAGATGCAGCCAAGCCAACCGAAAAATGTAGAATAGGTCAGATACCTACAATTTACTCACATTAAGTAGGTATTATCAACATGATAGCCTGTGTAATTAGGTAGAGGTGTACGCATAGTACACCCCAGTGGCGAGGCTTGACATTTCGTAGAAGGGAAGCCGAAGAAGAAATTGTTTAGTTATAAATAGTCATACAAATACGATTATCACGTTGTGGCGCCGGCTTATTTAGAACAATTTGTGTTGTTCTTGGAATATATATTATTTGGCAATCGTAGACATTACTGAATGTGCTATTTTTCAATGGTGGTAGGCGAAGTTACTCTTCCGATCCTCCAAAGGGAAGCCGGTAGGAATGGAGTTGTTAGCGCGCTTCGCCTCTGGTACACCCACATTTAACCAGTTATGTTTAAGTTCCATGTCATAGGGGGCGAGCCAACAATAAAACATACTGATAAAATAATAATGAAGAGGAGGTATAATAGTGGTGGTTAAGAAGTTCTGTGGACATCGGTTGTCATGGTGTGGGCATGTGATGCGGAGGAATTAGAAACATGTAGTTTTGAGTATGAATGTGCATGGTTATAGGAGTGGGGGAATACTAAAGAGACGACGGATGGATTGTGTGAGATATGGCTAGAAAGGAGGTGACTACCAAGATGACAGCTTACCAGCTGTCACTATTGAGATGCATGGAAGACATGCTTTGCCGACCATTAATAAATTCTGATAAGGGCAGGAGTATAATGAGGCTTAGATAAGTATACAAGATGTAACATAAATAATACACAACCTCTCAAGGGGTCATTGTACTCATCATTATGAACAACTTTTACTATGGGACCAAACCTGAAATCGCGAAAAAAATCAGCTGTTCCCTACATTGTGACGAGTTATGCGAACATAAATATCTTATTTTAGTTTTCGCACTTTGTAGGGTTTTATTTTTGGAAGTCGTTTGTTTTTTTTTTTCAAAAAAGTTTTGCTTTTTCACTATTTAATGGTGGTACCTACCCCACATAAAGTCGTATACCTCTACTTGCAATGTAAATAACACACACACGGACAGGAAAGGAAAGTATTATAACATCATCAAGGTACACTATGTGGAAAAAAATACGTATTACTGAAGCTAACTCAAAAACCATTCATCAGAACTTGAGCAAATTTATGTGGGACCAATCTGGAAATCCTTTCAAATAAAAAAATAATTTTTCAAATCGGTTTATAAATGACGGAGTTGTGAGGTAATACACATTTAAAAAAATTACAACCGAATTGAGAACCTCCTCCTTTTTTGAAAGTCGATTAAAAAGGGAATGGTTGCTGGTTAAATTAAAACGGAAATGTCTTTGTTGCTGCAGGCGTCGTTAAACTTTAACTATGGTCCATTGAAAATGAAACATAAACATAATATACACAGAAAACCCATGTTATTTCTCAGTATCAATACTGTTTATATTCTCCACTTTAATATTATGCAAACAATTTCTTGTTTGCACTACCATTTTCCTCAAATAGAGCTTAACACTTTCAGCCTAGTCTTCGAACGCTCATTGATAGTTGTTTGTCTGTCTCCAAAAGTTGAAATACAGCAGTTTGTATGCAAGTGAGGTCTCCAGGAGGTATTAATGCTATATTTGATTGCGTTATATAAAGTGTTGGATCAATTGTTCGCATATTAGCAGCTATGTGATCATCATAAGATTGAAGGTTGTCATAGATCTTCCTAGTGCAAATTGTATGACAAATGTTTTGTGGGATTTTACATAAACATAAACTCACGCCTTCTTCCCATGGAGGTAGGCAGAAACTAATAACGCCACCTGCTACGATCCTTACATACTCCTTTTGCTTCGCTTACGTTCATACATCTGAACAGACACAGGAATGATCCTATAAGGGTTCCGGTTTTTCCTTTCGAGGTACGGAACCCTAATAACTTATTCAAATTAGACTGAAAATCAGCACTTTTTGAACGTCAAGCCCTTCACCACTTCCTATGGAAGTAATAAAAAATTCGACGACATGTGAAATCCACCCCCCCGCATTCCCATTGCGCCCGCGTGGTGGATTACGGCCCACTCCCTTTTACAGAGAGGAGGCCTGTGTCCCAGCAGTGGGAACGTTATAGGCTGATTATGAATGCGAAAAACGCCGGTTAGGAATACATCAGACAATCATCAAGTCGGTCACCAGTTTCGCATTTGACATGAATAGCTCATCTGTCTCTTAATGAATAGCACACTTTATTCCGTAGATAGATAGTGAATTATCACAACAAAGTGACTTAATTATTATTTATACTTTTATAACAATAGAATGTATTATTACACAGAAACAATAGAACATATTATTAGGAGCACCACTAACGTAAAAATACACAGTAATGGTATCGTCATTCTCAGTAACATTCAGTCACATCCTACTGACAGTACATAATTGGTAGGTAATTAAATAATTTAAACGTTTCAGTTTATTGTTTCGTTTTAATTTGTTAAATGATGGTTTAATCACAGCATAATTATTATACTGTGTTTAAAAGTTTGCGTGTTTATTCGTTATTATGACGTAGGTTCTCTTTAGTTTTGAGATGATTAGTTTTAATGATATTAGGTACATAATACAGATACTTAAGAGGGCTGTCACATTTTGTCACCTCTCTCGCACACACGGAACTAAATTTTTAAGAATGTTAAATGAAAATATCTTTTCTTAAAAAAAAAAACAATATTCAATTGGCGAAATAATAAATAATATTATTATTAAGATTAAGTATCTTGACCTGGCTCGCGAGGTTGTCGACATGTGGGATGTGGATACAGCAGTCATTGTGCCGATAGTCGTATCAGCCAATGGCTAATAGCCAAGAGTCTCGACCAACATCTGAGGAGGCTCTCGTTAGGCAGCTGGATCAAGGGCTTGATCCAGAAAGCGGTACTTCTCGATACGGCACGTATCGTCAGGAGGTTCCTCTCTCAGGAGCCCTGACCACCGGTAGCTTGGATCCTATTCCCGATACCGGTGGGCTACTATTTTTTATATTTTTAAATGTTTTTTTTTAAATGTTTTTATAAAAATATTTAAAAATGTAAGATATATGTATAAAAATGGAATAAAAGAAATAATATTAATTTAATAGGTAATTATTAAAAACACATTTTTATTTTGGCATTTATTTAAGGGCTGATTTTTCAATCGTCAGATAACTTTTACCTGAGGAATAAATATGGCGGTTTGACACATTTTCTATACAAAAGCTGTCAAAACGTCAAACATATTCCCCAGATAAAAGTTATAAGACGATTGAAAAATCAGCCCTTAGTCATACATACATACAGTATAGAAGCAACACGAACAATGTACCCAAGCATTTGTAATAATTTTGATTTAAAAGAGAGTGTCCATAGAGTTTCTTGCCCATTCTTCTCCATAGAGATCTACGTTTTGGAATGGGCGACTAGCTTCAATTTTCTGACTAACTGACTAACTCTTTAACAATTCAAAAGTGCCTGTAATTGGTTTAATTGAAATAAATGCTTTGAGTTTGAGTTTTGAGTTTGAGTCATCTCAAAAACAGACCATAACAATACTTATTGAGCTGAGTTTATTAGATAAGTGACACAATAGAAATGTGTTTTTAATAATTACCTAATAAATTAATATAACAGTTCGCCAATTGATTACATTTTTCGAAAAGGCATCTTTTCATTTAACATTCTTAAAAGTTTGGTCCCGTGTGAGCGAGAGAGGTGACAAAATTCGACAGCCCTCTTAAGACTAATTCAAACTCAAAGCATTGCGCTAGCAGAACACATAATTGGGTCACCAAGATACAGGCTATGCCTAGTTTAGGATCTGCTGTTCAATCTAAATCTTCTGTTAATTAGAATTTTATACCATGTTACTTGTATGTTAAAAAAGCGTAAGCACGCTAAGCCGTTGGTCCCGGCTGTCATTCGTAGATCTCTGACAGCCGTTATGAGTCGTCAGCAGCCCAAAAGTCTGACAACCATTCCATCCAAGCGGTATCGTGTTACCCGGTAACTGGGTTGTGGAGGTCAGGTAGGCAGTAGCTCCATGTAAAATACTGGTATTCAGCTGCATCCGGTAAAACTACAAGCCGACCCCAACATACACGTGTAATGCTTATTTTAACAACAATTTTTGTAGACGTCTCGAGCTCGGAAAATTTGTTTTGTTTATGAAATGTAACTATTGTTAATAAAAGGTCGCTAAACATACTTTCAAAAGATATCAATAATAACTAGGTTTAATATATGCGTTGGTGGCTAGACATGCTTCAATCATATTTACGGCCTAGTGTAGTTGGGGAAACGCTAGGCAGATTGATTGATGGTGTAAGTTAAACTAAAGGTGGGCATTCACGATAGCGCCATTTGGCGTGGCTCCAAACGACTAAAGTCAAATGGAGCGTTTGGACATCCAGAGTTTTACATCACGCCAACGGATTTTAACATTCACGATCAAATGGATGTACATTACGCCATTTGGCGCGATGGACTGACCGTGAAAAACCTTTAGATACATTTGCAGTCTCAGATGCGGTGAGATTCATGGCCCTTCTTTTGGCTTTGTCACAGTTATCAAAACTGCTCCATAGCCTTGACCTTTATTTTATCTTTACTATAAACACCTAAAAATTCGTATAAAACTACAACTAAACTATAATTAACCAAGATGAGATTTTCTTTTATTCAATAAAAATTGCTCCGCGCGCCGCAGTTGTCTTGCCACGATTATCCAATACGTTTTTCATGCTTATTATATACGTTATTATCTTAGTACTTCATGTCATGTGGGCCGCCGCCTGTTTGCTGACTTATTACATTAAAAAAAAAACACAAACCAACAACACACGGGTATTCTTTGACGGGTTAGTACACCCATATATTTAGTTCTACGCTATATGGGGCTTTTTGCCATAAACCGGGTACCACTCCAAACTCCAGGCTGATACTGAGAAATCCGTACTTCCATACTAATATTAAAAATGCGAAAGTATCTCTATCGTTTACCTTTTCACGCCTAAACGGAAAGGCACGCAGGTAGACCATGGCCTAGGTTAGGACTAGGGCTGCCAACTTTCAAAAATGCCAGACCCAGAGATTTGAGGAAAATTGTAAACAAAAACATTAATTTTACTTTCAGAAATTTTTTCCAAGTTTTTTCGGTAAGATTTGCTATCTTCAATAACCGAACCCACATTAAATCCACCGGTAATATTGAAAAAGCTTGTGATTGTGTGAACTGTGGATGTTATTTTACTTCAACTCATTGACCTTGTCATAAACCTGATACTCGTCTACATTTAATAAGCCAAGCAAAGCTTTTACAGCATTATTATTACTCGAAGCGGAGCGAGCGATATGACTTAGGACTTCGCGCCCACCCTGTCTAACCCGAAGATATACGATGTCAACCCTTAGCCCGGAGATGCATCATTCAATCCCAGAGGGTTGGCAGCCCTAGTTAGGGGACATAGCATACCTTTTTATCTCGGTAGTACGTTCTTGTAGGATAATTTCCGACCTCCAGGCGGGCTAGGCCATAAGGCAAAAGCCAGTACCGGTATAAAATAAGGTCTCCTTAACTTATTCCTTTATTTCTATTGTCCTCAGGTATTCCACTTACGAGACATTCGCTGGGAGAGGCCCAGGTTCTTGTCCAAGTCATTCCTGGCCTTCGTGACCTTCAATTTCATCAGCTACTCACTTCTGGCAGCTGAAGTGCTGACTACCAATGTCGCTGGCACGTCTCCGAAGGAAAAGGTAAGGATTCCATAGTTTTTTTTTTAAAGAACATTAAATGGAAAGGACTATTGTATAATTTGGTCTTTATGTTCGCAATACAAACGATACTGAACGGTTAAAATTCTTCAGCTGTCTGTCCCATACAAAATTTCAACAGCTGATATTTTTTTCACGATTACGATCTCAAACTCAAACTCAAAGCGTTTATTTCAATTAAACCAATTACAGGCACTTTTGAATCGTCAAATAGTCGGTCAGTTAGTCAGACAGTTGAAGCTAGTTGCTCATTCCAAAGCGTCGATCTCTATGGAAAAGAACGGGCAAGAAACTCCATGGACACTTTTAAATCATAATGATTACAAAATCCTGGGTGCATTGTTCTTGTTGCTTCTATATGCGAGAACAATGTAAAAATACATTATTAAAAAAAATTCAAAATATAATATTAAAAATAAGCCCTGGCAGTTAACAGATGACCAGTCTCCACTGACGGCGCCCGTTCACGAACATGACGCGTGGATCCGCAGCATCCAGCTCAACCATTTTGTAGGGAACCGAATGATCCAACACATGCGCCACCATCTTGCACATCAGCGAGACATTTAGTGAGTATGAGATGCTGGTCCCACGGAGGAAGTTGTTCAGTTTGATGGTCTGTACCACACCCTTAAATATAATATGACCACACAGTTCTGATACACGTTGTAAAGTTAGGATAGGCTTGGGGATATTCAAAGAAAAAAATAATGTTTTCGTTTTTTTTTTACAAATTCGTGAACATGACTTTGGACACCTTTTTAACCGACTTCAAAAAAAGGAGGAGGTTCTCAGTTGGTCGGAATCTTTTTTTTATGTATATATGTCCCAGATTACTAGAAGATGGCTGGACCGATTTGGAAAGTTCTTTATTTGTTTGAAAGGGTGTACTTCCCAGGTGGTCCCATTGTCATCAAGTCAGGATCTGATGATGGCATCCTGGAGAAATCGAGGGAACTCTTCAAATATTATAGGCACACCTATAGCGATTTGGGTATTTTTTATAGTAAATTGTGCATTTGCTCTCGGAAAGCGCTATTTGGTGAATTGGAACTGATGATGAAGACCACCGGATGGCCACCGGAACTACTCAATAATAAGCATTTCACGGGTTGCGATTCGATTATTTTAATACGGTTGCTAAGCAATTTATGCTCGTCACAATGCATATGGTGAAGTACCAGGAGAACTCCTCAACAATTAACGTCTCTGCATCGGGAAAAGCAATATTTTGTAAAAGGTGATGAGCAGTTGACAAGCTATAAATTACAAACCGACCCGCTAAAAAGTATCTTATGATTAGAATTAGAACCCCGTAAACCCATCGCGCATCACCATCGTCAGTCATGCTGTGCTACCGTTTGTCCAATTCAATGGTTCCAAGATAACAAATTAGCTTTTAAAGTGCCATTTAGACAATGGCGTTTTCTATTCGTTCGTGCATGAAAAACAGTTTACCAGATCTTTAATTGTGTGAATCTTATGTAAATACTAGCGCCTCGCCTCTGCTTCGCACGGTTTTGACGACTCGACAAAACATCGAGAATTCCCTATTATATTATATATAAGTTTATTATACACACGAACCTTCGGGAATAATTTCTCTAAATGATGGTGAAAACTGCATCAACAACCGTTGTGTAGTTTCACACAATCAGATACGAAAAGCGAATTCAATTTACAAGGTGCAATAGGACGAATGACATTCCTTTAAACCACGAAAAGAGAATCATGTTCTTTACCCGTATACAAAAAATCAATCAAATCCAATGAATACTTAAGCCACAGGAAATTATTTTTCATTTTCTTATTTTTGTATTTTTTTTTTTGTAAATTATAACGGACTCAGATCTACATCATGTTGAAAAATAAGAAAATGGAAAATAATTTCCTGTGGCTAAAGTATTCATTGGATTTGATTGATTTTCTTTTTTTGTATACGGGTAAAAAACTTGTTTCTCTTTACGTGGTTTAAAGAAATGTCAATCGTCCTGTTCCACCTTGTATAATGGATTATTTTTTTTACAGTCTCGAAATGTTTACAGGGTGTTCTACCCATGAATATGAACAACTTTCACTATGGGACCAACTCTGAAATCACGAAAAAAAAATCTGCTGTTTAATAGAAAAGTTCAAACCTACTTGACCAAAATGTATGAAACAGCTGATTTTTTTTTCGTGATCTCATAGTTGGTCCCATAGTGAAAGTTGTTCATGTTCATGGGTAGAACATCCTGTAAAAATTTCAAGACGGTAAAAAAAATCATCCAGTATAAAGATAAAAAAATCATTAAAAGCGTTTGAATCTATTACCCTAAAAATGGGTGCACCGAAATTTTGTTACACGTGGATGGATGGTCTTAGAAATCTTGATAAACCGGTTACTATGATAATATGGTAATGTAAAGTCCAGCGTCTAGCAAGATCGTCATTTAAACTAGTTTGGGCGTATGAAATTTATATGTTATAGGCATTATCTCATAGCATAAAAAATACCTGCACTCATGAATATTTTTAATTGACTTCAAAAAAAAAGGCGGAGGTTTTCAGTTCGTCGGAATCTTTTTATTTTTATGTATGTTCCCCGATTACTCGAAGACGGCTGGACCGATTTGGAAAACTCTTTTTTTGTTTAGAAGGGTGTTATACTTCCCAGGTGGTCCCATTGTCTTCAGGTCAGGATCTTTTGATGGGATCCCGGAGAAATCGAGGGAACTCTCCAAATATTGTAGGCACACCTATAGCGATATGGGTATTTTCTATAGTAACTTGTGCATTTGTTCTCGGAAAGCGCTATTTGGTGAAGTGGAACTGATGATGAAGACCACAGATGGCTACCGAAACTAAGTATTTCACGGATTGCGATTCGATTAGGTACTTTAATATGGTTCCTAAGCAATTTATGCTCGTCACCTATGCATATGGTGAAGTGGAGCTGATGGTGAAGTACCAGGAGAACTCCTCAACAATTAACGTCCCTGTATCGGGACTTGCAATATTTTGTAAAAAGGTGTTGACTTTAGGCTATTGTAACTTAGATAAATTACAAACCAACCAACTAAAAAGTGAAAAATAAACTTTTTCTACAAAAAAAAAAAACAACCGATTAAAAAAAAAACACAAGTGAAAAATAACTTTACTTTCGGAAGTCGGTGGAAAAAAACTAAAATACAGATCCAAAGACACCGACTTTCGAAATTAAAGTTATTTTTCACTTTGTAGTGTTTTTTACGAAGTCGGTTGTTTTTTTTGTATATAAGTTTTTTTTTTAAATCCTAGACATCATCAAACTGTCATAAATATTTGCATAGAGTTTTTCACAAAAATGAAGTGTTCCACCGGTCAAATAACTAACCAACATACATCAAAGGTCATCAAAAGTGTAATTGAAATAACTGAATACCTTAATAAGGGTCTTGTACTCATTGTTAAGAAACTTTTTATGGGACCAAACCCGAATCGTGAAAAAAAAATCTGCTGCTCCATACATTTATATTCGTAGAACTCGACAAAGCTTTTTTCGCGTTTTCACCATTCAGCTCAACCATTTTGAAGAGAATTTAATGATCCACCACACACGCCACCACCAGCGAGACATTTGAGTGAGCATGACATAGCTACTCTCAGTCGCCAGGGCAAATTCAAGTCATTGAAAGACGTACTTTTATGGTAGGTAGGTTGCATAGTGCTCACACATGTGCTATGCAATACTAAGAGATTGAATGCGATACAAAGCGAAGATACACACACCGGCAAAATTAGAGGAACACAAAAAAAATACATTCGTTTTTGAGATTTAATGTGTTCGCTTCATTTGACTTTGTCCTTTATTTTACATAAGAAAAAAAAAAAAAACAAAATTTAGGGTTTATTAGGTTTTATTTAAAAAGAAACAATAAAAGTAGTCTTAAGTGAAAAATTTTGATGTTTTCTAATGCTAAAGGACAGAGCAAATTTAAAAGAAAAAAGGAAAATAAAAAGAATTAATAGCGCATGTTACCTCCTCGTGCTCTTATAATAGATTGGATACATCTACCCATGCTCCTTATGACACCTTCAATCATTTCCCGAGGCAAAGTGTCCCATTCTTTAACCAGTGCCAATTTCAGCTCTTCAACATTTCGAGGGGCTGGATTTCTTGCCCGGACCCTTCATCCAATCATGTTCCAGACATGTTCTATTGGATTCATGTCTGGCGATCGTGCTGGCCAATCCATCTGGGTTATACCGATCTCATTAAGGTTATTTATCACACACTAAGTGCGCAGTGTGGGGCCGTGCGTTATCGAGCATAAACACAAAATCTGATCCCATGAATGGAGCAAAAGGCAGAACATGGGGGCTCTAGGATCCCAGTTATGTACCTGTGTACAGTCAGTGAACCGCCATCGATGATGACCGGAGCGGTGTGTGCCGTCAAACTTATACCATCCCACACCGTAACAGACCCTCCTCCGTAAGACGATGTTGTTTCGGAAAATTTGCTTGATGGTAACGTTCTCCTCAATATCTCCACATCTTCTCCCTTCCGTGGATGAAAATTACACAAAAACGGCTTTCGTCAGAGAATAAAACTCGACTCCACTCATTGGACCAATTTTGATGCTGACGAGCGAACGCTAATCTTGCTACTCGATGGCTCACCTCAAGTTTAGGCGCTTTTGCTGGCACGTATAACTTCAAACGAACTTCATGTAACCTTCTCCTCACTGTTCGTTCACTAACACGTACGTTACGCACTTTTCCAAAAGATTTCGGGTCTGAACAGCCGTTTGACGACGATTTCTCAAAGTTTGCGCCCTTATAAGACGGTCGTCTACGGCACTGGTTGCACGATTCCTGCCTTGGCCTCGCCTGCGCACATAATATCCTGTCTGTCTGTATCGTTGCACATTACGGTGGATCACGGATACTGATATACCCAACGTTCGATTGTCTGAACGGTAGGTGTGACCTTCTTCAATTATTGTTACAGCCCTGGCGACTGCAGTTGCTGGCAAATCACTCATTCTGTATGCAATACAATGTTAAGTCTCCAAACAAAACAAACAAAATGAGCTAGAGGCACTATTGAATGCTTAAACCAACTTTCTTATTAAAACACTCAGAAGCGTAAATTGCAAACAAATGCTTATGACGGTATAATTTATGTTAGAAGGTTGAAAACTGTTAAAAATCCCCTTAATTTTGTATGAAAAAGGGCAATCATTCAAATAACAGAACCATTTGTCGAAATAGCCACAAGTTTTTTTAAAAAAGGCACCTTTTTTGTGTTCCTCTAATTTTGCCGGTGTGTGGTGCGGAGTTTCTGCGCCCTTGTGGAGCAGGACCAGCGTTGAGCCAAGCATTTTTGTCAGCGATGTAATCCCCCAACTTATAATGTGCTTGGCTGCATAGTGTGCGTTTTATACAAGATTTAAATTTCGTTTCATTCAGTTGGAGAATATGGGGAGGAATTTTATTGTAACATTTTAAACAGTACCCCATGAAGGATGAGTCTACTTTAGCCAGTCTGAAACCTGGTTGCTCTAATTGGTCCCTATATCTAGTCCTACACTCGCCCTAAATCCCATCACGACACATACCATAGTCCTAATGATGTAGTTTTGTTTGTTCCAGAGTTTCTACCAGCACGTGTTCAACGGCTGCTACGCCGTGCTGCTGTTCATAGTCGTCACATTCTTTCTCATCTACGGCGTGGAGGTTTACTTCAAGGTGAGGACTACTTACTCGTTCGCTTTTGTCTTCTACTCTCATCACTTTGTCAATTTGCGCATCAATGTGTATCAATCACGTAAAAATAGATAATTGCAATTGATTTTTTCGGTCACCTTTAAGGCGATAGCGCTAGGGTAGCCCGCGTAATTCAAATTTTCATATTTTTTTTGCAATTTGCAGGTCAGTATTAGGTTGTATGTTGATTAAAATATATTATTCGCGACCGTAACAAATATGAATTTACACAATTATAATCATTAAAGTCATCAATACATCTTTCTAAGACCAAGTAATTGTATTGAATGACTGTTTCATGAAATCTTAACATTTCGGGATTATACTAACTTAAGGAATTGTATTACTGATTTTAATGATTATAATTCTGTAAATACATATTTGTTACGGTCGCGAATCATACTTTAATCAACATACGCCCAGACATTGAGCTGCAAATTGCAAAAATCGTAAGAAAATTTTAATTTCGTGGGCTACCTTAGCACTTCCCCCTTAAGCTGAGCGGCTTTTCCCGAACAAATACCTATTTCATTAGAATATCATTGCTATCTATATATTTTCGATATTGCCAGACGGCTACCCCTAATAATGCCGACCCGACCATGTGTCCTCATAGTGAGGTATGCGCTTGACACAAGATTAATTGAAAACTGATGATGAAATCACTCGAGTGATTACCATACCCTTTATGGAATCAGTTTAGTGAAACAGGGAAAATAATATAATTATGCAAATTTACCTTTTTGAACATTCTTTCGAGTGCAAAATTGGCACACGCGTACCGCGTGCGATCCTGTTTGAAAGAAAAAAAAAGAAAGAAAAATAGGTTATTTGTCACAGAAACACGTGCATACACAAAAAAGCGTGAAGCGCTTTTTTGCTGTGTACTTTTAATTAATTTAAACTAAGCGATCCACGCTTTTTGAATGAATCTATACAAATAACTAAAATTGAAGTGTCTGTTTGTAATGTCAAAATAACAGCTTTTTACTAAATACAAGTATATACGGTACTTATAACAAAAAAGCAATTTTTAAAGGACATTGTTCGGCGTCCATACATCGTCCACCTAAGAAGCAACAGAGAAGTGAATTTACTTTCGGTGATCAATTAATTATTATTATTAATTAGTTTTGCTTATAATCAATTGAAACTAAATTAAAATCACGGACACTTCAGAGCATTGTAAAAAATCCAAAACACTTTCGGATTTTGAGGTTATATTAGGCCAATAGAAACATACTAACTTAGCGTTTATTAGTGAAAATACATTGGATTTTATCTTTAAACGTTTCATTACATAATATAAGGTAGTCAGAACTATTCTTTCTTTATACTAATTTATTTGTAGTTATGACTAGATTAGGGCTATGGACTGTTTCGTTTTTGTGTTACTTGGAGTAAGTATTGCATTTTACTACGAATATAAAATCTCGCTTGTTTACCCCAAAAAGTCAAACTGTCATCTGTCAATGATGACACTGACATGTCGATGTTGTTTGTTTCACACAGCGCTGAGAGTGCTGAGTTTTGTAATTACGGTGCACACTATACCGCTGCGTACAAAGACTTGGCTGTATGAGCTACAATGCCCTTTGCCTATTTAAAACATCAAATTGAAACAAAAAATTATTGCGCCGGGGAATACGACCGAAGTGAATTACTTTTTAAAATGTTTTCGAAATTCTGAAGTGTCCGTTTTATTGTAATAATTGTAATGTAAATTATAAAAAAAAAACTAGTAATTACTGTAAAGGTTTCATACGTGTTGATTCATAGGCCATTTTTAACAATGTCCTTTCTGTCTGTCTGTCTGTTTGTTCCGGCTAATCTCCGAAACGACTGGACCGATTTTGACGCGACTTTCACTGGAAGATAGCTGATGTAACAGGGAGTAACTTAGGCTACTTTTATTTTAGAAAAATAATTAGGGTTCTGTGCAAAAAAATTAAAATCCATGAAATTGTGAACAAAAGTCGGATTTGAAGAACTCTTTGCATTTGGTAGCCCAATTCTCGAGGATAGTTATAGACACTCACAGGCACAATTAACCGCCCACCTATATCTTTCGTCACCTTGTTTGTTTACGGTAACTATGGCTTATCCACTGTTTTATTTTTTGTTAAGTGTGGGTACTTTAACAATAAATTAAACACTTATACCCCTATTTCGTTTTGTAAAATTGTCACCGAAGTGTTTTTGGAATTTAGTCGTTGTTTGACATTGTTGCCGTTGCATTACCGTGTTAACATTTCCTGTTCTTTTCTGCCATAGTGTGTGAATATTGTTTAATTTGACTTTGTAGTGTTCGTTTCTTGTTATTGACGCTAAAAAGGCCACTTGTTGCAACTGGTGCAGCTAGGGCAGTGGCTATAACTCTACTGAAGCTCGTACGCGGCTTTTTGAGGTGAGAAATGTCGGTGTGAGTGAACGTACGACTAGAAGAAGACTGGCAGAAAAAAATCTGAGAGCTTTTTGTCCAGCACGCGCCCAATGGCGTGCCTAAGGGTAAAAATTAGGGCAAGCCGACGATTTAAAAAAAATACAGGAATTTTCTTACGTTGTTCATACTAAAACCATTATTAAAGTGTTGGTTAGATAACCTTTACAATACGAAGAGTACTACGTATATTTCAAGCATCAGATGGCGCTTATGTTAATTGGTACATAATTTATGCATAACTACACTACTTAGCCGCACCTTTTCACCTTAATTCACAATTCGTTTGTCACATGCAAAATTTTTCAATCAAAAGCCACTAGATGGCCTCCAAATTATCGATTTGTTGTTCTATTTCCGTAGGCATTAGTTTATTAATTTAATTTTATGTCGATTGAAAATGTTACCTTATAACATTTATACTTAATCATAATGATTATGCCAACTCTAATCGTCATTCCAAAATACATGTGGCGGCACATCTACACCGCCACATTGGAAAGCAACACACTGACGCCACGCAAAATCTTGCATCGCGCAATCAGAGTTTACCGCGCGACTAGCATCTATACAACATACCGACATCAACCGTCGGGCAGTAGCCCACCAGACACAACACCCGTCTGGTCGGAGGGTCCTCCCTTTTCTATAGAGGATGAGTGAACTTTACACCCTGTTCCTTATGCCTCTATACACCTATGAAGAACCTCTTCGATACGAACATGATTGTTTTGTTAACTCGATGAGATATAATAAGACAGTTAGTTTTCAGTAGTTTACCAAAACTACAAATGCCATGCAAACAAGAATAGTCATGTGCATAAATAAAAAATGTGCACAAATTGTCTTTCATGGCACCAGCTATAAGTACTTTAGTTTAGAGGTATCCAAGTTTGTCACACTCATGCCTATACAATCGAATTAGGTAACTATTTTAATTTGTTCATTGAGTGACAAAAATACTAGTTTTTATTTCGGAGAAAAACCTAAGTAGGTACAGCAATATGAAGTTGGTTACGGTGAAGTAAGAAAACCGAAAACAGTGTATTTACATACCTTTTTGACCACAGTTTCCGAATTCACATTTTGATAAAAATAACACTATAATATTTAATCACAAAATCACATCACCGCAATAACTATCACATCATTTTAAATAATAAAACTAATTCATAACCTCAGCACCTAGAAAATATAGTTCTCAAAATATTCAGAAAAACTGAGTCGCGCCGCATCCTTCACGTCGCTTTCGCAACTCACTTTACGCGGTTCAACGCGGATAGTGCATTTGATTTTGCACGAACTTAATGTCTCTCAAAAGCCAGGCTTTTTATTTCATAGAAATCTGCATGTAAGTCCTTACTTGGTACTTACCAATATATCAACAAATGTAAACGTTTCTATAGCAATTTGTAGGCGAAAACTGCGAGACAAAGACAGGTATAAAAAACCCGATGCCAAGCCGAGACGAGTATGAGCGAGAAGGCGCATTTGAACTCATTGTCACAGGCATTTATAGTCGGGGCGTACGCGTAGGTTTGGCAACAGAGCGCGGAATTTAAATTTTATTCTTATGATTATCTATGAATGATCGAGTTCCAATGAGTGCTAGTGCGCACGGCAAATTACGTGGAATTCGAAATTTTATTATTCTTATGACATGAATGTTTGAGTTCGAATTCATTGACTTGGTATTTTTTGGAATATTTTTTTTTTTATTGATAGGCTCACGTTTGTTGTTTTAAATTATGATTTTATTAGGGCAAGCCCGGCTTTATGGCTTCTATGAAGGTACCGCCGCTAGTCGCGCCCCACATCTGCTCCCACAGCACAGTAGAGCTAGAATTGGTTTTGCGCGAGAATATGCTGACTGGACTGTGGGGGAATGGAAGAACGTAATGTTCTCAGATGAGAGCAGAATAGCTTTACGAGGTCCAGTTGGACGTCAGTGTGTCTACAGACGCGAAAACGAAAGGTTTGCCCCATGCGCTATAACTGAAACAGGGAGGGGAGGTATCTCTTACGAGGTGTTGTGGGGGCAGTTGTGAGGCGCGAGGTGGACAAAAAACTCTCAGATTTCTTTCTGCCAGTCTTCTTCTAATCGTACGTTCGCTCACATTGACATTTCTCACCTCAAAAAGCCGCGTACGAGCTTCAGTAGTGCTGCAAAAGCGATTTCTCAACACGTTGCTGACAACGAAACGGTCATCTGGGGTGGAATTGCACCGATGTCGGCCTTGACCTGGCCTCCGGGTGTATGAACCAGTCTCCCAAAATCGTTTTATGGCATCCTGTACCGTGGTTCGAGGTACACCGAGTGTACGAGCGATGCGACGTTGGCTGTACCCAGCGTCAGCTAAAGCCACTGCCCTAGCTGCACCAGTTGCAACAAGTGGCCTTTTTAGCGTCACTAACAATAAACGAACACTACAAAGTCAAATTAAACAATATTCACACACTATGGCAGAAAAGAACAGGAAATGTTAACACGGTAATGCAACGGCAACAATGTCAAACAACGACTAAATTCCAAAAACGCTTCGGTGACAATTTTACAAAACGAAATAGGGGTATAAGTGTTTAATTTATTGTTAAAGTACCCACACTTAACAAAAAATAAAACAGTGGATAAGCCATAGTTACCGTAAACAAACAAGGTGACGAAAGATATAGGTGGGCGGTTAATTGTGCCTGTGAGTGTATCATGCTACGACCCTTAGGAGCCGAGCAAAAAGAAAAAAGTTGGAAAGAAAACCAAGTAATAGCGCGGGCGGGCGATGGAACGCGACGGATCGAGGGAGTTTTATTAAAATGTGGCAGTTATTTTAATATACATATTGTGTATCTTACGACTTCCACGCGAACGAATTCGCGGTGCACAGATAGTCTTTGGATATACAAAAAAGAAGTGACAAGCTGCATAGGTACTTATATCTTAACCCTCTGTAGCATAGTGTAGACTGTAGGCAACATACTGTTCAAAGCCCTTAAATTTTAATAGAACTGATTTCCTGACGTTATCACGCATTGTAACCCGTAGGCTACACTCCGGACTAAGGAACTAGTACCAAAAATTGTAACTAGATGGCGTTACTTGTTTCAAGAGTTGATATTTACGAAAAGTGGCGGTTGACTGAGATTTTGAAAAGTGATTAAAAATAGATCTGCTTGTCTTTTGTTGCTGTTTTTGATAAATTGTAAAGGTAAGTGTTTACAGTTTATTGTGTAATGTTATTTTTGAATACTTTTTATGTTTTACTTAGTTTTTCTTGGCAAATTGTGTTTGTTGCCCGTAAGCTACATTAGGCGTCAAGTGCAAAATTTAGTTTGATACCTGTCAATACTTATTGCTGTTTTTTGATGTTTCAGAATGTCTCGTGAGCAACTCCTTAGTGATAAAGACATTAGTTTTGCGCTAAATAATGGTGCAGATAGTGAAGATGATCTAGATTTTGATGACGACAGTCTTGGTGATCCTGATTTCGTTCCTGAATTGGACACCTTTGAAAATGAGGTTTTAGAAGAAGATATTGATCTGGATTCCCTAATAGAAACTCCTGATGAAAATCTTTCCTTTGGCATGGAAACTACATCGTCAAGCGAGAGCACTGCTGGGCCTTCTCAACCCAAGAATCCAAGAACAACTGCTAAAGCGAAGGCTGCTAAATTGAATTTACGGTGGAAAAAAAAGAATCTTGACTTGAATGCAGAGCAGCTCATGTTTACGGGAAACAAGAACCTGGGTCCTGATCTTCTTGAGCTAGATACTCCCATACAGTTTTTTCTCTACCTGTTTTCAAATGAACTGATGAAGAAAATTTCTGAAGAGACTAATTTATATCAAGTTCAGAAAGATCCTAACAGTGCTTTTCGGATTTCTGAGGAGGATGTCAGGCAGTTCATAGGTATAACATATCTAATGTCTCTTATCCAATTACCTAGAGTTACCAACCACTGGAGTGCCATACTTGGAACACCTCTTATACAGGAAACCATGACATTGAACAAATTTGAAAAAGTGCGTCAAATTTTGCATTTCAATGACAATAGCAAAGATCTCCCTAGGAGGGATCCCGAACACGATCGGATACACAAAATACGTCCAATTGTAGACTCCTTGAATGAGGCGTATAGTAAAGTCCCAATGGAAGAGTATATTTGTGTGGATGAGCAAATGTGTTCCACTAAAGCACGAAATACGTTGAAGCGATACAATCCTAACAAACCACACAAGTGGGGCTATAAAGTCTTTGTTTTGAGTGGCGTTTCTGGCTTTGCCTATAACACAGAAATCGAAACAGGCAAAGAAAATGTGGTCTTACAAGGAGAGCCAGATTTAGGAGCCTCATCTAACGTTGTCGTGAGGTTAGCGCGTATGATTCCAAGGCATCAAACCTTCAAACTCTATTTTGACAATTATTTTACTTCACTTCGTCTGATGGAATATCTGGCTAAAGAAGGCATTCTCAGTGTCGGTACTATTAGAAGAAATAGAATACCTGATTGTAAGCTGTCATCAGAAAAGGTAATGATAAAAAAAGTTAGAGGCTATTCAGAGGAATACGTAGCCGATGTAAACGGGATCGATGTTTCAACTGTCGCATGGAAGGATAACAAGATTGTCAATCTGGCTTCGACCTATGCAGGGCAACAACCTGAAACTGATGTTCAAAGATGGGATAAACAAAACTCAAGGTATGTGAGCATAAAGCGACCTTTTGTGGTTGGAGAGTATAATCGCCTTATGGGTGGCGTTGATCTTCTTGACAGTATCATGGGTATATATAAAATTCGTTTGCGAAGCAAACGATGGCCTATGCGACTATTTTATCATTATTTGGATGTCACAATATCCAATGCATGGATACTTTACAAAATGGTTTATAAAGAAAAAAGTATTCATTCAGGCTGCTTATCATCAGCGGATTTTCGTCTGGAGGTTGCTGTGACCCTTTGCAAAATGGGTGTGAAGCCTAGTATATCTAGTCGACGGTCACTGGAGACGGAAATTCAAGCTAAAAAGCACAAAGGTCCTGCTCAGTGTGTGCCTCCGAAAGCAGTTCGGCAAGATCAAATTGGGCACTGGCCACGATGGTCTGATAAAAAAAATGAGATGCAAGTTCCCACAGTGTGTTGGATTTACCCATAATATGTGTGAAAAATGCGGAGTAGCCTTATGCTACACGAAAACCAAGAATTGCTTCAGAAACTTCCATCTTTCGTAACATGTCATTATGCTGCCGTACTATTATAAGCAGGTATAGATTTTTACCACTTACCTCAGTGTTGCTTGCAGGCAACACTCCCTATTTTTGCATTTTTGTTTGGAAATAATTGAAATAATAAAAAAACTAAAAATACGTGTATTTTATTTTTTTGTTGTCATCACCAATCCCAAAAATCAAATAAATCCCAGTTCATGAGTGATAGAGGGTTAACTAATACAAGTAAAATAAATTATTTTATCATTTTTACTGCGTGATAAAAGCGTGTTCTTTTAACACTCACCGCCACGCATATACAAGGTGGAACAGGACGATTGACATTCCTTTAAACCACGTAAAGAGAATCATGTTCTTTACCCGTATACAATAAACCAATCAAATCCAATGAATACTTTAGCCACAGGAAATTATTTTTCATTTTCTTATTTTTCAACATGATGTAGATCCGAGTCCGTAATAATAGGTAAACATTGCCGCCGCCGCGCCCCGCACCCCGCACCGCACTGTTAGTCAGCGACTTTTCGTAGATAAAGCGTGTTTACTTTTTATGCAGTTGATTCTGCTATTTATTTTGTTTGAAAACAGCAATTTTTTAATTTTCCATTAACTATTAATCTTCATGTTTTAAAATGTTTAGATGGACTAGTACTGTGCTCGTTTTAATTTAATGTCGTACGTCCGGATCCACATTGTATTCAGTTTTCCAAAGAAGCAGGCCTTGTGGGCCGCGCGCCGCCCATTCCATTTCTTTAGCAACTCGCCACGAAAAATCAATAATAGCTTGCTGCACTAGAATTTACGTGGGCGGCCGGCGTACCACATGGCGGTGAGAGTGTTAAACTACATATATTTTTTTTTTTTACTTTTTAGTCTAGTGTATTCTTCATCTAGTTAATAAGTCTAAAGTCAACGAAGTTATGACTTGACCGGTTTAATAGTGGCCACTAAAGATTTCCACTATCCACCTCATGGCTCCATCATCAGATCAGCTCCAAGATATCAAATTATAGTATTGTCATCCGAACTACATATACATACAAAGTTTCATGTTGATACGAAAATTATAAGTGGGTTAACATTGACTTCCAAGACTTTTTTACATTGTTAGTTACAAATGAAGCTAATAAAAGCGTGTTAAAAACAAATTAATTACCCCGGAAGCGACCTCAGTTATCTAACACAGAAAGTACTTCACACTAATGTCCCTTCTTTAAAACCACAATGATCTCTTTCAATTCTATGGCATTGAGTGATTTGTATCAACAAAAGGGCTTGACTAGAAAACGGCGCATGTCCGACCTTGCGTACTACTCTAAACATTCAAGGTACTGTTATTGTATGAAGGCGTGATGTTACCATAACTGATGACAAAATGAGCCAGGGGTAGTGAACGTTTGGCTTAAGGTGTACATGGCCCTTAATATAGGCCATGTGTATATGGCCCTGTTTCACATTGCAAATTCTTCCAATCATTAGGCTTTAGTAGTAAAAAGGTTGGCTGTCCTTTTATATTGGTAGTGTGTCATGCTTTGCTCTTACATTTGTGGTGATAATATTCTATTGTCTTGTTAATTGTGTATCCTAATATAGAACGTGTTCCAAGCCCCTAGGTATGTTCATTTATATGATGTGTCACGATTTGTTTTGCCCTTTTGTATTGATGTCACAAAAGGCAAATATGGAATTAGGTATGTTAAATGGATTGTCATTCGTGCCTCTCTGCTGATAAAAACTGCGACCACCAATCCACTGGCTGGTCTTCCAAGTAGGGCAATACTTTTGACTATTCATCGTAACGATGTTTGAGAGGCTCTACGTTCACAAGCAAATTATATCACGGATGCAAGTTTGCGGAAAATATTAGCAAAAACGCATAAAAGGTTGTAGATTCCCGTTTTAGCTTAGTGGTGCTTAATGCTTCGCATCTGTAGCTATAATGTGCCATTGTCTGCTCATTGGCAGATTATGTGGTCGCACTCCTCAATGCTGTTTGTGTCCACTGTTTTACGTATATGGCATCTTTGTCTGCCAGTATGAAGGAGCGATTGCTATTCCAAAGCGTGTTGGTTGAGAAGTGCTATGTCATGGTTACCTGTTAACAGGTTGGTAGAGGAAAATTGATTATTTGTCAATGAATCAGGAACATAAGTGAGAAAGTGAGTGAATGTGGATGGCTGTAAGAGTAGGTATGGGAAGACCAAAGATACTATACAGGGTGTAAAGGACAGTCCTCCGCAGACTGATGGGATGAATTCAATTTATCATACTAAGATGACCAGTACAAGAAATTATTTCAGGAACGTTATGGGAATCAAATAAACCTGATTTATTTTATTACCTCACACGCAATGTATCGTTAACATAACAACAGCGAGCCTTCGGCCGCCGAGTATTTCATCATCCATTGCTGATTTTTGGGAAATAATAATGATTCCGAAAAACAAATTAATCTCCAGCGATCTGTGGCCGACTATTATTCTAATTAACCAGCGTTATAATGAATTACCGACAAAAAACCCAAAACATAAACGAAAAAAAATATCCAATTTAACAACAAATAAGAGCATGTTCAAATTACATTTTCTCCTAAAAAAAAATGGATCTTCGAATAACAAAACTAAACTTCCGAATAGAATACTGAACCTCCGACAAAATTACTAAGTTACTGACAACAGAGGTGTATAACCACTCAGAATAATATTTTCAGTATAATGTTACAGTTAAAATAGCACCACAGTCTATGAAATATGAAAGGTAATTTATGAATTAATAGTAGGCAAGTAAAGATAAAAATTACAAAGCATAGTTTTCAGTAGAACGTAATTTATGCTGGTAGAAAAGTATTATAGCAATAAACAGTCATGTTTATTTTTCGAAGATTTCAGTATCTCATTCGGTCGTTTCGTCATTTTTATTCGGACAAAAGTAGTCGGAAAGTTAGTATTTTAGGCAGTAGATTTAATATTTTGAGTAAGGATAATTCTTCTTCTTTTGTCGGAGCTTTTATTACTACCCCTGATTTTTTGGTTTTAGCTGATTTATTTACATAAATGGAATGCTGCGTACAGAGACTGTAATTTTACATTAAAATAAGGGTATTATGTGAAAAATAATAGTAAGTGAAAAATTGGTAAAAAAATGAAAATTTTCTTGAAAAATTTTCCGGTGGAATATGATTAAAAATAAAGAGCTGAATGCACCCTGTTAGTTTGCAAAGGGCTGTCCCTTAAACCCTGTAGATGAAATTTACCGTGTGAAAGATATTATGGCTAGAAAAGGTGTGACTACTGAGATGACGACGAGCAGTGGTGGCGCAGTGGTAACGGGCCCGACTTACGAGTAGTAAGGTCGTAGGTTCGAACCCAGGCAGGCGCTTTTCTTTGTGTAAATAATTTCATCACCACTCCTCTCAAAACGGTAAAGGAAAACATCGTGAGGAAACCGGCATGTCCTAGAACCGAAAATTCGAAGACATGTGACATCTACCAACCCGCGCTGGGCCCGCGTGGTAGATTACGGTCCACTCCCTCTCACCCAGAGGAGGCCTGTGTCCCAGCAGTGGGAACATTATAGGCTGATTATGATGATGATGACGACTGAGATGACGGCTAATAGAAATGTATGGAAGAAAAACACGCTGCGCCGACTACAAATAAATTGGAACAAGGGCAGGAAAATAATGATGATATTATGTTGGGCCATAAAATGGATGAATAAAAGGTGTTAACGCGTACACTGTGCATCCCTTTGCCGCGAACCCACTGTGCAGCTGTGAGGACGCGAGGGACGAGCGCCGCGCGGCCGCTTCGCGTCGCCGCCCGCCAAGCTGCCAATCGCCGACAGACAGTCTGCTCGAGTCACTCGTTACTAGCGCTTGTGTACGCGCAATCGTCACAAGCGTCACATAATTATTGTACCAAAAGAGTAGACTCGCCTATTATTAACCCTCTGGCTTGAGTGTCCCAATATTCCAAACAAAAGGGATGAATAAAAGGCAATAGCAGGCAGCTGGGGTGAGAATATTGAGAGTAATGGTCATACGGAAAGGTTAACACTAGAAAAGAGTATACAGGCTGGCAGGGACATCGACGTGCAAACTGTAACCGTGAATTCAGCACATAATCCTAGACCCTCTAGAGCAGAAACTTTTACGTGGGTAAAATAACCGACGAAAAATTTCAACACGTGGGTTCACGTGTCCCTGCCTCCCTGTATGTAAGATGAAGTCTAAAAGTGGCGCAGGTGACTGAGAAGTTGTGTGGAAACCGATCGTCATGATTTAGGCATAGTGTGCCCGCGTGGTAGAATTACAGCCCACTCCTTCTCAGAGAGAAGAGACCCGAATCCCAGCAGTGGGAACACTACAGGCTGATTATGATGATTTAGGCTTTTGATACCTACGGGATGAGTATAGTGGGGGAAAGTTTCGAGTAAGAATGAAAATGGATTTCTTTCTTTTCCTCTGATTGTTCTGTGTTTATATTGTGTAGGTATCTTCCAGTATGTGCCAAATAACTGACTGGTGGACTGGTAGAAAATTCCTCTGTACATTAGTGACATTTGCGGTGAAAGTAAAGTTGAAGTATTATGGTTCAGTTCCGAAGGTGACCGCAAAGGACTACAAACCGCACCGGCGCGGCGATGCCACCCGATCGCTGTCTGGTTTCTTTCTATGTCACTCTATGAAAACTGCAACAGGCGGCAATGTCGGCTTCTAGGGAAGCGTTTTCATAGTTATACAACATGTCATGTAGGTTCGCAGCATTATGCTGAGCGATGGCCGTTTTGTGTGGATGTGACGCATATTTCCCCCCCAACTTGTTTCTTTTTGTGTTTGTGTTCTTTTTTTTGCGTCATGTTTACCGCAAATAAACGTATTTTCTTTCTTTCTTTTCTTTATGTCCCGGGATTATCGCACAACCTCTTAAAAGGCATCATTGTACTCATCTTTATAAACAACAGTTACTATGGGACCAAACCTGAAAAGCGCGAAAAAAAAATTTGTTATTCCCTTCACGACGAGCCATGCGAGTTATGCGAACATAAAATGTAAGGAACAGCTGATTTTGTGCGTTAATTCCGGGGCATGATGTATAGAAACCAGTACCAGTAGTGTCGCTGCGGTCTGTCATTGCGGTTGCGGTCGCCTTCGGAATTATTCCCTTAGATACCTAAATAAATAAAAAAATGTATTTCTTTTCTTTTATTTATAAGTGTTTTAAAAGCTTCGCTTGTTCTCGCATAATTTATAGCGACAGGCAGATCATAAAAATGTTAAGTAAACCAAACATAGATGTTTGGTCATTAATTTTTATTATGTCTACAATCTTTGTTTTCGTTCAATAGTTATTCTTTTATTTGTATTGCAGCTGTACCTATGCTCACAGCATTGATATAAATAAAGCTATAATTTGAAGCATTTAAAATTTTTCAAAAGGAAAACAGTTAATTTATATATTCAGTTATTTTATATTCATTTATTTGCGTTCCACAAGGTAAAACAAGATGTTAACAAAAGGTCGAATGAAGATCGTAAGTAGGTATGAAAGGAGATAATAAGTTGACTCGTGTAAACGGTACGTAACGGTACTCGCATGTCAAAAATGACAACGTCCGCGTGGACAAAAATTGTACCTATTTCGAATTTTCTGATCAGTTTGAGAAAGTCGCCTGAAGAGTCTCGTATGATTTAAAAGTAGGCGAGTTTTTGTATCAAAATTGAGATCCAAGTCAAAACATGAGTGCCTCATGTAAACGAGCCTTTAAAAGATGTTGAAGTAAGATGGTTGTAGCCGTCATATAGTTATAATCCCTAGGGATAGAACTATATACCGTAATATATGAAAGCGGTTCATAACTGTTCGGAGTACCCTAATTTTGTTACTGCGACTAATTTCGACGTAGCGCTCGCTGGCCGCTGCCGTGGCACCGCTCGCTTCGCTCGCTCGACTCGCGCGTGGTCACAGTGGTCACAGTTTCTAACCTAACCTATTTGGTCGGAGTGACCTAATAGTTATATTACTAGATCGATGCACCGCTTTCATTTAACTACATATAATTTATTACGGTATTTAGTTATATCCCTAGGGATATAACTAAATGATGGCTACAACCATCTTACTGCGATATATAGACTAATATATCAAAGCTGAAGAATTTTTTTTTGTTTGAACGTGCTAATCTTTGGAACTACCAGTCGGATTAAAAAAAATCTTTTTGCATTTAGCCCAATTCCTGAGGAAATTTTAGGATATTTAAGGTATCACGCTAGGACTCTTAGGAGCCGAGCAAAAAGAAAAAATGTTGGAAAGAACGCTAAGCGAAAACGAAGTAATAGCGCAGGCGGGCGATGCGATGCGACGCGTTGGGTCGGGGACCGAAATTTCACGCGGACTAATTCGTAGGCAGAAGCTAGTGTTATAATAAAACCATTTATTTAATAATCTTATGCCAGTTTTAAGAGTGTTGACAGTATTTTGAGTAGGTGGAACTCTGAAGACTGGTATAACTAGTTTTAAAAATACCAACGGGTTTTTTGATTTTGGAAGGGTGACGAGATTTTTGATTTTAGCTTCTATACAATCATCATTCGCGACCGTAACAAATATGCATTTACATAATTATAATCATCAAAACCAGTAATACAACTCCATAAGTTTGTATAATCCTAATTGTCAAGATTTCATGAAATATTCATTTAATAGAATCACCTTAAAGAGTTGTATTGATAACTTAAATGATTATAATTCTGTAAATACATACTCTTTACGGTCGCAAATCATATTTTGATCAACATACAACCTAATACTGCTTGCAAATTGCAAAAAAAAAGTAAGACAATTTGAATTTCCCGGGCTACCTGGCGCTTTCGCTTTAAAGATAGCAGTTGAACTACAAATTTACCTTTTAGTCTAGTTTCAATCACCTTTTTAATAGGTGTGTGAATTATTTGTCATACAACTAATTGTTAGGGTTAAAGGCGGACACCAAAGGAAAGGCCGCTCTAAGGATTTCAATAGTATGTTTATTATACTTTTCTTTATACATTGGAAGGTGTGATTAACTAATATTACGTGAGACGTGTGGTCTCACACAAGGCTAATAGAAGAGTACAGTCACTATGAGAATGTAAGGATTTCATTCAAGTGGTAAGGGCGGGCTCAGTGTTCAAGTACGGTCGATTTGTTTTTGCTATAATCTAACAGTAACAGTAAAAAGTCGTTTTCATCCGGACATATTGTAAGAAGTGTAATCAGACGGATTCAGAAGGGATGGCTAATGGGGCCAGAATAAGGGGCAGTTTCGATAGCAGTGGCGAAACATTCATACAATCCGATTCCTATCGGCTTCCTTTCGGAACCACCACTCTTCTTAATGTCTACTATTGCCAAATAATGTACACCTGTGTGTGTTACTGTATATCAAATTACATTATATATACACTCACAAGCACAATTAACCGCCCACCTTGTATTTCTTTCAGTTTGCAGAAATCGTTAAATTTAGACCACATTATTACCACATTGGACCACATTATTTATGAGCGGTACATTGAAAGCTACCTTTCAGGTAAATAAAAAAAACAAGTCTTAAAAATGAAGTCGTTTAATAAATAATACATACCAATTATCGATTTTGTAAAAATCGACAAAAAACAGTATTTTTTTTTAATTTAAATAAAAAATGTCCAATTGAAAGAATAATTAAAAATCAATAATGAGTGTTGCCTCCTCTGGCTCTAATGACTTCTTGGAGCCGGTTTGGCAATCCATCCATGATATCTTGGATATCCGATTGGGGAATATTGTGCCACTCCTCTACCACAGCCGTCTTGAGTGCTCCTAGGGTCGTAGGGGCTGGTACTCTTGCTCGGACACGTCTTTTGAGATTGTCCCAGATGTGCTCAATGGGGTTAAGATCGGGACTGCGTGCTGGCCATGGTAAAACTTGAATTCCGACCTCATTAAGGTACTCAGTGACTGATCTTGCGGTATGGCAACGTGCGTTGTCATGCATTAATGTGAAGTTGTCACCAATGAATGGTGCGAAAGGTATCACGTGGTCTTGTAGAACTTCCTCCACGTACCTTTGAGCGTTCACACTCCCTCTATCGAACACAACAAGATCGGTACGAGCCTCGTAAGTGATACCTCCCCAAACCATTACGGACCCTCCTTGGTAACCCACTGTTTCGACAATAGCACACGGAGCAAACCTTTCATTTTGTCGCCTGTAGACACGCTGACGTCCATCTGGTCCTCTTAGGGCTATTCTGCTCTCATCTGAGAATAGCACGTCCTTCCATTGATCCACAGTCCAGTCAGCATATTCCCGCGCAAATGCAAGTCTAGTTCTACGGTGTTGTGGGAGCAGTTGTGGGGCGCGAGCTGGACGAAAGGCCCTTAGATTTCTTTCTGCCAGTCTTCTTCTAATGGTACGTTCTCTCACACTGACATTTCTCACCTCAAAAAGACGCGTACGAGCTTCAGTAGCGGTGCAAAAGCGATTTCGCAATACGTTGCTGACAACGAAGCGGTCATCTCGAGCCGAAGTGCATCGATGTCGGCCTTGCCCAGGCCTGCGGGTGTATGAGCCTGTCTCCCGAAATCGTCTGATAGCATCCCGCACCGTGGTTCGAGGTACACCGAGAGTACGAGCGATGCGACGTTGGCTGTACCCAGCGTCAGCCAAAGCCACTGCCCTAGCTGCACCAGTTGCATCGAGTGGCATGTTTAACAGTCACAAACAATAATCATACACTACAAACACAAATTAAACAATATTCAGACACTATGGCTGAAAATAACAGGAAGTCTTAACACGATATCGTAACGGCAACAATGTCTAACAACGACTAAATTCCAAAAACCCGTCGGTGACAAAAATTTAGGAAACGAAATAAGGGTATAAGTGTTTAATTTATTGCTAGAGTACCCACTTGACAAAATATAAAACAGTGGATAAGCCATACTTAACGTAAACAAACAGGGTGACGAATGATATAGGTGGGTGGTTAATTGTGCCTGTGAGTGTATTTAATACCAGTTTAATACAGTCATCATAAGATTAGAAACATTACAAAAATGCCGAAAATTTGTTTGTCTGAGTTTATGAGAAATGAATAATTTTTCCTTCGGCTTCCCTTTAATGAAAATTGTAGCTGCACCACTGGTGGATATGCCTTCCTCAAGGTGGACGGACGACCGATGGTCGCGGGAACCCGCTAGATGCGGGAAGGACCGGTCACTGTGGGGATGCTTTGGAGAGGCCACTTATGTCCTGCAGTGAACGTATTTCAATAATCAATGTAATATTGCATTCCACAATGTAATATTAGTTTAGTAGGTTTACAAAGACATGGTCATTGTTGATCCCGCGAAGTAGGAGACAGGTCAGAGAGGAAGAGTGCTATGTTTTCACAACTTTGTTGTTATACTATATACGAGCTGCTTGTCACACGAACATCTGTACCTACGTCTCTTGTCACCAGTCCTGACTCTCTTCATATTTTGACTGCTGAGACCAAAAATATAGGGAAGTTTTAAAAAAATGTGGCTGTTATTTTATTATATAGCGTGACTGGTAATTAGTGACCGATACTTAAACACATGATTGTACTCATGATAACAAACAACTTTTACTATGGGACCAAACCTGAAATCGTGAAAAAAAAAATCTGCTGCTCCCTACATTTATGCTCGCATAATTCGTCAAAATGTAGGGACCAGCTGATTTTTTTTCACGATTTCAGGTTTGGTCCCATAGTAAAAGTTGTTTGTTATCATGAGTACAATCATGTGTTTAAGTATCGGTCACTAATTACCAGTCACCCTATATTGTGGTGTCTTACGACTTCCACGCGAACGAGTACCTATTATACAGGGTGTCCGGTAATTAATGGATAACCTTGCGATAGCATATAATAGACCCTATGGCCGTTCTAAAAAAAATACAAAAAAAAAATGTATATCCCAAGTAAGTAAGTACCTAAGATATAATTTTTTTAGAAAAAAATTCTGTGTAATTTCTAGTCACATTATTTATTGCCTCCCTGTCGGCGGCATAGTCAACGTACAATATTATAACAACAGATAACCGATGGAATTCATTCATTTGTGGTTGTGGTGATGAAAAATGTAAAAAAAGTTAGTATTCTTTTTCAAAAAAATCTTAGTTATTACTTGGGATATATTTTTTTTGGTATTTTTTTTAGAACAGCCATAAGGTCTGTTATATGCGATTTCAAGGTTATCCATTCTTTACCGGACACTTTGTATATTAATTAAGTAATTATTTCATAAAACATGTCATTTAAAATTTCTCTTTTAGATATTCATTGATATTATAATAATAATATTTCGGCCGAATGATGATCATGTTAACTAAAGAACTATATCGAATGTGTTTGTATTGCCCACAGCTCCGCGGTGAGTTTCTGAAGGAGACTAAAGTATGCACCATAATATCGCCCCGACCGGGGCCGTCCAGCGCAGACGATGGCGATGACGTCCAGGACACCCTTGTCACCAAACAGGTACGTTATCTTAATTACTTACACTCTTTTACTTATCAGCCTATGTCAGTCAAGGAAATTAATTGTTAAGCAAAAATCGTCTACCAACTTATATTGTCCGTATATTCAAATCACAATCGTCATATTGTTATGGCACTGCAAATTGATGTGTCTCAATTTGCTTAAGAATTAATTTCCTCGACTATGTACAGTCGGTGAATATGTATCGACGCGGTACGTCAGTGATAACACTATAACTACGGACCACCGGCGAGGTGTGATTTTTTGTAAAAAACAAGCCGAATTTATTATCTTAAAAATAAAAGTCTTTACTGAATTTTACACCATCTATCGTCAAATATCAGAAGCAAAAAGACGATATCACTTCACAAACAAAACTTTCAATGTTGTAGAGAAATAAACTCAACTAAATTAGGTATCTACTATCATTCTAAAATTATTATAGGAGTATAGAGAATCGAATACAATACAGTTGAACAGGTGAGAACAAAATAAAATGTGCAATATTCCCCCATTTCGTTCTCGCTGTCGCATTTTTTCTGCAACGTGTAACAGGACGATTGACATTCCTGTAAACCACGTAAAGATAATCGTGTTTTTTACCCGTATACAAAAAAATCAATCAAATCCAATGAATACTTTAGCCACAGGAAATTATTTTTCATTTTCTTATTTTTCAACATGATGTATGTAGATCTGAGTCCGTAATGTAAACATTGCCGCCGCCGCGCCCCGCACCCCGCACCGCACCGTCGGTCAGTGACTTTACGTAGATAAAGCGTGTTTACTTTTTATGCAGTCGATTCTGCTATTTATTTTGTTTGAAAACTGCAATTTTTTAATTTTCCATTATCTACTAATCTTCGTGTTTTTAAATGTTTCGATGGACTAGTACTGTGCTCGTTTTCATTTACTGTCGTACGTCCAGATACACGTTGTATATCTGTCTCTATGGTAACCCGTTGTACAGCGGCTTGCTCTCGTCCATTACCAAGCGGTGCCACGTGACCTAAAGTGACGTCATGACGGGATCGCTATCGTATGAATTTTTAGTTCCTGATTTTGACGTTTTGGCGCCAGGTTATTTTAGAACATTTTTTTGTTGTTGTTGTTGTAATTCAAAGTTAATAATAGGCGTTTTTGTTGTTTGAATGTGATGTTGAATTAAATACCCGTAGTGTAACCATATTTTTTGGCAATAGTAGACACTTTTGACTGTACCATTTTTCAGTACCTAGCGGTAGTGTTGCTGGTGCGAACCTCCGAAGGTAGCCGGTAGGAATCGTGTTATAGGCTGCTTTCGCCACTGCTACGGACATAAATATGTCAAATAGACACCACGTACGCCAATTACATTTTTACAAACAGAACAATGGCATCAGAAACTCGCATTGAGGCTGTATTTATCTTGTAATTAATACCAGTTATTTTACCCAGAGCGCAGCAATCTAATGGCTCTGGGTCGGCCATCAGACAATAAGCGGCTCCTCTATTCGAATAAATCTATCTATTGGGTAATCTATTGGTAAATAAGAGAACATGGATTGGAAAGTGTTTACATTGGTCCAGTACCATGTTGACCCAGTGTCACTGGCAATGTAAATCAGTCTTTGTGAGTTTGCGATCTGAAGGACGAAAACAACGATCGGTGTCTATTGCGTAGTGATGTGCATTCTCCCTTACAGGAAGTATTATTTAATAATAATAATATATTATTTTATGTTTAATGATTAAACACTGTGAAGCAATTATTCAGTAAGTCATTTATCATCTGTCCAACTTAATGGTAATATAATTATTTTACATATACTTACATTAATAATATGGGGATAACAAATCAGACATATTAGTCATAATAGGAATTACAAAAAATGCTTAACAAATCTTGTCACACCTGCATTTATTTAAATACTTAGTTGGCCATTTTAACTACAATTTTATGCAGCATAATGGCTATTGGAGGTCCCCATCGATTGATTTAGTATATACGTGACTGGTTGGTATCCAGGATGGATTTTTGAGACGGGACAGTAAGTGTAGGTAGCCCTTATAGCTACAAGAAAACGTCCTTATTTTTTTGAGAACTTTTGATCCCATTCACAGATATTGAAAATATTTAGTCAGCAAGAAAAACATGGCCCATGTTTATTTCATAACATCACGCCTGTAATCCCCGAAGGGTTACGCAGAGGTGTACCTATAGTACATCCACATTTCGCCAGTTAAGTTTAAGTCCCATGTAATAGGGGGCGAGCCTATTGCCATCAACAATCCAGACTCCGGGCTGCCACTTAGAAATTCCAGATGGAAAAACTCAATAACACTTTGCCCGACCTGGGAATCGAACCCAGGACCAGCATTTGCGCTTGCGACCACTAGACCAACGAGGCAGTCGTTTTACAAAAAAATATAAATGGGACATTTTTGTTAACGGCATTCACAGAATTTGGAAAGATGGAAAATCAGCTAGACAAACGTCAGTCTCACGTTTTAATTTTATGATGCCTATCAATTCACTTCCGTATATGGAATAAAAGACTTCGGATCATCTGAGGTAAAGTACTTAAAAAGCAAAAATCGTAAAAAAGACTTTTCCTATACATTTCCTATGAAATAAGGGTGTGGATAAATTATATGAAATTCAAGGTTGTAATGAAAAGGAACTCCTCTAACACGGTGAAGAAAAGCATCATGTGGAAATAGACAAGTCCTAGAGTCAAAAAAATTCAAGTCATCCACCAACCCACAATTTTGGTCGGTGGTGGATAACGGCCCGCCCCCTCCCACAGAGAGGAGGCCCGTGTCCCAGCAGTGGGAACGTTATAGGCTGGCTATGTTATGAGATTTGCTAGAGCTGTTATCGAAGTACAAAATGTTTTTTTTTTTAATTTTATTTATAATCCCCGATCTCTTCGAAGTGAGAGTTAACAGGCTTCTTCTGGGTAAGCTCGCTCCATCGTCGACTTTGTCTCTGTCATCTCTGACCTAGACTATAGAGTCCAGAGCAAACCTATCTCAAATAAAATAAAAAAAAATCTCTTACTGCCACTACTTATGACCGTTTTACAGTAGTACAGTCAGCGAAAAAGTTGATTAACACTTCAGTTTTTTTAATCTTATTTATTGAGCTCATTATTTTAATTTAATTCGGGACAGAAGATAAATTAAAATAATTCTTAGCTAACAATTATACAGGGTGTAAGGGTCAGCCCTCCGCAAACTAACAGGGTGCATTCGGCTCCTTATTTTGAATCAAATTCCACCGAAAATATTCTCAGGAATATTTTCAGTTACTGTTCCTTTATTTCAATGTAAAATTACATTCTCTGTACGCAGCACTCCATTTATGTAAATAAAAGAGCTAAAATAAAAAAAAATCAGCAATGGATTTTAAAATACTCGTCGGCCGAAGGCTCGCTACGCTGCCGTTCGCTACGCGCGTTTTGCCACGGTAACGATACATTGCGTGTGAGGTAATAAAACAAATCAGGTTTATTGAATTCCCATAACGTTCCTGAAATAATTTATTGTACCTGTCATCTTAGTAATATACTGAATTCACCCCATCAGTCTGCGGAGGGCTGTCCCTGTCCCTTACACCCTGAATGTATGAAATGCTGAAATACAATGTATCGAATAATTAGTTCGTGTCAATTAACATGATTTGTCAAAGTAGCAGTGTTTATCAACTTTGTTTGCTGACCGTACCTACCTATCATTTAGAGACTTAGGCCGGCCACACACAGTCGGAATTCCGTTTCGAAAGCAGCATATCCATTCATAATCTAACAATACTAGTAAATAAATGACTACTAGACTTTACTAGATTATGAATGGATTTGCTGCTTTCGAAACGGAATCCCGAATCGGAACTCCGACAGTGTCTTGCCGGCCTAAGTGATTATCATTAGCCTATCGCCTGCCAATTACATAACACCCGTGTGTCTAGTTATTACCCAATCTATTAATCATCATCATCAATCTTAACCTTTAACATTCGTAAGAAGTGATTTATTACTGTCATGTAATTCTGAACTCCATTAGTGCACTGCGTAAAATTTACCTGACATGACTTCATCATCATTCTCCTGCCCTGATCCCAATTAATTTGGAGTCGGCGCAACACGTTTTTCTCTCCCATACTTCTCTATCAGTCGTCATCTCGGTAGTCACCCCCTTTCTATCCATATCATCTTTCACACAGTCCATCGCTTCTTTGGTCTTCCCCTACTCTTATAGCCATCCGCATTCATACTCAAAACTTGTCATGACCTATACTTAAGGCGAAAGCGTCAGGTAGCCCGGGAAATTCAAATTTTCTTACGTTTTTTTGCAATTTCCAAGTCAGTATTTGGTTGTATGTTGATCAAAATATGATTAGCGACCGTAAAAAGTATGTATTTACAGAATTGTAAATAATTAAAGTCATCAATACAACTCTTTAAGACCAGGTAATTCTATTGAATGACTATTTCATGAAAACTTGACAATTAGGATTATACAAACTTATGGAGTTGTATTACTGGTTTTGATGATTATAATATTCTGTAAATGCATATTTGTTACGGTTGCGAATGATACTTTAATCGAAATACAACTTAATACTGACTTGCAAATTGCAAAAAAATATAAGAAAGTTTGAATTTAGCGGCCTACCACTGGCGCATCCCCCTTAATACAAATAAGGAAATAGATATCTTTATCAATACATACATATAAATAAAATTGAAGTGTCTGTTTGTAATGACAAAATAACAAATTTTACTAAATGTATAAGAAAGTATATACGGTATTTATAACAAAAAAACAATTTTTAATGGTTTTGTCCGTCGGTCTGTTTGTTCCGGCTAATCTCCGAAATGACTGGATCGATTTTGACGGGACTTTCACCGGCAGATAGCTGATGTTACAAGGAGTAACTTAGACTACTATTACTTTGGAAAAAGGATTAGGGTTCCGCTCAAAAAAATTAAAACGCTCTTCTCTGGAACTAGCAGTCTGATTTGAACAATTATTTTATAGCCCAATTCTCTCGAGGATAGTTATTTAACATTACGCTATGACCCTCAGGAGCCGAGCAAAAAGAAAAAAAAAGTCAGAAATAACGCTAAGCGAAAACAAATTAATAGCGATAGCGCGAGCGGGCGATACAACGAGGCGGGTCGGGGGACGAGGGAGTTTTATTAAAATGTGGCTGTAGTTATATTGTGTATCTTACGACTTCCACGCGAACGAAGTCGCGGGGCGCAACTAGTTATAAATAAATACCTGCTTATGTCATTTTAAAGACGTAAGCAAAAATTTTTGATTATTTGGTCCACGGCCATCAAATAATCAAAAATCATTTATTCATGAATTAATTATTGTTATAAAAACTATTGGTTTGGTTCGGCATCGAGGAGCTCGTGGCTAAGTAATAACAGCCGCATGGGTCGATCCATCAGGTTAAGCTACGCTTGCCGGACCATCTTTACATACCGAGACTCCTCCGTGCCTCGGAAAGCACGTTAAGCCGTTGGTCCCGGCTGTCATTCGTGGATCTTTGACAGTCGTTACGGGTCGTCAGAAGCCCGAAAGTCTGACAACCAGTCTTACCAAGGGGTATCGTGTTACCCAGTAACTGGGTTGTGGAGGTCAGATAGACAGTCGCTCCATGTAAAATACTGGTATTCAGCTGCATCCGGTTAGACTGGAAGCCGACCCCAATATAGTTGGGAAAAGGCTAGGCAGATGATGGTTTGGTTCGGCATCACGTTTCTGTTAAGGAAAAAGAATGCCTTGTTTATTGGCCCGGCTCTGCCGTCCGCATCCAATCAGTTCCACTCATCTTTTAAGGCAGGCGTCAGTCTTCCTAGTAAAATTTCTTATTTTACCATAAAATATATCCCAGGACACGCGGCAATAAATACTGTAGCTTTAGTGATAGAACTTTCGGAATCGGATCAGCAGTTTCGAAGATTATCCCCTACATACAAACTCACAAATTTTATCTCTTTATAATATTATTATTATTATAGACTAATATTGCAATAGGCTCGCCCCCTATTATTACATGGGACTTAAACATAACTGGCGAGATGTGGGTGGTACACCTCTGCCTAACCCTCCGGGGAATACAGGCTTGATGTTATGTTATTAATACTGAATTTGTTTGCAGGGCATACAAACGGATCTGGCAGCAGACGGCACGGTGGACCCTCGCTCCGTGAACGTCTCTCAGCTGCATCAGTCCCGCTTCGGCCTCATCAGCCAAGCCCTGATGCTCATCCTCATCGCCGGCTTCCTTGCTTCCGAGACCCTCAGCGAGTTCTGGAAGACCAAGTATGTGACCACCATCATTGTCCATGACTGTTACATCGCTCGACTCTACTCAGTCAATAAAAGAGAAGTTGTCAATGATTTCCTCGAGTCGAGTAGCTTTTTGGGTACTATTGTAAATCTTTGAGTGACATGGAGTTGTGTATAGAATTTGTTTTGTGGAATGACTTAGGAACTCCCTACATCTGTAGGAAGAACAGGGCTTTTCGGTTTTCACCGTAAAACAGGAGATTAAGATAGAAAGAAAAAGAAAGAAAGAATGACGTTTATTTGGGCACAGTCCGTGAAACAAAATGCAAAGAACAAAATTAAAAAGTGAAAATAATGTTTTAACAACAACAGTGTGTGCCCCACGGCTGCGCCAAAAAGGTTCATTTCAGCATTAAGGCGAAAGCGCACAGGTATATATATTTTTTGCAATTTGCAAGTCAGTATTAGGTTTTATGTTCATCAAAATATGATTGGCGACCGTAAAAAGCATGTATTTACAGAATATAATAATTAAAGCCATCAATACAACTCTCTAAGACCAGGTAATTCTATTGAATGAATATTTCATTAAATCTTTACACATTATTGCCACGTATATACCGCACGGTACTAGTCAAGAATCATTGCTAGCATCCTTTTACAACAGACTGAGTGAATTTATTTTACGTAACCATAATGATAAATTTCTTATACTTGGAGACTTTAATGTATCCCACGCTTGTTGGTCTTGCAATTATGACTCAAATTCTATGGATATATTCACTAATAATGACAAACTAGCTAGCCTTACCGCCGATTTCATGAATTCTCATCCTTACTACAATACAATAATCAATTTAACCATAATAATAGAATATTCGATTTAATTTTTAGTAATGAATTGTGCCTTATCTCACTGTGCAAACATCCATTTGTACCACAAGATTTGCATCACAACCCATTAGAATTTGACTTAAAATTAAACTTCTGTCCCGCACTCAAGCTCCCATCAATGAAAAGACAATATTATAAAGCAAACTATGACTCAATTAAAACTGCCCTTGCGTCTGTGGATTGGGAGAATATTTTTTCTAGTATGACCCATGTAGATTTCATGATTCATGATTTCAGACTTCTAAAGTGTTCTCCAAAATATTTTGGACGAATTTGTGCCTACCTGCAATTTAAATTTTAGACAAAAATGTCCGCCTTGGTACACAAAACCACTTATTAAGTTATCCAACGAAAAATGCAAGTTTCACCATAAATGGAAAACATATGGTAACCTTCACGACTACCACAGCACGTTTTCGTTATTACGGAGTAGGTTTAAAAAAATGTCTAAAGATTGCTATCATAATTTTATCAAGTATTCTGAAGATAATATAAAAAAGATTCTAATTCTTTTTGGTCATTTGTCAAATTAAAAAATGCATCTAATACCATCCCTGAAAGGATGATGTACAACGGTAAAATACTCTGATAAATACTCTATACTGGCGAGGAAATTTGTGATGCTTTTAATCAGTACTTCAACTCAGTTTTTGTTTCGTCCACATCTCAAACCTACCCTTACAGGTACAACACATCTTCTACTGTAGATATAGGCACAATCAACCTTACTTTTGAAAAAGGTTAATATTTAAAAAGTTGCTGGATCCGATGACCTTCATCCAGTTTTCATATCCAGGTGCGCTGAGGTACTTGCAAGACCAATAACCTTAATATTTCGCACATCTATTGAAACTGGAGTGTTTCCTAGTAAATGGAAAAAATCAATTATAACCCCTATACCCAAAAACAATAGAAAAGATATTGTAACTGAATACAGACCGATCTCTAAATTGTGTGTTCTAGGAAAAAATCTTAGAAAAAATTGTAACATCTCAAATCTCATTCGCTTTTTGTAATCACATTTCTCAGCAACAGCATGGTTTCTTTAAGCATCGCAGCGTAGATAGTAACATGTTAAATTTCTCGGAGTTTCTAGTGGACGCTATGGACAAGAATCTACGGGTAGATGTCGTGTACACCGACTTTTCGAAGGCGTTCGACAAAATTAACCATGATATGCTTATTGAAAAACTAGCGAGGGCCGGTGTGCACGGCAACTTACTATGATGGATCCAATCCTATATAAAAAATCGAAGTCAGGCGGTCTGTGTTAAAGGTTACTCATCTCAATTCCTCCCCGTTCCCTCCGGAGTTCCCCAAGGTTCTCATATGGGTCCCTTGCTCTTTAGCCTCTACATTAATGACATAGGAACCATATTTGATCACAGTAATCACTTACTTTACGCTGATGATACGAAAATATTCCGAGTGGTTAAATCCGTTAGAGATTGCTCTAAATTACAAAGTGATTTAATTTTGTACAATTACTGTACAACAAATCAGCTCTATCTCAACATAGATAAATGTTTCACTATGTCATATACGCGGAAAACTCACCCATTAAATTTCAACTACACCATAAATGGCTTAATTCTTAAAAGAGTTTTCACCATTAGAGACCTAGGTCTCGTTATGGACTCCAAATTAACATTCACTCATCATATAGACCGCATAGTCAGCTCCGCATTTCGCAGCCTAGGATTTATTTTGCGAATTAGTAAACCTTTTAAGAATGTTATCACTCTAAAAATTCTTTATTTTTCATTTGTCCGCTCTATTCTAGACTTTTGTAGCACTGTATGGAGCCCATGTTTTAACATACATATAAACAGGATAGAAAGGATACAAAAAAAGTTTTTAAAATCACTTAACTATCGCATTAATATTTACGACGCTGCGTATGAAGATGCAATGCGTAGGCATAAATTGATAAGTCTACTTAACAGACGTGATATGTTCGACATTATTCAATTGTTCAAAATTTTAAACTCGTTGACCGATTCACCATCATTACTTGGTAAAATATCACTAAAAGCACACGCTCGCCTACCCGTACGCCCCTCACGTACCACACCACTTTTTGTTCCTCCTCGACTAAATAAAACATACACTCGTAACTCATTTATATACCGTTCCACCAACAATTATAACAGAGAATTTACAGACATAGATATTTTTAACATTTCTCTTAATAGCCTTAAACTAAAACTTAAAAGTAGATACATCACCTATGTAGTTAAAACTTACTATTTTTACCTTGTCTACCTTCACTTTACTTTGTAAACTGATAATGATTATGTCTAATTGAACTTATGTTTTGATACAAAAATGAACATGTATTTCTTGCGCGTCTTTCCTTATTATGAGTTTATTGTACTTATGTTTACCATTATGTCACATTGTCGGCACTATAGGTCTATTGTAAGGAACCAATTGTCTGAAGAATTATAGAATTATATTATTATATGACTGTTTGATGCCAAAATCAAATAAAATAAAATCTTGACAATTAGGATTATGCAAACTTATGGAGTTGTATTACTGATTTTGATGATCATAATTCTGTAAATGCATATTTGTTTCCATCGCGATTGATACTTTAATGAGCATACAACTTAATACTGACTTGCAAATTGCAAAAGACAAGAAAGTTTGAATTTCGCGCGCTACCTGGCGCTTCCCCCCTTAAAAAATAAAACAAAAAAGGCTTCTATTTCAAGCATAATATTTTTTCTTTACATTTTTACATGTATTGTGTATGTTAATACAATATAATGGATTTAAAAAGAATTGTTAAATTAGTTATCGTAACGGACTTTGCAACGCGATTAATCTCTTTTCAAATCTTAATAAAATCTTGCCAAGATTATTGGTAGAGGTCAATTCAAGTGCACAATTCCAAGGACTAATGATTGACTAGGATCATTATCTCCGTACCACTAAGTCTCCATTATGGGAAGCGGGCCATTACTGCTACGCTTATTTTGCGAATATTGAGTCATGTTCGCCCACTGCTTGTTTTGCGATCTTTCAAACAGTCCTCTTTAGTTCTTACCTACGGGTGGATTAGGTGGGGTCCTTTTAAAGAGTTACATCTTCAGGTTAGGTAAGAAATGCATATTTCTAGGAAGTACAAACTCTTGCGTATCTTCTTCTGAAGGAGTGTCTTGCTGTTTAGCGTCGGTCAAATCAGTGAACATATTTTGGGTGCTTAGATATTTACAGCCGAACCAATAACCAATTTACAGTTAAAGAAAGATCGCTATTGATGGTATACAGTATAATTCTATCTGTCCTTACGTCAGGCCGGTACGATTCCATAATCTCTTAAAGATTATTGGGACGTTAAAACCATAGATAGATAGGTTCTTCTATCTCCAGTATGCCCAAACTGGTGATAGATAGGTTATTGGGTTCGGCCGTAAATGACTAAAGCGAAATTTTATTTTGTGAAAATTTTGTTTTCAAAATTTTAGTTTTTGTCAGATGAGTTAATTGACCAGGAAAGTCTATCGAGTATATTCATTCACTGTTTTCTTGTGTTTCACTTTCTGGGAAAATTAACGCTCATTACCTTAAGGGGGAAGCGCTAAGGTAGCCCGCGAAATTCAAATTTTCTTACGATTTTTGCGATTTGCAGCTCAGTGTCTGGGTGTATGTTGATCAAAGTATGATACGCGACCGTAACAAATATGTATTTATAGAATTATAATATTAGAATTAGTAATACAATTCCTTAAGTTAGTATAATCCTGAAATGTTAAGATTTAATAAAAAAAAGTCAATCAATAGACTTACTTGGTCTTAGAGAGTTGTATTGATGACTTTAATGATTATAATTCTGTAAACTCATATTTGTTACGGTTGCGTATCATATATTAATCAACATACAACCTAATACTGATCTGCAAATTGCAAAAAACGTAAGAAAATTTGAATTTCGCGGGCTACCCTGGCGCTTTCGCCTTAAGGAAAATATTTCTACGCCGCTTCTTCTAAGATTACCTATAAGCGGCACATAAACCTTTTTTATTATTTTTTTAAAACAAATTTTTATTTTATTTTGAGAAGCACGTTTCTTATTGAATGTGTTCCCCACAGAGTCCCAGTGGTATCCCGCAACTGGCACGACCTAGTTTTCCGCCTGGCGGAGATCGGCGTGGCGCTATGGTTCCCGTGCGTGCTGTGGAACTCGATGGCTCCCGAGCGCCTGTGGTTGCTCAATCCGCGCCGCTTGCTGGCTCGCCAGTTAGACGACGCGCGCCTCGCGGACCTGTTAGCGAACCATCATGACGCCAAGGTATGTTGAATATAGAAAGGTAGAAAAAAAAATACCCATCTAACACCATTATTTAAAAGAAAAATGATTATGACAACATTATGATGAGCTCTTTTGAGAGTTCAGCATAATGTCAAATCGTTTTTGTGGTCATAATGCTCTCAAAACTGAATTAATAACTTGCTGTTTATGTCAAGTGACATAAAAGTATAAGTTATGTAAATAATTTAATGTGATTGGGCCAACGCGAGCCTGTCAATAATAATTATATATACTTTTTTATATTTATCTAAAGCCGCGATTTCGCCAAACTTAAAGCAAAATAAAAGATTCAAGCGATTTTAAATCAGACTAACAGACAGGCATATTTTGGTTTACTTAAGTTTATAGATAAGTCTCGATTAGTATGAAAATCGATTTCATGGAAATCACGTGTCACAATATTTCTATTGTTTCTGAACATCTAAATAATCAATTATGTATTTCATGGCTGACCGCGTAATAAACTGAATTGTTTTCAAGTAAACACGTCCATTCGCGGTTGATCATTTATTAGCTAAAATAAAATATCTCTGCTATACCACACACAACATAATACTAAAACAATAACTTGTGGCCAAGTAAACCATTGTTTTATGATTTGAAATATGTTGGAATGCATGCGCGTGACCCATTCATTCATGCTAATAAAATTGCTATCGATAAATAAATAAAAACAATGACGATTATTTTTATATCAAAGGTATCAAGATCCGGACGGAAGGACGTTGTAAACGAAAAATGCAGATTTAACGATAGGTACGGTAATAAAGAGAAAAAAAAAACATTGTTAGGGTTATATAGCAAACTAGTATGGGTAGTCAGGTAAAGATATTTTCGCCACTCTTTTCTTAAAATACAGTTACTTATACCGTTATTTTATAGTAACGGAATATTTTTAAAACGATATTTTGAACGGTAATACTAAAGCCCCTTTTACACGGTGCACGTTAGTATAGTATATGGTTTATTCTCGGTCGTCCCCGCCCCGTCGTCCCCACTGGGCACGAGTGGGAAAACAAAAAGTTTGGTACCTCCCCAGTGGTGACGATTGGGGTTTATTCCCGGTCGTCCCCACTGGGCACGAGGGGGGAAAAATGGTTTATTCCCGGTCGTCCCCGCCCCGTCGTCCCCACTGGGCACGAGTGGGAAAAAAAAGTTTGGTTCCTCCCCAGTGGTGACATTGGGGTTTATTCCCGGTCGTCCCCACTGGGCACGAGTGGGGAAAAAAGGGTTTATTCCCAGCCGTCCCTGCCCCGTCGTCCCCACTGGTCAGAAGTGGAAAAAAAAGTTCCAATCGTCACCACTGAGGAGGAACGAAACTTTTTTTTCCCAATCGTGCCCACTGGGGATGACCGGGAATAAACCTCAATCGTCACCACTGGGGTGGAACGAAACTTTTTTTTTCCACTCGTGCCCACTGGGGACAATCGGGAATAAGCCCCAATCGACACCACTGGGGAGGAACGAAACATCTTTTTTCCCACTCGTGCCCAGTGGGGACGACCGGGAATAAACCTAGTATAGTATAAAATTAAAACAGCAATTAACTGCCACCGTCTAAACCACACGTACAATTGTTGCACGATACGGGCAAGTTAGTTGCCGTTCAAAACTGGTACAGGTGTAAACAGCACGTACAATAAAATTGCACATGCAATAATTGCACGTTACAATAATTCGCATTCAATTTTGGCATGAAAATTTTCTATCATTCAAAAAGTTAAAAAAAGAAATCTTGAGAAGACGTTGAATAAAATTTTAATTAATAAATATTTGGCACCGCAAATATGAGCAATGCTTAAATCAATTGTACAAGGACGTGCAACTGTGTTTAGACGAGGCAAAACATACATGCAATAATCTCCTTGCAATAAAATTGCCTTCGTGTAAGTCGCATGTAATTTTATTGACCGGCATAACTTGCATTCAATTATTGTATACCATTTTATGGAAATTCCACGCGTGTAAACACTTGCATGCAGTTCTTGAATGGCAATAATTGAACGTGCTTTATGGCATGCGAATATAGCTCTGGAATATTCCATAAATTGTACCGTGTAAATAAGGCTTAATGCGCAATATTTGTACCATCCATGGCTGTTAATATAAACATAAATCATGCAGATTCCAAGCGTCCGCTATTTAAAAATCGGTACAATCGGAGAGAAAATGAAAACAATACACAAACAAACACATTTTATTGCAGCTATGCGTGATAACTTGAGATAAACTGCGAACCAACCTGAAATTGAAAAAAACAACCTAAAAAAAAAAACAACCTGAAAACCAAACCTGAAATTGCGAAAAAAAGCAGCTGTTCCGTACATTTTGACGTGTTATGCGAACATAAATGTAGGGAGCAGCTGATTTTTTTCCGCGATTTCAGGTTTGGTCCCATAGTAAAAGTTGTTCATAATGATGAGTATAATGACCCCTTAAGAGGTTGTGCGTTATTTATGTTATACCTTGTATATTAATACCCCCTTCGCTTAACTGAGAATCAGCACTAATTGAAGGTCGAAAACGACCACCCCCACCACTTTCTTGTGTTTAAGCTGGGAAGCAGCAGCACAACTCCCAAGCACATCTGTCTTTTTAATTTATAAGTAGATGTTATCTGTATTACCACAAAACTTGAGACCCTTTGAATTTATGTGTATCATAATTTTATCGAAAATTTAAATGTGACGTCCGCTGTTAAATTTATTCATTGCGTCATACGTCGAAGGCGCTAAATATTTTATATACATACCTACATATTTATTATTTTTCATTTTATTGAGGATCTTTTTTTTAAACGTGTTTATATGTCTTTGTATCGGAAAACTCGTTGTAATACGAACTCCGTTGTCTTTTATTATATGGATCATTGTGGTATCGGTTAGTTGTCTTCAAGCTTTATATGCTTACGCTTTTGTGTTATATCAAATTTATAAGTAGACGTAAGTCTCACGATTATTTCTATTATTATCTGTAATCCGTCTGTCGTCCCTCTGGTCCCCCATTTTTAAACGTTCGGGGAACATAAATGGCCTGAATCTTCCCTTTTAAAATTCTCAAGCCACGTCCATTCAGTTTTGACTGAATTTAGTGTATTCTTAATCCAAGTCCACTAAGGGTCAATTAACACCGAGACGTGAAGCGACGCGACGCTGGGCACACTTTTTTAGATCGCGATACAAAATCGAACTTATTTACTACATAATAAGGTATGTCGCGCTGTGCTGCACAGCGCATCTCAGCGTAATTCGACACGCGCTCACGCTCGCACTGAAATGGTACCTTTTCGTGTAGTAAATAAGATCGATGTTGTGTCGGTATCTTAAAAATTAAGCGCAGCGTCACGTCTCTGTGTGAACTGACCCTAAGTATTACTGAGACTAAGCGAGTTACTTCCAAATCCATGTCGTCTGCATTGCAGCTATCATCAATGTTTCGTACACATTCTGGTTTCGGTTTACTCACAGTCTGGGTTCAAAATCACAAGTAATGGGCTTCGAGAACCTTATGGTTTTATATTCTCAGACTGTAACGCAGTTCTACCGACTATGTTGGACGGAGAAGGCTCAGTTCGTTCTCGGAATAGTCTTGTATTGGCGCTGTGTGATCACGAAGATCATTCTCAAAGTTCTCCGACCACCATTAGCTATAAAGGAGGATGGAGAAGGACCTATTAATGATGCGGTCTTGGATCTGCAGACCAAATCGCGGGTGAGTTGAGGTGTCGTCGTTTTTTTAGGTTATTTGTTTGTTTTGTCTTTACGATGACGGTTGTAACGTCTTAGGCGTTATTCTCGGCGGCAGCGGGCAGCGGGGCGGCGGCGGTTGCGGCGCGGGGAGCGGAGCGGTGACGCTGACCCGTTCTCGATGACAGCGGGCAGTTCGCGTGGCATCGCAAAGGCGTAGTGTTGTTTAGCGAGTGTTAGACTATTCCACATTGGTGACTTATCGAAAATTGCCGAAATAAATTCCTCCACGTTCATTTTGTCACTTTTTCGATAAAAATGAAAAGTTTTACAACACCGCACAGGTACCGCTCGACTGGAGCGCATCGCTCGTGCCTCGCTCCCCGCGCCGCTGCCATCGAGAACAGTTCCATATAAAACTATGCATTTGAACGCGTCGCTCCCCCCGCTGCTGCCGCCGCCGCCCCGCCGCCCGCTGCCGCCAAGAATACGGCCTTATAGATAATTTTTTGTATACAATGTGTCTGTACACAGTGTGACGAAAATTAAGGGTGAGGTACAGACCATCAAACTGAACAACTTTCTCCCGGGGACCAACATCGTAATCGCAAAAAAAATATCAGTCGTCTCATACATTTGTTCGAGTAGGTATTGAAGTTTTGTATGGGATGACTGATTTTTTTTTCACGATTACGATGTTGGTCCCCGGGAAAAAGTTGTTCAGTTTGATGGTCTTTACCTCCCCTTTAAGTTTTACTATTCCGAAACCAGACACCCTGTATAATAGGATGTGGCTCTTCGTATGTTAGAATTATGGAAATATAGACCGAATTGCTTTCAAGTATAATGTGCAAATGAGTTAGTTTAAAACGTCTATGACCAATTCCGTCATTTCAAAAAATTATTTGGCTAAAACAGGGTTCTGTTTCTTTCGTTTGAAAATTGGGCCCACCCCAGACTCCATTGGCGATCTTGGTTGGCCGATTTGGATCAGTAGGTTCTATTAAGCGCGGGTGACTGAACGCGATTAAAACCGTCGTATTAAAAACTAAAAATCGCTGGAGATTTTTGGTAGATCTCGCCATCTTCACCCATTCGGTGTACCTATCGCCTTTGTCACGCCCAAGAAAGCAAGAATACACTATCGAACAACACCTGAGGAGGTTTCTCATTTGGCAGCTGGACCAGTGGCTTTCTTCAGAAAGCGGTACTTGTCGCTGGAGCCCTAACCGCCGGTAGCTTGGACCGTGTACCCGATATTGTAATATTTGTAATCTATATGTGTTTTAAACGAATAAAGGAAAAATGACTAATAATCCATTTCACCTTTACAGCAGAATGTCGAAACCGATTCCTTGGTGGGCAGCGTGGGCTCAGCCCGCGACTGCTGGATCTGCTACGACAGCGCGCGCTCCGAGCCGCTCATCAGACCGTGCCGCTGTACCGGTGACGTGTCTGCCGTACATCACGACTGCCTGAGCCGCTGGCTTGTTGAGGTAATTGCGTACACTACTGTTATACTTGGAGTTTTAATCGTATTCAGTAACTTGACTGTTGGGATAACAGTTCCTGACCATAAAAGGTACAGTCTATGAACTGAAAATAATTTTACGCTTGATCACCTCAAGTTGCAAATTAAAGCGTGTTTTGTCGTATTAAGAACTAGCTTCTGCCCGCGACTTCATCCGCGTGAAATTTCCTGTCCACCCGACCCATCCCGTCGCATCGCATCGCCTGCCCGCGCAGGTCGGCGCCTGTTCGTTCGCTTAGCCTTCTTTCTAACTTTTTTCTTTTTGCTCGGCTCCTAAGCGTCCTAGCGTGATGTTAAATAGCCTATAGCCTTCCTCAAGAATTGGGCCATCAAATGCAAAAATAAGTTCCAGAGATTAGCGCGTTCAAACAAACAAGCTCTTTAGCTTTATTATTAGTATAGATTAATATATTGTAGATTTAAAAGACTGGTAAAATAATTATTTGCAATATTCCAATAGACCAAACATATTTTTTGAGATTTATTCAAATTCAACAATTTTTCTTTTTTGCAAATTCGGTTTTAGAATGGTAACGCTATTGTGCAATAATCCGGATCAAGGTCCGTATCCGTTCCCACGGATGCGCTACGCGTAATATCACACCGTAGGGAGCCAGTTTTAGGCCTCAAAAATTGATCGGAATTTCCATGATACCATTCCTAGTCAAAAGTGAAAGGTTACTGTTGGGTATTGTATCGTAGCGACCGCTACGACAGGTCTACGAAATTTGCTACGCTACTTGCTACGTTACTACAGTTTCGTAGCAGTATATTATGATTATTTTTAATGAAATGTTTGTCTGTTTTCAGAGCGCACAGAGTCCTGATGGTTTGAAGTGCAAAGTTTGCAACACGCCCTACATAGTGCAGGAGACTAACAGGTCCGTGATATATTAACGATCATTCTAAACTCATTAATTTGTAATCGTTTTTTTTTTTTTTTGTTAAGTATATCTCTGTCTTTAATATTATGGTCCTTCATTTTCCTTTTCAATAAGAGATATCATACTTTCCTTCTCCGGATTTCGGAGTGTCAAAAGAACCAATCAAGGTGAAAGCGCCAGGGTAGCCCGCGAAATTCAAATTTTCTTACGTTTTTTGCAATTTTCAGGTCAGTATTAGGTTGTATGTTGATTAAAATACAATCGCAACAGTAACAAATATGAATTTGCAGAATTATAATCTTTAAAGTCAACAATACAACTCTCTAAGACCAAGTAATCCTATTGAATGATTATTTCATGAAATTTGAGGGTTATACTAACTTAAGGAGTTGTATTAGCGATTCTTATTCTGTAAATACATATTTATTACGGTCGCAAATCATACTTTAATCAACACCCAGACATTGAGCTGCAAATTGCAAAAATCCTAAGAAAATATGAATTTCGCGAGCTACCTTAGCGCTTCCCCCTTAACCTTTCAACCGCCCGATTTCATATCAGTTGTCCCCCAGCGCCCGGCACAGTGAATTATTACGGTATTTGGTCGTAAATATACGACTATTTGTCGTATTAACCCGCCGGTTAAAGGGTTAATAAAAAAAAAGTAAATAACGCTTTCTGTCTTTTATCACGCTTTAAAACACGTGGACGGTTGAGCTGGTCCCTATTTTGCACTAAACCATGTTTGCCATAAATCGGCCTGTTTACGAGCAAGATCGTTTCAATCTCGGCCCCCGTAGAACGGATTATTTCTAAACCAGTAGTACGTTCCCAAGGGATAATTTCCAACCTTAACGCGGGCAAAGCTGAGAGGAAACTATTACATGATATGGCGATATTTACCTTGATATGTCTTAACTAACACCCAATTTATTTTTCCAGGGTGGTATGGGAGCGCGGGTTCACAGTGGCGCACTGGGCGCGCACGGCGCTGGCCGTGGCGTGCATGTGCGGCGCGGGCGCAGCCGCGTGGATGTGCGTGCAGCTCGCGGCCTCGCCCGTCGCGAGGGTGCTGGCTGCTGGCGCTGCGCTGTTAGTGTGCTACGTGGCTATCAGGTGAGTCACCATCATCTGCCAAGCCTTTGCCCAACTATGTTGGAGTCGGTTTCCAGTGCAATTGAATACCAGTACTTTACATGGAGCGACTGCCAGTCTGTCCTCCACCATCCAGTAACTGGGTAATACGACACCCCTTGGTTTCATCATTTCAGTTTGCCCTGAATTTGTAAATAAAATTAACCTTATGTAAAACTAAAAACCCTAAAATGGAAATTCCATTAAATAATTTTGTTTTGAACGAAAGCTTGAACAGTTGCAGGCAGTCCGTGTTATGGAATAGTCTTCAGACATAAAAACTTTCAAAAAGTACACAAATTATATAAAAATAACCTTCCATCTGACGTGCGTATGAGATATTATTACTATGACTAACCGAATTTACAAACAAAACACTAATTGATAATATCTTGTTACAGGTTTCTCGGAATGAACACTGTGAGTGCTTACCAGCGAGCAAAAGTGTCATCTCTACGCATTTTAACCGAGCCATTGACAGAAATAACCGGTCACACCGACCAGGGACAATTGTCTACCATCAGCAACACAGTCACCGTAGAAATAGCTTCAAAGTGCGTCCTCGAACGAGCTCTAAAAGGCGAAGTGAACAAATAACTCTAAAAATAACGGTAAAAACTGTTTCAATAACGGTTACAATAACGGTGATACGTCAGTACAAACGCAGTGAACAGTGATGTGATACAGTGAATGTTACGAACTTGTAATTTATTTTTCTGGAACTTGTCGTGAACTCTTTAATACCAGTTACTGTTAAAAACTCGTATATAACTTGAAAACAGTACCGAAAACTGTATGTAACTTTAATGGGGTTACAAATAGTGATCGTCCCCAAAATAGTGGTGTACGGTCAAAATTTAGTCGATTCGGACTATTCGAGTAACTCGCGGGAGTTTACGGAATAATCGACTAAATACTAGCTTGTATAAAATCGATTCTAAAATTATATTTTATTATAATCTTCTTCAGTTTCTTGGAGCAAGATCTTTATTCCACACAATTAATATTGCCAGATTTATTTGTATTTAAATCTTGACTGTTAAGTCTTAAATTTGATGTAAAACTTTTTTTTTTTGTTATTCTCTTTATGCCAAATTCCTTTTTTATTGTTAATTCTAAAATTAAAATATGAAAATTAAGACAGTTGTTTGAAAATACGTATGTATAGTAAGTTCAGGCATAATGTGTTAACAGAAGGATACGTATGCACGACGCATGCTACTTTACAATAAATAAATATAATAATAAACAAAACAACAAAACACAACACACCAAACATAACTGGCGAAATGTGGGTGTACTATAGGTACACCTCTGCCTAACCCTTCGGGGAAACAAGGCGTGATGTTATGTATGTAAATATAATAATATGTTACCAAAAATAATACCCTACATTTCTGTATGTAGTTACTTAACCGTTTTTTTTTAAAGTAATTTATCTGTTATTTTCACAAAATAATAGTTTTTTTTTTCAGATCTCAGTGTGTCGTGCTCCACATAATGTTTTGACATCCATTCCCTCTTATTTTTCTATATTATCATTATACGTATCTACGGTTCGTGTCGTGAAAAATTGCTTGATATATCGTTCGGTTAGTTTTACTATTGTTGATGTAACTTTATTTATGCATTATGTGAGTGTGCGTATTCCTTTAAAAGTATAATCTTTAGCTGGTGAGTAAAAACTTTGCTGGCTAATGCAATTTTTACAATCGGAAACAATGATTCTAATCTGTGGGCTGAGAGTAGTATGACATTTGTTTTTAACCCGATTTGTGAATATTCTGGCCACGAAAACCTAAAAATACTTTGTTCCTATAGATTTTTACAAATCTAATAAAAAAAAATTACAAAATACGTCCACGAGCATCGCGAACAGAGCTATTCACGAAACGAATCGTATATTTATACATGAATAACTTTTAAATGATTCGAACGTAGGAAGTAATTAGAAGAGGCTATGGCGGGGCGTTCGTTCCTATCCGCTGCGTGTTGTGATATTAGACAGCGGTTTTTTGCCTGATTTATACGGAAATCCTTAGAAATACATAAAAATATAAAATATACATAAATTACCAACCCTTTTTTGTTTTATTTTGATTGGCTTTTCCTTTTTATTTAGTTCGAAATTGGTTTTCCTTTTTTTTTCGAGTTTTGGATTTTTGAATGAAACACCTGTGATTATGATAAATATGATAATATATAGTTTCATAATATATTAGTTAGCGTATTTTGTATGGAACTTTTTTCTCTGCTAGAGAACTCTTGAAATGTGTGATGCTTTAGGCTTTGGTTTCCTAAGAAAGCGGTGAACGGTCACAGTAACGGCTGCCTAAATACAGAGAGTTTTTTTAAACCTTAATGTCAAATACTGCTGAAAATGACAGAGGTTCATGACGGCCGTTATGATATGACGGAGCCTTCTTCTAAGAAACCATAGCTTTATTTTCTGTATGACATTTTAACTGCACCGTTTTTCTTAGCAAACGCTTAAACGTAGTTGTAAATACATGTACCTATGTTGTCTGTGCCAAAATAAAAATGTATGGGGAGTCAATAAATTATCTATACCTACTCCATTTACTTTAGCATTACAAAAATGGCGTTCTGTAGCTTCTGCCTACCCCCATGGGAAGAACGCGTGAGTTTATGTATGTATGTTTAAGAGTTATTTTTTTAATGTAAATGGTAAATAGATTATGTACATTGGTTTGTATTTAATGTGAAATAACGGAGTTTATTAAACGTTTATATCGAAATAACGAAAGGGTGATAACCGTTATTTTTCTAATCTCATAATAAATGGAGTATAGGTACTGCTTAAAATTTGTCGTCAGTTTCACGCAAAATAGCTGTTTATTATCAAATGGAAAATGTAGATTATTGGTAGTGCTTGTAAAAGCTGATAGTTTTAATTTGATGACATCAAAAGTTTGAGTGGATTTTAGAAGAAAAATGTAGCTTGAGCATCTTCGCTTTGTGTCAAAAGAATTAGGATGTATGCTTTAAAAAATCTGGATAGAAATAATGTTGTTTATTGGTTGTTTTATATTGGTTAGTTTGGTGTGTACGCTACGGTTTCCTAGAAGAGCAGTGGCCGCCACTAACAGCCGCAGTAACGGCTGTCATGAAAATTATAGCAGTGGCGAAAATTTAAATCGTTAGATTCACCCTACCGCGTCAAAAGATAGTCGCGTTTCTGATTCGTTTTGACACCGCTGACACACAATGACGTAGTGACTATACTTGATTGTCCTGGAAAGTCTATTTAATAATGTGTGAGCTCATTCTTCTCAATATGGACACTTTTTCTGTGACTAAGTACGGTAAGGGCAAATCTAGCGATTTAAATCTTTGGGCAGCGGGGTATGACTTAATGTCAAATACTGGTGAAAATGACAGATTTTCATGGTCGCCGTTATAATATGACGGAAGCGCTTTCCTAGGAAACCAACGCTTATGAGAATTTGATATTTTAATAATTGGAAATGGAAACGTTCCCGTTTTTGTCGCTCATGAGCGTAGCATGTTTGGGGCAGTAGACACTAACGTATTAAGATTATAGCTGTACAAGAATCTTTTGGCGCGCGACTAAAATCGCAAAAAACGCCGCCATCTTTTTTTTTCAATACATTACACTAATGTTTACAGACCGTTCACAGTCTGTTATTTTACCTTTGATTTTCCATTGTTGTCAAAATCACAGTGATTTTTACTGTCGATGCAATAAGGTCGCTATTGGGTTTCTGCCACTATCAAGTCTGTCAAAATCAGAGTGATATATTCTCGTCACAATAAAGCCGCTATTTGGTTGCTGCTGTCAGAGGTATAATAAAGGTCTGTACCAACAGCGCCTCCCTGTCAACGCCATTTAAGCGCCAAAAGATCCATGTGGCACTGTAGCTGAGGCGTGTGGAGGTAATCTCCAAGGAGGTAATTTTACTGCAAAACTACAACTGTTAAATTTTAATTGCTGTTGCTGAAACTGTCCGTTTGCTACGCTCTTGTAGGTACGTGGTCGTAGCAGAAATATGTGCTTACCGGAGACGGTACATTATTAGCTGGTACCTTCGAGTACCAGTCGCGGCCTGAAAGAAAAACCTGTTTTTATTAGATTAAAGATGTCCTTGGAGCTTAAGAGCAAAATCATATACATACAGTCCTTTCACAGTTATGTTACCCTATGACAGCAGCAACCCAACAGCTACCTTATAGTAACGAGAATTAAGATCGCTGTGATTTTGACAGTGATGCAAATTCAGAGGTAATTTATGTAACTGTGAAAGGACTAGTAGAAAAAGATGTAAGGAATTTACATTAGGAACACTTGTGACGTATACACATAACTGCTGTCTTCTGCTTGCTAATTAAAACCTATATTGCATCGCGAAATAAAATCAATGTAAAGATTTCGACTTTAAAATTACAATTGCTGTTTTAAGCTAATTAGTGTCGAGGAGAATATTTTTATAATATAATTCGCCAAAAAAGTTCAAAATAGAATATTAAAAAAAAATTGGAATCGTTTCAAATGCTAGTTAGTACATATAGCACGGCCGATGAATCATGGCCGGTCAGAACTTCGCGCAGAAGACTGCGCAGTAACACTTTTTGGGAACCAAATGGTGACATGAGGCGAGTGTGAGTGAGAGAGCATGCGCGGAAGTTCGGAGAGCCTGTGTTTAGACCGGTCATGATTCATCGACCGTATAGTAACTTTGTAAATTTTTCAAAGAACAGATTTCTGTATTTTAAATATTGCCAAACTGTTAAGCTGTAGTTCAAATATTTGTAGGTAGGTAATTGTGTTTTCGAAACGTAGGTGTCTAAAATTACAAAATGTAGAGTTTAATCATTCTAGTTCTGGTCGATATTAACCCGACATTTTTAGGCTGCCACGTTGGTCTAGTGGCTGCAAACGCTGAGCAGGTCCTGAATTCGATTCCCAGGTCGGGCAAAGTGATATTGGGTTTTTCCATCTGGAATTTCTCAGTAGCAGCCCGGAGTCTGTACTTGTGCCCGGTTGGTGGCAATAGGCTCGCCCTCTATTACATGGGACTTAAACATAACTGGCGAAATGTGGGTGTACTATACGTACACCTCTTTAGCCCTTCGGGGAACACAGCGTAATGTTATTTTATGTGTTTTTTGGTTTTTAAATGAGGCACAGATGTTGGAGTCCGCACCGAGTCATTTTTGTGTAAATGATTGGAATACCTAAATGATCTTCCTCCTTTTTGAAGTCTGTTAACCGATTCGTTGCGGATGGCACGTTTCAGTGCCATCACTTTTTTTTGCGTGAGGCGTTAGGCACGGATGTGTGTCATTTTAAAATCGATGGTAACTCCTTCAATTAAGTTAAGGAAGTTTTTACTCAGAACCAAACTATCTTCATTTTTCACGTATATTAAGCTCGTAGCCTTCGTTTCTGGATATTGTAAGATTTTTTTTTAAACAGGAGTAACCAACCTTTTTGAAAGTTGAAAGTCGATTCGTTGCAGATGGCAAGTTTCAGTGCCATCACTTTCTTTTGCGTGTGGCGTTAGGCACGGATGTGTGTCATTTTAAATCGATGGTAAGGAACTCCTTCGATTAAGTTATGGTTTTTACCCAGAACCAAATTATCTTAATTTTTCACGTATATTCAGCTCGTTTCTAGATATTGTAAGATTTTTTTTTGTTTTTAACACGCTTTTATTAGCTTCACTTGTAACTAACTATGTATGTAAGAAAATCTTCGAATCTTAAGTTGACCCACTTCCCGGTCTTCGATTAGGATGTTTTGCACACGCTCTGAGTTCTGATGACAATACATGACTAGCTAAGAAACGTCATTATAAATCCAATATGGCGGCTTCCCCAAGATGGCGGACTGGCTGTTTGAAATCCACCTTCATGATATGGGTATCAAATGAAAGGGTTTGCTGTCAGAAATACGAAAAAAAATATTCACGGGACTTAAATCTAATATTTTTAGACCTCAATAATCAATCAAATCATTAGAAAATGCGAAAAGGTTTAGCACAACTGTAATAAAAAAGTCACTTACCCTCCATTTCCAGAAATACACTTATTTTGCCACTTTTAACCACTTATAACAATGTGCCTGGCCGTTCACGTTAGATTTCGAATGTAAACTAAAAGTATTCAAGCTTTGAACATGTAAAAAATGGTCAAAATACTGTTTTCTTTCCCGCATGGCTGAAGGCACAGATGCGTGTCATCTAATCGTATGGCGTTGGGCACTGAACAGTGTCACGTTATTTTTGTTCGACGCCACAGTTAGAAGTTAGCGAAATTAGACATCGCAACGAATCGGTTAATAAATACAGACGTACCAACTCGTAATATTTTAACAGAAATCGATTAAAGTACACTTACTATTGGTAATTATTGTCTCCTATTTAGTCTCTTATTAGCAGGGCAGGGTAGAATTCTTGCAAAAAGAATGATTTCAACGTGCGTAACACACAATACAATTGTAATTTCTTTCATTTTGACAATTCCACAACATTCATTGCGTTAATTACGTTGTAGAGCAGACACATTTTTTAAACATATGAAGCAATGGATGGAGAGGATTGTGAATGAAACGTAGTAGTTACGCAATTTAGGTTTATAAATCAGACTTCTTTTGACTTCGAAAGAAACTCCAACATTGACGCAAAGGCTATCGGCCCGTCAATATTTTTATTAGGCTTGAAATCTAGAGTAAACTCAAGCTAAGTACTGTAGCGTTTCATTCGAAAATTAACCTTCTTTGTTTATAGTTAATGTGCATATTCCTATAAACCTTCAACCGTCATGAACGACAGCTAAGGGGAAGGGACTAAGATCAAGCGTTTCATACGAATCTGAACGTTAAAAAATACATTTAAAAAGTCATTTTCGTATGAAACGCTACAGTACCTATTTAGTTGGAGAAAAGTAAAAGTTCGCTCAGACATCGCTTGTATTTCCGTCAATTAGTAAATAATACATTGCGCGCCATTCAAATATATTTTTTACTATAAAATATCTATTTTGCTATTCTATTCTAATTATAGTGGTATATTGCTAGTTGTGCGTGATCTAAGTCTTATAACTTGTTCAGTAGATTTAATAAGTATAGGATGAATAAACTCAAGCTAAATACTGTAGCGTTTTATAAGAAACTGTACCTTATTTGTATAAAATGAATGTCCTTATTCCTTTAAGCGACTGTGATCAAGCGTTTCATATGAACATTATACAAATAAGGTTCATTTTCGTAATAAAAAAACATTATCCTCCTTTTGGAGCAGTCAGGTAAAAATATAGTAGGTAATGTATGAATGTATGATGACAATAGACGTAATTATTATTCTCGTGTAAAACGCAATAATACGCATTTTAAAATTGAAATAAGTTTTTTTACACACATACAAATTGCATTACGACTATGTCTTTTATTCACTTTATTTGAATTAATACTGCCGGTCTATTCTGTGAAAATCTCATCGTAAAAACTTACGTGAAGTGAGCTTCAAGTGAGCTGTCAATAGTGTCAATCCCTAGCGTCAGGTGACATGACAGCTCACGATCTGCTGATAAACTATCATAGACAAAGAAGTGCAGAGACAGCGGGTAGCTCCATTTCATTCCCAAAAGAAAGGGATATAGTAAGGAGTTATTATACGTAACGGAAAAAGACAAAGCTACACTATATCCGTCTCTCAGTGCGTGCCAGTTTTTTTAAAGTCACATGCGGACCTCAACAAACTTCACTTTTTCTACATCATTTAAACTCAAACTCACACTTTTGAATTGTCAAAGAGTCGGTCAGTTAGTCAGAAAGTTGAAGCTAGTTGCCCATTCCCAAGCGTAGATCTCTATGGAGAAGAACGGGCAAGAAACTCTACGGACACTCTTTTAAATCAAAATATTGTTACAAAATATTGGTTATATCATTCATGTTGAAACTAAGTATGTGAGAACAATGTAGAAAGACGTGCACGTTAAAAGCGTCCGCACCAAAAAGATAAAAATCAAAAACGATTCAAAAATTAAAATAAGCCGTGGCAGATAAGAGATGACCAGACCCTACTGACGGCGCCCGTTCACGAACATGACGCATGGATTCCTCATTAATAAACATTTGCTGATTTTATTTTGTCTTAAAATCGATCCTTTATTACAATGCGGTGTAGTGTACTTAACTGCAAAAGCGATAGTGAGCGAAAAAGGCCTTACCCTTAGTTTATGGTATCACTGGGTTTTATATACATTTATGGTTATGTTTTGTCTCATGTGGCCACGCTACCCGAAGCTCTATAGCTTTCTTACTCGTAAACTATTTTTTTTAATTTGAGATGGGTTTGCTCTTGACCCTAGTCTAGGTCAGAGGTGACAAAGTCTACGATGGAGCGAGCTTACCCAGAAGAAGCCTGTTCACTCTCACTTTGATGAGATCGGGGTTGTATGCGTTCGGAAACACAGACGCAGGCAGAGAGTTCCACTCCTTTGCTGTGCGCATCAGAAAAGACATTTGGAAACGCTTAGTGCGCTTTAGATAGCTATAGATTAGAATGTTAGACATATCATTTTCATCGACATATAGGTGCAGTAAAACATTCAATTATTTGACGATAGTTTTATCTTAAAATATTACTTATACTATGTTAACTTCGAGAATGACCAGTATTTGTTACAAAAATTATACAGGGTGTAAGGGCCAGCCCTCCGCAAACTAACAGGGTGCATTCAGCTCCTTATTTTAAATCATATTCCACCGGAAATATTCTCAGGAAAATTGTCATATTTTTTATCGTATTTTCTGTTACTATTCCTTTATTTCAATGTAAATTTAAATTCTCTGTACGCAGCACTCCATTTATGTAAATAAAACAGCTAAAATCAAAAAATTAGCAATGGATGTTAAATACTCGGCGGCCGAAGACTCGCTGCGCTGTCCTTCGCTACGCGCGTTTTGCCACGGTAGCGATACATTGCGTGTGAGGTAATAAAACAAATCTGGATTATTGGATTCTCATAACGTTCCTGAAAATTTTTCATGTACCGGTCATATTAGTATAATATACTGAATTCAACCCATCAATCTGTATAGGGCTGTCCCTTACACCCTGTATATGTCCTTATATAATTTTCGAAAGCAGTGATTTCACTAGGCGAGAAGTCTGGTAATGAAAACTTATTTCATTATCTATATTTCGGATCATTTTCTATAGTAACCTACGGTTTCCAAGCAGAGCGTTAGCCACCCCGAATAGCGTCCGCAATTTACTGAAGTGAATGATGTCACTGAAACGTTATGAAAATCAGTTGATGTGTTTTCCTACAAAGCGTTTTTTGACACGGTAAGGTCAAACCCCGCTGCCATCATTTTCAAGACTGCCGTCACTGCGACCGTTATGTGGTGGCCAACGGTAGCTTCTAGGAACCCGTACCAGGTGAAAATGCGGCTTTCAACTATTTTACATTACTTTTAACTGGGTAGTCCAGTAAGAAAATGTTAAAATTGTTATAATAATAATTAAATGATATCTGCGACGCGATTCTTCTAAAATGTTAGAGATTCAAATTTAAAGTAAGTTTCGGCGAATTTTGTAAATAATAAAAGTAAGTTTCCAGTTATTTCATGTAAATCTGGATGGTCGTGACTTAATTAACTCTAAATTAAACAAACATTTGTAAGTAGTACAACTTTGTTTTATTTAATCATCCTAATATGTACCTTGCGCAAACACTGGACAAACTGTGGGCTCAATTAGCTCAGAACTGGTGCCCTGAGACAGTGAGACGGGGACGCGGCAGGCCACGATGAGACGGCGGGACGAACTGGATAGGTTCCGTCAAAGCTGGAAGGAAGACGCGCGGGCTCGCGACAGATGGAGGGAGAGGAGGGGGGCCTTTGCCCAGGAGTAGGACAGAGCAGACTTGGAAAAAAGAAATTCCTTGAGAATCAGAAACTAAGGCTCCGTGCACACGGCGATGATCAGGAGGCCAACCACCACCTCTTAAAGCAGTATTATTTTAATGTTACTTCAGTGTGAGAAAGAGATGGAGCTATACAAGACGTCTAGCTCCATCTCTTTCCCACACTCAAGTAAGATTAAAATAATACTGCTTTAAGAGGTGGTGGTCTAGGCTCAGTACGATATTTTAATTTACCGTTTATAAAATTCATTTTACTTTTAACCAGTGGCATTACGAGTAAAAGTCAATCAGTGGTTGTTTGTCACCAAAGCGTCACTAAATCTTTATTCAGTAAGTTATAGAGATTCTGGTTGACCGAACGTTCTGATATGATATCAGGGCGTTCGGCCATATGTACATAAATAAATGCTTCTAACTTTCGAAGTGTTCTGTCACAATTTGGCTGGCATCTTTATGCGTCACCTAATCGTCACTAAAAACTGGAGTAACAGCCAGCTCCCTACCTCGATTGGCCGAACGTACATGTTTAATTTTGGAAACATAGCAGATTCATATTGAATTGGTTTTTAACCGTATGAAAAGTGGGATATTGGCAGGCACGTATACAGAGGGGGGGATAGTTGGGATTTATCCCCCCCCGAAATCTGACTGAAAAAAAAAAGTTTTAAGCCATCTGTTTATTTATTCGCTTGTAGTATAGTACAGTGAAAATTATAGTACAGTGATTACAGCGATTTTCACACAGTTCACATGGTTGTTTCAATGTTTGTCCCCCCCCGAACCAAAAGTCTGGATACGTGCCTGGATATTGGCGTGGGATCCCAACTTCATACCGTTAAATCATTGCGGTATGAACAGGGCCTACGGGTCACTGTCTAGCTCTGGCATCCTGTCCATACAAAACTTTCATAACTACATGATCTACGAAGCTCATGCTGAGGAAAAAAATGTTGCTATCAGTAAGTAGGTTATGGGCTGGCCCACCGAGTGACTTCAGGGAAGATGGCGCACAGTGGGCACGTGCTGCCTTGCAATCTTGCACGGTTAGGTTCCGGTGAGAGCCCTTTACAGTCTCCGTAGGGCTGTGCCATAACAGGCCTTGCACAGAGAGGATTCCGGATCAGTCTTTTGAGAGGAAACGCGAAAAAAAAAATCTGCTGTTCCCTACATTTATGTTCGCATCAACTCAGCCTACTGCAGTCCACTGCTGAACATTGGCCTCTCCCAAGCTGCGCCACAACACCCTGTCCTCCGCCTTCTGCGTCCAGTCTGTCCCAGCCACCTTCTTAAGGTCGTCGGTCCATCTAGCTGGGGGGCGTCCCACACTACGCTTGCCGATACGTGGTCTCCACTCCAGGACTCGTCTGCTCCACCGGCCATCGGTCCTTCGACAAACATGTCCAGCCCACTGCCACTTCAACTTGCTTACTCTGCAGGCTATGTCGGTTACTCCGGTTCTTTTCCGGATAACTTAATTCCTGATTATGTTCGCATAACTCATCAAAATTCAGACAACAGTTGATTTTTTTCGCGATTTCAGTTTTGGTCCCATAGTAAAAGTTGTTCATAATGATGAGTACAATGACCCCTTAAGAGGATGCCCATGAATTCAATTTCATCCTTTACAGGTAATCATTCAGGTGACCGTACACGATATCTAGCGTTTGAATTTCAAAGTGCTAATCAGAAAAAAAATGAAGAATTCTAGGCGGCTGAAAAGTTTTTCTTAGTACAGGAGAAACCCGGAGGCTGTAATGGTGTTCATCATTATCATCATCAACGGAACCCTGAATCGAAAAATGGTTTTCACACACCCGCAATATTTTTGAACGGCCTAGCCAACGACGCCCCATACTATGCGATAGACGAGAAAAAAAAACTCATCCCCACTTTACATCTAAAAAAAATTGTATTCAATATTTTATTTTACCACTTTGTCGGCGTGATTAATATATACCCATGCCAAATTACAGTTTTCTAGTACTAAGAGTCTCTGAGCTAAGCTGCGGACAGACAGACGGACGGACACTTTATGGGTTCCTTGTTGACTACGGAACCCTAAAAAAGTTATAAAAATGTTTTGAAACATGCTACCTACTTTTGAGCCTTGAAGGATGAAGTAACTTTCCATTCCAGAAAATTAAAAGTTCACCGTACCCGAGAGCAGCTATGTATTTGGTAAATAAATAGGTAAATAGGCTTATTTACTCACTTTGTTGTACACCACACCACCTTACACAGTTACGACTCACCTGCCTGCCGCCACGAGAGGAAATATTTTCAGTTACTTTCGCAAGTTAAAAGACGCAATTAAAGAATATTATTGATAGCTATTTCTAGAAATCGTTACGTGACGGAATTGACGTGTGGAAAAAAATACCCTTAAGGGGAAGCGCTAAGATAGCCCGCGAAATTCAAATTTTCTTACGATTTTTGTAATTTCCAGCTCAGTGTCTGGGTGTATGTTTATTAAAGCTTGATTCGCGACCGTAACAAATATGTATTTACAGAATTATAATCATAAGAATCAATAATACAATTCCTTAAGTTAGTATAATCCTGAAATGTTAATATTTCATGGAATAGTCATTCAACAGAATTAGTTGGTCTTAAGAGAGTTGTATTGATAACTTTCATGATTATAATTCTGTAAATAAATATTTGTTACGGTCGCGAATCATATTTTAGCCAACATAAAACCTAATACTGACCTGCAAATCGCAAAAAACGTAAGAAAATTTGAATTTCGTGAGCTACCCTAGCGCTTTCACCTTAACAAAGCCGAGAATCACTTGTGCTTCCCGTTATTGTAATCATTTTTTGAACGAAGTTGTTTTCCGCGGTTTGCGGTAGAAGTAAACCGGCAGAAATCGTCACGCGAAAAAGCGTTCATTGTATCTCTGCATGCGACATTCTTCTTACTAATTCACACTTTCTCTCTCTCTTATTTACATTCTCTCTTTCTCTATCTCTCTATCGAGAATGTGAATTTGGTTAAAATAAAAATCCAAGATGGCGGCTGCGAACTTTTTCATATTTTTCGTCATGGGTGTCGTTTTCTTTGTTTTCGAGGGTACTAAAGCGGGTAGTGAGGTCACAATGTAAATCCAAGATGGCAGCTGCGAACATTTTTCATCATGAGTATCGTTTACTTGGTTTTCGAGGATGCTAAAGCCGATAGTGACGTCAAAATGTAAATCCAAGATGGCGGCTGCGGAATTATTTTTTTTATGTTTTAAATCATACGAACTTTGTTACTGACGAGGGTCCCCCGACCGCACAGGTTTTTTTTGTACTGGACCATACTTAGGAACCTGCTGGTTACGGAGATATGGAAGATCAAAGTTCCAACTTTTTTGACGTTTTTTTTACGAAAACGGGTTTTATATGCTATAACTTATCTTTTAATAGTCCCACGAATGCCCACGACCACTGTACCGTTGCATGCACCCAAAAGTATGATACAATGTTTTCGCGAATTACATTGCGCACTGGGTACTGTAAACAACGATTTTTTACACTAGAAATAAAACTCGTTTCCCAGCAATCATTTTTGCGCAACGTTACTTAGTTTGATGTACAGAATGCGTAGATGACGACTTCGTGAAGGGACTATTCGCCACACATTACCATCCTAAAACAGCTACCAGTAACGTAAAATTACTTTATTGGGGTCTACTACACATTCCACTGAAATTAAATTAAAAAACAGTCGAGAGGTGTCGTGGGGCATCCGGTTTCAAAGAAGTTCCTTTTGCTTTTGCACACTTGGCGAATGAGATCTAAACCGAATAACAGAATATGAAACAAACTTCGTTCCCAAAGTAATTAAAACAAAGTATAAGAAAATCTTCCAACAGTGGGAACATTGTAGGCTGGTTATGTGTGTGTGTGTGATTTGCAAAATCCCCATTGCTTTTACACTGTCGACTCAGAGAGCTGCAACTTCTTATCATGAGACTGATACAGCTTAGGGCTATAAAACCTGCAAATCGATCGCATTCCCCACGGGTTTTAGTAGGTGCATATAACGTAGGTACACGGCCTGGCACGCGATAGCTCCACTGCATCGATTTTACCCATTTTTGGCTACGAGCCAGCCGAGCACTGCTCTCTCAAGGTCACAAGATTAACTGTCTGTTTTTAGTGGCGAGTGCCTGATTTTAGGTTTCGTCTTGTAGCCTAATGTTTGGATGAAATAGGTTTTGGTGGTATAAAACCGACCAAAAGATTAGAAAGTTTTTACGTATGGGGCATCGTAATCACCATTTAGTAGTATTTAGTAGAAGAGCTTTTGTGAAAGAGCTCGTTTGGGAAGTAAGGCCAACCTATTTCAGCTACTGCAGCGTTGTTGTGGTCAGATATAAAGGAGATTTTTTCAAGACGCATAGGTACCTACTTCTTAACAAAATAGTAGAAAACAAAGTGCACCCGCCGCGTCTGTCTGTCTGTCTGTCTGAACGTGATAAACTCAAAAACTTTCGAACAGATTTTTACACGGTTTTCGCCAATGGAATGAGTGATTCATGAGGAAGGTTTAGACGTATTCATTAAGGTTTTGCGTAAATTGGCTGTAATATGACGGTGATTGTTGACGATGTCGGAAAAAATCATGCCGACTGGGAGCTTTACTGGCGTGTGCCGCGTAAACTAATAAATACCTAGGTATATTATGAAAACAATGTATTACGGAATTAATACGATGTTAACCTGGATTAACACATAAGGTACTTTTAATCCCAGTAGTACGATCCCGTGGGATATTTTCCAACATCCACGCGGGCAAAGCCGCGGGCAAAAGCTAATTTAATACGTCTTTACCTATGTAATTGGAGATTCTATAACCAGCATTTTCAGATTTAATTATTTCGTAATTCGAAATTCAAATAAATTTTATTCGAAAGCCGTGTTAATTTAATTACAAAAAAATTCATTCGTTTGTTTTTTGTTTTTGTGAAATTGTGGTCGATTTTGGGCCATGGATAAACTGAAAATTCGTTCAATTTTCGAATATGAGTCCTACGTGGAAATACCGCTGCGCAAACAACACGTGGGCCTAACACTGCTTGCATAAACACGGTCCATTATTGGTTCAATCATTCGCGCTTTCAGCGCTGGAGCTCACGCTTCACGACAGACCATCGCAAAGCTACAAGTGTTATAGCTGGAAGCTCTCCATCACCCACCGTACTCACCGGACCTTGCACCAACAGATTTCTACTTTTTTCAAAATTTAGACAAATTTTTAAGTGGGAAAAAGTCAACACCCGAGAGGCAGTACAAAACGCTTTCGCAGACTTCATCGCCTCCCGTCCGGCAGACTTCTACAGTAAAGGGACAAACAAACTGCCATCAAAATGGCAAAATTGTATAGATAATTTGGGCCAGTACTTTGATTACCTGAAATAAAAAAATTACCAAAATTTTTTATATTTTAAAATTTTCATATAAATCTCCAATTTCATAGGTAAATACCTAATATTTATATAACAATTGCTTGCTGCACTTACTACAGTCTATTAACATCAAATCGTGTAGCAAACCACATAATATATCTATCCATGCTGTGAAGTTCCGCGGCAGAAATACATATGTATAACGGAAGATTGCTTATCATCACAATGACTTCTTCATAAGAAGCTTTAAAACTAACCTAAAAAGCCCTATAACTTCTTGTTCAAGTTTAGACCTAAGTATATTAATTAAGATGACACCTAGGCACAATATTATGTAATAATGCAAGTTTTGGACTTGGCGTCTCGAGTTCTCTCGAAGGTTGGCTTACAGCCAAACTGCAACATTATAGATGATTTAATTTTTCTATGAACTTATGTTAAGTGCACTTCCTCATGCCCGTGTAGACTTTGTAAGAGGTGACTAAGCATACTTGAGATTTTGCATTCTACAAAGGATTAATCAATTAAGGCGAAAGCGCCAGGTAGCTCGCGAAATTCTTATTTTCTTACATTTTTTTTTTTTGCAATTTGCAAGTCAATTAGGTTGCTTGTATATTGATTAAAATTAAAAATTGAAAGAGAAACATAATAACCTGTCTCGATAACGGGACGTAACAAGACACTAAATATGTCGACAAACTGTAGAAATAAGATTGTTATCTCGAGAGCTGAATTCAAAATTCTTTGTCACCTCTCTCGCTCACACGGGACCAAATTTTTAAGAATGTTAAATGAAAAGACGCTTTTTTGAAAAATGTAATTAACTGGCGAACTAATAAATAATATTAATTTAATAGGTAATTATTAAAAGCTAAAGCACATTTTTATTTTGGCATTTAACTCATCTCAAAAACAAATAGAAATGTGTTTATAATAATTACCTATTAATTTTTTTTTATTAGTTCGCCAATTGATTAAATTATTCAAAATAGCATCTTTTCATTTCATCATCATCATCACCATCTTCCTGCCCTTATCCCGTATTATTTGGGGTCGGCGCAACACGTTTTTTTCTTCCATTCTGTCCTGTCACTCGTCAAACTATCACTGACTCCCTTTTCTTTCATATCACTTCTCACACAATCCATCCATCTTTTCTTTGGCCTCCCTCTCCTTCTCCATCCATCCACATGTAAACTCATAACTCTTTTAGCAACATGCGTTTCATCCCTCCTCTTCACATGACCATACCAAGACAAACGATTCCCTTTCAATTTTTCAGTCACTGGCGCCACTTTCAAACTTCCCCTAATATATTCATTTCTCACTTTATCCATTCTCGTCACACCACACATCCATCTTAACATTCTCATCTCTGCTACGTGCAATCTTTTTTCATCCGTCTTTTTCACAGCCCAACATTCTGATCCATACAGTATGACAGGCCTTATCACGGACTTGTACATTTTACCCTTCAACTTGAGAGGCATCCGTGGGTCACAAGTTGTTCCCGTGACCTGTCGCCATTTCATCCATCCTGCGTTGATCCGATGCGTTACATCCCGGTCCACCTCACCATCCCCTTGAACGAGCGACCCGAGGTACCGAAAGTCGGGACAGATTGGTATGGGCGTTCCGGCGAGAGCTAAAGGCACTGGATTGGAGAGACCGCCGAAATCGCAGAACAAGTATTCCCTTTTGGTTCTACTCAATTTCAGGCCAACACTCTCCAGTCTGTGCCACCACACCTCCAATCTGTTCTGGACCTCTAGGCCACTTTCAGAAACCAGCACAATGTCATCGGCAAACAGCATACACCAGGGAGCCTCTTCCTGAATGTCCGACGTCAGAGCGTCCATTATCATCAGGAAGAGGTAAGGGCTGAGAGCCGACCCTTGATGTAAGCCGACCGCCACATTGAAGCTGCCAGTAGTGCCCACTGTAGACCTGTAGAGTAGAGGTACTGCATCGACTGTACATCGCTCGGATCAACTGCACATACTTCCCAGGTATACCTTTCTTCTTAAGGGCCCACCACAGAACCTCACGAGGTACCCGGTCGTATGCTGTTTCGAGGTCAACGAATACCATGTGCAAGTTTTTATGCGCACCTCTATATTTTTCGCACAGCTGACGTATAGCGAAAATGGCATCCGTTGTACCCCGAACCGGCATAAAACCGAATTGGTTCTGTGAAATTTCACTCTCTTCTCTCAGTCGCCTTTCAATAACTTTCTCCCAGGCTTTCATCGTATGTGACATTAGCTTTATCCCTCTATAATTGTTGCACTCCAGCACATCACCTTTGTTTTTAAAAATGGGCACCAAAGAGCTATTGCACCACTCATCAGGTATGGCTTCTTCCTGCAACAACTTATTGAAGAACAAAGCTAACCACGTCCATCCATCCACTCGTAATAGCTTCCACACTTCAACTGGTATTCCATCTGGACCAATGGCTTTACCATTCTTCATTCCATTTACGGCTATTCTAACTTCATCCATACTAACCATTCTCACTAACCCCACATTCACTGGTTTATTCTCTAAAACCCCACTCCAATTATTTTCCTCATTCGTCAATCTTTCAAAATATTCCTTCCACCTCTTTTTGATTTTTTCATCATCCGATAGAACCATTCCATTTTCATCTCTTATACATCTTACCTGGCAAACATCCCTCGCCTTTCTCTCTCTTATTCTGGTAAGCCGGTATAGCTCTTTATGGCCTGCAGGACTATCCAGTGCGTCATATAGTTTGTCCTGGGCTTTTGATTTTGCGCTTGCCACGGCTTTCTTGGCTTTCTTCTTCAAAGCGTCATACTCACTCTTTTTTTCAGCTCTTAAACTAGCGTTTCCTGCCTCTACATGCTGCCATTCTTTGAATTTTCTCTTCTTTTCTTTCAATACATTCTGAACTTCTGTCGACCACCACCATGTATCCCTATCTATTATGCCCTTTCCTCTCGTCTCTCCCAAAATATCTTTCGCTGCTTGCCTGATACACTCAGCTATTTCATTCCAGCTTTCATTTATACTTCGATCATTCATGTCTCCCATCTATATCATTCTGTCCACCACTAGCATCTTTTCATTTCATATTATTATAAATACGGTCCCGCGTGAGCGAGAGAGGTGACAAAATGCGACCGCCCTCTTAACAGGTGTGCGGTGCAGGTATTTGCATAGCATTTGAGTTGTATTTGCATTGCGTTGGACGCGCACTACTGGCTCTACGGATTTGGGTAACTACGCATATAAGGTTGAGTAGTAAAGCCAACGTATGACAGGGCTTTACCATTAATGTCTGCCTAACTTGAAAATGGTGACTTTATGAGGAGCTTTACACACTATGGACGGAGAGGCGGCCATAGTCAAAATTTTCGCTGCGGTACGTTCCTTTCATCTATACATAAATACATATATATTTTTTTTTGAGTATAATAATTTTGTAATTTTATTTGAATAATTATTTAATTAGATTATCAATAATATAAATATTTGCACACCTTATTAGGTAATGATAAAGTGTACTTTATATTTATTTGTAACATCCGTTTATACCTGTATTATGCAAATAAAGAATTTGATTTGATTTGATTTGATATACATACACCTATACAAATAAATAAAACTGAAGTGTCTGTTTGTAATGTCAAAATAACAACTTTTTACGAAATACATAAGAAAGTATATACGGTACTTATAACAAAAAAACAATTTTAATTTTTTTTGTCTTTCTGTCTGTCTGTTGGTTCCGGCTAATCTCCGAAACGGCTGGACCAATTTTAACAGGACTTTCACTGGTAGATAGCTGATGTTACGGGGAGTATCTTACGTTACTTTTATTTTAGAAAAATAATTAGGGTTCCGCGCAAAAAATTAAAACCCATGAAATTGTAACAAAAAGTGGGATTTGAAATTTTCTTTTTGCAATTGGTACCCCAATTCTCAAGGATAGTTATAGGCTATTTAAGATCACGCTACAACCTAAACTACAAGAAAAAGTCAGAAAGAATACTAAGCGAAAACGAAGTAATAGTGCGGGCGGGCGATGCAACGCAGCGGGTCGGGGGACGAGGGCAGATTATTAAAATGGGGCTGTTATTTTAGTATATTGTGTATCTTACGACTTCCACGCGAACGAAATCGCGGGGCACAGCTAGTATTTCAATAAAGGGATAGCAGTTAATTTTTCCTTTGGTATTGTTTGTCGAGTCATTTAGCTCCTTAACTTCTGAGTTGAGCTACTACACGATTACTTACAAATGCTTGCACTGACTGGACAGGTCAACTCAAAATTCAAATGGGTCTACCCTTTAAAGCAGAAATTTTTATGTCATAATATTATTTTGCATAACAGCGGATAGCATAAACTTCATTTCGCAGAATATCGTTTGGCAAACACTCATTAATCATTCAAAAGTCATAATTTTGTAAGTCAGAGTCATCTTTAGGCATACATTTTATATCCATAATAATTAAAAAGTAGACCCATCGTGTCGCAGAAAGTTCACAGTCAGAATCGTCTTTTGGCATATATTTTATATCGATAGTCATTAAAAGGCAGAACTATTATAGCTTAGAAAGTTTACAGTAAGAATAATCTTTTGGCATACATTTCATATCCATAATAATTAAAAGACTCATCTATCGCATACCCTAAAGTCAAGGTCAACAAACCAAAATATTATTATGCTCAAATCATAAAATATTATCTTGTGACAAGCTTTGGGGTCAAGAGCATTTTCAAGGTCAATGACAGACGAAGTAAGGCGTGATCGACGGAGCCTCGCTTCGCGGGTTCCTATTTCTGGATGGTTTCAAAAAAAATAACCACGATCCTAACCTAACCTTCTAACCTAACCTGTCCGAGTCGGGGTGCCCCAGTCCCGAGCTCGCTTCGCTCGCTCTTGCATCCTAAGTTCTGCCATCTTCATAGTATGCCAAGTGAAATTGTAACAAATAATCGTCGCTCTAAATAAACGTTATGCTAAATGAAATTATGCGGAATTTTAACTTTGCCAAAGGTAATTATGCCCAATAAAATTCTGCCATCTTAAGTATGCCATTGTAAATTCGGACATATAAACAATGGCGGTGGGGAGAAAGGAGAAGGAACACGTGAGTTATTCAACCAATCAGAGCGTACATGGCGTTTGGTTATTGCGTACTTATTAATTTAGTCGTGACTTCGGTAAGTTTATCAATTCGCGAAAATGTGGTCGTAAAATAATACAATTTATCTCTCGTTTAGAATCCTACGAAAGTATTGGCGGTTCTTGTTATTTTCCGGTGACATATATATCTTTTCTAGACCGACTGTATAACATGCTCGTATAAAGGTAACATAGCCTTATATGTATGGTCTGAATGATTTAGTAGCACAATAGGTATATGTACATATTGCCGGTACGTTAGGTCACGCCGTGTATTCGTGGTACGCTCTAGGTTCTGTGTTTATGTTTAAATATTTGAGAGACTGGCTCCTTGATATGGTGTTCGCAAGCGCTACTGCTGAGTATAAGGTCCTGGGTTCGATTCCCAGGTCGGGCAAAGTGTTATTGGGTTTTTCTATCTGGAATTTCTCAGTAGCAGCCCAGAGTCTGGATTTGTGCCCGGTAGATGGCAATAGGCTTGCCTCCTATTACATAGGACTTAAACATAACTGGCGCAATGTGGGTGTACAAAAAGGTACACCTTTGCCTAACCTTTCGGGGATTACAGGCGTGAAGTTATGTTATGTTTTTTTTTAAAGAGATTGTTCTGAATAACTTCAACTGCGCAGGGGCCGTTGTATGGAGTTAATGCCATCATGATTCCAGTCCGAAAAAGGGATGGTGTTATCAATCATGTATACCTAGCTAGGTCTCTACAAAAAAAATCCTACTTTATATCTGTAATATTTATGGTGTGCATAATAAAGAGTATTCTATCTATCTATCTCTCTCGCGCACTGGAATCGTGATGCATTAGAACGTCATAATAAGGCACCTGAAGTATGCAGAGCTTGAAATATGCTGGAAAATTGTACCTAGTAGGTAAGCAGTGGTGGTAGCTAGTAAGCTCCAAAGGAGAGCATTGATAAATGATGATGAATGATATTTATTTCGAGCAGTGGTGGCCTAGTGGTCACGGCCCTGATTTACGAGTTGTAGCTCGTGGGTTCGAACCCAGGCAGCTTTGTGTAAATAATTTCATCACCACTGCTGTCAAAACGGTGAAGGAAAACATCGTGAGGAAGCCGGCTTGTCCTAGAACGAAAAATTTGAAGACATATGATATCTACCAACCCGCACTGTGCCCGCGTGGTGGATTACAGCCCGCTCCCTCTCACAGAGCGGAGGCCTGTGTCCCAGCAGTGGGAATATTATAGGCAGATTATGGTTTTATGCTATATTTATTTCTGTAAATTGGTTCAAGAATAACTTATGATCTAAAACTGGACGAGTTCAACGTTTCGTATCTGACTACTCTGAGAAGAAAGGCCGTTACAGACTCAGAGGTCACAGTCTCTTTTAAAGTCCAGACATAATCTTTGTCAGACCAAATGAGGACCATGCAGATGATCTTTTGAGGAAAGAACCATACAGATTTGAGTCGACCTGTCTGGCAGTGGGTGATTCCGGGCTGAAATTATGATGAGGCGAGTCAACGATTCTAACTCTCCGTCTTTTCCTCAAATTGTTGGGCAACTGACGTTTCTAATTGACAGCTAAATGTCATACAATGCTTCCTTTTGAGTATGAATGTGGATGGCTATAAGAGTAGAGGAAGACCAAAGAAGCGATGATGGACTGTGTGAAATATGATATGGATAGAAAGGGGGTGACTACCGAGATGACGACTAATAGAGAAGAGTGGAAGAAAAAGACGTGTTGCGCCGACACCAAATAAGTAAATTGGGATAAATGCAAGATAATTTTATCAAATTTTATTCTATTCGGGAAACTCACAGCTAGCTTATACAGTGTTCTTAAACAATATAAAATTGAAGGCCATTTACAAGTTTCCACTGATAAATGATTATGATAATGTCATACAATGCTTATAATAGCGCTAGAATTAGAGCAGCGATCGGCGTCTTAATGGAATTAGTGCGCCGGAGTCATAGAGTACTTCGTTACTACATATGCGATGGAGTCAAAGGGCACCCATCGTCCTTGCGGCCCATCGCAGTGACAGACGACCCACGCTTCTGTGTTGTTTATTCGTTCACGGCTTAGAACAATGAATTTGGCGCTTCTCGTCCTAACAAAGACACCGGCCCTACCGTCGACAAGGAAGCGACATAGCTATCAACGATTTTGTCGCTCAAGAAACGTACAAAAGATTGTCCTGTAGGTCTCGTGTCAGTAAAAGAGATATATATAGTAATAGTTGATCGCTGACGGTTTACACCATGCGAGTACTCATTTGTTGCAGTGACAAGAGCTATCTACGAGATCGATACTCGCTTGGCGGGCAGAACACTCGCTGAGAGACTCACGCTCGGTACATACGTATACCAGCGAGTACTCGTTCGTCGCCGTCGCAAACCCACTGCTCGTTAACTCATTTTTAATGATCGATAATGTTTTTTGTTGCTGTGACTATTTAGATAAAGCCATTGTTAATTATCTCCCTTCTGATCACACTGGTCAAACAGTTACTTTTGAGTCCAACGCACCATTACAAAAAGTGCAGATACAAACTAGACCAATAACATCGGGTAATTTGAATAAATTTAATAGCACTTTAATTAGCAAGTTAAGTGCTCAGGGCCTAAATATGAACAATGGCAATATTTTGTATAAAGAATTCTTTTCATTAGTGCAAACTGAGTTTAATAATTCATTTAAAAAGAAAACTAAAACTATTTGCCCTAAGTTTTTATTCAGTGACTGGGCAACTAAAGGCATCAGGAAAAGTAGGGAAAGATTATTTGAACTGTATGGCCTTAAGCCGTACATAAACTCGGAAACTTTTAATAAGTATGTTGCTACTTATTCTAAAACTTTTAAAAAAATTTGCAAAGCGGCTAAAGCTTCATACATTAGCACCAAGGTTAAGTCAGCTGACAATAAAATAAAGACAGTTTGGAAAATTATTAACAATGAAACGAACAGGAACAAGAGACATAATACTGATTACGCACTGGAAACTTCCGGCGGTCTCATTAGCGGTAACATCGATGTTGCCCAGGAATTTGCAACTTTCTTTACAAATATTCCAATTAAAACTACAGAAACTTTAAAATCCTCGCCGTCACTTACTATTGATTTATTAAGAGCGAATGTTTCAGCCTGCCCTGAGGAATTCAAATTTAAACATATAAACCCTGTGGTCGTTGTAAAGGCTTTTAAGCAACTTAAGATCAAAATTACCGAAGATCTGTGGGGCATGTCTACAAAAGTATGTCAATCCATTATTGAGACAATTGCACCCTATTTAGCTTTAATATTTAATTTGTGTGTTGATCAAGGGGTATTTCCAGATTTAATGAAGTACAGTAAAGTTATTCCACTTTTCAAATCCGGGGACAGCAAAGACACTAATAATTATAGACCCGTATCGGTTTTGCCGGTTTTCAGCAAGGTGTTTGAAAAAGTAATGTTAAATCAAATGCTCAATCATTTTAATCGTAATAACATCCTACACGATCAACAGTATGGTTTCACCAAAGGACGTTGTACAGCTGACGCCGGTGTCACCTTATTAAAACACATCTTTAACGCTTGGGAAGAGGCACATGATGCAATAGGCATCATTTGCGACCTATCCAAGGCATTTGATTGCGTGAATCATGAAACACTGCTCTTGAAACTTGAGCATTACGGACTGGGTAAACTTGCACTTAGCTTAGTAAAATCATATTTGAATAATAGACTGCAGCAAGTTCAAATAAACGGTGTGAATTCATTGGGATTAAAAGTAAAAATGGGTGTACCGCAGGGCTCTATATTAGGTCCGTTCCTCTTTTTAGTATATATAAATGATTTACCTCATTTACTGAAAAACCGACCACAAATGGTGTTATTTGCTGATGACACATCACTAATTTTTAAAGTTAACAGACATGCACAAGAGCTCGACGACGTAAATAACGCTATGCTTAAGGTCCATAATTGGTTCACTGTAAATAATTTAGTATTACATGAGAAGAAAACTAAATGCATAAGATTCACGTTACCAAATGTTAGAAGTAGTGAATGTCACGTAGTATTGAATAAGGAAATACTACAATTCGTCGAACAGACTGTTTTCCTGGGAATTACGCTGGACTCAAAGCTGCAGTGGAGTCCTCATTTAACATCACTAGCAGGGCGGCTAAGCTCGGCTGCTTACGCTGTTTGGAAAATCCGCCAATTAACAGACGTCGATACCGCGAGGCTGGTCTATTTTAGTTACTTTCATAGCGTCATGTCTTACGGTATTTTGTTATGGGGACGGGCTGCAGATATTGATTCTATCTTTATTCTGCAAAAGAGGGCTGGTCAGAGCCATCTATAACCTCCGCAGTCGCGAATCTCTAAGGGAACTGTTTAAAAAAATTAACATCATGACGGTACCTTGTCAATATATATATGAAAATATTATGTATGTTAGAAAAAATCTACATCTTTTTAGTAAGATAAGTGATCGGCATAATTTTAACACTAGAAATAGGAACAAATTAGATCAACCACGTTTCAGATTATCTAAGGTACACACTTCTTTTATGGGGTACTGTGTAAAATGTTATAATAAATTACCTCTCGATATTCTTCAACTAAATGAGAAGCAATTTAAAATATGCATTAAACGCACACTATGTAGACAAGCATATTATAGGTTGAATGATTATATCATAGATAAAAATGCTTGGCTAAATGCTGGTCCTGCTCCACAGCCACTTGGGCTTTGTTAATTTTTTTTTTTTTTTAATCTTTTTTTCTGACATTATGTTATTACTATAGACTTATTGACTATATATAGACTATAGATTTAGTGTTTACTAATCTTTTAATACAATCATTGCAAACTATAGTTTTGTATAAATTAGAAGCATCTTTTCAATTTTGTAAATGTGAGTACCATGGAGCGGTTTTATGTTATGATGTAGGTATGTTGACTTGAAAGAGTATGGCAGTTGAGAGTATGTCATGCTCACTTAAATGTCTCGCTGATGGTGGCGCGTGTGTTGGATCATTCGGTTCCCTACAAAATGGTTGAGCTGGATGGTGCTGATCCACGCGTCATGTACGGTATGAACGGGCGCCGTCAGTGGAGACTGGTCATCTCTTAGCTGCCAGGGCTTATTTTTAATCTTATATTTTAAATTGTTTTAATTATCTATTTTTTACATTGTTCTCACATATAGAAGCAACAAGAACAATAACAATGTACCTACCCAGGATTTTGTAACAATTTTGATTTAAAAGAGTGTCCATGGAGTTTCTTGCCCATTCTTCTCCATAGAGATCTACGTTTTGGAATGGGCGACTAGCTTCAATTTTCTGACTAACTGACCGACTCTTTGACAATTCAAAAGTGCCTGTAATTGGTTTAATTGAAATAAATGCTTTGAGTTTGAGTTTAGTTGTTAGTTTTACTCGCTTCTCGTTAATCGCCGGCGGGCGGTGGGACAGGTCCCTAAGGCTTATACATAATATATTTAAGTACAGTATTTTTTCTCACGAAGCGACGCGCGCTATACTTGTAGTTACCAAGTGTATAGTACGCGTCAAACTTTATGGCGGCTGTGAAGTGCGCTACTCGCTGCGCAGTACCGCACCCCTCACCCCGGTGACACGTGAATTTGTTACTGCGCAGCGACTCGCCTGATGTTCCGAGCCGTCATGAAGTTTGAATCGAGCTGTAAAAACGCGCGTTGAATGTGTGTGTAAGCGCAGGGCCTCTCAGCGCAGGTGTGTGCGTGTTATGTGCTGATGCTAGTTGTCTTCACGCACACATCCACAGCGTGTTTGAACACTTGGTAAACACAAGTAAAGCGCGCGTCGCTTCGTGTATATCCGAAATGCCGCGTGGATGGCTAACATTAAAAACAACATCTTTATCTTTAAACAGTTTAAAACAAAGTCACTTATAGTGTCTGTTTGTGTGACCACTTAGATCTTCTAAACTACACCATGGATAGACTAGGCAGATGATGAATACTGCGACTACTTTATTCCTTACCTAGCTCCTGTCCTGTCTCTAGTATGTTTCTAAAACAAACACATTACGCCTTATTAAACTAGTGACAGACTATTAGGTTATGAAACTAAACAGAACGCCCACAGGCAGGGGAGCCTCATAAATATGTAAGAGTTTCCTCAAGAGAAGAACAACATTAAAATGATAATAATCGGGGCAGAAGGTCCATTAAAATCAATAAACTAAGTTCTATTTTATATTTTGTCTTTGGAGTTTACTCCTTAAGAATTTATTTTCTTAAAAGGGGGTATGGAAATTTTATGAGGAGTGAAACTAATCGTTACGTTTTTCTGCGCAACGTACCTTGCGCGTCTTTCACGGAGTAAACTCCAGTCGTGCGTCGGAGCCTTTTTTCCTATATTATTCAAGTTAATTATCTTTTTGTATGCACGTGTTACGGTCATAAGTAAACCTATTTTTTTTCTTTCTTTTGTTTCTTTTCTTTAACTTTTTTTCCTTTCTTGTTGAAAGAGTTAACGTAAAAATCTAATCCAAAACGTAGATGGGCCAAAACGGATAACGGACCGGACGGATAACGATGGTGGATATGAGGAAAAACGGACAAGAAACACTATGAATACTCCGTTAAATCAAGATACTAAGGTACCTATTAAAATCTTGGTACATTATTCCTGTTACTTTTTTAAGTGAGAACAATAAAAAATATATAAAACCATTAAAAAATATAAAGATAAGCCTAGCAAGTGACGTCACTTTTGAACTGACGTTTTAACACAGCTCTTCCTACAAGAACTAAATTAAGCGATTTTAAATCAGCCATTCACAAAAGGGAAATATGTACCTAACTGATCCCCTAAAAACTTATTAAATTAATGAACCTCTAAAAACTTTTTGTGCTTCTAATGATGCACACTTTTTTAAATACTTAATTGAGGTTGGAAATGTGGCCAAGCACGCGCGAGCCGAGCGAGCTAAACGAGCGGCCCCGCAGCAGTGGCCGGCGATATTTTTAAATGTTTTAATATTAAAAAATGTAATTACATAAGAAACAACAATCGAGCGCTACATCGAAGTTGGTCGCAGTTAATTGGCTATTTAATATTTTTAAGACCCCAAAATAGGAATTATGTGATGTTTACAAAAAGAGTTGAAAGCATTATATTAGAGTGTTCAATAATATTTTTAGGAGAGCAAAATTTTTATTATCATATTAGAGGTTCAATTAAATACACGCTTATAGCAAAATAAGCCTTTTTAACCGACTTCAAAAAAAGCAGGAGGTTCTCAATTCGGTCGTATGTTTTTTTTTAATGTTTGTTACCTCAGTACTCCGTCATTTATAAACCGATGTAGAAACTTCTTTTTTATTTGAAAGGACATACTTCCAGATTGGTCCCCTTTTTTTCAAAGTCCAGTTCTGATGATGGTGTGGTGTGATATCGACATCGCCACAATGGAACGCGTCACACTGACGTCACGCAAAATCCTGCATCGCGCAATCAGAGTTTACCGCGCGACTAGCATATATACAACATCCCGACACCAACCGTTGGGCAGTAGCCCACCAGACACAACACCCGTCTGGTCGGAGGATCCTCCATTTTCATAGAGGATGAGTGAACTTTACACCCTGTTTCTCATACCTCTATAACGGGATCCATGAGGAATTGAAGGAACTCCTCAAATGATTTTGATATTTTCAACAACAAGTCAAGCATTTGCATTCAGAAAGTATCATTTGGTGAAGTGGAACTGATGGAGAAAACCACAGATGGCCACGGGAACTCCTCAATGATAAGTATTTCACGGGTGGCGATAAGATATCTCGATTAAGATAGTTAAGCAACTAGGACGAAGCAAATTTAAATAAATGGTTCCGATGAAAATGGTACCATCGAACTGATCTTGATGATGAAGCCGGAAGGTAGGCAACGGAACTTCGTAATAAAACAATGTACCGTAGCCGTGTTTGGGCTTAATGGAACTGTCATGAGATGCACTCTGGCTATAAATTATTTTTAACCGACTTCGAAAAAAGAGGCGGTTCTCACTCAGTTCGTCGGAATCTTTTTTTTTAAGTGTGTTTCCCGAATCCTCGAAGATGGCTGGACCGATTTAAAAATTGTTAAAAAAACAATTTTTTTTTCTCCAGGTGGCCCCATAGTCATCAGGTCAGGATCTGATGATGGGATCCTGGAGAAATCGAGGGAAATCTGCAAATATACACCTATAGCGATTTGGGTATTTTTTATAGTAGGTAACTTGTACATTCGCCATCGGAAAGCACCATTTGGTGAAGTGGAACTGATGACGAAGACCACAGATGGTAAGATGGCCACCGGAACAACTCAATAATAAGTATTTCCCGGGTTGCGATTCGATTACTTTAAAATTATTGCTAAGCAATATATGTAAGCTCGTCACAATTTATATGGTGAAGTCGAGCTGATGATGAAGTACCAGGAGAACTCCCTAACAATTAACGTCCATGCATCGGCAAAAGCAATGTTTTGTAAAAGGTGATGAGCAGTTATCATTAGGCTATTGTAACTTAGATAAATTAAAAACCGACCCACTAAAAAGTGAAAAATAAAAAACTTTTTATAAAAAAAAAAACAACCGACCTCCAAAAAAAAAAGCACTGCCTCATCATCATCTGCCTAGCCTTTTCCCAACTATGTTGGGGTCGGCTTCCAGTCTAACCGGATGCAGCTGAATACCAGTATTTTACATGGAGCGACTGCCTATCTGACCTCCACAACCCAGTTACTGGGTAATACGATACCCCTTGGGTAAGACTGGTTGTCAGACTTTCGGGCTTCTGACGACCCGTAACGACTGTCAAAGATACACGAATGACAGCCGGGACCAACGGCTTAACGTGCTTTCCGAGGCACGGAGGGGTCTTGATATGTAAAGATGGTCACCCATCCACGGACCAACCGCGGCAAGCGTAGCTTAACCTGACCGATCGACCCGTGCGGCTGTTATTTCCAAAAAAAAAAGCACTACAAAGTGAAAAATAACTTTAATTTCTGAAGTCGGTGTCTTAAAAAACTAAAATACAAAACCAAAGACACCGACTTCCTAAATTAAAGTTATTTTTCACTTCTAGGTTTTTTTTTTTTGGAAGTCGGTTGTTTTTTTTTTTTTTGTAAAAAAGTTTTTTGTATTTGACTGTGCAGTGGCCAACGTAGCAAAATGTACAGAATTGTGTTTACATATTGATGAGTTGCTGAAGCATGTCCATATTGGCTGATATTGTTCGAAAGTGACTATTGATAGCTTTTCAATTTTCAGCCATCAATGCTTGTTAAATTGTTTTTTTTTTTTTGTTGTTTTTCGTAGGCATCTTTTGATAGTTCTGAATGTAAAAAAGTGCTTGGGTTACCTACATCAGAGGGGCAATTTCCGTACTTAATTTGAATAACGGTCACATTCTCAATCTGTCAAAATTACATCAAATTTATCACATACATACTACATAAACTCACGCCTTCTTCCCATGGGGGTAGGCAGAAACTACAGAACGCCACCTGCTACGATCCTTACATACTCCTTTTGCCTCGTTTACATTCATACATCTGGTCATATACACACGCCGGTTGCGAGTACTACGTATCTGACCTTATAGGCTAAATTGAAGCATTTACCTACTGGAAAGCTGCTATTATTCTATTAATGATATTTAAATTGTAAACATACATGTTATATTGGAAATTTGTCATGATTGTTATTTTTGTTAGGTACATTTAGTCTAAAAATCTGCTATTGTTCTTTTACATACATATGACATATGTATAAGTAAGTAATTGACATTGGAAATCTGACATTTAATTATTTGTAGCATTATTATTCTAATTATTTAAATGACATTTATTTATTATTATTTCGTTTATTAATTTTTGTTTCTTATATAATTACATTTTTAAATATTTCTTAAAATACAAAATATAAAAAAAAAAACATTTAAAAATATAAAAAATAGAATTCCACCGGTATCGGGAGCAGGGTCCAAGCTACCGGTGGTTAGGGCTGCAGAGACAGGAACCTCCTCACAATACGAGCCGTATCAAGGAGTACTGCCTTCTGAATCAGGCTCTTGATCCAACCGCCTAACGACAGCCTCGAGAGATGTTGGTCGAGGCTTTCGGCCATCAGGCCATTGGCCGTTACGACAATCGGCACAATGACAGCCGAGGTCACATTCCACATGTCAACAACCTCGTGTGCTAAGTCGAGATATTTTATTTGTTTCTCTTTCTCAGCTTTCACGAGGTTCTCGTCATGTGGAATGGTAACATCGATTATTATTATTATTATTACTCTTCCTCATAGTAATTAAGAGGCATGTATTTTATTGTTGTTTTTTTTTTTGTATTTTTAAGTTATAAAATCATTTTTAATATTCGACACAATGTAGAAATTGTTATGAATAAATAAATAAATATACAACGTGTTTCTGGATGTACGACATTAAATGAAAACGAGCACAGTACTAATCAGTGTGGGCCCAAAGTTAATCTGATTAACGATTAAAAATTAATGATTAAAAATCATAATCAAAAAATTTGATTATGATTAATTAATCGTAATCAAATTTTTTGATTATGATTTTTAATCATTAATTTTAATCGTTAATTTGATTATTTGATTAACTATTAACTACTCATTTATTTATTTAATTGTTCTCCCGATTTTTCTACCGATTTTAAGGCGAGGTAGACCCTGCGAAGTAGGTATTTAACGCTACCAACCTACCCACGGAGCGAGCCGTGCGCTTACCTCGCCAGCGTGAACTTGCATGAACCCAAAATGTGTCACAGTATAGGTAAGCGTGTCGTGTAGGCAGTAGGTCAACTCATTGGAACGAAGTTCTTTGACGCGGCTTGGCAGAAATCGTCACTAATGAAAATGCGCGTTCCTACTTTCTTCTTTGAAATTCACACTTTCACTCTCTCTCTCTCTCTCTCTCTATCAAGAGAGAAAAATTTCAAATTATCTTTCATGGGTGTCGTTTTCAAGGTTTTCGAGGGTGCTGAAACCGATAGTTAAGTCGAAATGAAAATCCAAGATGGCGGCCGTGAAAATTTTCAAATTTTCCTTCATGGGTGTCCTTTTCAAGGTTTTCGAGGGTGCTAAAGCCGATAGTAAAGTCAAAATGAAAATCCAAGATGGCGGCCGTGAAAATTTTCAAGTTTTTCATCATGGGTGTCGTTTTCAAGGTTTTCGAGGGTGCTGAAACCGATAGTAAAGTCAAAATGAAAATTCAAGATGGCGGCTGTGAAAATTTTCAAGTTTTTCATCATGGGTGTCGTTTTCATGGTTTTCGCGGGTGCTAAAGCCGATAGTAAAGTCAAAATGAAAATCCAAGATGGCGGCCGTGAAAATTTTCAAATTTTCCTTCATGGGTGTCGTTTTCAAGGTTTTCGAGGGTGCTAAAGCCGATAGTAAAGTCAAAATGAAAATACAAGATGGCGGCCGTGAAAATTTTCAAATTTTCCTTCATGGGTGTCCTTTTCAAGGTTTTCGAGGGTGCTAAAACCGATAGTAAAGTCAAAATGAAAATTCAAGATGGCGGCTGTGAAAATTTTCAAGTTTTTCATCATGGGTGTCGTTTTCAAGGTTTTCGAGGGTGCTGAAACCGAGAGTAAAGTCATAATGAAAATCCAAGATGGCGGCTGTGAAAATTTTCAAGTTTTTCATCATGGGTGTCGTTTTCATGTTTTTCGCGGGTGCTAAAGCCGATAGGAAAGTCAAAATGAAAATACAAGATGGCGGCTTTGAAATTTTGCAAGTTTTTCATCATGGGTGTCGTTTTCATGGTTTTCGCGGGTGCTAAAGCCGATAGTAAAGTCAAAATGAAAATCCAAGATGGCGGCCGTGAAAATTTTCAAATTTTCCTTCATGGGTGTCGTTTTCAAGGTTTTCGAGGGTGCTAAAGCCGATAGTAGTCAAAATGAAAATCCAAGATGGCGGCCGTGAAAATTTTCAAATTTTCTTTCATGGGTGTCCTTTTCAAGGTTTTCGAGGGTGCTGAAACCGATAGTAAAGTCAAAATGAAAATCCAAGATGGCGGCTGTGAACATTTTCAAATTTTTCATCATGGGTGTCGTTTTCGTGGTTTTCGAGTGTGCTTAAGCCGATAGTAAAGTCAAAATGAAAATCCATGATGGCGGCTGTGAAAATTTTCAAATTTTTCATCATGGGTGTCGTTTTCATGGTTTTCACAGCCGCCATCTTCAATTTCCATTTTGACTATACTATCGGCTTTAGCACCCGCGAAAACTATGAAAACGACATCCATGATGAAAAACTTGAAAATTTTCACGGCCGCCATCTTGGATTTTCATTTTGACTTTACTATCGGTTTTAGCACCCGCGAAAACCATGAAAACGACACCCATGATGAAAAACTTGAAAATTTTCACAGCCGCCATCTTGGATTTTCATTTTGACTTTACTATCGGTTTCAGCACCCGCGAAAACCATGAAAACGACACCCATGAGGAAAAATTTGAAAATTTTCACAGCCGCCATCTTGGATTTTCATTTTGACTTTACTATCGGCTTTAGCACCCTCTAAAACCATGAAAACGACACCCATGATGAAAAACTTGAAAATTTTCACAGCCGCCATCTTGAATTTTCATTTTGACTTTACTATCGGCTTTAGCACCCTCGAAAACCACGAAAACGACACCCATGATGAAAAATTTGAAAATGTTCACAGCCGCCATCTTGGATTTTTTAATTTTGACTTGTCTATCGGTTTCAGCACCCTCGAAAACCTTGAAAACGACACCCATGAAGGAAAATTTGAAAATTTTCACGGCCGCCATCTTGGATTTTCATTTTGACTTTACTATCGGCTTTAGCACCCTCGAAAACCTTGAAAACGACACCTATGAAGGAAAATTTGAAAATTTTCACGGCCGCCATCTTGGATTTTCATTTTGACTTTACTATCGGCTTTAGCACCCTCGAAAACCTTGAAAACGACACCCATGAAAGAAAATTTGAAAATTTTCTCGGCCGCCATCTTGGATTTTCATTTTGACTTTACTATCGGTTTCAGCACCCTCGAAAACCTTGAAAACGACACCCATGAAGGAAAATTTGAAAATTTTCACGGCCGCCATCTTGGATTTTCATTTTGACTTTACTATCGGCTTTAGCACCCTCGAAAACCTTGAAAACGACACCTATGAAGGAAAATTTGAAAATTTTCACGGCCGCCATCTTGGATTTTCATTTTGACTTTACTATCGGTTTCAGCACCCTCGAAAACCTTGAAAACGACACCCATGAAGGAAAATTTGAAAATTTTCACGGCCGCCATCTTGGATTTTCATTTTGACTTTACTATCGGCTTTAGCACCCTCGAAAACCTTGAAAACGACACCTATGAAGGAAAATTTGAAAATTTTCACGGCCGCCATCTTGGATTTTCATTTTGACTTTACTATCGGTTTCAGCACCCTCGAAAACCTTGAAAACGACACCCATGAAGGAAAATTTGAAAATTTTCACGGCCGCCATCTTGGATTTTCATTTTGACTTTACTATCGGCTTTAGCACCCTCGAAAACCTTGAAAACGACACCTATGAAGGAAAATTTGAAAATTTTCGCGGCCGCCATCTTGGATTTCCATTTTGACTTTACTATCGGTTTTAGCACCCTCGAAAATCTTGAAAACGACACCCATGAAGGAAAATTTGGAAATTTTCACGGCCGCCATCTTGGATTTTCTTTTTGACCAAATTTACACTTTGAAAGTCGAGTCGTGACGATTTCTACCAGTTAACTCCTACCGCAAGCCGCGTTACAGAACTTCGTTCCTAAATAAGGGTTCCGTTATTCATTCGAACATACGAAACCCAAAAAAACATACTGACTTATTTACACTATGTCCTACGAATGAATTGTAAGAAATTACGAAAAAAAAAAATTACAGAAGATCACGACTACTCCAAATCTAAAATTCTGTGAACCACTTGCTGAAAAATATCTACAAAGCGTAGAGAAAAGATTTGAAGTTTTACACTCTTTCGAGTGAAACTAGTAAATATGCAGCCGTTGCAGCTCTGTTACCCCAGATTTAAAAAAAAGTGGCTAGTATGTCTAACTGCAGCTGATCAAAAGAAGTGTATATACATTTTTGAAATCAGTCATAAGGTAGTTAATCAATTAATGATTAATGATTAATGATTAACGTCAATAATCATGATTAAGATTATTTTTTTAATCATGATTATTCTAATCATGATTAATTTAATCTGATTAAAATTAATCAAATTAATTAATTGATTAAAAAATTAATTGATTAATGCCAACACTGGTACTAATCCATTGAAACATTTTAAAACACGAAGATTAGTAGTTAATGGAAAATTAAAAAATTGCAGTTTTCAAACAAAATAAATAGTAGAATCAACTGCATAAAAAGTAAACACGCTTTATCTTCGCAAAGTCACTGACCAACGGTGCGGTGCGGGGTGCGGGGCGCGGCGGCGGCAATGTTTACCTATTATTACGGACTCAGATCTACATCATGTTGAAAAATGAGAAAATGAAAAATGATTTCCTGTGGCTAAAGTATTCATTGGATTTGATTGATTTTTTGTATACAGGCAAAGAACATAATTCTCTTTACGTGGTTTAAAGGAATGTCAATCCTCCTGTTACACGTGGTATTTATCAATGTCAAATTTTTGACACTGAGTGTTGATGAGATGAGATTTTAAGTTTGCGACTAGACACACGGGTTTTTAAATACGGGAATTGGCCGTCAGTTCGAGTAAAAGTAACAAATTCGGTATGTTAGAAAAGTGAAGTTAGCAGCAGCCTTAATGTGGATATTGACACATTCATTCGGTTGTCATCTGTCAGGCAGGAACACGTCAAAATTTTCCGTTTTTTCAATTTTAATGTATTTACTACAACATTCATTGAGTTTAAAAACATGGCAAAGAATGTGCGCAATGTGGATGGTTATGGAACTATGGAAAAGCGTCTTGACGCTGCCGCTGTGTGAACATGCGTGATCCATCGCCGCCCGTTCGATGTCCACCGCGCACAGGATGGATGGAAAGCAGCACATGAAGTATTTTTGCTCCGTTGGTGTAATTGCTGTATGGCGTTCCAGTGGGAGAATAAATAAATAAATAAATAAATATTCCTATAGAGATAACAAGAAACTAAGTACTTCTCAACTATATATGATAACTAACCTTCGTAGATTTGTCAAAGCACGATAGAGTATGCCCGACGTATTGTCTAAAACGACAGTGTTCATAAGTACGGGATTCGCTTGCTCATTCTTTCCTATTCTAAGATCGATCATATTTAATACCAATTATTTACTTTGTATTAAGCTGGATTCATATTACTGTGTCGTGTCGTGTCGTGACGCCTTCTGACGCAGTGTTAGCCAATCAAAACTCGTTGTATACATTTTGCTTGCAATATTGTCAACTTTGTTTTAGGATATAATTTAGTTTTGATTTTACTTGTCATTAAATTTTAACAAAAATTCTGTTAAATTATAAAAATTTTGTATTTGATATTTGTACGCCGATAACGGCAAAATATAGAGATCTGTGTACCTATTTTATTTATAACACCTATGTTTAATAAATAAAAACTTTGACTTTTGACTTTGTAATTTGACGTAGTCCTGAAAAGATTCGTTTGATTGGTGTATCCCGCGTCACGACACAACACGACACAGTAAGGTGTCGGTGGCTTTATGTATAGCAATCCATGACCTTACCTTAACTGACTTTCAGTTGTACATACATGTATTGCAATTTATGTAAACACCTAGCTAGTACGTACGGTCAGCAAAAAAAAGTCGATTAACATTTTAATTTTATAAATCTTAATTTTTTGCTCAGAAGTAAAGCTTAAAGAATATTAACTCTCAGACATTTTATGAAATGATAAACTCTCGCAGATTATTAAATAATTTTTTGACAATATCGATGATGTCTAAAAGTAGCAGTGTTAATCGACTTTTGTTGCTGACTGTACTCATGAATAAAGCATTTGGTTGGTCTATGCAGGCTGTATCAGAAAGGTGTGGTAAAATTTAAGGGTGTGGTACAGACCATCAAACTGAACAACTTTATCCATGGGGTCAACATCGTAATCGAGAAAAAAATATCAGTTGTCCCGTACAAAGCTTCAATACCAACTCGACTCAAATAGGGACGGCTGATATATTTTTCTCGATTACGATGTTGGCCTGTATATTTGAATGCCATATAAAGCGAATGGAATGGGGCTCGTTGCTAAATAATAACCGCCGCACGGGTCGATTGAAGGTTAAGCTACGCTTGCCGCGGTCGTTACGTGGATGGGTGATCATCCATTACACATCGAGCTCCTCCGTGCCTGGACATTTTTGACAGTCGTTACGGGTAGTCTGAAACCTGAGTCTGACAACCAGTCTTACCAAGGGGTATCGTGTTACCCAGTAACTAGGGTGTGAGGTCCGATAGGAAGTTGCTCCATGTAAATTCAAATTCGAATATTTTTATTTGTAGAACATAGGTGAACAAAAGTACAGATGTCAATATTAATAAAAATGAGCGCTGTCTTGCCGTCAACGGCGTACAAATATTGTGATTATAATTCCAGAATAATTGATAAAAATAATAAAATAAAAATAAATGATACTCAATTAAAACAAAATTTAAAAAAATATTTTAAAAAAAATAAAATACTGATATTCAGCTGCATCCGGTTAGACTGGAAGCCGACTCCAACAAAGTTGGGAAAAGGCTACGCTAAGATGATGATAAAGCGAATGGAAAGAAAATGATCACATAATGTGATTGTAAACTCCGCGTTATACTGAATTGCCTTGACATTGTATCATGCACCTACAACGCAATAAAACGCTCAAGTTGTATGACGCAAATTCATCGAAACCCATTATAGATAGAAAGCCTTTCATTGCACCAATTCCTTAAAAACTTGTTTCAATTTAAACCTTAAGAGAAAGTCCTAAAGTTCAAACTCCTTTGCTTCAAGTTTTTCAGTTTTGCTACGACCGCTGGATGTGACCTCACCCTACGAAAATAGCCGAAGCTTCACGACGTCGAGCGAACAAGAACAAGATGGCGGAGATTTTCCCGCGCATGCTCACCCCTCGTTTGAAGTGACGTCAGATAGAAATAGGGATGGGGTAGGTACAACATCCCTTGTGTGTTATCGATGTTTTTTAATAAAGCGTGAAATGCATATTTTAATTAACTGCAGCAAAGTACAAAGAGGCAACTGCACTTTTTACGAAACTCACGTTTGTTACATAATTTGGCTCAGAATTCTTTGTTTTATCATAAGATTTTTTTCTGTTTAATTCTCAATTTTTATTTAAGTTACGTTTATGAAGACAACTACCTACCCATATTTTCCACAAGGTGATGAAGTAGACACAGACATATATGTACCATTAGTCCGTGCATACGTCATATTGTATAATTGCATAGCACATGTGTGAGTACTATGTACTTACTATAAAGCTACCATTTACTGGGTACGTCTTTCATTGATTTGAATGTGCCCTGGCGGCTGAGAGTATGTCATGCTCACTCCAATGTCTTGCTGGTGGCGGCGTATGTGTTGAATGGTTGAACTGAATGGTGCTGATCCATGCGTCATGTTCGTGAGCGGGCGCCGTCAGTAGGGACTCGTCTTCTCCATAGGAACCTACTACGTTTTGGAATGGGCAACTAGCTTCATCTTTCTGACTGACCCCTTGACAATTCAAAAGTGCCAGTAATTGGTGTATTTGAAATGAATGCTTTGAGTTTAAGTTTGTAGGACAATCGGCGCGTTCATCTGTTGATACAAAGATATCAGTCACATAGCTGATTTAATGTCGGTTTTTTTTTAACTTGCGTTATTTTAGTGCAACAACAATAAATAATAAGCCACGTCGGCGCTACAAATAAGGAAAATTATTAAAAACCTTTATTTATTATAAATTAAAAGAAAAACAAAATTCAAAATATTTTATTTCACATAAGCCTACATGGGCACTTATGAAACGTCAGAAGCTAGGTGCACGGTTCCAATTGGTCGTTTCCTATGGAGAAGAACCCGCAAGAAACTCCACGGTTACTCTTTTAAAAATAATTGGCTTTTACAATGAGGACAGTGTATAGCAATAAATAATATCAAACACAAAAGAATAGTAATAACTGTTTTAATATTTAAAACTATATAAGCTTAATGAATGAGGAAGTCCCGCGTAGAAGCGTATATCTATATTATGGCAGTTGACTCATTCAGGTAGTTTAGTTTTGTATTTTGGAAAAAATATATATTACAGTAATTGGCATTGGTAATGCCCTTTTAACTAAATTTTGTAAACCGAAGAATTTAGCTTTATTCCTCTATAATTACCACGGTTTTGCTTTCGCAACGCTCTCCTGTAAAATCATGATTTTGTAGATATAAATACCCGTATAAATTTTGTGGCCGCCGAATTTACTACGTAAAACAAGTAAATATTGCTAAAATAGGATTTCGAATAAATGTGTTCAAATCTTTTAGTTTCGGCTCTAAGTATATTAGCTTCTATGGAAGATGTCAATTTATAGTTTGTCAAAATATTCTTAGGAAAAATATTGACATTTCAAAATGTAAACATTGGCACGATTAGACATACGTACATAATTATACTTATTTATGTGGTTCCATAGTGGCTATGACTCAGTCCACAATCAACCATTTTACAGACAACAATCAGTGCACATTTTGCAGAGAGATGATTGAGGTATGATAACATCAGTCTAGCTAAGAGGGGAACTGCATGAAGATTTATTTGATAAAACGTGATGCAGGTGATTACTGGTAGGTATTGTTCAAACCTTGACATTCAGTGACTTGACTGCAGGTAACTTTTATGTGATAAAGTAGCATAATAGAACATAACAAATTATCTTCACTATACTAATAAGCAATCAATTCTGAAGTACTTACGCATCTTTGTGACACGACGTCGTCTTCGTAAACATTATAATTAAGATAGTGAAGAGTTATGAGCGTAAAAATAACCTCCGATGAGATGGAGTGAGCCAATAGGTAGTATGTCCTTCAAAGAGAGATAATGATGTATGGACCATTGTACCTGATTTTTTTTTTAATGGTTGGACCGTAGACCAAATATTTAACTTGCAAACCGATGTATACGGGATTGAGTCCCATATGGACGCTGTGAGTTGGTATCAGTACTTAGTTGGTGGTATTATATTTAATGATACCTTCTATAGTATTGCGAATTAAGTTTAAATTATGGTTACTATTTTTTATTAACAAACGCATAGGTACCTAGAGAAATGTATAACGTTGCTTGAAGAGATTTCGTAAAACATCGAATAGTGGACTGTCACGAAACATGAGAGACTAAGAATTGGTTTGTGACAGGATAAGTTAATTGATCTTATTTAGTGGGGTTGGTCAGGAAACATTATACTTGGTCTAAAGTAAATGGCCGTGAAATACCTATCCGTAAAATTAAATAACAAGTAGGTACCCTTGTTAATCTGAAAATTATCGGTAAGCAAGAAAAGAAACCGATTAATTTTATTGCATAACACAACATCACGCCTGTATTCACCGAAAGGTTAGGCAGAGGAGGTATACTAATGTGGGTGTACTATAGTACACCCACATTTCACCACTTATGTTTATGCAATTATTTAATTAGGTAATTATTACGCTGCTTTCCACAGACTGCAAGTTATTTTTATTTGGTAAGCATATTAAACTTGTATGTTTGTTTGATGGCGTGTGTTAACGTCTTTTTATGTAACCTGTCAAGCATTGAGTGATTATTGGAACATAATTAATTATTATTAATTGTATGAATTTGAAGGCGCGTCAAAAATGTCCGCATTTGTGTCGGGTAAATGGCAATAGGTTCGCCACCTACTACATGGGACTTAAACATAGCTGGCGAAATGTGGATGTTATCACAGGTCTCTGCCTAACCCTTCGGGATAACTGCGTGATGTTGTTATGTTAGATGACCAACAGTAAAAATGATTATCGTAGCATCTTTTCTACCCTGAAATAAGTCGCATAGTCCGAAAAATGGAAACATTCTAAAGAAGGAATTTAACTAGAATAAATCACTTTCTCTCCCGTTCTTTTTAAAATTTACTGGTAAATTAAAGATATCAAAAATAATCTATTGCTAGCCTACAGAGCCAGAAGAAAATGTCAAGGTATGTCAGTCAGTCCCACGGGACGAGTTGTTATTAGTAATTAAGATATAGCGTCAAAGGTCACGGTATCAAAGGAACACTCGTGTTATTAATACAAGCATGGTTCATGTGGTATATTGTATGCCAGTATACCTAATATCTATCCTAAACCAAAAGATGGTACATTGCCCGTATCATCCTACTATAACATTATAAATTTGAAAGTTTGGATGTTTATTACTCAATCACGCAAAAACGGCTAAAGGATTTAGATGAAATTTTGCATAAGTACATAAGATTTTATAACCTGGATTGACACAAAGGATACTTTTATTCCCGGTAGTACGTTCCCGTGAGATATTTTCCAACATCCATGCGGGCGAAGCCGCGTGCAAAAGCTAGTTCTTAATAACGAGCATTCTATCCATATGTAAACTATTTACGATTTTTAAAAACCAGTACCTAACTAATAAGAATTTTCAAATTAGGTTGTTAATATCATAAAAAATATATACGCGATGAATTGAGAACCTCCTCCTTCTTTTGATATCGGTTAAAAATACAATTACTATGTTTACATTTTCAAGCAAGTCACCTTTACAGATTATCCATTTCAACACTTGCGTAAAATCAGCACTGAATTTGACATGAATATTTTCTCTGTAAAGTATGTATATTACTATAATTATTGTGAATGTGAGGACTGGATAGGTATTTTCATTTTTTTTGTTTTTTTTTGCTCATAATGATGGTCTCGCAGTTTGAGTACTACATGCGGCTTACCCAAATATCCTATCTTTGGTATTGTTCGTCGAGTTGTTGAGCTCCTAAGTTCTGAGTTAAGAGCTACACGATTACTGACAAAAGCTTGCACGGAAGGTCCACTCAAATCTGTGTGGTTCTTTCCTCAAGAGACCATTTCAGACACTAATCTACATGGTCCTCACATGACCTGACCAAGATTATGTCTGGACTTTAAAAGAGACCCCTGACTCCTGAGTTTGTTTCGCCATTTCTTCTCAAGGGTAGTCAGATAGCAAATATCAACTCCATCTAGTTAAGTATTTTTTTAAAATGACGTGTAAAAGTGATTCTGATATCATATTTACAGAATAAACAATTTCGTTTCTTTTCATTTCACAAAAATTTTTAATAGTCTGAAAACTTTTGGTTACAATAATTAAAAATGAAAAAAAAACCGTAAGTATCGATATTCATCTAAACAAGCGTTTCCCACCTCAATGTTCATTGTCGATGCCGGCAGTCAGTAGAGCACGCCCAACGCATAAGTGCGCGCGCCGCGAACCGATTTAAAAAAGGTATTTTCGAGAAAATATCGGAAATTATACAATTATCTAATTTATTCGATTCAGTTTAAAAATAGACGCTGTTTAGTGATTCCAAGTTTAATTTTGTAAGTTTCTACTTTTTAATATTTTTTACATAATTTCAGATGTAAGTTTAATTTAATTATGATGTATGTTTACAATTTGAAATTACTTCCGTCTACATTTAAGATATAAAATAAAATGTTTGTCCCACGATACCGAATTCGCAGGTAAAAGTGCAATTTTCCAACCAAAGAGCCTGAAGCGCGGATTTTGATGCGGCGATTTGGTTTTATCTCCACAAAACGTAGACAAGGCACCAATTAAAATCCAGGTACTGACAATTACCGTGAAAATAACTTAAAATAAAAAACCGCAAGTGTTATGTAAACTTTCCAGTAGGTACACAGGGAACCTTACCCCAAAAACCAGACAAAAAAAAAACAGCCTGGATATTTTTATAAATTACACTTTTTAAAAGTAAAGGTAACATTCTATTCAGCCTGCAGAAAAGAGGTTATAAGTAAATAGGCCTGAACTCCACATGTTGAAAGGTGTATTTATTGATTGCGCGCGGGTGGAAGGAGGGGGAAGAGGTTCCTACTGGGGATGCGCATAGGAACCATGAGGAAGGTCAGGAGAGAAGGCAGCACGTGAATATTGCACGTGGTATAATAGTGTTTATGACATACAAATACCAATTTTTTCTTTTCCTCTTCGTAGCACTCTTGTCAGAGCGGTCGTGGTCTTCATGTAGTTTCTCGTCCAGGGGCTGATGTGATTCGCCTCACGATTTCTCGCCATCTACTCCGATTTTTGGTGTAATACTTACTAAAGGCCTATTCACATTGCGATATTGCTGTCGCGCTCGGTAGCGATATTGGTCCGCGCCTTCTGGTTAGTCATTTTGGACCAGTATCGCTACCGAGCGCGAAGGCGATGTCGCTTTTATCTGAATAGACCTTTATAGGTACATTATTTTTTTATGTGGCCTGTCCCTAGTAGGTACTGACTCCAACGACTTTACGATAACGGTTCTTTTACCTCGTATAAGTATATTTTTTTTATTGTGAAGCCATTTTTTATAAACAAATATGAGCAATTTTGTATGAGCAAATTAATAACGTATTTTTTTAAATTAAACCGAATGATCCGATTCTGCAGAGTTTTTCACATAAAGAAACACAACATCACGCCTTGTTTCCCCGAAGGGTTAGGCACAGGTGTAGGTACCTATAGTACACCCACATTCCGTCAGTTATGTTTAAATCCCATGTAATAGGGGGAGAGCCTTTGTCAGCAACCGGGCACAAATCCAGACTACGGGCTGGTATTGGGAAATTCCTGATGGAACAACCCAATAACACTTAGCCCGACCCGGGAATCGAACCCAGGACCTCATGCTCAGCAGTAGCGCTTGTGACCATTAGGCCAACGAGGTAGTTGATAAAAGATAGTGATGTTATAAAAGTTCAGTTTTACCTTTAAGTTCGGAACTCTAAAACATTATGCTGAAACGCTTGAAACTCATCAACTATTTAGGTGATGCCTACCCCCATGGGAAGAAGGCGTGAGTTTATGTATGTATTTATGTACCATCGCGGACATTTGCGGTGAACCACTTTTCGACCTTATTACTAAGGTAATAAGGTTGAAAATGTCCGCGATGGTATCTAAGCTTCCTGAAAACGTATTCGCAAGTCTGTTATTGGACATGATGACACATTAAGATATAATTTGTTCCTATTTCATGTTTTATATCGTTGTTTTCACCTTTACGATATCCCTTTCTATGAGTTTGGCCAAGGGTGTTTTGTATATCGATGTACTGAACCCTAAAAAATAAATGTTAATCGACTTTTGTCGCTTACTGTACCTAACTATGTACGAAAGTATTGTCTCTCCTAAGGGTTTTCATGCAACGTGTGCACAGAGAGAGAGCGGTAGTTCAGAATTTTTATTATCTGTGAAATGGTATCGTAACGGGGGGTTTGGAGCATTGGTATGGTTAAACGGAGCATATAGAATTGAAAAAAATATTTATTTTTAAAATTTTATATGGTCTGTTAGATTAAAAGAAACGCATAATCCCCTTATATGTTTAATGGTGAACGTGTGGACGAAATTTTATTGAAATTGTTTTAATTACAATCGATTGAAACAATTTTTTCTCATAAAAAATGCTAGTTTTGAGGAAACTGCGATTTTTTTGTATCGACCCAAATCGTGTCAATCGTGTTTTGGCCCTCGTAATTTACTAAAGAAAATCTTCAATGTTTATAATCATGAAAAAGAATAAGGCTTTGTAGTTTTTGAGGACAAACATTGATTTTACGTGCAGCCGAAATGCGTCAAAATATCTTCTTTAGGAGCCATTTCGCCTTAATGCAAGTATATAGGATTTAAATTCGTCTAACAATAAAATAGTCCACGAGTACCGATATACATCCGGTTCTGAAAGAATCACAAAACACAAATGACTTAACATCACGCCCGTATTCCCCGAAGGGTTTGGCAGAGGTGTACAGTATACCCACATTTCGCCAGTTATGTTTAAGTCCCATGTAATATGAGGCGAGCCTATTGCCAACAACATTTATTATTTTATATTCAGACTCCAGCGGGGTATTTGCGTAACACACACAGTAGGAATTTCATTTTGACAGTTCAACAACATTCCTTGCGTTATTCACGTTGTTGAGCAGACAAATTTTTCGAACATATGAAGCAATGGATTAACGATTTGCTTCAAAATGATTCAGATTCCGATTGATAGTGTGTTACGCAATTAGGGTGCTGACAAACTTCAGAAAAGGCCACAAAAATATACAAAGTGTAATTGAATTAATACACATTATGAAAGTAGTTTATTCAGAATCGTTTACTGAATCGATTTCTGTCATTTTTAATATACATAAGTAACTTTATCCCAAAAAATAATTAAAATTACGTACGTAAATTACAGTCACACTTCCGCTGTAAAGTAAAAAAAAAAACAAAATGGACGAAGTATCTACTTCGCTAGACCCTTAAGGCTCCTGAAAACAGGCGCGACACGCGGTACGACTCAAAGGCACTGCGTATCGGGCGACGGACGGGCGGTGCCTTTGTGTCGCGCGCGATTCTCGTCACGTGTCGCGCCATTTTGTAGGGGCCTTTATACGTGTGCGACTATGTGCGTGCGTAGATTTGTAATGTGACCACAATTTCCTCCCACGATCAGTATAACTAATTTAATAAATAAACAATGTTTTATACATAACATTAAGAATTCAGTGTATGTATTTTGATTATAACATAATATTCTAATTAGGGTTTTTGGTGGTGTGCGTTTAATTCGGGACATATTGTTTAACACATTCAGTGCCCAGCACCCGACTCCCGGGTCCAACAATAATTCGTTGTTTGTTCGTTGGCGTGTTTTGATTTGCACCCGGTAGGCGGGTGCTGGGCATGGTCACATGTCAACAATAGCTATCTATATGTACGACTCGGGAGCCGGGTTGTGGGCACACGAACGAATTATCGTTGGACCCGGGAGTCGGGTGCTGGGCACTGAATGTGTTAAGAAATGTTTTTAATTCAGGAAGTAACTCGTCATGGGGTTACCGTATGAAATGCATTCAGATGACCATTACAATACCTACTGTGAACAAAGATTTGCGGAAATCAAGGACGATAGACAATAGCCAATTATATAAATAGCACACTATGTAGGTACCCACCTAATTATCTTGATTGTATGTAAATAGTAGGCACGTAGGCTTTATTTATAGGTATTTGAATCACTCTCGCGGAACGAAAAGGCTAAATATAGGCACAGAATCCTATCTATTATCCTACTAATACTGGGTTATTTTTAATTGGCTAGCTAAACTCTGCAGATGCGATAGATGTCGATATCTAAACATGATAAAACAAAAAATAAATGAATTTGATGATTTTTTTTTGTGGGGTGATCAACCGCAGTTATTGTAGTCACTATACTGGAAATATCAGTAAAAAACAGTATTTTTTTTGTAAACTTCACAGACGTTATATTGGGTAATTAATCTAAACACAAGAAAACATAAGAAAGCAGTTTTTTTCAACTCATACTTCAAGTAACGACACTAACAGCGGTCGTTGACCTCCAAAAAAAAAACATCAAAGTGGCTAAGTAATAACAGCCGCACGGGTCGGTCCATCAGGTTAAGCTACGCTTGCCAGGGTTGGTTCGTGGATGGGTGACCATCTTTACATACCGAGACTCCTTCGTGCCTCGGAAAGCACGTTAAGCCGTTGGTCCCGGCTGTCATTCGTGGATCTTTGATAGTCGTTACGGGTCGTCAGAAGCTCGAAAGTCTGACAACTAGTCTTACCAAGGGGTATCGTATTACCCAGTTACTGGGTTGTGGAGGTCAGATAGGCAGTCGCTCCATGTAAAATACTGGTATTCAGCTGCATCCGGTTAGACTGGAAGCCGATCCCAACATAGTTGGGAAAAGGCTAGGCAGATGATGATCGTGTTTAGATATCGATACCCATCGCGTCTGCGGAGTTTAGCTAGACAATTTAAAATAACCCTGTATTATAAATGTGAATGTTTGTATGTTTGGATTTTTGTTACTACGCAAAAACGGCTGAACGGATTTGGATGGGCACAAATATAATTTTATTTATAAACTGGATTAACAAATAGGATACTTTTTATCCCGGTACATGACAAGAACACCAATTGGGACCGTGCACCTAGTTTCTGACGTTTCATATTAGTGCCCATCTATCTATATGTAATATAAAAATCAATTGTAGTGCGTTAGTCTCGCAAAAACTCGAAAATGACTCGACCGATTGTGATAAAACTTTGGTAGGTTGTTGTGTCCGCGCCGGAGAAGGTCCCTAATAAATAAAAAAAATGAAAAAGGGATTGCAACGCATGGCTTTTGCTAGTGTGAAATAAAATATTTTGATTTTGATCAGTTTAAGGCTCCTTCAAACAGGCGCGACTCACGACACGAATCATGCGCTATCCTCGCTACTCTTAATGTTTCGTTAAGATTTTAACAGAAGATTAAAACTAACTATCATGGTATGGTGAAACTAGGTCTTAGCCTACTTTTATTTTAGAAAAATAATTAGGGATTCGCGCAAAAAATTAAAACGCTAATCTCTGGAATCTACCAGCCGGGTTTGAATTTTTTTTTTTGCATTTGGTAGCCCAGTTCTCGAGGATGGTTAAAGGCTATTTAACATCACGCCACAACCCTAAAGAGCCGAGCAAAAAGAAGAAAAGAAAGAACGCTGAGCGAAAACGAAGTAATAGCACGGGCGGGCGATACAACGCGGCGGGTCGGGGGACGAGGGAGTTTTATTAAAATGTGACTGTTATTTTAGTATATTGTGTATTTTACGACTTCCACGCGAACGAAGTCGCGGGGCACAGCTAGTTATATAATATAGCACTTATATTTTATCGTTTAAATATTCGGTTAAACTATACAGCATTTTTAACACATTCAGTGCCGAGCCTACAAACGTGTTGCCAAGCGCAGTGCCGGGCGCGTACTAATTCATAGAAACCGAGCGGCGCTACTCCGCATATTAGCGGGGCCGGCACCCCGCGCTCACCCCGCACCCCGCTAATTTGCGGAGCTGGCAGCGAAGTTGTTAAAACTAAAACAATTAAAAAATATATATGTTGATAACAAAACTAAAACAATTTTTAGTAAGAAAATACAGCATTTTCTTATTAAAAATTGTTTTAGTTTTGTTATAAAAAAAATCTTCTTTTAATCTTCTCTGAATTCAGGTACTTTATTACATATTTTTATGGATATTACTTATGGACTTGTAGAATGTATTTTTTGCCGAGAAAACGGAAACTGTACATCCACCCTTAACAAACGTCACGTAAGGCCGCAATATTGTCAAGGGTGTGACGGTACATGGAAATATATGATAAGTTAAGGAACCTACAAAGACCTACAAGCCTAACAGTCCCTAGCCTACCATATACTTAGTGTGTGATAAATAAATATATAGATAAGTACAGGATGTCTGCACCATGCGACCTAAGGTAACAGACGGATAGTAGACAGGAATACCAGGTTCGGGAAGGGTACACTCACTGCCAGTCACGCAGACTCACGAGACTGATCGGAGATGGCTAAAGGTGTCTTGGCCACAGTGAGGGGTAATGAGACAAGAATATAAAATTCAAATCTGATTTATTTACAAAATGTTCTGCTTATATACTAGTTTCTCTTAACACACACTATTATACTTAATTCTATGTGTCCTATGCGTGTAATATGCAACCAAGTCAATATTTTAACTGGACCGCATGAGGCAGGCAGAGTGCTGAGTCAATGTCCAAAGGTAACATTGAACATTCTGGCGACTCTCAGGAACGGGACTCCAATTGGTACAACTCGATGGTCTCGTATGGTCTGGCCTGGCCTTGTTCAGTTTGTTGTGACGGGGTGGGCACGCTGTGTGGAATGCCGTACCGTTGTGGAGTTTGTCGCGGGTGTGGTGGGCAGTTTGTTGGTTGCTGCATAGGTGGCGTAGTCTTCCTTCTTGCTGCAATGGTGGCTCGAAATTTGTTCAATACCTGTGGGCCGAAATAAATTAAAACACATGCTAAACTTATAATGACAAGTGAGGTGCTAATGCTGGCGATGTATGTATGTGATTGTAGTTGTTTCCAAATTGTGTTGTCTAGCTGAGTTTGTAAATTTGTTTCCGAAGTGAGTAAATGGTCGAAAACTCCCTTTGACTTGTCTAAAACTAATTCTTCCTTGGATATGTCTTTTATATGTGTTGGTAGGATTTGCGTATTAATGGAGAAGTTCGTCGTTTTGGAATAAGACGCTAGTACTGTTATAGTCGTTGTCCTTTTTGCAGCAAGTATGTTGTTTAGTGTTTTAATGACACAATTCTCAGAAATATAGAGAACTCCGACATCTTGTATCGTTATTTCTTGTCTTTGGCCGTCACACACAATCGATATGGCAACCGATTTTGTTGCAATGAAGAGCCAGGTGTTTTGCATGTATAATTGTTTCCATACAACATCTGTCGAAATTTTGAAGGTCTTTGACGTGCATTGGGTGTGGGTGTCGTTCTCTGTTCTGAAGAGTTGTTCAACTATGCAATTTTTATTTAATTGCATGTTCTTGACAGCTACGGGATAGCAGACAAACTCTGTGTTACTTTGAAGGCAGTCTTTAAATTCGTCTTGATTTAATTCAAAGTAGCGCTCGTTGTTGTAATCGAAACCCATGAATGTCTGCTGTATCGTTAAACACTCGAAAGATCCATCTGTTTTCCTTTCTGGAATTGGCGTTACGTGTATCAGAGTATACTTTGTGATGTCGTGTATTGGGAAGTACGCGTACACTCTTATGTGCGTAGTATTAACATTCATCTCTGTTTGTATTATCTGACCCTGAATAATTTTTAAGTTTGATGGTAGTTTTTGATTTGCCATTTGTATAATTTTGCTAATGTGTTTTGGTGTTAGTATACTGTATATAGTGGTTTTTTGTGTATAAATTTCAAGTAAGCCTTTATAATAGTCCATAATTTCGTTTATAAAATTGTTTGCTAACTCGTAGGTTTGCATTACTTGTATCTTGATATGATTTTTGTCAATCGATTTATACCAAACATTGTGGTTATTCATGAACGATATTGCTTCATTTAGTTTTGCTTGGAACTTCTCTAACTTCTTCTGGATTTGTTCTTCAGTTTGGTTTACACCTGCGATGGTGGATATCATTATCTTTGTTTGATGATTGGCAGCGTCTATAAGCTTCTGCTGATTGTTATTTAATGTTTCTATGTCCCTGTATACTTCATCATTTACTCCGAATACCGATGTTAAAAGTTGTCCCAAGAGACCTCGTTTCTTCCTAGTTTTCTTTATCTCTGTTAGGTATTCCTTTGTTGTCTCAAATTTTGCTTTTTCTTCATTTAAATGGTGATAAAATTCATTGCAATGCGTTTCATCCATGATGTATTGAGTGTCCTTACAAAGTTGTTGAAATTGTGTTGTTATTTTTTCGATCTTCTTTTGGTCTAGTTCCAAGCTTCCTCTCTCGTAATCAGTTTCAATTCTAAACGTTCCTCGATTAATAGTTGTGGTTCCAATGTCTTCAACGTATAGCCCTGGCTTTAAATTTTTTAATGTGTATGTGGGCGTAGTCGATACGGTGCCGATTAATAAAATAAGCATTGTCTGAACTAGTAAACCCTTTAGCCAACTTTTCGATGATCGTATACCTTTTTTGTTTATTGTGGCTGTTGACATGTTACATTGCGTAGACGTTTGCATGTTTTTGCTAGTTGTTTCAATTTCTTCGTTTTCGTTCACAGGGAGCGGGATCAACGTGTGAATTGATCTTTTATGACAAGCGCCTGTTGATTTTTGAAGAGTTACCACTCTAACTACACCATCATTTCCCGGGTGTACTTCTGTGATTTTTGCTAATGGCCATTTACTTGGATTTATATTGTCGTCTTTTATTAGTACTACCGTTCCAATTTTAGCATTTTCATGTGCTTGTTTCCATTTGTATCTTTGCTGTAGTTGATGAAGATAGTCTTTTGTCCAACTGTTCCAAAAATCTTTTTTCATTTTTTGAATCTGCTTCCATCTGTTAACTAGGTCAGTATTGATGTTTTCGAGCGGGTTTGGTACTCCTACTGCTTCTCGGCCAATAAGAAAATGGCTTGGAGTTAGTATTGTGTTGTCATTAATATTTTCGGTTTGCGCACACAATGGTCTTGAATTCAAACACGCTTCAATTTGGTGTAGAAAGGTTGTCATTTCCTCGTATGTTAGTGTCGAATCCCCGATTACTCGACGTAAATGATGTTTCACTGACTTTACGCCAGCTTCCCAGATGCCACCGAAATGTGGTGATGATGGAGGAATGAAATGCCACTGTGTTCCTATATTCGTCATTGCGTTTTGAAATTCCGGCGATTGCGTGATTTGTAATATTTCTTGATGTAAAAAGTTGGCTGCTCCTACGAAGTTTGTTGCATTGTCACTGTACATGTGTAACACGTGACCTCTTCGTGCCATGAATCTGCGTAGCGCAGCGATAAATGTTTCTGTTGTTAAATCTCCCACCAATTCTAGGTGCACTGCTTTTGTTGCTAAACATACAAAAACAGCAATGTATGATTTATAAGACTTGTGTCCTCTCCCTTTCATGGTTCTTGTTTGTATTGGTCCCGCATAATCCACTCCAGTATAAGTGAATGGGTAGGATTGCGTTACTCGTGCTTTTGGCAGTATTCCCATTTTTTGTGAGTTTGTGTCTGCTTTGTATCGTATGCACCTCACACATTTGTTAATTATACTCTTTACTTTTCTTGTTCCACTAATGATCCAGTATGTTTGTCGTAAATAAGCCATTGTTAATTTGTTACCACCATGCAAAGTTTTTGTATGTGCGTCTTGTATAATTAATGACGTTACGTGATGGTTATATGGTAAAAGTATTGGATGTTTTTGATTGTAAGGCAAATTGGAGTTTTGTAATCTGCCTCCAACTCTAAGTAGTCCGTCCTCGTCTATGAACGGATCTAAAGTGGATAATGTTTTATTTTTCTTCAAGGGTTGTCCACTTTGTATGGTTTTCAATTCATCTTTGAATTCCTGTTGTTGTATCTTCTGAATTATTCGTTTTACTGTCACGTTTAGTTCATTACTAGTAAGTAGCTTATTTGTTGATTGTTTGTTTGTAAATCTGTAGCAGTAAGATAACACTCTTACCATTTTATCTAAACTGGAGAATCTATTCCAGAGATCATTATTTTCAATCTCAGTTGTAGTTGTATGACACACTTTGATTTCTTGGTTCGTCTGCGGCATACCTTTCGTGATAGGAATCTGGTTGGTTTTTAACCAATGTGGCCCGTTCCACCACAGTGAATAGTTAATCAATTTTTCCGGCTCAAGACCTCTTGAAACGATATCAGCCGGGTTATCAGCAGAAATTACATGGTTCCATTCTGCGTTTGGTAAAAGTTGTTTAATTTGAGACACCCTATTGGCTACGAACGTTTGCCACCGTTCTGGCTCTCCTCTTATCCAGCCTAACGTGATCATAGAATCCGTCCAACAAAATATCGTAATGTTCTTGCAGATAAGCGCTTCTTTTACTTTTTCCATTAAACCGGCTAGTAGCAGTGCAGCGCATAACTCAAGTCGAGGTAGAGTAGTTTTTTGTTTCTTTGGCGCCACTTTCGATTTTGCTTGTAATAATGTAACGTAGTAAATGTTATTGATTTTTACGCGGCTGTATACCACCGCTCCGTAAGCTTTTTCGGAAGCGTCGCTGAAACCGTATAGCTCAATTTCTGTGCTGTCTGTTATGTAACACCATCGTGGTATTTTAATTTCTTCTATGCTTTTAATTTGGTTTTGTAATTCAACCCATTTTTTCTGGATTATGTCATCAACAGGTTGATCCCATCCTATCTCGTTCGTCCAGAGTTCTTGTATGAGCAGCTTCATTTTAATAATAATTGGCGCTAACCAGCCCAAGGGATCGAATATTTTCGCAACTTCTGACATAATAAATCTTTTCGTTGGTTTTTTATTTTCCGTTATAGTTATCTGGAAATGAAAACTGTCTTCCCGTGGTGACCATATTATGCCCAATGACTTCCTGGACTCGTCTAACGGTAGTTTGAGCAGTTGATCGTCTTTGTCTTCCACTGGTATATTTTCCAGTAGCTCTGAACTATTTGAGGACCATTTTCGTAGTTTGAAACCGCCCTTGTTTAACATGGTTATTAACTGACTCTGTAACTCTTTAGCTGCGCTTTCCTGGGAATCTCCGGATAAAATATCATCCACGTAGAAATCTTGTAAAGTAGCTTGACTTGCAATTGGGTAATTGTTTTGTTCGTCTATCGCAAGTTGTTGCAATGTTCGTACCGCAAGATAGGGGGCACTAGTTGTACCGTAGGTTACAGTTGTAAGTTCATATTCACTAATTGCGTGTTTTGGTGAAAATCTCCATAGTATCCTTTGATGTGCGTAGTCTAATTCGTTAATTTTTATGAAACGGTACATTTTCATAATATCTGCCATAAAGGCAAACTTGTGTTTTCGCCATCGTAGAAGTATAGTGGATAAGTCTTGTTGTAATCGTGGTCCTTTATACATATTGTCGTTAAGGCTTATTTTTGTGCTGCTTTTACTGCTCGCATCAAAAACCACGCGTAGTTTTGTAGTTAATGAGTCTTCTTTGATTACTGCCTGATGTGGTATGTAGTATTTTCCTGAGTTGTAGTTCGTTGTACCTACTTTTCTCATATGACCCATTTGTAGGTATTCATTCATGAAGTCAATGTATTGTTGTCGTAAATTTTCATTTTTTGCGAACTGTCGTTCTAATTGTAGTAGCCGTGCAGCGGCTTTCCTGCGTGATTCACCGTTTAAGTTTAAGTTTACGTTTGCATCTTTTAAAGAAAGTCGTACTGTGTAAGTTCCGTCTGGGTTTCTTATTGTTGTTTCTTTATAGTAGTTTTCGCAGGTCTGGTCATCATTTGTAAGTTCGTAATTTTGTGGAATTTCTTCTAATTCCCAAAATTTGGTAAGTTGTCGTACATCTTCGGTGCAAGCCACCATACTGAGTATTTTAACTCCATTCTTTGTTTCATTGGGATAAAATCCGGATAAAATCCACCCTAATTCTGTATTCTGAGCGATAATTCCGTCCCTTAGTCTTTCGAAACCCTGTAGTAATATTCTGCTGTATTCTTGGGCACCTAATATAATATCAATAGGTCCCTTTTTATAATAAGTTGGGTCTGCTACAAGTGCATTATCCAAGATTTTTTCTTGTAATTGTTGTAGATCATTCCTTGGTAGGGAACTTGTTAGCTTTGGTAGTACTATTAGCGTTACTGGTAGTTTGTAATCGCTGGAATACCTTGGTTGTAGAGTAATGTTGATTGTGTAGTTTGACGTTTTTGGTTTTTCATCTCCGATACCTTTTATTTCGGCTTGGATTTTTTGTCGTGGGTATGATAACAATTGTGCTACTTCTTCAGTACAGAATGACGCTTCTGATCCTTGATCACACAATACTCTCAGCAACTGCGGCATCCCGTCATACGCGGTAGTTCTTACTATGGCAGTAGCTAGTAAAGTAGTGTTTGTAGCGTCAGTATTTGTTGCAGATAAGTTCGAAGTCGCTATATTTTGTGCCTTCTCTGTACCTGTATTTTTTGGTGCGTATTTTTTAGCGTTGTCATTGTTTTGAAACGGCCTAGATTGATGCAATAGAACGTTGTGACCCTTATGTTGACAAATTTCGCATTGTTTATAAACTGCACTCACACATTGTTTCTGATCATCGTGATTTAAGCAACGTTTGCACATTCTTTTTTGCGCGACAGCCTTGTATCGATCGTTGACGCATAACGCCTTGAAACTAGGGCAGTGATGAATAGTATGGTCGTTATTTTGACAAAACCAACAACGTTTATATTTTTCCGTTGTCTGTCTGTCCCGTGATAGTTGCTTGTTTGTATATGATGTAGATCCGTCAAAAGACTTAAGGCAATTGAAACGGTTTTCCATAAATTTCATCATCTCGTCAAAGGATTGTATTTTATTTCGGTTTTGTAGTTGATCTTCATACTTCGTATTTGTCTCTTCATCCCATTTTCTACTGACTATTCTTATCAATAGCGGGCCCCAAGACGATGTGTTTATGCGTTGATTTTTTAGTGCCTCAAGACATTCATTTACAGTGTCATGCATGTCTCGTAATTGTGCCGCGTTAGCTCGTTGCATTTTAGGCAAATCTAATAGTTTGTCAATAAATTTAGTAGCGATCATGCGCTCGTCTTCATATCTCTGCGTCAGCAACTTCCAAGCTGTTTCATAATTTATTTCGCTTATTGTTAGATGACGTATTAATCTTGCTGCGTCGCCTTTTACGTGTGTTTTTAGGTACTGCATTTTTTCTGTTGAAGAAATCGATTTATCTTCGTGAATAATTTTTCTAAATAAGTCTTGGAATGTGTCCCAAGAGTCATAGTTCCCCGTGAATATGGGAATACTTATTCGTGGAAGTTTTCCCGAGGATTTTGTCGTAATAACTTTTTCATCTGAGATTTGAAAGATTCTTTCTTCCAATAACTCCGTAGTAATTTCATAATCTTTCTGCGTTTTTTCGAAACAAGTATCTCTGAAGTAGCTGTTGTCCAGTGTACTTTCGGCCATTAGTAGTTCGATGTGAGTTTCTTCGATTTCTAGCCATTGTTTTTGTAATGTTTGTAATAGTGTTTGTAAGTGCCATATCGGCTTATTTTGTATTACAGATTCCTTAGCCTGAGATATTTTCTTAGCTATCTGTGACATTCGGAATAGCTGTATAAATAGTTTTGGGCTACTGACTCCATCCTTGTCTTCCTCTTCATCTAAAAGTCGTGGTTCGTAGACACTTTGTACATGTTGTAGCCTTTCTTCGCATTTTTCGAGGTACTCGATTCCTTCGTCGTAACATTTTTTAATGTTGTCAAAGTAGTTTGTAGTCATATACTTGTGAGTTGATAACACCTCCTGTTCCTGTAGTCTTGTATGGTTTTCTTGAACTCGCTGAAAAACTTGGTATAAGGTTTTTTTTCTCTCATTGATGTATTTTTCTGTTTTTCTTGTGGGCGAGTCTTTTTTTATGTTTGTCAATACTCTTCTGATCTCGTTGTAATCCGCTTCCTGGCTCTTGATTAATTCGTTAATTTCCTGTATCTCCATTGTGCTCTTCTTTCTTCTTCCCTAACGCCCTACCCTACTCTAACAGTCAAGTCCGTACTAGTGGTATCTGCGCTCTTGTTATATTTGTGCGACTTCTCAATCAGCTGGTGAGACCCGCTTGTGGGAGGCCAGTGACCGATCCGCAACGAGAGGCTTTCCGACAGAATACCCTAGTACAATGTTCTTCAGATTACCGAAAACTGGTGCTTTGTTGAGCACACCAGCCCCCAGTTCTCCAAAATGTCAGTCTGTCAAAGTCTATCCCTACTCTGGGCAAGGGGAACCGCGTGATTCAAATGCTCGAAGGACCAAAATGTACATCCACCCTTAACAAACGTCACGTAAGGCCGCAATATTGTCAAGGGTGTGACGGTACATGGAAATATATGATAAGTTAAGGAACCTACAAAGACCTACAAGCCTAACAGTCCCTAGCCTACCATATACTTAGTGTGTGATAAATAAATATATAGATAAGTACAGGATGTCTGCACCATGCGACCTAAGGTAACAGACGGATAGTAGACAGGAATACCAGGTTCGGGAAGGGTACACTCACTGCCAGTCACGCAGACTCACGAGACTGATCGGAGATGGCTAAAGGTGTCTTGGCCACAGTGAGGGGTAATGAGACAAGAATATAAAATTCAAATCTGATTTATTTACAAAATGTTCTGCTTATATACTAGTTTCTCTTAACACACACTATTATACTTAATTCTATGTGTCCTATGCGTGTAATATGCAACCAAGTCAATATTTTAACTGGACCGCATGAGGCAGGCAGAGTGCTGAGTCAATGTCCAAAGGTAACATTGAACAGAAACTTTAATCTTGATTTTCTTATGTCAAAGCGTGTAATATCGACTGTACTAAGATACGTATTATGTCCTTGCGTTTTCTTTAAAATTCTTGATGCTTACGGACAGCTTCACTTCAGTGAACAACAGGTTCACAATCCGTAAAATCAAATTAAGCTGCCCTGAAATAGGTATAGTAGTCATGTTAAAACGTTTAGGGAGAACGCAGACGGCCGTAAATAAACCGAGACGGCGAACGTTGTTTCATATTTATTCACGTCAGTGTAGATACTTACTACAATTATTAATATTAAAAAAAAAAAACATTAAACCTGCAAATATTCGGCCGTCACCGTCGGTCGCCGATCAGCACCCTAATTGCGTAACACACTATCAATCACGAACTGAATGATTTTGAAGCAAATTGCTAATCCATTGATTCATGTGTTCGAAAATTTATCTGCATAACAACGTAAATAACGCAATGAATGTTGTTGAACTGTCAACATGAAACCGATTCCTACTGTAAGTGTGTTTTGCAATTACCCTGCTGAATTCTGTAAGAATGTGTCGCTTTTCTATACAAAACGGGTGTTACAAAGTTGCTTAATTTATGCTGTGGACAAACGTTTTTAATGCAAATTTCGCGGCATGACAAAAATTGAAAAGAGTATGATTAGATGGTTTGGCCATGTTGAGAGGATGACTAAAAGGCGACTAACAAGAGGTATTTACAAGGCAGATGTGAGTAGAAAGGCCGCCGGAAGGGGGACCCTACAATGGCTCATTTACATTAGTCGATAACTCGATCGATATACAGCATGCGGGGACTCCCCGCTGGCGGGTTAGTGACAAATGAAAGTCTTAAGGTGAAAGCGCCAGGGTAGCCCGCGAAATTAAAATGTTCTTATGTTTTTGCAATTTGCAGGTCAGTATTAGGTTGTATGTTGATTAAAATATGATTCGCGACCGTGATAAATATGTATTTATGTAATTATAATAATTATAAAGTCATCAATACAACTCTCTAAGACCAAGTAATTCTATTGAACGACTATTTCATGAAATCTTAATATTTCAGGATTAAACTAACTTAAGGAATCGTGTATTGATTCTAATGACTATAAGTCTGTAAATACATATTTTTTACGGTCGCGAATTATACTTTAATCAACATACACCCAGACACTGGGCTGTAAATTGCAAAAATCGTAAGAAAATTTTAATTTCGCGGGCAACCTTGGCGCTTCCCCCATCCCCCTTAAGTCGATAACGCGGTTGGTATACCATCTGCGGGGAATCCCCGTAGCGAGCGTAGCGACTATTGAAATGTATCGGTCGGTAAAAAGACTGCGGAGTTTAGTCGTTTTGTATATTCTATGGTCAAGTTTAATTGTAGAATTATTATAATCACACTCCAAATCCAAAACCTGCATACACAATCTTTCTGCCGCGCTGTTCGCACATAAAGCCTTTTTTTCTTTTTCTTCAATGAATCTATTAATTTATTCTTTCGTAATTCACAAACAGATAAAATTGCTCCACACAACGTTAATTGTTGGTCCATGGTAAGTAGGTACCTACTTACCTACGTCTGCTTAGTGCCAGTCTCTCAAAGCAACTTCCAAACGTGCGGTGCAGGTTCTCCGTTTACCGCAATCGTTCCCTATCGACTAATTGAAACGCCTCCCCGAGTATGGGCCCTATGGCATGCTTTACAGAAATCTCCAGCACCCCACATACGAGCCCTATCGACCATTGAAAATGAGCCTTAAGGACATAATATATAGTGACCTTATTGGTGATGTTCTTCAGAAAGGACAGGTGCGTAGTATTCGCAACCGGCGTGCGTGTATGTCCAGATGTATGAACGTAAACGAGGCAAAAGGAGTATGCAAAGCTGGCTTCCCACGGTGCGTGATATTGCGGACGGACGCGGACAAGCCCGCACCGACGCATCATGGGAAGAGTATCGTCCGTGGTAAGCTAGCTTCCGACGGTCCGTGATATCGCGGACGGACGCGGACCAGCTCGCACGACACACCGTGGGAAGCTAGCTTAAGGAACGTAGCAGGTGGCGTTCTGTAGTTTCTGCGTACTCCAGTCCAGAATGTATGTATCGCGTAGTATGTATGTATCGCGGCATATCAAGGACATGTGCCGTTGTGTGGTCAAGGCTTCCCATGGCTCGCAGGTCGTAAATATCAGAGGAAACTATCAATAAAACTGAATAAGTGGCAGAAATCACATTCCGTCAATCAAATGTTTAGTGCCCATGAATAATATCGAACATCGTAAAATGTGAAACAGTGGGTGTACTACGAGATTGACTTCTCGTAGGTACCTAAAGGTAAGGTAATTCACGATAGCGCCATTTGGCGTGGCTCCAAACGACTAAAGTGAAATGGAGCGATTGGACGTCCAGAGCTTTACATCACGCCGACGGAGTTTAACATTCACGATAATGTTCAGCGTCCATTCATCGTTCGCCTAAGAAGTAACAGAGACGTGAATTTACTTTCTGTCCAAAACATTTTCGGATTTTGAGGTTATAATTACATAATTAGGCCAATAGAAACATACTAACTTAGCGTTTATTAGTGAAAATACATTGGATTTTATCTTTAAACGTTTCATTACATAATATAAGGTAGTCAGAACTATTCTTTCTTTATACTAATTTATTTGTAGTTATGACTAGATTAGGGCTATGGACTGTTTCGTTTTTGTGTGACTTAGGAGTAAGTATTGCATTTTATTACGAATACTATGTACTTACATAAATAAAATCTCGCTTATTTACCCAAAAGGGTTAGGCTGAGCACCAGAGGTATATGTCGTCTGTCATTTATTTTTAAAAGAATAACCGTGGGGTTTCTTGCCGGCTCATCTCCATATGAAACGACCACTGAAACGACAAATTGGAACCGTGCACATAGCTTCTGACATTTCAGTGCCCACGGAGGTTTATCTGAAATAAAATATTTTGATTTTGAATTCATTGACGACACTGACATGTCGATGTTGGTCGTTTCACACGACGCCGGCGCTGAGAATGCCGAGTTTTGTAATTACGGTGCACAAGACTTGGCTGTATGAGCTACAATGCCCCTTGCCTATTCAAAACGTCAAATTGAAACAAAAAATGTGGTCGTCCAAATCAAAAGGGACCTTATAGCGGAAATGAGTTATGTACAGAACTGAAAACTACATAAACGTACCGAACTATAGACCCAAGAACCAACCTTCTAACCACTACCGTTATTTTTTTACGAATTTTTGAAGTTCACTGATCGAAATTATAAGTTTCGAGAAAATCGCAATTTAAGTATGCCGTACAAAAAAGTTATGTTTTAGTGTGAAGTTATGTAACTGATGGTATACTTTGATTGACTATGATTATTACTAATAGAATTTTTTACAATCCTTGCATAAACTTGTCTGTTGTGGGAACTAGACCCGCCAACATAATGCATTATCAATGAGATGCAAAGTATCAATAATAGTATTAAAAATAAGTAAACCGCCTGTTTCTCACTAAACTTTTATCGTTTTTATATTGCTACTAATTACACAGATTTGCGAAAGGCCTTAGATGTAAATAAAAACAACACATAATTAAAAAAAAGTAGTTTTTATTTACTAGCAAGAATTCTTATTTTTTATAAACTTTGAGATCTGACAGTAACAAAATCAACGCTTAATCACTAAATAGGTTATACATAATTGGTTTAGATGCTAATAAAGCTAAGAGATCAATGATAACTGTTAGTTATGATCTTTTAAAGTTACATAGAGAACTGAACAATTTCTTCAAACAAATTAAAAAAGGGCCCTAATGGTAGGCACTAAACAATTTTTTTAATTTTTAGCATGCAAAATCAATATTTTAGTGCAACATTCAAGATAACTTAAATTTTCTTTTTTTATTATCACAACAAGGTATGAAAATGTTACTTAGTTAACAAATTTAGATATAAATTTTCGTAACAAGTATATACGTAAAAAAGGGCCCTTAAGGCGGTCCGTTGCAGTCTGCGACGTTGCAGTCCGAGCGACGCGTGCGACCGGCAACCGCGACGTGGCGACGACGACTGTGCGTGAGCGAGACATAACTATCTAGCCTTGCTTCTTGTCAAAGGATACCGCCGCATATATAAAGAATGCCGCATGCGGCGCGGCGTGCGACACTATATAATGGCGGCTATACGATGAATAGTTTAGTTTATACCTACTTTGCAATATTAAAATGTCGATAAATATGGTTTGAATTACAAGAAAAACTATTTGTTAGGTCTTACCGCGATAAGGTTCCTTTTTTACTAAACTTTAGATGGATACAAAACTTTTTTAAATTGACGTTTCGAAAAGTTGAACACATCTACATGTAGTAAATACAATCATCTTTTTAAAAATACAGTTCATAAAAAAACGATTTTTTTTAGGTATTTTACAAATTTATTAATATCTCGGAAACTAGTTACCGCCATAAGGTCCCTTTTGATTTGGACGACCACAAATAATGGCGTCGGGGATTAAGACCGAAGTGAATTCTTTTTAAAATGTTTTCGAAATTCTGAAGTGTCCGTTCTAGTGTAATAATTGTAATGTAAATGATAAAAAAAAACTAGTGTAAAGGTTTCATACGTGTTGATTCATGGGCCATCGCGCCATTTGGCGCGATGGACTGACCGTGAATGCCCACCTTAATGGTGCGAGAAAACCTACCAATAGTAGATAGACAAGGTCAAATTAAATTAGCTAGCAAAATCCGCAGACAGGGGGTGTCAATATCTAAACACGATAACCTTTTGGACATCTATTAACTTACATGATAAAAATGACAACGGCCCATTCCGTTTTAACATTTAAATAGTACTTAGGTACCTAAATGCTATTAAAACCACCTCCAAATGAAATTATAAAGGGAAATTACTAAGGGTGTGTGATGTGTCCCAAACCATGATACTACGTAAATGTTGTGACATCACCCGTAAAGTTTCCACGACATCGAACCTTCCCTTATTAAAGAGACGTTGACCCGACAAACATTGTTAGTGGGTACTTACATATACTGTCTATACTAATATATGACACGAAAGTGTCTGTGTGATATTTCTTGGCGCCTATGAGTTGAGAGGAGAGTGAACAGGTCACTTTTAGGTGAGTGAGCAATGCCCCATTAACCTCACCATTGCTGTGAAAAAAACCGGCCAAGTGCGTGTCGGACCACGAACAATGAAGGGTTCCGTAGTTGGGATGAAGAAAGAAGAGAAAGAATTATCCCAAGAACAAACTACATTCCAACAGCGAATGTAAGTTTGTACGCACAATATTGAGAGATTTACGTTGTCTTTGTTGCGCGAGTGTCACTGGGTACCTATACTAAAATTATATAAAAAAAAAATTTTGGCACCAAAATGTATGTATACAAAAAAAAATCTCCCAAACCTATCTTGAAATATTAAAGCCATAGGTAATGCTAGGTTACTATCGACACGCCCCAGGGGGTCTACTCCCTAAGTCCGTCAACGAAGATACGGGCCCGTCCGAAAGTAGCTAATCCGGCAAAACATAAGTAAAGTTAAAATTTTCGGACGGGCATAAACATATCAGGCGTAGGGACAACTGTAAAATCGTGTTGTCATTCATTTTTAGTTCGGAAACCGAACTAATCTTATGTCCGTAAGTGACACGGAGTCGGAAACGCCCGTAACTTCGGCCGAAACTACGGATTTCGTGCTTAGGGAGTAGACCCCCTTGCTTTCAACGGTTTTTACGACTTGACAGAACATCGGAATTGATATGTTAAACGCATAAACCTTCTGGAATAAATTATCTAAATTATTGTAAAAACCGCATCTAGATCTGTTGCGCAGTTTAGCAGAACATTGCGGTCACAGGACAATACACAAAGACCGGCTTTAATTTATTTTATGTAGGTAATAAGGAAGGTGGGCCGGGATTATAAATGATTATTTCGACAATTCGCTATATATAAACAACAGTTTTTGTAGGTTATCTGGAAGCCGAAAAAAAACGAAAAATATTACGCTTGTATGAGTGAAAAGGCTAGTAATAACAGCCGCACGGTTCCATCGATCAGGTTAAGCTACGCTGGCCGCGATTGGTCCGTGGATGGGTGATCATCTTTACGTTATACCAAGACCACTCCGTGCCTCGTTCATTACTATAATGAAAGTTCAGAAACTTTCGGAACTTTTTACGCAAAAAAGAAGCAATGTTATTGATAACATAAAAAAATCAGTGGGTTCACTGTTCTTTGTCGTCTTTATTATTAATTAGGTGACTTCTTTACGCCAAAGCTATCAAAACACGGCAGTGCTTTTCGCACGTTTTTAGTGATATTATTTTTTTTTTTTTAACAATCATCTACAAGGTTTATCCTCGGTCCGATTTTTTCACTGACTGGTGAAACTTGAACTAGCTAGACGTTTTCTTTCGTGGCTACTACTTTATGTTTTCTATATAAACTTATCCAAAACCCATAACACGATTTCCTATAACCGACCCTTAAAAAGTAGTTTTAAAGTTAGCATAGGTAGATGTTTCTTTGGTTAACTGTAGGTGCAAGAAATCTTAGCTATCTAATATAACTAGCTGTTCCCCGCGTGGATGTCAATACTACTCTATTTGAATAAGATTTTGTTCACAATTTCATGAGTTTTAATTTTATTGCGCGGAACCTTCTTCTATCTAATTCTTCTATCTAATCTTTATCTAAAATTAAAGTAACTTTAGTTACTTCTTATAACATCTGCTATCTGCCAGTGAAAGTTTCATCAAAATCGGTCCAGCCGTTTCGGAGATTAACCGGAACAAACAGATAAGTAGACAATTTTTTTTTAAATTGTTATTTTGTTATATGACTAAATGTCAAAAGCAGTTATTTTGACATTACAAACAGACACTACAATTTTATTTATTTGTATATGTTACGGCTAAAACCCGAAGTGCGGCTACAACTAGTTTTAGCCGGCTTCAACTAGGTGTGGCCGGTAGCAGTTGGTTAAACTTAGGTGTGGGCTGAAAAGTAGGTTAGGTTAGGTTAGTACTGTGACCTGACTACACAACGTACGAGCCGAACGAGCGGAGCGAGCGGTGCTACGGCAGCCGTTGTGTCGTCACAGTTCTAACCTAACCAACCTTTCAGCCTACATCTAAGTTTATCCAACTGCTACCGGCCACAACTAGTTGTATCCGGCTAAAACTAGGTGTAACCGCACTTCGGATTTTAGCCGTAACATATATATGTATAGATAGTATTGGTAAAGGTGAAGAGTTTGTTTGAACGCGCTAATCTCTGGAACTACCAATTGGATTTCAACATGTTTGCATTTGATAGCCCAATTCTTGAGAAAGGTTATGGGCTATTTATCATTACGCTACGGCTCTAAGGAGCCGAGCAAAACGACCAAAAGGCAGCGCGGGCGGACGAATGCGACGCGGTGGGTCGGGGGACGAGGCAGTTTTATAAAAATGTGGCTGTTATTTTAGTATATTGTGTATCTTACGACTTCCACGCGAACGAAGTCGCGAACAGATGCCAGTCTTCTATATTTTCCAACTAGATAGTGCAAGATGAAACCATCATATATTATATATTATATCATATATTATATTGAACACAAAATGGCTAACGGATTCGTTCTGGTATCATCATCTGCCTAGCCTTTTCCCATTTATATTGGGGTCGGCTTCCAGTCTAACCGGATGCAGCTGAATACCAGTATTTTACATGGACGACATGGGCGACTGCCTATCTGACCTCCACAACCCAGTAACTGGGTAATACGATACCCCTTGGTAAGACTGGTTGTCAGACTTTCGGGCTTCTGACGACCCGTAACGACTGTCAAAGATCCACGAATGACAGCCGGGACCAACGGCTTAACGTGCTTTCCGAGGCACGGAGAAGTCTCGGTATGTCAAGATGGTCACCCATCCACGAACCAACCCCGGCAAGCGTAGCTTAACCTGATGGATCGACCCGTGCGGCTGTTATTACTTAGTCACGAGCTCCTCCATATTCGTTCTCTGGATTCGTTCTGGTATCAACGTGTGAAAATTGCTAAAGTTCGCGCGAGGCAGTGCAAAGTTTCTAGATCTGCTATAAAACAACTTTGTTCTTGGACGTAGTAAAGTATCAATGTTGTTGGTTGGCGCCGTGTTTAGAACAGAGATTTGATTTTTCTTTTATTTTCGTCTGGAAATGAAACTATTGCAATTAAGTATTAGTAAAAGTTTAAATAAAAAAAAAAAAAACGTGTGCGGTCGGGGGACCTTTCGTCAGGAACGAAATTCCATACGCGATACTCGCACCCACACTCACTCTGGTAACAGAAAGAGACAGTGAGAGAGAGAGGAAGTTGCATGGAGGGGGCATAACGGTTTTTCCTTACGTGACGATTTCTACCAGTCAACTCCTACCGCAAGGCGCGTAAGGGACAATCTCCACCAAACGGAAAAATCCTCGTGGATGCTCGAGCACTTTTTAAATTTCACTGAATCCTGTATTAATGTTGACTTTAAGTAGAAAATGCGACACAGACATCACGCTTGGTAAACGCTTGATGTCTGCGTCGAATTGGTGCTTGGTGGAGACTGACCCTTAACACAGTCCACGCCTGTTGTCTATGGAGGCGTAGCTTCATAGACGTGTAATAAACTAGCGTACAACACCAAGATGCGTATACACGATATAACTTAAATAACGCACAACCTCTTAAGGGATCATTGTACTCAACATTATGAACAACTTTTACTATGGGACCAACCCAAACTCGCGAAAAAAAAATCTGCTGTTCCCTACATTTATATTCGTATAACTCGTCAAAATGTAGGGAACAGCAAATATTTTTTTCGCGACTTTGATTTTGATTCTTTTTTTATTTCTATGCGTTTAACTAGGAACTTCGTTCCAAAAAAATACTTAGTGTGTATCGGGTGATCAAGAGAATGAAAGTCGTGTAAAAGAACTATTATAAAATACTAGCTGTACCCCGATGCGTTGCAAGGCCACAAAAAGTAAAAGAATGTTTGGTTGTAATTTTTTGGACCAGAAGCCCTCCTGGGCGTCCTCAGATGACCCTACCAAAATTTCATCACAATCTGATCAATGGTTTAGGAACGCGTAGAGGACAAACATACAAACATTCATTTTTATTTATACATATATCATATAGAGATGCATAGAATAGAGATCCTCCTTTCCCGCGGGGCAATTGCGTAACACACTTACAGTAGGAATCGGTTTCATTTTGACAGTTCAACAATATTCATTGCCTTATTTACGTTGTTGAGCAGACAAATTTTTCGAACATATAAAGCAATGGATTAGCAATTTGCTTCAAAATCATTCAGATTGTAATTGATAGTGTGTTACGCAATTAGGGTGCCGAAGTCGATTAGTGAAAGCGATTGGTGTTTGGGACTCTCTTAGAAAACTGGTTTTAAAATTCAACAGAAAAGGGGGAGAAAAAAACTATTTCATCCTATTATTCTGAAACTCGTTTGCAAAACTGAAAGCATTGCTATTGCATAAAATAAAACTAGTTTCTTTTCAATTTATCAATTTCAAATAGATTGTGGTCGAAACTAGGGAATGGGGAGTTACTAAATATAATAAAATTCGTTCGAATGTGTATTCGAACGAATTTTTTTATACAACTCCATTTTGCCACAAACTTTAGTTCATGGGGGTGATTTGCAGACTAAGGGCTGATTTCACCAAAGAACCTGAACACGATCAGCACATCTAAACCGCGTTCAAGAGCTGTCAGTGTCATCATTGTTGTGGAATATTGTCACTGACAGCTCTTGAACTCGGTTTAGATGTGCTGATCTCGTTCAGTTTCATTGGTGAAATTCACCTAATTAGTTTGCAATATTAAAAATACATTATCTTGTTTAAACACATAATATCATGCCTTGTTTCCCCGAAGAGGAGAGGTGAACCTATACTACACCCACATTTGGCCAGTTATGTTTAAGTCCCATGTAATAGGCGGCGAGCCTATTGCCATCAACCGGGGACAATTCCAGACTCCGGGCTGCTATTGAGAAATTGCAGATAGAAAAACTTTTTTATACAAAAAAACAACACTAGTTACTAAGTGAAAAATAACTTTAATTTGGAAAGTCGGTGTCTTTGGTTTTATATTTTCGATTTTTGCCACCGACTTCCGAAATTAAAGTTATTTTCCAGTTTGTAGTGTTTTTTTGGAAGTCGGTTTTTTTTTGTAATAAAGGTTTTATTTTTCAGTTGTTAGTTATGGTACCTACCCCAAAAAGATTCGAATACTACTACCTTCTATGTAAATTACAGTGACAGGAAGTTATTATAACATCATCTAAGTGGCTAAGTGGGAAAAATACGTATTATTGAAGCGAACTCAAAAACTACCCAAGCAAAGTTAATAAATTTTACATGGAAGTTGGTCAACTTCGAGATATTCCCGATTAAAACAAGAATCGTTCAAATCGGACTAAAAAAAGTTATGCGTGGTCATAAATTTAAAAAAAAAATACGCGTCGAATTGAAAACCTCCTGTTTTTTTCGTAGGTTAAAAACTAATTTCAGCTGAAGTACCTACTTAATATCGGATTTGGTACAAGATTTGAGTACTTAAAGATCAAATTAGAATAACAATTGCAGATTCTAAATAAAATTAACGGAATTACCTATTCCAATGAGGTCTCATTAATTGTGTTGTGTTTTGTTTTTGTCATTTTTTTTTTCTGATTACTCATATCTTTTTGTATGCACGTGTTTCTGTGACAAATATACCTATTTTTCTTCCCTTTCTATTTCATAAAACCCTCCTTTTATTGGCCCTTCTAAGCCCCCATAGACACAATGTCCACAACGGCTTCTATAGGGCAAGCAGCTGTCAAATACAATAGCGGTCAGTGGGTCGCACGGATCGATAACCATACAGCCAATGATATAGCGCGGTCTCTTCTGAAAGATTCAGGGATTATAATTGACATTTTGTTTGTGGGTACCATTTTGTTGAGGCTTTGCATTGATATTTTGTGAACACGGAATGTTGCAACTTTCTTTTGTCTATCACACTCCCGGGCTCCTAAATCGAATCACCCTGAACTTTTTTGTATTGTCTAAAGGTCTATAAGGTTTAAACGGTCGTGAATTCAAATTCGGAACTATGATAACACCAAAATGATGGCCAGTATTTCAGCTTCAAATGTGAATAAAAACTTTTTCTTTGTCATTATTTTGATGTCTTATGCCTTTTTATTATATTTTACATGGTAATACACTGTGGCTCGATTTAAGGCTCCCACAGATAGGCGCGATGCGACGGCACGACGCGATTCTGGTAGAACTATTTATGCAGGGAGCCTTTAGGAGTCCGGGAGTGTATTTTAATTTAGTGTTACAAAACTAGTTTGACCGCAGGATATGCCGTAGAACGTTGATGGTTGGGCTAGAAGTATTCTTGAGTGGTGACCGAGAATCAGCAAAGCATGTGGGTTAGGTAGGTCCAAGCTAGATGGGGCGCCGATCATCGCAGGGTAGGTTGTAGCCGCCTAAATGCCCTTACTGCTGCTGTGCTGTCACTGTCAAATTGTTACCATAGACATGCTGTTGAATTTTTTTTTGGCATCACACGGGTTGTGCATTTAGCCAATGTCACGTTTAAATGTTAACCTCCTTATTGATAAACGTTGATTAAAGTTATATGATGTTTAAACGCCAAAAAATCTATGGAATACCAGTCGTTAAACATTAGGTACTTAACTTTAAGCAGCGTTTATGAATAAGGGGGTTAATCTTTAAATAATTATACCATAAATTAACATCCCAAGACTTTAGAATCCAAGCCACTTGACCCACTGCTCCCGAGATTAATGATTAGGAAGTTTCTACAGTACATACCTGATAATACCTGTGAGCAACGGAGCGGGTTTTATCAGAAAAGAAAATCGAAAAACGTATAAGTAGGTATCCGTCGAAACCACTCCGATATCAAGATTAATAATGATAGAGATTGAATCAAATCGATCGACATACTTATGTATCGGAAGGGAATCTCGAAACCGACTCGTTTAAGTATCAGCATGATATTAAACGAATATCACCGGGATTGTGCTTTTCAACCAGTAGTATTGGGTTAACCTTTGAAAGTTCAACAGAAATGTCAAGAAGGAGCTCTAGTTCAAATAGGCATCGGGGTAGATGTATTGGTCTGGCCGTTTGGAAGCCACCATCATCACTGACAGTCCTACGATAAGGTTCCTCCGTTTTGTGCTCTGCTTCCCTGGTCTGTGCGAGTCTCATACATAGGTCTCATCAGGTGCCATATTATGACGTTCTGATGCCATCAGATCCAGTGCGCGAGAGAGACCTAGGTATATATGACCGACAACACCATCCCTATTTCGGACTGGAATCATGATGGTTCATAATACGAACCCAGTAACCCTTTGTAATCCACCCAGTTGTTCTACCAACACTTCTACCGTCTCTCGGAAACTATTTAGTTAGGCTTCGCTCTGCTTGGAGTCACCAATTCCTTACCAAATTTTTTACTAAATGTACCTACAACCATTCCAATACAAAAAAATACAACTATTTCAGAGCTTTAAAGGGCGTCATACACACCGAAGATAATATATGTATAAGGTGTTATTTAAATAACTGCCAACCTCTTGAGGGGTCATTATACTCATCATTATGAACAACTTTTACTATGGAACCAAACCTGAAATCGCGAAAAAAAATTCATCTGTTCCCTACATTTTGACGACTTATGCGAACATAAATGTAGGGAGCAGCTGCAACCCCTCAAGAGGTTGGCAGTTATTTAAATTACACTTTATATATTAAAGCGCTTAATGTAAATATATATTATCTTTTAACCGACGAAACACACCTAAGATACTATAATACATCGCGAGAGTGTGTTTTGTCCCTTATACAGGTTGTTCAGTTTTGTAATGAAATGCATACAAATATATTGCTTAATATTGCTAGATCTACTTGACAGCTCATCTGACGAAGATTGGGACAGTGGATTCACAAACAAGAAAACAAGCACTTCAGCTTAATTATTATATTTTTTTATTTTTTTTTAATAATAAATATCTTGGGACAACTCACACACGGCCATCTAAACCCAAGTTAAGCAGAGCTTGTGTTATGGTAACCAGACAACTGATATACATACTTATATAATTTATAAATACATACATATTACAGATAAATTACACCCAGACACAGAACAAACAATATGCTCATCACACAAAGTTTGCCCTGGGTGGGAATCGAACCCACGACCTCCGGCTTTGCAGTCAGGGTCACTAACCACTAGACCAACAGGCCTGTCAATTGTAAATTGTACTATTCCATTCTTCCACCTACAATAGAGACGTTGTCTTCAATATAGCTCGCTACTGTAAGCGATAACAGCTTATAGAGCGAGCTTTTGTGGCCAAAGCTTTCATGTAAAGCTTAATATCATGGTACTCTATCCTTTGTCAATTGATGCTGATAATGGACTGCAGAGGTCAGGTTATTTTTGTTCGGATTGGAACCAGATTATATCACTGTAGAGGGAATATAGGCGAATTCGGCTGTAATTTCCGTAGCGGTAGGCAGAGATTTTTTATTTTTTTTATTTATCATTTATACAAAAGAACACAGGATTACATATTTAATAGCACCAAAAACCACTAAGGTTTAAACTTGTGCTATCATGAGTCTATCTCAATATCAAACTATACGTGAAGCATTTTATATGTATGCGTTATTGCCGATACAATATTTAACATCTTTAGGTCTTTAAACAGTAACAATCATTCCTACATGATACTTAAGTAATATTGCTTAAGTTTACATTTAATATTTTTATGTGTAATACATTTGCTTATTTCTGAGGGTAGACTATTAATAAGTCTCGGTATAATATAACCGCTAGTTCGTTTGCCATAAGTATTGTTGGCACGTTGTGTACGAAACCTATTCTCAGAAGATGTGTGGTATACCCTCATTTTGCCCCGTGTAATGATGGCGAGCGCATTGCCATCATGCTAATAATAATGATGATATTCTTACCGTCCATTTAAACTAGCTGTATCTACATAATTCGATGTTTAATTTAATGAAAGAAAGAAAGAAATGCGTTTATTTGCGGTAAATATGACGCAAAGAAAGAAGAACACAAATACAAAAAAGAAACAAGTTGGGGAAAAATATGCGTCACTTCCACGCATAACGGCCATCGATCGCTCAGCATAATGCTGCGGCCCTATTTAGATTGATTAAGTATACCAAATGTTTCAAGACGAGCACTAATCCTGCCGATAAGTAAACTGTCATAGAGTTTGAGAGGTTTATAAAATGTGTACAATAGTGTTTGGTCCAAAATAAATGATTTATTTAATTTATTTATTAAACGAGAACAAATCCGGATTCCGGGCTGCTGTAGAGAGAAAGAGAAATTCCTGATGGAAAACCAATGATACTTTATCAGACCTGAGAATCGAACCCAGGCCTGCACCCTAATTGCGTAACACACTATCAATCAGAATCTGAATCATTTTGAAGCAAATTGCTAATCCATTGCTTCTTAAGTTCGAAAAATTTGTCTGCTCAACAACATAAATATACAAGAGGTAACATAAATGACGCACAACCTCTTAACGGATTATTGTACTCATCAAAAAAAAATCAACTGTTTCCTACATTTATGTTCGCATAACTTGTCAAAATGTAGGGAACAGCTGATTTTTTTTCGCGATTTCAGGTTTGGTCCCATAGTAAAAGTTGTTCATAATTATGAGTACAATGACCCCTTAAGAGGTTGTGCGTTATTTATGTTATACCTTGTATAGGGCAATGAATGTAGTTGAACTGTCAAAATGAAACCGATTCCTACTGTGTGTTACGCAACTGCCCCGCTGCTCAGCAGTCGCACTTGGGACCACTAGCTAGGCCTCCGAGGCAGTAATTTTTTCGCGAAGAAGCAAAATTTACTTTTCATGACTTTGTTCATTAGGCACGTGATGGCGGCATGCTTTTCAAAACGGAAAGTTCTATGTTTTTCTTACAAAATAAAACCTCTCTCTGCATCTGCGTTTTAAATATATCTCTCATGTCCACTCCCTGAAGAAAACCAAAAAACTTTGCAAAGACAAAAAAAAAATTGTACTAACATCCCGCGCCGCCGTATTCGCCGCTAAATTCGCAAACCAAACTCGCATTAGCTTAACAACTACATATCCTATATACCTACCCACTCTATACAAATCGTTTCTTTTCACAGCTCACCCCTTTAAATCCGTCCCCATCTCGCCAACGAGTTTCAACGGAGGGTACATCCCTTTTGTAAGACCTTGACATAGTTCGGTTCTGACTGGCTTTTATCAGATCAAACCGGATTGAACCGGTAAAATGGTGAAAAAGAAAGTGCAGAATTTCCACTTCTAAAAAGTAAGTTGGTGAATAGCAAAATTCACAGTCTTTTTGGTCATATCTCTTTCTTTCATATCGGTACGAAATTCTTGAATGAGAATACTTGCACAATCAGCAACCTATAACATTCCCACTGCTGGGTGCTGAGACACAGGCCTTCTCTCTGTGAGGGGGAGTGTAGAGTCCACGCAGGCACAGTGCGGGTTGGTTAAATCAAAGTTCTTCGAATTATTGGTTCTAAGACCGGTTTCCTCGCGATGTTATCCTTCACCATTTTGAGAGCAGTGGTGATGAAATAAATATCACAAAGTTAAGTTCCGGTCTGGGTTCAAACGCAGTGGTTTAAATCCACGACCTAAGACCCGCCTTTAACAATAGAAACGTTCATGTCGCTGTAAAAATAGCCAGTCGGCAAGATGAAACGGAGCTGACGCAGAATACCGGACACGATCGCCACTTGTGAAGGCTATTTTATTTCATATCCCTACCCTTTTCCCAACTATACTGGGGTCAGTTTCCAGTCTAACCAGATGCAATTGAATACCAGTATTTTATATGGAGCGATTGCTTATCAGATCTCCACAACCCAGTGGCTGAGTAGCACTAAACCCCTTGGCAAGAATGGTTGTCAGATTTTCGGGCTTCTGACTACCCGTAACGACTGTCAAAGATCTACAAATGATAGCAGGCTTAACGTGCATTCTGAGGCACGCACGGAGGGGTCTTGGTATATAATGGTCTATTCACGGATCTACCTTGGCATGCCTATTTTAACACCCATAGCAGCTTAAAGGACGTTCTTTATTTTGCAGACTAAATCCGACAGAAAAAAAAGAATGACACTTCTGTTCATTTTATTTTATGGTGTATGGTAATCAAAGTAGCTGTTATGGTGATTACCATTAATATTACGTAGGTAACGGTAATTTGGACAGTTATTAGTTTTATTTTGGTAATGTACACGTATCCTGTGATGAAATACATATTTATTGGGGGCTCGTGAAATAATTTTCAGTAAAAACGCCAAAGCTCGAAAAAATTTGAAGTTGAAAAATTTCGGACATAAGAAGAAAGAATAATATTTTATTTGGAACATGCACAAGAAAAACAAAACCGGCCAAGTGCGTGTCGGACCACGCACAATGAAGGGTTCCGTAGTTGGGATGAATTTATCCCAAGAACAAACTGAACATTGCAATTGCAAATGTAAGTTTTCCTTGTAAATTCGTTAAATATATACTACTGCCGTGAATTTTTTCACACAAGAACAACCATTTAGTTGACAGGGGCCCGGATAACTGACACTTGACTCTAACAAAAATTTGCACTTTAAAGCTTAATATTTCGCAAACGGATTCCTGAATCGAAACATGTTTTTCACAAACCCGCAATATTTTTGAACCACCTATCCAACGACACCCCTCACCATAAACGAGTGGGGGAGGCACCAAAAAAAAATCAAGATTTTATTTTACTACTTGATCGGCGTGATTAATATGTATCATATATCCTTGCCAAATTACAGCTTTCTAGTACTAAGAGTCTCTGGGCTAAGCTTCGGACAGACAGACAGACAAACGGACTGACAGACGGACATGGCGAAACTATAAGGGTTCCTTGTTGATTACGGAATCTTAAAAAGGATAATTTAAAACTAGACAAACAAGACCTCCGATCTCAGCATAATGCTGCGATATTTAAAAAATAAATACTACTGCGCTGGTATTCTTAGGGCCTGCTATGATGCCACGCTAAGGACAGGTAGGTATACCAGAGCTACTTATTAGGGTTCCGTACCACAAAAGGAAAGAACGGAACCCTTATACTCGTGTGTCTGTCTGTCTGTCCGTCTGTCACAGCTAGTTTGCTCTAAATCTAGTAGACCGATTAAGTTGAAATTTCGTACACATATCCATTTCTGTGACCCAAACACGGTCGTGTAACGTAAATAAATGAATTTTGAATATGGGTCACTTTTGGGGGCACATAAGAAAATTAAAAAAAAAAACTTATAAGAAGTCTATGGTCTTAAAATAACACGATAAATCTCTCAATACTGTGCGTACAAACTTACATTTGCAATTGGAATGTACCGATAGGTAAATGTACTGTAATTCCGTAAACAGGGACACCTTGTTGACAGAAGTCCAAAAAGAAATACCCAAAATTTACAGTTTCCTATATCAATGTTACAGGCACCCCTCTAAATTACTTTATAAAGACAACCTTTTGAAATCAGCCGTTGGATGTCAACAGGGTGACCCTCTTGGGCCTGTCATTTTTAGTTTGGCAATAAATCCAATTATTCGACAACTAAATTCTGAATTCAACGTATGGTATTTGGATGACGGAACCCTAGGAGGTAATGTAGACACAGTCTTAAAAGATTTAGCTTTTATAAAAGAAAAATTTAGTTCCATCGGCCTAGACCTTAACCTTTCAAAATGTGAAATTCATCTTCCCCAAACCACTGACAGACAGACTACCATAGCAAAATTTAATACAATAGCACCAAATATCAAAATTACGGAAAGAAACTCTCTTCACCTCCTAGGGTCCCCAATTTTTGACGAATCCTTTCCAACGTTTGTTGAGGAAAAAATTCAAAATTTTCATGACGTCTCGGAAAGACTATTCAAAATTAACATCCATTCGGCCTTCACACTAATTCGATACTGCTGCTTTGGACCAAAATTTACGTATAGCCTTCGCTCCTCCCATCTATGGAAGCATCCACAACTTTTAGAAAAAGTAGACCAAATTATTAGAAACACACTAACTTCTATTCTAAATGTGGCCCTGGACGACCGAGCGTGGCAGCAAGCCACACTTCCCATTCGCCTGGGTGGTCTCGGCGTCCGCAAAATTTCAAGTATAAGTTTACCGGCCTTCCTCTCTTCGGTCCACGGTACCGACAAATTAACCAGGAAAATTTTATCTTCCTCACTGGTCGATTTTGAGGTACCGTGTTTGACCGATGCGTTGAACGCGTGGAAGATGGCTTGTCCCAATACGGATTTACCTGACAACCCAGCCTCCCAGAAACGGTGGGACGTGCCGCTCTGCAGTATTATACGGAATACCCTAGTAAATACGTCATTTAATACTGCTGAGCGTGCCCGTCTGCTGGCTGTGGGAGAATGGGAGTCAGGCTTGTGACTTCAAGCGCTTCCGTCATCCACCATAGGCACTATGATGGATGACTCTTCGTTTCGGCTTGCTACGTGTCTCCGCTTAGGCGCACCTTGTGTTGCTCCGCATCGGTGTCACTGCGGTGAAGCTGTCGACAACCTCGGACACCATGGCCTGTCCTGCTGCAGGAGTGCAGGCCGCATAGCACGACACGCCAGCATTAACGATATTATTCGTCGAGCTCTTGTCACCGCCGGCGTACCAGCGATATTAGAACCAAGCGGCTTGGTACGTGACGATGGGAAGAGACCAGACGGCATGACGTTGTTGCCTTGGAAGGTGGGTAGACCTCTGGTGTGGGACGCAACCTGTGTCGACACCCTTGCGCCATCTCATGTTCCAAGCACGGCGAGCTGTGCTGGCGCCGCTGCTGCGGCTGCTGAGACCCTTAAGCGGCGCAAATACTGTAACCTTATCGGTAACTACAGTTTTGAGCCGTTTGGGGTCGAAACGCTCGGGTCATGGGGCCCGAGTGCGCGTCTCCTTTTTAAGGAAATTTCTCGCCGACTGGTCGACACTTCACGTGACCAGAGGGCTGGCTCGTTCTTTGGCCAAAGAATTAGCATTGCCATTCAACGTGGCAATGCTGCCAGTCTTCTGGGCACGTTTCCGGATGACAGCGATGCGGACGAGTACTTCGACGCCTAAGTTTCCTTTTGTTTTGTATATTTATTTGTATAGTTAGTTAGTTCGTTAGTTAGTAGAAAAAGATATTTTAAGTTTTTTTTAACATATAATTATTATAATAACTTCCTAAAATTAAAATAAATATTACAAAACCGATAGGGAGAACATGTTTTTCAACACTAACAATGTTATCTTTGTTCTTGGGATAATTCTGTCTCTTCTTTCTTCATTCCAATTACGGAACCCTTCATTGCGCATGGCCCGACACGCACTTGGCCGGCTTTTTAAAGCGGGTCCCTCAAGCATATTCGTGTAATATAATAATGCTTTTAGGATGTTGTTGGGGCTGCCGAGATGCTGTAGTGCGTCTGGCATGTTTATGAAGGCTCAGATTGATGGCTTTCACGCCATGATGAGAAAGAGAGGGCCTCCATATTGCACCGTTTCCAAGCAAGCTCCAACAGCATTTTGAAAGGGCTAGTAATAAAAGCTCCGACAAAAAAAGAAGAATTGTCCTTACTCAAAATATTAAATCTACTGCCTAAAATACCGAATATTTTTGTCCGAATAAAAATGACGAAACGACCGAATGAGATACTGAAATCTTCGAAAAATAAACATGACTGTTTATTGCTATAATACTTTTCTACCAGCATAAATTACGTTCTACTGAAAACTATGCTTTGTAATTTTTATCTTTACTTGCCTAATTCATAAATTACCTTTCATATTTCATAGACTGTGGTGCTATTTTAACTGTAACATTATACTGAAAATATTATTGTGAGTGGTTATACACCTCTGTTGTCGGTAACTTAGTAATTTTGTCGGAGGTTCAGTATTCTATTCGGAAGTTTAGTTTTGTTATTCGAAGATCCATTTTTTTTAGGAGAAAATGTAATTTGAACATGCTCTTATTTGTTGTTAAATTGGATATTTTTTTTTCGTTTATGTTTTGGGTTTTTTGTCGGTAATTCATTATAACGCTGGTTAATTCGGCCACAGATCGCTGGAGAATTTGTTTTTCGGAACCATTATTATTTCCCTTTTGAAAGCAATAGCGGACCGGTTAGACGTTCCTTTTCATAGACACTGGATCGCACTCCATGTGTCAAATTGATTTCATTTGTTTTTATTTTTGTGGTTTACTAACATAGTTGTTAAGTACGTATTAACACAATAATAATTATGGATGTTCTTAGTCTGAAATAAAGATATTATTTATTTATTTATTTATTTATTAAAACTTTATGCACAAGTAAAAAGAATACCGTACAAAGGCGGACTTAATGCCTGAGGCATTTTCTACCAGTCAACCTTAGGGTGATGCAGAGAGAAAACATGGCAGGTGCAACATAAGGGATAGATAACACGAAAATAACTATAAAATACTGGAGTAAATACATAGATATATATAGATATATAGTTATATACATATATATATAAATACATATAAATACTTATAATATTATTGTCTTTATTTCAGTAAATACATTTAAATTATATTTTTAAATATTAGAATATAGAAAGTTTAAAAACATTTAAAAATATAAAAAATAGTAACCCACCGGTATCGGGAACAGGGTCCAAGCTACTGGCGGTCAGGGCTCCAGAGAGAGGAACCTCGTAACAATGCAAGCCGTATCCAGAAGTACTGCTTTCTGAATCAAGCCCTTAATCCAGCTGCCCAACGAGAGCCTCCTTAGGTGTTGGTCGAGGTTCTTGGCAATTAAGCCATTGGCTGATAAGACTATCGGCACAATGATCGCTGAGTTCACATCCCACATGTCGACAACCTCGCGGGCCAAGTCAAGATACTTGATTTGTTTATCTTTCTCGGCTTTCATGAGGTTCCCGTCATGCGGGACCGTTATGTCAATAATCATTGCGCGCCGCTCTATTCGATCCACCACCACTATATCAGGCAAACGACTATATTATTATTATTATTTTGACTATATTATTTTTATGGAATTCAGGCCCATAAAGGGTCAGTCTCATACCAAGCGCTTTAAAAACATCGTCCAATTGAATACAGGGCCATCAAAAATTGCTATGGAAACAACCAATTGATTACTTAATATTTCTTTTACAATTCCTTACACGTGCAGGTTGTATAAGACTCAAGTGGACGCGCTGGGCACGTCTCAAGTAATCCCACTTCACCCATTACACTCACGGTATTGGGTTTGATTCAGAGCAATAATATTTTACGACATGGCCATCGCTTCAACTGTAGGGTGGGCTGCTGTCTGTCTGTCAGTTTTTCTACCAAGTCTACTGAACGTTTTTCTCACTCAATTTCAAGGCCGTAGCCAGGAATTCACTTCAGGGGTCAAACTGGAACAGAGACAATACGTAACAGTTTTATTTTAAAACTAGCTTTGCAAAAGCCAATTATTTTTAAAAGAGTAACCGTGGAGTTTTTTGCCGGTTCTTCTCCATAGGAAACGACCAATTGGAACCGCGCACTTAGCTTCTGACGTTTCATAAGTGTCCATATAGGCTTACGTGAAATAAAATATTTTGATTTTGCCTGCGTCTTCGTTCGTGTGGATGTTGGAAAACTATAATGTGTCGCTTAGAGAAGGTGTATGTAGGTGTGTGTACTGTGTACGTAGTTCCCACTCCTCAAATTCAGCCTATCGCAGTCCACTGCTGGGCATATGTAGGTCTCTCTTTCTTCCCAGTACTATGCGCCACAAACACAGCTGCTGTTTTGAGATCGTCGGCACATCTAGGAGCATACTTACTTGCTGGGGGACGAAATATAAAGACGGTAATCTTTTTGCTGCTTCAAAACATCGGGCGCACATGGCATTTAGTACAAAATACCAGTGGCGAAAGCAGCATATAACACGATTCCTACCGGCTTCCCTTCGGTTCGGAGGTTCGCATCAGAAACTCCACCGCTATTGAATAATGGCAGTCAATAGTGTCTACTGTTGCCCAAAAATATAGTTACACTACCGGTATTTAATTCACCATAACATTCAAACAACAGAAATTTTGAATTGCAGCAACAACAAAAAGATGTTCTAAAATAACTCAGCGCCAAAACGTCATAATCGGGAACTAAAAATTCATACGATAGCGATCCCGTCATGATGTCACTTTAGGTCACGTGGCACCGCTTGAAATGGACGAGAGCAAGCCGCTGTACAATGGTTTACAATAGAGACAGATATAGAAAAAATTCGTCAGCGAGAACGAGATGGATAATGTTAGAATGATAGGTACCTCCTTTAGTTAAGTTTATTTCTATTTCTCTAAAACATTGAAAGTGACAGCGTCTTTTTGGCCCTGATATTTGACGATAGATGGTGTTAAATTCAGTAAAGAAAAGACTTATTTATAAGACAGTAGATTAATTTTTACTCTATTGTTATGTAGGTAAGTTAAAACCAGCTTCGCTTCGGCTTCTCTCTTACAAAAATTCACACCTCGCCGCTGAAAATACGTAAAGTCGCAGGGCCTTGATTGTCAAATTGGTACATTTATCACGAAGGCTGCCGTCCAATTTCGTTGGCCGTCCGTCGTTGACCGTCTGTGACGTCACAGACGGGCCCCGGCACTTAGTAATGAAAGCCCGTATTTTAGGCTTGTGACTCTGTCTGTCTACATACTAATGTTTTCTGGGGATTGGCTGTAGAAATAAAACGCTGTCACTTATATACCTATCTTATCTACTACCTATATAAGTTTTACTTACCAAGCGTCGACTGATTAGTCACAATTAATTTTATTCTCTATTGTCACAAAACGAACTGATGCTCTGCATTATGCCCTTAAAAACTCAAGTGGAAATGGGCCGGACACCTGGCCCGTTATACCGACAAGCGATGGACTATAGAGACGTCCCGGTGGACAGGACCCAGAGGTAAGGACGGCAAGGGTGGTCTAGGAAGCGCTGGATAGATGAGATATTAGCAGTAGCAGGAAAACAATGGACAAAGGAAGCCGCAGACAGAAAAAACTGGAACAAGCTGGAGGAGGCCTATACCCGCGAAGGGGTTCCTATTCCTAAGATATAGTGCAAATATGGAAAAAATATAATAATAAGAAAAAAAAAAAACAACACAACTGAAAAAGCTATTGTGCATAACTTTGTAAATCTAGGTACTAAGTAATTATATTAAGAAATGCAATTTAAATATTGTGTGGATAAGAAATTAAAAGGCTTTTTATTTATTTATTTATTTTATTTATTCTTTCCAGGCTCCCGGGAGTCTGGTGTCGTTTTGTGAAATAATGTTTAATGAAACTTATCGTAACATAAAGATTTTATAATTAACTAAAGTGTTTTCAAGTAGTACCTACTTCATTGTGGTAGTCGCAAGCGCTACTGCTGAGCATGAGGCCCTGGGTTCAATTCCCGGGTCGGGCAAAGTGCAGTTATTGAGTTTTTCCATCTGGGAATTCTCAGTAGCAGCCCGGAGTCTGGATTTGTGCCTGGTTGATGCCAATAGGCTCGCCCCCTATTACATGGGACTTAAACATAACTGGCGAAATGTGGGTGTACTATAGATATCTACACTTCTGCCTAACCCTTCGGGGAATACGTAGGCGTGATGTTCTGTTATTAAAATTGTTTTTCTTTTGTTTCAGACAACCGGACTTCATCCTTGGATAATTTCAAAAATGTCTAAATTAAAATAACATCATTTCATTCTCTATCACCAGAAGAGTCCAAACACGATGTTGTATTCATACTGACGGCAAAATAACCTTCTCATATGCACAGAGAAACCGTCAACGTGTTCAGAGATTCATTAAAATTACGGCAAAAACTACTGCAGAGAACAACAACGTATTTTGAAGTAGTCGAATTCGTAAAAAAAGACGCTATACGGTATTTCACGTACGATTACGAAATACATCAATAGCGTATTATGAACATATTCATAGGAAATCATTCTAATAATCTTGTTAAACTTAAACATTAAAAAGACAATAAAACAATTATAAAAGTGAAGAAAACAATTAATAACTTTAAGTAGAAAAAATCTAATTGATTCTAAAATCGAATAATTAAAGAAATAAAATTAATCTCGACTAAAAAATTACCCCAGATAAAAAAGGGATTTTGACAGCTAATATGGCGGGAAAAGCTGAAGCGATTGGGCCACGCAATGGTCATGAATTGGCGCCATTGAACTCGCGCGCTGATGGCAGCGAGCGGCCTCACGGGGTCACCATCGTGCTGCAAGGATCCAGGGGTTCCTTACAACGGGAAGCTCCTGATGAAGACCGTGCGGCATGGTCAGGGAAGCTGCAGTTCTTCCTGTCCATCATTGGATACTCTGTTGGACTTGGAAACATCTGGCGGTTCCCATATTTGTGCCAGCAGAATGGAGGAGGTGAGTGATTTTTTGAATTTGGAATGTTTCGATCCGATCTTATTACTTATCCATTATTATTATCTAGACTATCTCTGTGCCTGCAGTGACTCTGTGCCCGCAGCTGCGCTTACGTACAATAATTGTGTAAAATATTTTAAGTGCTGATGTTGATAGTACCTAGCTACCTGTTCATGAATAGGTAACACATTTTTTATTTATTTATTTATATTTACTTTATTGTACACCAGATTACACATTACATAAAGATACATCTTAAACTGCAAAATATTATATAGAATTGGCGGCCTTATCGCATACTGCGATCTCTTCCAGGCAACCTTGGAATGGACAGTGATTTTATGGACATTAAATGGGGTTGTTCTAGGTGTTCTTTTTCAATATACTTGCTTTTAAAGTGGCTTTTATTGAACCGCTTTTAGGTTTATAATGTAGTGTATTAAACACGCGTGCTTTTTACTTTATATTACCGCATTAGTCATCATCTGCCTAGCCTTTTCCCAACTATGTTGGGGTCAGCTTCCAGTCTAACCGGATGAAGCTGAATACCAGTATTTTACATGGAGCGACTGCCTATCTGACCTCCACAACCCAGTACCTGGTCAATACGATACCTCTTGGTAAGACTGGTTGTCAGACTTTCGGGCTTCTGACGACCCGTAACGACTGTCAAAGATCCACGAATGACAGCCGGGACCAACGGCTTAACGTGCTTTCCGAGGCACGGAGGAGTCTCGGTATGTAAAGATGGTCACCCATCCACGAACCAACCCCGGCAAGCGTAGCTTAACTTGATAGAGCGACCCGTGCGGCTGTTATTACTTAGCCACGAGCTCCTCTTGTCCGCCACAGATAAGCATTTACTAGTAGGCGCTTTTTTAATCTCATCAAGGAGACTTCATGCCTTTTATGCCTACTTTGTACATAAAGAAAATATGATAAATTAACATAATATTTCATCAATTTTTTTTATTTTTTCATTAAAATAACTTTCTTGCGTGTTCTATAACCAAATAACAAACAAATAATTCAGTTTTTATGCTTTTAATACCTATTAGACTGTTCCTCGGCTTCGTGCCTTTGCCTCTCCTTCAACCTGCGAAGACACCGCGATATTTTTTTTTTTTTTTTACATAGGTCATTAGTTTATGAAACTTTATTTATTTTTTGCCTCGCAAGTGTGTTGAAAAACATCGTATGAAACGCGTGTGCATTGATCATTACACACTTTTATCATAATGTGTCAGTCAAAATTATATCAAAAAGAAATTGCTGTTTCATACAATAACCTACACAATACGTAACAGATGCATACAATAATAATACCTATATATAGTTCTATACTCATTCTATTATAATATAGTAGAAAATAGTTTGTTTGTTTGAACGCGCTAATCTCTGGAACTATCAGTCAGATTTAAACAATCTTTTTATATTTGATAACCCAATTCTTGACAAAGGTTATAGTCTATTTAACATCACGCTACGACCCTTAGGAGACGAGCAAAAGAAAAAAGTCAGAAAGATCGCTGAGCGAAAACGAAGTAATAGCGCGGGCGAGCAATGCCATGGAACGCGGTGGGTCAGGGGAACAAGTTTCACGCGGACGAAGTCGCGGGTAGAAGCTATGTAGTAATATTTTTTTTTGTATTTTTTTTTCATAAATATATATTTGTATTAAGTTTCCATATTACTTACGAGGAAAAGCCACAACATTTTAATGAAATATGACTTCTGACCTTTCTTTTCTGAGTTATTTTTAACATTCTGCAAAAGTGCAAAGCGATTTACTAGCATTGAACTTGAATTATCAGAAATGGCGTGTTTCAATATAATTGTTGGTTCGCGTGATTTACCTTAGTAATATTGCTTTGAATTTTATTCAGGTTTTTCCGCAGCAGACGTGATTAGGGGTTTTTATTTGCAAGAATATAATTAGTTTTAGAAAATAATTGAAAACATGACATTACTCCTTGAACATTTCTGCACATACCTCATCATCTACCATCCTCAGCCCGACTTTACCCATTGCTGCATAGGCCTCTCTTTTCATGTGCCAATCCCTACGCTCCTGTGCCAACCTCATCCAAGTTCTACCCACGCTGGTAACAATGTCGACCGCCCATCTCACAGTCGCACGACCGACACTTCGTCTTCCAGTCCTTAGACGCCACTCGGTCATTACCTTACTCCACCTGTCATCACTGCGCCTTGCCAGATCTCCTGACCACATCCATTTCGGTTTAAATAAACTTTATTCCCAATAAAGACATAAGTCACTTACTTGAGAACAATACTAAAAATATAGATTACAATAATGTTCGTCATCAGTATTACAATTTAATAGTTACCCATACAATGCATTCATTTCTCCAGAAGTGATCGATCCGCAATTATGTGCTGGCTAAGTTGAGTTTTGAATGCATTGTAAGAGTGTACATTTCTTATACAGGACGGTAATTTGTTATAAAGCTGTGCTCCTTCAAAAGTTAGCATTTTTTTGCCATAGTTAGTTCTTGTTTTTGGTAAAACTAGCAAGCTAGCTCGCCGTGTACTGCGTTGACTAACTTGTTTATATTGAGAGAGTGTTATGTTTGAGTGAACGCTTTTGTTGAGAATATTTCTGATGAAAATGCATGTGTTGTAAATATATAGTTGTTTTATGTTCATTATTTTTGTGTCTTGATAAATTTTGCTGGTAGATGTTAGATGTGGGTAGTTGAATATTATTTTTATGATTTTATTTTGGGTAGTTTGAAGTTCTGATAATTTTGTTTTAGCAGCACTGCCCCAAATTTCGATTAAATTAAGTAGATGTGCCTTTACTAGGGAGTTGTAAATAGTATACCGCAATTTTGGTGGAATACAACGAACAATGTTACGCAATGACCCGGAGAGTGCCGAGAGTTTACTTTTTATATGGTCAATATGAGCGTTCCACGTTAGTGAGCTGTCCATTCTTAGACCGAGGTATTTTTCGCATGGTTTTTGCTGTAGCGGGATATCATTTATTGTTAGAGGGTCATATGAGGGAATTGATTTATTTTTAGCCTTAAATAATATATAACATGTTTTAGAGATATTTATTGTTAGAAGATTTAACTGAAACCATGCCAATAGGGTATTTAAATCTTCTTGTGCTTGTGAGATAATGTGATGGATGGAAGATCCGAAGTAAAATAAACAAGTGTCGTCGGCGTATAAGGTAAGGTGACCATGTAGTTTAATTTCGTTTATATTATTTATATATATTAAAAAGAGTAAGGGACCCAGGATAGATCCCTGTGGGACGCCACATGTAATAAGTAATGCATCACTTTGGTGATTACCAAGTTTGACCACTTGCGAACGATTTTTTAAGTACGACTCGAGCATTTTTAGAGCTTTTCCCGTGATTTTTATTGATTCCAGTTTTTTTAGGAGTAGTTTGTGGCTTACCGTATCAAAGGCCTTTTTTAAATCAATAAAAATGCCCAGGGCTATGTTTTTTCTGTCTATGTTTTGTTTAATTTTAGTAATGAGATCAATAGTGGCTGTAGTAGTATTACTTCTGGGTCTAAATCCATATTGTCGATCGGTGATGAAGTTAATAGAATTAAGATACTTTTCTAATCGGTTGTGAATAATTTTTTCTAATATTTTTGACAGTATAGGCAACACTGAGATAGGTCGATAATTTCCTGGATCTGTTGTACGGCCTGATTTATAGATTGGTGTTACTTTTGCAATTTTTAGTGTTTCAGGAAAGTTCCCGTCATCCAGTAATTTATTCAGACATTTGCTCAGATCGTTTACGATTAAACTTTTAACGGTTTTAATTACTTTGGTTTTTATTCCGTCTAGGCCAGTGCTGCAATTTGGATCGAGCTTAGTTATAATGGTTGCTATTTCATTAGCAGAACATGGGCTTAAATTGGAGAGCTTCTCAACGTTTTGGGTTATAGGATTTGGTAAAGCGCGGTCATAATCGTTATGAAATGAACTAGGTATTTCGTTCGCTAGGAGTGATCCAATTGTAGCAAAGTATTCGTTAAATATTTGGCAAATATGATTTGGCTCCGTAATATTATTGTTGTTTACTACTAATTTTGGAGGAACACAGCTCTGTTTTATTTTATTGCTTGTTAAGGTATTTATTAGGCCCCACATTTTCTTAGGTTTATTAAGACATTTTTAAATTCATTATAATAGTAGGAATTTTTTGTTCTTGATATTAGTTTAGCTACATAGTCTCTTTTCTTCGTGAATTCTGTTTTTACTGTGTCGTTACTAGGGTTATTTTTAAGTTCTGTCGCCAGTATGTTCCTCTGGTTGATTTCAGCGATAATGTCCTTGTTGATCCAGTCTCTTTGTGGAGGATTGAGAATCTTGGTCTTTATAGTTTTAGCTTCTTCTGTAAATAGTTTTATTTGATTTTCAAACACTAGGTATTCGTTGTTAGGATTTTTGAACTTAGCTGTTTCACCAGTGTTATATAATTTTGTGTAGTTTATTGCTTCGTATTTAGTTTTCATTTTCGGAGGGGTTTTGGTTTTTTTAAGTTCTAGGTACATCTGGTTGTGATCAGACATAGAGGATTCAATTATTACCACATGAAAGTAATCGCCTTTTAGGTTGGTGCTGATATGATCGATGATAGTCTTTTTTGTGTCGGAGTTTCTTGTACAATATTTTTTGTTTATTTTATTTAGTAGTGTGTGTCCAGCTTCCTTGACTATTGCTTTGTATTGTTTTGTCTCTTTGTTTTTCTTAATTAGTAAATCGACGTTGAAATCTCCAAAAACGATTGTTCTTTTCCTTTGTTGTAGCTGCGAGTCATACTCTTGGAGAAATTCTTGGTAGTCAGTGTTTCCGGGATAATATATGACTCCTATTTCAAGCGCGTATCGTTCGAGATTTATCCATAGGTAGTTGTTTCCATTTGAATACTTGGACTCTGATAAATTATGTCTCAGATCATTGTGTACGTAGGCTGAGACTCCCCCTCCTCTAGAGTCGGTTCTGTAATTATAATAGTGGGTGTAATTGTCTATTTGTAGTGCCAAAGCTTGAGCCTCCGAGCGAATCCAGGTTTCTGTTACAAGAATGACGTGTGCTGTTTTCGGTAATGATCTTAAGACGCATTTTAATTCATCAAACTTTCCTTTTTTACGAATACTTCTAGCATTGAGGTATAAGAACCTGAGGCGAGATTTGGTAGCATTAATATAGCGGTAGTCATTGAGTACTTGATACGTGTTGCAATTTGTGTAGGTGGGCTTAGTGTCAGTCGTTAATTGTAGTTTTTTGGAGGGTTTTTTACTATCGTAGGTGTACCGTGGTTGTATTTGATTGTTAGCTCATTCTCGCCATCATTTTGGTGACGTGCTAATTCTTCTTTCAGTCTCTTTAGATACTGCTGCTGCGCAGGAGTTTGATCGGAGAATATTTTAACATTTTCAGGTAATTTGCCCTTGTTACGTAGGAAATATTTTGCGGTAATGGCAGTATCAAAACAAATCTTAACTCGTCGGTGTTTTCCAGGTACGTATTTTCCTATTCTGAAGATCTTGATAGGCTTTGGTGGATTTTGGCACACTTGTGAAGTAACATTTAAAATATCTCTTTCGTCTCCAGACATCCTCTCTTCCGCGGTGGTGGAAGTCTGCTCCGGCAATCCAACCAAAACAATATTTTTTTCCCTGTTGTTACGATCCATTATTTCCTTAATTACTTGCTCGTTCGAAGATAACTGGTTGTCTGATTTAGACGCAGATGGTTGGACAGTAGACAGCTTGAGGTTATTCAGGTCTGACTCAAGAGAAATTATCTTTTGTTCCCCTTGAAAGATTTGCTTTTCTAATTGCGACACAGTTAGATTTAATGATTTTTGTTCCATTGCGATGTTAGATGTAGAAGATTTGATCTCGTTAATCTGAGTAGTATTTTCTCGAATCAAGCGTACAGTTTGTTCGTTAGATGATTTTAGCTCGGACATTTGTGATTTAATCTCAGTTATATTTTCTTGCATTTTATTCATAATCTGTTCGCTCGAACCAACATATTTTTCAAGCAGTGAGCCGATACGACTCAATTCCGAACGCATTTCTATAATTTCATTTGAGCATTCACAATTATTGTCCGACGGTTGTTTGCGTTTGCGGAAGGTAATTTGTGACTCTGCCGCAAGCGCACTTAACTGTGATAAATCGGGGTGTGAACTGTGACCAGTATTTGCAGCGCTGCTCATACCCGTGTCAGTGAGATACCGTGATGGTGATGATCTTTGAGCAGATAATCGAACAAAATTTTGCTTTCGTGTTAAAGATAATAGTTATTGATACCTAGTTGTCTTAGCGTAAAGTATTCAATCCGTGAACGCAGAGTCACTGTGCGAAAGAGTAGTAAATATCCAATGTTCTGTTCTCGCGGGGGTGAAGTGCGTTACGCTCGAACGCGGAGTCACTGTGCAAGCGAGACGGAGATAGCCCGTCTTCGTTGAGGCACTGTGAGCGCGGAGTGTGTGCAGAAACAAAGCGATGTAATTAACAAACACTGTTTGCACAATTTAAGTTCTGATTGTACTTAGTTACGAGTTATTTTTGAAGGACACTGATTTGAATATTTTTTAACAAAAATGATACACGTCCGCTCTGGGTAGCGACGAATAATTTTTCCATTTGAGTTCCATAATGCTTTTCCGATATCAACTCCCATCCTGTACACAGCCTCCTACGTGAGCGTCCACGTCTCAGCACCGTACCTACGTCATAGCATACCTACTCACCTGAAAACACCGGTTTCCGCTTGTTTCTTTCACAAAGCGCGACTTTATACTTCAGCCACTGAACCAGTTTCAACCGCTTAAAACTAAAAGAAGTAGCTAGCTGAAACTAGTTCTTTACCGGTTGTTGAATAGTTGAGGAGGTTACATTTTTAATGTTTGCTATGTTTTAAATAGGTATTAATAATGTCATCTATATCTATATACAAGGTGTAATTTTAATCACTGTTAACCTCTTAAGGGGTCATTGTACTCATCATTTTGAACAACTTTTACTCTGGGAACAAACCCGAAATCGCGTAAAAAACAGGTGTTCCCTACATTGTAACGAGTTAAGCGAAAACATTAATGTAGGGAAAAGCTGATTTTTTTTTCGAGATTTCAGGTTTGGTCCAATAGTAAAAGTTGTTCATAATGATGAGTAAAATGACCCCTTAAGAGGTTAACAGTGTTTAGAATTACACTTTGTATACGCACTAAAAACGAAGAACTTCGCAAGCAATGAGAAATTGCTACTGCGGTTGTCAACATCAAAATGAGCTGCTTCTCAAACGGACAACTGTCCGTCGCTTGCTTCCGCGTCACCAGTCCTGACTCTCTCTATATATTTTGTTTTCTGAGACCAAAACTACAAACGTAGTATACAGGGAAGTTTTATAATATAAAAGTGTGGCTGTTATTTTATTATATTGTGGTGTCTTACGACTTCCATGCGACCGAAGCCGCGGGCAAACGCTAGTTTGTAATATACGACAAGAGTAGCTTTAATCAAGCTTTACCAAAACTTTCTCGTTGGTCACATGATTCAAAGTCATGCGGTCACCATTTTTATAATAGGTAACGCAAATCTTTTGTAACAGTCCCTGTTCAAAAGCGAGTCAGGCCGTGTGATGAAAGCGAGCCTATAAGTCTTACCATTCAACCTTTTACATGGAGTAAATACATGACTTAACTCCCAACTCTTATCGGTCTGCACAATACATACGAAAGAACCATTTCGATTACTTAAACCCAATCACTTATAAATAATCGACCATAAACACCTAAACCGTGTACTTAACTTTTTAATCTAGTTGAGCTCACTCCCTCAAAGCACTCGACTCTAGTACTATGTGCAGTAATAAAGTAATGGTTTTATAGAGCTGCCGAGAGACTGAGCATTACACTATACTCAATCGTTCAAATAGTACTCCACTATAATAGTTACTTTAGAGTTTGGCTTCGGTTTCTATATTTCAACGAATCGTTGAAATAACCGGTGGTCTATGGTAACTGAGGTGGATGCAGCTCCACGCTGTATTTATTTGTATCTATGTTATTCTGTGCCTGTACCTACTAACACTATAACAATAAATTGAAGTATCTGTTTGTAATGTCAAAATAACAACTTTTTACTAAATGCATATGAAAGTATATACTTACGGTACTTATGACAAATTAGCTGTGCCCCGCGACTTCGTTCGCGTGGAAGTCGTAAGATACACAATATACTAAAATAACAGCCACATTTTAATAAAACAACCTCGTCCCGTCGCGTTTTCGCTTAGTGTTCATTCCGACTTTTTTCTTTTTGCTCGTCTCCTAAGGGTCGTAGCGTGATGTTAGCCAATAACTATCCTCGAGAATTGGGCTACGAAATGCAAAAAGAATTTTTCAAATCCGACTTTTTCTTTACAATTTCATGGGTTTAAATTTTTTTGCGCGGAACCTTAATCATTTTTCTAAAATAAAAGTAGCTTAAGTTCCTCCCCACAACGTCAAAATCGGTCCAGCCGTTTCGGAGATTAGCCGGAACAAACAGACAGACGGACAGACAAACATTTTAAAAATTGCTTCGCCGACAGGGCATCCTTACTTCTGATTATTTCGAACTTGATCTGAAAATCCTAACCCTAGACGGTCAACTTCAAGGGCACTTCGAGGTTCGGTTTGGTTAGGTTCCTTTTAACCCTGCAGACAGAAATAGGAGCCCCGCGAAGCTGGGCTTCGGCTACCTGCTGTCAGTCTGTCGGCGAAGTGTCCTGTCAGCGAACAGTCCCGTCGAAGTAAAATCTCGTCGGTGTTCAGTCAGTCGGCGTAGTGTCTGTCGGCGTTTAGTCGTACACTCGAAACAAACTCAGAGGTCACAATCTCTTTTATAGTCCATACTAATAGTCCATAATCTTGGTCAGATCATGTATAGACCATATAGATTGGTGACTGAAATGCCCTTTTGAGGAAAGAACCATTATACAGGTACTTACAGTCAAAGCGAAAAATTACCACATCTATCTTAAAACTGGTTTCCGGGACAATTTTTGCGATATCCGAGGGGAGATAAAAGGGGGTTCGTCTCCCTTGGTGCCTTCCTACATAGATTATAGTGTGTGTGCGTGTGTGTGTGTTTGTGTGTGCGCCTGTCTGGTCAGGCTACGGATCACATTTATTTACGTGGTTACGAAGAAACATGGAGCAGATAATGGATATGGAGTGCTAACGTGTAAAAATATCTTGACCTAATAAAGAAAAATATTGATATAATAAATGAAGTATTTATAGCGAGAAGAAAATCTACTGTGGTTCATACAATGTAAAGGCATCATGATTTATTAGAAAAAAAAAAATGGAAACCTGACTAATTTTTGTTAGTTCAGTCTTATTAATAACATAATTATGTATTATGTTGTCTATTTTTATCAAACATTTTAAACTTTTCAGTCTCTTTTCAGAACCTATGAAATGAACCCTATTATACACGACCAAAATAAAAATAAAGGCATGGATTATGTAGCTACAAATCAGTTTAGTAAAAATTAAATTTCAACATACGACCTTATGAATTTGTATTCCCCAGCGAAAGGAAGGCGAAAGTTGTTTTAGTTTTCAAATCAGTAACTGTAATGTATAATATTAATAATGTTGTAATGTATTCAACATACCATACAACCTTACTGTGAGTAGAGAGTAATTGATTATTAAAAAAAATACAGGGTGACTTTCATAACATGCGACAAAATCTAAGGGGGTGTTCTACCCATCAATATGAACAACTTTTACTATGGGACCAACATGGAATTCGCAAAAAAAATCGACCTTCTTATACAAAATTGTCGTCGTCGAATTTTGTTTTGCGAATTCTAAGTTGGTCAGCCTGTATAAATAATAAATGTTGTTCTTGTTGTTCCACATTGGCACTCCATTCCTTCCTATTCCATGGCATCCCTATATCCATATAACTCAAAGCTTATAGTGCGGTTTAGTCTGCAGTCACGGTGCCCCGGGAAACGCAGTTGCAGTAGTAGTAAAATGTATCACTAGGCATCTAGTGTCCGGGGCAAAGCTAGCCAGGTAAACAAGCAACAAGGGATTTCGAATCCTGTTGACATAGGAATAGAATTGAAAATTAAATGTTTTTGCTGAGAAAGCGTCAGGTTTTACCTGTCGCTGCATCGATTTGTTAAAGAGTGGGCTTTAAACAAGCACTCGGTGAGATGAGGGCGAGGAAACAGAGAATAAATGGGTTTTGTAGTTTTGATTTTGTAAGTTCTATGGATAATGATTAAAGGGACTTTATTTTAGACAATATCTGTGCGAGGAAAGCATGTGAGTTAACTTATTTAGGCCCACTTGAATGTTCATGGGTTATTCTATATAACTCGGAGTTAACAGCTAACTCAGGGATAATCAAATAATTCATCTTGCGCCACCAAGAGTTAGAGGTAAACCTAGAGTTAAACTTTTAAATATTAAACCCACCGATGTGGGAGAGTTACGTCGCTATTTCTGGGTTAGTGTAAGTTATGTCCAAATAAATTGACGTTATAAGGTCCCGCTGATAACCAACTTTGTATTTTATATTTTTCGACGTTATAGTAAGTGAAAATTCGGTACTATATCAGCAGGCAATATAATCATGAACTCATATAAAATAAATACAAATTTAAAAAAAAACTGAAAACATATTTTTCCATATCTGACGTTGTTGTCAATCAATAACCTAAGTCTCCATGGAAAGATAAAGATAAAGATAATTTACTTTGCAAATATGGGTACGTACAATACATGGTGCAAAGTGAAAATAAAGGTCAGCAGACTTAGCAGGATGATGACATAATTAACTATTATCGCGTCTGTTGCGCGGAACTACGTCGACCAAAGGTGTAAAGCGATTTGGGTTCAACTTCACAAACACAGCTACCTCTACCATGTACAGACAAGGTAATGTTAACATTTTATGTTTCTTAAAGAATGGAATACAACTGTCAGTAGTTTTAAGTTTGAACATTGCGTGTATGCATCTTTTTTGTGCCTTAAAAGCTGTCTCTTTTTCTGTTGAATTACGCCAAAATATTATCCCGTACCGTAAATGGGATTCTGCTATGCCATAATAAGCCGTTAAAAAAGTGCATCCTTATATATTATAGGCGATAATGTACGTAAAGCATACGCGAATTTATTGATTTTCTTGCACAAAATATCAATGTGTGATTTCCAATATTCAATTTTGAATCTATTTCGAGCCCCAGAAATTTTGTGCTTTCTACTTCTCCTATAATATCATCGTTGTAGTGTATGTTAAGGCTTAAGCTCGGAATCAGCTGACTAAAATGTATCAGTTTTGTTTTAGTCAAGTTAATATTTAAATTATTATTTTCATCCAACCAATTTACAACAAATTTTAAAGAATTATTAATATCATTTTCATATGTCTCTATGCTTTTACAAGGTGCTGTCACAGTGATATCGTCCGCAAATAATGTCAATGGTTGTTCAATGCATTCTGGCCAGTAAGTCGTTAATATACAATATAAATATGACAGGACCGAGTACGCTGCCCTGCGGTACTCCAAATTTAACTACACGCTCTGACGATCGAACTATCTCTTCATGATTATTTACTGGATTAATTTGGTTAATTATAGTTACTTGTTTTCTGTTTTTAAGATATGATTCGATTAGACTAAGAACATTGCCTCTAATGCCATAAGCTTCTAGTTTTCTCAAAAGAGTAGCATGATGTACATAATCGAATGCCTGGGTCATATCGCAGAATATCCCACATACAGGTGTTCGTTTATCGACATGCTTAATAACATTGTATATAAAGTCGTATACGGCCATATTAATGTTCCTATGTCGTCTAAATCCTTTCTGTTCGTTACACAAAATGTTATTTTTTTCAATAAATGTATTCTTTATATATGTATTTCTCAAATATTTTCAAAATTACGGGTATAAGTGAGATTGGTCGGTAGTTTTCCACTAGTTTTCGGTTTTCTTTCTTAAACAGTGGCTTTATAATTGACGTTTTAATGCATCTGGGTAGATACCTGCACTAATACATAGGTTAATTATATGACTAAGGTGAGCGCTTATTTCTATTGACACATGCTTAAGTATTTTTGTTGTAATGCCATCGTATCCTACGCTACTTGTATTATTTAATGACATTATAATTTTATGAATATCCAACGGTACACTAGGTGCCATGAACATTGATTTATTGCTCGTGCTTCTTATGCAACAATTAGGTTTGCTGGCAACATCAAGTTTCGCCTGTATTTTATGAATAAAATAGTCATTAAATGCTTCAGTAATTTTTTTGGGATTTAATATAGTGCGGTTATTAAGTTTAATTTTATGAATGTTATGTTTAGGTAAGTTATATGTATTTTGCGCGATTGATTATTTGCCATGTAGTTTTAGACTTATTTCTTGATGATTTTATGCTGTGGTTATTTTATGCCTTTTGTGTCAAGTGTATAATTGTTTTATGTTATTGAGAATAATTAGTGAAGTTACTTTTATTATTTCTGTTTGGGTTTAATCTCATCCGCCACATAAGTTTTCTTTTCTTTCGGCTACCTAATTTGATTCCTTTCGATACCCACGTTGGTTTTTTTATAACATCTATTTTAACTAATTTAGTTGGAAAACACAAATCATATATCGGCTTAAATAAATCAAGAAACCTACCATAGGCTACATTCGGGTCATCCGTGTCATAGATTTCGGAAAAGGAAAGACTTTTAATATAGTTTTTAAACTTCGCTATGTTTTCCATACTATAATCCCTTTTCGCCGTATAGCAACAGTCTATGGCACATATTGTTTGAACTGGACAATGAAGCAGCTGTGCCGTATGATCAGACAACGCAAATTCCAACACATCCGTTTTGCTAGGTTTACTAAAGTTATGCGTAAAATTGTCTATACATGTCATACTGGCCATGCGTGTCGGCTGTTTTAATGCTAATTTTAAATTATACCTAATTAACAGACGTTCAAATATCTGTGTGTGACTATTTTTTTAAGCATATCTTTATTTAAATCACCAGCAATAATGTTCTTATAACGTGCTCGTGAAATATCGTGCAAAAGATTTTCAAGTTTATCCAAGCAGAAGTTAAGATTATTCACATTTGGTACTCTATAGATACAGACGACAATAATTTTATAATCGGTGAGCTCAATAGCACAGCATTCAAACATACCTGATGAAGAAAAGGTATTCGAAATTCTGCTAAGTTCTTTCCATTGAAGACCGTTTCTCACAAGGATGCATGCCCCTCCCCTTTTTTTCCCCTCTCCAATACAAAAACCACATACAATCGATTAAAATTAAATGTCATGTTATAAAATTTAAAGACAATAAAGTATTACGTATCGTAATGTAATGTAAAAGAGATGGGTATAACATTTTCGTTCATTGTTCGTTAATTCATCTTTCGTCGGATTACATATCAGGCCATAGACACTGCAATCCTATTTTATGTTTCGTCGATTGAACTGCAATGTCCCCAACTCAAAAATCACTATTGTCAGGTTATCTAACCCAGTGTTACATCCATCGTAGATCTTTAAGGTTTATGCAGACTTCCTACTTAGATTAATATAACATTAAAAATACAGAGAGAGACGCAGTGAGTTTCGAGATATGATTTAATGCAATTGAATGAAACTAACTAAGAGAACCAGACAACAGCTGTAAACCGAAACATGAGTTAAATTTAGTGGCAAACCAGTATACAATCTAAACCAAAAAACTTTTATTTAAATTAGGCTGAGAATCTGCACTTTTCGAACATAAAAGTTTCAAAACAAAACGTCTACCCTTTGCTATTTCCTAGTGCAGTGGTTAAGAACCTTTCTTTAATCCTGAACCATTTTGATTTCTTTGTTGTCAGCAGAGACTATAAAGGTTAGGTCAAGAAAAAATAAACTTTACGAGGGAAGCGCTAAGGTAGCCCGCGAAATTCAATTTTACTTACGATATCTGCAATTTGTAACTCAGTGTCTGGGTGTATGTTGATTTGAAAGTACCGGAACGGGAAGATTCGGGACCGTCAAAATATGTATTTACTGAATTATTAAAGCCATCAGTACAATCCTCTTAGACCAAATAATCCTATTGAATGACTATTTCATGAAATCTTGACATTATTTTGAGGATTATACTAACTTAAGGAGTTGCAGTACTGATTCTAATGATTATAATTCTGTAATTACATATTTATTACAATCGCGAATCATACTTTAACCAACATCACCCAGACATTGAGCTGCAGATTGCAAGAATCGTGAGAAAATTTGAATTTCGCGGGCTACCTTAGCGCTTCCCCCTTAATCAAAACTATTAACATAACGCAATAGAAAACACAACATTTTTGATCGAAAATTATAATTCGGTTCGCATCAACATGATTTTTGAGGTTGTAACTTTAGTATAAGTTAAAAAGTACGAATAAAAGATTGAAATTTTAAACTTTTCGCGGTAGTCTGTGAACCGCGCGCCGGTTGGGATTGTTGGGATCCTATGTCAGCCAATACCTAATGACTGATTCCTATAATTTACGGACCGTTATTGGTTAAAATTAAGACTCTTGTATCTTTACCAATAATGAAGCAAATACCTCATAGCTTTGCATTACAGACCCTCCCACATTGAAGAAGCTATCACAGGTAAAATTAGCTTACGAATCTATTTATATGCCCAGTTTGACAATAAAAATTGCTACCATTGGTAAGCAAAACTATTCGTTTTTGTTTATAGGAACCGTGCAAGTGTTTTAGGGTGGCAATCTATCGCAGTATTAAATGCGCGCCTTAATGGGAGGACGTAGGGTCATGTGATTGGCCGTACATAATGATGAGGCCCGCTAGGCATGGCGGGCTGTTTCCAGTCGGGGGTGCGGTGAATGTACAAGTATCTCCTGGGCCCCCGACTCATGGTACTGGAAGGAACAGTGGGGTTTTAGTCGGTAGGAGTCCGACATAACCCTCCGTTCTTCCCAGCCGGAGGGTATCCATGAGGATTTCCCCACGGAAAAAAAAAGGGCGGCATTCGTTCCTCTATTAAAACCTCCATAGGCCTAAAAACTAGAACAATGATGTCAAATGACCATCTGACTCATACGTCCGGCAAACAAGTGAGCACGTCACTTCTATAATTAATTGAATTCTGCCTACAATGACATCATCATCATTAAAACACCCTTTTTCCAAGCACAGTCGGCCTGTAAAAAAAACCTTGAACTTGCTTTAGATAATGATGATTTTATTTCTGTAAGTAGGTTTATACAAACACTTTTACATGTCAAACATTTTTTTTTTAAACTAGATGAGGCCGGCGTTTCCTATCTGACTACTCTGAGAAGAAAGGCCGAAACAAACTCAGAGGTCACAGTCTCTTTTAAAGTCCAGACATAATCTTGGTCAGATCATGTGAAGACAATGTAGGTTGGTGTCTGAAATGGTCTTTTGAGGAAAGAACCACACAGATTGAGGGGACCTGTCCAGTCAGTGCAAGCATCTGTCAGTAATCGTACAGCTCAACTTAAAAATTAAGGAGCTCAACGATTTACAACATATTTATCTGTCATTGCTTCATTTTTAATTGTGTTTACCTATACTGGTATAGTAATTTGATTCTAGGAGCATCGTCTTCACATATAATTATATAATAAATGTACATACAACAAAATATTGTAAAACATATTAAAAGAGACGATGGAGTTTCTTGCCCATTTTTCTCTATACGGACTTTTGGAAGGGGCGACCAGAATCAATTTTGTTTTTGATTTTAAAATAAATGATTTGACTTTGAACCTTGTCGTATTATACGATGCAAAACACTGACGTGTCAATGGGTGATAAAGAACAGCAGCATCAATTGAAAATAACCGAGTTTAATGTGACAAAGTTCTGATACTTATTAACATTTTCGCAAGTAGGAACTTGTCGGGAAAGTATTAAAGAAAAACAAACTACTATAGTTTATGTACCTCCTTTTCCTCCTGTATTATTAGCCACGAAAGAAGCTATTCGTTAAAAAGTTACGGCCTCTGATGGAGATAGAGACGGAAATACCCCCGCGGATGCCCGAGCACTTTTCAACATGGAATAATTAACTGTATCAGTATTGACTTTAAGTATAAAATTCGGCGCAGTCATCAAGCGTGTATACTTAAAGGCAATATTGATGCAGTTACTTATTCCATGAGATTTTTCCGTTTGGTGGAGACTGATCCTAAATCATATCAATTTATTTACTGTTTGTAATACAGTCTTAAAATTAGTACATAAAAGAGATCGGTAACACTTAGTCTTATCGTGACATTTCGGTTTATATAATTGATAACTATGTAATTGATACAATCAGGAGCTAGACCACCACCTCTTAAAGCAGTATTATTGTAATCTTACTTCAGTGTGGTAAAGAGATGGAGCTAGACGTCCTGTATAGCTCCATCTCTTTCTCACACTGAAGTAATAATAAAATAATACTGCTTTAAGAGGTGGTGGTTGGCCCCCAGGCTGACAGATAGACGGCTTAGCTTTAGTATGAGGGTTCCGTTTTCACTCTTTGCGTCCAGATGCGGGACCCAAAAAAGGTGTTTTTTTTTTGCGACAAGCTTCTAGACTAACCAAATACCGACATCAAAATTATATCAGATCTCCAATAAAATATGTACGTACACAATACATGACACATAAAAAGGGCAAGATCAGGTATTAAGTACGTGTACTCCTTCACTTAAAGGAGACCATACACATTAAACTTGAAATTATGCTGTAGCATTCTGCATTCGTAGCAAAGACCAAAGGTTGCCGTAGCAATGTCTACGATCAACCAGCTACGTCGCAATTTCGTAGCACCTCCGTAGCAATTTAAAATCGATATCATTCGACCCAGACAAGGCGGCATGGCTAAATTTAGAATTGATTGTTAATGCTATTAGGCTGTGTATAAATATCTGGTTTTATATCTATGGTTTCATTAATAAAGGTATTTTAAAGCATATACTAATATATAAATGAGATTTTAAAGGTCATGTGTATTAGAATTTGAGTTATTTTCATAACAATAAGGAATAGAATAGAATAGTAGGTTTATTATTTACCAAATGGATTCAAGAAAGGAAAGAGGAGGTATTGTACGTATCTATACTATAATATAATAATATAAAGGGGTAAAAGGGAAATGCCCATCGTCCATAGACACCTCGGCCTCAAGTGCACACGTTTTAAAGTATATGGATAGGATATTAAGCCATTTAAATAATGTATTTATCAAGGAATTGGTTTAAAAAAAGCTCGGGTTTTTAAGACAGTTTTATTTTATTTGTTTGTTTGTAAGTTTGTAAGTAGGGGGTAATCTCTGGAACTACCAGTCGAATTTGAAAAATTATTTTTGCATTTGATAGCCCAATTCATGAGGAAGGTCATAGGCTATTTAACATCACGCTATGACCCTTAGAAGCTGAGCAAAATGAAAGAACGCTAAGCGAAAACGAAGTAACAGCGCGGGTGGGCGATGTGATGTGACGGGTTGGGTCGGGGGGACAAGAAATTTCACGCGGACGAAGTTGCGGGTTGAAGCTAGTAGTAACAATCTCATCTCAGCTACAATCAAGCTAGTATTTAGTTACTATAAGAGTTAAATTGTTATGATTAACGCTTTTATAACGGCGATTTTACAAGGGCTCTGACGCCCCACCCCAAGGGAGAAAACGGGACCCCTTTAATAAGTCTACGCCGTCTATCTGCCTATTTGTTGATATCTACAAATAGTGTTGGCACTTGGCTGGCTTTCAGAGCAATAAGTTGCTTTGTAAAGCGATTTTTAGTTACATGTTGTTTCAGACAATATAACGGTGTTCCTAAATTAGGAGTTAGTTTAGAAAATTACTGCCTCGTTGGTCTAGTGGTCGAAAGCGCTACTGCTGAGCATGAGGGCCTGCAAAGTGTTATTGGGTTTTTCTATCTCGAATTTCCAGTAACAGACTTAAACATAACTGGCGAAATGTGAGTGTACTATAGGTACACCTCTGCCCAACCCTTCGGGGAAACAAGGCGTGATGTTATGTTTAGAAAATTACTAAAAGACAAAGCGGGAGAGGTAGCTACAAATACTGCTAAGTACTGTCCAACAAAAGTTTACATGTTAAACTTTTGGGTATTGTAATATCGTTAGGTGACGTGTCCGCGGGATGTTCGAAAGAGTTACCGTGGCCCCGGCACAGGCAACTGAAGGAACACGGGTGGGTTTTAGTCAGTAAAAGTCTGACACGCCCTCCCGCTCCGCCCAGAGCGGGAGAAGTCATTTGATGATTTCCCATCCAAAAAAAAAAGTGGCGTGTCCTTACTTACGCACCATGTGTCGTCTAGACTTATATGGAAGTTTTAGTTCAACCTGATTCTGTCAGTGTCATACTTTTGTCTCGGTTTTGCTTTTGTTCTAAGTTAATATCATTCAGTGCAGATATTGTCCATGCAACGAGGAATGGAGTATGGTGAGATGAATGTGTGGTGTGACGAGAATGGATAAAGTAAGAAATTAGTACATAAGGAGAAGTTTGAAAGTGGCGCCAGTGACAGAAAAGTAGAAAGGAGGTCGTTTGGCTTGGTATAGACATGTGATGAAGAGGGAGGAAACGCATGTGACTAAAAGAGTGATGAATATAAATGTTGATGGATGGAGAGGGAGAGGAAGGCCAAAGAAAAGATGAATGGATTGTGTGAAGAATGATATGAAAGAGAAGGGAGTCAATGATAGCGTGGCGGTTGACAGGGGAGAGTGGAGAAGAAAACCTGTTGCATCAACCCCACGTAACATGAGACAAAGGCAGAAAGATGATGAGTGGTCGTCTTGCTTGAAAATTAACGCATTCAATAGGGAATATTACGCAAAGTTGAGACAACAGATGGCGCCACACGGACACGAAGTAAACAAAGCAAACTGTCAAAGGCGAGCGGCAACATTTTTCGACGTTTCTCAATATTATTTCAGCTTTATTTCATCTGTGTTACTATAATTGTACGTTAAAATAATACCAAAAGGTTAAAAACATGCTTATAAGAATTTCAATCATATTTTTTTTTTGTGATATTGGTCTACTTTACTATAAACTTTTAACGTTACATTTAAGTAAATAGCACTAAAAATATTGTGTTTTTACATTAGGTTAATACTTTGACCTGTAAAATATCCTTCATTCTTATAGTCTTCAGCTTTAAAATGATCAGAATACAACCTTTAACATTTTGTGACTGTAAAATACTTGCAACGTAACAATTTACCACTGCTTGCGAAGTTATCCGTTTTTAGTGAATTAATGAACACCTTCGTTCCTGCATATACTACCTAATGGCACAACACTGATTCACTGATTAATGCATTATTACTATCTATTATAGAACGGATATCACTAAAATAATATATCAGTAGATTGTAAACACCGGATTTCTCATTAACAGTCATCTAACCATAGAATTTTTTTTATAGCCATAGATGAAAAAGAAGGACAAAACATGAAGTTCATTTTTCTGTTTACGTTATTTATTTAATTATTTATTCCCCTTATAACTATCATTACAGCTTGCATTACCTAATGCGATAGTACGGTCTCATAAAATGCATTTATTATTAAAATTATTTACAATTTAAAATTATTAAGAACTTTAACCTTTTTACTATATCCTTTTAGTTAGCTAATTTTACCACAGACGGACGCCATGTTGTTCTGTTTACCAAGCGTTGCAGGTGTGCCCTCTAGCGGGATAAATTGTCAGTAAGGTTCCCTATTGCTTCTTGGCTTGTTCGAAACCCCTTAATTTTTTATTATTTGTTTTTTTTATTTTATTTTGCTGTTAGTAACGCCGTGTCTAGATTGATAACTTTGTAAGCAAGAAGCCAGTTTTTTTTCAACTTCCAGTAATTTTACAAACACACACACAACATATCATCACGTCTGTTATCCCCAAAGGGTTAGGCGGAAGTGTACCTATAGTACACCCACATTTCGCCAGTCATGTTTAAGTCCCAGGTAATAGGGGGCGAAAGTAATGCCATTTTAACTGGGCACAAATCCAGATTACGGGCTGCTAATGAGAAATTCCAGATTGAAAAACCCAATAACACTTGGAATAGAACCCAGGACCTCAAGTAGCGCTTGCGACCAGTAGACAAACGAGACAGTCAGTAATTTTGTTTATATTAATTTAAAGCGGAATGTAAGTTTATATGTGGGGTGTAATCTTCTGAGCTACTTACTGATCCGATTCCGATAATTCTTTCATTAATGAGAAGCTACAGTATTGCCGAGTGTCATATGTTTTATGTTAAAACAAGAAATATCACGCGGACGAAGTCATGGGCAAAAGCGAGTTAAAAATAATATAGCTGTAGATTTTAAGCGGGGATAAAGGACACAGTTTGCAAAACAAAAGTGCAACGTATTGAAACCCTGGCAATCAAGCGGCTGGGCAAACAGCGTTCAGCGGCCATAACGTTTATATTGAATCTGTGCGGCAGCGCAAAAGCGGCTTTAATGTGTTATGTGGTTGACGTTGAAAGACTGCAAACACTGGTAGAACGTGCTTGAGCTTTAGTATTATTAATTATGTTTTACACATACATTTATATAGCGTGGATTTTTGAGATGTGGCAGTTAAGGGATCTTAAACCGTTGTAGCTCGTTGTAGCTACTGGAGGACGGTCTTGGGAGACTGTCCTTAACTTTTTGATAAATTGCTAACTGCATTCAATGGTTTTGACAAAATGGTGGTCTTTTTCATCGTTTGTGACTAAGCCACAAAGACCACACTCTAACTACGCGTTGTGTCCCTATGACCTAATTAAAGAGGCCACAATGAGTTGTGGATGTTGTTTCGTTTAATGACCTTCTTTGTTCTTTGAGGTTAAGGCGAAAAAGCGCCAGAGTAGCTCGCGAAATTCAAATTTTCTTCTCAAGAATATATTACTGTAAATTATGTTTATGATGGCGACCAAGCAAAAACGGTCCAGTAGTGGGTATTGAGTTAAGACCAGATTCGGTATCTAGAATAATTAATTGATAATACGGATTAAAAAAAAATTCAAAAACTGGCACATTTTTTTTGTCAGACATTTGAAGTTGAAACTGAAAAAACTTAATTTGAGAAAAAGCATATTCAAAGTTTGATTTTTGATACTTAGTACATTTTCTGATGTTTCTAAGTAAATTTTCTGGGACTTAGAAACATCATATAAAGTCATTAACTATATGAACTTGTAGATTATTGAGTATTAATGAATAATCAATTAAAATCGAGAAATGCAATTTTTCCACCCAACTTTACAAAACTGCATATATCTCGGGGAAACTAAAGGTGGAGAACTGGACCCTTTTTGCTTGGACGCTCACAAATTTACATCTCCAGAGGCTCTTAATGATCGTTAAAAAGCCTACACAAGTAAAAAAATTAATAGCATAAACCAATTTGTTTTGGCACCCTGCCAGATAATATGCAAGTCGGATAGGCTATACAGAATTATGTTAGCGAAGCGTTTTCAAACCAATTTTCTATTTAATTCATATAGGAGAATGGGAGTCAGGCACAAGGCTTCAGGCGCTCCCGTCATCCACCATAGGCACTATGATGGATGACTCATCATTTCTGCTCGCTACTTGCTCGCTTGGGCGCACCTTGTGTTGCTCCGCATCGGTGTCACTACCGTGAAGCTGTCGACAGTCTCGGGCACCATAGCCTGTTCTGCTGCAGGAGTGCAGGTCGCATAGCATGGCACGTCAGCGTCAACGATATTAAGAGTTACCGTGGCTCCGGCACAGGCAACAGAAGGAACACGGGTGGGGATTTCCCATCCACAAAAAAAAAAAGCGTCCACGATATTATTCATCGAGCCCTTCTCACCGCCGCCGGCGTACCAGCGCTATTAGAACCTAACGACTTGGTACGTGACGATGAGAAGAGACCAGACGGCATGACGTTGTTGCTTTGGAAGGTGGGTAGACCTCTGGTGTGGGACGCAACCTGTGTCTCAAGCGGCGCAAATACTGTAACCTTAGGGGTAATTACAGTTTTGAGCCGTTTGGGGTCGAAACGCTCGGGTCATGGGGCCCGAATGCGCGTCTCCTTTATAAGGAAATTTCTCGCCGACTGGTCAACACTTCACGTGACCAGAGGGCTGGCTCGTTCTTTGGCCAAAGAATTAGCATTGCCATTCAACGTGGCAATGCTGCCAGTCTTCTGGGCACGTTTCCGGATGACAGCGATGCGGACGAGTACTTCGACGTCTCCTTTTGTTTTTGTATTTATTTGTATAGGTAGTTAGTCATTTAATTTAGTACTTAGGTACGTATAAATAGTTAGTTGTGTAAAATATTGTATCTGGAATGTAATTTATTTTATTTTATTTATTTAGGTAACCAACAGCGATACATGCAAATATATTACAAAATATGCGTGTTACAGTTATTATGGCCAATTATAGGTTTCCCTGAATGACTAGGATATACAAGGTGTAACAGGACGATTGACATTCCTTTAAACCACGTAAAGAGAATCGTGTACTTTACCCGTATACAAAAAATCAATCAAATCCAATGAATAGTTTAGCCACAGGAAATTATTTTTCATTTTCTTATTTTTCAACATGATGTAGATCTCGAGTCCGTAATAATAGGTAAACATTGCCGCCGCCGCACCCTTCACCCCGCACCGCACCGTTGGTCAGTGACTTTTCGTAGATAAAGCATGTTTACTTTTTATGCAGTTGATTCTGCTATTTATTTTGTTTGAAAACTGCAGTTTTTTTAATTTTCCACTATCTACTAATCTTCGTGTTTTAAAATGTTTCGATGGACTAGTATTGCACTCGTTTTTATTTAATGTCGTACATCCAGATACACGTTGTATGTATAACACATGCCAACGGACTAATGCCAGATATTTCCAATTAAAACAACAAAATAAACTTACAATACAATAAAAAAATACATAAGGTTAAAAGATAACAATGTTGAAATATCTAAAAATCAAAAAAAAAAAAAAAGGAAAAAGCAGTATCTTTATTTTTGATTACTGCACAGTAAAATGTTCTATTTTTAAAAGATAATTGCTTTAAAATTTTATAGCTATTTGGTTGATTTTATATACAACATTATAACTGAAAATGTAAGATTAAAATACTTAGCCATGGCGATATAATTATGATAATTGAATAAATAAAGATTTCAACTACTATACTATTCATACATTACCATTTTAATGTATCTAAGTGCATTCCCACACTATTTAAACCAACACCCCTGACCAAACTTTGAACAGTCTTTCATTCAAGGGCTGGCTGACGTGACCCTTTTTTCCTCAGTGTGGGACACTCTTAAATGCGTTCTTATTGATTTAAAAATAAGACATAGATAAGTTTTAAAGCTATAAAATAGCGTGCCACTTTAATGGCGACATTAATTTAACACACATATACGGTTTCGCGTTTTCGGTTTATGAAGATACTATACCTATTATTTCATTAAATTATTTACAATTTTCTAAAATAACATCTTGGAACAACCTGTACTTAAAAAACTGTAGCGCAGAGGTCATTTGCCGGGGTCACGGATCATAACATCGCATCAATGAAATTGAAACGAATACCATGCAGAGAGTAGGCGAACTGAAGGAGCTTTATTATTTAGTTTGTTTGAAATTTTTAACTTTCCAATTTACGAATTGTTTGATCTTATTACCTATATTTTTTATGATTACTGGCAACCCGTGTGTTAAATTAATGTTGCCATTGTAGCGGCACGTTGTATATCAGGTTTAGTTTTTAAATATTAATGGAACTGCTGGCATGACTTGTCGATGTTATCCTTAGTTATCAAAATGGCTTTTAACACTGCAACTCCGACTTTTGTTTTCTCACTAGTCGATATTTTATTCATACGCCTTCCGCTGGCATGAGCTGCACCCTAATTGTGTAACACACTATCAATCACTATCTGAATGATTATGAAGCATATTGCTAATCAATTGCTTTATATGTTCGAAAAAAAATTTTGCTCAACAACGTAAATAACGCAATGAATGTTGTTGAATTGTCAAAATGAAACCGATTCCTACTGTAAGTGTGTTACGAAATTGCCCCGCTGGCTGTGCAACATATCTGCACGGACACTCTTTTGTCTGGAGCGTTACTGCCAGGCAGACACAAAATGTACTCAATTACGAAAATTATATTTGTGCGGAAGTGTTAAAATACTTCCACCCAACGATTTCCAGCAGCAATATTCTCGATTCGGCCGGATGACAGCGCTCGCTTGCCACTACAATTGACATTTTTACGTATCTTACGGCCGAACCCAATAACCTATTTTCAGTAAAAGACAGATCGCTATTGATGGTAGACAGTTATTCTATCTATCCTTATGTCAGACCGGTAAGATTCCTTAATCTCTTATAGATTATTGGGACGTTATAACCATAGATAGATAGGTTTTTCTATCTCCAGTATGCCAAAACTGGTGATAGATAGGTTATTGGGTCGGCCGTTAGGGACAGCAGGGGGAGGGACACAGCGCCACGTTTTGGAAACACAAAGTCACTTTCTGAGACCACGTGTTTTTTTTGGATACACAGTCAGTTATTTAGTTCAAGGCCAGTGTATCCGCCAAGAAACACCTTTTCATACATTTTTACTATGAAATCTGAATCCTCTGGCCTCCACGGGGAAGTACAAAAAATGAAAAAAATACGATTTCTGGGATTGGCGGTCAACGTTTTAAAAGCGAGGCTGTCTCACTTAAAGTGGGACGTATATAATATAATATATTATATATTTAATATATAAGTGGGACGTATGTTCACGTTATCCATACCTACTAGCATAATTATTCATTTAGTATCACTTTACCCGCGACTTCATGCGCGTGGATTTCGTGCTATCCCCTAAATTTTAAAAGTGACTACCCCTTTTCATTTCATTTATTTTTAAACAATTTACATTTTGTGTTGAATATATACACATGCATTTAACATACAACTACAAAGAACTATGAATTATTATTTAACATTCCAAGAAATAGATATATAGTGCCAAACAGTTTCAAATAATAATATCATGTCAGATAGCTTTAAATATAATGTAATGCCTTTTATCCCCGTTAGGGGTAGATTCTCGGAAAACCCTTTTAGTTTCGATTTAATCGGATCGGGCGTTAAAATTTTTCCATACAAACTGTCACCCCTCAATCCCCCTTTAGTAGTTAAGGGGTAGTTTAGAAAAACAAAAAATGAAATACTTTCTAATTTAATAAGATGTACTAATAAACTTGAAATTCGTGCCAAATTTCAAGTTTATTAACCCAAGGAATAAGTTTTTCATACAAACAAAATCCCCCCTTTTTGACCCCTTAAAGGTCGAATTTCCAAAACTCCTTCCTTAGTGGATGTTTACAACATAAAAGGCATCAACTGCAAAAATTTCAAGTTTGTAGCCCCAGCGGTTTAGGCTCTGCGTTGATGAATCAGTCAAGACAAGTAATTATAAATGTATCTAATTATATGTTATGTTATGTTATGTATAGATTGATTCATTTATTTATGTGCATACATACGAGTACATAAATGTATGTAAGTATATGATAAACTTGCATATTTACTACTACATCTACTGTTTCCAAAGATTAATACTTACCAGAAGAAGAAGCTCTTTAGAGATCTTTATTGCGATCATCAATCGCTCCTAGAGTAGAGATTAAGGCAATATCTTTCAGAGCCTTTCTATAAAGATCTGTAATAGATACTAGATTTCCGTACGTCTGTAGCTACTTCTAAATAATAATATTAGTACTTGTAGCAGCATTTCTAAACGAAAGAATAACTTTATATTGCGATCATGAATAAAGCGATCTTCAATATAGCTTTAGCAATATCCTACAATCAAATACCTTTTATAAAGCAGTATTTGAATAAATGAATAAGTAAATAATAAAAACCTGTTAAGTGCGTGTCGGACCACGCACAATGAAGGGTTCCGTAGTTGGGATGAACTTATCCCAAGAACTAACTTAGCATTGCAGTTCAAAAACATGTTCCCCCATACTTTCCAACTGCAAATGTAAGTTTGTACGCACAACATTGAGTGTTTTACCATGTTATGTTAAGACCATAGACTTTTTACAGGTTTTCCTGTAATCTAAAAGTACCTATGGAACTATTCTCTTTATTTTTTTTTTTCAAAATTATAGGCTCAGTAGTTTCTGAGATAAGGGGGAATGGTCAATATTCATAATTTTTCTTTAATAAGTAACTAAGCCCTTTCATTTGATATGTCAGACGGTACAGTTTGCGAAACTTTTTTTAAAAATGGTTCCTAAATTTTCCCCCAAAAGCGAACCCCATATTCCAAATTCATATATTTAGGTTACACGTTCAGTGTTTGGGTTACAGAAATTCATATGTGTACCAAATTTAAACTTAATTGGTCCAGTATATTCGGAGCAAATCAGCTGTGACAGACAGACAGACAGACCCACGACTGATCCTTTAAAGGGTTCCGTTTTTTCATTCGGACGTACGGAACCATAAAAACGAAAACAAACAATTTAACAACATCGATAATATTTTATAACATACATATAGTGGAGCATAATTTTTTTCAAGACATACTAACGCATATCTTAATCCAGCATAATTGCTGGATTAGGTCACCGTGCCTAGGAAAGCACATTTAAGCTGTTGGTCCCAGCTGTCATTTGTAGATCTTTGACAGTCGTTACGGATAGTCAGAAGCTCAAAAGTCTGACAACCAGTCTTACCAAGGGGTATCGTGTTACCCAGTAACTGAGTTGTGAAGGTCAGATAGGCAGTCGCTCCATGGGGAATACTGGTATTCAGCTGCATCTGGTTAGACTAGAAGCCGACCCCAGCATAGTTGAGAAGAGGCAAGGCAGATTGATTAAGGTGTTATTATGTGCGGAACCAGAACTGCTATATAATCCATCTGCCTCCCATCACTGATTTTTTAAAGGGTGGTCCAAATAGTGACGTCCAAAAGAAAAATCTAAATTTCTCATACCCAGAGGTATGTGGTCGTTGGAGCTTCAAAAATTCATATATATTTTTTGTAGTGGGTATTTTTCATTTTCTTTTTGTGACATTATCGTCTTGAATGTGACTTTCATACGTAAAATAATAAACTTCCTATCATTCCTGCAAATTATTCAAAAAAGTATCGATAGCAGGGATTTAAGTTTTTAATGGGATAGACTGAAATTTTAAATAACTCGAAAACTACAAAAAATCGCGGAACATACTTGGGGTATTTTTGAATACCTCTGGGTATGAGGAATTAATATTTTTCTTTTGGATGTCACTATATGGACCACCCTGTATAGGTTGTTATACAAGGTGTAATTTTAATCACCGTTAACCTCTTAAGGTGTCATTGCACTCATCATTATGAACAACTTTTACTATGGGACCAAACCCAAAATCACGAAAAAAAAAATCAGGTGTTCCCTACATTTTGGCGAGTTATGCGAACATAAATGTACTGAACAGCTGATTTTTTTTTTGCGATTTCAGGTTTGGTCGCATAGTAAAAGTTTTTCATAATAATGAGTACAATGACCCCTTAAGAGATAAACACTGTTTATAATTACACCTTGTATAGTAACGTTTAGTTGACGCGAGCATAGCTGCGGGCATATTTTTGTATTGTAAAACCTTTTTGCTGTAATAGCTAAGTATTCAACTTTTCCCGAAAAAATAGACACACTACAGACCCACATTCAACCACTTACGTCACTAAACCAACCATTTCTCTGTCCACAGGCGCCTTCCTCATCCCGTTCCTAATAATGTTAATACTGGAGGGCATACCTCTCTTCCTGATCGAGATGGCCATCGGACAGAAGATGCGTCTTGGCTCTCTGGGAGTCTGGAACACCATACATCCTTGGCTTGGGGGCATCGGGATCTCAAGCTGTATGGTGACGCTGTTTGTGGCGCTGTACTATAATGTCATCATAACTTGGGTGTTCTTCTACCTTTTTAACAGCATTCGGGTGAGTATATAATATTTTATTTTGAAGAATAAAATAGAATAACCTTCATACTAATAAACGTTGTATAGCGTCTGTATAGTTACACAACGTTTTGTCTTCTTCTTTTTTTTTTGAGATAGGTTTATTCTTGACTCTAGTCTAGGTCAAAGATGACAGAGACAAAGTCGACGATGGAGCGAGCTTACCCAGAAGAAGCCTGTTCACTCTCACTTTGAAGAGATCGGGGTTGTATGCGTTCGGAAACACAGACGCAGGCAGTCCTTTGCTGTGCGCATCACAAAAGATATTTGGAAACGCTTAGTGCGAATTGGTGGAATAGCAACTAGGTAAGGATGGTAACCTGCAGTGCGTCTAGATGTCCGATGGTAGAAACGGGCCGGCGGAATGAGGTCGTGGAGTTCTTGAGCACACTCACCGAAGTATAATCTGTAGAAGACCGACAAGCAGGCAACCTTGCGGCGATGAGCCAAGCTGTGAAGCTTGGCATCCACCAGTCTTACGTCGCCAATGAGCCTCTTAGCTCTGCGTTCCACTGAGTCAAGCGCGGCAAGTTGGTATTTAGCTGAGCCATCCCAAAGGTGGCTGCAATACTCCATGCAGGATCGGTATTCCGCTTTGTAGAGAATTAAAAGCTGTCCAGGCGTAAAGTATCGCTTCACCCTATTTAGGATGCCCAGTTTCCTAGCCGCAGTTTGGGCTTTGTACTCGATGGTGGCACCGAAGTTGAGACATGAGGTCAACTTCATGCCTGGGAGCTCGAGCCGATCAGTTACAGGAACAGATATACCCCGAAAAGTAGGAGTTTGGTCGAAACGACTCCTTTTAGCGGTAAAAAGACACGCCTGTGCTTTGGTGGCATTAAAAGAGACCAGATTATCATCACCCTAATGGGAGACAAGGCTTAAGGTCAAATCTGTCCGCTCTACCATGGCCTCTCTCAAGGAACGAATTTCGGCCCCGCTGGTTTTTGCGCTGGACAAGTATCTCTCTGAAACTGTACTGTCATCTGTGTACCCAATATATAATCTGCATTTACATTTTGACGAGTTATGCGACCATAAATGTAGGGAACAGCTGATTTTTTTTTTCGTGATTTCAGGTTTGATCCCATAGTAAAAGTTGTTCATAATGATCAGTATAATGACCCCTTAAGAGTTTGTGCGTTATTTATGTCACACCTTGTATATCTATATCCTTGTACACCTTTTTGAAGTACACCACTTTTAACACATTATTCCCTTGTATTTATTTTACGGTGACATGTGAGTTATGTCCTTCAAAATGAACAAGTGCGTGGCACATGGCACGTAGTAATAGACACGCCATCTATTACCTGGGACTTAAACATAACTTGCGAAATATGGACTACACCTCCACCTGACCCATTTATGTTTCCCCGAAGGGTTAATTAAGCAGAGCTTTTATGTTATATTTGATGGAAAATATGACGATTTCATGATAAAAAAAACTAATTCCGTCACAGCAATACCTTTTATTTTTGGATGGGAAATCATCAAATGACTTCTCCCGCTCTGGGCGAAGCGGGAGGGCGTGTCAGACTTTTACTGACTAAAACCCACCCGTGTTCCCTCTGTTGCCTGTGCCGGGGCCACGGTAACTCTTTCGAATATCCCGCAACCCTGACTGCACAGCATTACCTTATCATCATCATTCTACTGCCTTTGTCCCAATTTATTTGGTGTCGGCGCAACGTGTCTTTTTTTCCATACTCTCTATTAGTCGCAGGGGCGGATCTATATAAAGGCTTTTTGGGCTGCAGCCCAGGGCCCCGTGAATATAAAGGGCCCCCAGCCACACTTGAAAACAATAGATAATAGTGTTAATTAAAAAAAAAAAACAATTAAAAATTCACCGTCGCTTGTTTTCGGTGTATGTTCTCGCAAACGCCGTCGAACAGGCTTCATGCATCGATTTGTCGGCGGGCAACAAACAAATTCAGTTTTTTTCGCACTTCTGTACTCGTCGTCAAAGTGACTAACTGACTATATAGTGACTATAGTGTACTGTATTTAGTTTATTAATAAGTTAAAACTTAAAAGTTATAAAGACCGTCCGGTCTTCATAACTTTCTCTTATTTTGTTTTTTGACAAAATGCTACTCATCATCTGTCTAGCCTTTTCCCAACTATGTTGGGGTCGGCTTCCAGTCTAACCGGATGCAGCTGAATACCAGTATTTTACATGGAGCGACTGCCTATCTGACCTCCACAACCCAGTTACTGGGTAATACGATACCCCTTGGTAAGACTGGTTGTCAGACTTTCGGGCTTCTGACGACCCGTAACGACTGTCAAAGATACACGAATGACAGCCGGGACCAACGGCTTAACGTGCTTTCCGAGGCACGGAGGGGTCTTGATATGTAAAGATGGTCACCCATCCACGGACCAACCGCGGCAAGCGTAGCTTAACCTGACCGATGGACCCGTGCGGCTGTTATTTCTTAGCCACAAGCCCCTTTTGACAAAATGCTACTAAGTTGGTTAATTAGGCAGGCCCCCAAGTAGTATTAGCCCAGGGCCTCACAAACTCATGGACCACCCCTGATTAGTCGTCACCTCGGTAGTACCTAACCTCTTTCATTTTGTCACCAGCTCTCAGCCGACTCCCTACCCTGGGCCCACTGTCCTGTAGACAATGGTACTCGCGAAGCTGAATGCAACAAGGCATCATCAACGGTCTACTTCTGGTACCGCGAGGCCCTGGACGCGTCTCCCAGTATCGATGAGCCTGGAGTACCGAGGTGGTGGATCGTGCTGTACCTGCTGCTGGCTTGGATCATCGTGTTCTTTATCGTGATGAAGGGGATACAGAGCAGTGGAAAGGTAGGTTCCTTAGATTTTGGTTTTTTTTTCTCAAAAGCTGGTTGGTGAAAGGGGCCACCAATAGATATGGTTTTTGCAATATGCATAAAAAATTAGCACTTCTATCAATAAAGCCACGAGGAGTGTAGGACTCATAAAAAACGGTTAAGATTGTGGCATCTTTAGTCAATTGTGATAAGCCCTTTGTCTTATTTTTAACCAACGAAAAAAAAAGAAGGGGGGTTCCCAAGTCGAGGCGTATATTTGTTTTTTTTTTTAATGTACCACGCATAACTTTTTACACAGTAGTCTGATTTGAACGATTCTTGTTTTTTTCGGGAGGGTATACCTCGAAGTTGGTCCTATATAAAATCTATTAACTTATTTTTCCCACTGAAGTAGTTTATGTGGATGATGTTCTAAGTTATTAAACTTCCTGTCACTGTAATTTACATAGCAGGTAGTGGTATTCGAGTTTGTGTGGGGTAGGTATAAAACCAAGTTAAAAAAAAACACTCCAAAGTGAAAAATAACTTTGATTTCGGAAGTCGGTGGCAAAAAAACGAAAATGGGAAACCACCGAAAAGACACCCGACTTCGGAAATCAAAGTTATTTCACTTTGTAGTGTTTTTGTTGGAAGTTGGTTTTATTTTTAAAACATAATATATAAGCTAACAGACTTAAAATAATAATTATAATATATGTACAAATGTAAAAAAATATATATATATATAATCATAGGGCATCAAAAAATTCGTCCGCATCGCTGTCAACAGGAAAAGTGCCCAAAAGGCTGGCAGCATTGCCACGTTGTATGGCGATGCTGATTCTTTGGCCAAAGAATAGGTCAGCCCTTTGGTCACGTGAAGAGTCGACCAACCGCTTGGCGTTTTATTTTTTGTAAAAAGTTTCATTCTGCAAGTTTAGTATGAGCAAGGAAGACTGTTGAGAAACCCACATAAACCTAAAACCTAAACCTAATAAACCTATTTTTCTTTTCTTTTCTTTTTCTTTCTTTCACATAGTGTGCATCTTCATTTGTACTTCTTATATGGTGTTTGGTTCATTGACAATACAAGCATCAGTTTCGGTTACAACAAACGATTTTAAAGAATTTTTGAATCCTTTTAAATGCTGGTGCGTGAAAAAAAAACATCCTGAGGAAACTTGGACTTATAATGTGCTTTTAGATGCAGTTTATTTCTTTTAATTAATGAGTTAATAGCCTCTGAATAACGAAGAAAAACGCACTTATCGTAAGGTTTTGTTCGGGGTAGTGCCTGAACATGCAAATATACAAAGAATTATCCATAAAGAAGGTCATTGTCCCTCCATACCGGATAAGTCAAAGGGAGCTATATACATATACATATATTTGAGCCGCATGGGGTTGAAACACTAGGGCCGTGGGGTCCGAGTGCTCATCGAGTATTTCGGGACATCGCCGAGCGGTTGGTCGACTCTTCACGTGACCAGAGGCCTGGCCAATTTTTAGGTCAAAGAATCGGCACTGCCATCCACCACTCATCACCACGCATCCCTGTCTGTCACAAGTTGCGGGCTATACTGGCAAAATTCTACATTTTGAAACCTAAAGTTCCGTTCAAAATCCTGCTCAACATGTAGATTGCTTTAGCGGAATCAATTATAGCATAAGTAAACACGAGTTATGGGCGAACATTTGTCATGTATTGAAAGAATTTCCCAACTGCAAGTTAGACTTTTAAAACTCATCGTACCCAGAAAAATAAAACAGTAATATAGAGATAACGTCATCGAACTATTTAAATACTGTAAAATTTTGCCAGTACAGACTAGAGTCAACATGGCCCTCTTGATTGAGCAATTTAAAAGCATCCAAATACCCGTATCACATAAAATAATCACAAGAAGTATCACCACAAATAAATTAACAGTACCTCAGGCTAGAAATTATTATGGCAGGCGAACAGTAAAAATTTTTAATTCCTACAATAATCAATGAAATACCAAAATCTATAAAAAGCGAAATAAACTCGAAAAACTATGTATAAGCAAAAATACAAACAATACTATTACAACTACTTAAGTAATATAACTGTTTAATAAAATAATTTTCAAATTTAAAACACTTAAAAATAAATAAAAGCTAAGCACTCTGTATACGATTTTTACGTCGGCAGGTCTTCTAATGAGCGGCCCAGTAGCGAGCTGCTCAGATTCGAAACATTACAAGTGACTCACGTACTTTACCAATAGATGTTTACGGCTTAGATAGTGACATGCAAAATATTATCCATGTACCTACATTATTTGCTCATTATTAGTTAGTGGAGTGTTGTTATAGCGAATGTGAGTACCGATACAAACCATTTGTGGTCTTGGTACAAAATAAACATGAACCTGTATTAAGACTGTATGTATAAAAAAACAAAAAAAAAAAACCAACGTGGCAACGCTTTTTTTTTTGTGGATGGGAAATCATCAAATGACTTCTCCCGCTCTGGAGAGCGGGAGGGCATGTCAGACTTTTACTGACTAAAACCCACCCCTGTTCCTTCTGTTGCCTGTGCCGGGGCCACGGTAACTCTTTCGAACATCCCACAACCCTGGCTGGCATCGGTCCTAGCGGACCCCTTCAATGCTGCTGACATCTCTTTGAGGCGCGCGTGGAACACAACGCGCCGTCGACTCGGGCCTGGTCCTTACCGGACGACGAGGTACCCATTGCTAGCCGTCCGCAAGCCCGCGCCTACGGTGGCCGGGAATCGGCTGCCAATTCCCGACGCCCAGGGCGTCTTCTGTGGCGACTATGGGCGTGAGGGTGCAAAGCTTGCCTCTCCCTCACGCGTCCCGCCTCCTCCTTCGCGAGCATTACTGCTTCGCAGAAGGAGGTGATGGCTTCCCATGTACTCTCGCCATGATCGCCGCCGCCGATCGCTTCCGCGAGGATACGGCGGTGCCCCGCCCAAGCCGGGCAGACCTGCACCGCATGCTCCACCGTGTTCTCCGGGCGATCCACATAGTGGTGACACCCGGGCGTTTCCTCCCGCCTTATCCGGAATAGGTACCTCCCGAAGCACCCGTGTCCGGTGAGGACCTGCGTCAGGCGGAAGGTGAGGACGCCGTGGTGCCTCTCCAGAACGTGGCAACGCTGCCAGCCTTTTGGGCACTTTTCCCACTGACAGCGATGCGGACGAATTTTTTTATGCCCAATGATTCTCCCTTTTTATTTATTTTTTCCATTCCTTTATTCTTGTACATATATATTTTAGTGTTAGATTGTATATTGTATTTAAGATTTGTGTATATTATAATAGCACTCTTAACTAATAGTTGTTATAAGTGTGAAATCGCCAACCCATCTTGAGCAAGCCTGGTGATTAATGCTTGTGCCTTCTCTGTGTGAGAAGAGGCGTTTGCCCGACAGTGGGACAGTAACAGGCTGGAATTATTAATGCTGGAGCTAGATAGATCAATCATAATCGAAGTGTATACTTTAAACAGGAAATCATTTTGAGTAGTCTATAGTAGTGCTGTAAGCAATCAAAAGATAATTTAAAAGTTTACTCCCATAGCCTTTTATTGGCTTCATTCGCAAAATCAGGTTTTTGTAAATAAGTTGCTGTGAAACAGAAAAATAAGCTTTCTCAAACATTGCTTGGAAATTCGAGCATTATTTTGACAACCTTCTTCGAGATAAATCGAAAAGGCTGTACTGGTCAAATACATGCGAGCAGCGGCCGGCAATGTTAGTATAGTATGTAAGAAAATCCATATCTGTCGTGTTTAGCGGCTGAATAAATTACTATTAAAACTCATATCTGTCGTGTAATTTAAAAATGGAACAACACATGTACACGTCGAAAAATCAGCTAGAAAAGTGCATTGCCTACGCAGACAAAATGTATGTAACAGCAAATTTTTAAGCAAATAGCCGGCGAAAAATTCCACAAATTCCCCTGTGGTGAAATTTTCACCATGGTAACATGTTGCGCATCGACGTCCCTGCAATCCTGTTATATCATTGTTCCAGGTGGTATACTTCACGTCGCTGTTCCCGTACGTCGTGCTGACGATCTTCTTCGTCCGCGGCGTGACCCTGCCCGGCTCTGCAGATGGCATCATTCACATGTATAAGCCTAAGGTAAGACATTAAAACTGTTTATGAAACGAATACTACGTTACTTTTTCACGTTGTCTAATATTTCATATGTGCAAAAGTTTACCTGACGCTTCCTTAGATGGCGTTGGGATCGAAATAGATCGCGCTATAGTTTCGTTACCGAGCAAATCATTATACAAGGTGTAACATAATTAACACACAACCTCTTAAGGGGTCATTGTACTCTTCAATATGAACAACTTTTACTACGGGACCAAACCTGAAATCGCGAAAAAATAATCTGCTGTTCCCAACATTTATGAAAACGTAGGGAAAAGCTGGTTTTTTTTCGCGATTTCAGGTTTGGTCCCATAGTAAAAGTTGTTTATAATAATGAGTGCAATGCACCCTTAAGAGGTTCGTTAATTATGTTAAATTGTCCTAATTGAAACGCTTGGTGTGTTTCATTGGGTGTTCTCGCCTTCGGACCTTGAAATCCTGTTCACACGTTTTCGCACGGACTTTAGCGTCGATGACTAAGCATTTTTTTAGTCCGTCAGGTAGGTTATTAAAAAATATTGTACACGTATTTTTTCTTTTTTTACGTAATCAAAAGATTACGCCGATACATTGAATTAAATGTGGGATGACGTCACGCCTTGCTAGATTTTATACAAAGTTGTGACGTAGCGAGCCCCCACTCCCCAACTTTAATGCGTTTTATCTAAGTAATTTTTTATTAATATGATAAAGCAAAAAATACGTGTCTAATATTTTTTTATTATCTGACTGACGCACTAAGGGTGAAGCCAGACGAGCGTAATATTTTGAGTTGTGTGTCGCGTAATTTCTGCTACGTTCGGTTTCATACAAAAATCCTGTTTCGTTCACATGGCGACGCAAAATGAGTTGTCTGCCGACTCACGTGCACAATCCCGGCTGAATCGAGTTCGCGGCGAGAGGGGGGCAAGGGAATCGACAGTCAATCACGGAACGCGTGGGAGTCAATACGTTAAGGCGATGTTAACCCAAGCGCTGCACGCTGTAGGTATTTAACGCTTACCCCAGCCCCCGCAAGGAGTAGCGATACGTAATAAGTTACGATGCACGGGAGACGCGCGCGTCTAGCGCACCGCTCATGAGTTTACGAACTCGAGTTGAGTGAGTGAGTGAGTTGCGTCATAGAATAGAGCAAGGCAGTAGATCAACTTCAATTGATTAGTATAAGTTTTTTTTTTGTTTCATTTTTGTAGTAAGTATTTAAGGTTACAGATAGATTAGGTATGAACCTAATCTTCTATATACATATACATAAACAAATAAATAAAATTGAAGTGTCTGTTTGTAATGTCAAAATACCAACCTTTTTCTAAATGCATATGAAAGTATATACGGTACTTATAACAAAAAAGCTATTTTAAATATTTTTTTCTGTCTGTCTGTTTGTTCCGGCTAATCTCCGAAACGGCTGGGCCGATTTCGACGGGACTTTTACTGGTAGATAGCTGATGTTACGGCGGGTAACTGAGGCTACTTTTATTTTAGAAAAATTATTAGGGTTCGGCGCAAAAAAAACCCATGAAATTATGAACAAAAAGTCGGATTTGAAAAATTCTTTTTGCATTTGGTAGCCCAATTCTCGAGGATAGTTATAGGCTATTTAACATCACGCTACAACCCTCAGGAGCCGAGCAAAAAGAAAAAAGTCAGAAAGAACACTGAGCGAAAATGAAGTAATAGCGCGGGCAGGCGATTCAACGCGACGGGTCGGGGGACGAGGGAGATGGCTGTTATTTTAGTATATTGTGTATCTTACGACATCCACGTGAACGAAGTCGCGGGGCACAGCTAGTTACTAATAAAAATAAGTATACTTATTGGAACGAAGATCTTTAACGCGGCTTGAGGTAGGAGTTCTAGTAGAAAACGTTCCGTAACGAAAAAGCGTTCATACAAGTAATGCCACCTCCATGCGACTTTCTTCTTTCGAAGAACACGGTCTTGGTTTCGGTTTTTTTATTTATTTTGTGAATTTGGTCAAAATGAAAATCCAAGATGGCGGCTGAGAAAATGTTCAAATTTTGCATCATGGGTATCGTTTTTCATGGTTTTCGAGGGTGCTAAAGCCGATAGTGAAGTCAAAATAAAAATCCAAGATAGCGACTGACAAAATTTAAAAATTTTTCATCATAGATATCATTTTCATGGTATTTATTTTTGTAATTTGAAAATTTTCGCAGCCGCCATCTTGGATTTTCATTTTGAGTTCACTATCGGCTTTAGCACCCCGAAAACCATGAAAACGATACCCATGATGAAGTTTGAAAATTATCGCAGCCGCCATTTTTTTTTTTTTTTTTTTTGTGGATGGGAAATCATCAAATGAGGGCGTGTCAGACTTTTACTGACTAAAACCCACCCGTGTTCCTTCTGTTGCCTGTGCCGGGGCCACGGTAACTCTTTCGAACATCCCGCAACCCTAGCTGGCATCGGCCCTAGCGGACCCCGTCAATAGTGCTAACATCTCTTTGAGGCGCGCGTGGAACACGACGCGCCGTCGACTCGGGCTTGGTCCTTACCGGACGGCGAGCTACCCATTGCTCGCCGTCCGCAAGCCCGCGCCTACGGTGGCCGGGAATCGGCTGCCAATTCCCGACGCCCTGGGCGTCTCCTGCGGCGACTAGGGGCGTGAGGGTGCAAAGCTTGCCTCTCCCTCACGCGTCCCGCCTCCTCCTTCACGAGCATTACTGCTTCGCAGAAGGAGGTAATGGCTTCCCATGCACTCTCGCTCCGTACCATGGCCTGGACCAGGGCCGGACGCGAGAGATCGCCGCCGCCGATCGCTTCCGCGAGGACACGGCGGTGCTCCGCCCAAGCCGGGCAGACCTCCACTGTATGCTCCACCGTGTCCTCCGGGCGATCCACACAGTGGTGACACCCGGGCGTTTCCTCCCGCCTTATCCGGAACAGGTACCTCCCGAAGCACCAGTGTCCGGTGAGGACCTGCGTCAGGCGGAAGGTGAGGACGCCGTGGCGCCTCTCCAGCCACTCCTCAAAGAGGGGACTTATCGCCGCAATTGTGGCGTGCCCGTCGCAGCCGCCATCTTGGATTTTCATTTTGACTTCACTGTCGACTTTAGCACCCTCGAAAATCATGAAAACGATACCCATGATGAAACATTTGAAAATTTTTGCAGCCGCCATCTTGGATTTTCATTTGACCAAATTCAATTCGAAAGAAAAAAGTCGCATGGAGGGGTAAAACGTGTATGTAAGCTTTTTCGTTACGTGACGATTTCTACCAGTTAACAGGACCCTTCGTTCCAAAAAACTAACTATATTATTACAACTAGCTGTGTCTCGCGACTTCGTTTGCGTGGATGTCGTAAGATACACAATATACTAAAATGAGAGCCACATTTTAATAAACTCCCTCGTCCCCCGACCCGTCGCCAACCGTCGGGTTGAATCACCCGCCCGCGCTATTACTTCGTTTTCGCTTAGTGTTCTTTCTAACTTTTTTTTTTGCTCGGCTCCTAAGGGTCCTGTAACTATCCTCAAGAATTGGGTTACCAAATGCAAATAGAATTTTTCAAATCCGACTTTTGTTCATAATTCTGACTTTTTTCTTTCTGCTCGGCTCCTAAGGGTCGTAGCGTGATGTTAAATAGCCTATAACTATCCTCGAGAATTGGGCAACCAAATGCAAAAAGAATTTTTCAAATCCGCCTTTTTGTTCATAATTTCATGGGTTTTAGTTTTTTTGCGCGGAACCCTAATTATTTTTCTAAACTAAAAGTAGCTTAAGTTACCCACCGTTACATCGGCTATCTGTCAGTGAAAGTCCCGTCAAAATCGGTTCAGCCGTTTCGGAGATTAGCCGGAACAAACAAACAGACAGACAGACAAAAATATTAAAAATTGCTTTTTTGTTATAAGAACCGTTATACTTTCCTATGTATTTAGTAAAAAGTTGGTATTTTGACATTACAAACAGACACTTCAATTTTATTTATTTGTATAGATAGACTATTTAAAAACTAAATATGCTCCGCTATTATTTTTTACAAGCCATTTTTGGCTCTGCCGGTAACAGAACTTAGCGGGGCGGATTCGAAAAAATTGGCACACGTCCGACCTCCAACACGTTCCGCTCGGGACTAAAGGAACAGTAAGGAAAGGTACATACGAGCGCATGAAAAGATGAAAACACTTGATTTTGGAATTAGTGGTATAGGTACTCGTATTTTGATATTTTATGTCTGCCGAATTATATCACATTTTTTACGACCTTTATTATGCTATTTTTATTGTTAAAAGCCTATTATAACTCAAATATTTTTTTTTCAAAGTTTAAATCCGTGTTATGTACGAATAAAACACAATACAAAAGGACGTTTCTTCGAATAGCCCCCCCCCCCCCCCTCCCCCCCCGCCTTAATTTCTTTGTCACAATGTTTGTAGACACGTCAAAATTGCTATTGTAGTCGAACAACGGCCTTGTCTGTAGAATTTATCAGAAAACTCGTTTAATGACAAGTTTTTAAAACAGAGGGCATGGCAAGAGGTTGCAGAAAATTGTTTCGAAGATTGGAACAATTTCACTGACAATTTCAACAACGACAAACAAACAATTTCAACTGAACAAATTACCGTCGTCTGGCGGCCCAACAGAATTTCTGCCGAGCAGAAATTACGCGGCTGAAATTACGCTCGTCTGGCTTCACTCTAAATAGAATATCTTTTTTTTTTACCCAGGCATGATCCCTATTATGTCGTAGTAAGTTTAAAGCTTGGTGGTAACGCTCGTCTAAGCTGCAATGCCGCACCCCACTAAGTTACTGCATTAACCGTAGTGTACGTAAACTAATTTAAGTAGTAGACCGCGTCATTTCAGCTTAGTCCGACGAGCTGTAGCGATGCTGACAGAAACCGGGACAGCGAAGAAGTGCATATTTTTATACAAGGTGTAACAGGAGGATTGACATTCCTTTAAACTACGTAAAGAGAATCGTGTTCTTTACCCGTATACAAAAAATCAATCAAATCCAATGAGTACTTTAGCCACAGGAAATTATTTTTCATTTTCTTATTTTTCAACATGATGTAGATCTGAGTCCGTAATAATAGGTAAACATTGCCGCCGCCGCGCCCCGCACCCCGCACCGCACCGTTGGTCTGTGATTTAGCCTGTTTACTTTTTATGCAGTTGATTTTGCTATTTATTTTGTTTGAAAACTGAAATTTCTTAATTTTCCATTAACTACTAATCTTCGTGTTTTAAAATGTTTCAATGGATTAGTACTGTGCTCGTTTTCATTTAATGTCGTACATCTAGATACACGTTGTATATTACTAGCTGTGCCCCGCGATTTCGTTCACATGGAAGTCGTAAGATATACAATGTACTTTAATAAAGCCACATTTTAATAAAACTGCATCGCCCGCCCGCGCTATTACTTCGTTTTCGCTTAGTGTTCTTTCTGACTTTTTCTTTTTGCTCGGCTCCTAAGGGTCCTAGCGTGATGTTAAATAGCCTATAACCATCCTCGAGAATTGGGCTATCAAATGCAACAATATTTTTTTAAATCCGACGTGTAGTTCCAGAGATTAGCGCGTTCAAACAAACAAATTCTTACTCGCTTTATTATACACACATCAAAAAAGTCTACGCCACATGTACGGTTTTGAACTTTGAGCGATTTTTACTATTGTAAAAATAAAAATATTTATATTTCTTTTCTAAATAATAACTAAGCATTTTTTGATGCATTAGTGACTAAAGCCACAAAATCCTTCATTCAATTGTTTATTTAATCACAATAATTAACAATATGTGTACCGTAACATACGTAGTATAAAATAAAGTTAAAACGAAATTAAACTTTTCATGTTTTACAAAATTAAATACCGACATTTTTTTTAAATTATTTGTTAATTCAATACAAAATGTGACCGCCTCTGTTGTTTAAAACTTGTCGGCAACGATTTTTCATTGAAATTATAAGATTGTTTATTTGATCCTGCGGCAATCGCTCCCAATGGAATTTTAACAAGTCTTTCAGTTATTGGGTTGTCGACACTCCGTCCAGGTTCTCTAGAACACGTCTCTGGAGCATGTCCCATGCGTGCTCGATGGCATTGTGGTCTGGCGATTGTGCAGGCCACGGCAATACCCGGATGTTTTCCATTGCCAAGTACTCTCTGGTCCTCCGAGCTGTGTGCGAACGCGCATTGTCATGCATCAGCGTGAAATCTGAGCCAAGATTTGTGCAAATGGGTGAACATAAGGCCCGAGGACATCTTCAACGTAACTTTCAGCGTTCATATTGTCATCTACAAGAACAAGCTCAGTTCGTCTGTTCTTCATAATACCCGCCCATACCATCACTGTGGAGCCACTGTAAGGGTGCACTTCCTGGACGCATGTCAGCTGTTCAGCATTTCCGGAACGACGATACACTCTTACCCTTTTCGTATCAGGCCTAAATCCAAACCGGGACTCATCGCAAAATAAAATTTTATCCCATTGCTCCTAGGATCCATGTCAAGTGTTCGACCATTCGTTTCGACGACGGGTGCGATTCCCATGGCGTATAGGTGGGCACCTAATTTGGCGTCGTGCTCGTAGGCCGTATTCATGCAGCCTATTTCTCACGGTTTGGTGGCTAACAACAACACCGCTTGAGAATTGTAGCTTTGAAAATATCTCCCGGGCGGTTAACATCGGCTGACGTCTTGCAGTCAGTTGTTATATCGGTTCTGTCGAACAGTTGTACTCCTTCCACGTCCTGGGTGCTGCTCAGCAGGATCCCTTGTATTAACGTAACGCTGCCAAAGATGACAAATCACGCTCCTATTGATACCAAAATGCCGGGATACCTGGGACTGATTTCTTCCCGCTTGTAGCATTCCTTCAGCTCTCTGCGTTTCATCAGCAGTCAAATGGCGTCGCTCCGTGACATAAAAAATGACTCGCCATTCATTTTTTTTTTCAAAAACTGTATATCTCAAAATGATAAAAGTGAGATAAATACCAAACTTACCAAGCATCGAAAACACATGAAATCGGGAAAAAAATATTAGCTTTTATTTTAATGAAAACAAAACACAATCGAAAGGTTTCTATTTTTAAAATCAGCCAGTACCTATGTATATGTTTGTGAGAACAAAAATATTGTACCTATAACAATCTACTTTGTTAAGAAAAAAATAAAGTATCAATTAATAAATCATGTAGTTTCTGTAAATGATGCGTGTTGCTTAGACTTCTTTGATGTATGTATTATATTAAAAGAGTAAATTACAATAAAGACTCTTGAAACACAGGTTCTTCAAGAAATTTAACATAAAACGCGAAAGTAATTAATTCCAGCTTCTCTAAATATTTGTGCAAAACTGAATAATATTAATCATGAGAAAGAAAAACACTGCGGAGTTTACCAAAAAGTTTGCTCCAAATTTCAATCCCCTTCGCTACGTTCTACCAATATTATAACATAATTATACATCCTCCTATTAATTGTTTATAAAATAATCAAAGTAACAGTCGTACCCCACGAATACTAAAACAACACTTTCTCAAAATATTTCTATCGCCACAATACAAATTGTTATACAAATGTATTTTTATTAAGGAATAAATGAAGGCTATTATTAATATTTTTGTACGTCTCCTGACAATTCTCGGGACTCTGGAGTCCCGGATCTTTGGAAGGCGGACGAGGGGCCGAAGCCAACTCGCAGAGATGCCTGTTACATGTTATTTATTAAATGAGGCCACAACCGACGATTACCCCTGTTCGCACTATGCAAGTGCACCCAAGGACAACCTTCGGTTGGTGTAGGACTATTGCAGGATATGGGAATAAAGATTAGAGAGAGGATTATAGGTTTGGGTGGCTAAAGTGAACTGGTTATCTAGAACTATGGAATGACTATGGCTCCTGCCTGATCAATGTTTTATACAGGATGATTCTCGTGGAACCTACAATGCGTTTAGATAAATCATTAGGATATTATAGACCTATTATAGAAAATTTTGGATAACTAGAATTGGGATTAATACGCGGATAAAATGGCATGGGGTGACTTGCACACTCAATAATGGGCCCCCGAAAACGGTCGCTAGCACATAGTATCGTAGCGATAAGGGGGCAACATGTCCTGGGGTGCTTATGAAGCGTGGAGAGGTATTCCACAACTATCAGGACAATCCCGGAAGTCAAGATCCCTACCAGCATCTTACTGGAATACTTCCTTCCCCCGAGCACTTTTACTCTTTCGAATCTCCGCCCAAGCCGACCAATAAAGGCAATAAAGACGTGGGAGCCATGTTCCTCGTCAGTTTTCACTCCAGCCGGCCAATACAGGCAAGCCAGAAGTGAGGACCAAGACTTGCTCCGAGAGATAGGGTCCGTAGGGTCGCTACTGGCCAACAGCCCGCCACATGCTACGCTGTGGGTTTATGTATCTCTCTTTATCTGGCTCCTCGTCCCAGACTTGTTTCAGCAAAGTAAACTTTACCGGCACAGACCTAGAGTTCGGAGATCGCAAACGCCACCACGACGTCAACGTAGAGATACGGCGGTGGGCTTATTATTATTTGCGGAACACACCTCGATGCTCAACTTTTTTTCCGAGATCGAACAGTAGTAGTAAAACCAGTCGCTAAATCCCCGATCGTCGATGCTAAAAGTCTTATATCTGCTATGTCCATAAAGGAGGGTACACACGTAGGTAACAGCCACCATGACAAGCCTGCATGAACAGTCATTTTGTGCAAGCCTGCTTGAGCGTCTGTATGATGATTTTGTGCAAGCATCTTGCTTGTGCAAGCGGCATGAAGATTGATAAAATTTTCATTATGCGGCTTGAACAATCCACGCTTGCGCAATCATACGCACGCCAGTTGCACACAATTAATGCAGCTAAAGCAAGCGCGTCATCGTCGTCCATCGCTCAAACAAATACTGATGCTGCTCCAGCTTGCTTGTACAATGTGTAGCCTATTAAGAGAAGTTGTGCACGCCTGCACGAAATTATTGTTCATAAAGGCTTGTCATGCTTGCAGTTAAGTGTGCACCCTCCTTTTTTAGAATTCACCCAAAAATTTTTGCCTATGACATGCAATCCAGAATACACAAGAAGGCTTTTATGTTTAGAAGCTGGCCGTTGGCTAAAAATAGTAACTCTTTTGATGTTCCATTATACAAGAGTTTGTTTTCTTTTACGAGTCTCTTGGGAACATGTGACCTTCGCCGCTGAAAATATGAACACTGAACCACTGAAATATAGAGCTTGTAGGTATTTAGGCCCCGAAAATTTAAAGTAGGGTTTGGAAAATGTATATTTTGGAAGAGAACACTATATTATATGATAAATAATTTTATTTCTGTAAGTAGGTTTATACAAACACTTTTACACGTCAGTCATTTTTTTGTTCAACTAGATGAGGCCGGCGTTTCCTATCCGACTACTCTGAGAAGAAAGGCCGAAATAAAGTCAGAGGTCACAGTCTCTTTTAAAGTCCAGACATAATCTTGGTCAGATCATGTGAAGGCCATGTAGATTGGTGTCTGAAATGGTCTTTTTAGGAAAGAACCTCACACACTGAGTGGACCTGTCCAGTCAGTGCACGGATCTGTCAGTAATCGTCGTCGGGAGCTCAACTCAACACTTAAGGAGCTCAACGATTCGACGAACAATGTCAAAGAAAGGACTTTTGGGTAGGCCGCATAATTTATTCAAACTGCCAGACTATGATTAAAACTGCGAGAAAAAAAAACAAGGACCCATATAGTCTTCACATTCACAATAATTAAAATAATATAATACTTTACACTGTACTTAATTACTACTTTTGCTTACATAGTCCTAGTAGGATTTATAGATGTCCGTAGGTGTGTCTGTGGCAACACAGCGAACCCTATCAGTATGCCAGCGCTGCGGTATTTTTTTTAAATATGAGATAGGAGCCTTTTTGGTCCCGCACGAGTCTTTTCTTTGTGTTTTTTTGTTTTTTTTTTTTTGTTTTTTGGGGTATCGTATTACCCAGTAACTAGTTTGTGGAGGTCAGATAGGCAGTCGCTCCATGTAAAATACTGGTATTCAGCTGCATGTCATACATAGTATATACGAGACCCCTCTATGCTTCAGAAAACACGTTAAGCCGTTGGTCCCGGCTGTCATTTGTATTTCTTAAACAGTCGTTACGGGTCGTCAGAAATTCGAAAGTTTGACAAACAATCTTACCAAGGGTGTCGTGTTACCCAGCATTTAGGTTGTTGAGGAGGTCAGATAGACAGTCGCTCCATGGAAAACAAAGCTGCATCCGGTTAGACTGAATGACGACCCCAACATAGGTGGTAAAAGGCTACGCAGATTAATTGAGTATAAATAAATATGTAGGTATTAGTCGGTCAATGCAACCCATGGTATAGTCATATTTATTTCAGTTTAACACAACTGTCTTTAGGCACTGCTGCTGCTTTGAACTCCGAGTAAGGCGACTTGGTCAGTGGGATATCCCTCCACAAATCAGGAGTAAGGTAGGCATGGGTCTTGGCAATAGCCGCATAGATAGCCTTAGCGAAGTTTCCAAGGGTGCCAGTGGAGCCACGAGCTGAAGTGTAATAGTCCTGGACACCAGCCATCTGAAGCAGCTTCTTGGGACTGGAGCTGACACAATACCGGTACCACGAGGACCAGGGATCAACCTCACGGTGACAGGACCACATTTTCCAGTAACCTTGCAGGGAACAGTGTGTGGCTTGCCGATCTTGTTACCCCAGTAACCTCTACGGACGGGCAGGACAGACAGCTTAGCAAGTATGATGGCACCACGGATAGCGGTGGTGACTTCCTTGCTGCACTTCACACCCAGACCAATATGTCCGTTGTTATCTCCGATAGCCACGAAGGCCTACCATAACCCATAAAATAATCAGTGACTTTTCCACACCGTTCAGTAATATACTTAAAATAAAAAGGACTTACAACTTACCTACCAAGATCGTTCGCCTTAAGGCGAAAGTGCGAGGTAGCCCGCGAAATTCAAATTTTCTTACGTTTTTGTCAGTATTAGGTTGTATGATTCGCGACCGTAACAAATATGTATTTACAGAATTATAATCATTAAAGTCATCAATACAACTCTCTAAGACCAAGTAATTATATTGAATGATTATTTCATGAAATCTTAACATTTCAGGATTACTTATACTAACTTAAGGAATTGCATTACTGATTCTAATGATTATAATTCTATACATACATATTTATTACGGTCGTGAATCATACTTTTAAAATCAACATACACCCAGACACTGAGCTGCAAATTGCAAAAATCGTAAGAAAATTTGAATTTCGCGGGCTACCTCGCACTTTCGCCTTAGGTATAAAACTTACTGGCGCCATGGAATGTTTGCATAGTGTCTACCAGTGGCGAAGCCTTCATACAACCCGATTCCTATCGGCTTCCACCACTCTTCTTAATGTCTACTATTGCCAAATAATGTACAACTGTGTATGTAACTGTGTATCACAACACATTACAGATATTTAATACGAGTTTAATACAGTCATCATAAGATTAAAAACATTACGAAAAATCAAAAAAATTTTTGTCTGAGTTTATGAGAAGTGAACAATTTTTTCTTCGGCTTCCCTCTGATGATAATTGTAGCTGCGCCACTGTTGTCTACGCATTAAAACATTGTTCATTCACATAATTAATGAGGGCACAGGAGTAAATTATTATTATGGCTGCGTAAAGGTTAAAAGTTCCTACGCGATTCGTTGTCATTAGGTAGGTAGGTACTGTTGCGGCTGCGAATGTTACTCCATGGTTTTTTTACAAGTTTCAGGTTTGTGTTTTCGTATGTAACCGTCATTCTCTGTTATAAATATTATATTCTAACATTCTACAATGCATAGGTACTATGTATAAGGGCTCCCACACAAAGTTGCGAATTCGCATCCCATAGCAAAAATTTGGGAGCTCGCATGGGTGTTATGTTTGGCAAAAAGCACTGTTTTGCGCAAAAGTTTTGCGTGCGATGCGAATTCGCAGTTTTGTGTGAGCCTTAAGAGATCCGCGCTCTTTTAGTATCGGGAAGAAATAAAAGGCGTATTTTATACTAGCTGCTCCCCGCGGTTTCTCCTGCATATGTCTCGATCCCGTGGGAATATCGGGAAAAAAGTATTCTATGTAACCCAGGCGATGGTTTACCTATGTGCCAAATTGCATCCCAATCCGTTTAGCCGTTTTAGCGTAAAAGCGTAACAAACACAAACAAATAAACGTACAAACTCACTTTCGCATTTATAATATTATTAGTCAGGATGTGTATGTATGTACAACAGACCGGCGGGGTTCAACAATATTCATTGCCTTATTTACGTTGTTGAACAGACGAATTTTTCGAACATATGAAGCAGTGGATTAGCAACAAGCTTCAAAATCGTGTGTTACGCAATTAGGGTGCAGGGCTGACAGCCTTCCAAGCTGACTGTCTATTATTTTTTCTTCTTCTAAATATGAAATAGTGTTTATATCCTAATACATCAACTTACTAAATACTTGCGAAGGTTGCATGGGAAAACCATTCAGGCTGCAACCTCCACCGTACTTATCATGATTCACCATCACTTCCTTTGCCTTTATAATGAGCTGAGCATGGGGCGTGGTCACTAGCGGCACTGAATAATGTCATGGCGCTAGTGACAGTTTACAAATTATAAAATTATCCATCATCATCTGCCTAGCCTCTTCCCAACTATTCTTAAGGTCGACTTCCAGTCTAACCGGATGCAGCTGAATACCAGTATTTTATATGGAGCGACTGCCTATCTGGCCTCCACAACCCAGTTACTGGGTAACACGATACCTCTTCGCAAGACTGGTTGTCAGACTTTCGGGCTTCTAACTACCCGTAAGGACTGTCAAAGATTACTAATGACAGCCGGGACCATCAGCTTAACGTGCTTTCCGAGATACGGAGGGGTCTCGATATGTTACCTCGGCAAGCTGTATTTAACCTTGAAGATCGACCCGTGCGGCTGTTGTTATTTATCCACCCACGAGATAACAGTCATTCTCTGTTCCCTTATAATTCTCACATTCTATGCATAGGTACTATCGAGGAAACTTACATCTGACCAATTGGAAAACAAAATCCCGTGCACACGATGACCACATCTGTTAGCAAGCGTCACTATAGCGGCCGAGCGCTGTAAGCAAGAATAGTCCTTATGGTGTATAGATATTCGTTTCTCCCATGGTACTTATCATGATTCACCGTCGCTTTCGTGAATCTTTACAATGAGCTGAATATGGGGCGTGGTCACTAGCGGCACTGTATACTGACGCTAGCGACAGCTTAAAATTATTAAAAAAAAAAAAATATTGCTTATATCCAGTTCCAGCGGTATGTCATTATTGCTGTATCTTCACATTAAGCAGTCAATCTACTCAGCCTATCGCAGTCCTCTGCTGGACTTAGGCCTCTTCTAGGCTGCGCCACAACAACCTGTCTTCCGCCTTCCGTATCCAGTCTGTCCCAGCCACCTTTTTAAGGTCGTCAGTCTATCTAGCTGGGAGGCGTCCCACACTAAGCTTGCCGATACGCGGTCTCCGCGCCAGGACTCATTAAACAGTCTGAAATTAATAAAATCGTGCAAACGTCAGAAGCCATCGCACAGAGCCGCCATTGTAGTCACCAAAAGGGCTGTGTTTGAGTCAAAAACTGACAACTAAGGATAATCTTTAGAAGGAACCAAGTGGCAATCTTGAACGCGGATGAATTTCGCGCGCGTAATCAAATGATTGGTTTTTAAGCGCGGTCCTTTCGGAACATTTCTACTGTCAATTGTTGCTATGAAGCGAAATTCCGCCACGTTTAGGCCTTAGCACGAAGACAATAATATGAATAAAGTCAAATCTTACTAAAGTTAAAACGAAAATATTATGTACGAAACGAGTATTTTCAATTTTAAAATCGTTCGAATTGACGTTACGTTTACTTTGCGCGTGCGTGCTAGGCTCCTGATCGTTCTTAGCCTTAAACCTATATATTTTATTTGCAGCTGGAAAAACTCCTCGACCCGACCGTCTGGCTGGACGCAGCGACCCAAGTCTTCTACTCCTTCGGGCTTGCCTTCGGCTCCCTCATCGCTTTCGGCTCCTACAATCCACCTAATAACAACTGCGTCAGAGATGTGTTACTGGTGTCCGTCTGTAATGCTCTGACGGCTATCTACGCTTCTGTGGTCATCTTCAGTATTCTGGGATTCAAGGCTTTTACTATGGTGGAGACTTGCATGACTAAGTAAGTATTATGATGTATATTTAGTGTTTTATTTCTGCTGTGCTGTGGTGTAATATGTACAAGTCCAAGCAATGCTTGTAGGTAAATTTTTGAGCTTGGTTTTTGAAGTGCAAACTTCTTTAGGTCCGTGGATCACTTTTTGGTTGGAGAAAATCTTACGGGTTCGCGATATGTGACATGCTCCGACGAGTTCAACGACTCAACGCTAGAGGGCGTTGTAACGACATTAGTCTATTTAACACGCTAATGTCTTTGAAATAGATGTCTTATTCGTATGCAACTGTCAGTTTTAAGTTTTCACTTCTGTTGGCAGTCCCCATGGCTGCCTATTTTTTTTTTAATAAAGAGGCATTAATCATGAAGATTTGGCGGGTTTAAATGGTTAGGTGCAAGTGTAGGACTCACTATACAATTATTTGTGTTCTTTTTCATGATAAATTGTTAACTCCGAGCACTATTCTACATTTTTATGACTGCCATCTTGGATTTGGTAATGACTTCAGCATCAGCACACCAAACCTTCTATATCTAGAATGATGTTAACAGAACTCTAGTAAGGGAATACTCTGATAAAAATAGCAACGATCTTTTAAGTACTGTGTCTTGTTTTAACGAAATATTCATTAGACTGTCATAATTTCAACTGATCTATTCAAAATGCTGTTGTTTTTTTTTTTATCCGCCGAGTACACTACATAAAATTTTATCGCTTGTTCGCAAACTTGGCTGTTAACACCTTGATAGATACTAATAATATAAAGTTACTGAAGAAATGTACTTATCTTAAAAGTGAAAAGTATGTAAATAGATACCTATTAGAGGGCGCTTCCAGAGTTTCATAAGCTTTACTTAGAAGTTAAAGTCAAAGTATATTATAAGACTCATAAACTCTTTTGTATACGAAATATACTAATAATATTAAAGGATTACAGACGAGGAAGAAAACAAACAACATCACGCTTGTAGTTCTCACAAGTATAGACAGAGGTGTAGGTTTAGGGTGGGGGGTATTGGTATCAACAAGAGACTTTATCCAGACAACGGGCTACTGAGAAATTCTCATTAAAAAAACCCAATAACACTTTTTCCGATCTAGGGATCAAACCCAAAATTTCCAGGCAATTACAATGCCGTCTGGTATGGTATTTTATAAGAAAATAAATCTTTTAAATCTTGAAAATATATTGCAGTTTACTAGAGACTAAATACTCATGGAGTAGATTTTTTATTATATACCTTTACCTCGGTCCAAACATGTTTGCGGAAAATCCACTTGACAAAACCACAAACAAAACCTACCAACAGCCATTGTTTTGATACCAAGTCCAGTTTATTTGATAGTATCTAAATCAAGACCATTAGCCCTGATTGATGTGTTGCAACTATTTCTGGTCTAAAAGGCGTTGGCTCAAATACTCTGACAAGGTGAGAGGGTGAATATATTTTAGATGTAAAGTATGGGTGGGTATGTATATAATAAATAAATAAATAAAACTTTAATTCAGACTACAGTCCATAATAGTTTTGTTAGTATTTTGGTGTTAGTAACAATGTGCTTACGTAAGTAGGTTAGTATTGTTAGTTTATATAAATGAGTTATTTAATTATACCCATGACTGTCCCCACCCAGTGTCCCTGAAAGGGACAGTCCGGTCTGGCAGCTATCATTTTCAGGATGCTGCTGTCACTACCGTGCAAGCGCTGTAGTAAGGAGGCCGCTTTCTTTCGCATGATGGCATGGAAACCATCTGTGCGAGCCTCCGCGAACATTCCTGAAGCACTACAACGCCGTGGCAGTCCCAACAGCATCCTAAAAGCATTATTGAATTGAACACGCAGGACGTTGTAGGCTCGACGCGTGTATGATACGTATATGATTGTGTAGTGGGATTCTCTTGGAGGGTGGGTTTTAAGGGCTTTGCTGAGATGATTTTATTAATATAACAACATATATTATTTCTATGAATGATAGGCTGAGGAAAGCTGTGATAAGGCAACAATGCGGTTTTTAAAAGAAGATGTAGGTATTGACAAAAATTGAAAAGACTATGCTTAGATGGTTTGGTCATGTTGAGAGGATGATGAAAGGCAACTAACAAAAAGGTATTTACAAGGCAGATGTGAGTGGAAACGCCGGGAGGGGACGCCCTAGAAGGACAATTAGTGAACTTTTTGGTGATGTTCTTCAGAAAGGTCAGGTGCGTAGTACTCGCAACCGGCGTGCGTGTATGACCAGATTTTCGTAGCAGGTGGCGTTCTGTAGTTTCTGACTACACCTATGGGAAGAAGGCGTGAGTTTATGTATGTGTGTATTTCTATGTCTTTTGAATAATTGTTTGATTTCATATTCTAGCTTCATATTCCTGACTGTCCGACTCCTTGACAATTCAAAAGTGCCTGTAAATGGTTTAATTGAAATAAATGCTTTGATTTCGAGTTTGAGCTTGAATTGATTTCAACATTCCTCTTCATATTTCCAGGGAGATAAAGATCCTAGCCGCTCTCAACGTTTCTGGCTTCAATCCGAACTCGACCCACGACTTCTACCGCGAGGAGTTCGGTACTGTGAACGAGAGCATCGTGTCCAAGTACAACCTGACTGGATGCTTGATGAGCCGACAGCTTGAAGAGGTAAGGAGGATTTACTCCCCGAGAATTTTCAGCTGTAGTTGAATAATACCAAATATGAATCGACACCAAACCAACTGTGTGCGTGAATACAAGAAACTATATGCATTTGTGCACCATCCTCCAAAATAAGATGTAAATCATTATTGAATAGATACATCTGACGTCCATCTTGAGATGTAAAAGGTAACTAACGACCGAATCCAGTAACCTTTTTTCAGTAAAAGACAGATCGCTATTGATGGTTGACAGTATAATTCTATCTGTCCTTATGTCAGGCCGGTAATATTCCATAATCTCTTATAGATAATTGGATAGATAGGTTTTTCTATGTCCAGTATGCCAAAACTGGTGATAGATGATAGGTTATTGGGTTCGGCCGTAAGGTATGGCCGAGAGCATGGGTAACAAACAATTCTTTGATGTGTGGTGTTGTTATATTAAAATATCACGTAACAGATTCAATTAAAATCCTGGAAGCAGTTTTTGAAACGACTGGGACTTCAGAACAGCTTTCGATAATCGTTAATAAAAAATATTGAATAAAAAATGAGGAAGAGATCACTAAACAATAAGATTTATTTTAACGCCTTTTCCATTGTTGCAATTTTTGAGTGATTCATGACAAAGGCACTAAGTAAAACATATACAATAATATAGCATCACGCCTTGTTTCCCCGAAGGGTTAGACAGAGGTGTACCTATAGTATACCCACATTTCGCCAGTTATGTTTAAGTCCCATGTAATAGGGGGCGAGCTTATTGCCATCTACCGGGCACAAATCCAGGCTCCGGGCTGCTACTGAGAAATTCCAGAAAAACCCAATAAGACTTTGCCCGACCTGGGAATCGAACTCAGGACCTCATGCTCAGCAGTAGCGATTGCGACCACTAGACCAACGAGGCAGTCGAGGGTTAGTGATAAGTATTCTCTAAAACATTTTGTACTCCATCATAACATTTATTTATAAACCACATTACTAAAATTATCATGTACTTCCAGGCCGCCGAAGGAACCGGCTTAGCCTTCATAGTATTCACCCAGGCTATTCTCAAACTGACTCCTGCGCCGTTCTGGTCCATCATCTTCTTCCTGATGCTCCTGTCGCTGGGGCTCGGCAGTCAGATCGGCATCATGGAAGGCATGCTCTGCACTATATTCGACATTGAGTTCTTTAAGCGGCTCAGCAAGCCTGTTATTACTGGTGAGTCCTATATTTTCAGAATGGTTTAGTTTTTGAGAAGATTTTAGGAATGAAGGTTTAATGGTTGTTAGGATATCAATGGCTGATGATAAAAGAGAGATAGGAGAAGAACAGCACGGCCACTGACCCACCGTAGCAAGTTAGTCCAAGTATTTAAGCAATTGAGAACCCAATAAGACCCTTAAACCCAAAAGAAAACCCAAATAAACCCAAAAACCCAATAAGACTTTGCCCGACCTGGGAATTGAACCCAGGACCTCATGCTCAGCAATAGCGCTTGCAACCACTAGACCAACGAGGCAGTCCTACTAATTCATTCATTCATTCTTAATTCCTACTATTTTTAAATATAACTTTCAAGATAAAAATAAATTCAATTGCAATGAATACAATTTTTGCAAATGGCAATGTGTTCATTGACATTACTCCGCAGGTCTGGCAATGCACCTATAATAATGTCGTGGGTCTTAAAACTAATTCTTGTGTTGACCATACTTTTAAAATTGTTACCTACTATATTATTCCCTTCATAATTTTACTATCACAGCTGCTCCTGCAACTAAACTACTTTTCGTTTCCCAGGCTGCGTGTGCACATTCTGCTTCTTTGTGGGCCTGATCTTCACGACGGGCGCGGGCGAGTACTGGCTCAAGATGTTCGACTCGTTCGCTGGCACCATCGGCCTGGTCGTCGTCGCTCTGCTTGAAATGGTCTCTGTTGTCTACATCTATGGGCATGAGAGGTTGGTAGACTATGTTGTCTATGATTCTAAGTCTATGAACATGTTGAGTACACTCACGCCTTTTTCCCATGGTGGTAGGCAGAAACTACAGAACGCCACCTGCTACGATCCTTATATACCCTTTTGCTTCGTTTACGTTCATACTACACGCACGCCGGTTGTGAGTTCTCCCTGTACCTGACTTTTTGATGAACATCACAATTAAGCTTTCAACATACAATTAAATATATGTTAAAGCCCAAAATGTCATTTTTAAACTTAGTTTTTTTTAACCTTCAAGAGTAGTAGGTACATATATCCTACATAAATCCAGTAAGATATACCAATTCTGACGTGACTCTGTACATTACTACAATTCGAGAAATTTTTGACTCATTATAAGTGCAAAAGTACAGTTTATAATTATTATTCATAATTTTCATCGCATATTTCTCGAAGAGCTATTAAATTAACGTGCTATTTTATTATTTGCATATATGTTTTCTATTCTATACCTATAGCAAGTCACCAATTATAACTTCTGGTCCTTCGATCCGGATACCAATCACATTGTCCCTTCCAGATTCACCAACGACATCTACGAGATGACGGGTTACCGCCCCGGCGTCTACTGGCAAGTGACCTGGCGCTATGTGGGACCCTTCATCGTCACCTGCATCCTGCTCTCTTCACTGGTCTTCATGGTCATCAATCCACCCACCTATGGCGCCTGGAATGCTGATGAGGTAAGAGAATTTAGAATTTTTAAGACCCGCTGAATTTGAAGAGAGCCATGGACAAGAGAAAGTAAATTTTGTCTGAAAGAAAAGAAAGGAAGTAGAAAGAATAATATTTACTTGGTAACCGTTCATGAAACACGAAATCTATGTAAATAAAAATTGAATGCTCTTCATTGGGAAGCGCACCACTTGAGAACGGCTACATCAATTTGGCTATTTTTTGTTTCAAAGTGTTCGTTATAGTCTGAATAAGATTCTTATAGAAAGCACAATTGAAAAGTTTCCCAAAAAATTTCTAATTCGGAAAAAACTAAAAACAATTTTTGTACGAATTATTGAAATTTGGACAGGACAACGTCTGTGGGTTCAACTAGTACAAAATAAAAATAAAAAACGGTAATGCTTTAAAAACATAGTGTATGTACCTGACAGCTGCGCCAAAAAGGTCCATTTCATCATCCCAGACAGACAGATGCTGTCTGACGCTGGTTTTCTAACCTTTTAACCTTTAGGACAAGTGACGGATGTGTAACAAACATTTCTTTCGTAGATGCTTGATTGGCTAGAGAAGTAATTCCTTTGAACTAACTGCGTTACTTCTTCATCTGCTTACCTTTTTCCAACTAGGTTGGGGTCGGGATTCAATCTAACCAAATGTAGTTGAATACCAGTATTTCGAAATGGAGCGACTGCATATGTTATTGGTTTATATTTACTTACTGGGTAATGCAAACTTACACTACATGCAATATTCAAACGATGACTGTAGGCTGAACAAGCTATCCGCAAACGATTTGCTATCGCAAGAATCTCTTGGGAGCGCTGAAAGGTTCTGTACTACCGTACAATATCTAAAAAAACAAAATTTAAAAAACACTTCAGTAAACGATCGAGCAAAAAACTCCCAAAAAAACACGTTTCTTGCATGGGGAGGGGAACCCCCTTTGAATTATTAACTTGCTTTTATTTTTATTATTTCTTGTTATAGAAAATGTCAAGTGTCTACCTATGACGGTTTAAAAGATCTCCTAGATCCCTGTGACAGACAGACGGACGAACGGATGGACGGACGGACTGTGGAGCTTTACTATTAGGGTCCCGTTGGCTCCCTTTGAATACGGGACCCTAAAAACATTGTTCTTCTATTTTTGTTAAGGCATCCAATATTCACATCAGTACTTCTAAACATGGCCCTTTGAGTATACGGTCAAAGGAAATGTAGCTGTTACCTAAATCGTTTAAAAGATGGATAGGTGATCCAGGTCACCGTTATGGAGCCTACGAGGTCCTAGGATGAAAACAATTTCGGGGAAAAAACCTTGGAAACCACTCAAGAAAAAGCAAAATTGAGTTGCAAAAAATATCAGAATGTCGTTTAATCAAAAACATATTTTAAGTAGGTACAGTCTCTTCTTAATAACATCTTAAACAATTACCAGCTTATTTAAACATCTTCTTGCATGAACTCTTCGTATCATACTTCTGCATGAAGAGATCCCAGAAGGCCATCCTCTGTCTGTACGCGTGGTCCTCCATTGACAAGGTTACGTCAATGTTCAGGTAAGGTCTGGTAATGCCCGTGATTGGTAACCAGGTCACTGGGAGGAGAGCTGTCTTGTGAGGCGTTGGGTTCCTGGAAAGATGTTTAAATATTAGTAGTGTCCGTGAGAGCAGGGGTGGCCTAGTGGTAACGGCCCCGACTTACGAGTTGTAATTAATATCATCCCCACTACTCTCAAAGGAAAACATCGTGAGGAAACCGGCATGCCCTAGAACCAATAATTCGAAGACATGTGACATCCACCAACCCGCACTGGTGGATTACGGCTAGGCGTGCCATACGTCCGGATTGTCAGATTTAGTAACCATGTCCGGACTTTCGTCCGGTTTTAAAATTTGCTCCCACAAATTGATTACATTTTACATCATTAATGTTGATTTTGAGTTTTTTAATTGCTAATATCCATCTTCATTTCTCTGAGACTGGAAACTCTTCTCTCCTGTACATTCAACAGTCTCTACATCTACAGTAGTTTTATTTACTGCCAATTTTCCTAATATCTACAACCGACGCTTGAATTAAACATAACATAACATCACGCCTTGTTTCCCCGAAGGGTTAGGCAGAGGTGTACCTTTTATAGTAACACCCACATTTCGCCAGTTATGTTTAAATCCCATGAGCCTATTGCCATCTACCGGGCACAAATCCAGACTCCGGGCTGCTCCTGAGAAATCCCAGATAGAAAAACCCAATAACACTTTACCCGACCTGGGAATCGAACCCAGGACCTCATGCTCAGCAGTAGCGCTTGCGACCACTAGACCAACGAGGCAGTCCGCGAGGCAGGCTTGAATTAAAATATGAAAAAAAAACATTACTCTGACTTCACTGGCATGTCCCGACTTCACTCTAAAATTTTATGGCAAGCCTACTTACAGCCCACTCCCTCTTACAGAGAGGAGTTCCCAGCAGTGGAAACGTTATAGGCTGATTAGAAGTAATTATAAAAGTGTCCATGGAGTTTCGTGCCCGTTCTTCTCCATAGGAACCAATTACGCTTTGGAACGGGCCACTAGCTTCATCTTTCCGACTGAAGAAGTGCAAGCTCAAACTGGTGTAATTGAAAAAAATGCTTTGAGTTTGAGTTTGTGTAATGTCACTTTAGCAAAGGAGAACTCAATAACACTGACAACAATTTGCGAATATAATGTTAAGTGTCTGTGATTTGATAGTAAAACACACTTGAAACCCTGATAGGGAATGCAATTATTGATAAATAATAATCGTTCTATTTGCACAGTTGTCTAAGCTTAACAAATACTACAATATCAAAAATCAATCAATCTGCCTAGCCTTTTCTCAACTATGTGGGGGTCGGCTTCCAGTCTAACCAGATGCAGCTGAATACCAGTATTTTACATGCAGCGACTGCCTATCTGACCTCCACAACCCAGTAACTGGGTAATACGATACCTCTTGGTACTGGTTGTCAGATTCGGGCTTCTGACGACCCGTAACGACTGTCAAAGATCCACGAATGACAGCCGGGACCAACGGCTTAACGTGCTTTCCGAGGCACAGAGGAGTCTCGGTATGTAAAGATGGGCACCCATCTACGGACCAACCGCGACAAGCGTAGCTTAACCTGATGGATCGATCCGTGCGGCTGTTATTATTTAGCCTCTAGCTCCACTAAAGCCTAACAAATACTTTACATTTGTATAATATATCGGGCTGGTGTGTGATGGCCACCAATCCCACGTCCAAGGCGTGTACTTTGCGTACGGAATACTACATTCACGACTATTTTTTTATGACGCCTAACATTAAGCCCGACGCTATATTATACTTAGTCATAAATCCGATCAAAATGAAGACCGAACCTATCTATCAGGGCCGAAGCCTTCATACAACCCGATTCCTATCCCTTCGGGCCAACCACTCTTCTTAATGTCTACTATAGCCAAATAATATGGTACACCTGTGTGTGTACCTGTGTTTCACATCACATTACATAATTATATTTAAATACCGGTTTAATAGATAATAAGATATATAACCTACAGGTTTATGTCTGAGTTTATGAGAACTGAACAATTTTTTCTTCGGCTTCCCTCTAATGATAATTGTAGCTGCGCCACTGCTATCTATCACCAGTTTTGGCATACATGAGATAGAAAAACCTATTACGGCTGAACCCAATAACCTATCTATCACCAGTTTTGGCATACTGGAGATAGACAAACCTATTACGGCTGAACCCAATAACCTATCTATCACCAGTTTTGGCATACAGGAGATAGAAAAACCTATTACGGCTGAATCCAATAACCTATCTATCACCAGTTTTGGCATACAGGAGATAGAAAAACCTATTACGGCCGAACCCAATAACCTATCTATCACCAGTTTTGGCATAGGTACAGGAGATAGAAAAACCTATTAAAGGTTGACTGGTAGAAAATGCCTATGGCATTAAGTCCGCCTCTGTACTTTTCTGTGCATGAAGTATTAAATAAATAAATATTACGGCTGAACCCAATAACCTATCTATCACCAGTTTTGGCATACTAGAGATGGAAAACCTATTTATTTATGGCTTTAACGTCCCAATAATCTTTATAAGATTACGGAATCTTACCAGCCTGACATAACGACAGATAGAATTATACTGTCTACCATTAATAGCGATCTGTCTTTTACTGAAAATAGGTTACTGGGTTCGGCCGTAAGCTCTATGGTCACAATCCGCTGTTACATGAGGCATTCTCAGTTAACAACCTACTCATGTGCCTTTGGAACTGGTTTCGTCCTCCGTAAACACATTGAAAAAGGCTGACTATAATAAAATGTATTGAACGGAAAAAACTCACCCAAGCTTCACAAAGTTAGCCCACATGGTGGTCATCCGATCCCTCATCATCTTCTGTTCATTAGAAGTCAGCTTAAAAGTGGTTTCAAACAAATACTTCAGCTCCTCCGTATGTATAGCCCCAGCCCCGGTCACATTCTGATACTCACTTCCACCAACATAGGAGAACATATACTTATACACGTTCCTGCCCTGCTCCATATATCTAGCCACAGATTTTTCAACAGCATAGTTCAGTTTAGTATCAGAAGAATAATCACTCAGTTCCAACATAGATTCAGGACCAATTTTTTTGCTGCCTAGATAGAACGTTCTTATAATATCGCTCAGTTTTTCTAATTCACATTTCCTCAAAACGAAATTGTTCTGCAAATCCCTGTAGAATATGTCGTGCAAACTGTCATAGAAATCTTCTTGCTTGTTCGCGTATATATCGAAGCCTTCTTTACTGTTGTATCCAATCATGATTGGTACCTTTTTGATTATATCTGGGTTATTTAAATTATTAATGCATTTGGTTACAAAGTTTTGGTTTCCTCTAAAGCGTGATTCTTGGCAAGGTGTTAGCCTCATGCTGAGGTTTCTTGCTGCTGTCATCACATCAACAGGGTTCTCTTTAGCCAGAACTTCTAATGCTTTTTTGGTCGTTAATCTTTTATGTCCCATGTGTTTAGCAAGTTTTACAGCAGATTCATAATCTCCATTTCCATAGAACCCTGGCGTGTAAATGGAACCACTTTGGATAATGGCTTTATCAAATAACGTTTCGTACTTTGAATAAAGATGTAGGTCTACTGCTCCACCGCCATAGCTTTCGCCAGCAATGGTAACTTTCTTAGGGTCTCCGCCAAAAGCCTCTATATACTCCTCCACCCACTTCAAAGCTGCTATCTGGTCCTTAAGACCTTGGTTACCCGGTACAGATTTATCGTTCAAACACAGAAAGCCGTAAGGACCAAGTCTGTAATTGACAGTGATAACTATGATGTCGTGTTTGGCCAAATGTTGGCCACCGTAGTCATTCGCGCTACCAAAGACGAAGCCACCTCCGTGGAACCAGACCAATACTGGTACAGTGTGGTTTTCGTTAGCCGTGTCTGGCACATATATGTTGAGACGAAGACATTGGAGTACTCCACCAACTTTGTAGATAACTTGTGGGCATATTATGGACGAGTCGTTAGCAATAAACGGTTTTTGGAAGTTTGGGTGGACTAAGTGGTTCTGTAATAGAAAAATGTTATGTAAATTATATGTGGTTGCTGCTACAGTCGATATTTCAATTAAAATATGTATAGAAAGATAGTAGATTTTCATAAAGTCCAGTAAATCCCGCATTTTATAATGTAACATCTTTGGCTTTACACAAAGTTCAAAGTTCAAAAACAAACGAAAGTGAAATTCTGAAATTCACTTTAAAAACAAATGAGTTTGATTTCGAATTGTAGATTTGAAGCTGTGGTGTGAATGGTCACTAGAGTGAGGTTCGAAGTGAACTTTAGGGCCCGAACGTACCATCACCACACCACAACCACACCACAAGGACAACACGTGGACGGGCGCTAATTTGTTTAAAATGAATATAGTTTATTCAGACGGACCACATTTGGCCGTCAAAATCATCCGTGTGGCCAATACCGACCACACGGCCACTTCGCAGCCACAACTCAACCACCAGCGAGACCGCGTACTAGCGGCCGGCCACATCGTAAACAGGCGTCGATCTGTCCGTCTGCAAAAACTAGCAACTATTAGCGACAACGCAACCACATCGAAATTTTTGTAGTTACCACAACGCAACTGCAAGAAGCTGCTGCGTCACTATCCACACGTGACCACTGCTTGCCCACCTGTTGTTGCTGCGATGTGGTGTGGTTGTGGTACGTGTGATGGGCCCTTATAGGATATAGAACTATTAGAACAAATACATTACTTACTCCAAAAGGATTATCCTCATCCACTTTCGCGTACGGAACACCAAAAAAAGTGTTATATCCATCATTTTTGAACCCCACAATAGTTCCTTTTTTTGTTACAACAGTCACATTCTCGGGCACGGAACTCACACATGAACACACCACACAAAGTATCAATAATATTAAAATGTTAAACATATTGCATTGCATTGAAGTGTTGACCAATATTAAACTAAAGTGCTTATGCTACATCTTATTTATAGCATTGAGTGGTGGAGTACCGTTGTTCAGAGTTCCACGTGTGCGTTTGTAAATCTAGGGAGTCCCCGAACCCGCATGTTTTATGTTATGATGCATCTATGACTTGCTTTGAAGGTATTGGACATCGGGCTTATCCATTAGGTTTTAACATACGCTATTTTAGTGCCACGTAGAAGAGTCTACCAGAGCCCTATACCACAAAACTTTACAATTAAAATTTACAAGTTACGTAAATTTTACAAATCCGTGTACCACAAAACTCTAAGCCACACAATTGTAAGGACCAGGCCCGAGTCGACGGCGCGTTGTGTTCCACGCGCGCCTCAAAGAGATGTCAGCAGCATTGAAGGGGTCCGCTAGGACCGATGCCAGCCGGGGTTGCGGGATGTTCGAAAGAGTTACCGTGGCCCTGGCACAGGCAACAGAAGGAACACGGGTGGGTTTTAGTCAGTAAAAGTCTGTCACTCCCGCTCCGCCCAGAGCGGGCTCTGGACGGACCGGGAGAAGTCATTTGATGATTTCCCATACACAAAAAAAAAGCCACACAATTGTAACAGAAAAACCTCAACCTTCTGTCTTGTCAATCTACAATTTACATAATTATATAGCACTCATGCTTTGTGTCACGCTTTTAAAAATGCGAAAGAATTATTGTAGATACAAATTTGTAATATCTGTGTTACGTAATTTTTTTCTATAATTTAACAATTTTGTGGAATTGTAGACTTGAAAGTTTTGTGGTATAGCGCCCAGAAGTCTGTTAATTTGATTGCTAAATAGCCGTTCGATTTTTGCTCTCTCCTCCATTGTGGCTGTATCAGAAAGAATCCTACTGTAGATAAAGAAAATAAAAAAATATAGAACAACATTTATTTGGCAATTTATGACGCACGAAATAAAAACGGGAATTTGTTTAAAAACAGTGTGCCTCGTCTCACGGCTATGCTAAATAGGTCCAAGAAGAAGTCCAGCCGCTCTATTCTGTAAAAAAATTACCGTGAAAGGTGAAGTGAGCTGTCAACAATGTCAATCCCTAGCATCAGGTGACATGACAGCTCACTTCAAGCTCACTTCACCTTAGTTTTCACGGAGAAATTTTCACAGAATAGATCGGCTGAAGTATATCAGTGGCTATACTGACTGACTTCTGGAAAGGTACAGTAAATGTCACTAATAACAGAGCTAATGCTCGCTTGGACATTTTGGTAACAACTTACAGAGGCCATGCTAGTCATTACGTATAAAATTGGCTCTTTCAAAATTGAGTTCTATCAACATCATATTATAAATCACCAACTCGATAGAGTTATGTAAATAAGTGTTAATTTCCTAAAATTGATCATTCTTTAGAGCACCCCAATTACGTAGCACGCTTTCGAACAGCATTTATTGCGTTCAACAACATTTATTGCGTTATTTACGTTGTAGAGCAGACAAATTTTTCGAACATAAGAAGCAATGGATTAGCAATATGCTTCAAAATGATTCAGATTGTGATTGTGTTACGCAGTTAGGGTGCAGGACAACTTTGTTATGCTGGTATAATAATAATAATAATTAATAATAACCCCATCGCCGTATCTCTACGTTGACGTCGTGGTGGGGCTTGCGCGCTTCGAACTCTAGGTCTGTGCCGGTAGAGGTTACTTTGCCGGAACAGGTCTAGGGTGAGGAGCCAGACCAAGAGAGATACAGAAACCCGCAGGGCAGCATGTGGCGAGCTGCTGGGCAGTAACGACCCCACGTACCCTATCTCCCGGGAGAAGTCATGTTCCTCATCTCTGGCTTGCCTTTATTGGCCGGCTAGAGTGAACACTGACGAGAACTGACCTCCCACCTCATTCTTGCCTTTATTGGCTGGCTTGAGTAGAGATTCGCAAGAGCAAACGTGCTCGGAGGAAGGAAGTAGTCCAGTAAGATGCTGGTAGGGATCTTGACCGTACTTCCGGGATTGTCCTGATAGCCGTGGAATACCTCTCCACTCCTCTTAAGCACCTCAAGACATGTTGCCCCCTTGTCGCTACGACACTATGTGCTAGCGACCGTTTCCGGGGGCCCATTGTTGAGTGTGCAAGTCACCCCCTGCCATTTTATCCGTGTATTGTATTTATCACACATTGGTCAGGCAGGGGCCATAGTCCTTCCATAGTTTTAGATAACCAGTCCACTTTAGCCATCCAAACCCATAGCCCAATTTTTTTTTGTCTCCATATTCTGCAATAGTCCTACACCATCCGGGGGTTGTCCTTGGGTGCACTTGCATAGTACGCACAGGGATAATCGTCGGTTAGTGCCTCATTTCCATTGAAAGCGTCTAACGGGCCTCTGCGAGTTGGCTTCGGCCCCTCATATGCCTTCTAAAGGTCCGGGACCCTGGGGTCCCGAGAAATATCAAAAAAAAAAATAATAATAATAATAAAATTTGTTTATTCGGATAACTTTGATCCATACATGTGACATACAACTAGTACAAAATAGTGAGCAGGGACTTGGTCCGCTACACTAACATCCATGTCAGGGGACAATCGTGCCTAGCAGCAATGGCACTCAAGATGCTGTGGCGACTTCCACGCAACCGACTACCTAATGAATGACGCGGTCTTTTTGCGCCATAAAGCTGCAAAGCCATCTGTGTGTGCATCCGCAAACATTGCTGATGCGCTAAAGAAACGTGGAAGCCGCAACAGCGTCCTGAACGTATGCGTGACAGCTGACGTCATAGGGTGCTTAATAAAGAAACAGGTTTCTGGTACAGACAAACCCGTGCGGGTCGGTACCGATTGGTGGAGGGTTAATAAGGTAGTCGACACCGTCAAGTTTAAACCTGTTTCTTTATAGGTGATCACATAAGATAACATGGGAATATTATACCTGCACCGATCGGTACCGACCCGCACAGACTCGCCTGTACCGGAAACCTGTTTCTTTATGTAAGCACCCTTACACTCGCGCCAGCCATTGTGCTTTTCAAGTGAGCGTGCAAAATGCTGCCAACAGTTGGAAGCTATTTTTTCGACGAGCTCACAGCTTTGACTGTCTATCAAGAGACAGGTCGAAACTTTTCAGGAAGAACATCGTAAGCGACAATTTGCACTTTTTACAGGAAAAGGTTTTTTCTTTCCTAATTATCGATGTTGTCATTTACGATGATAATTTCTTACAACAACAATGAAGAGTAAAGTAAGAGTAATCGCGACAAGATGTCAAACTGTCTGATTAAGAGGTTACGAAGAAAAAATAGTTTTGTGATTTTTGGCGCTTACGATGTATTTCTTAAAAAGGCTCGATATTTATATTTTTGACAGTGCGCGCCAAATAACTAGACGCAAGATGGCGTCGGCTGCGCATACATAGTCGCTGTAAACAAAACGTGACTGCGGCGCGGCGGTTCAAGTTGTTTGACGCGCACTATATGTAGGTAATTCAGCTGCTTATCTTATGCTCAAATACTAGTGACTTAACCTAGATATGGGACCAAACGGAAAAATAATAGGTATGACGAATGGATTTCCCCGACTGGGTTTTAACCGGGCGTGCCATTAGCATTCAACTTCGCTTGATTAATTTAAGGGGAAGCGCCAAGGTAGCCCGCGAAATTCAAATTTTCTTACGATTTTTTTTTGCAATTTGCAGCTCAGTGTCTGGGTGTATGTTGATTAAAGTATGATTCGCGAGCGTAACAAATTTGTATTTACAGAATTATAATCATTAGAATACAATACAATTCCTTAAGTTAGTATAACCCTGAAATGTTAATATTTCATTAAATAGTCACTCAATAGAATTACTTGGTCTTAGAGAGTTGTATTGATGACTTTAATTATTGCAATTCTGTAATTATACATATTTGTTACGGTCGCGAATCATATTTTAATCAACATACAACCTAATACTCAGCTGAAAATTGCAAAAAACGTAAGAAAATTTGAATTTCGCGGGCTACCCTGGCGTTTTCACCTTAAGAAGACAAACACTGATATTGAAAGTTGGAATAGGAGAAGAAAAACAAGATAGGTTGACAGACGGTCTAGAGTATATTATGTTCTGTGGTTGGTCTCCCGGCCCCAAAGAGTAGTGTAGAGTGTGTTGTGTTTGTGTATTGGTGATTCTGGGAACTCTTCAATATAAACACAGCTCTAACAATTTAATAAGGTTTATTAAATAGCACAAAAATAACTATAATAACTGAACGTCGATGCGCGGCGCGAGTCAACAGTCATGCAGATCGGTACGTTGTTCGGCGCGGACTGTCGAGGGCGACAGAGGGGCGCATCTAGAGCGCGGGGAGGGCAAGCCGCGCGGCGCGGAGATATGTTGGCCGAGCGGCCGAACCATAGTATAAAGAGAGGAAGTACGTTATCTTCATACAAACGCACCGCGCGCGGCTTGTATGTGTGCGCCAAAGTATCTATGCGTCGCCGCACGCACACTTAAACAAATCTCGGCCCGTTTCGCAGCGCGCCAGTCGGGGCTAACATCGCACGAGGTTCGCGCGTCACGGCTTTTCGGCACCGCTAAATGAATGAAAAATGTGTGATAATCGCAGGAGAACGTATTGCTGTGTTTGGGTTTGGCTTTTTTTTATAAATAATACTGCTATGAATCTTGAATAAATTTCTGTGTTTGTTAGGAAAACCATTGTTGAACTTTATTGACTAATGATCACTGAATTAGTTATACAGAGATATGTGTTATCTTTGGCAAGGGCCGGGCTTTAAACTAATGAACTGGTGACAGTACTATCAGTAACCTACCGTTTACTCGTGCTCATCACCGCTCCGCGCCGCCCGTCTGCTGGCGCGTCGCTCTTTCTTTCATCGTGAAAGGTTTCATCATCGTTTAGGTACCCAGACAATACAAGTAAAAAATACAACTTCCCGACCCTTGCCAATTTATTGGCACTGAATTAAAATTTAACTAAAAGTGACAACCCTGAGACAGTAGGCAATTATATCGCGGATTGTGCCGGAGATAGCCTACTTCCTCTCTTTATACTATGACCGAACTGTAGGTAATGTATGTAGGTAGATAGGTGGGTATAGCTTAGCTATAGCCTACAGTAGTAACTATTTATAATGGATCCCGGTCCTGACTGATGTACATATACTGGATGATTTTTTTTACCGTCTCGAAATTTTTACAGGGTGTTCTACCCATGAACATGAACAACTTTCACTATGGGACCAACTATGAGATCACGAAAAAAATGTCTGCTGTTTCATACATTTTGGTCAAGTAGCTTTGAACTTTTCTATTAAACAGTAGATTTTTTTTTTCGTGATTTCAGAGTTGGTCCCATAGTGAAAGTTGTTCATATTCATGGGTAGAACAGCCTGTAAAAATTTCGAGGCTGTAAAAAAAATCATCCAGTAGATAAAAATAGCGGTGTCCTGAATGTGTTCCTTTAACGTCTTTAAATAATATATACAGGGTGTGGCGTAAATAATGGTCCAACGTTAAGCGGTCGATACACCGTATATTCAACTATCACATACCACAATTTGAAACTTTTTTTCCATAGATCTCAGAATAAAATATTTTTCTATTCTTTTTTTAAAAATGTACACCTTGGTTTACTAATGTGGCTGTAATTTCTGTAAATGACATTATTTTTTCGGTTCATAGTTGTGGAATACGTGTGCTATTACATGCAAGTAATTTTGTAAATGTAATTATAAAGGTAATAAAGAAAAATGTGTTTATTTCAAAATGTAACTCAAATGTTTAAAAAATTGTGTGACTTGGGGTGTAAATGGTGTAAAAAAAATGTGCTACACTGTCGGTGCCCATTATTTGAAAAACTTGTCTAGTTAATGCAGATTCTAAAATAGTATAATAATAACTGATTCTATAATTTAAACAAAAGTTGTAGCCATTTCTATTCAAAAAGAACTGAACTGTACAGCTCAATTAGTAGAGCACGGTGTAAAACTTTTAAGCAAGAATAGAAAAATATTTTATTTTGAGATCTATGGAAAAAAAGTTTCAAATTGTGGTATGTGATAGTTGAATATACGGTGTATCGACCGCTCAACGTTGGACCACTATTTACGCCACACCCTGTATAGTAAAATACTGCTTTGCTGAGTTTAATGTTCCGGTAGATTCGTTATCCCCCGCACACATTACAAACGACACAATACACAAAACACGTAATAGTCTGCTTGGCTCCCATAACGGCCTTGTAGATTATTATTGTACCTACATAGTTCCCAGCTGTCCGTACCTAATGAACACACGCCATCTCTATGTATATTAATCTCATCTTATTTGTTCTGCTCCGTTTTTCTTTTGTTTCTTAAACGATGAATTGCAACTGTCGTTTTTTACGTGACTAATACACATTGATGCGCAAATTGATCGTCAACTAAATGCAATGAATAACAAGTATAAATAATTAACAAAAACTTATGCATTAACTTCAGTCTATTCTCATTGACCACTTGATGGACCACTTGGCCCGCTAAACATATTTAAAAAACAAAATTGAATCTATCTCTGCCATCTTCAAACAATAATTGACAGAAATAAAACGATGTTTTTTAAATGGCATATGTGTTTAATCGAACCACTAAAAATTCCCATTTTGCGCTCCTGAAAATATTATTGAACACTCTACTAATATAACGATTGCGCCTCTTTCTGTGAACCTCAGAAAATCCTATTTTGGGGTCCTAAAAATACTAAATAGCAACGTAACTGCGACCAATTTGGATGTAGGTCAGTAACCCGGTTGGTCACAGTTTTAACCTAACCAACTTAATCTATTTGGTCGGGGTAACTTAGCTTACGGGGGGCTTAGCGAGGTAACTGAAGTAGAAGAGTCCTGGAGTGGAGACCGCGTATCGGCAAGCGTAGTGTGGGACGCCCTCCAGCTCGATGGACCGACGACCTTAAGAAGGTGGCTAGGACAGACTGGATGCGGAAAGCGGAGGACAGGGTATTGTGGCGCAGCCTGCGAGAGGCCTATGTCCAGCAGTGGACTGTGATAGGCCGAGTTGATTGATTGATTGAACTTAGAACTACGACAAAGTCCAGAAACTTAAAAAGAGGCTCAATTATTTTAAAAAAGAAGAAGAGTTATCATTATGAGCGCAAAGTTTTTAGAGCATCAGTTAAATATTTCCCGTTTTAAATTAGTTTAGCGATGCATGTATTTAGTGATTAGTGGTCCAAGTGGACCATGATTTTCATAATTATCCTTTTTTCGTCCTATTCTTAATTCAAAAGCACGTGATTTTTAAGATAAGCCTGCCAAAAGAGTTCCCAGAAGGCCATTCTGTGCCTGAACACGTGGTTTTTCATTTCCATATCAACATCTATGTTCATATAAGGCCTGTTGTTGCCTATTTCAGGGGTGACAGGGGTCCATTTCACTGGGAGAAGCTCTGTTTCGCCAGGCGTCGGGTTTCTGAAAATAGAAATGCATTTTGTACTTTGTTAAAACAAAAGAATTTTGCTTGCATGTACCCAAAATAGAAAAGGTACTATAGGCCGCAAGTCAGTGTTGTAAGACGCAGATAATAATATATGCCAACGGCCTTGAGTGCATAGCTTGGGTGTTCTGTGCTGAGCTCACGCAACGCATCGTAAGTACATACGTCCTCCCAGTAACAACACTCGCCCATGAAGGAGCGCTGTCCCAAATTATCATAGAAGCATTGTTAATTTATTATACATAAATTAAAACTACGTGTGTGTTAATTTGCGAATAAAAAATTAACAATGCTTCTTTCTTTACTAAAAGATAAATAATTAAACTATCTTTAAATTGGTGTAGGTTTCATAAAAATACGCTTGATAGTTTTTGCGTGATTTTCAGTTTTTTATCCGCGTTAGACATAACTTTACAAATTAATTACACTATGTAATATAAACATAATCTAAAATATTTACATATTAAGTTATTAAGAAAATTCTCTAATTTAACATATAGGTATGTTTTAGAAATCATTAACATTTAAAATTTTGTCTATAATTTCAATAGTTTTTGGTCGAGTAACATTACAACTGAAATACATTTACAACAGTCACACATCACACACACACAGACATTCATTCAAACATTCATTTTCTACAGATATTTATAATTATGTTTATCCCAAAAATATTTTTTTTTTTTTTTATTAAGTTTATCGCTTATGTATGGAAGTGAATGTTGCGTGTGGCAAAAGAAGCATGAAAGTAGAATAAATGCTGTAGAAATGTGTTCCTTGCGAAGCATGTGTGGTGTGACTATGAATGATAGGCTGAGGAATCATGTGGTAAGGCAATGGTGCGGTTTAAAAGAAGATGTAGTGACAAAAATTGAAAAGAGTATGCTTATATGGTTTGGTCATGTTGAGAGGATGAATGAAAGTCGTATAATAAAAGGTGTCAGTGGAAACGCCGGGAGGGGACGCCCTAGGAAGACATATAGTGAACTTATTGGTGAAGTTCTTCAGAAAGGTCAGGTGCGTAGTACTCGCAACCAGCGTGCGTGTATGACCAGGTGTATGAACGTAAACGAGGCAAAAGGAGTAGGTAAGGATCGTAGCAGGTGGCGTTCTGTAGTTTCTACCTACCCCATGGGAAGAAGGCGTGAGTTTATGTATGTATGTATTTATCCCAAAAACAAAATAACAAGACAATAAAAAAAATTACATGTGTCGCTCTGCTAAAGTCAGAGCGATATAATACATGTCAAAGTGTTTATCAAACTGCAGAAAAAATAGTGTATTTTTGAGTGTAATGTCAACTTACCCGTACTTAACAAAATTCGCCCACATCGTTGTCATTCTATCCCTGATCATCAACTGCTCATCAGTCGTCAATGGTTTTGCCCAAATCCAGTCGAAAAGATACTTTAGTTCCTCCGTATGCGATGCTCCTGCACCAGTTATATTCTGATAGTCACTACCACCAATATATGAGAATAGATACTTGTATACTTTAGCTCCTTGTTCAATATATCTGTTCACTGACCATTCAACACCATAGTTAATGGCAAAATCTGATACAAAGTTACTCAATTCTAATTGTACCTCAGGGCCAATAGATTTCCCTCCTAAATAGAAATTCTGGACTATGTTACTAAGCTTTTCTAAATCATGTTTCGGGAAAACGAATGTATTCTTAAGTTGTTGATAAAATGGATTCCCAGTTTCATCGTAAAACGATTGTGGTTTGTTCGCGAATTCATATAACATTTCTTGGCTTGTGTAGCCGATCATTATTTTAGTGTCCCTTATTCTTAATGTGTTTCTCAAATGGAAAGGGTCTTCAGTCACAAAATTCGTAATGCCTGAAAACTTTTTCTCCTTACAAAGCGTTAGGACCATTTTCAACTGTCTGGTTGCTGCGTTTACTTCAACAGGGTTTGCTTTAGCAAGAGCTTTGAGAGCTTGTTGCGTCGTCATAACACTATTTCCTAAATATTTAGCGATTTTGATTGCAGCCATATGATCTGGGTCCACAAAGATTCCTTCAGTAACATATATGGAGCCACTTTGGATGATAACTTTGTCAAATAATGGTTCGTATTTTGAATATAGATGTAGGTCTACTGCACCTCCACCGTAGCTTTCACCAGCTATGGTGACCTGGTTAGGATCACCACCAAAATCAGCTATATGTCTTTGAATCCACCTCAAAGCTTCAATCTGGTCCTTCATACCATGGTTGCCTGTGACGGTAGGGTCGTTTAAACACATGAATCCATAGGCCCCTTGTCTGTAATTTGCTGTGATAACCAGTATGTCTTTTTTGACCAAATGTTGGCCACCATATTCGCCGGCACTGCCGAATGCGAAGCCGCCTCCATGAAACCAGACCAATATTGGCAGTGGTTGGGTCATGGCCTTGTGTGGCACATATATATTAAGACGAAGACACTGCAGTATTCCTTTGTCACTGAAATATACTTGAGGACACATTACTGAAGAGTCGTTGGCGATGAATGGGGTCTTGAATTTGGGATACACTAGGGTAGCCTGTAAGAAATATAGGATATATAATTAGTTTTTTTTTAAAAGACCTGTTTACCTTTTTACTACATATCTACTGAACAATAACGGATCTCATTTTGTATTAATCATAATTGACGAGCAAATATTTTGGGATAACCTTATTAGCAATAGCAATGGAATACGATGTACAAAATCATTCATAGATCAATCAATCTGTCTAACCTTTTCCCAACTATGTTGGGGTCGGCTTCCAGTCTAACCGTTCACAGCTGAATACAGTATTCTACATGGAGCGACTGCCTATCTGACCTCCACGACCCTGTTACTAGGTAACGTGTTACCCAGTAACAGGGTATCGTGATACCTCTTGGTAAGATTGGTTGTCAGTATTTTGGGCTTTTGACTACCTGTAACGACTGTCAAAGATACGAATGACAGCCGAGACCAACGGCTTAGTGAGCTTTCCGAGGTACGGAGGGATCTCGATATATAATGGATGGTCATCCAAGAACCGACCGCGGCAAGCGTAGCTTAACTTCGACCAACCCGTGGGCTGTTACTATTTAGCCACGAGCAAACTATTTATAGATGTTATTATTACTTTAAAATTTCCTATGATTGCGTTGGCCTATACCGAATCGTCAACAGGAAAATGAGACTAACAACATATTATCTATGGAATTACAATATTATTATTGTTTTTGGTTTACCGTGGAAAATATTTATATTTACTCTTGCGTTGTCAATTACATATTAAACAAAGCAGATAGCTATTGTTATTATAACTTTGGTAATCACTGTTGATGCACGCGGATACTTTTCGTAGGTACGAAGCTAAATGGCCATGATTTCACTGACATTCTGTAGATACACACTGAAACTATGTAAATCCAGCCAGTTCATAGTCGACCTTTTGAGCTCCTTAAGTTCTGAGTTGAGCTACACGATTACTGACAAATGCTTGCACTGACTGGACAGGTCCACTCAAATCTGTGTGGTTGTTTCCTCAAAAGACCATTTCAGACACTAATCTACATGTTCCTCACATGATCTGACCAGAATTATGTCTGGACTTTAAAAGAGACTTTGACCCCTGAGTTTGTTTCGCCATTTCTTCTCAGGGGTAGTCAGATAGGAAATATCGACTCAATCTAGCTTATTCTTTTTTCATGTGACGTGTAAAAGTGATTCCGATATCCTATTTACAGAATAAACAATTTTTATTTCATTTCCTGTGTTCTAGATTTCATCAAAATCAGTCGGAGCGTGATTGAGTAACAAACCTCCAAACTCGCACAGATATTCAAACTTTCACAGATTAAAAATAACTACCTAGTAGACACAGCCACGCCTGTATTCCCCGAAAGGTTAGGCAGAGGTGTGCCTGTAGTACACCCACATTTCGCCAGTTATGTTTAGTCCCATGTAATAGGACGTGAGCATATTGCCATCTACCAGGCACAAATACAGCCTCCGGGCTGCTACTGAGAAATTCTAGATTGAAAAACACAATATCACATTGCCCGACCTGGGAATCGAACCCAGGACCTCATGCTCAGCAGTAGCGCTTGCGACGATTAGTCCATGCGGCATAGCCAGTAAATAGCATTTAAACTTGAACCACTGCTCAGTGGTAAATGTTGAAAGATTCCAACCAAAACCACGAGAATTTTGAATCTTTGTTTTTCTCTTGTTTACAGGGTTAAATTAAATTAGCTAGCGAAACTCCGCAAATGTGATGGGTATCGATATCTAAACATGATAAAATAAAAAAATAATGGATTTGATGATTTTTTTTCGAGTCAATGACCGTAGGTATTGTAGTTACTTGAAATATCAGTTTTTTTTGTGTAAACTAAAACAGGCGTGATGCGTATCGATGTCTTCTAAACATGATAAAACAAAGCTGATGTTCATCATAACACTTCAAGTAGGTAACTATACTCCATTTATCAGACGTCATTATCAGAGATCGGAATAGGTAGAGTATACAACGTGGATCTGGATGTTCGACATTAAATTAAAACGAGCACAGTACTAGTCCATCGAAACATATTAAAATACGAAGATCAGTAGTTAATGGAAAATTCAAAAATTGCTGTTTTGAAATAAAATAAATAGCAGAATCAACTGCATAAAAGTAAACACGCTTTATCTACGAAAAGTCACTGACCAACGGTACGGTACGGTGCGGTGCGGGGTGCGGCGGCTGCGGTGCGGGGCGCAGGTAGGTTCTTACTATAGTCGGAGAACAACACTAACTCAAAGTTGCGTGTTGTTAATTAAAAGATCACTAAATGAATGATTAATCACATAATATCAAATCACAATCAGAAATTACATCATCAATAAAGTCAAATTTTTAAATTTTCAGTGTCCGTTGTTCATTATGCACAAGCGACATCGTCTTATCAAATTTTCACGGACTCGTCGTAACGTAACAAGCCCCCCATCTGCCATTCTTTTTAGTTTGTCGAAGGCATTTATTATTTTATTTTTAAATCGTCCACAGTGTTCACTTCTCATGCATACACCTCGTTTTTTACGCCCCCCCACAAAAAGAAATCCAGTGGTATCAGGTTAATAGCAACTAAAACTTTTCATAAAATCACGACAATGCGCGCGCGGCTCGTCTCGTGATAAAAAAGCACGTGCTTTCGTCAAAGGGCGCCGGTGCACTGACTGACCTAATTTATCGAGTGCGAGACTTTTTGCCCAAAAAATTCCTGTCACACACACACTTGCAATTGTCTATGCACCACTAATGCATAATGTTCATAAGTAATATTTCTTATGCTTTCTAAATGTAGGATTTTGTGGGACTGGGCGGGGCTCGTCAGAGTGGAATCGTATGACACCTTTCTCTGTCTTTCAAGCATATTGAGACGCAGAAAATAGAAACACGTTTTGCACAGGTTCTTGATTTACATTGTTTACCCATTGTTACGGACTCGGATCTGTACATCATGTTGAAAAATAAGAAAATGAAAAATAATTTCCTGTGGCTAAAGTATTCATTAGATTTGATTGATTTTTTGTATACGGGTAAAGAACTAAGATTCTCTTTACGTGGTTGTGGTTCAAAGGAATGTCAATCGTCCTGTTCCAACTTGTATTTACCTGAACTTCGAGGGAGTAAGTAATATAGAGTGGATAATACTTCCTCTGAAATCAATGAATATAGACAATAACGAAACAAATAAGCACATAAACCAGCCAACTTACTTTTATTTTAACTACTTAAAACAAAACATTTGAATTTGACACAATTTTAGTACGGAACCCTAAAAAATGTTATTATATACTTCTTCAAATCAATCATTTTTAACTGTATAAAAATCCAATAAATAATTCGCGATTTTTAAATTCCGGGGTTTTAGAGGAGGTATTATCCACTCTATGTTACTTACTCCCTCGAAGTTTAGGTTAATAGTATATTCTACCTATTCCGATCTCTGATTATAACATTAGAAAAATAACCGTTATCACCCTTTCGTGATTTCAATATAAACGTATAATAATCTCTGTTATTTCACGATAAATAAATACAAAGGAATGTACCTAATCAATTTTACCAATTACATTAAAAAAATGACTCTAAAGTGCAGAGATTTCAACAATAATACACAATAACTGTCATTATCTTGCTGTTATTGTAAATGAAGTATACATTACCAGTGGTCGTTGAACCCAAAAAATATATCATCAAATAATTTTTTGTTTGTTTTATCATGTTTAGATATCGATACCCATCACGTCTGCGGAGTTTCGCTAGCTAATTTAATTTGACCCTGTATAGGCGCGATCAATAATTAATTAACACTTTGCGGGACGCCAACGAGACAAAATTAATAGAAGTTATATTGTTATTACTGTCATAGCCGTATAGTGTCCTTCAAAACGTAAATAATGATCGCGATTAATTATTCATGCGAGATCTATATTATGACACAGACTTTGAGTTAATGCTGTGCTTGAGTTTAGTTGGTAAGCCTTTAGATAAATAAATAATAATACTCTGTGGGTCGTGGTTTCCCTAATAAAGAAATTATTATTATTTTAAACACCGGACTTACCCCAAAAGGGTTGTCCTCGTTAACCATCGCGTACGGCACACCAAAAAACGTGTTATATCCATAATTTGTGTTTCCCAAAATAGCACCTTTGCTAGTGGTGACCATCACAGTTTCTGCCTTACAATAGGCTATGAACAAGCATATTAAATATATAAACTTGACCATTGTAGTTAGGATGTAAACGTGCAATGGAGATGAATGCGAGACTCCGGAGAATATAAATACTTTGGCGGTAAATACCGGTGAGTAGGGTTCCTTGAACGTAATTGAGAATCTGGTTTTTCCCGCACTATTTGTTACTTACGAGTAGGTATGTACGGTGAATAATATAAATGTGATGATTTTTTTTTATTAATAGGTGGTAATATTCCGGTTACATGAATTTAGTAATTAGGTTTTTGGAACGATGTTCCTTATCGCACTTATACTCTGCAAATATTTTGACCGTCACGACACTTTTGCTGCAGTATTTCTGTTTTTTTTCATTTAGGTACACACGGCTACATATCAAGCTATTACTTCCAGTATAAGCTGATCTCGCATTGTGTAGGATTTCTGTACAATGAGAGGTCAGCTTATACTGGAAATTTATAGCTTGATATGAAGCCGTGTGTACTCTCAAACGTTGTTCATTTCTTGGCGAACTTCGCGCAGAAGACTGCGCAGTAACACTTTTTAGGAACCAAATGGTGACATGAGGCGAGTGTGAGTGAGAGAACATGCGCGATAGGTCGCATAGCCTATGTTCAGGCTCGCCAAGATACGTCAGCCGTAGTGTAGTTAATTTATTTCATTGTGCCTGTTATTTTTTTTTCCTTTTCATTTAGTTACTCTCAAACGTTATACAGCGAAATGAACTTCGTTTGAACCGGGTGTCCCATGGCACCTCTCGTCTGTTTGTTTTGTTGGTTCACTTAATTTTTAATTAGAGATTGGAAATGTGCCCTTTAAAGTTATATATTTTTGTGTTACACTAAATTTAGTGCGCTCATTTAGCATGGAGTAACACACGCCACAGGGAATCATCTCTTGCACGCTATTTTGAACCTTATTTTAGTTATGATTTGGTTCATTGTCAAGTTATCCAAGAAAAAGTGCTCGGGAATTTTGTTGTTCTATCTGCGCCATTCTACACATGGAGTGACAACATAAAACAGGACATGACTTACTTCGATAAGGACATCAATTTTTGGATGGACACGGCTGATGAACGAGATAAGATTAAGAAGGCTGCTAGCGAGATTTACAAGAAACCTGAAACGGATAGCAGCGAGACCTCAGACGAAGTCTTTGGAAATAGCAACATCTAATACAGCATAGCATAAGATTCACCGGTGAAGCTGGACTTGAAACAACCTGGCAGCGACGTCGTTAAAAGATGCCCACCAATGGATAAATATTACCTATCTCTCCAATATTTCAATGTTTGCTCTAGGGTGCATACTCGGTAGACTCTAATAATCCTTCCACATCCTAAGGGCACGTCTTCCCTACCATTACCGCGCCCCCCGGTCTCTACTCCTTGATATGCAATGGCCTATGAGCCTCATGTGCATTTCATTTATTCATTCATTCTATCTGCGCCATTAGTACTCTTTTGGTCTTTCCATGCTTAGATTAAGGCGTAATTACCTCTAAAGGTTCGTTAGAAAGCCATCGACAGACAGCATCTGTCTGGCATTAATGCTGAAATAGACCTTTTTGGCGCAGCCGTAACGCGCACACTATTGTTGTTAAAACATTATTTTCAAATTTTTATTTAAGTAGTGTTTCACGAACTATGTCCAAATAAACGTTATTATTTCTTTGTTTCTTTCTTTTACCAACATTTAGTTTGCCTTGATTGAATAAAATTATATGTATACCTATTCTATTAATTTACGGAACCATACGTTTAAATAACAATTTTCCTCAACGATACTGCGCATCTGATTCATACGAGTATTTTTCGATAAGATGACGGTAGGTGTCTATGTCGACAAACAATCACGGGATTGTTTGTCGACGGATTTTTGTTTTGACAGCAAAACAAAAAATTACTGAGTCATTATGAAATTGAATTGAAATGGACCGGCCATGTTAGCCGTAAAACCGATGACTTTTGGGGAAGACGTGTTTTTAAGTGGAGACCGCGAATCGGCAAACGTAATGTAGGACACCCTCAGGCTAGGTGGAGCGACGATCTTCGCAAGGTGGCTGGTAGCAGCTGGATGAGAGTTGCCGAGAATCGAGCGAATGACGTGCCACGCACGCGTGCGCGTGGCGTGCACGTGACGTGTGACGTTTGTGAGGCCTATGTCAAGCGATAGGCTGATGATGATGACTGAATTGGAGAGCAGAGATAGTAAGAACGGCTCGACTTAGATACGAGTTGTATGTCGGTCTTGGGTTCTCAAACTCAGGCAGGTATGCACCTTGTTTTGAGCAATTTATTCCATAACAAAAAATTGCTGTTAAAACATCGAAGGAATACATCGTGAGGAAAGAGGCATGTTCTGGAAACAAAAAAAAATCAAAGACGTGATCCACCAAGCCGCACTGAGTTTAGGGTTATTGGAACGAAGTTCCTGATCGCACGTTGTACACTGCACTGCGAATGAGAGTTAGACCGAAAAAGTGTAACATTTTGACCGTCACGGCACTTGCTTTAGCTTGTGTATTTGCAAGTGTATATGTCTGTTTATAGGTACGAGTATATTACTGTAGTGTTACTGTAAAGCTAAAACAAAATATTTTGTTTCGTTTTCTTTAAGAATTTTATTTGATGAAAATTTTACTGAACAGGAAAATGTGAATTTTTACTGATGGGAAAACCCGGCATCAAAATGTTAGTTGGTACAGCTTTTGAATTACGTATCTACTTACAATTTTCTTTATGCTTAAATACTTAAATACATACATCCATACGACTAATCAACTACTACTCATAATAATACTCCTTTTCTAAATACATAAATGTATGAAAAATATCGCGAATTACCCACCTAAGGTGGGTGGACCATGGAAGGCCACTCTAACGAGTAAACACTTTTTATTCGTTTATTTACTGGATAAATGAAGGAAACGAATTATAAAGTAATACTTTGTTTTATTGTGCACCATATAAATCACTTCTTTTTTACTTAACTTTAATCACTATTTATAAAACTTAAGTTTTATTAAGCTCTTCCAAATGTCCTTGCAAGGAACACGGCTCCAAACAAGGCCAATATTATACATCAGTCGTTAAACTTAAAAATAGAGTTGTAATATTAAATATATCCGCTTTTACTAAAACAACATAATAAGCTCTATCATTTAAGCGAAACATTAATGCTCAATATAGTTTTATCATCTATAAAAAACTCAACGAAAATTACTTGAACACCATCGTGTAACTAAGAATATATTAATGGAAATTATTTAACAATAGTTGTAATGAGTATTATATTGGCATCAAATAACTTGCCAACGCGTTTTATCATAAAATTAAAAACTTTTTTTTTTACTAAAAATGGCCTTCTTATGGGTTCGTTCTTTGTAAGGCCAAAATGTTCCTAAGAAGGCCAAACTAACAATCTATACTTTTTGATATTAATTAAGTACCTATATTAAATAATAAAAACTACAGACTACTGTAATTATAAAAAACTTATCATGGCTCATAGTCAGTCTTGCAGTCAGGAATGTTTCAAATCTACTATTCTTAAGATTTAAAGATGAAAATAATTATAACAAAATTAAAATTAAATTCGAAAAAAAACTTAGAAACTAAAAAGTTTTAATCACAATCTGGGCATATAAATATGAGATCTTTTTTAGTGAGACCCATACACTCCTCGTGATACCACTTTTGACATTCGGTACATTGCCTCATGTCTTCCATTTTACACTCGCCACATGCGTGTCAGTACCACTGCTTTTCTTCACCTTCTGCACTTTTCTTCTTCTCTATTTTCGATCTTTTACTGTTTTGTTTTTGTACTATTCTTTTAAGTCGTTTTACGGAATCATTTTTATTTTTGGTTTTCTTTCTTTGGTCTTGTTTAATTGTAGACTTTCCTTTTTTCTTACTCGTTGTTTGCTTCATCTTATTCTCTTTATCTTCAGTTTTAAATAAATCTTTTACTATTCTTTGTCCCTTATAATTAATAGCTTTTTGCCGTGGACGTGAAGACTTTATCGTAGCGTAGTTTGGAGTAGGCAAAAAAGCATGAAACGATTCTTCTTTATCCTTTATTAGGTTAATTAACGGCTCGTCATCATCCGAAGATCTGGTCTCATTACTCTTTAGTTGAGCTTTTGTTTTAATTGAGCTTTTGTTTTGTAGTAATTGTTTTTTTGGAGTGATTTCTCCTTTCTGTTCGAGATCATCATCAAATGACGAAGAAGAAGTGTATAAATCCGAGACATGAAGTTTAGTCATGTAGTTATCTTTGATAAATGATTCACTTAGACTCAAATCAAGATCAGATTCAGAGCTAGAACAGACGATATTTTGTTGTAGGCCAGAGGTACTTGGAAGAGGATTGTCGTACAGAGATGGTTGAGGGTCATGTTCCGTATCTGCAACGTTGAAACGGTGTACTGAACTTAGCAGCATGTGGCGGCACTGATCATTGGCCGTAATATCTAATTCTAAGTCTGAAGCATCAGTTGAAGAACTGTAAGAAACAAGAACTGGTTTTCTTTTTGGTGTTGCAGCTGAAAATTTTGGCGATGTTGATACTTCGATAATTGAAGAGACGTCAGAAAAATGAGCTGGCCTTTCATCTATCAGAGACTGAGACGACAATTCTGACACTTTCTTAAATTCAGACACAGGGGGCGAGACTTGAACAGATATAAGTGGTTGGTTAATCTGGTGTTGTAACGTTTCCGATAAAGGTCTTTCAGTTACAATTGAAGGAGCATAAGCATCTTCGGGTATTACATCAGGATCAAGGGGGTATAAACCAGTGCCTTTGAATCCATTCGTTATATTGGTTTGAGTCATACACTTTGGCCATGTTCGGGAGAAAATTTTGTTAAATGCAGCTTTGTTTAAAGTTCTCTCTTGAGAATTGCACAGGTAGTTCAAAACTTCTTCATCCCAGTGATGTTCGAAGGACCGATTCACTGATTTATCTAGAGGTTGGAGTTCGTGCGTTGTGTTTGAAGGTAAGCAGTATAGTACTATATTATTTTTATCTGCTTCTTCCAGAGCCTCATATGATAAATGACACTTTGCGCCTTCAAGATAAGCAGACACTTACCGGGTACTTTATGTTGTGCTAAATGTTTAACCCTTTAACCGCCTACGACGGATTAATCCGACAAATATTTTCGTGTCCATTTCGCCAGGGTCGTATATTTACGACCAAATATCGTAATGATTCAAGTTGCCCGGCGCTGGGGGCACGACAACTGATATGAAGTCGGGCGGTTAAAAGGTTAATGAACTCTACGAATAAGCTACTGGTCATGCTGCCTTTGGGTGCCATGCTTACCTTTGTTCCAGGTGGCAAATTTGATGCTAATTCTGATCTGTGCCTAATCCCTTTAAAAATTATCATGGGCGGTATAGCAATACCCACAGCATTTACACACATCGCTATTGTTACGTTCTCGGCGTGTTCTGGAGCAACAAGATGTACTCTTGTATTCCCCCTTTCAGCCAAAACTACATTTTGTTTGTGGACCGTAATGCGACACCCTTTTTCGTCCATGTTATATAAACGTTCTGGATGTGCAATAATGTCTAGCTCTTCATAGAGTTTTTTCACTTCTTCAAAATGGTGTTTCACAATGGGTTTATTCATTTTTTGAGCTCTAGCTGGATTCATTAGCTGAGGTTTTCTTTTTGATATTGATGGGTTTCGAGACAAAAACATTTTGAGCCATTTGCGTCCAGCCATTCTAGTTGACATATTGAACGAGTGCTTGATTTTAAACCTCTCACAAAATAAAAAGGCTTGTTTCCTGATAAATTTAGGCGTAAGTGGTATACCCAGTTTTGCAAAACGTTTGATTCGTTGCGATAAATCTTCTTCTAATTGTTTTGTGAGAATAGTTGTCTTCCCAATAATTTTAGTACTGTTACCGCTTAATAAATGGTTTCTAAGGGTGCGTCTTGGAATATTGAACTTTAACGCTAACTTTAACACGATACCGCTTGGTAAGACTGGTTGTCAGACTTTTGGGCTTCTGACTACCCGTAATGACTGTCAAGATTTTCGAATGAAAGCCGGGACCAACGGCTTAACGATGTCTTCCGAGGCGCAAGAGGGTCTCGGTATGTAATGGATGATCGCCCATCCAAAAACCGACCGCGGGAAATGTAACCTTCGATGGAACCGTGGGGTTGTTATTAATTTAGCCACGACCCTCATTATAAACGATATTCTGCTTAATCACTAAAACAGTTCTCCGTCAAAATATTCCTTACAACTGACAGGATTACCTAGGTGAAAGGCAACACTAAAGGTGGGCTTCACGATAGCGCCATTTGGCGTCGCTCCAAACGACTAAAGTCAAATAGAGCAATTGAACATCCACAGTTTTACATCATGCCAACGGATTTTAACATTCACGATCAAATTTTGGATGTACATCACGCCATTTGGCGTGACGGACTGACCGTGAATGCCCACCTTAATCCAAGGAAAATCACTTCAGGTCACGGAAAGTCATTTCTGTCAGACAATCCCAGGAAAGTCCTTTGTTTGAACAATAGGATAGGTAATAAAGGACCTAAAACTATTAAAATGCTAATTTTAATAATCAATGCTATGCGAAAGTATTTAACTCTGACAGTCTGTGTTACCTTTTCACGCCTTAACAGGTGAAAGGATTTGCACACAAGCATGATCTGGGTTAGGACAAAGCTCTTTTTATCCGACCTCCAAGCGGGCGATGCCGCGGGCAAAAGCTAGGTAAATAATAAAAGTTGTAACACACGTCAGCGCCGGCTGTCGATGAAAACCAGCGCTGTGGCTCTGTCTCACATAAGGTCACAGCATTATGCTGAGCGATGGCCGTGTGTCCCTCAACCTGTTATTTTTTGTATTTGTGTTTTTTCTTTGCATCATGTTTTACCGGAAAATAAACGTATTTTCTTTCTCTCTTTCAAACAAAATCTATTATTTTCTTTACAGGGTCGTGTAGTAAAGACTCAGTACCCGACCTGGGTGCTCGTGATCGCTGTCCTAATGATAATGGCTGGAGTACTGCCAATCCCTGCTGTACTGCTGCTCCGTCGCTTCCAATGCCTGGCCTTCGACGTGGACATCCACCAGGGATCCATCAGGAGAATCGAGACCACCGTATCGACCAAGGAAATGATGAGCGATCAGGATGTAAGTGGAGTCTTTTTTTGGTCTTTTGGGTCTGGTCTGGGTAGATGATCTAACAAGTGGTTCACGATTAATGGATAGTTAATTATTGGAAGAATCGGTGGTTAAGAATCTACTCAATCTACGAAAAATAATTTGCTTGTAAGTCTCTTTCTTTAATTTAAACTTTAATTTATTTTACAAGAAACATGCTTATTTTCGGCGCTTCAATAAATTTGGTAGGGTTAAATATTGTATGGTTAGATTAGTTTTAAAATTCATATTTCTTGTTACCACAGATCAATTAACGCGTTATAAAATATTTGTCGTATCCTAGTTAATCTAGGAAAAACAATGCATAACGAGACCATGACCTTTTTTGGAGTGGATTCTTAGTTTACCCTTATTTTGTAATAATGAATACTGCGCATAAAAACCTATGCTGAGAATTATATTAAATTCCACCATTATTAAAAGAAAAAGTAATCAAAGAGTAATCATTTATTTCTTATCAAAGGGTAAAGAATTATTTAGCTAGACTGTATCAGATCTGCACCCTAATTGCGTAACACACTATCAATCACAATCTGAATGATTTTAAAGCATATTGCTAATCCATTGCTTCATATGTTCGAAAAATTTGTCTGCTCAACAACGTAAATAACGCAATGAATGTTGTTGAACTGTCAAAATGAAACCAATTCCTACGGTAAGTGTGTTACGGAATTGCCCCTCTGAATTAGTCTCGTACAAGCTACAGCGGGGCAATTGCGTAACACATTATCAATCGGAATCGCTTTCATTTTGACAGTTCAACAACATTCATTGCGTTATTTACGTGTTGAGCAGACAAATTTTTCGAAGTTATGAAACAATGGTTTAGCAATTTGCTTCAAAATGATTCAGATTCCGATTGTTACGCAATTAAGGTGTTAGTACGCTCGGTTGGTATGGAACTTTGGACCTATAAAATGATCTGGAATAGTCATAAGTCCAACGTTGGTCTTTATGCACAGGTGTCATACACTTTCTATTACTAAGGTGGATTGGCTAGTACATTTGCTCGTATAACATCCAACTACGACTTTTAATCCATGTCTTAACCAAGCTATAATTTTATTAAAATGTGGGATAAGTGTTAAATGGTTAATACTCATCCAGGCTAGGTGGCATCCAGTCATTTGCATACATGTAAATAATTGTTTAGAAAGGTGTATTGATTACAACTCAAGTCAATATCTACCTTGATACATCATTCTAATTTTAATTTTGCGCAGTCAGGAACAATCCAACTTCACCCCTTTTTTTTTTTGGATGGGAAATCATCAAATGACCTCCCGCTCTGGGTGGAGCGGGAAGACTTTTACTGAGTAAAACCCACCCGTGTTCCTTCTGTTGCCTGTGCCGGGGCACCGGTAACTCTTTCGAACATCCCGCAACCCCGGCTGGCATCGGCCCTAGCGGACCCCTTCAATGCTGCTGACATCTCTTTGAGGCGCACGTGGAACACAATGCGCCATCGACTCGGGCCTGGTCCTTACCGGACGGCGAGCTACCCATTGCTCGCCGTCCGCAAGTCCGCGCCTACAGTGGCCGGGAATCGGCTGCCAATTCACGACGCCCAGGGCGTCTCCTGCGGCGACTAGGGGCGTGAGGGCGCAAAGCTTGCCTCTCCCTCACGCGTCCCGCCCCCTCCTTCGCGAAACTTCACCCCTGTAATCATGTTTATCCTTCGTCTTAATTTACCCTAGTATCGTAATTACCCCTGTGCCCTTTCCATTCCCAACTTTTCATACACATACGCATTTTAGTTTCTGGTTGATGCTCCCCTTAACTGCTAGTCAATCATGACCTGCCAAGCAAACCTTGGCCTAAACCTAACTACGCCATACTACACACAGTCAATGGCAAAAATAAGTATACATTTAGCCGAATTTCAAAAGCCTTTTTCTGTTAAACCAGCTATTGATATTTTTCCATATTTAACGTAAAGTATCTTTTAATAATACTATTATAAATAGTTTAAAATTTTCCAAGTTTTAGTCAAAAATTAAAAAAAAAAAAAAGCTAAGTGTGTCCATATTTTTACCCTCGGCTGTACCATCGTAACATTATCGTGCTAATGTACATACATTCATGTGTAATCGTGTGGCGCGTGTAAGGTGCTGTCTCCCGAGAACGCCCCGCCTGCGCCCGCGCAGCTGGTTGCTGAAGCGGCCGGCACCAGGTTCACTATTGGAGACTTTGATGTAAGATCATTGTGGCTTTTGGGGTTCAAAGATTGGATTATGATTGATTTTTTTTGGAAATTAGTAACCATAGTAAAAACAAGTTTTGCTGTATAGTGGTTATAGCAAAAGGCTACCAGTATTATCAAGTTAAATGGCATTTCGACGGCGAACTGCCAATACCTCCTAACTAACTCCTAACAAACATGCGAATAACGCCTTTAAATTCAAAACGATAAGGCGTTATTCGCATGTTTGTTAGGAGTCAGTTAGGAGCACAGAACAGTTAGGAGGTATTGGCAGCTCGTCGTCGAATTGTCAAAGGAAAAGTCTGCAATTAAAAATATTTCATGAAACATTTATTTAAATAATGTAACTTTAATGTTTACATTCAATCTTTGAGCCTACTAACATTTCTTTTTGTTTCATTGGGTTTGAGATTTTATTTATGTTTCCTTCAATAAATTTTAAGAAGTGTAAGTATTTTTTTTAATTATTTTGAGGGAAATTCTTCTGTTTCAGTCTACTTTTTAAATTACTTATTTTTAGGATAATTGCTTGTTGACCAAGAGTAAAGAACGTAATATAAGAAATTAATATATTATTATTAGCTCATCTTGTAAAAGTTAGTTCAATAAGTATTTTTCAACAGTGTATTTCTTATTTCAGAGAAAAAATTACCTGTAAGGGAATGCACTGAAGAATTACATACTAACACTATACTTAACTTTCATGAGAAGTAAGTCTATGGTACGTTTCTAAAGTGGATGTATGACTATTTCAAAGAAACCTACCATGGTCTTATCCATAAGAATAATTACCAACTGCATTTAAAAATACATAGTTCTCAGAGATTTTTTTTTTTTGTATAGGCCAAATTAATCTAGGTATTTTTTTTATCCTTCATAGGAAATTCTTATTTAAAATTAACCTCAATGCACGATACTAGGTTGATGTGTAGGTATGTAAATATGTTCAATCCAACTCTAGAGCGTGGACAGCAGTGATGAGAGGCCCAACAAACGCCGGCCGGAGGTGATCGCGCGCGGACGCCCCAAGAAATAAATGTTCGTGTATTTTCTAACTCGCTTCAGCTTTATAAGTTAATCTACCCTCAGATATATCACCTCCTATTTAAAATTCCAAAAGAGTTTTGTTAACGGTATCCCCTCAAGATACGAGTACAAGCAAACGCCTCATTTGGGGGGTCACCGTTCAAACTGGTCTTGTATATGTACAATTTGATTAATAAATAAATTTAAAAACATATCGCTGTGACTATTTATTTTGGCCCGATTGTCAAAGATATATCTGACGTTAGATCGGTGCGGTGAATTGGTCCTTCGCTTTGCATGATGTTTGGTATTTCTAAACGAAAACGCTGCACTTACAGCAATTATTTTTCTTACTGCATTGTTTATTTATTATTTTCTTTATCATTTTGTATTAAACATGAATTTTAATGTTTACTTATGGGATAGCGGTTTTAAACAGTTATTTTTGATATATATATCTTCTTGTTTAGTCACTACTTTCAGTGTATGTATGATATGTATATTTTTATTTTGTATAAATATGCTGACCTGTAAATTAAAGGATGCAGGAATATTCTTGTATATTTACTACATTTTCTTTTAGACTACAACTAAGTTTGTAATAAAACTGTGTATATAATTAATATAATATTTGTTGTTATCACCTTTGCACTGCTCATCATTTATTTATAGATTGATGTCATTACTGTATTTCACAAAAGCAAATATCTAATCACTGAACACACACATACACACTAGTTTCATGTAGAAATTATATTAGAAGCACATTTTTTTAATATCTTTTTAGGATTTTCAATTCATAATCTTTATTTTCAATGTAAGAGATGCATTAAAATAAAAGAGTCAATTTGTATTTATAGAGTAATTTACTTATCTTTCTAAATATTTACAGTCTTCAGATTCAGACGACAACATACGTACAACCGGCCGCTTCGACGACTCAAGCAGTAGTGACGAGGAAATTCTAAATACAAATTGCACAAAAGGAACCGTTCGTAGACTAGCGATGAAGCCCATTGGTCGAAAGCCGACCACTTTCAAGATGGATGTAGTCGACGAATGACCGTTACTTTTGAAAATATTATTTTGTTTCCTACTAGATAATTTGAAACCGCCAAAGTTCGTGTCGATTGTATTGGAGTAAGGTTATTAGTGTTGGGCGGTTAATTTATATATTTAATCTTTAATAAATATATTTTAAAAACTCGTCGTTGCCCAGACAATATCAATATCTCGACACTATAATTTCATGAATGTACTTTTATCATAATAACTATAGTCTGGTCAATGTTTTCCAATCATTTAGGTATAAGGCAGGGCCGGGTCAAGGCTTTTATTCAAACTAATTTAAAGATAATAGAGAAATCACTGTTGTCAAATTGTAACTAAAATAATACTATAATAATAAGACTCAAAATGTCCCATCCATATCTGTAAGAAATACTAAGTCAAGTACAGTTTTTTAGAGAAAAAGCATTTCTCTAAACATTATTATGAAGGGTAGACGCAATATCAAGTTTACCCTTAGCGCAGTATCAAGTTTACCCTCAGAGTTTATATCCCTTTATCATCCCGGCTCTGTAAAATAATTATAAAATTGTTGACGATATTTATCAAATTGTTGAAATTTCATGCACACAGACTTTAATAATAATAATGTCATCTTACGGTCTTCATGTAGCCTTTACTTTAGATAAACTAGGTTTAAAAATGTCGTCACTACTTCAACAAGATCGAGATTATGGTTCAACTTTTTACTGCGGAGTAAGTTTAAAGGTACTGTGAAATCCAATTATTATTTCAAAATAATACTTATAACAAAATGTACTGATGTAATATATGTTATATATATTTGTTTGGTTCTAAATACGCATTGTATTATATTCACGATGAACGATATATATACATACATGTATATATATCGTATCGTATCGTATGTCATGTATATATTTATTCAAGAAAATATTGATCTGAACTGTCAATCTATCAATCAAAATTATACTACGTTAAATAACATTATTTCTGACTGCCTCGTTGGTCTAGTGGTCGCAAGCGCTACTGCTGAGCATGAGGTCCTGGGTTCGATGCCCAGGTCGGGCAAAGTGTTATTGGGTTTTTCTACCTGGAATTTCTCAGTAGCAGCCCGGAGTCTGGATTTGTGCCCGGTAGATGGCAATAGGCTCGCCCCCTATTACATGGGACTGAAATGTGGGTGTACTATAGGTACACCTCTGCCTAACCCTTCGGGGAAACAAGGCGTGATGTTATGTTATAACATTATTTAATTTTTCATTCATTGAAATAAAAATGGATAGAGCTATAAAACATATAACAGAGCTTTGAATAAATACAGACCAGAGAAATAGGCATAACAGCAGTATTTTTGGAAAAGGTTAAAGTTAAGGAAAATTAGATAATCGATTTGGATATGTTCGTAAGTAAGAAGGCTTTAAAGTATTGGCAAGATTACCAAATTAAACTGGATTTTTAAGAAACTGGTAGGTTAGAGAGAAACTCGAGGAAGAAAAAACTGGCTATGGATCATGGATGTAGTTATAAGGAGTAGCTCAAAGATGCAGCGATAATTGTCTTGGACAAAAAAACTGACGATTAAATTTAGTTTGACGAAATCCAAACATTTTGGTCCTAAAATAGTGAAATTAGATACTACAGTTTTTGTCAAACTTGGGTTTTATAATATATGTAGTAACATGCAGTGCCCGAAAGGGTGTCCCCTTTTTTCATCATAAAGGTGAACCTACTGCTTTCATACCCAAATCATTTGATTTCGTAAAACTAAATGGAAACAAATCTGATTAAAATTGTGACGCAATTGTCCCCTCCGAACTGCACCCATGATCAGAACGATTTTATGAACCACTGTTAATCTCGATCTAGTGTCCATGCACTATAAAACGTAGATTGAATCTATGAAATTTTACAAGAAATCTTGATATTTCATTATACATTATTTATTTAAAGATATTTCGTTTGATCAAGACTTTTTAACTGATGAGAGTACTGACTGAATTCATATATTTCATTACACATCCCAAAGTGGCCTCCATTTGTGTGGCTAAAAGGACCAATTGATCCTTTCAAACTACCTAAAGTTTAATTTGGATATTATGAGACTAAATCTTGTATTTATTGAAATTTTGCTAATCACAGGTTCAACTGCTCATTCCATTCTGTATACCACCAATATGTCGGTTATTTTCAACAAATATTTTGGTAAAATTTATCAATTTGTCGGTTAAATCCAAAAATAAATCGGTTATACCAACCAATATATCGGTTTTTCTGTATACCACCAGTATATATCGGTTATTTTCATCAAATATTTTGGTAAAATTTACCAATTTGTCGGTTAAATCCAAGAATATATCGGTTACACAAACCAATATATCGGTTTTATCAACCAATGTATCTACCTACTAAATCTACCAATACATCAGTTTAATCTAATAACAATTAAATCAACAAATTCATTTTCAATCAGTAGGTACTCTCAAAGTTTTTACTATCTACTTCAATCAAATAAAAATCATGAATATAATGTTCGATACTGAAAGTACTAGAACATCGATGCTAGTCACCATTTATTTATCCGTATAAGTACTTATTAGTTCACGCGTACGACGCACAGCTGTTGAAGTCTGTGTTATTTGGGCCAGACTGGGCAATGGGCATTATTTTGGGCATTTTAGGCATATTTGTAGGTATGAAAGCTGATTGACGGGTGCTTATATTTCTAAAGTATAGCAGCGAAATAATAAAAATAAAAAATAATAATTTTGAAAAACCGAAATGGAAGCCATTTCGGTTTTTCTTGATTTTTTGGCAGAAGTAGCTATTTTGGTTTTTCAAGATTTCTTGTGGTATATAATTTTAGATTTTTTATGATTATTTTTTGGGCCTGTTCGATAGACATTTACTTATTTCACATATATAATTTTTATAATGGGTACAATTTTTATAGTGTTTTATTTCTTTTTTCTTTAGGTATGTTTTCACCCGACAAATCAGCGGACTAGTCGTTATCTGTATTCTGTATAGTAAATGATAGTTTAATAAGACCAGTCTGTCCCTAAGTTTGTATGTAAGAGTCGCTGTAAAAGAAACTAAAGCAAAATTATATTAAACGCAAAATTTTATTATCTTTCTGAAAGAAAGCTACAGACAGGTTGAAAAGAAGCTTTTTATTGTAGGTTATTATTAAGAAATTTTTAAAGTTTTCCATTGACATTTCAACAAGTTTAATCAAAGATTTGGAGAAAATTGTTATGTTGTCATTTTTATGTTTCATGTTTGGTGGATAGCGAGAAAATATTTATAATTATGTAACTAACGATGCCAATCAGAGACGAGAAATTAACGAAAACTACAAGTAACAAAAGACAAAAATACAAGTGACACATTATTCTTCCGGATGACATAATAATAAAAAACCGGAAAATACCGTAAATACCTAGTTTCACGTCGTTATGCATCACACATCACTAATAATAATTATTAAAAAAATATTTAATTCCGAATAGATATTAATTATTTCGTTGAACTACAATACGAAAATGTAAGAAAATATTGATAGAATATCACTTTTCGAATTTTAAGGGGTTTTTATATGCGCTGCTATTGTGACACCAAATTATCAAAATTAAATAAACAAATAGAAAAGAACAAAATTCATTAACTCGGCCTATTGCAGTCTTCTGCTGGACTACGCTAGTATTATATTATATGTTGCTGGACATACTTGGGCCTCTCTCAAGCTGCGCCACAAAATCCGGTGCTCCACCTTCCGCATCCAGACTGTCCCAGCTGCCTTTTTAAGGGTATATCTAACTGGAGGCATAACATCCTCTACGCTTGCGCTTTAGAATTGCATTGTCTCGATTTGCAACATAGGTACCACCAGCCATCGATTCGGGTGTTGTATTACCCCAGTCCCTACATCATAATTCGACACCGTAAAGCCAAAATTGTCATCATCTGCCTAGCCTATTCCCAACCACGTTGGAGTCGGCTTCCAGTCTAACCGTATACAGCCGGACCAGTATTTTACATGGAGCGACTGCCCATCTGACCTTCACAAGAGTCCACAACCCAGTTACTTACTAAGTTATCCAAGAGAGTGCACTTGTGTCTGCGCACGCACATGTGCACTATATCGTCCGCGCCGAAGGCTAGTCTCGACTGAGATTGGCCGCCACCGCCGTAGCCGAAATTCGGTCTTGAGGATCGAGTCCAAATATCCATATGGCTATCCAACAGATCTTTCTCCACAAAAACAGCGCATACAGTGGACTCTAGTAGTGTTAACGATAGTCAAACGATTCATGCTCAAGCGAGCTGCGATTGTTAGTAGAAAATGGGATGACATCCCTCTCTAGCTGTAGGCAAAAAATGATATTAGCGGTTAAGAATGATTGTAAAAACATTTTGGAACGCAAGAATAAAGTATTGCTGTCAGATTGTGAGTTTCATTTCTTTGATACCCTGTTCATTTATACTAATAATAAAAAGAGGTAATGTTCTGCAATAGGCCTGCACCAACCGGGAGTTACCCTTGGGTGCTCTTGCATAGAGCAAACAGGGATAATCGTCGGTTGGTGCCACAACACTTAAAATTTTCTAAGGCCGTTTTCTCACTACGCCAAACCGACATGACATCAACACAACATTAAAAGTTGTGTTGATGTCGTGTTGTCCATCCCTTTTCCACCAGCACGACTCCCAACACAACACGACTGTCACATTTTGTAAAGTTCATTTGTCGAGTACGCACGCAATTATGTGTCCTGTCTTCAATCAACAACAACTGCTAGCTATTTTACTATACTTAAGAAGAAGAAGGCGGAGAAAGAATTGTTGGATTCACCCTTTACTACGTGAGAGATATGTTGATGGAGCATTTTACGTGCTCTTTGATAAGCTACGGGAGCACGAAAATAAATTTTTCAACTACTTTCGTATGTCTATAGCAACATTTGATTATATACTTCACCATATAAATGATGCCATATTACGTCAAGACACAAAAATGAGAAAATGCATACCTCCGAAAGAAATGCTTGCTGTTACAATAAGGTAAAACTGTTTTACTAAGATACTTTGTTGATCAAAATTTTGGTTTAACAGTGCTTGTATAGATTATGTAGCCACCTGTGTTTCATCACTTGTCGCAGATGTATTTGGGTACAAACGTTGATACACTCCTGGGGATTCTACTAAATATGTGTTACTCGTAGATGTAGGAGCAATATTTACAGAAGGTTCAGTGTACTGACGAGGAGTAGCGATATATGAATTTGATGAATACGGGTCTCCGTATTCATCAAATTCATTTATTTATCTGTGAACGCAAACAATATTGCATCCCCAGTCTTCTGGGGATGCAATATTGTTTGCGTTCACAGAAAAATTAGAGTATGTAGATTGTTGTGGAGATGGTTCGATGTGGAATGGATTAAGATTACGTTTGCAGTATTTATTTACGACTTGCATAACTTCAATTCTGAAATCCATTTTGTCATCAGGAAAAATGTTTTTATCGTTGGCAATAATGACATAAGGAACGCGTGGTCATCGTCAACCAGTTCTTCTTTGTTTTTTGGCGATTTAGAACGAATTGCATTTAAAATTTCTTTGTCAACTGGATTCATTTTTACGCGTTTGTTTGTAGAAGGCTGTATTGACGAAGGGGTAGGTACTGTGAGTACTGTGATCGTCTTCAGAGTCATCCTTTCTAGACGAAATACTAGATTCGGTTTCATCTGGTGTCATATTCTTCAACAGAAACTGCAACATTTCGCTGTAAATGTACTTTTTCTTGGTGCTTTGTCCAGATGTAGTTTTTAAAGATCGTTTGAAACAATCTCGAATGCGAGTCCATTTATCATTAATGTGGTTGACTATAACAAAAATTATTTCTCTCTTTATAGGTATTTAGCAAGCGGAAATACATTCACGGACCTGCATTATCACTACAGATTGGGAATAACAACAATAAGTGCAATAGTGAAAATTGTTTGTTGCCAAATATGGATTTTGTTTTACGAACAATATCTTGGAGATCCTACTACTGCAAAATGGATATCAATTGCAAATGGATATAAGCTAAAAGCGCACTTTCCCAACTGTGTAGGTGCTGTTGATGGAAAACATATCAGAGTACAAAAATTTCCTAACTCGGGTTCTATGAATTTCAACTATAAAGGATACGATTCAATTGTGTTAATGGCCATAGTTGACTCTGATTACCAATTTGACTACATGGATATTGGTGCATATGGCAAATACTGCGTCTCGGCTATCTTTCAGAATACTGATTTCTATAAGCTGCTTATAGCGGACAATTTAAATATTCCAAGCTCAGCACCTCTCAAGCTTTGCGCCCTCACGCCCCTAGTCGCCGCAGGAGACGCTCGACTCGGGCTTGGTCCTAACCGGTCGGCGAGCAATGGGTAGCTCGCCGACCGGTAAGGACCAAGCCCGAGTCGACGGCGCGTCGTGTTCCACGCGCGCCTCAAAGAGATGTCAGCACTATTGACGGGGTCCGCTAGGGCCGATGCCAGCTAGGGATGTTCGAAAGAGTTACCGTGGCCCCGGCACAGGCAACAGAAGGAACACGGGTGGGTTTTAGTCAGTAAAAGTCTGACACGCCCTCCCGCTCCGCCCAGAGCGGGAGAAGTCATTTGCTGATTTCCCATCCACCAAAAAAAAAAACAAAAAAAAAAATTACCAGTAGATTACCGCATGTTTTAGTGGGAGATGAGGCTTTCCAACTAACTAGACACGTATTGCGTCCTTATGGTGGTCATAATCTGGTCGTAAAAAAAAAATTCAACTATCGTCTTTGCCGTGCACGTAGGTACGTAGAATGTGCTTTTGGCATATTGGCTAACAAATGGCGTATATTTCATCGCCCTTTCAAATTCAAATTCAAATTCAAATTATTTATTGTGGTACATAGGTAAAAATAAGGTGTTATAGTTTATAACGTGAAGTACATCTATGACCCGCCTTTGGGCATACAATAATTAAAGACTTTTCCAACATTATAATAGTACATAGTCAATAAATTAGTATTTAATTAATATATTAGCAATAATAATAATCATTAATTTAAAAAATAAATGTCTATATATGTCCTTTAAATGTCTCAAAACAATTCAGCAAAGATATCGTGAAAGTATGTGTAGTTTTGCACAATATAGTTCGCCAGAAAGATGGATACAGAAATGAAGATTTACACTTCAAACTCCAGGCGGTATACAAAACATACAGATCGCCGGGAATACGCGGGGAAATCGTACTGCTAATGATATAAGAAACCAATACGCAGATTACTTTGTAAGCGAGGTAGGTTCGTTGCCCTGGCAAATGGATAAAATATAAGCAGTTATGGATCCTGTGGATTTTTTCGTTTGGGGACGGGCCAAGGAGCTCGTCTACACGCACGTTGAAATTTCAACTAGAGAAGAATTAATAGAAAGAATCCAAACGGCTTTTCAAGTCATGAAGCAGGAGATGAAATTAAAAATCACGACTACAGAAGTGAGAAGACGGGCACGCGCTTGTATAAGAAACCGCGGGCAACATTTTAAACATGAACAATAAATTATTTTAACAAAAATGTTGTTTTATTGATCTGTTCAAAAATAACAATTTTCATACTCAATTTGCTTTGTCCACATCCTAATTCCAAGAGCTAATGAGATATCTGCGTAAATAGTGCTTCAAAAGAAAGGGCAATAACCAAGCATGTTTTTGAAAAAGGTTTGAACAACTGAGGCAATTTTTTTATTATGCCGTAAACAAAACATTTTCTTGATTTTTAAAAGTTTCTTAAACTTGAATATGGCGTAGGATGTATCTCGGATGACACAGATGCTTGGGAATTATTTTGTTTGAGTAATCAATCACACATTACATAAATAAAAATTAATTAAAAAATAATAACATAACAGCTTTTACTGGACACTATTAACAATTAATTGAAAAAAATGGGTATTAATGTTAAAAACCTTAGTGTTTAAAAAAAAAAGACAAGGAACAGACTTCGTCTAAGACAAGTTTAGCTTAATATGTTGTAACTAAATGGTCAAAGATATCACCCCCTTCAGGCTTTGGACCCATCTACCAAACACCCTGTATATGCGTACGTACGCGCCTCGCGGCTGTCGGCTACCCACTGAGAAATGGGCTGCTTGCGGCCCGGCTGCCGGTAGGTAGTTAGCGCGCGTAAGTACATGGAGTGATTTATCTGGTAATCTGTGGCGACGGGGCGGGAGGCGAGGGAGTTTTATTAAAATGTGGCTGTTATTTTAGTATACTGTGTCGACATCCTCGCGAACAAAGTCGCGGGGCACAACTATCTATACAAATAAATAAAATTGAAGTGTTTGTTTATAATGTAAAAATAACAACTTTTTACTAAATCCATAAGAAAGCATGAACGGTACTTATAACAAAAAAGCAATTTTAACATTTTTGTCTGTCTGTCTGTCTGTTTGTTCCGGCTAATCTCCGAAACGGCTGGACCGATTTTACTAGCAGATAGCTGATATTACGGCGGGTAACTTAGGATACTTTTATTTTAGAAAAATAATTAGGGTTCCGCGCAAAAAAAATTAAATCCATGAAATTACGAACAAAAAGTCGGATTTGAAAAATTTGTTTAGCATATGGTAACCCAATTCTCACGGATAGTTATAGACTATTTAACATCACGCTAAGACCATCAGGAGCCGAGCAAAAAGAAAAAGTCAGAAAGAACACTAAGCGAAAATGAACAGCGCGGGCGGGCGATTCAACGCGACGGTTGGCGACGGGTCGGAGGACGAGGGAGCTTTATTAAAATGTGGCTCTTATTTTAATATATTGTTTATCTTACGACATCCACGCGAACGAAGTCGCAGGGCACAGCTAGAGATTCATAAAGAAGGGAATGAAGTTTGCTTTGGCCACGTTTAGGGTAGGGTAGTAGGTTCAGTAACAGCCAGTTCATAACAATTTCTAAGGACTGCTCCGCAGTATTCTTTACGTCGCTCCAAGTATTACCATAGAGCACAATCGCGGTGTCATCATCTCGAGCTCCTAGGCATGGAGTTGACATCATGTCTCAACTTCGGAGACACCATCGAGTACAAAGCCCAAACTGCGGCCAAGAAACTGGGCATCCTAAATAGGGTGAAGCGATACTTTACGCCTGGACAGCTTTTAACTCACTACAAAGCGCAAGTCCGATCCTGCATGGAGTATTGCAGCCACCTTTTGGGATAGCTCAGCTAAATACCAACTTGCCGCGCTTGATTCGGTGGAACGCAGAGCTAAGAGACTCATTGGCGACGTAAGACTGGTGGATGCCAAGCTTCACAGCTTGGCTCATCGCCGCAAGGTTACCTGCTTGTCGGTCTTCTACAGATTGTACTTCGGTGAGTGTGCTCGAGAACTCCACGACCTCATTCCGCCTGCCCCCTTCTACCATCGGACATCTAGACGCACTGCAGGTTACCATCCCTACCTAGTTGCTATTCCACCAATTCGCACTAAGCGTTTCCAAATGTCTTTTGTTATGCGCACAGCAAAGGAGTGGAACTTTCTGCCTGCGTCTGTGTTTCCGAACGTATACAACCCCGATCTCTTCAAAGTGAGAGTTAACAGGCTTCTTCTGGGTAAGCTCGCTCCATCGTCGACTTTGTCTCTGTCATCTCTGACCTAGACTAGAGTCAAGAGCAAACCTATCTTAAATAAAAAATTAAATAATCATCATAAGCAAAGATTTGTGAATTATGTAAAGGCAACGTGCATAGGTCATTTATGTATATTTGGAAAAGTGTAGGTCCAAGCAGGCTGCAAACCTTAATGAGTTATACACTTAAACCTTCCTTATGAATCACTCCGTCTATTGGCGAAAACCGTATGAAAATCCGTTCGGTAGGTTTTGAGTTTATCGCGTTCAGACAGACAGACGCGGCGGAGGGACTTTATTTTATAATAATTATGTCATACTGAAATATTTATTTTCCCGCTTGCTCGCTGGCTATTCGTCAATGCAAACCTTTTACGTAGGTAAATTATATTATATTGTGTTGTGTGTATTATATATTATTAAACTAACACACTGACCAGGATAAAGGGACGCAATAAATTAAAATGTCGTCATGACCAATATAACCATAGTTACAGTCATGCTAGTGTCAATGTGCACAAGTGCAGACATTTTGCGACGAAATTATTAATGTTTACATTCAAAATCTAATCAATTCTGTATTTTACTGTGTGTTTTTAGTGCGGACAAATTTTTTTTTCTAACAAGAAGGAACTTTTTCAAACGAATTTTATTGTGTTTAATGTGAAGACCTGAGTACTTATGTAATTGAATTTGGAACAATGAATTCAAATGTTTATGGCGTGACTTTTATTTTGAATTTTTTCTTGAGTTTGGAAAATGTTACCAGCTGTTGTAAGTTGCATACTGATTTTTTATAAGTATTTATTTATTTTACATCAGCGTAGGTACCATGTTTTGGGTACTGAACTGATAAAATACGTTGGTAAAAATGTTTAAAAAAAATATCAGCTAGTGTTATCCCACTGCTGGGCAAAGGCGTCCGTTTGGCCTCCTTTTTTCCCTTTTGGTACCTATGTATGCACAGAATAATTTATATATACCTTTCATAGTTTACAAATGATGTAACGTTTCATATTTCATGAGTTGCTGTGGCCAAAACCTATAAACAAAACAAAATATTTCATAAGTACCTACAACAACAGAATTAACTTTTTTCTTTTTTAGTGTTCCGTACCAAAATGGTAAAAAGGCACCCTTATGGTGTGTTACTTCGTCTGTCTGTCCGTCTCTCTGTCTGTCACAGCTGCATAATTCAGGAAATCCGCGGAATAAAATTGGCGTCTGACAGTTTTTATATGGAAAATCTGTCAAAAATTTAAAATTTATTCGCTGGATTAGAGTTGTACTAGGTATAAAAGTTTGGTCGAATTCGCCCTTAGTACTGTACGTTGACTATGCCGACAGAGAAGCAGTACCTAAGTAAATAGTGTAACTAGAAATTATTTATTTGGTATTTTTTTCTAAAAAAAACCTTATCTAAGTATATACTAATGTGTCAAGAAAGTACCGGGAATTGGCCAATGAAACATCAAATATGTATATTATAATTCATCCAAATTTATTGCATCGCCTTCAAAGTAGGCTCCTTCCGAAATAATACACTTACGCCAATGAATACTTAATCCAGTCATCAAAACATTTTTAAGCGCATTTTTTGGAATCTACTTCAGAACTCAGTTGGAAGACGCCATTCCGCAGCTTGTTGACTAGTTTGCATGTCAAACTCATAAACTCATGTTTCATCACCAGTTTCAATGCGTTTTGTGATTGTGGGGTTGGAATTGACTCGTTCTATCATATCCTCAGCGACCTTTACGCGATTGACTTTTTGCAGAAAATTCAGGATTTTCGTCACCAGTCGAGCGGCAACGCGTTTCACGCCCAAACAATCGTTTAACATGGTATGAATTAATTCGTGTGACACAAAAATTTCAGCGGCTATCTCTCTCAGAATAACGACGAATTTTCAGTTACCATGTCCTTTACTTTAGCGACTTTAAGTTCAGTTAAAGACGTCGATGGCCAACCAGAGCGAGGCAAATCTTCCACCACAATGTCGACCGCTTTTAAAAACTCTGTATCACTCATTGAATACGCACGTGTTTTTGATCAAGCCTATTCACTCTTATGTAGCATTTTCAGTGCTTCGACACCAGAAATTCCATTTGCAATGCAAAATTTAATACAGATTCTATGTTAGATATTTTTATTCATTATAAAAATTGCAAAACACACTTGAGACGAACTGACAAAATGGCGCACTGTAAAGAAACTCAATTACAAGTGACGCTCATACTCTGCGTGAGTATAAAGAACAATTGTGCCGACTTAGCGACAAAAAAAAAATTCGACAATCCCTTTAAGCGGTTTTTTTTTAAATGATCGATTCCCGGTACTTTCTTGACAGAATGTATACTACTTGTACATATCCTAAAATACGATTTTTTAGAAAAATTGGGATATATATTTTCTTGTATTTTTTTAGCACGACATTAATTACCGGACACCCTGTATAATACCACTGAAAGAAAGAAAGAATAACGTTTATTTGTTTCACATTAAATTAAATCTTTATTTAATAACTAGTATTGGATTTAGGTTCTTAGTTAAATTTAAATTTATATTTTATTTTCTCCGCACGAGTTTTCCTAACACATGTGACATTGGCAGAATTATCGACATCCGCACCATTGCCATAGAGAAAAATATATAGAACGTTTATTTGGACACAGTTCGTGAAACATAAAATACAAACAACAAAATAAATAAGTGAACACACACACACTTGTACACTGGGGGCAACTAAGTTAGTGACACCCCATAAAGCCCATAATACTCATTATGACAGGGCTTCTGACGTTATTTTTACACACGCTGTCTTTATGGCTTGAATTCTACCAAAGTAGGTGTAAAACAAAACAATAATGATAAATCATTTACAGCATCTACAATTTGGTCACGTGATACACCCAGTGAACAGCAACAACCTTCAATTTTAGGTAAGTTATCTTTGAGCTACCATCCTGTCCCCCGATTCAGTCGATCAAAACCAAATCGATCTCAAATGTTTACCGGATATGCTCCATTAAGGCTCGGACTACAAGCATCCGGAACTGGATGCTTCCGAAATCTCCCTGGTCCGAGAAAAATCCGAGTTCGGTATGCTATCGACTACACGCGGCCCGTTTCAATCCAGAGAGAAAGGAGATGTTCCAGAAATGTATGGAGCCTGGGCTAGCACTATGTACACTATATGTAAATATCGCTATACAATATAGTAACCGTTTTTTAATGTTAATTTTCTTTCATTTGACTTCGTTTTAATGTACATTCAAATTAACTCGGTCAAGGAGAGCAACACAACATAAATATGGTGGATCAGCGGCGAAATGTCATTATGTCATTTTGATAATGACATTTGATTGCTGTGTTTGTCTTACAGAACATAAATACTCTAACAACGATTCAGAGTCAAAGACGTCAACACGTCACGAAACATATAACTGTCAAAGTCGTTAAACGTCATGTCAAACAACTGTCATGGCTGCCTTAAAAATGGCGTTATCATAATAAAAACCTTCCCAAATAATAATTTTCGTACGCCTATACTCTTCTTTAAATTAATTTGTTTGTATTTTTATGAAAGTCCCTTATTTTTCCCTATTTATCTATAAGTATAGTGTACAGTGTTGGCCCAAAATCAAACATCTCCTTTACTCAGTCGGCCGCTAGCACTTGCGCTGAACAGTCGCTACTTTGGTGTTTTAAATGGAAACTTTAAATTTTTGTGTTTAGCTGTGGCCGTTAATAAAAAACGGAGCACCAAACAAAGGCAAACCAAAAGATACTGGGTTCATCCTTTTCACGTAGACCGTATAACTGAAGGGTATTCCAAAAGAAGTCATGTCCAAAAATGATGAACGAACGTTTTTCGGAGTCGTGTGATCAGCTCCATACAACTACATGCTAAATGAAAAGGCCCCACCCCTCGTGCCGAAAAACAACGGACCACGGCCGGAGAAAACCAGAGCATGATCCGGTTGTTTCCGGGTGAAATTCGGGATCGGATGGTCCCTGATCCTATGTAGTCAATGCAGAAACAATTCAAATGATTGCTTGAGAGACGGATTGAATCCAGGCCTTTTTTTTTCTAGCCCGGAAGATTCCGGATCCTTGTAGTCCGAGCCTTATTATAGTATTAGAAAAATAACGGCCAAATAACAACAGTTATTGTGCAATAATATGCTGTTTTAGAACCCAACGGCTTGGCACGCGACGATGGCAAGAGACCAGACCTGTTCGGAATGGCCATAATGCCTTGGAAGTTAGGCAGGCCTTTGGTGTGGGATGCAACATGTGTCGACACCCTTGCGCCATCCGATCTTCCTAGTACGGCGGGCTGTGCTGGGGCGGCTGCTGCAGGTGCGGAAAACCTCAAACGGCGAAAATATTTCGATCTTTTTGGGAGTTATATGTTCGAGCCGTTTGGGGTTGAAGCACTAGTGCAATATAGTTGAAATGACTGCATTTTAGAGTTGTTTAATGTAAATGGTGGATAGATTACATTGCTTTATTGTTTATCGTTAAATAACGAAAGGGTTATAACCGTTTCTAATGTTAAAATTAAATAAATGGAGTTTATAGGTAGAATTTAAACGAAAAACATTTTCCCGAAATAAAATAGCACGGCTACAGATAAATTTTGGCGGGTCAAGTTAGGTTTAGTCCAGGAGCTAGATCACCACCTCTTAACGCAATATTATTGTAATCTTACTTCAGTGTGGGAAAGAGTTGGAGCTAGACGTCCTGTATAGCTCCATCTCTTTCTCACATTGAAGTAACATTAAAATAATACTGCTTTAAGAGGTGGTGGTTGGCCCCCAGGTCTGTCCGGACATGTCCGGCTTTTAGGCCCTTCATTCGGACTTTATCCGACCTTGTCATTTGTCTGAACTTTTACGTGTTCAGGGGATTTTTTTAGAAAATAAAAAAGTTGTATGAATACTATGTTGGTATACTGGCGTGTGCTTGCTGATATAATGGCAAATACTTATTTAATTTTTTGTGTTCATTTGTTTTGAGATTTTAATTACTTTGCAAACGTACTTCAATTATTTATTTTGCTATGGTACATTTTAATAGAATAGAATACTCTTTATTGTACACCATAAAAATTACAGATATAACCCATATATGCGCATTGATTCGAAAACGAAACAAGAAGTAGTACTTTCATAAAAGCATCGTAAATCGTTTTTAGCGCAGTAAAATGTAAAAAAACGACATCTATCGCAAGGCTATGTAAGTAGGTTCTATTTGCAACAAAGATTTTTGAGCAACGTTGACATTTTTTTTCAAATAGTAACCAGTGCAATTTGTGTGGTGTTTTACGTCGCGCAAGAATCATCTCGTCTGCCAGAAAAAAGTAAGTAACTGTTTAATTGGGTAAAGCTTTGTACTTATCAAAGGTTTTTAGTAAATTTGGGTAAATTATAAACTTATTCGTATATTTAGGATGAGTAAATAATAATGTATATATACCTATACTGTCTTTATAACTGTTTTGTTTCGAAAACGATACTTTGGGCAAATATACAGGTGAGACTTGTACTAAATCTGTTTTTTTGGTTTTAGGCGGAGCACACAGTTTACTACAAATGAAATCGTTGATTTAATCCATGATTTCGCTTCGGATAATGAAGTGACAATAGCTAACGTATACATAGACCTTCCAGGTAATGGAATTGTGTCAGATTCTGACTCGGGGGACGAAACAAATGTAAGTTTTGAAAATTTGTCGCGTCGTCAACTTTTGGCACCTGCTGAACTGACACTAAATGGAACAAAAATCACTGATGGCAGCGAGTCTGAAGAAGAAGTTTTACACCCAAGCACGTCATACCAACCACAATCTTTATCAACCCGTAAGCAGGGCCGGCCACCGCGATCATCTATAATCTCCGCTTCTACCTCCACCACCGCCTCCACCGCCAACTCTACCGCCTAAGGCGGTCCGAAAATGGGTGAAGCGAGACTTACTCCAACATCATGATGAGTGGATCGCACCATTCCCAAGATCAGTAATTACTTTGTCTGTTGCTTCAGAACCAGTCGATTTCTTTGAATTGTTTTTAGCCACGAAGTTATCATGCACATTGTCCGTCACTCTTTTATTTATGCAGTACAAAAAGGAAACGCAGGCTTTACCCTCTCTGATAGTGACATATATTGTTTCATTGGCATTTTGATATTGATTGGATATTCTCCACTGCCACGACGTCGGGAGTATTGGGAAAGTAACGAAGATACACACAATATCTTGTTGGCGAAATCTATGCGGAGACACCGATTCGAAGAAATTCTTCGACATTTCCATGTGGTCGATAACACCAACCTTTGCCCTAATGACAAAATAGCTAAAGTCCGCCCTCTTTTTGATTTACTGAATAAGAAGTTCCTGCATTAAGAAAATAGGTGGCTCGTTCAGATGTCAATGTATACGTTTTTATAATAAACTTCCAAGCCCCGTTCAAGATCTGAGCCTTGATAAATTCAAATCATTTATTAAAATCAAATAAATGATTGATTGATTGAAAAAAAAAAAAAAAAAAACGTAAGTTGTGCCAGAAAGCCTTTTATACCGTTAAAGATTACATTGATGACAAAAAGGCGTGGGATTGAGCTGCTCCAACAATTTTTTTTTTTTATATACATACTGATTTTTTTTTTGTTCTTTTCTTTTTGCTATTTTTTTTTCTTATATACACATTGTCATTGATGAATTTTATATATACATTGACATGAATATTTACTTTGTAAAATGTAATATTATTTTAATTACTGTGAATGTGAAGACTATGTGGGTCCTTGTTTTTTTCTTTTTCTTTTCTCTCAGCTTTAATCATAGTTTGCCAGTTTGAGTAAATTATGCGGCCTACCCAAATGTCCTTTCTTTGGTATTGTTCGTCGAATCGTTGAGCTCCTTAACTTTTATGTTGAGCTGTACGATTACTGACAGATGCTTGCACTGACTGGACAGGTCCACTCAATCTGTGTGGTTCTTTCCTCAAAAGACCATTTCAGACACCAACCTACATGGTCTTCACATGATCTGACCAAGACTATGTCTGGACTTTAAAAGAGACTGTGACCTCTGAGTTTGTTTCGGCCTTTCTTCTCAGAGTAGTCAGATAGGAAACGCCGGCCTCATCTAGTTTAAAAAAAAAAATGTTTGACATGTAAAAGTGTTTGTATAAACCTACTTACAGAAATAAAATCATTTGTCATTTGTCATTTATGCTGTAATGGAAAAGGACATCAACATAGACGAATCTATGAACCCTTACTATGGTACACGGTTGTAAGCAGCATATTAGGGGAAAGCCTATTAGAAAGAATGATATCGGCAGGGCACCTATTCGGCTGCGATGTGCCTACTGCAAAAGCCTAACAGTCACTTTTTAATAATAATAATAATAACCCCACCGCCGTATCTCTACGTTGACGCCGTGGTGGGGCTTGCGCGCTCCTGAACTCTAGATCTGTGCCGATAGAGTTTACTTTGCCGAAACGAATCTAGGGTGAGGAGCCAGACCAAGAGAGATACATGAACCCGCAGGGCAGCATGTGGCGAGCTGTTGGGCAGTAGCGACCCCACGGACCCTATCTCCCGGGAGAAGTCTTGTTCCTCACCTCTGGCTTGCCTTTATTGGCCGTCTGGAGTGAACACTGACGAGGAACAGAGTTCCCACCTCATTCTTGCCTTTATTGGCCGGCTTGAGTGGAGATTCGCTAGAGCAAACGTGCTCGGAGGAAGGAAGTAATCCAGTAAGTGCTGGTAGGGATCTTGACCATCTTCCGGGCTCTGGGATTGTCCTGATAGTCGTGGAATACCTCTCCACTCCTCATAAGCACCTCAGGACATGTTGCCCTCTTGTCACTACGACACTATGTGCTAGCGACCGTTTCCGGGGGCCCATTATTGAGTGTGCAAGTCACCCCCTGCCATTTTATCCGTGTATTTACCTAACATTGATCAGGCAGGGGACATAGTTTTTCCATAGTTCTTGGTAACCAATCCACTATAGCCACCCAAACCCATAGCCCAATATGTTTCGTGTCCATGTCCTACAACAGTCCTGCACCAACCGGGGGTTGTCCTTGGGTGCATTTGCATAATGCATACAGGGATAATCGTCGGTTGGTGCCTCCTCATCGTTTAAAATTGTCTAAGGGGCCTCTGCGAGTTGGCTTCGGCCCCTCGTACGCCTTCCAAAAGTCCGGGACCCCAGGGTCCCGAGAGATATATAAAAATAAAAATAATAATAATAATTTCTTTATTTGTATAGAATGCAGGTATTACAATAATGGTGTTACATTCAGGTATATTCCCAGTACATTCTGCCTGTTGACATACAAAAATACAGTGGTTGACTTACAGATAGAAACTATGTACTTAAATTCAAAATGAGATTATGGATAAAACTAAGTCTAAAATTATTTACATAATAATTATATGAGATAAGTGAAACAAATATTATTACAAAATATCATTTAAAAAATCAGTTACAGAGTAATAACATTTCTCTGTCAGTAGCGACGACAGGAGTTTCTTGAATGTTATTAAGGGTTTATCCTTAATACAATTTGGCAATTTATTAAATATAACAGGTGCCATACCAATAATGTTTTTTTTTAAGCAAAGCAGTGTTATATCTGCCAGTACACAATAGATTCTGATATTTGGATCTCATGGCAGTGGTTCGCATTCTCGTATCATTTAATGCAGGAAATAGATGCTTGTTAGTTTTAACGAATATAGCTACTTCGAGAATGTATATACAAGGAAAAGTTAGTATTTTGTGTTTCTTGAAAAAAGGAATGCAACTATCTGTAACCTTGAGATTAAAAATGGATCTTATGCACCGCTTTTGGGCTTTAAATATAGACTCCCTTTCAGAACAATTACCCCAGAACACTACACCAAACCTTAGAATAGAGGCCACCAAACCATGATACGCAACCATTAAAGTATCAACGTTGACTTTCTTGGACAGATTGAAGAGAACATATGCGGACGTGCTTAATCTTTTACAAACTTCTTCAGCCTGCGGTTTCCAAGTTAATTGACTGTCTATCAATATACCCAGGAATTTAGCCACGTTAACTCTATCAATAGTTTGTCCTTTATAGTTAATTTTTAGGTTTAAAGGAAGAATTTTTTGATAGAAATGCATTATGTTTGTTTTGTTGAGGTTAATGATAAGATTATTTTCGTGGAGCCAGTTTATTATTAATTTTAGAGAATTATTTATTTCCTTTTCATAGAGCTCTTTGTTGAGGCAGTCTATTAGGATCGTACTGTCATCGGCAAATAACACACAAGGGTGTGGGATGTGTTGGGGCAGATCATTTATATACAGCAGGAATAGTAATGGCCCTAGAATGCTGCCCTGCGGAACACCATATTTAATTTTCCTAGGTAGTCCTGACACGTGAGGTTAAATATTTATCTAGTGATAAATATTTAACCTCACGTTTTGATTTGACGCATATTTTAGAGATCTCTGTATATTGGAGACGACCACTTAGGTACGATTTTATTAGACGCAGAGCATTCCCTCGTATACCGTAAGCTTCAAGTTTGACCAAAAGCGTTTGATGGTTCACGTAGTCAAAAGCTTTGGTCATGTCGGTAAAAATGGCACAGATTGGTATTTTTTTATCGACATTAACCATGATTTTATTAATTAGGTCGTAAATGGCCATATTTATATTTTTATTCTTACGAAAACCTTTTTGTTCATCACACAATATATTAAATTTTGACAGAAATTAAAGAAATGACTCGTAAATTACGTTTTCGAAGATTTTTGAGAATACGGGGATTAATGCTATTGGTCTATAATTTGCCATTTCTTCCTTATTGTTCTTCTTATGGAGTGGTTTTACTATTGTGGTTTTAAGGCTATCTGGGAATGTTCCGGTGAATATACTTGCGTTAATAATGTGGCTTAGGGGGTTAGCTATAATAGAGCTGACAAATTTTATAACGTTTGTCGAAATACCGTCATAACCATAACTCTTCTTATTTTTCAAAGATTTGATCACCCTTGCAATGTCTTGAGGGACAACAGGGGCCATAAAAATAGAATGAGGGTTATACGTTATTCTTACAGTATTTTTTGTTGTATTCGGGGGTGGATCTGAGATCTGATCAATAAAGAAATCGTTGAATGATTGTGCTATTTCATTAGGGTCAGTTAATATTAAATTATTATTTTTTATTTTTGTTACAGGTTCACTTATAAATTTTGTACTATTTATTATTTGCCATGATGTCTTAGATTTGTTTTTGGAATTTTTAATTAGAAAGTTGTTCTGCGCTTTCTGGGTCAGTTTAATAATTTTTTTAAATTTTTTTGAGTACAGTTTAAATGTCGTTTTATTTTCACTAGTAGGATTAAGTCTTTGTTTCCAGAGTAATTGGCGTTGTTTTTTGCTGCAGATTCTAATACCTCTAGATACCCATTTGATATTTTTTTCAGATCTTAATATTACAGTTTTGAATGGGAAACATAGATCATACAGGAGTTGAAATATATCTAAAAAGTTATCATATGCTTCATTTGGATCCTCTGTGCTATATATATCTGAAAACGATAAGTTTTGGAGATGATTTTTGAAGATAATTAAATTTTCATCAGATATGTCTCGTCTTGATATTTTCCATGTGTTAATTTGACTAAACTTATTAACTTTCATTTTAAATATTTGAGCCGTATGGTCGGATAATCCAAAGTCTATTATTTCGCTTTGGCAACTTTGTTTCGAATTGTGCGCAAAATTATCTAAGCAAGTTTTACTATGAGGTCTGGTCGGTTTATTTATTTCTAGCTTTAAATCATAATTCATCAGAAAATATTCAAAATCCATGCTAATTCTGTTCTTTTTCAAAATATCTATATTAAAATCTCCGCACATAATTATTTTTTTGTTTGGTTTGGAAATCTTTTTAAGTATAATATCTAGGTTTTCATAGAATTGGTGTAGATTCGTGATTTTTGGTGGTCTATACACACATATGATTGTAAGTTTTTGTGAAGGTAGTTCAATTGCGCAACATTCTATAATTCCCCTTACCGAATGGCTCATAATGTCAGGTAGGTCTTTATATTCAATGCCTTTTTTAACCAAGATGCAGGCTCCACCGCGCTTAATGTTTTGTCTAGCATAACATGCCGCTAGCTTATAATTTGGTATATGTAAAAGTTTCTCCTGGCCAGACATTATGAAATGTTCGGTTATACATATTATGTCTAAATTAATTTGTTTACTTAACAGTTCCTGTATGTAAATAACCAGTAAGTCGGATTTGCTTAAAAGACCGGCTATATTTTGATGCATTATGTTTATATGATTAAAGAAAAAAATCGCATCGTGGAGACGATATGCTTGTTTGGTAGTCAACTATATTTTCTTGTTGAGAAAATGAATTATAATCAGCAATAGTTACCGACAGATTATGTAACACATTTCGCATACCACGATCGTTTATTTTCCTACTGAACTTAGAAAACATTGTAAAATCGTAACTCAAGTTTAAATTATAGTCAAACGCCGTTGCATAGTTGAATGTCTGCAAGTCTAAATGAAGTAGATTATTAAAGGTCTCTATGCGCCAGTTAAATAATGTCGAATGGTCATATAATTTGAAAGTAGGAGCACATATTATAATATTCGTGTGCTGTATTTTCTGCAAATTTTCTCTCAGTTTTACAATAATATCCACATAGTTTTCAGTTTTATGGAAGTCTTTTTCTCCAATTAAAATAATGCAGAAGTCATCCATTGTATATTCTATTAATTTCTTCTCCAAGTTGTTGGTAAGCTGCTCCGTGCCACAGTTCGGAGAGTCACGGGAAGTGTCAACCAGCCGTTTGGAGATTTCGTTGAAAACTTTGCAAACTATTATACGAGTATAAATTCAAGTTCTCCTAACTTCACAACCAGCTATGCTGCTAGGGAGCTTGTTGCGCCACTTCTTCTTCCCAGCTAAAGCACTCGGAAGTGTTGATGGGCGGGCGCTTAGGGAAACTATCTTATGTATTTTTGACGTTCAAATAATGCTAATTCTCAGCCTAATTTGAATAAATGACTTGATTTTTGTCTGATAACTGAAATATTTAAAATAAAATGTCCGAACTTTCTCTCTTCCCCTTCCCTTCTTTTTTCTTATTCTTTTTCTCTTCTTTCTTTCTTCTTTTTCTTTCTTTCTTTTCCTTTTTTTTCTTTTTTTTTTTCCTCTGCCTAACCCTTCTGGGAAACAAGGCGTGATGTCATGTTAAGTTATGTCCGAACTTTTTTGTAAATATCCGCCTTTTTGTCAGGAATTTTCGAATTTGTAAATGGTAACCCTAGTTAGGTTAGGTAAGGCATAGGTCCAGTCTGGGCTGGGGCAGCGCAAGTCACATTCGCTCTCAAGACCTCAGTGTGTGACGTGACGGGGTGGTTTTGACTTGGAAAGTGCCTTTTATTGGTCTAATTGAAATAAATAATTTCATTTCGACTTTGAACCTGCTGAAGTTTAGGTGTATCCAAGTGGCCTCACTTGATGGGTAACACATTTAGGTTTAACCCTTTTATTTAGTTTTTTTTTTCTGTTTCAGATAAACCCGAAGATATACACGATTTAGAAGGGACTCAGAATTTCACTTGCTTTTCTCCAAACTTGTATAATGGTAAAGGTTTTTTGTGTTTTTTTTTATTTTTTTAGTAGTGCCTATATTACAAAGATAGGTACTTTCAACTCCTGAAAGATGAAAAAGTCAGTCTGTTTATCTATCATTTTAGTAATAAATTCGACATTATATAGATAAGTATCTACCAATCATAGTAGTTACTGTTATAGAAAGTGATTTCGGAATTTTGATTATTGAATATTGTAAAACATTATTATTTTGAATATCATAATGCAGGAGCTAGACCACCACCTCTTAACGCAGTATTATTTTAATCTTACTTGAGTGTAGGAAAGAGATGGAACTAGACGTCCTGTATAGCTCCAAGAGCTATACAGGACGCGAGCTCTGCTTTAAGAGGTGGTGGTTGGCCCCCTGGTCATTGAAGTAGATAATCTCTAATCTTCAATCATTTGTGTTACAAACAAATAATAGCCAGTTTTCATTCAAAATCTCTTCTGAAACTTTGGACTGGTTGCTCACCAACTCATGTTGCTGACGGTTCCTAGTTCACTTCTTACATTATGTACATATTTCAAGCAAAACAATGAATTTGAATGAATAATATTTATGCTACAAATGTGGAAAGTAGGTGATTTCCCGCGAGCGGCATTTTTATTCACGTGCGAGCGAAGTGAGCGAGTGTATAAGCCGACACGAGTCGGAAAAAATCTTACGCACATGTATCATATAACGTTTTACTATGCATTGTGTGAGGAAATAAAAAATATTAAGATTTACACAGATCGGTCCCGAACTAAGCAAGATATTAGTAAAATGGGGCGGGCTTATTTTAAATACATTCGCGCTCAACATATCTACTACCTACTGCGCATGTGCAAATAGCTGCTACGTCGTATCGCAAAAAGCACGAGCAAAATATACGTTCAGCCAAACATATTAATGAATATTTAAAGTTTAATTTATTGATCATAATCTAATTCTGAAGTAATTAATAACGCGTTTAAAAAAGTATTAGATTTATTGTACCTTTTACATGAATGATAAATATAATCTATAAGTACTTGACTAATTTCTAAAACTTTTCTCAAATAATAAAAACTCTTTGCGTCGGGTTGACGACGGAGTTAAAAGTATTACAAAAAAACTGAAAAGTAAAAAGCACTAGTGTGAACAAGTGGCACTTTCCGCACAATTTAGCTGCTTGGAAAACGCTCTTTTCGAGCACATGCATTGTAAATAAACTAACGTGTCCGTTAACTTTACAGGCAGTCCGCAAATACCAATAAGAAACATACCTCCACAAACAGGGGTCAAAAAAACTCGATTCATTATAAAGGAGAAAGGATTTGAGAAAAATACAGAAATATTTTGTGTAAAAAGTAATTACGATACCCCAAAAGAAAATCTTGAACATTCCTGGAGGGTTAAAGATTTAACTGCCATTAATGCTGTAATTATGTCAAAATTAAACGATGATGTCTATAGAATACGAGTAGCGGCCAATAAAACCTGTGAGTATTATTTTTGTTATCTATTATGGTTTCTTATACCACGTGTAACAGGAGGATTGACATTCCTTAAAACCACGTAAAGAGAATCATGTTCTTTGCCCGTATACAAAAGAACAATCAAATCCAATTAATACTTTAGCCACAAGAAATTATTTTTAATTTTCTTATTTTTCAACATGATGTAGATCTGAGTCCGTAATAATAGGTAAACATTGCCGCCGCCGCGCCCCGCACCCCGCACCGCACCGTTGTTGGTCAGTGACTTTGCGTAGATAAAGCGTGTTTACTTTTTATGCAGTTGTTATTTTGTTACAAAACTGCATTTTTTTATATTTCCATTAACTACTAATATTCGTGTTTTAAAATGTTTCAATGGATTAGTGTGCTCGTTTTCATTTAATGTCGTACATCCAGAAACACGTTATATATAGTACTGTAATAAACAGTGATAGGAATAGGTAGTGCTAATTTGCCTAAGCTTCAAGGAAGGAAGTAACATAGAGTGGATAATACCTCCTCTAAAATCCCGGAATAATTTTAATGACGTTTAAATCCCGGGATTTAAAAACCACGAATTTTTTATCGGACTTTATTTGTAGTTACAAATTATTGATTTGAAAAATTATAACATTTTTTAGGGTTACACACACACACACACACACATACACATTTATATCTGTAATTTTTATGGTGTACATAGTTAAGAGTATTCTATCTATCTATAAATAAAGTAAAATTATTATTAAAATTGATTATTAAAATTATTCCGGGATTTTAGAAGAGGTATTATCTACTCCATGTTACTTCCTTCCACGAAGTTTAGGCAAATTAGCACTATCTATTCCTATCACTGGTAATAACCCACGGGAGCCGAGCAGATTATTACGTTTTTGTGTAATGTTGATTGTGTAGTGTGCGGGGGACACAAACACTACTAGAGATTAACCACAATAAAGCATTATATTATTTTAACTTATTAAAGGTACATGTTCAAGACACCGCTATTTTCTATCTGGCTTCTATACAAACAATTGACCTATCCTTCAAATTCAAATATATTCTACACCTGTGAATGTTCGAATGTGACCATATGCGGTTCACCCTTGTTTCGTATAACAACTTTTGATGTAATGTTACTAATTAGAACAACGTTTAAGAAAATAATCAATTTGTATAATATCGATTAACATAATTTTCATTTCATCGAATATTTATTTGCGATAGCAACATTTGCGCTACTGAACAAAAGGTATAATGTTCATTTGATGTAATGTTCAGGTGGTTATAACATGTATTTTATCGAATATTCAATTGGTGTAATGTAATGCAGAAAAGAAAACATTGTAAATATTTGCAAATTTTTTATTTTGAAAAAGAAAACACTTGGACTAATCTTAAATTAAATGCGATCGCTTTAAGTAAATCTAATTCTGTGTGAGTTTCAAAATTACGTAATATGGTCTCAATGTTGAGATCCTTCTTAGTACAAATCCTTTTCTGTTTTGCACTAGGTTCTCCATTTAAAATACATTGTATTTTTCCTTCAACTATATTCATTTCGGCAAACAGTAGTTGACAGTTCATAAAATCTGGGGTTTCTTGTATCGACTATACTATTTAACCTGTGGTGCCACGCTTCCATATTATTTTGTGTACGTGGCAATTTTAAATGGTTTAAATTATGACAACTCCATAAGCTAGGTGGAAACTGGGGGGGTTGCCATTCTTTCCTACGACATAATTTTCTGCAAACCATTTGGCAATTAATGCACTTTTTTCTGAGCAATTTTCTACCCAAACTTTGAAGTATTGTGGTATTGTCGAACTTGGTAGGAAAGGCAAAGCCATGAGACACTCAATTTCCAAGCTGAACCTGTAATCCGTTCCGTACAGTTTTGCAAGGCCACTTGATTGAATATTCCTATAAATAATTTGTCCAAAATGGAATGAACAGCATTTAACCATAATATTATCAAAATTTTGTCGTACACGTTGAAATGCAGTAATTTCGAAGTCCATCATACAATATTTCACCTTTGTAACAATATCGTTTTCATAAAAATACTCATTTATTAGGTCGAATATTTTGTTGTATGTTGTTTTGTCCTTATTAGTGCACAACACAAATACTAACGGCACGGTGGACCTATGTTCGTTCAAAATCCTAGAATGAATTGTATACAATTGTAAAAATATGTAATTCTGGTACAGACTTACAGGTACCATCCATATACCACATCATGCTTTGTCCTAGTTGAGTCATCAATTTCTTTGTTGATAAAAGAATAACTCTCTTATTATCATTAAATATTTCATCTTTAATTACCAAGTTTCCTTTTTCTAATTTAAGATAATCATTGTTAATATGAAAATATATATCTTTTGGTTCAACAAACACAGGCTTTTTTTTACGTCTATCTCTGTAAATTATTTGCTTTAACGCAATGGTCGTTGGTAACTGTGACGCAATATCAGAATCTGTACTTTTTAAGACTGTTTGCAAAATCTGACATGGTTTTAAACGGTTGTTCTTAAGTGCTTATTTATTTATTTATTTAATACTTCATGCACAGAAAAGTACAGAGGCGGACTTAATGCCATAGGCATTTTCTACCAGTCAACCTTCTGCTGATAAGTGCTTCTTCTTTTAATTCACTTATTACACTTGAAGTTGGTAATTTACATGCACTGGGTTCGTGATTATGTTCGCCGTGGCTTAATACTGTATGTTAATCATTGTCTGTGTCGCGTATAGTTATAGCACGCGAAGAACACTTATCCTTGTTTCGTTGTTCACAAGACCAATAGTATTTATTCACCACTTCCTTATTTTTGTTGAAAGAAAACCTATCTATATTTAGCTTCATTCCACCTCTGTTGCTTAGGAATATGCTGCACATTTCGAAACAGTTTTATTTACCTCGACTAAACAATTTAACACAAAAAATATAGTGCACGACAATGACAACCTGTATGATGCATTTTTCTTAGTAATACCTTCTTAGTTACGATATAGTAAATCTCAATAATGTTCCACTTACATCTATTAGATGGCGTTAGAAGTACGGCGCGCGGCGTGGCGTTAATAATAAATAATTATTAATAAATTCAGTAGGTGAAGGAACAATGTTAGTTTATAGACAATGAAAGGAAACGAATTATTAATGAACTGAATATTCGATACGATCTTTCGACTAAATCATTATTAGTCTAGTGAAACTTTAGTTTAAATAAAATTAGTGCATTTGAAAATTCGGTCAAATGACATTATTTCAAAGAAATAAATATGCTAAATAAAAATCTACCAATTAATTATTCGGTCAAATGAATAATTATACGATATGACTTTATTGTAACTAAAATTAGCCGGAGCGATTTTAGACAAAACGTTGTTATACCAAACAAGGGTGAACCACCATAATAATGCAATGGGGAAGGTCGGGCAAAACTAATTGTAGATGGCGTGATCATAGCTAGGTCCCCACGGCCTACAATAAGTTTGACATTTCGTTCAGTTATGAGTTTACTTTTATTTCGCTATTTCGTTATTTTCAGTGATTTCAATATTTTAAATCAAGTAAATGATATGGAAAGTGTCAGAATTTAAAACCATAAATAAGTATATCCTCAAAGTCACTTTCTTCAAAATGTTTCTACTCTGTTTAATTTATAAAATATCTCTACGAATAGCTTTAAGCCACCATCTTTTAATTTTAGTGTCTCTCGGGAAATGGTGGACTCCATTTTCGAAGTATTTAGTAACACAACAACGCATCATTTCCGCAAAAATAAAATAAAACCACCTCACGCCTTGTATTATTGGCTTGTGTTGGGAACTAGCTACGACAGCGCCATTTTGACAATTGCCTTCCCCATTATTTAACAGCCTGTGCCACATAAGGTTGCCACCGGCATCAAATCTTTACAGTACCTACCTAATACTGATTAATCTATACATATGTACATATACAGATACAAATAAATAAAATTGAAGTGTTTGTTTGTAATCTCAAAATAACAGCTTTTTATTAAATGTGAAGGCACAAGATCAAACTTATTGTAAAAATAAAATAGATTCTTTAACGGTAAGAAGATATCATTTATTTTATCTTAGTTAATTAATTAATTTTATAAGAAACTACACTTTAGCAGCTTTATATGAAAAGCGTCTTATGAGATAATTACTTCAATACCTTACAATTATGACCATGGCACCCAGTAACACCTTAGTTCAGATAAAAGAGTAACAATGTGCAGAGAGGCACAGTAGCAATAATAATCAAGAGGTATACAACCTGTGCACCGGGCGACGCCTGAAGTCAGAATGCCATTTTGGTTTTTTTTTTTTTTTTTTTTTCTTAACAATGGCATCTCGTAGTTGGCCAAGAGTGGCCGTGACTACTTAACCGGTCAATCCTGTGGCTGCCTTAAGCTAACTCAAAGCCTCCAGCCAGGGGCGTGTTACTTACAATACTAAGTGACTGCTCGCTAAGGGCACCCCCTGTTGGGTACGAACCTCGGCTTAGGGCGTCACTGGGGGGACAGCTAGTTGGGACAGGCTGGATCAAACTTGGGTGATTATTATTAACAGGGGAATTTAAAGCTACAGGCTCAGCTTCGGCGCGGGCTGGCGCTTCTTCGAGCAAGGGACGGGGGGAAGCAAGGGACGGGGGGAAGCCATTTTGCCGCTGTGCGGACCGTTTTATACGCTAGCATTGGAGGTGGGGTAACGACGTAGCGCGCTACGTCGCAGCGCGCCGCAACTCTGCCCCGTAGCGAGGAGGTGGGGGAATGACGCAGCGCGTGGCCCGATGCACGTGCTGTTTAAAATGCAACGCCGACAAATGCATAGTGAAAGCATATACGGTAGATACTTATAACAACCACCTCACCACCCACCACCACCACCTCCCACGCACCTACCCCCCCCCCCCTACCTATCACCTTTGTCCGTATTTTTCTATTCCTTTCTTCTTGTTTGTTTTTATGTGTGTACATAAACTGTTAAATAAATAAATAAATAAATAAACAAAAAACAATTTTTATTTTGTCTGTCTGTCTGTTCCGGCAAATCTCTGAAACGGCTGGACCGATTTTGACGGGACTTTAACTTTTTTGGTGTAATTAAAATAATGATGTATACCCGTGCCAAATTACAGCTTTCTAGTACTAAGAGTCTCTGAGCTAAGCCTCTGACAGACAGACATACGGACATGGCGAAACTATAAGGGTGCCTTGTTGACTACGGATCCCTAAAAAGCTGTTATTTTGGCTTACAAACAGACACTTAATTTTTTTATATGTATAGATATAATTATAACCTTAAAAATTATCAATACATATCTCTCTATGTTAGATTAGATTGTTATGTTAGAGAACACAACACTGACCTCCAAATTGCAAACAACGCAAGAAAATTAGAAATTCGCGGGCTATCTTTGCGCGTCCTCCACCTTATCCTCTTAATACCTAAACTTTAAAAAAATGAGTAAGAAAGTATTTCATGCTCATTTCGAGTTCTTTTAGGTTAAAATAAAATTCAGGATTTGTTTAATTTTTTTTATTATTGTTATTAGAAAGAAGAAAAAAAATTTTCTTTGAACCTCCTTTGCTTTAGAAACGTTTTTTTTTTTGGATGATGTCAATAGATGTCGTTATTACATGTTTTTTCTCAACAAATGTAAGTGCACATATGTCAAAGAGTAGTAACTATTTATAATATGTGTACCTGTGGTCTTAAGAGGTTAAGTATGAGCACACCTTTCCGATACATGATGTTGATGACTAGTAGGTAGTGTCCACAGAGCACGCTACGCCGCGTCGACAACGTCTGGATACGGCGTAATTATATACATACATAGGTATATCGTCGGTGCGCTTGCCAAAACCCGTTATCAACTTTTCAGGAGGCGGAAAAAACTGTTTTATCGATAACTAATGAGTTTAAGAAAAACCTAAAAACGCAGAATGCTGGCAAAGTATCTCATTTTTATAGTGTGATAAAAATGATTTCTTAGAGTTACTTACTTCATATACATTTTTTTTTTTACATTTTTCGTGCACACATCAGATTTTGTTTGTCCGTGCAAAATACTTGTTTGCTTTAAAATGCGCTTATAGGTTTTTGTTTTGAATGTTTGCCAGGGTAATTCTTTGGCTATGTGTTTAAATGATCATTATTAAAAATTGTAAATCACAATATTCTTTTACCCAGCAGCATAACAAAGTAAATAAAACAAGTATGTGTTATAAAATAACCATCTTTATTTTCAGCTTAAGTAGGTAGATAATAGGTACCTACACAGAAAAACAATACTGTTATAAAAATTGTAAGTTACCTAGAATATTGTAACATACTTTAGAACTCTTCCTTTCGTCTTACGTCGAAATAGCCATAGACTACTATTTTTGTTTTTTTTTTGGCTTCGCACGGTTTGTGCATTTAGCCAATGTCACGTTTAGATGAAATGGAATTAAAAAGATTAATTAAAACGGGATTTAGAGTAGGACGATGTAGGATCCGTATTTACGAATGTGATGATACCATGATGATTAATGAGCAAATTACAATGACGAAAAATTATAACTTAATATTATTTAAAGTAATAAATGAGACTATACATTTATATACAGGAAAGTTATTTGTACAAAGTAAAGCAAGTATAGAGGTAGGAAAAGGAGTACGAAGGGACAAGAGGTTACTAAGAAAGGAAGAACGGTCATATAGGGGACAGGAGAAAAAAATATGATTTAAGTCGCCTACCTCTGTGCCACACAAGCAAATAGGGTCGATAGATTACTATTATATATATTGACAGAAATAGCTAATAGTGTAAGGCTAAGAACCCACGAAGCGATTTGCACCCGCGCCCGCCGCGGTGACGGAACAGCTGTTTTATTTCTAAACTCACGAGACCGGTTCTTTGTGCGGTTAGGCAGCCGTTGCGGTTGCGATCATCGCCTGCAAACTTGGCGGGCGAAGACGGGTGGTTATTTAGTTAAGTCCCAGACCGCCATGGATACACCAGAAACGCCCGCCGACCGATCGCAGAGCGCGCGGGCGAAGCCCGCCAAGGTCGCGATTGACTGCGACCCACGCGATTCTACTAGTTGCCTGCCGGTGCAGCGGGACCCACAAACAATCGTATACGCCGCGGCGGGCATAAATCGCGTCGTGTTAACTATCTTCATTTCCATGTACTACGTGTTCGTATTCGTACGAGTGTTGCGGTCCCACCACCGCGGCGGGTGCGGGTAAAAATCGCTCCGTGAGTTCTTAGCCTAAGGAGTTCAGGCAACGCACGCAAAATCTGCTATGTGCGTTGTTTGAGAAATCTTTTTATGTGTTCGGATTTGAATATTAGGTTCACATAACTGTTTTTTTCGTTGTAAATAAACACTTTTAGGTTTTGGTAAATCGAAATACAGTAGGAATTTTTACATAAGGGTTTTGGCAATAGATATGGCGTTCAAAATTGATGAAGTATTACTAACTAAGAATATCCACATAAAGGTGAACGTCCACTGGTCCGCACCGGCCGCAACGCACGCACGGCACGCAACGGATTTTGGTTTGTTTATATGAAGAAATGAACCGAGCGCTCGGTGCGGGTGGTACCGATAGTGGACGCAGTGCTATATGAATTCATTGACATTTCGTAGGAGGGAAGCCGAAGAAGAAATTGTTCAGTTATAAATCCAAAAACGATACACAAACAATTATATACAAATACGATTATCACGTTGTAGTGCTTCGACTTTCGGGCTTCTTACGACCAGTAACGACTGTCAAAGATCCACGAATGACAGCCAGGACGGGCTTAACGTGCTTTCCGAGGCACGGAGGGTCTCTGTATGTAAAGATGGTCACCCATCCACGGACCAAATGCGCGGCTGCTATTACTTAGCCACGAGCCCCTTTAATACTCGTAGAGTGTCAGTTCATTATTTTAACCTTGCCTTTTCTGATTCCAGTTAAAGAAAATGAAGCACCTACCATTCTTAAATATAATGAGAAGCAAAAAGTTTCGTTTAACTGCCCTGAACACATCAACAAAACAAGACGTGAGTCCTTTTACCGACTTCAAAAAAGGAACATAAACAATAAACCACTCGCCAGTACCTACTGAAAGAGTTTAATAGAAACCTCTACAGAGCCAAACTTTTTCTAAAACATGATAAATCTTTATTACTTATAGTACTAATAATAAAGCTGAAGAGTTTGTTTGTTTTTGTTTGTTTGTTTGAGCGTGATAATCTCTGGAACTACCAGTCGGATTTGAAAATTTATTTCGCTCGCTACGTCACAACTCAGTATAAAATCTAGCAAGGTGTGACGTCATGCCACATTTTAACTCAATGTGTCGCCGTAATCTTTTGATTACGTATAAAAGAAAAAATACGTGTCTAATATTTTTTAATAATCTACCTGATGGACAAAAAAATTTTAGCCACCATCCCTATTTCTATGAAAACAGATCCGCAATGCGACATGCCGCGTTATGCGACAAGTCGCGCCTGACTTCAGGAGCTAGACCACCACCTCTTAATGCAGTATTATAGTAATCTTACTTGAGTGTGTGAAAGAGACGGAGCTAGACGTCCTATGTAGCTTCATCTCTTTCTCACACTGAAGTAACATTAAAATAATACTGCTTTAAGAGGTGGTGGTTGGCCCCCTGTAGCTTGTACAAAACTATGCAAGTAGCTGGCATGCCATTGTGACATTCACCGATCAGCATCCTAATTGCGTAACAGACTATTAACCACAATCTAAATGATTTTGAAGCAAATTGCTAATCCATTGCTTCATACGTTCGAAAAATTTGTCCGCTCAACAACGTAAATAAAGCAATGTATGTTGTTGAACTGTCAAAATGATACCGATACCAACGGGAAGTGTGTTACGCAATTGCCCCTCAGAAGCTATTGTGGCACATTGGCATGCAAGCTACTTGCATAGTTTTGTAACAGCTACAGGCATGTATATTCCCGCCCTTAAGGTACTTGCTTTTATTTACAGATATTCAGCTGGGCCTAATAAATATGACTTCTAACATGATAGAAACATTTGTCGCGAATTCGACGCACGAAATATTTGACATAACGGATAATGGAACAATTCTGTTCTGTGTCTACTATGTAGTGAAGGTAACCACAGAAGAAACGTGGATCATTCGATATGTTACCAATGAAACTTTATTACTTTACAGTGATATTGTTCGGCAGGATGCTCTGGGAGGTGAGGTTCTTTATATTTACTAAAGATTAAATGAAAAAAAAATATGTAGAATCAAAAATAAAACAAGTAAGTAAATTATAAGTGATTGAGATATAGGAAGAGCGGAGTCAAAGTCAAATCATTTATTTCAAATAAGCACATAGACAAAATTGATTCTAGTCGCCCCTTCCAAAAGGTAGTTTCATATGGAGAAGAATGGACAAGAAACTCCACCGTTACCCTTTTAAAATGTTGTTCAATATTTTGCACCAGTAGCGCAGCTACAATTATCGTTAGAGGGAAGCCGAAGAAAAAAATTTTCAGTTCTCATTCTAGATAGCTTTAAAATTAATTAACTCAAAAATTAAAGCAATTACTTTTCTTAATTTAACGCCTTCTATGGTCAAGTAATATAACCAAGTAGACGCTATCACAAACAGAATATTTTATCATTTTTTTACAGAAATAAACGATAAAATTACCGATTACAGTTTTATTTCTGAAAAACAGTATTACAAAAATATTCTAATGTTAATTAAACAAACAAAAAAAAATGCAAAAGAGGGGGTGAAAACAAAAAAAACATGAATTTATGTGTCAAGAAATCAACATTTCAACAAAGAACATTAATATAGAAAATGAAAAGAAAGAAAATACATTTATTTGCGGTAAACATGACGCAAAGAAAATTACAAACACGAAAAAGAACAATCATTCATCCTATCTCGTTCTCGCCTACATACTTTCAATTTATGTCCCTGTCATAACTCGCTGTAGTTCGGCTTTCCCAGTTACCTACGAATTTAGTACCTCATTCTGACACACGAGGGCCGGATTATTTTGACGCTGATGTTATCGGAAATCTTTGTTTAGACAAAAAACTTTAGGCATTTTTGTAATGTGTTTAGTCTTATGATGTATTAAATATATGTAATGTGATGTGATACACAGTTCCACACACAGGTGTACCATATTATTTGGCAATCGTAGACATTAAGAAGAGTGGTTGATCCGAAGGGAAGCCGATAGGAATCGGATTGTATGAAGGCTTCGCCACTAATAAGTACATTTATTTGTTATTAAGGGGTGAGGGGAGGCTGGTGTTTATTTGTTAGTTTATTTATTTAGTCTCCTAACACAGGCTTATTTGCTGAAAAGGAGGCTCCAATCACTAGTCATTAAGGTATTAGGGCTTCCACACAAATCTGCGAGGAGATGCGAATTCGCAGTTGTATGTGGGAGCCCTATTTGTTAAACCTCGACTGACCGCTGACCGACCTGACTGTCTCGTTGATCTAGTGATCGCAAACGCTACTGCTGACTATGAGGTCCTGAGTTCGATTCAAAGTATTATTGGGTTTTTCTAACTGAAATTTCTCAGTAGCAGCCCGGAGTCTGGATTTGTGCCCGGTTAGATAGGACTTAAACATAACTGGCGAAATGTGGGTGAATGACAGGTACACCTCTGCCCAACCCCAAAGGGAAAGAAGGCATGATGTTATGTTGTGTACTTGTTAAAATAATATACCATTTTGCATTTTCATTTTCAAATGCGGATGGCTCGATTCTAGTCTTATTATCCAGTGGAAAATAGGGGTAAAAACATTTTTTTTTCTTCCGTGTCTAAAACAAACACCTACTATGTTTTTAAGATACTTTTTTCATAAACTAATAAATTACTATTGTCGGAAAAATAAAATTGCTCTAGTATCTTTATTGAGGGATTGAGGGATAAATAAAAAATCAATTTATTAAATCCCTAGAAAAAAAGAATAGATTTTTTAAATTTTTTATTAATGAATTAAATTTCTACTTTTATACCTGTAATATTTATGGTTTACATACGCCCAAATAACATGAATTTGGACAAATACGACAAAGTGTATCTGCCGTGCCGATATAGACTCCAAATAAAAACCATTCTCACGAAATCGTAGCACATCGTGAGCTACGCCGTAGCTTGATTCGTAGCACACGCACACACAAACACCTAAACTATTTTGTCTACTGTTTTTTTTTTGGTTTCAGAAAATCTCAGTAATAGTACTGTTATTGATTCAGCTGCCAATCCAAGGAACCGAACCATTATAATAATAATAATAACAGCTGTGGCAGTAGCATTCATACTGCTAGTCATTATCGTTATTTGTAGAAAACGTTGCCGTAAAAAACCTGAATTGGTAAGTTTAATTTTAATTTATTTTGGTGAAATTCAGTTATCATCGTCATTCCTGATTCAGCTGAAAGACGGTCCGGCGGACGGCCGGTACTGTATATAGCCTCAAGCATCATTACAACGACTGGTCCTGCGCGTCCCGCAATGTTTACCAGAGTTAACAAAATCTATGAGAATTTTTTGTCCTTATTGCACAAAATGAACCGGTACTAACTAAGTTACTGAGAAAGATTATGGTGCATTGGTGCTCTCTCTATATAGTAGTTTAGAAAGCCTGTAACAGCTACAGGCTTGTACACCAGCTACACTGGCTGGTTGGCTGGCTGGGGGCAGGTGCGGTCCGCCCCGGGCTCACGGTCCTGGAGGTCCCAAAACTCGAGAAATACTTTTTAATCAAATCCCAAAACAAGACCAAAATATACTCAGTAAGTAAAATGCAGTTTGTAGTTGGGGGCCCCCTACGCATGCTAAATATAAACGTAGGGTATTAAAAATTTTCGAGCTCGCTTCGCTCGCTCTTACAAACTACATTTTCTTTTTTCTGCGTAAGTCGACAAAGTAACTCTTATAAATAAGAGTTACTTAAAAACTTGCGTATGCTTACATGAAATGTAAAAATACTCAAAAGAAAACCTTACCTATCTGGGGTGGGGTGCTAAAATTTTCGAGTTCGCTTCGCTCGCTCTTGCATTTTCAAACTTTTCTGTATAGGTTGACAAAGTAATTCCTATTTGCGTATAAATGTTCAAAAGAAAATTTAAACTATGCGGGGTCCAAAAATTTTTGAGCTCACTTCGCTCACTCTACCTTTCTCTATTCGTCTGATGCTCTAGCTTTTCTGTTGTCGACAAAGTATCTCGCAATTTCTGTCAATAGTCAAAAGAAAACCTAACCTTTTCGAGGCAGCGTGTTTAATATTTCGACGTTCATTCCTTGGGGCGAGCAGTTGGTTTTGCCGCCCTGGGCCCCCGACAGGCTTATTCCGCCACCACTGGTCCGTAACTACATACACCACGGGATAATCGGTTCAAGACTGGTAGACGATGAGTCGATGAGGTTAGGCGGTGTAGACGTGTGCGAGACCATTATTCTTTTTAAACATTAAGTTTGAACATAGATTTTTTGTAGTTAACTTGTTTTGAAAATTCAAACAAATAGAGGCGAAATAATCAATGATTTTTAAAATTTCGATCCTTTTCAGGATGCCAAAGTGTTATACGCAGACCTCAACCTTCTTCGTCCATTTGAACCTGACAGCTTTCAAAGGCCCCGTCCAGAAGAAGAGTCTCCTTACGCAGTAATTATCGGAGAAATGAGGCCTCAAACAAAATGAGTAGGTAAACATGTATTATGTAAAAGAATGTTATTTAACCGTGCAGCAACGGGTGTAAAAAGGCCTAACGGAGCCGAGAGTGAATTTTAATTTAATTTAATATTAACCCCACGACCCCTGAACCGTTGCATACACCCGTAAGCCTGCGTGCCTGTCTTGTGTGCGTTACATTTTGCGCTGCCATAAACAGCAATTTTTCACACCTAAAATAAAAGCGGTTTCGTTACCCAGCAATTATTATTGTAACTAACAAGTTACTAAGGGCGGATTTCACCAACGAAACTGAACGCGATCAGCACATCAACCACGTTTAAGGGCTATCAAAGTCATTATTTTCTTTGTAATATTGACACTGACAGCTCTAGAACGCGGTTCAGAAGTGCTAAACGCGTTCAGTTTCAAAATCCGCGCTCAGTTTCATGTACAGAATGCGTTTTGATGGGTCTTTTTACACCCTGTAGTTCTTTGCATGATCATTATCGCCTAGGCTTTTCCCAACTATGTTGGGGTCGGCTTCCAGTCTAATCGTATCCAGCTGAATACCAGTATCTTACATGACTGCCTGCCTTCACAATCATTTTAATATGGTATTTCGGTCTTTGTACAGGTGGTGGTGGTTTGGGGTTTGTATAGGTATGTAGGTGGGGAGGGGAGGGTTTGTCATATGAATGTGGATGGTTATTGAGTAGAAAAGGTAGGTAAGAAAAGAGTAAGACCAAAGAAATTTGGATGGATTGTGTGAAAAAGATGATATGGCTAGAATGAGGGTGACTGCCATTATATACAGGGTGGATAACGTAAACGAATAGATAAGTCATAACATGATATTTCAAAATGATGATGCTCCTTGCCACTATGCACGACCAGTAAGGCAGCACCTCAATGAAACTTTCCCCGATGGATTGGGCGCGCAGGACCCATCGAATGGCCTCCACGAACACGGGACCTGAACCCGATTAGACTTTTTTATCTGGGGCTTCTACAAAGAAAAAGTTTACGCAAGAGAAACCATGTCAGAAGAAGACCTGAGAGATAAATTGAGTGAAGCGGAATCACTCATACGGGAAGTGAGAGCGGGTTTCGTAGACTAAAAGGTAACTTTTTAAGACTCTGTCACTTACGTATCGAAACTAGAGGACGCCATTTTGAAAATTGTATGTATTATATTGATTCTACCGAATTGTGTATTTTTAATTATACTAACTTAACTATTACCTAAAATATTATGTGTAAATTAATAGTGACCCTTATCTACTAGTGATCATATCATGTGTAAATTAAATTCTTAGTCTTACGTCTTGATAATTATTAAGTGTAAGAACTTTACTATTTTGAGCATGGGCGCCGGCAGAAATAATTTCCAGGTGGTGCAGATTTTAGTTTTCTTACAATCTTTGCCGTATATGATTGTTAATAAAAAGATGAAATTTTAGTCTGAATGTTCGAGACATTTACAAATTTCTGACTATTCATTAAGAATTTATTATATAGATACCCAGTCGTCACGGCTCACACCTATTTGTTCACGACGACCGAAATTAATCGCTTTTTAAATGAGAATTGTGTAATTACTGCCTACTAATTATTGTGAATAAAAAAATGATTTCCAACAGACGGCTTTTTATTTCAATAATTCCTGTTGATCCCGAGATTCCCAAGGGGTGCAAGTGCACCCCCTGGCACCCCCCTGCCGGCGCCCATGATTTTGAGGTATTTTTGGTTAAGTGGCATTTTCTAATCTCATTATCATCAAGAGTAACAAAAATAATCAAAATCACATGATTTGGAATAATAAAATTTAATAAATGATTTTTAAAGGGATTTCTGCCTCACCTCTTTTAAATTCCAGCGAACTGGTCGATTAAGTACCAACTTTTTTGTAATACTGTGCAAGCCTACATTCCGCCTAAGTTTCTGAAATGATTTAGGAACCGGGTAGGTAGTATTTTTTTTTTTACTTGAAGTAGAATCGACTCTGTGTCACTCTAACGTAAATTCCTTCTTTTCCATAAAAAAAATTGTATTTTGAATTAATGATAGAAAGATGATTATTTTAATGTCTGAAAGAATATTCCATAACAATGAAAATAGCAAAAAATAATGTGAAAAAGCCTTGTAACAATAAAGATAGAATATTTAGAAGCGGTTCCCAAAAAATTTTCAAGAAATTAAAAAAAATACATATACTTAACTCAAAAACTATCAATAATCGCGGAACAAACAAGGGGTATTTTCGGATACCCCTGGGCATGAGGAATCTAATTTTTTTTATGACGTCACTGTTTGGACCAGCTTGTATAGGTTCTTCATCTATGGTGACTAGTGACTACAGAGATGACGGCTAAAGGTGAACGTCCACTGGTCCGCACCGGCCGCAACGCAAGCACGGCACGCACCGGATTTGGTTTGCTTTTTATGAATTCATACAGCACTGCGTCCACTATCGGTACCGCCCGCACTGAGCGCTCAGTTTATTTCTTCATACAAACAAACCAAAATCCGTTGCGTGCCATGCGTACGTTGCGGCCGGTGCGGACCATTGGACGTTCACTTAATAGAGAAATACGGACGAAGACATGCTGTGCCGACAAGAAAAATATAATTGAGATAAGAGCAAAAAGAATATGACAATTAGGTAATTTAGCTTCTAGCTCAGTCCATATACAGGGTGTAAGGGACAGCTCTCCGCAAACTAACAGGGTGCATTCAGCTCCTTATTTTGAATTTTCCACCAAAAATATTCTCAGGAAAATTTTCATTTTTTCATATACATAAATATTTTGTGCTAATGTTGCTATTAGTACCTTATATATTATTTGCACACCTCATTAGGTTATAATACAATGTACCTTTTATACCTGTAACACCTTTTTAACATGTATTATGCAAATAAATTTGAATGATTGAAATCGTTTTTTCAGTTCCTATTCCTTTATTTCAATGTAAAATTACATTCTCTGTACGCAGCACTCCATTTATGTAAATAAAACAGCTAAAATAAAAAAAATCAGCAATGGATGTTGAAATACTCGGCGGCCGAAGGCTCGCTGCACGCGTTTTGCCACGGTAACGATACATTGCGTGTGAGGTAATAAAACAAATCAGATTTGTTGGATTCCATAACGTTCCCGAAATAATTTCTTATACCGGTCATCTTAGTATGATATACTGAATTCACCCCATCAGTCTGCGGAGGGCTGTCCCTTACACCCTGTATTTCCGGGATTACCCCGACCCGGGCTTAGGCTCCAAATAATGTTACGCTTGAAATAATGTTCAGTCGCGGATGTCAGTCACAATTTGACATTGACAGGTCCTTTTATTCTATAGCTATAACTGCTGTGAGAGCGGGTTTCATAGTTAACAATATCGTGCGACTGACTGTACGTAGGTACAGCTCTGGGTACTTCTGACATAACATACCTACATACATAAAACTCACGCCTTCTTCCCATGGGGGTAAGCCGAAACTACAGAACGCCACCTGCTACGATCCTTACATACTCCTTTTGCCTCGGGTACTTCTGCATCTTTTTTTTTTGTTTCTATATTGTAAATTATTGTATAAATGTGTCTGTGTTTAACCTATTAACCGCCGCAGTTGTATATAAGCAACTTATTATTTTTGAGCCCCTGGCACCACAGTTGTAAATTCGCAACTAAAGTCTACGAAGTGATTTTCAAGCATATTTTTATTTACGTAGCAGCAATTTCATAATAATTATAAAGACCACCTTTGCCATTCAAGGAATTTCTTTCATTTTCCCTAAAATCACTGATGCTGAGCGCCAAATTAACGGTGAAAAAAACGAATAAAACTCATCGCAAAATGCTAGTGTGACCTTAACCTGTACCGCCAGAGTTGTATAAATACAACAGTAGTGATGTAACACATAAGTTTATTTATTGCTCATTAATGCCAACTTTAGTTTATTCAAATAACATACAAATAAGTTAGCCATTCAGAATTAGAAAGTAATTCAATGCTTGTTACTGTTTGATTCTATTTCTAACTATAACATCTAAAACTTCACATGATTTCAGGTAGATTCATATTACAATTGTAGCGACGGTTTTTACTAAATCGTATTTTAGTAACAACCCTAGCACTTTAATATTATCAAAAGAGTCCAGCGCCGGAGTTGTATATATGCAACCGCTTGTGACGTCATAAGCGAATTCATAATGATAATAGTGAGGGTACATCTGTTTTATTTGTTAAAAAATTTAATGAATTAGTGGGTATCTAATTTATTTCAATGGGTATTGTGGCTGTGTTTGTATCGCAAAATGTCGAGTGCAGAGGAATTAATAAGGATTTTAGAAGGTTTTGAGGAAGATGTAGAAGAATTTGTGTCCGATAATGAGTTAGAAGAAGAGGTGGTATGTATACAAATTTGATTTATTCTTATGATTCTAAAAATACAATACCTTTTGTTTTTTCCAACTCACAACATATTGTTTCTTTGTTTTTTTAGGAAAGCGGTGACAGTGAATTCCATTGGACTGCGGCAGAAACGTCGCCAATCATACAACCATTTAATGATTTTCTTGCTGGTTTTTCATCAGTAATAAACCTTTCGACAGATTCTAATGAACTAGACTTTTTCGAATACTTCGTCGATGATGGTTTGGTGGCTGAGATAGTGAGGTGTACTAACAGGTATTACCAATTTTACGTTCGACGTGTCGAAATACGAGAACATTCGAGAACCCATGGTTGGCGTGACGTTGACGCGAAAGACATTTATTTGTTCTTTGCGGTAACAATGTTATTTACCAGGAACAAAAGGATATCCATTGAAGAACATTGGTCCACGGATCCACTGCTGAGTTCCCCAATCTTTCAAAAGACCATGAACAGAAATAAATATTGTTTAATTTTGGCTATGATGCATTTCACTGATGTTTTTTCCGTCGGCACCGGATTGCCAAGATTACATAAACTGCAATTTGTAATCAATCATGCACGGGACAAATTTAAAAGCGGCTTAACACCGCACCAGAAATTATGTATCGACGAGAGTATTGTCCCTTTCAAAGGCCGTCTTGTATTCAAGCAATACTTGCCTAAAAAGAGAAATCGCTTTGGAATAAAACTGTTCGTATTGTGCGATGTGGAAACAAGATATATACTGGACTTTATAGTCTATTGTGGATCTGAAACGGATATTGAGCAGATTTCTGATTTGGGGGTGAGCGGGTCGGTAGTGGTTGCTCTCCTTAAGGAATACTTTAACACGAACAGACAACTTTTTGTGGATAACTGGTACTCGAGTCCAAAGTTATTCCTTTATTTGAAAGATAACGGGATATATGCATGCGGTACAGTTAAGAAAAATAGAAAAGGCATGCCTAAATTTAAGAAGTTGTCTAAAGGAGAAGTGGATGCTTACTATTCCCCTCCTTTAATGACTTTAAAATGGCAGGATAAAAAAGCTGTAACCATGATTAGCACCATGCACGATGCTAAAATATTACCTTCAAATAAGGAAGACAGAGCTACTGGTCTGCCAAAATTAAAACCTGAATGTGTAATTGATTATAATAACTACATGGGAGTGGTTGACACCGCAGACATGATGATGAGTACTCTATCGTGCATAAGGAAAACGAGACGATGGTACTTCAAACTAGCCCTTCGTATAATCGACATGTCTATGTTGAATGCATTCTACACATACAAAAAAATTAATAATTGTCCCACAAAACCATTAAGTGAATTTCAGCTGGCAGTTATACGGCAAATCATTAATAAAAACAAAATACACGATTATGAACCGGTGCCTTCGACATCGCGTGGCGTTCAGAATGATCCCTGTCGCTTTTTACCAAATGATGTTCTCAAACATTTTCCTGTGACCATACCAAATAAGAAAAGGCAGCGTTGCAGAGTTTGCGCTCTGAAAAAAAAAACCAAAATATACAAGATATATGTGCAAACAGTGTAACACTTATTTGTGTTTAGAGAATTGCATCACAGAATTTCATAGAAAGCCTAGGGGTGGTAATATGTAAAATAAAATCCATGATTTAATAATTAAAGTGTTTTATTCAATAATTTGAAAATCTTGCTTTATTTATTGGTATGTAGATATGTAATTATGTTAATTTTTTTCGGTTTCCGTTAAATCAATGTCTTCAATGTGACAATTTTTTATTGTGTTTAAAAAGTTTAAAATTTGTATATGAATTCGGCTACGCATACACGGAGCTATATACTTTAACTCTTCAAGAATTAGATGTGTGAAATGCTCGTTTCTTTGGTCTGCACCAAACGTTGCACATATCTCACATTGTGGCCTTGCGTGCGGTGCACCACCAATACTGGTTTTCGACAACCTTGAGGCTGATTCTGCCTGGACATGTTTTTCAAACAAATCCTGGGTATTTTCATCGTCATTCACTTCCATTCTCGAACGCTTGGAAGCTGTAAAAATATTGCGAATTATTATTCTTTTTTTTTTTGTAGAAAGTAAAAATTTACTACACAATATAATATTTTAAGTATTTAGGTTTAGATGGCATAAAGCAAATATAATTGATATTTAATTAAAATTTAAATAAGAAAATTAACACAAATAATTAACACAATTCATTATCTTTAACAAATTTTAATTAATTAAAATTTAAATAAGAAAATTAACACATACCTGTATTTGCCATTTCGAGACTCGCAAAGCAATGTCCGTTAAAGCAGTGATAATTAAATGCCCTGTCATTGACCATAAATTAAGATTTTTTTTAAACAGGAAAACTTAAAACTTTCTACTACCCTTTGTCATACACAAATTGAACATATTCATAGTTTGAGTAATAAAATCGATAACCGGAAATAATTTCACTTGTCCCCGCACTATCTACGCTCTTTTTTATCTCTAATGTTAGCGCCGGAGTTGTATAAATGCAACAATAGGGATTCCAAAAGCCGAATTTTGTAGAATTATGAACTAAACTCTATCTTGGCTTTGTTAGTGTCTATTGTACATGGTTATAGGTTTTTGATGTGGGTAATTTTAATCTTATTATTGTTATGAGGGTAATGAATTAAAAAAAACATTAGATTTTCGTAAAAACGTGTAATTTTACCTTACAAATCTTATTTGCTGTAGGGACTGGTCCACATCACTATAGTTGACCTTGAAAATACGTGATTGGCGCTAGGGGCACATTTTTTTTAGGATTGTCTGGCGGTTAAAAGGTTAACAATATTTGACAGGTTCACTGTCCCATAAGCAGACACAATAGTTACAACAATTGAACAGACTATGTGTTCTCGTTGTCCCCGTTAATCGTGTCCCCGTCACGGTATTTTTAGTAATTTTTATTTAATTATTATTGAATTAGAAATAAGTAAAAAGTAAAACATTATTAGTGGGCCAAGTCTCCGTTTAACGGGGAGAGCGATAATTTAATAAAATTATTAAAAATACCGCGACGGGGACACCGTTAACGGACACAAACTACTTTATATGGAGAGATAAAGGGATTTAAATAAGTAAATAAAACAAGGAATTAACGAAAACTATTTATATTAACATATTCAAACTGTAGAATAATTTACTTTTATTCAATACATTTTTATTTAAGTATTTCATGATATCTGAAGTAAACTCGATTGAGATAATTTCGGATTTTTTTAATTTACAAATCTTAGATCAACTAATTTGGTTGGTTATTGTTGTTTTGATCGACCAATCAAGAAATTGAAAAGCAGATTAAGGCGGATGTGTCACGCTAGCCCGCGAAATTAAATTTTTCTTAGGTTTTTTTGCATTTCGTCTTATCATAAGGTTATAATGTTGATCAAAATATGTATTTAGAGAATTATAATTATTAAAATCATCATTGCAACTCTCTAAGTTTCAATTACTCTATTGCATGACTGTTTTTAACTTAGAGAATCGTATTAACCATTAAAATGATTATATTTAGGTTTATAGATATGACGGAGAAGGTACATCTCTCTCGTTATCATCAGCCATATTTTAACTATTGTGGGCGTCTATGGATAGTGTTGGTTATTGTGCAATAGAAAAACCGTTTGCAATTCAAATCAAATAATAATTTACGGTCAAAATAATCACTGCTCGACAGCCACGGACAAACTCAACTCCGGTTGTGCCTTATGTTATAGACTCTGTCGATCGCCGCTTGGTGGCGCTGGTGTCCCGGTTAGTCAAACGAGTGACTAAGGTAATTCCGACAGATATTTGTTACGGTCGCGAATCATATTTTGATTAACAAAAAACCTGACACTGACCGGATAATAGCAAAAAACGTAAGTTTGAATTTCGCGAGCACATCCCCCTTAACAAATCAGGCTTGTGGAAATCGGAAGTTAAAAATATTTTTATATTTATAATATTCCCATTAATGAGAAAATAGGTACAAATAGGTACGGTAGGTTGTCTTATCTACAAATACTTAAATTAGATTTTTCAATAAAGCGAAAACTCAGTTAATACTAATTCTTACATTTTTGTCATAAGGATTTCATAAGAACATACATAATAATACAAATGTACCTAAGCGTAAAAGCGAAGAATTAAAGCTTGAAGGGAAGAGTTTTAATTTAATTCAATTATAGATAAATAAATGCCAACTACATTTTTTGTTCAAAATAACTTAAGTACCTATTTGACAAAAAAAACAAGTATTGTCAATAAATTAAGAAAATAATGATTACTTACATTTCATTCATGTGTTTATAAAAAAGGAAAAAATAAACTAGAAACTCTTGAAATGAATAAGCCTGAAGGCTCCCACAGACAGACGCGACGCGACTCTAGTGAAGAAACACTGAAAACTTCATGGAATTGGCCTACTAGAGTCGCGTCGCGGCTGTCTGCGGGGGCCTTAGGGCTTCTGGGCATATGGTAGCCTAATTTCGCTTCTAAGTACAGCAGCCCGCATGTCTGCAGTGTTAATAAAACCAGTAAAAAAGCTGGCCTCGATAATCTATTGAAACTCCGTACAGTTACATCGTTAATCTTCGGAAAAACCGAACTTTGCCCAATTAAATGTGACTGGTTCATTAAGGGAATGACGGAATTAATGCGTAGTCAATCTATAATAATGAAAGGTGTGAATATAAATCAATTTCTATTGATCGATAGTCACATTTTATTCGCTACAAGCTTTTTCCCGCGGCTTCTCCCGCGTGGATGTCAATACTTCCCTATTTGAATCGGATTTTGTTCACAATTTAATTGTTTTTGCGCGGAGCCTTAATTTTTTTTATAAAATAAAAGTCAAGCCTAAGCTACTCCTTATAACATCAGCTATCTGCCAGTGAAAGTCCCGTCAAAATCAGTCCAGCCGTTTCGGAGATTAGCCGGAACAAACAGACAGACAAAAATTTTAAAAATGTGTTCTTGTTATAAGTACCGTATGTACTTTCATATGCATTTAGTAAAAAGCTGTTACAAACAGACACTTCAATTTATTTGTGTAGATGTTTCGGTTTTTCCTAAGATAAACGATGGAACCTTGAACGTTGTCAACTACCGACGTGCGGTTGACTGTACATTTACAAATTACTTTCTATTTCTACTGTGCTTTCTATATTTTCAAAGATAACCCGCATTTATTTATATTTTTGAGTCACGATACTTATTTTGTAACATATATTTTACTCTAGCTGTAAACATTGTATGTTACAGTGAGAGAAAATGTTACAAAAATAGTAAAAAGTTAAAAATAATAGGTACTTATAGGTACTTAAGAGAGAAGAAAACTTAGCTTAGTCGATTGGTTGTAAAAGTATATTTTCTTGACTTTAACAACATCAAGTTAAATAAATTATAACATAACATTAAAATAACGCCATTATGTATATGTTACATATCGACTTAATATTCAATTATCAATATAATTCATAATTTTATTTTCAGAGATTCGAAAAAACTAATTAAAAGTTTTTAGCTTAATTTATACCTAATTACATGAAGATTAGCCTAATTAATACATTTTCGTAATAATTTCGATTTTTTATTTACAATTTTTAATTCTTGTAACTGCAAAGCTTCATTATAATTTTTATAGATAGCGTTTTATTACAAAGTAAGTAAATTTTTAAATAAGTACTTGGAAATATGGAAATGAGACATGTCACATGAAAATAGCGAAAAAATAAATAATGCATATTGCCCTTAAGAGGATTGTGAAGTGCCAATACGCAGCGAGAGTAGGTGTTTTCAAAAATGCTATCTGTTTCACACTTGCTCTCTCTCCCTCCGGGCGTGAACATATCGTGCGATAGAGAGAGTTGCAAGTCCTAGACGCAATTACCTATATTTCCTTATTGAAATATTGTTTCGGGCGATAACGTTTTCACCCCCCTAAACCTTTCCGAAATGAGACTATTTTGGTCTCATTAGATTGGGTACACCTTAATCTAGGTCTGTACGTTTTTCTTTTTTAGTAGTTCAGTTCAGTTAAATAAACACGCTCGAGAAGGTGTTTAAGTCAAAAATATAGATATTTAGATGCTAATAACTTATATCGTACGCAATATTTCTTTATAATAAAAACTTACGGACCTATTTTTTCATTATATCTACAACATTTTCAAAAATTATGAAAATTAGACTACGTTTACAGGGGGAAAAACGTTATCGCTTTTTGTATGAAAATTTACAGCTTCACAATCCTCTTAACACTTTGCGGGACACTAACGAGACACACAATAGAAGTTGTATTGTTATAACTGCTGATAAAGCCGTAGTGTCCTTTAATGCGTTAACATTTATTTTTATAAATTCATTTGATGATACCATTTCATAAGTCATCATCTGCCTAACCTTTTCCCTACTATATTGGGGTCGGCTTCCAGTCAAACCGGATGCAGCTGAATATCAGTATTTTATATGGAGCGACTGCCTATCTGACCTCCACAACCCCGTTACTGTGTAACACGATACCCCTTGGTAAGACTGGTTGTCAGACTTTCGGGCTTCTGACGACCCGTAACGACTTTCAAAGATCCAAGAATGACAGCCAGGACCAACGGTTTAACGTGCTTTCCGAGGCACGGAGGGGTCTTGATATGTAAAGATGGTCACCCATCCACGGACCAACCGCTGTAAGCGTAGCTTAACCCGATCGATCGACCCACCCATGCGGCTGTTATTACTTAGCCACAAGCCCCCCGATATAATTTCATAAGTACGATACATAATGAATAATTACTTTATACAGGGCATTTTTTTAATCACTATCCAAATTTTCGCAGGGTGTTCTACCCATGAATACGAACAACTTTCACTATGGGACCAACTCTGAAATCACGAAAAAAAATCAGCTGTTTCATACATTTTGGTCGAGTAGGTATTGAACTTTTGTATGAATCAGCTGATTTTTCTTCGTGATTTCAGAGTTGGTCCCATAGTAAAAGTTGTTTAAGTTGTTGTTGTTGTTGTTTGTTATGTTGTTGGGTAGAAGACCATGCGAAAATTTGGATAGTGATTAAAAAAATGCCCTGTATACATGTTAAATAAAACTGTAAATAAATAGGTGATAGTAGGTGATATCGTTTAAAAGTACAATTTAAAAAGTGCTCCGACGATATTGAAGTCAATTTAAAAAGTGTATTTTGATTTTCGACATTTCATTAAAAATATTGCACTAATTTCTTAAAATCTAATATCTCGATACTAAGTACCTAGCTTACTAATTGTTAATTTAGTCATTTTTTATATAAAATCTATGCCCCCTATCATCTAAGTTTCATTCCAATGACATGATTTGTTAATGATATAATACTTCATTTAAGTACATAAAAAAATAACGCGAAATAAAGAGAGATTTAGAGTGAGAGACAGAGAGTGTTATATCTTTCTTCTCTCTCATGTGACGAAATGTGCATGAACGTGACGCGTCCTTGAAATTTCACTCTCAATTCTCGTCCAATTATCGAATCGCAGCCTAAGAAGTTTCACTTGAAAAATAATTTAAATTTAATTGGGGCAGAAGCCTACATTAGTTGTACTAGAGATCGCCGTTTCAGGCCTGAAAGACTAAGTCAAAATCTAAAGAGTTTTAAACTAAAATATAATTTACTAGCACTTCGCCCGCGACTTTGTTCGCGCAAATCTCGACAACAGTTAAGAAACTAATGAGATTTCTCTTCAAATACATAAGGTTGTTGTAGTGTATCTATTTAATACATATGTAAACACTATCTCATGCACGTCAGCAGTGAGGTCGCTGTCACTAATGTCAACTGTCAGTTCACCACGAAAGGCGGGAAACAGAGAAAGTGAAACAGTACCTGCACGGGAGGCTGGGTATGGTGTGGTGATGAGCCAGTGTAGTGATTCAATCAACTTAAACAAGGGATCAACAAGATTCTACAGTTGTAAGTACATTAAATTCTTCTATTTTATAATCACTATTTTGGCTACTTCTACCCGGTCAATGTATAAATTAGCCACTTCAATGGTTATGTTTAAAACAGCAGCATTATTCCCGCCCAGTCACCGAAGTAACCAGAGAAATTGGCTAGCTGCTAATTGGGTAATATTGATAATAGTTTATTTTTATTGTGTAAGTATTGTGTAAGTATAAATTAGTAGTAATATTGGTAGTTTTTTCAATTACATAATTTTTCCCGATTTACGCAAGTACAAAAGTTTGTTGTCCAATTGTTTCCATCTTGTATCTACTGCTCTACTATTTTTAGGAATGATTCACATTTTTTAAATTAACTTATTTTCATATACCTAAATAAAAACAAAATGTTACTAAACACGTTAAAATTAAATAAGATCCAATGAATCGATGAGCCAGTGCATACTCTTTGAATATCCCGAGATATATTTTTTACAAGTAGGTAATGAATACAAAACAAGGTATAATATTTAAGTATAATTTTTTATTACAAATACAAACGTCTTTCATTTCACCGACTTTTAAAATAAAAACTATGAAAATAATTTTAAAGTGTAATTAGGTATAGTGTATCTGCCCAAGTACCTAATCAAAGTCAAAGTTAAATCATATAATTCAAGTAGGCCAATAGAAGGCAAGTTTGAACGTCAAAAATAAATAATGGAATGAGAATTTAATTGGAGATAGAGCCCTAACGGCACCAAATTATTTCCAATAACCTTAATTACGTAATTAATTCCATAAATAATAAAAATATATTTTTCTAGATATTCAAAGAGCATTTCTATGTAATTTGCCAAACTCTCTTTCGTGAGCTGTCAAAATTAAGCATTTTAAATATTCTTTTATTTATAATCATTTCATAATTCATATTAAGCAAGCCATTTAGCCAAAAGAGAGAAGAAGAAAACATCTGAGTATCAAATAATCTAATAAACTTTTATAACACAATTTTACCGATAAGCTTTTTTTACAGCTTTTTTTAAAGTACACGACTGTCTATGAGAGGCCATAAATTGTCTATTATATATTAAAAAAATATTGTGTATTAAAAAAATGGTAAACGACATCTACAACCCGTGCGAGTGAACTAGACACCTGGCACTGTGACGTCACTCGTACAATACTGTTCAGTACCTAGACCCGGGGCCGCAATCCAGCGAGGTGTCTAGTTAAGTCTCACGGGATATACGTTCGCCAAAATGGCAATACATCAACAAAATGGTTCATCAGCTATGATTTTTAATAAAAACGATTAGAAAAAAAAAACTACAAGCACCATTTAATTTCGCGCCAAAATTTTGACAGCTCACTACCAACCACAGACAACACAATCAACCTTCACGGTTGATAGCAAAAAGGGCATAGACTAAAAACGTACCGTTACATGGCTTCGCTTTTATTATTTTTCTGGGTCAGCTTACTGAGCGTGCTTAATTGTGGGAAAGCTGTTTTGTTCTGTACCGGATTGAGTCTAGAAGTCATGAATATGAATGGCTCGTATAAAGACGGGCGGTCCATGGCAGAGACTTCAAAATGGCGGATCTTTTCCCGCGCGCACCAGTTTGACGCTTTGGAGCATGTGTTTTCTAGGCTGTTGACGTCATCAGGCCCTGTGCGGTTGCCGATGACTAGCATTACTACCTGTAAAAATTAAAATAGATTGTTATAACGATTGATCGGCCAGCTGAGGCTGTCAATAGCTGTTCATCTTAACCATCACGAGTGAAGAAGGGTAGGCCTTTTCTCTCATATACAGGGTGTCTCAGAAAAAAAACTAAATTTTTGTAGATGCTTATAAAATTAACAAATATATTTGTATATACTTACACGTTAAATTACAAAATCAGAAACTGAAGACATAGGAAAATTACTTTTTGAAAATAACATTATTCAAATGTCGTCCTTCGCGGCTCTGACACTCTTCAAAGCGATCTCTAACATTCATGAAAACGCGCCTCAGAAGTTGAGTACGAATGTTGATGATTTCTTGTTTAATCTTTCCTTTCAATTCAGTTAAGGTTGATGGATTACTGTTGATTTGATGATTTGTGGATTACAGTAATTATTTGAATAAAATAATGTTATTTTCAAAAAGTAATTTTCCCATGTCTTCATAACGGATATGCTGTGGATAACGGTGTGAGTTTCACATTTATATAATATCTTTGTTTATATTATTTGCGCAGATATAATGTGCTACTGTTTGTTTGTCCCAAATAAATAAATAAATAACATAACATCCCAACTTGTTTCCCCGAAGGGTTGGGCAAAGATGTACCTATAGTACCTAAGTTCGCCAGTTATGTTTAAGTCCCACGTAATAGGGGGCGAGCCTATTGCCATCAACCGGGCACAGATCTAGACTCCGGACTGCTACTGAGAAATTCCAGATAGAAAAACTCCATAACACTGCCCGACCTGGGAGTCGAACCCAGGACCTCATGCTCAGCAGTAGCGCTTGCAATCACTAGACCAACGAGGCAGTCCCATGTCTTCAGTTTCAAGGGTTGAGGTGATTCCCATTTGCCGCACCTGCCTTAGCACAAAAACCAACTAATGTTTTCAATAAAAGAACCTTGACCACAATGAAAGACTCATTCCCATTCCTCCAGCTAAGTTATTCTTTTAATTAAATATTTCACAAATCATTTCGCGTGTTTAGCTAGCATTTGTCGTCATTTAGCGTGCTGAGCTCAAGGTCACGGTCACAGGGGACGCCCTCGTGGCCTTGTACATGTCTGCCTGTCATAATTATATGGGAACGTGTTTATTTAGTTTAGCTTTACACGCACTGTTAAGACCCGTCTCACTAGAACTTTTCTACTTAGTATAATTGGCAGTAAAGATAATTTAAACATTATTCCGTCTCCTTCATTGTGAAGTGACAGAATGAAGGTATTTTTTTAAACACCAACATCATCAGTTATTATAGGTACTTAGGTACTTAGTGAGGTTTTGTTAGCGGGCTCGCGGTTCCAAGGACCGTACACTTTTAGTCTAAGGTCTCGTTTACAGAGACGGGGGGCGTCGCGTGTCGCGTTTGGCGGCGCGGCTCGTTCTAAATTCAAACAACGTTGTATGAGAGCGTTTACGGAGAAGAGATTTTACACGCGTTTGCTTGAAATGCAGGCGGAGCCCGTGGATGGCATCGCCGCGTTGCACACGACGTTTATAGCGGCGGCGCACGCAGCGTTGCAGCCAGCTATTCCTGCAATTCTCCGTTCACGGTAAAACGTAGCGGTACTCGCGGCGAAAAACATCGTACACTGCCATAAGTTTGTGTTTACATGTGTGATGACGCGTGCATGCGTCGCCTGTCTGTAAACTGAAAAAACGTCCGACGCGCCGCGATACGCCACGCCGCACGCGACGCGCGTCGCCCCGCGTCTCGCTAAACGAGGCCTAAGTGCGAGTGCTCAGAGCAGACTGTTACCTTTACCCGCGATCGTGTTACTTCTACCTATTTAACTATACAACATGTCCCGGAATTATCGTACAACCTCTTAAGGGGTCATTGTACTCATAATTAAAGGGTATCTCAGTAAGAGTGCACTTTTTAAAATTGGAATTTTTTTTTCATGCAAGTGGCAACTCTGAAATTTGACAGCTGTCACCTGTTTATTCCGATTATTAAAAATGGAGCGCTTTTCGAAAGAACAACGCGTTATAATAATGTGAAAACTCATTACAACGGTGAACGGCATTCGTTACAGGAATATGATAACGGACTTCTTGTGGCCTTAACTGGACGGCATGAATCTGGACAACATGTGGTTTCAGCAGGACGGCGCAACCTGCCACACCGCGCATGAAACAATCGACTTATTGCAGCAACGATTTCCAGAACACATTATCTCACGAAATTCCGATGTCAACTGGCCACCAAGATCGTGCGATTTAACGCCGTGCGATTTTTTTCTTTGGGGTCTTGTGAAATCTCGGGTTTATGCGAATAAACCCGAAACAATTCCTGATCTCAAATCGGAAATCCAACGCGTCATCGGTGAGATACAGCCACATCTCTGTGCAAAAGTCATGGAAAATTTCATGAAAAGAGTAATGGCCTGTCATCGGAGCCGTGGGGGTCATTTGCCGGATATTTTATTCCATACTTAATCGGAACATGTCTTCTTTACAATACAATAAAAATATCACAACTCTGTCATAAAATACTTGTTTTTATTTTAAAATGAAAAAGTGCACTCTTACTGAGACACCCTTTATTAACAATTTTTACTATGGGACCGAACCTGAAATCGCAAAAAAAATCTGCTCTTACATTTTGTTCCCATAACTCGTCAAAATGTAGGGAGCAGCAGATTTTTTTTTCGCGATTTCAGATTTGGTCTCATAGTAAAAGTTGTTCATAATGATGAGTACCTACAATGACCCCTTAAGATGTTGTGCGTTGTTTCCGGGACATGTTGTATGTATTAACCTATCCTTTTTTTTTGGGTGGGAAATCATCAAATGACTTCTCCCGCTCTGGGCGGAGCGGGAGGGCGTGTCAGACTTTTACTGACTAAAACCCACCCGTGTTCGTTCAGTTGCCTGTACCGGGGCCACGGTAACTTTTTCGAACATCTCGCGGCCCTGGCTGGCATCGACCCTAGCAGACCCCGTCAGTTAGCGCTGACATCTCTTTGAGGCGCGCGTGGAACAACGCGCCGTCGACCCGAGCCTGGTCCTAACCGGCCGGCGAGGTACCCATGCTCCCCGTCCGCAAGCCCGCGCCTACGGTGGCCGGGAAACGGCTATCAATTCCCGACGCCCAGGGCGTCTCCTGCAGCGACTAGGGGCGTGAGGGCGCAAAGCTTGCCTCTCCCTCACGCGTTCCGCCTCCTCCTACGTGAGCATTACTTCTTCGCAGAAGGAGGTGATGGCTTCCCATGTACTCTCGCTCCATACCATGGCCTGGACCGTGGCCGGACGCGAGAGATTGGCGTGAGAGATTGACACGGCGGTGCTCCGCCCAAGCCGGGCAGACCTCACCGTAGGCTCCACCGTGTCCTCCGGCCGATCCACACAATGGTGACATGCGGGCGTTTCCTCTCGCCTTATCCGGAACAGGTACCTCCCGAACCACCAGTGTCCGGTGAGAACTTACGTCAAGCGGAAGATGAGGACGCCGTGGATGTATTAACCTATCCAGCTGGTTTCAATTATCTTTCTACATTACCTAGCAGTTGACGGCCTGCGCAGTCTACTTGCAAAGCCGTTACAATTATAAATTGTTTTTATGTTTAGGTGTAGAAAGAAACCATATTATTCTTTGAAACTTAGTATTACAGAACCTCACTGAAAACTGAAGCATTATAGTATTTTTATGTCACGAAGCGACACGCGCTGTACTTGTGTTAACCAAGTGTACAAACGCGCTGTGAATGTGTGCGTGAAGACGAGTAGCGTCAGCACATAACACACACGCACACTTAAACACACACTTCCGACTTCGCCATTGTCTCCGACGGTACCGAGAGCTCTTGCGCTTACACACACATTTACAGAGTGTTTGTACACTTGGTAACCACATGTAAAGCGCGCGCCGCTTTGTGACATAAAAATACTGTACCTACTTCAAAAAACGAATTTAAAGCTATTTGATTGGTTGAAACTAGTTTTGAATAACGCTTGAGTCTTGTGTGAGGTTCTGTAAGGCGACGTTCCCACGGACGTAAAAATAACGCGGCGGGATTTTATCGCGCACTGGATTTTCAACGCTCTGCTTAGCGCCGAGAGTTGAAAATTCAACAGTGTGTTTTTTTCCACGCGTTGGAATGCACTCTGTTGGATTCACAATGCTCGGCTCAACACCGGGAGTTGAAAATCCAGAGCGCGATAAAATCCCGCCGCGATATTTTTATGTCCATGTGAACGTCGGCTATCACGGGACTTAAAATATGTTTTTTTTTAGTTTTGATCAAATTCATAATATTTTACTATCTACTACAGAAAAGCAAAAGATAATCCTCAATCAATTCAGCCTATCGCAGTCCACTGCTGGACATAGGCCTTTCCCAGTCTGCGACACAACACCCTGTCCTCCGCCTTCCGCATCCAGTCTGTCCCAGCCACCTTCTTAAGGTCGTCGGTCCATCTAGCTGGGGGGGCGTCCCACACTACGCTTGCCGATACGCGGTCTCCACTCCAGGACTCGTCTGCTCCACCGGCCATCGGTCCTTCGACAAACATGGCCAGCTCACTGCCACTTCAGTTTGCTTACTCTGCAGGCTATGTCGGTTACTCCGGTTCTTTTTCGGATAACTTCATTCCTGATTTTATCCATCAAAGAAACTCCAAGCATAGCCCGCTCCATAGCGCGCTGAGCGACCTTAAATTTGTGGACCAGCCCAACTGTCAGTGTCCACGTTTCGGCACCGTATGTCATAACAAAGATAATCCTATATCCTTGTAATTAATAACCATGTTAGTTTTATCAATAATGTGTCATGTACTATGTTTTTATTTTATCGAAGGAGACATCAGAATGGCGATATTACTTCCGCAGACATTCAATTTGGCTGTTGCGGTCACAAAACATGCGATTAGGACGTTGAATACTTGGTAAGGGGTTTTAAAAACAGTCTCATGTCGTCTCGCTCTCACTTTTAATGACCGCGCAGCTCACGCATGACAGCTCATCATCTGCCTAGCCTATTCCCAACTATGTCGGGGTCGGCTTCCAGTTTAACCGGATGCAGCAGAATACCAGTATGTTACATGGAGCGACTGCCTATCTGACCTCCGCAACCCAGTTACTGTGTAACACGATACCCCTTGGTAAGATTGGTTGTCAGATTTTCGGACTTCTAACTAGATACCTGTAACGACTGTCTTATCTACGAATGACAGCCGAGGCCAACAGCGTAACGTACTTTCCTAGGCGTGGAGGGGTTTCGATGTGTAATGGATGGTCACCCATCCGGGGACCGACCTCAGCAAGCTTTCCTTAACCTTGAAGATCGACCCGTGCGTCTGTCATTAGTTAGCTACGAGCCCACAGTTTGTAACATCTACAAAACTATTTAAAAAAAACTATAAGAAAAATAATAATAGGTACCTCTTTCTTATCCTTATTCCTGTCAATATCCTTCTTCAAATACATAAGTACATCCAGTGATTCTGGTCTGGTGGTGTCATAGACCATGACAAACCCTTCAGCGAAGCCAAGGTAATGGCGCTGGAGGACTTGGTTGGCTGTCAGCTGCATCGTGGGGGATTGTGGCGGACCTGCGAACGGGGGATGAGATAAGTAGGTTGAGGTAAGAAGGTCACAAACACAATGACACAATGATATTATAATTAAAAGAGCTACAACGCTACAAGGTTATCGAGGCGCGTGCTCAAAATCGGAACTAACGTCGCCATCTTATTTTGTCAATACAATTTCTCAAATGGTTACCAACTACGTCCCCCTGTCAATGTCATTCAGGCGCCTGACACCTGTCAGTTGGACAATTTCTAGTAACTCCCCTCAGCCGGCACGCAAGCTGATTACTGCTGATTCAGTTGGGTAACAATAGAGACAAGGTTTTGCTCTAGTCAGTGAGTGATCTAGAATATGATGTGATTGTTTGAGTGGTATGAATATTGTCTCTTATCTGACAGTTGAAGGTCTTATGCTACGGCTACACTGTCGCGATAACGCGAACTACACTTCGGCCTCTGTTGTACAGCGAGACGTCAACCGGTGTGCGAGTGAGAGCGCGTGAAGTATATAGTTCGCGCTATCGCGACAGTGTAGCCGTAGCATAAGGATGAAATTCGCAAAACACATATTCGTTAGTTTGAAACTGACAGGTGTCAAGAACGCATTCTCTCGACGGCCGGACTGTAGATTGGAACGCGCTCTGCAAGTGGCACGTAAAATCTAGGCTAGTTGTGCTACGGCTACATTGTCGCGATAGCGCGAACTACACATAGCGCGCTCTCACTCGCATACCGGTCGACGTCGCGCTGTACAACAGAGAGCGCGCGAAGTGTAGTTCGCGTTATCGCGACAGTGTAGTCGTAGCATTAGCAAAGTTTTCTTCATCGATTGTACATTTTTCGCTCCCGATATTGTCCTACTTCCACGTGTCATCTAATATTGTTACATTGTGCCGTTTATTTATGAAGATAGAATATTGGATATTTAAGTAACCTATCTACCTCTTATTACTTATTATATCATTGGTTGTACAAGTCATTTTCATCATGATGCTGGGGCTACATTGTCGCGATAAGGCGAACTACACTAATGCTACGGCTACACTGTCGCGATAATGCGGACTACACTTCGCGCGCTCTCTTTCGCACACCGCTCGACGTCCCGCTGTACAACAGAGAGCGCACGAAGTGTAGTTCGCGTTATCGCGACAATGTGGCCGTAGTATTATGTTAAGGCTGCATTGTCTGATGTCTTAACATAGGGTAAAAGACGTCAGCTGCTGGATAATGAAATGCTACAATGACTGGTCATGTCCAGCCTGCATTCCCGCAGATTTTTGAATTCAATACACTGAGTTTACATACTTAATTTATTATCATCGTATTTTAGTATGGCTATGACATAGATTTAATTCTACTATTTATTTTATATTTATTTTTTATTTTGTTTTATTTTCCTTTCATACTTAACTTTCAGACAGATTATACTTATATTACATGACTCAAGTGTCATATTTTTAGTGGTCCAAGAGAAATCTTTTTTTTTAATGAATCAATCTACTTAGCCTTTTCCCAACTATGTTAGGGTCAGCGTCCAGTCTATGCTGCAGCAAATACTAGTATTTTACATGGAGCGACTGATTATCTGACCTCCACAACCCAGTTACTGGGTAACACAATACCCCTTGGTAAGACTGGTTGTCAGACTTTTGGGCTTCTGAGTACCCATAACTACTGTCAAAGATCTACAAATGACAGCTAGTACCAACGGCTTAGCATGCTTTCTGAAGCATGCAGGGGTCTCGATAATGTAATGAATGGTCACCCATCCACGAACTGACCGCGGCAAGTGTAACATAACCTTTGATCGCCTTGTGCCAGGAGCTCTTTTTCCCTTTTTTTTATTAATGTCACATTTTTAATTATTATTAGGCTAGCCAGTCCTTCTTCCTACTAATATTATAAACACAAAAGTTTGTGAGGATGGATGGATGGATTTTTGTAACTCTTTAATGCAAAAACTACTGAATGGATTTTGATGAAATTTGGCACACAGATAGTTTATAACCTGGATTAACAGTACAGGATACTTTTTATCGCAATATCCCTATAGGATCGAGACTTATGTGGGTGAAACCGCAGTGCTGCTATTCTAATATATTTACATGGAGAGACTGCCATCTGACCTCCAGGCTTCAAATAATTTCTTATAACTAAGTGCAATTTTTGCTGTGCTTGTTAAGGCTCTTGTGCAATGTTAATTTTGAATAGCGACTTAAAGATATTAAAAATTATAATTGGGCTAAAGTGGATTGGACACAATCATTTCCAATCCCAATAATTAATAAGAAATCCATTAGACATTTTAATGTTTCTCTAACAGTTGTGTAGTTAAAAACAGTAGCAGTGAGGTAATCGCTATTTAAGTAATAGCCAAGTGACCTTGCATATTGAACATAATGGACAACTATTCCAAAATTTGAGGAAAAGTAGAACATATGGACAGAACAAAATTCTTGTGCATTGCATCAGGTATGTAATCTTCCTTTTTTATTTTTTTATGTACACATTGAATGTTTAAAAAAGGATCACCCACCAGCATCTTACCCATAGACAAGCATGAAGAAAATAAAAATAAAATGCCAATTTCCAAGCAGTGCCAGCCAGCCTGTACAAGCACTCAAGCAAAAACAAATCAAACTAGACTAAACCTTTGAACTCGCCTGTAAGCGGGGGCTCCAGTCCCGCCGTATCATAGAAACAAACTCTCTCTTTCGTCCCCCTATCCGTCTCTATATTAGCCACATAGATATCCTCAATCGTCGGGTAAAAACATGACTTTAAATTCACATTTCCGTATATAAGCTGTTCTAATACTGCAGTTTTGCCTACCCCTTTCATTCCACATATGACGACTTTGCTTGTTTTGCCCATTTTCTTTGGAATTTACTATGTTTTTGCGTGAATTTCACTTTCGAAACATTGCGGAAATTTTGATGTAATACTTTTTATTAAGGTGAACTTTAGGATTATTATAAATTGGCAACAGACTCTCTTGCGTTGTTTATGTATTTAACATGTAATAAATTGGTTGTAAAGTATAAATTAATTTCTATTCGTTTTATAAACTTTATACTCCACTTCCGCGACGACTGCTACTTTTGTTCATAGTGTTGACAATATTATGACATCCAGTGTCACCTGTGTCAGTGTCACTTCTGTAGTTTTGTATTTCATTCTAAGCAGACGAAGTTAAAGAAATACTTAAATAAATAAAGAATTGAAAATTATTATGATTATTCGTTGTTTGTCGTAACGTCAAACTACATTATTTATTCGAACATTTCTAATATTATTAGTTACACTTTGTAATATAAACATAATCTAAAATATTCACATATTATAAATTATTATTATATAAAATAAAAAAATAGAACTAAAGAAATAAAACTAAATATTTGGTATATTCTAATTATAAAAAACCGAAAACATATTTTTCCACTAATTAACGAACTAACTATACAAATAAATATACAAAACAAAAGGAAACTTAGGCGTCGTCGTAATTGTCGTAATAAATCAAATCGTAAAATCTGATAACCAGAATTTCTGTCAGCACGACCTCAAGTGGTCAAAGCGTAAAAGCACAAAAAAATATGGGTAATCATCTGATATTGAACAATTCGATTTCTTTGATTATTTATATGTGGGTATAACTTGTAACTCATTAATACAAAATGAAATCGTTATGTTTCATTGCTAGCGTATAATGTTTACAACTACGTCTCAATTTGTTTTGACATTTCAATCAATGACATGACATTTCGTGACATTTGACAGCATGGCGGCCACGGCTTCAGATTCGGAGATCACGAAAAGTGATAAATATTCCATTTTATTGCCTACTTACAATGAAAGAGAGAACTTACCCATCATAATATGGCTTATAATGAAGTTTCTAGATAAGAGGTAAGATTACTACACCCTTAATTCACATTTAATTTTGAAACAAAGATCGGTGTTTGTTACACGTCTATTATCTAAATTCTCGCTTATTTTTGCAGTGGATACGATTATGAAGTGATTGTAATTGATGATGGAAGTCCTGATGGTACTCAAGACATCGCCAAACAACTGCAGAAATTATACGGTTCGAATAAGATAGTACTTCGCCCTAGGGAGAAAAAACTAGGCTTAGGGACAGCCTACATGCATGGTATCAAACATGCGACTGGCAACTTCATTATTATTATGGACGCAGACCTAAGCCACCATGTAAGTACATATTAATCGAATTTTTATTTTTATTTATTTATAAAATGCTGTAAAACACTTCAAAATGCTTAAAACAGACCTCTAATAAAATTATAAAGGTGGCTTAATACAGGGACCCCAACAATAAAGCACTATATAGGACATAAGACAACCACAAAGTCTAAATCAAATTGTTTATTTCAAATAAGTAGGCACTTTTGAACACCAGATTATCAAGAATATTGAACTGATTCTAGTTGCTTCTTCCAAAAGGTAGCTTCGTATGGAGAAGAATGGGCAAGAAACTCTACTGTTACTCTTTTCTCTCTTTACAATATTTTGTATACATAGTGATCCAAAATGTCTTTATTACAGAACTCCACTAAAATTAAAGGAGTATGTAAGGATTGCTTGAATCAAGCAGGCACTTAACTTTATGTATTTAATTTTATCATCACTGCTCTCAAAACGGTGAAGGAAAACGTCGAGAGGAAACCGGCATGTCCTAGAACCAAAAAATCGAAGATATGTGACATCCACTAACCTGCACTGGATCCATGTGGATTATGGGCCACTACCTCTCACAGAGAGGAGGCCTGTGTCCCAGCAGTGGAAACATTATAGGCTGAATATGCTTATGCTATGTAAGGATCACAGTAGGGTGGTGTTCTGTAGTTTCTGCCTACCCCCGTGGGGAAATGGTGTGATACTTTATACAATTTATCTTAATTACAGCCAAAGTTCATCCCCAACTTCATAGAACTACAACGTGAGCATGACTATGATGTGGTATCAGGTACACGGTACAAGGACGGAGGTGGTGTTTACGGATGGGACTTCAAACGGAAGCTAATCTCAAGAGGAGCTAACTTTGTAACCCAGATGTTGCTGAGGCCTGGGGCTTCGGACCTTACTGGGTCTTTTAGGTAAGACTTTTTGTTTAAATTATGCTTTTTTATCAGCCTATGTCTAAGAAGGACAGTAGTTAATTTTCTTTGGAATATTGTTATATGAAACTTCTGTTCTTATTTTAATCAATCTTTGTTTTTATTGTAAGCTGCACCAAAAATCATGCATCCACAGTGTAATCTAATCTAACTAAGCAAAGGCCTCCCAGTATCCACAGCATTCAATCAATTTGTATTCCTTATCTCAAACTTTTTATGTAGAACTATCTTCTGTCCATGACTTCCTGTTTTAACATGAAATTTATCCTATAGCTGTGCCCTTCATTTTCGCGCAGTGTTCTTTCCGATTTTTATTTCTTTTTCTTGGCTCCTATGGATTGTAGCGTGATGTTAAATCCTATATCCTTCCTCAGGAATAGGGCTATCAAATGCAAAAAGATTTTTTTCAAATTCGACTGGTAGTGCCAGAGATTAGTGTGTTCAAACAAATTAACAATCAAACTCTTCAGCCATATTATTTTATACTGGGCAATTTTTTATCACTACCCAAATTTTCACAGGGTGTTCTAATCATGAATATGAACAACTTTCACTACGGGATCAGCTCTTAAATCACGAAAAAAAAATCTGCTGTTTCATATAAAAGTTCAATACTTACTCGACCAATGAAACAGCAGATTTTTTCTCGTGATTTCAGAGTTGGTCCCATAGTGAAAGTGTTCATATTCATGGGTAGAACAGCCTGTGAAAATTTGGGTAGTAATAAAAAAATTGTCTTTTATAGCTATATGATACATATTTAGCTTGGCCTTTATTATGCTGTCTATTTATATTATACCAAAATAATCAAATAAGTCATCTTCTTTATAATCTCTTAAATATCAGTTTATAACGTAAAGGGGCTTGCCCACTGCAGTTTTAAGCTTTGACTTTGGCCCCTGAAGTTTTCAATAATTTATTTATTTAATATTTGTATTTTCAGGTTATACAAAAAAGATGTGCTACAGAAGTTGATAGATAGCTGTGTGTCCAAAGGCTATGTCTTCCAAATGGAAATGATAATTAGGTAAGACTAACATTAATTTCTTTTACTAGCTGTACTAAAATCTGACTTCAAATGAGACCTTAGCTACCAAAATCATGTCTGCCTAAATATGACTGTCTTCTTCCAAGTATGGTGATGACGAAATAAGTAACTAATTTACTGCCTCGTTGGTCTAGTTGTCGCAAGCGCTGCTTACTGCTGAGCGTCTTAGGTCCTGGGTTTGATTTCCGGGTCAGACAAAGTGTTATTGGGTTTTTCCATCTGGAATTTCCCAGTAGCACCTCGGAGTCCGGATTTGTGCCCAGTTGATGGCAATAGGCTTGCCCCCTATTACATGAGACTTAAACATAACTCACGAAATGTGGGTGTGCTATAGGTGCACCTCTGCTCAACCTTTCGGAAAATCACAGGCGTGATGTTATGTATGTTTGTAAAAATTTAAACTAAACCAAGATAGACATTTCTGTAGAAAGTAGAAACACAAATGATTAGAAATGAAATGATTTTTATTTTTTTTTTTCATTTCTTTGCTTCGTATCTGCAAACAACTTTAACTAGCAGCAACTTTTAAACTAACTGACAGTCTCCGTAAAAATTGAAAAGTAACCTGTCCTCGCGTCCTAACGAAAAGAGATCGTCGCGCGACTACACGATGGACACGATCGTTTGTATGGATTATCACGTACAAACGCGACTTGATTGAACGCGCGAATATGTCATCTAAGTATACATATTATTAAAAATTAAAGTCGGTTCTCATGTCTGTCCGTGTTGTTCTTCTAAACTAGGTACGCAACTGATTTGATACGGATTTTATCATAATTTAGAGAATATATTCCGGATGGTTTAAGTGTTTATTTATTTATTTGGGTCACCAACAATTGTATACACTGGTATAAAAGCAAATGAAACAGAAGCAACAAATCTGAATAAAGTGTAACAATCACTTATAGGTAAACTCTGCATGCACACAAAACGTTGTCGTTAATACATTAATATTAAAATTACACATAATAATCTCCATGTTTTGTAAAGCCGTAAAAACCACGCGAATCAGGGGGGCGGGTCGTTCGTATTCACATAAATGAGCGACGATCGCGTTCTCGCCCGACGATCTCTTTCAGTTAGAATGCGGCCTGGACCCATGAGGTGCTAGGTTCGATTCCCGGGTCGGGCATAGTTATCGGATATTTTCATCTCTCTTTAATGCTTACTTCTTGTTAAGATTCAAACCAGACCCACTTCTAATATTGTAATAAATGCTTTGACAAATTGAGAATTCATTGAAACTGAGAAGCACCCTTGTTGTCTATGTTAAGTTTATAATTTACACTTTTTCAGGGCAAGACAGTTGGAGTACACAATCGGAGAAGTGCCAATCACATTCGTGGATCGCGTCTACGGCGAGTCCAAACTAGGAGGCTCAGAGATCATACAGTTTGCCAAGGCATTACTGTACTTATTTGCTACTACATAAAGTGATATTTTCTACATTCCATAATCGTTAAACTGGGCTTTTTTGTGCAAGTAACTTGCAAGGAATGACGGGTTCAATTAGCCAGCATTAGGTATGCATAAAAACTAGCATGAAAGTGGTGTAAAAACGAGAGTATCAAAACACAACAATTGCCAATCTATCAAATCTTATCATGACTGCAGTCTGCGATGACTAAGCTACTGAGCTTTGCATTTGTGTGTGTGCATATAGATATAGCGTAGGTGTGACGTCGGCCTAGGGCGCGACGCATCCTTTGCTTTGTTTAAACCGGTTCATACAATCTGCACTCACACAAATTCAAAGCTCAGCTTAGGCCTCACGGACTGTACGTAATTAGCTTGTGCTATTTCAAAAGAGTTAAAACGGTCTGTTCGAGTTTTGGGCATTGTCCTTTATAACTTTCAGGCAAAGTCCAAGCTACTGTATAATAATACCAGCCTGTTATTGCCCCACTGCAGGAAAAGGCCTCTTCTCACACAGAGAAGATACGAGCATTGATCACCATGCTAGCTCAAGACGGGTTGGCAATTTCAAACTTATATTAACTATAAGTCCAGGTTTCCTCACGATGTTTTCCTTCACTGATGCCAGTGATGTCTAAGATACACCTGCGAACGTTCCCGGTCGCTCACTTTTCGCCCTTATTCCCTTAGTAATAAAGTTGAAATGTGGTCGACCGGAAACGTTCGCCTACGTACATATGAATTGAAAAGCTACTTGCATATTGTAAACTTGGGCCGTATTACGACGTCTTAAAGTCATCATTATTCCGTTGTGAAAAGGGGATAGTGCTATTCGTCCTGTATAGCACCGTCTCTTTCTCATACTGGAGCGATAATGGCTTGAACACATCATAGTACGGCGCCTGACCTAAAGGCACCTGTCCCACTGCCGGCCGGCGATCAACGAGAAGCAAGTAGAGGTAGCAACTAAAAACGTGTTGGCGAGCAACTAGCAGCGAGTGAGTCTATCAGCGAACCTTCTGCCCACCAAGCGAGCTTCACTGAGCGAGTACTCCCTTTGACAGCTTTTGTCACTGCGACAAATGAGTACTCGCATGGCGTGAACAGTCTGCGATCAGCTATTAATATATGTATCTCTTTTACACACACGGGACCTACAATCTTTTGTACGTTTCTTGAGGGAGAAAATCGTTGATAGCTAGTCGCTTCCTCGTTGACAGGTGCCTAAAAGCTAGAAATAATTAGGTTTTAAGTTGTGGATGTTGACTTTTTAATGCTTTGACTGGGTTTTGCGCATAATCAATGCAGTGTAGACCGGTCAATGTATAGAAGTCAAAAAGTTGTTTTTAGAACCCACGATTTTCATTGTTGTAAATATTTTATTTTTCTATCATAATGTTCAGTACAATAATAATTTATTTAAAAAATTATATAGTCCACAACTTAAATATTAGTGTATGCCTCTTTTATGTTATTAAGATCAGCATAATATGCCAAATAAATAAAATAGAAAAAACTTTTTTACAAAAAGGCGAAAATGCCATACAGTTTTTTTCAGCAGTGAATGTTTACAAGCTTAAAATAATAAACTGATCTTATTCATGTTATGCGTTGGAGGATTATAAAACACATAATTTTAATAAATTGATATTTTTTAATTTTATGCCAACTTTTTATTTCAAAGAAAACCTATCTATTTATTCACGGCTATGAGTGAAAACAAAATGCTGTCGACTCTTCTAAAAACGAATAATAATAAATTAATACCTATCAGGTCTGTTCAATGAAGTCTCCAAACGGCTGGTTGTCACTTCCCGTGACCCTTGGGCTGGCTTCTACCTTGGCCAGAGGCTAAGCATTGCCATACAACGTGGTAATGCCGCCAGTCTCTTGGGTACATTACCAGTCGGCAGAGATACGGAGGAATTTTTCAACGCCTTATTTTAGTTGGATATTATATAATTATTTTTAATAATTAATTAATTAATTAGGTATAATAAATTAATAAGCTATTATTTATGACCATTTAATTTTATAATATCAAACACGGTAACAACTTATTTTTTTTAATTCCCATTTTGCAAACAAAACATGTAGGTATCTCCGCCGTATTTATTCATGTGCTTGCAGAATATTTTGTTATTTACTACCTTTTAATATTAAAACTAACTTATTTACACAGCTGAAATAAAAATTACGCAGTTAGGCTTTGTTCAATTATTTTACAAATTAGTTCATTATTTACACTTATTAAGAAACCATAGCCACGTTATGTTTCGTATATTAACATTACTAGTTCTAATTTTAAATTCTTCGGCGAAACTTTTTAATTCTAACGCCTACGATGAAGAAAATGGTATACATCCTAAAAATATTGAGCCTGTTAATATTCTGGTTGAATTTGTTAATAGGGGAGATCCATTATGGGTTTTAACTTTAAGTGGTGATGATTGGATGGCTCCGAAATTAAGACTGGGAAATACTGCTGAATTAGAAGAGTTTTTTTACTACATTGAACCTTCGATTAGAAAGTAAGTTATTTTTATTTTATTTTAATATTATGTCGCCTTTTTACGCCTGCAAATGAACCAGTAATATTATATGCGTTGATTGTAAAAAATATAAGATGCTTGTGAACTTTCAGTATAATGAAAAGAAAGCATTCATTTTTCATTCAATAATGGCGGTGTGTGGTTTGTAAGAATATTACCACGGCATTAATTCTGCCTACCGTACCCGTTGTAGAATGGGTGGATGTACCTAACATTTGAAAATACTTTGTCCGATGTTTTATGTGTAAAGATTGTTGTAACATAGCAAAGATCTTGGCAATTTTTTCAGCGAAATTACAAAATTGGAGCACCATTCACTCTCCGAGTGGTTTTAATTCCATCTGCTGTATAGGAACGGCTATTTCGTCTTCACTCCCGAACCTTCGATAGCTCAGTTGGTAGAGCGGTGGACTGTAGCTGGTTTCAATTGTCATCCATAGGTCGCTGGTTCAAATCCGGCTCGAAGGAATTCTTTTTGCGTTATTTATATTTTATTAGTGTGACCATAATTATTATTATTTTGTTTCGCAAAGCTTACGATAAGAATGTAAGTAGCAAGTAGGTAGGTATATTATCTTTCATGTTAGTATTATGTACATATGCTTGTAATTGAAGGTAGATTTAATGATAACATGGTATCTTACTTACAATCTTGTAATTTTATAAAAACAACAAATGGGTTATCATTATCCATCACTCTAAAAATAACTGTAATCATCATCTGCCTAGCCTTTTCCCAACTGTGTTGGGGTCGGCTTCCAGTCTACCCGGACGCAGCTGAATACCAGTATTTTACATGGAGCGACTGCCTATCTGACCTCCACAACCCAGTAACTGGGTAATACAATACCCCTTGGTAAGACTGGTTGTCAGACTTTCAGGCTTCTGACGACCCGTAACGACTGTCAAAGATCCACGAATGACAGCCGGGACCAACGGCTTAACGTGCTTTCCGAGGCACGGAGGAGTCTCGGTATGTAAAGATGGTTGCCGGTAAAAATAACTGTAATACGAAGGTTCATCACCAACGTGATGCACTCGGAATTTCATTCATTCATGTTTTCCTTGGTTTCCTGCACGAGAGAAGTTATCTTTTGTACAGAGTCTATTTTACCTCTCGTATGTACCTAACGTAAGGAAAGCCAGTATCATGGTAAATTGACGTTGTTAGTGGGTAGATACGCTACATAAATCTGCTGAAGAATCATGTTCCCTGACTGAACACGCTGTGCCAAAAATACTGCAGATTTCAGTAGGTACTTAGGTACCTAACCTACGTATTTCTCCTCTAGTCGGATAGTCAATATTTTCAGTATAGTAGTGCTCTGAGGTCAATATCCACGACCGAGCCAACAAGACGCTCGGACGGTATAAACAAAATACTCTTTCGTGTGGACATTTTACGCATCCGAGCGTTTGCCTCACAAGAGAGGCGGTCTTACGCTGGGGCAGCTCGGCCTTTAGGCTCGGAAACTGAGAAGAGCAGTGAAAAGTGGCAAGTGTTTCCACTGAAATGGAGCGGGGTGGAGCGGAGCTGAGTGGAGTGGAGCAGTGGAGCGATCAGTCAAATTCATGACGATAACGTGTGAAGCTTATTATATAATATCGAAAACTAAAATGCAGCGCGCGAGTTCTATTCTGACAAGTCTATCTTCCGCCGCCGCACCGTACCGCTCCGCTGCTCTCCGCTTCGCTGCCCTCCGCTTGACACCACCGCCCTGCTCGACCCCGTTCTGTCCGACTCGAGCACAGAACATAATAATATATACCCTGAGGCCGCGTCTTCATATATTTTATTTGAAAGTCCGCTCCGCTCCACACTGTTTCACTGTTTGCACCGACGCGGAGTGCAAATTTCGAGCACTGTGATTAGTTAATTCACGGTCTGCTCCTCTCCACTCCGCCCAGCTCCGCGTCAGTGGAAACGCACCCTTACTGTACTCTGTGGCTCGGCCGGTGTACAGTGCTACAAGGATATTTTGCCGCCGAATGACATTGACAGCTTTGTTGGTAGACATATTTTGTGAAATTGTATTGAAAAATCAAGATGGCGGCGTTAATTCCAATTTTGGCCACGGGCCAAGAGAACTATTTAAAGCGTAGCCCGGTTGTTAGCTAAAGAGCCTGCTACACGGTTGCCAACCGCGTCCCGGCTGATGTGACCTTGGTGGTTTACAACCGTGTAGATGGTGGTGTACGACCAAATTTCGTTTGACCTTCCAACGACCTTGGATACTGCTCGAATATCACGACAGAATGGCATGTTGGCGACCATGTTGTTCGTCGGTCGCCAACCAAGGTCACCTCTGTCGGGGACGAGCTTGGCGACCGTGTAGCAGGCGCTAAAGCGCAGGTGACAATCAAATACCCTGATTATATTTCGTTTTCCAGCACGAGACGGCGGCGACCCGCAGTAAGAGTAAAGAAAGATGACCCGGAACGACAAAGCTCTACTGATTTCCCCGTTCAAGCATCAATAAGTGAAGCGAAGAAGGATTTTATGTTAATGATAAACAAGTTTGCGTAAGTATCCTTTACTTTATTCGATGAATTATACTAAGCCAAATTTAGCCAAGGCTCCCTTTTACGCATGTTACGCCGCTTGAAAGATACACTGGGCGCACTATACTTAGTTAAATATTACAAAGGTAAAGGAGTAACCACACTCATTCGACAACGTACAACAACATCAATGTCGTAGGTAAAATAGTCTATCAACGTTATCAAACTTTCTGATCTTAGTTATTTTATCAATACACGGAAATCGATTCGATCTCATATTAAAAACTGTCTATTGATGTCGGCTGGTTGCACTCGCATTAAATATTATATCGAATATTATATTATATCGTTCGACGCTGGTCGAGGGGGTGCGCTAAGGCAGGATCTGTCTAAGGCCTACCTAATGTATCATGCACAATTTCAGTATCAGCGTGGGACAGGAGACAGATTTGGGACTGAGGAGTAGTACGAGTAGGAAGTTGCTATAACGAGACTATAGGCTTGCTTGTGTCCTTGATTCTCCTCTCTTACACTACCTACACCGTAATTTTAATTTATATCTTCTTTTCAGTTTATCGTCCAGTATTGAACCAGATGCATACATAACGGATAATTCTCAGTTTGATGATAATAGTCCATCTGTAGCGGTACGTTTAAATCTAACTAATTGAGATTATTTCAAGCCGCAGTGTTGTGTTCGGTTTTTTTGTGTATTTGTAACAACGCAACGAAAAACGTTAATAACGTTCATACATACATAATTATGTCGTAGCCACATCATAGAATTGATCATTACATGAAGTGTTCGGTCATTTCATGAAATGGCTAGCTAAAATTGGCCATATCGTTTAAACGTCAACGTTTAATGACAATATGTCAGTCGACGTTTGGCCATATCATTAATGTAGGGGTATATGTCGTGGTCTGATCGTAGAAATGGCCATATCGTGACGAAAGCAACCTATTTATCGATATTCCCAGCTAGTTGCATTTCACGCCGCTAGTGGCAACCCGACCAAATGGGTTAGGTTAGGTTAGAACTGTGACCAACCGCGTGCGAGCCGAGCGAACGAAGCGAGCGGAGCCGTGGTAGCGGCACGCGAGCACCACATCCAAGTTGGTCGCAGTTAATTATTCGAATAGGAATAGAAGCACAATAAAAACAAAGTGACATCAACGCCTCTACTGATAGATAATAATCTAACTAGTTTACGTTAAGATCACTAATGTTTGGCCACATTATGAAGTAGTCGTGCGTTTAACTGTTCATATCGTCAAACGTTGAGTATTCAAGGCCAGACCACATCCATGATGTGACCAGCGGTCGATGTTCTATTTCATGAAATACAACCCTTTCATGAAATGGTCGATCACTTCATGAAATGATCAATTCTAAGATCTGGCCACGACACATACATAAACTCACCTACTTCCATGGTGGTGGGCAGAAACTACAGAACGCTGCCGCTTCGTGCTAAATCATACAAACTCCTTATTTTTCAACATTTGGGTTTTCTTTGTTCTTTTACAGTTGCATTTCAAAGGGCCATACTCCGTTTTAATAGTGGAATTGGGAAGGAAGCAGTGGCACTACTTTATCAATTCCCGATCATTACTTCCGGAGTGGCTTTATGAGAAACACGATACGCGAGACAGTCCCATACTTATACCAGAAGATGTAAAAATGCAATTATTTAGTTCATTATGGCGCTTGTTACATGTTTTCTTCGGTTTTACTGCGTAGCGTAAAGTTTTCTTGATAGTTTTCTGTAAGATGATTAAATGTATACCTAGTTAAAATTTGGTTGTTTCTTTTCCCATTTTATTACTTGTGTATCAAACAAAGTGGTTCTCCTTACAGTATAGCCTGCAAAATTACAGTAAACATGAAAAGAGCTAGATTTCAATTCCCAGTTTGAAAGAATAATAATAGCTTATAATGTTCCCATTGCTGGGACATAGGCTTTCTCTTTTTAGGAGGAAGAGAGAGGCAAACGAATAATTCTATAGATCATTCCCAGTTCGCTCATAGTTTTCTGTTATGTATGAGTAAAACTTTGCTGAGCTAAATTTTGTGAGACGTAAACGAAACCCATTGTAAGCTTAACACTCGTTCCATCCAAATCATACAAGCCAAAATACTCATAAAAATATCCAATAATATAAAAAAAGAGTTTCCATTCATTCAATCACAATAAAGTTGAAGTTTGAAGAACTGCCACCAACCACTGAAGTTTTCGTTTTGTAAAAAGTGAGTTTCCTAGCCGAGAGATGGTGCTGCATGTCCCAATGCTTGGGTACTGTAATAAAGTAGCTCTATCTATCTGCTGAAATGTAAAAGTATGGCCAAAGTTTCTGTACCTTCAGGCTCAGATGGCAGCACTATCAATGAAGATTTTGCCTGCTGTATCTCTATGTAGTCTGTGCTGCCCTGCATTCAATGATGAATCAGACTTTGACGTTTCTTTCAATTTCATTCGCAAATCGCAGATTGTTTTTTGTGACTGTGCAAGTTGCATTGTTTTTAATTGAATTTTAAAGTTGTTTTCGCGAAACTGATGTGGGATACCCCAAAGAAATGACGTTCGGTAGTTTTGAGAACGTTGGGTCATTTATACGGGACTGCAATGGCTCGACATTGCGTTTCGACCAAGCTTGTTTACAAATTATCACGGACCAACCAGTGAGTTTTTGGAGTCAGTATGAAGAATGTGAGGGATGTATTTTGCTGGAGACAGCAAAAATACCGGAGACTCGTGCCCTGATCTTGGATACATTGAGCCCTATAAAGTATGCGGTGAAAAATGGCAATGGACAAATATGCAATGGTTAGTATGTAGATCATTACTGTAACATGACATTATTTGCTAAAATATTAATGTTCCGCCACCTTTTGTCTTTGTTCGATAGTAAACACATCACGCTTGACGATGTTTTAAAATTAGAATGATGCGTTCAGAGAAAAAAGAATACCATTGCTACTTTACATTACTCAGGTTTTTGTTAATTTCATTATGATAGCATGGAATTTGTTATTTGTTTAAATCGAATGAGTCACACAGCTGCCCATTTTTGTAGCATAGTGAAAGTTTCAGTAAAAGTAGTATTTCATAACTACTTGGTTCAATTTAAAGATTTTTTGGTTGAATAGATATAATTGTTGCTTATGTAGCCAGTTATGTACTGGCACAATGAGTAATACTATGGTCATTAATTCTCAATGACTTTAAAACAAGTTTCGTGCATTGCATTTAATGTGTGCATTTATTATTACTCAAAAGGATTTTTATTTCAGAATAGAGAGAATATAGTTCTATTCACTGGTGCTTTATATTAGAAAAAAAAAAAAAATAGATTTGTATCTTTATCATCCCCAACCCACCCAACTCTATAAAATATTGAATATCATGCAAATTGATAGTTTTTCATTGTATGCTCATGTAGTTCGGCTTACAAGCGAAGCCACCAATAAAAACTATCAATGAACTAGATTTCTCATAAACAGTAAATGCAAGGGGCAATGGGAAACAAGAAACTTGGATTCTGAATTTTAAATAAGTAATTACCATTTCCAACTATACTGTGCAATTTGCTAATGACCATAATTAAGGTTGTTTAAATAGTGTCTATTTCCCTCCTATTTATTTATTTCTGTCCAAGTTTATCTGCCTTCCCAAGTCAGCTTTTTTATTTGATTCAAACCATTTTTTGCACTTTGTGCAATTTCAAATTCTGAAAATGCTATCTTGGGCAATCGGCCACCTGGCAAAAAAAAATACCACCCTTTCAAAGTAGGCTGAGAATCAGCACTTTTTGAACTTCAAAAACTACTTAAAAGTCCCTGCCCCATCGTCCTCACTAGGCATGAGTGGAAAAAAAAGTTCCAATCGTCACCACTGGGGAGGAACGAAACTTTTTTTTTCCACTCATGCCCAGTGGAGACGACAGGGCAGGGACTACCGGGAATAAACTATTTTCCTTCACCACTGCCTTGTGCTATATCTGGGAAGGAGAAGTGGCGCAACAAACTCCCCAGCAGCACAGCTGCTGTCTGTTCAGTTTTTGTTACCAATTTGGAAAGAATAAGTACAGTGCCCTCCAAAAGTTAGTTGAAATGATCAATAAATGTAATAAATATGAGGAAATTATAATAAAACCAAATAAAATCATGGCTTCAAGAACTATTTATTAAAATATAATCAATATTGAATATTTATATCAATAAGAGAACCATAACAACTTTAATAATTATAATCTATGCTATCTGCATTGAGTATAACAGAGCAATTACGGTACCAAAAGTTAGTTGAAATTGTTGGAGAATTGTTTTAAGGATTGTGCATTTGCCAATGTCTTAACTTTTAATATTTTGTATGACCGCCATTATTCTGTAGAACTGCTTTAAGTCGTCTAGGCATTGATTCTATAAGATTTTGTAATGTTTTGATTGGTATAGTCGACCATGTTTCAAGAATTTTATTTTTAAACAAATTTCTGTTGCGTCTTATGGAAACAGGGATCCTGCGGTCTAATTCATCCCACAAATGTTCAATGGGGTTAAGGTCGGGTGACATTGAAGGCCATTCCAGTAAGTCCACTTCGTTATCTTCAAAATATTGCTTAGTTATCCTTGCTGTATGCTTCGGATCGTTGTCTTGTTGGAATTTGAAAATCCGACCTAACCCCATTGTTTCAGCAGATTGTTTTAAATTTTCACGGAGAATGTTACAATAGATCTGTGCTGTCATCCTGTCTTCAATTATTTGCAGTCGGCCCACACCATGCCAAGAAAAACACCCCCAAACCATCACACTCCCACCGCCGTGTTTTACCGTGGGCTGCAAGTATTTGTCGTCGTAAGAGTTAACATTGCTTTTGCGCCATACAGTTTGCCGACGTCGATTTCCAAATAGTTCGAACTTTGATTCATCGCTAAAAACTACTTTCTTCCAAAAGTCTATTGGCTTATCCGAATACTTACGGGCGAACTCCAACCTTCGTTTTTTATGGATCGGTGTTAAAAGAGGTTTCTTTCTAGCAACGTGACCTCGTAAATTAGCATCATGCAGGCGTCGCCTGATAGTAGTTTCCGAAACAGAGGTTCCCGCTTCCTGTAACAGGTCTTTGATCTCGCGTACCACAATTTTGGGATTGATTTTGCATTGCCGCACAATTTGTCGATCATCAACAGAATTAGTAGCCCTAGGACGCCCCGACCGTGGTCTATCTGCAAGATTAGGACATTCCAAACTCTTCTTTATTATTTTTCGCACACCTTCTGGACTAACTTTAAATAATTTTCCCACAGCACTAAAGTTTTTCAATTTTTCGTATTCACACACGATCTTTGTTCTTTCTTCGACAGTTAATTTTCGCCTCGGAGCCATTATTAATTCAAAAACAGTCAAATCACCTCACAATATCTTATTATTAAATTAAAAATACCCACACTGCCCTAATATTATTAATTAAATGAGTTAAAACCGCGAGAGTTATGAAAATCGTTAAAAGTTTGACGCTCAATTCAAGTAGTGGGCACATAAACATAGATTATAAAAATAAAACGAATTTCGGGGAATTCCCTACTGTACCTACGTATAAGAATAGTGTATCCGAACATAAATAGTAAACAGTTAATTTATTGAAACTGCGTATTTAGAATTTATGTGACATCATTGTTAAGGTGAATTAATTGCAACTAACTTTTGGAGGGCACTGTATGCCTATACATTTTTTACAACACTCATAAAATCTTATGCTCAAACAATGCACAATATAAATTTTAAAACTTATCCTTTCCTAGTAAAGTGCATTTTACAGTGTCACTCTAGTACATAAGGAAGCTAGGTAATCTAATAATGTACAAACATAACCCTATTATCTAGGTTCAGTTATGTGATTCATACTCCTTGATAAGTGTGTAAATATATGTGGGCGTCCAAGCAAAAAGGGTTCAGTAGTGGGGTATTGAGTTAAGACCAGATTCAGTATCTAGAATAGTCAATTTATAATAAGGATTAAGAAAATAGTCAAAAACTGGCACATTTTTTTTATCAGACATTTGAAGTTAAAACTCTGAAAAAAACTTGATTTGAAAAAAAGCATTTACAAAGTTCGATTTTTGGTACAACTTAGTACATTTTCTGATACTTAGAAACATCATAATTATAAAGTCATTTACTATATGAACTTGTTGATAATTGAGCATTAATTAAAAATCATTTAAAATCGAGAAATGCAATTTTTTCACCCAAATTTACAAAACTGCGTATATCTCGGAAACTAAATGCCGAGAACTGGACCATTTTTGCTTGGACGCTCACATATAATGGTTTATTATGTACTATCAAGGAAACTTACATCTCACCAATTTGAAAACAAAATCCCGTGCACACGTTGTCCACATCTGTTAGCAAGCGTTACTATACCGGCTGAGCACTACAAGCAAGAATAGTCTTACGGGTGTATAAATGTTCGTTTCTCCCATGGTACTATGAAGGTTTTAGTCAAGGAATTTAAACTTTTGGGTAAAACCTCCATGTTAAATATTTAGCTTTTTAAAGTCTGTGTCTTTGCATTGATTTTAAAAGGTTAGTTATAAATTAACTAGGTATTTATCCCATCATTTTTTTAATCCTTTGCTTTTCTTAATAAGCTGTTTAGGCAAAAAAATTTACTGGCATATTTTTTTAATGAGTGTCTAAAAAAAATTATTCATAATTAATATACCTACTATTCAGTGACATAGGTCTCATTACTGGCGGTCATTTAGACCACTTGTTCGTTATATTTTGGTTTGTGGCTAAGTAATAACAGCCGCACGGGTTGATCGATTAGGTTAAGCTATGCTTGCCGCGGTCGGTCCATGGATGGGTGACCATCTTTACATAGACCCTCCGTGCTTCGGAAAGTACGTTAAGATGTTGGTCCCAGCTGTCATTCTTGGATCTTTGACAGTTGTTACGGATCGTCAGAAGCCGGAAAGCCTTTTTTTTTGTGGATGGGAAATCATCAAATGACTTCTCCCGCTCTGGGCGGAGCGGGAGGGCGTGTCAGACTTTTATTGACTAAAACCCACCCGTGTTCCTTCTGTTGCCTGACCCGGGGCCACGGTAACTCTTTCGAACATCCAGCCAACCTGGCTGGCATACGCCCTAGCGGACCCCTTCATTGGTGCTGACATCTCTTTGAGGCGCGCGTGGAACACAACGCGCTGTCGACTCGGGCCTGGTCCTTACCGGACGGCGAGCTACCCATTGCTCGCCGTCCGCAAGCCCGCGCCTACGGTGGCCGGGAATCGGCTCCCAATTCCCGACGCCCAGGGCGTCTCCTGCGGCGATTAGGGGCGTGAGGACGCAAAACTTGCCTCTCCCTCACGCATCCCACCTCCTCCTTCGCAAGCATTACTGCTTCGCAGAAGGAGGTTATGGCTTCCGATGTACTCTCGTTCCGTACCATGGCCTGGACCAGGGCCGGACGCGAGAGATCGCCGCCAAAGCCTAAAAACCAGTCTTACCAAGGGGTATCATACTACCCAGTAACTGGGTTGTGGTGGTCAGATAGGCAATCGCTCCATGTAAAATACTGGTTTTCAGCTGCATCCGGTTAGACTGGAAGGCGACCTCAACATATTTGGGAAAAGGCGAGGCAGATGATGATATTTTGGTAACCTACCTAAATGAATTATCATTTCAAGGGTTTACTGCAAAAATTTGCTAAACAACATTTTTGGCAAAAATTTGTTAATTATACATTTATTTATTTATTCTTACATCTACCATTACATGATAACCCAATGCGATAAATGCGCCTATCAGAGGCGCAGCCTTCATACAACCCGATTCCTATCGGCTTCCCTTCGGATCCACCACTCTTCTTAATGTCTACTATTGCCCAATAACACATCACATTATATATATATTTAATACCAGAATACAGTCATCATAAGATTAAGAACAATACAAAAATGCTGGTAATTTTTTTCTGAGCGTATGAGCACTGAACAGTTTTTTCTTTGGCTTCCCTCTAATGATAATTGTAGCTGCGCCAGTGGCGCCTATCCTAATTTTATAACTCTAAATACTAACGTCGCTACATGACGTTGTTAAGCTCGAAAAGATAGAATTTTCATGTGTTTAACAAATTTTTGCCAAAAATGTTGTTTAGCAGGTATTCACAGTAATTATTGCCACTAAAGGAAATTGCATCCTATATTCTACAACAATGCCTTGTAAATTAATAAAATGACATTCTCATAAAATTAAAATTACAAATAGCAATTTATATCCATTTGCGTATTTAACATAAAGAAAGAAATGTTAACTTGAATGCTTTTCATAAACAGAATGAACCGCTTACCTTGCCTTTGTACCTTATTTTGTGCGAGAAGTTTAAATAAATACATAAATACATCAATCAAATTGCTTCTAGATAAGAGGTTAATTGAGCTCATGGCTAAAATGACTAACATAATTACCTAACTCAGTCCTGTACATAATCAAATACCTAAAATATCAGTGGCTATGCAGCTCAACTGGTTATATTGGGTCATTTATTTGCAGAGAGATCATGTTATGCTGATTTTGTATAATATAAGCAAGTTTCTTGAGACCCACTGCTTATATTTAGCCTTTTGTCCGTGGCTTGCATCTTACGGATTTTAGATTATTATATTCTAGTAGAATATTGCTCTGATAAAGCTCTCATTATAAAACTTGAGTTGGTCCAGTACAAAATAGAGATGAGCGGGATGGAGTAACAGGAAGTAAAGTAAAAAAAAATGTTTTTATTTGGAACAACTACATCATCATCTGCCTAGCCTTTTCCCAACCTCATTATGTTGGGGTCGGCTTCCAGTCTAACCGGATGCAGCTGATGTTACATGGAGCGACTGCCTATCTGACCTCCACAACCCAGTTACTCGGTAACACGATACCCCTTGGTATTAAGACGACTGTCAAAGATTCCAGAATGACAGCCGAGAACAATGGCTTAACGTGCTTTCCGAGGCACGGAGGGGTCTCGGTATGTAAAGATGGTCATCCATCCACGAACTGACCGCGCAAGCGTAGCTTAACCTGATCGATTGACCCGTGCGGCTGTTATTACTTAGCCACAAGCCTCTGTTATTTCAGTATATTGTGTATCTTACGACTTGCACGCGATGACGCGAATGAAGTAGCGGGCAGAAGCCCACATAAGCATGATATTTTTTATTATTATTAGTGAATGAAAAGATCTAAGTAACACATTGCATGCATGTAAAAAAAATAACAATGTCTAGAATGTTTTTTTATTTGAAAACAACAGGTTTTACTAGGGATAAGTGAGATAAATTAAATAATATCATCATGATTATTTCTGCGAATGCTGTTTGGCTGGGTATCCAATTTCACCGTGGTGTTATTACATTTCCATATTACCTATACCAGAGGATTTCCCATGACACTGAATAATAAACTTTGTGATAAGTGTCATAAAGTGAAAAATTGTGCGAAAATCAACGCAGACTTCAAACGGCCTCGGGCGATGTTTGCACTTTATCACACTTATAATAACGTTTATTATTCAATGTCACTGGAAAGATTCTTCTGCGCTTATCCATAAATATGAGTCGCTAAAAGCCCGCGCAGCTGCCATCAAAACATTCTGAATTCAAATCAATATTTTTTTTTCAGGCCTCTACCAATTCGGCGAATATGGCCAGTATACTCTTAACGTCACTGATGTGACCACAGATACATGCATTCCGCGGATGACGGCGGAACCAGATGCAGCATACCTCCCGATACTGACGGCGGTAGTCATTCTGTTGTCTATGGCAACACTGTGGTATATCGTCAAGGGTATCTGCAAGAGGGTGGTTGCAGGACGGGTGTATGCTAGATATTTTGCTAGGTTAGTATTTGAAGAGAAAGTTCTAAATATTTGTCTAGTTTCGACACCAATGATGCAATCAACACTGAAGTTAGTACTGCTCACTTAATCTTGGTCTAGTGGTCGCAAGCACGACTACTAAAAGTGACCTTTCCGGGGTTCGATTCCCCAGTCAGGCAGTTTTATTACTTTTTCCACTAGGAAATTCTCCGTAGTAGCCAAAGTCCTGAAAAACTCGCCCCCCTATTGCATGGGACTCGTAAAGTAATAACACACTTGAAATCAAAGCAAATATTTTATTTGAACAAAAGACAGGTTTACAAAAATGACAGTGTTTGTTAACAAATGTGGGTGTACTATGCGTCTCTACTCACTTCTGCGAGGAATTTAGGCGTGATGTTATTTCTGTTGAATACAAAACAACATAAATTAAAAACACAACATCAAAATGATTATCATTATCAATGTCACCTCCGTACTAGGGTTTCTGTACCCAAAGGATGCCAAATGGAACCCTATTATTACTAATAAGGTCTCCGCTGTCCGTCCGTAGTATTTCATTATCTTGATATGATTTTAGGGAAGACAACGAGCTTGGTTCTGAGACTCGAGTCTTGACGACTGAAGCCAGCATCCCACGATCTCCGACCAGGTCCAGACTTCGCTCCCTTGACATCTTCAGAGGATTCGCTATTGCTCTTATGGTAAGTTACCAAAAAAACTACGAACTAACGATTCACACTAGAGCCCTATGTGATAATTGTCACATTTTCATGACGGCTTAACAAAGCAAAAAGCTACGATAGTAACTTGAAAAATTGTCCTGAATACCAAAAGGGAACATGCACGTAATTCAAAACTTATTTATTATTTAAAGGGATATTATTAATTGCACATCAAATAAAAAATCACATATCAATTTATTTCAAGTACAAAAATACGACAATCATAGCATAAATACTGACTGCACAGCAAATTAACCAGAGCGTACTCATACATAATATTTACACTCATAGCAAAATGACATGGCGACTATATTAATCCCCAGGTTAGGTTAGGTTAGGTTACTTTAAACCCTATACACAGAAATAGGAGCCCCGCTAAGCGGGGCTCCGTCGACATAGGATGCAAGAGAGAGCGAAGGGTACGAAGGGTAAGTTACAATCATTTGTTTTTCTCAAGAATGGTAAAAGGTTTAATGTGCGCTAGTCATTATTAGAGCTCTGCATTAATAAAAAAGCTTTACTTTGAGATAAATAGTGGTGCGCCACGAATATAAATTGTAGCTTATTTAGTTATATTTTGTGTTAAGTATTTTGCTGTGCAATCAGTAATTTTGATTGGAATTCGGATTATTTTTGCAAATAAAAAGTTTTTTTTTTTATTTGCGTTTAAATACTACCCTTATTTAAATATGTATTGCATAAGAGTCAAGAAACATATTCAATTTTTTTACATTTTTTAATGCATTGCTTATTTTACAATTAATTATTTTATGATCCGTTTTTTTTTGGTGGAACGGAACGCAAACTCAAAACGCGTCGCCTTAAAGTGGCGTAAAAAAAATTCGAATAAAAATCAATTAATTGCAACGTGCTTGAAATCTCACTAAAAATAATTTAACTTATATGATTTAGGGCTAAAAAAACCTTAAAAAAAACAGATGTAAACAAAGCAGTAACGTGCCAAATGACGTCACATCATGACCGCAACAGATACGGACGTTTGGACTGTAGTAGAAAATTGTTGGAGCAACAAGCTGTAGCTGAATTTAACTTTTAATACTTTTTTGGGTTTATATTACTGTACTTTATTGATTTAGTGAAAAAAAATTATATGCGTATTTCCTATTACAATTATTACGAATTGGTCTTTAAATGTCATGATTTCATGAAAAAATCATTCAATAGACCAATTCTAACTTAGAGAGATGTATTAATGATTATAATTCTTTAAATACGTATTTGTTATGGTCGCGAATCATATTTGGACCAGGATACAACCTGACACCGACTTGCAAATTGCAAAAAACGTAAGAAAATTTGAATTTCGCGGGGTGCCTTTGCGTTTCCACCTTAAGTAGTCAGTAATTTCCAGCTAGGGTTGCGGGATGTTCGAAAGAGTTACCGTGGCCCCGGCACAGGCAACAGAAGGAACACGGGTGGGTTTTAGTCAGTAAAAGTCTGACACGCCCTCCCGCTCCGCCCAGAGCGGGAGAAGTCATTTGATGATTTCCCATCCACAAAAAAAAAAAAAAAGTAGTCAGTAATCTAGATAGCGGGGCTGTCTGTCTAGAATACGCCGGAAGGAAGACACTCCACGCTTATTTAACAACACCAATTATGAACTTATTGAGATAAAGTCCCTTGACAAACGAAAATCGAAGGTTTTAGGGTTTCCGTAGCCACTAGAAAATTGAAATATATAATCCTATTTTCATTATCAGTGACCACGAAAAGCATGAAAACGACACCCATTACGGAAAATTTGGTTATTTTCGCAGCCGCCATCATGGATTTTCATTTTGACCTCACTATCGGCTTTAGCACTCTCAAAAACTATGAAAACGACACCCATGACGAAAAATTTGAACATTTTCTTGGATCAGACTCCATCATTATCTAGATACAAATTAATAAAATTGAAGTGTCGGTTTGTAATGACAAATAACAGCTTTTTACTAAATGCATAAGTATGAAAGTATATACGGTACTTATAACAAAAAAAAAATATATATATTTTTGTCTTTCTGTCTGTTCCGGTTAATCTCCGAAACGGCTGGACTGATTTTGACGGGACTTTCACTGGCAGATAGCTGATGTTATAAGAAGTTACTTAGGCTTTTATTTTAGAAAAAGAATTCGGGTTCCGTGCAAAAAAAAAAAAGAAAACCCATGAAATGGTGAACAAAATCCGATTCAAATAGGGAAGTATTGACATCCACGCGGGCGAAGCCGCGGGCAACAGCTGGTGTCAAAATAAGATTGAATTTTTTTGAACAAGTAGCTCTATGTTGATATTTTCATGCATAAAAATAGATTTAAAAGGGTGACATAGTTAATGCACAATTCATATTTCCAGTGGACCAAAATAAGTTTTGAGTTTATCAAATTCCATTTAATTGCAGATCGCTTCTGATTTACAAAGGTTCACTTTTAGACGACCGATAATTTTTTCGAACGTAAGAATCAATTAAACAGGTGATCTAAAGTGATTTAAATAAAGATGATTCTGAATTTTTTTGGGAATTATTAGAGGTGCGACTAAATATGGAAGTATGGATTGTAATTAAAAAGCAAGCTTTTAAAATATTGTAACGATTTAAAATCAAAATAACAAAGGGAATCTGCTAGCTAGAAATAATAATAAAATGTGGTATCGTCTATTAAGACATCAATATATAATGCGGATAATTTTATTATTTAACGTATAGCTATTGTCCTTAAAATGCTTTGTTTTATGTTATCTTTGTCCTCTAGTTTGTTTAGGTATGATTACCAAAATAATAGTAGTGATAACGGTAAATTATCATCATTCATAGATATTATTTCCAAGCTTTTTATCAACATCTTCAATTATATGTATATGTTATAGTTTGTCCGACACCGCTGTACCGGGCCGTGGGTATGTATGTGCGCGGCGAGACGGGGGGGGGGGGGGGTGCAGGCCGCTCATTGGTCTACGCTCACGGCGTCCCGCCCTCAGCCGTACAGTGGTATCGACCGATACCGATTACTAGATATAATTATATAATATAAATAAAGAGCTAGTTTCACAAGTCCTCAACTTCAAACTCTCAATTCAGAAACGGTGTTAGTTTTAGGGATGGGACTTCAGGGAGAAATTATGAAAAGTAGAGCGAAGTGGTCAAAGGAATGATGAGGTTCATTTTGGGGACAACTAGAACTCTTTTATTTAGTTTTTTCCGTTCCGGTGTCAAACGAAAAATTGTTATAGCCGCTATGACAACACATAATAAAAAGAAAAGGTAAAGTAAAGGTAAAGATTAAAGGTGTCCATACAAGAAACGTATTTTTTTTAAACTGAAGTATTTTTTTAAAATAATTATGTATTGTGATATATTTTATTCTTCTTCTTCATTTAATATTGTATTTAACACTAAGTATGTATGGACGCCAGCACATCAAGCTACTACAATCTGTCAATTTCTTTTAATAGATTTTCGACTTTATTGCTAAAGCATTAGGCTCAAGATTGATTGGGAAAAATTTACAGTTTCGGGTAGCTTGATGTGCTGGCGTGTGTACATATTTAAAAAAAATACTTCTCGTGCGAGTCCGACTCGCACGTGGCCGGTTTTTGAATACGCTAAGCTAACCCGACTACTAAACCTGTAGAATGCTGGGTCGTAGGTTCGATCCCCAGGTCGGGAAACGTGTTTAGGTTTTTAACATTAAGAATTCCTAAGTAGTACGCAGGAGTTTGTGCCTGTTTGATGGCAGTAGGCTCGCCCCCTATCACAGATTTAAACATTACTTTTGACATGTGGCTGAGTGGCTTATGGCTAAGTAATAACAGCCGTGCGGGTCGTTCGATCAGGTGAAGCTATGCTTGCTACGGGTGGTCCGTGGATGGGTGACCATCTTTACATACCAAGACCCTTCCGTGCCTCGGAAAACCGGGAAAACACGTTAAGTCGTTGGTCCCGGCTGTCATTCGTGGATCTTTGACAGTCGTTACGGGTCGTCAGAAGCCCGAAAGTCTGCCAGTCAGTCAGTCAACCAGTCTTGTAAAATACTGGTAATCAGCTGCTTCCGGTTAGACTGGAAGCCGACCTCAACATGGGAAAAGGCAAGGCAGTTTTTTTTTTGTAACCTGTGGCTGTACTGTACACCTCTGCTTGACCCTTAGCAGTTTAGAGGCGTGATGTAATGTTATGTATTATTCGCCAAGCGTTTTGTCAATAATTCTATTCCAATTTTTTTTAAAGCAATTTTCTTGTTTTATTTAACTAAATTAGAGCAATAGTGTTTCCATTTAAAGATCATGTAATGTACTACAACATGTGTTGTTTAGATGCCAGCACATCAAGCTATCCGAAACTGTAAAATTTGCCCAATCAACCTTGAGCCTAATGCTTTAGCGATAAAGTTGTAAATCTATTAAAGAAATTTGACAGATTGTAGTAGCTTGTTGTGCTGGCATCTGTAAATGCTAAGTGAAGTGTTATGTTCACATGGAACACAAGAGAAATGTCATTTTACGATTTTAATCACGGCATTTCCATTTTATAAAACTCCTATAAAGACTTCCAGATAATATCGGTGACCCTATCCACCTCACCAAGTACCAAGTGCTTGGAAGAGTAGACCGTACCCATTTTTAACCGACTTCAAAAAAGGAAGAGGTTCTCAATTCTGTTGTATTTTTTAAAATGAAACCTCAGAACTCCGTCATTTATAAAGCGATTTGAAAAATTCTTTTTTCATTTGAAAGGATATACTTCCAGATTGGTCCCATATAAATTTGGTCAAGTTCTGATGAGTGGTTTTTGAGTTAGCTTCAGTAATACGTATTTTTTCCACTGAGTGTATGTTGATGATGTTATAATAATTTCCTGTCACTGTTATTTACATAGCAAGTAGTGGTATACGACTTTGTGTAGGATAGGTACCACAACTAAAAAGTGAGAAATAAAAACTTTTTTGCAAAAAACTACCGGCTTCCAAAAAAAAAAAAAACTACAAAGTGAAAAATAATTTTAATTTCGGAAGTCGGTGGCAAAAAACTAAAATGGAGATCCAAAGACACTGACTTTCGAAATTATAGTTATTTTTCACTTTGTAGTGTTTTTTTTTTTTGCAAAAAACGTTTTTTATTGAAACGTGATAAATAGTAAATACTTACCAGAAAACATATTATGACCTTATTTATTTCATGTCAATTTTGTACCCTCGGCTACATATCAAGCTAAACATTCCCAGTTTAAGCTGATCTCGCGTTTTAGGATCTCCGTACAATGAGAGGTCAGCTTATACTGGAAATGAGTAGCTTGATATGTGCCGTACTTGGCCCCAAAATTATTTTACTTGTTTATAAATTGAAGCCATTGTTTTGTTCTTCAGATCTTCGTGAACGCAGGCGGCGGTGGCTACGGCGTGTTCTCGCACAGTGTGTGGAACGGGCTGTCGGTGGCAGACGTTGTGTTCCCGTGGTTCGCCTTCGCCATGGGAGAGGCGCTCGTACTGTCGCTCAACGCCAGGCTTAGGACTTCTCTGCCCAGGATTCAGGCGCTGCAACAGGTTAGTACTTATTTCATTGTTTTTGAAAGAAAAGAAGATACACAAAAAAAGATTCCGAAGAACTCAAATTCATATCCATAATATTTTATTTCACGTAAGCCTACATGGGCACTCATGAAACGTCAGAAGCTAGGTGCACGGTTCCAATTGGTCGTTTCCTATGGAGAAGAACTGGCAAGAAACTCCACGGTTACTCTTTTAAAAATAATTGGCTTTTACAATGTTGTCAAATTATAGTGTTATTAAGTATGGGTGGACAGTGTAGGCCTGTCAACAAGTACCAGGTACTTAACAAAATAGAAAATGGTTTACAAATCTACAGTCTATTAAGCCTACAACGTTCTCACATTCACAAAATATAAAAGAATCTATTTAAAAGACAAGACTATATAATGTAAAATAATGAAAAGATTATATCATTGAAGCATGTAAACAAAAATAAAAAATAAAGTAATTTGGGAGCAGTTAATAGACATTTACATAAATAGTTATGCTGTAAATGAGGTACCAGGGAAGCCACATGTACAGAACGAATTAGCGCCAAACTTCCCTGTAACTGAGAACCTCTTCCTTTTTTGGATTCGGTTAAAAAGAAGTTGCAGGTCAGTATTAGGTTGTATGTTGATTAAAATATGATTCGCGACCGTAACAAATATGTGTTTACAGAATTATAATACAACTCACTATCTGTATCGTAAAGAAAGTGCAGTGCAGTGCAATACCGTGATTAGTTTTAACGCATAGCCGAACTAGTAAATACTTTGCCTACCACTTTTGACAAAAACTCCCAGTAAATTTAAACTTCACTATGGTTCAAACTCTGTCATATTTAGAGTCTATAATACCTCAGTTCAAATTCTCTTTTTATCTCGCTCGCATACTACTGCTCGCGGACTGAGTGAGGTGCTGTGCGGCAGGGAGCGCCGATAGTTTAGGTCATTTCTTTTTACGGTGAAAATAATGGTAATTAAAAACATAGTATCTGCTTTAGGTATATTTAGTTCAGTTATTATGCAAAGTTTCGTGATCTAATCTGTAGTATTTATTGAATACTAGCGATTTGGAGGTAACTTTGTAATTTTTTTTTCTATTGAGAAAATTTTATGGAATCGAGTTTTCGTCAAACATTAATCCTCAACTTTACCGTATATTTATTTTAAAATTAATGCTACAGTGTCCTACTATGGATGTGTGTTTGTTACTCTTTCACGCAAAAACTACTGAACGGATTTGGATGAAATGTGGTACACTGATAGTGTAGAACCTGGATTAACACATAGGATACTTTTTATCCCGATATTCCCACGGGATCGAGACTTATGCGGGTGAATCCGCGGGGCGCTGCTAGTTTTCGATATAACTAAAGATCATCCTAAGCAATTTGAGGTATTATGGACTATAAAAGCTAAAATAGACCTTGGACGTTTTATGACGAAAGACAAAAGACATCCAACCTTACAGTGTTTGTCCACCGCCACCGTTAACGAGACGTCAACGAGAAACGAGATTATTCGAACCGAACGTGACGTCACGTTGACGGACGTGCAGTGGACACGCGGCCATAGTAAATGTATGTATCACTACTTCGGCGCCGGCCTTAGGGTACTGTCAAGACACTTGGGTAATATATAGTACGGGCTGGTGTCCACAACTCAACGTCAATGCGCGTATTTTGCGTACGGGAAACAAGACATTTATAAAACGTTTCTCAATTACGAATTCATGGGTCAATTTGAATACTAAACGATTGATACCCTTCTAGGTGGCAACTCGATCTCTCATGCTTTCACTCATCGGCATAATCCTGGGTTCTGCAAACTCGACCTGGATGGATGTGCGCCTCCCCGGAGTCTTACAACGACTTGCAGCTATGTACTTCATTGTGGGCGCTTTAGAGTGCGTCTTCATGAGGACCAGCCAGGATATTACACCAGGTAAGACCTTGAGGTCATCAATCAGCCGTAAGAAAGAAAAAAAAAATTGCCACAGTACCCTACAAGGAACACATTTGAATAAATTAAAAACTAACATAAAAGATGTCAATGCTGGACATAGACCTCCCCAATCATCACCTAATCGACCGATCCGTCACTACTGCCCTAAAAACTATGAAAGAAAACATCGTGAGGAAACCGGCATGTCCAAGAACCAAAAATTCGAAGATATGTGACATCCACCAACCCGCACCGTGGTAGATAACAACCCACTCCCTCTAACAAAAAGGAGGCTCGAGTCCCAGCAGTGGGATCGTTATAATAATAATATCTCTGTTCCTTACCTATAATTTAATATTTTTTGTCTCCTTCTCTCCCAGGTCGTTCTCTATTCCGTGACATCAGCGCTGGTTGGCAACAATGGCTCGCCACACTCGTCCTCGTTTCCATACAGGTAAGGTTTCAATTAAACTTCGCAATTACAATTCCGACCGTCCGAAATGTATTTGATAAAATCCCTGTACGCTAACAACTTCGCGACAATGTTCAAGCATCTTATTTGTCACGCTTTGTTATGCGAATAAAAGCGCTATTAAAGTTAATTTGACAGTGTTCAGAAAATTATAAATGGATATACATACCTAATGGATAAAAAGAAAGAAAAAAGAAAACTATTTATTTGGGACTCGCAGGAAATTACAAATTAACCAAAAAAACTCTCATGAGAATGAGCACTTACTAACTACATAAATTGTAACAGGATTTGTTACACAAAGTTATCTTACAGAAGTTAATAATAATAGGTTATCTCCTAGATAATACAATTCAATTATACAATGTGGATCTGGACGTATGACATTAAATTAAAACGAGCACAGTACTAGTCCATCGGAACATTTTAAAACACGAAGATTAGTAGTTAATAGAAAATTAAAAAATTGCAGTTTTGAAACAAAATAAATAGCAGAATCAACTGCATAAAAAGTAAACACGCTTTATCTACGAAAAGTCACTGACCGACGGTGCGGTGCGGGGTGCGGGGCGCGGCGGCGGCAATGTTTACCTATTATTACGGACTCAAATCTACATCATGTTGAAAAATAAAAAAAATAAAAATAATTTCCTGTGGCTAAAGTATTCATTAAAAATCAAAATATTTTATTTCACATAAGCCTACATGGGCACTTATGAAAGGTCAGAAGCTAGGTGCACGGTTCCAATTGGTCGTTTCCTTTGGAGAAGAGCCAGCAAGAAACTCCACGGTTACTCTTTTAAAAACAATTTGCTTTTACAAACATTGGATTTGATTGATTTTTTGTATATGGGTAAAGAACATGATTCTCTTTACGTGGTTTAGAGGAATGTCAATCGTCCTGTTCCACCTTGTATAGTTAGTAATTACATAAACAACTTAAACAGTCGTTTTAGTACATACATTTGGTTAAACAAAACATCCGAAAGTGTTGAAATACAATAACTATTAAACTCGTAATTGCAGGTGTGCATAACCCTGTTGGTCCCTGCACCTGGTTGTCCTCGCGGCTACATGGGCCCCGGAGGGTTACACCTGTCAGCTGTCAGCAACGTGTCGCTACAGAACTGTACTGCGGGCATCGCTGGCTACATAGACAGGTACTGTTTATACAGGGCATTTTTTTAATCACTATCCAAATTTTCGCAGGGTGTTCTACCCATGAATATGAACAACTTTTACTATGGGACCAACTCTGAAATCACGAAAAAAAGTCAGCTGTTTCATACATTTTGGTAGAGTAGGTATTGAATTTTTGTATGAATCAGCTGATTTTTTCTTCGTGATTTCAGAGTTGGTCCCATAGCAAAAGTTGTTCATATTCATGGGTAGAACACCCTGCGAAAATTTGGATAGTGATTAAAAAAATGCCCTGTATTTATATCATCTATCATTGTTGGGCCCCGGAGGGTTTCTGTCAACTGTCAGCAACGTGTCGCTACAAAAATGTACCGTGGGCGTCGCTGGCTACAAACACAGGTACTGTTTACATCTGTTGGGCCCCGGAGGGTTACACCTGTCAGCTGTCAGCAACGTGTCGCTACAAAAATGTACCGTGGGCGTCGCTGGCTACAAACACAGGTACTGTTTACATCTGTTGGGCCCCGGAGGGTTACACCTGTCAGCTGTCAGCAACGTGTCGCTACAAAAATGTACCGTGGGCGTCGCTGGCTACAAACACAGGTACTGTTTACATCTGTTGGGCCCCGGAGGGTTACACCTGTCAGCTGTCAGCAACGTGTCGCTACAAAAATGTACCGTGGGCGTCGCTGGCTACAAACACAGGTACTGTTTATAACATCAGTTGATATAAACTTTATCGTTATCATAGTCATTATCATTTTCTTGCCCTTACCACAATTTATTTGGTGTCGGCCGCAACATGTCTTTTTATGCCATACCTACTTCTATATTAGTCGTCATCTTGGTAGTCCCTTTGATATAAACTTTATATCGCCTTTATTGCTACTTGCAATAAAAAGCTAGCATCGGTTTTCTATGACCGTTACTTCCGCAAAAGCACTTTATAAGGATCATAGCAGGTGGCGTTCTGTATTTTCTGCCTACCCCCATTTGAAGAAGGCTTTTTTCTATTCAATAATGATTTAAAAAGATTATAGTACCTAATAATGTATTTTCTGTATTTCTATTTCAGACTGGTCCTAGGTGAGGCCCACTTGTACCAACGCGGCACCTTCCACAAGATGTACCACACGACTGTCCCACACGACCCCGAGGGCATCCTGGGCATTCTGTCAGGAGTGCTGGTCGTGCAGGCAGGCGCGCACGCTACGAGGATCATGCTGGCTTATAATCATGCTAGGTAACATTTTATATTACGGACAATATGTACCACATGACTGTCCCAAATGACCCCGAGCGCATCCTGGGCATTCTGTCAGGAGTGCTGGTATTGCAGGCAGGCGCGCACGCTACGAGGATCATGCTGGCTTATAATCATGCTAGGTAACATTTTATATTACGGACAATATGTACCACACGACTGTCCCACATGACCCCGAGCGCATCCTGGGCATTCTGTCAGGAGTACTGGTCGTGCAGGCAGGCGCGCACGCTACGAGGATCGTGCTGGCTTATAATCATGCTAGGTAACATTTTATATTACGGACAATATGTACCACACGACTGTCCCACATGACCCCGAGCGCATCCTGGGCATTCTGTCAGGAGTGCTGGTCGTGCAGGCAGGCGCGCACGCTACGAGGATCATGCTGGCTTATAATCATGCTAGGTAACATTTTATATTACGGACAATATGTACCACACGACTGTCCCACATGACCCCGAGCGCATCCTGGGCATTCTGGCGCCACATTCACCTTGTACGCCACAAAATCCTGCATCTCGCAAGCAATGTTTAACCCGAACCTAATACAGCGCATAATATTTTAGATCTGCGTATTTTTTTAAGTATATACGTACGGTTTACATGTACAAAACAGTATTGCTATGTGATTTATAAAATACAACGCTACAACATGAAGAATGAAAGAAAATACATTTATTTAGAACAGATTAAATGATTGCATGTTTTGTAGTTAATAAATATATATAAATAAATAAATTAATTAAAAGGCACAAACCATATTCTAAAAAATAAATTATTCTATAATTTAAACAAATTATACAAGGTGGAACAGGACGATTGACATTCCTTTAAACCACGTAAAGAGAATCATGTTCTTTACCCGTATACAATAAACCAATCAAATCCAATGAATACTTTAGCCACAGGAAATTATTTTTCATTTTCTTATTTTTCAATATGATGTAGATCCGAGTCCGTAATAATAGGTAAACATTGCCGCCGCCGCGCCCCGCACCCCGCACCGCACCGTTGGTCAGCGACTTTTCGTAGATAAAGCGTGTTTACTTTTTATGCAGTTGATTCTGCTATTTATTTTGTTTGAAAACAGCAATTTTTTAATTTTCCATTAACTATTAATCTTCATGTTTTAAAATGTTTAGATGGACTAGTACTGTGCTCGTTTTAATTTAATGTCGTACGTCCGGATCCACATTGTATAGACATTGTTACAATATTACAAGGACAAGTTTTGCACAAAGGCGAGCTTAATCCAGAATTGGTTCCCATTTTTTATTTAATTTTTCGTAAAAAAGGGAGTGTTCCCCATTTATGATATAAGAGGACGGCAGTATACTACACAAGATATTAAACTCAACTTTGTTTCTAGGGCGCGCATAATGCGTTGGGTATTCTGGTCCTTAATCTTCGGCATCGCCGGCGGGGCCTTATCCATGTTCTCAAAGAACGGAGGTCCGATACCCATAAACAAGAATCTATGGTCGGTGTCGTACTGTCTGGTGACGGCATCGATGGCGCTGTTCATACAAGCCGCTCTGTACTTCATTGTGGATCTCAAGACCAAGTGGGGAGGAAGGCCGCTGTATTATGCTGGTGAGTTTGGCTAATTTTGTGCATTTTCCTTAATTTGGGGTATTAGATTCCTAAATATAGGCACGGCGTCATTAATTCGGGGCCATCGCTTCCTAACTGTGGTCATAACGTCCCTACTTTGGGACGCGGCGCCCCTAATTTAGGGCTCCTTGTTTCCATAATGTCGGTCAATGTGTTCCTAATTAACCACTTGCGCTTAGTTTTATTAGAACGAAAATCATACAAAAATATTTTTTGTAAATTTTTGAGCTTGCTAACAAATTGTCAGACGCATGACAATTACTGTGATTCGTTGACTGAATTATGAACAGCTGATCTGATCAGTAGATATGCGTTTTATTTTGATAAAAGCGTGTACTTTGTGGGATACCGATCGGCAAACATGATGAACTTCCATATAAACTTTCATCCCGTAATGGTACGAAGTTCTTTAACGCAACTTGCGGTAGGAGTAAACCAGTAGAAATCATCACGTTACAAAAAAGCGTAAGGGCGAAAATACACATGCCTGTAGCTGGTACAAAACTATGCAAAGAGCTGGCATGCCGTGTCCCATAACAACTTCTGATTGGTCAATGTCACAATGGCATGCCAGCTACTTGCATAGTTTTGAACCAGCTACAAGCATATGTATTTTCGCCCTTATGCTCGAAAAAGTCAGTTGCAAGTGTCAAAAGTTTTTGTTTTTGTTTCTTAATGCAGAGCCATCTAGTATAAGTTTTTAGAAGCTAAAAACTTTTTAGAAAAAAAAAAAGTTTTTAGAAGTTATAAACTTTTACTAGTTGGCTTTGTATTAATACATAATATACGGCCAAAAGAACTTCGTTCCAACCGGGTGTCCCACGACACCCCTTCGACTTGTTTAACCTCTTTAGGGGACGAGTATTCAATAATCTTTCCTTAGTGCTCACTTTCGGTATATAAGGAACTCTTGTGGGGTAAAATATCATACATTTACTTATATGTGGTTGATTTTCGTTTCGGGGGGTCTACTCCTAAGCACGAAGTTTGTAATTTCAGTCGAAGCGGGCATTTCCTACTCCGTATCAGTTACGGACATAAGATTAGTTCGGTTTCCGAACTAAGAATGAATGACAACACGATTTCACAGTTCCTACGCCCGATGTGTTTTTGCCCGTCCGAAAAGTTTAATTTTACACTTGTTTTAACGGATTAACTACTTTCTGACGGGCCCGTGTCTTCGTTGACGGACTCAGGGGGTAGACCCCCCAGAAACCGGGTCTAAATTATGCTTTATTTGTACTGCATAAACTTACACAATTTCTTTCTTTCCCAGGTCAAAACGCCCTCTTCCTTTACATCGGAAGCGAACTCCTCAAACGTAACTTCCCCTTTCACTGGGCGCTCCCTTCTCCCACTCACGCTCAACTACTGGCTACACACGCCACCACCATGCTTATATGGCTCGCCGTCGGCGTGGCGCTTCATAGGAAACGCGTCTTTATTACGCTGTAATAAGGTCTGTTTTCGTGTAGCAAGCACGCTGTAATAAAGTGCGTTTTAAGTTGGCAGGATGTGACTGAAGAAACAATTGAATTATTATTACTAACTTCTTTTAAAGCGAAGGAATTGTGGGAAATGTACCCTTAATGGAATGTTATAAGGTCCTTTTTAGTATGGTAGGATGGGACTGAACACATTGGATTAATACTTTTGAATGGCATGAAAATGTAAATGAATTGAAATATTTCTTGTGTTTAGTATAGAATGCCAAATTAAAGTCCTTAAAATTGACTTAAAGGTTCAATCTAAATCAAATACTTATGTAGTTTTGCTGCCTTCATTGTCAACAAAAACGAATTCATTTAACAAGGTACGTCTCTTCCCGAGCATTCGTACGCAAGCATTCGTTCACTAGAATCCAATCGCGAGTATTCACGACTGTATCGGCCAAAGTGCCCTTACTGCTACTGTGCTGTCACTATCAAATTGTTGAATTTGTACCTTTAAAGATCTTTGTATCTTTTTTCCTTCTTTATTGTGTGCCTGTTAGGTCAAATAAAATTTATTTTAATTCTTTTCGTTCTTTTATTTATACCTATATAATTTGACAAAATACATCTATTTTATATACTACATAACAGAACATCACGCCTGTAATCCCTGTAAGGTTAGGCAGATGAGTACACATTTAAGGACACAATAGTATTTTTATTGTTATGACGTCTATAGACGTCAAGCGCCTGCAAAGCGTTCAAGTCCCATGTAATAGAAGGCGAGCCTATAGCCATCAACCGGGCACAAATCCAGACTCCGAACTGCTACTGAGAAAATCCTGATGAAAAAACCCAATAATACTTTACCCGACCTGGGAATCGAACCCAGGACCTCATGCTTAGCAGTAGCACTTGCGACCACTAGACCAACGACTACTTGATAACACTGTAATTTGAAAACATTGTAAAAGCCAATTAATTTTAAAAGAGTAACCGTGGAGTTTCTTGCCGGTTCTTCTCCATAGGAAACGACCAATTGGAACCGTGCACCTAGCTTCTAACGTTTTATAAGTGCCCATGTAGGCTTACGTGAAATAAAATATTTTGAATTTGAACGAGGCAGTATTAAGGCTTTATAATCCAAGCCACTTGACCCTCTGCTCCCGAGATTAATAATTAGAAAGTACAGTACCTGTGAGCACCCCAGCCGTTAGTGTACATTGCGATGGTGACCACTCGAACGTTTGATGGATTGCTAACGAACGTTCGCGAACGAATGCTCGCGGTGTGGATGTACCTTTAGAAATAAAGATAGGTTTCGTATGATCTGTATTCTGTAGGCAAGCGAAGCCTGGCTGGTAAACAAATAATTACTTAATAATACGGCATTGAATAAGGGGAAGAAAGTATGCAGGGTTACATTAAATTAGCTAGCTAAACTTCGCAGACGTGATGGGTATCGATATCTTAACACGATAAAATAGATTTATCAACTCACACTTCAAGATAACAACACTGCTAGCGGTCATTGACCCCAAAAAATTCATCAAATCATTTTTATTTTGTCGTGTTTAGATTTTGATACCCATCACGTCTGCGGAGTTTCGCTAGATATTTTAATTTGACCTTGTATAAAAATCTAATAATTGAAAGACAAATAAATTATTATCTTAAGTAATAATTTGCTCAAACAAATTGAGATGATAAGGCGACGCTTGTTTGTTTAAATCTAGCCTTAAAATGTAGGTCATTCCTAAATCATTTGATTTAGGTAGTTGGAAGGCAAGATAATTTTTACTTTTATTTTTCTAATTTCTATTTAATTTTTCCTTTGTTTGTGCATTAACAATAACTTGTCATGTATAGAAATGTATAATTAATTTAAATACTAGCTTGGTAATGTAATCGACTTTTTAAATATGGAAGCCAGTTTTTTGTTCCACGCGATTGACATTGGACTGCCATGTTCAAAAATTAATTATCATTTTTTTTTGTTTCTCCAATTTTTAATTGATATTTAGTATTCATATGTATTTCATCAAGGCCATTCTAATAAAAACTGATATGGCAGTGTCATCAAAATCTCGCAATTTATCAATTAAAAACATAAAATAATATCTTATAATTATTTCCTGGAGTATTTTTAGTACTACGTATAAAAATGACGTTACTGTCAATATTTACTTAAATAATAATCCATGATATTAGAGGATAATATAGTATGATATAATTAGTTGATCCATTTCACGAGAGCGAGTCGATAATTGCAAATTAAACCTTATATCAATGATAATAAAGTCGTAAGACGCGCGCTGGTGATTGTCGCAACGACTACAATACGGCCGATGAATCATGGCCGGTCCGAACTTTGCATAGAAGGCGGCGCAATAACATTTTTAGGAACCAAATGGTGACATGAGGCGAGAGTGAGTGAGAGAACATGCGCAAAAGTTCGCAGAGCCTATGTCCAGACCGGCCATGATTCATCGGCCTTATTGTACAACGAAATATTTATCAAAGTAATTAAATAAATATGAGAATTCATCAGTTTGGTATTTAGATCTAACTTAATACAATTAGATAAACTTGACGAAAAATGTAAAGAGATTTTGTAAAACGCGGTAGAAAGTCGTAATTAATTGTGTCTTAATAATTATATGGATCGAATAAAATATATATAGGAACGTTTATTTTTTGTCAAGTTTCAAAGATTATAATAAAAAGTTATGTTTAATTTATTATTGTTTTATTTAGACTTGCAACACTTGCGTCCTTATTACACTGTTAATACTAAAAATCTTTAATCACAGTCTTTTTTTATTATTCGAGATGGGTTTGCTCTTGACTCTAGTCTAGGTCTGAAGTGACAGAGACAAAGTCGACGATGGAGCGAGGTTACCCAGAAGAAGCCTGTTCACTCTCACTTTGAAGAGACCGGGGTTGTATGCGTTCGGAAACACACGCAGGTAGAGTTCCACCCCTTTGCTGTGCGCATCACAAAAGACATTCGGAAACGCTTAGTGCGTATTGGTGGAATAGCAACTAGGCAGGGGTAGTAACTTGCAGTGTGTCTAGATGTCCGATGGTAGAAGGGGCCCGGTGCAATGAGGTCGTGGAGTTCTCGAGCACACTCACCGAAGTACAATCTGTAGAAGACTGACAAGCAGGCAACATTGCGGCGATGAGTGAAGCTGTGAAGCTTGGCATCCACCAGTTTTACGTCGCCAATGAGCCTCTTAGCTCTGCGTTCCACCGAGTCAAGCGCGGCAAGTTGGTATTTAGCTGAGCCATCCCAAAGGTGGCTGCAACACTCCATGCAGGATCGGACTTGCGGTTTGTAAAGGGTTAAAAGCTGTACAGGCGTAAAGTATGTAGGATGCCCACTGTCTTAGCCGCAGTTTGGCCTTTGTACTCGATGGTGGCACCGAAGTTGAGACATGATGTCAACTCCATGCCTAGGATCTCGAGCCGATCAGTTACAGAAACAGATGTACCCCGAAAAGTAGGAGTTTGGTCGTAACGACTCCTTTTAGCGGTAAAAAGACGCCTGTGTTTTGGTGGCGTTAAAGAGCGCTTATATCAGTATTGTAAAATTTTCTCGATTTCTCAAACATAAAAGTTCAATATCAAATGTTTTATTTATTTATTAGTGCAGAATTCAGAGTAAATTAAATATAACGTAGGTTACCGTCGAGGTTGATATTCTTGACTGTTACCTACATCACTACGTGTCATGATATGGTGACTGTGGCGTTGAGGGCACTATGTTTTCGAACTTTATAATTGGTAAGTATTAGTTTTTGTAATGTTATGTTAGTATAGATAAAATGTAAAGAAAGAAGATCAACTAATATAAATTAGAATCGGTCAAGGAACATGATTAACAAAGGAAATAAAAAGCAATGTTGTTTTATGAGCTTTAATCACGTATAAAAGTCTGTCACGTAGTCGTGACCGTGGCGTGCTGGGCACATTTTGGTTTGTCATCTATACATGACTGTGGCGGTCAAAAGGTTAAGTGTGAATAATGTCGCAGAAACTTCTTGCAGTTGCGTTGTCGCTAGTGTTTGCAGACAGATTGTGTTTATAATGTTGTCGGCCGCTAGTGTGCGGTCTCGTTGACAGTTACGTTGTGGCTGCGACGTGGACGTTAATGTGGTCGGTACCGCCCACGCGGTTGATTTTGACAGTTAAATGTGGTCCGTGTGAAAAATCGGAACTAACGCCGCCATCTTTTTTTAGACCAATTTCGCAAAAAAAAGTTCACAATTGTCTACCCACAACGCCCTGTAAATGTTATTCAAGCGTCTACAGATCCTTTTAATGTAGCTTTGTGAATGTGAGGACAACGTGGATATTTTTTTTCTTTTTCTCAGTTACTTTTAATGATAGTCTGACAGATTGAGTACTTTATGCGGCCTACCCAATCGGTCTTTTTATAGTATTGTTCGTCGAGTCGTTGAGCTCCTTAACCGATTCATGGCCAATTTCCTCCTTCCTTTCTGAGTCATCGGCCTCATCTGAGCATCATCTGAGCATCATCTCATCTCGGCATCATCTGAGCCTTTCTGAGCCATCGGCCTTCCTAAAGGTTTTTTAATGACTCAACTGTTGAGTCATTGGCCATGAATCGGTTAAGTTCTACACGCATGCTGCATCTGCCTAGGTACAAACCTTTTCCCAACTATGTTGGGGTCGACTTCCAGAGTTGAGCTACACGATTACAGACTAATGCTTGCACTGACTGGACGGGTACACTCAAATCTGTGTGGTTGTTTCCTCAAAAGACCATTTCAGACGCTAATCCAGTGGTCTCGAACGTCATAGAGCGAGATCGGTAGAGTTGCCGTATATTTATACCTAAAATCGGTGTTTGACAAAAAAATACAATATTCAATCAAATTCGTTTATTTATTGAAATAAAAACTTATAGACTAATTTATAACGAGAGCCCAAATCGGTAGAAACACCGAAAAATCGGTAGGTTCGAGACCACTGCGCTAATCTACATGGTCCCCAGATGATCTGGCCAAGATTACGTCTGGACTATAAAAGAGACTAACTCGCCAGTTCTCATCAGAGGTAGTCAGATAGGAAATTTCGACTCCATCTAGCTTATTTTTTTTAATATGACGCAAAAGTGATTGCGATGTCCTAATTAATTTTAATTTAATTAATTTCAGCTAGGTATTATATTACGGCAGTCTAACCAAAGTCTGATAGGATCTCATTAGTGATCAATCAATACGGAATTTTTGTAAAATAACATCCTACCTTGCAAATTCTTATTTATTTTGTAGGTAGGTAGGTACTGTATCAACTGTTCAATGTTGATTCATGTTATTATTGAATAGATAATCTTTTATCTTTTTAAATCTTAAGAAAAATGTAGTCATCGTGGCAGGTAGGTTTTACACGCAATTAGAACGTTTATCGTATTTCGTATACTGCGATTAGGAATTAGATTTTAAAAATCTATTCCTGTTTAACGATGTCCGAATAAATCAAAATATTTTATTACACATAAACCTACATGGCCATTTATAAACGTCAGAAGCTAGGGACATGGTTACAAATGGTCGTTTCTTATAGGGAAGAGCCGGCAAGAAACTCCACGGTTTCTCTTTTTAACCGACTTCTTAAAAAATAACACAACTGGCGAAATGTGGGTGTACTATAGGTACACCTCTGCCTAACCCTTCGGGGAAACAAGGCGTGATGTTATGTGTGTGTTATGTTCTTAAAAAATGAGGAGGATCTCAATTCGTCTGTATACAATATTTAATATGTAGGTATGTTCATCGCTATTTTCGTTAATTGTGGACCAATTTTGAAAATTCTTTTTGCATTTGGAACAGAAAAGAAATAGAAATTAAAAAAAAACTTAGATTATTAGTAACTTAAGTTTATCAATCTCATAGGTTCTCCAACATCTACATAATACTGGGTAGATTTTGGAGACGGGGCAGTAAGGGTAGGTATCTTAAAGCCCAGTCTCCACCAAAGCGGAGATGTGCGGAGATGTCCGAAGCGGAGACGAGAAGAAATGTTTTTCAGCTAGGGTGTATCCACCGAAGCTTTGCGGAGATGCGTACTAGCTAGACTGGAGGGGAGATGTGTGCTGGCTAGAGCAGCTAGCGGGCTGTGTGACGCGGCGGGAACTAGCGCCGCCGCTCACTGTATGCCGCTCACATGTCTTCTCGTCTCCGCTGCGCGGTCGCCAGCTTGCGAGACACAGCTCACATCTCCACTTTGTACCGCCGCCCAGCTCAATCTTGGCGAGGCACAGCTCACATCGCCACTTTGATCACGCCATACAAATATGATACATCTCCGCTTAGTGGTATCCACTGAAGCCGAGTGGAGACGAGATGTGTGAATAACGAAATTTGGTTGTTTTAAATTCTATGGTTGTTTTATACACATATCGCTCACCTAGCAGTATAATGACACGTCTACTTTTTTCTTATTTTATAGAAATGAGGGTCAAAGATTTTACAAATGTTTGAAACGAAGTTATGAGTTAATTTTATCATGGATTTTATGGTTTTAGCAATACCTTAATAGATACTTAGGGATAAAAAAATCCACTTCAGGTTTCCAGGAGTTACTTCATAACAGTCAAAGAAGAAGAAGAGCCATGCAATTGTGCCGTTATACTTTTAACAACTTCCAAAAATGTCATATATGCCCCCAAAGCCATAATTATACAGAATGTGAAAACCAAGAAATAAAGACAATTGGTTAATAGAAAACAAAAGTTTTTTACAAAACTAACACCGTGCCGTTTTACCGCTTTATAAATTATACACTTTTAAACACTTAGGCCGTAAAAACTCAATTTCGCTTTCTTTGTAAATGTGCCGTTATACTGCTAGGTGAGCGCATCTCCTCTCCTCTCGTCTCATTCGGTATCATCTCCGTTTTGGTGGAGTCCGGGCCAAACTGTTGTAGTTATAGAAAAACGGAGGCCCATGCTCAACAATCGCGTTTGGTCCACTCAAGCGCACTAAACTAACGGCAGTCTTGACATAAACGTAAACATAAATAAACTGTAATAACTGAAGTATTTACTTCAATTACATAATACTGACAAGTTTGTGTTGACTAACGTTTCCCTACATTCAAGAAAACAACTGAAAGTTTGATAATGCAAGACCAAAAACAAAACGCGAATAACCTTCAAATAACATTGAAATGTCAAAAAGACGTTTGTTATCAAGAACAATACAGTTAGTCAGCGGCCGCTCGCGTTACAGAACTTGTTCAATTTCACTGAAAAACATGGATCCTAAAGTTAATTTGAGACAAGACCCAGCATACGTGGAAATTCAAAAGTTCTACGATGCTAACGCCGACAAAATAAATATTCAGCAATTATTTCAGCAAGATTCCGATCGCTTCAACAAATTCAGGTTTGTAGCTTTATATCGTGTTTTCTGTTGCTAATATAAATAAAAACGTGTCGGTTTTTATATTATTTGTTAGTCCTATTAATATTTAATTGGGTAAATTAGCTATTGTTGCGTGTTTCGACTAGTTTCGTAAAGTTATATCATCGTCTTTAAAGTTCTTCTAAAGGTCGCGCATGTACAGTAATGTCATTTTTTTTATTGAATTAATTTGATAGCAATGACATTTAAATTATTAAGCTCAATTTTATTGTTTACTTCATGATGCAATCTTATGTCACCTTGATTTATCAAGTTACTAAGTGGGTAGATAATAATCAATTGTATTCTGTATGTAACCAACAAAATATAAGCCAGTCTATACTACTTATTCATTATTTCACTAATACATGCTCATTTTCATACAAGTAATTTATCCTGAGCTCTTACTTGATAGTCAATATTCAGGCATAAAGCCTCTATTAAATTAATGATGATTGTACAGTTTCATGAATAAAACTTCAAAACATTTTTTGCTTCAAATATTATTCATAAACTTTACTAATCAATCATACTAACTTGACAGAAATAAACATACTTATTTTTTTTTACAAAAATAAGAAATAACTAATATGAAATTAGTTATCACACACTTACACGTTGGTACAGTCATCTGTATCTATACAAATAAATAAAATTGAAGTGTCTGTTTGTAATGTCAAAATAACAACTTTTTACTAAATGTATAAGAAAGTAAAAACAAAAAGCGACTTTTAAAATTTTTGTCTGTCTGTTTGGTCTGGCTAATCTCCGAAACGACAGGACCGATTTTGACGGGACTTTCACTGGCAGATAGCTGATGTTACGGGGAGTAACTTAGGCTACTTTTATTTTAGAAAAATAATTAGGGTTCGTGCCAAAAATTTAAAACCCATTAAATTGTGAACAAAAAGTCGTATTTGAAAAATTCTTTTTGCATTTGGTAGCCCAATTCTTGAGGGTGGTTATAGGCTTTAACATCACACTACGGGCTTTAGGAGCCGAGCAAAAGAAAAAGTTAGAAAGAACACAAAGTAATAGCACAGGCGGGTGATGCAACGCAACTGGTTGGAGGACGAGGGAGTTTTTATTAAAATGTGGCTGTTATTTTAGTATATTGTGTATCTTACGACTTCCACGCGAACGATTTCGCGGGGCACAGCTAATTTTATAATAAAACAAGGTACTTACCTACTTACTTCCAATTTTTTTAAATTTTATAATTGGCTCGCATTAGCCCTTTCCTTATAGAAACAAACCTTGTACTAAGAACCTATTAGCACTAAACGATTAAGGATATTTCTCTCAAATTATTAATCATGAATTCAGCCTCCGCATCCCAACTCCGAATGATGGAGAGATCCTGCTGGACTATTCCAAGAACCGCATCAATGAACAGCTGTGGGGCCTGCTCCTCAACCTCGCCAAGAGCAGGAATGTGGAGAAAGCCAGAGATGCAATGTTCTCAGGTTAGTGCACTTCACATATTTAAATTTTTTTAAAGCATCATCTGCCTAGCCTTTTCCCAACTATGTTGGGTTCGGCTTCCAGTCTAACCAGATGTAGTTGAATACCAGTATTTTACATGGAGCGACTGCCTATCTAACCTCCACAACCCAATTACTGTATAATACCATAACCCTTGGTAAGACTGATTGTCAGACTTTCGGGCTTCTGATGACCCGTAATGACTGTCAAAGATCCGCAAATGATAGCCGGGACCAACGGCTTAACGTGCTTTCCGAATTTTTTTAAAGCATGAAGAAGAATTGACAAAAATCCAACTCATGCACGATGCTAATTTAATTATCTTTTAAGCTTTTTGTTATAAATGTGATTGCTTACATGACACAGTATTTTTTCAGCTGATAATTAGTATCAACTTAACAACATAATGCGAATGCTTGACATGTTCAAATGGTTGAAGTTCAAATGCAGTAAGATGATAAACAATAATGATAACCACAGTACGGCCAAGTTATCTTAACTCTTTTAGGAACCAAATGGTGACATGAGACGTAAGACAATGTTGGGCAAAATTTAGTCTGACTAATGATTATTTAATAATGATTGAATACATCAATCATGATTGATGACTAACGATTGATAAGTTTTAATCAGTTGTTGGTGACTAATTATTGAGTTTTAATCTTAGTCAAGTAACCATGATTAATTATTTATGATTGGAATTTTCGACTACCCTCAAAATAAGACACTGACTTGGCATCTGTCGTCTCATATTGTATTCTGCTAAATTAATAATTTCTTGTTGTAAAATCTTCTATAAGGTGGATTTTCTAGGACTGGCAAAATAAAATTACAGGTTTACGAATTAAAATCAGTTTTTATTTGAATAGTCACACACATCATCACGCCTTGTTTCCCCGAAGGGTTAGGCAGAGGTGTACTTATAGTATAGTAACACCCACATTTCGCCAGTTATGTTTGAGTCCCATGTAATAGGGGGCGAGCCTATTGCCATCTACCGGGCACAAATCCAGACTCCGGGCTGCTACTGAGAAATTTCAGATAGAAAAACCCAATAACACTTTGCCCGACCTGGGAATCGAACCCAGGACCTCATGCTCATTGCTTATTTGAATAGTGACCACCACAAATTAAAAAAAAGTTGTTGATAATAAAAGAAAAGTTGAAATATAGTCTAATCATTTTTAAAATAATTTAAATTATTCTTCATAACAACTCAGTTCTCAAACATGTCATGTTACAATACATAACTTTATCAGGAGCATCACTCATAAAGTCATGATTAATAGTAACGATTAAATGACTACTGACTAATTGCTTTAGTTATGATTATGAATAAATCTTCAATCGTGATTAAATTAGTTATAATTCATAACTAAATTAGCCATGATTGACCAATTGTTTGAAAAAATTTGTTGATTTGCCCAACGAGAACATGCGCGAAGTTCATAATGCCCATGTTCAGACACGCCAAGATATATCGGCCGCACTGTACATAATAATTATAATGATAGGATCAGACGGCAGTTTTATACAGCATTCGTTGTAACTGTATGAACAGTCAGATTTTGATGTATGAACCCATTTTACTGTAAAATTTACAGTAATAGTACAGTGCATTTATTTATAATATCATTATCTTTTTTGACTGCCTCGTTGGTCTAGTGGTCGCAAGCGCTACTGCTGAGCATGAGGTCCTGGGTACGATTCCCAGGTCTGGCCAAGTGTTATTGGGTTTTTCCATCTGGAATTTCTCAGTAGCAGCCGGGAGTCTTGGATTTGTGCCCGGTTGATGGTAATAGGCTCGCCCCCTATTACATGGGACTAAAACATGACTGGCGAAATGTGGGCGTACTATAGGTGCATCTCTGCCCAACCCTTCGGTGATTATTGGCGTGAAGTTATGTTGTGTATTATATTTTTTTTACCTTGCCGTTTGCACGGCCTCTTACTGTGACTATGTTGCGCCAGTTCTGTCTATCATCATCATTTTAATGTGGCTAAATAATAACAGCCTCACGGGTCGATCTCCAATGTTATTCAACGCTTGCTGAGGTCGGTCCGTGGATGGGTGATCATCCATTACGTACCGAGATCCCTTTGTGCCTTGGGAAGCACTGCTGGTACCAGCTGGTATTTGTTGCATCCGGTTACACTGGAAGCCGACCTCAACAGTTAGGAAAAGGCTAGGTAGATAGATGATGATCATCATTTGAATGTTTAAAGCATAATAAAAAAACTTCTTTGCAAAAAACAACCGATTTCCAAAAAAACACTACAAAGTGAAAAAATCACTTTAATTTCGGAAGTCGGTGTCTTTGGATGTGTATTTTAGGTTTTTGCCACCGACTTCCGAAATTAAAGTTATTTTTCACTTTGTGTTTTTTTTTGTAAGTCGGTTGCTTTTTTGCAAAAAAGTTTTTATTTTTCACTTTTTAGTTGTGGTACTTACCCCACATAAAGTCGTATACCACTAATTGCAATGTAAATAACATTGACACGAAATTATTATAACATTATCAACATACGCTTAGTGGAAAAAATACGTATTATTGAAGCTAACTAAAAACCACTGATCAGAACTTGAACAAATCTGGAAGTATATCCTTTCAAATAAAAAAAAAAAAATCAAATCGGTTTTTAAATGACGGAATTCTGAGGTAACAAACAATAAAAAAATACAACTGAATTTAGAACCTCCTTCTTTTTTGAAGTCGGTTGAAAACTAAAAATATATTTTCTAAGTCCAACTGACACTATTCTCACCAGGTGAAAAGATAAACTTCACTGAAGACCGAGCGGTGCTGCACATTGCTCTCCGCAACCGACAGAACCGCGCCATCCTGGTGGGAGGCAAGGACGTCACTCCTGATGTGAACGCGGTCCTCGCACACATGAAGGAGTTCTCCGGACAAGTTATCAGTGGACAATGGAAAGGGTAATAATGGACGATGTTTATTGAGGCCGTTATTTATTTTCAAGTTAATTTGTGACTGCCAAATTGTTTCGGGACGGTAGGGGTACGTTCAGTACCCGCTATCGACCTGAGACAGTCTCCCACGTTTTTGACGTGCGTTCCCTTCTACCTGAGTCGCGTGACTCTGCTGGCGACACACGTCCTCACGCACCCCTGAATGCGTAATATGTATACAAATACTCAAATAATAATAATACCAGGTTATTACTGTCCCACTGACTGCCTCGTTGGTCTAGTGGTCGCAAGCGCTACTGCTGAGCATGAGGTCCTGGGTTCGATTCCCAGGTCGGGCAAAGTGTTATTGGGTTTTTCTATCTGGAATTTCTCAGTAGCAGCCCGGAGTCTGCATTTGTGCCCGGTCAATGGCAATCAGATCGCCTCCTATTACCAACATGGGACTTGAACATAACTGGCGACATGTGGGTGTATACTATACAGGGTGTAAGGGACAGCCCTCCGCAAACTAACAGGGTGCCTTCAGCTCCTTATTCTGAATCATATTCCACCGGAAAACTTCTCAGGAAAATTTTCTTTTTTTAAATCGTTTTTTCAGTTACTATTCCTTTATTTCAATGTAAAATTACATTCTCTGTACGCAACACTCTTTTTTTGCGAATAAAACAACTAAAATACAAAAATCAGCAATGGATGTTAAAATACTCGGCGGCCGAAGGCTCGCTGCGCTGCCGTTCGCTACGCGCGTTTTGCCACGGTAACGATACATTGCGTGTGAGATAATAAAATTAATCAGGTTCATTGGATTCCCATAACGTTCCTGAAATAATTTCATGTACCGGTCATCTTAGTATGATATACTGAATACACCCCATAAGTCTGCGGAGGGCTGTCCCTTACACCCTGTATAGATACACCTCTGCCTAACCCTTTGGGGAAAGAAGGCGTGATGTTATGTTACTGTCCCACTGCAGGGCAAAGAAATCTTCTCATACAAAGAAGGTATGAGAATTGATTGACTCAAATGCTATTCAAAAATGTTAAGCCACCATTAAGCATTAAATCTCCTGTTGTCCTTGTGACTATAAACTGTATTTTAACAACAATACTTCTGAGAATATTTTAAAGTTAAATGTCGTTTTGATTATTCGGGTACCACGGCATCATCCTGGATTTTCTAGCGTATTTTTAAGAAATCGATTTGTGATCGTGCAACATTAGGGCAGTAACATTTGCTCGGTTCTCTCTGGCCAGTATGATGACGTCCTAATATTAAATCCTCTGAAATCAATAATCTTACGACATTTTAGACTTCACGGCCTCGAGCGATGCGAGTTGCGTCAAGCGATATGCGCACGCGTCACCTTTTCCGTCCGTCGCTCCGCAAGTCGCGTCGCGGTGACTCGTGGCATGCTAGAAACAACTTATTTCATTTGTTTTATCCGATGTCCGATGTGAGGAAACCGGCATGTTCTAGAATCAAAAATTCGAAGATATGTGATATCTATCAATCTGGAGCTAGACCGCCACCTCTTAAAGCAGTATTATTTTAATCTTACTTGAGTGTGGGAAAGAGATGGAGCTAGACGTCCTGTATAGCTTCATCTCTTTCTCACATTGAAATAACATTAAATAATACTGCTTTAAGAGGTGGTGGTTGGTCCCCAGTACTGAGTCCGCGTGATGGATTACGGCCCACTCCCTCTCAAAGAGAGGAGGCTTGTGTCCCAGCAGTGGGAACACTATAGACTGGTTATGCTTGTTATGCATCCGATGTCGCTCTCGCAAGACGCATGTCGCTTGAGCATGTAGCCCGTGCCTACGGAGTTTTCAGAACTAAATAATTATACGTATGCATTTTATCCAGGTACACCGGCAAGGCAATAACTGATGTGATCAACATCGGTATCGGCGGCTCCGACCTCGGTCCCCTGATGGTCACCGAGGCGCTCAAACCTTACGCTAACCATCTTAAGGTAATACAATAAAGTCATAAAAAAAATGCGAATAAACAACCGACTTCCAAAAAAAAACGCTACCAAGTGAAAAGTAACTTTAATTTCGGAAGTCGTTAGTTTTTTGCCACCGACTTCCGAAATTAAAGTTATTTTTCACTTTGCAGTGTTTTTTTTTTGGAAGTCGGTCTTTTTGCAAAAAAAGTTTTTATTTTTCACTTTTTAGTTGTGGTACCTACCCCACACAAAGTCGTATAACACTACTTGCTCTATAAATAACAGTGACAGGAAATTATTATAACATCATCAATGTACACTATGTGGAAAAAAATACGTATTACTGAAGCTAACTCAAAAACCACTCATCAGAACTTAACAGTGGGACCAATCTGGAAGTCGAAGAATCCTTTCAAATAAAAAATATTTTTTCAAATCGGTTTATAAATGACGGAGTTCCGAGGTAACAAACATTAAAAAAAATACAACCGAATTGAGAACCTTCTCCTTTTTTGAAGTCGGTTAAAAATAAAATGCCTTCAGTCTACCACCACCACCACCACCTAACCGAAAGCGACAGTCGCGCAAGTACGCGATATATATGACATACGCGCGCGAACAATCAAGTACCTAGCATATAAACGTTCGCGTAATCGCGGATTCGCGACTGTCGCCGAACCGAAAGGTTAGGACGCAGGGCATAAATTGTTTACATTTTATATTGTGTACCAAAATAAAACAATTTTCTTGGATCTACCGCAGGATAAAATTTCAATCTTTAAACTTATTTCGTTGTAAAAAAACGACTTAAATATCACCCGGATAAGTTTCGGTTAGTTAACCTTTGTCCTTCGGGTAAAACAGGTGTGATGTTTGTTGTGTGATGTTATGTTGAAATTATTTTATACAAATTATAGTTATTATAATATTATATGTTTATTATAATATTAGTTAGTTAGTTAACTAATATTAGTTAGATTCTATTATTAATCGACGGCTTAGCATTTTAACGGAACCCGTTACTAAGCCTCCGCTGTCCGCCCGTCCGTCCGTTTGTCTGTCAGTGGGCTGTATCTCATGAACCGTAATAGATAGACAGTTGAAATTTTCACAGATTTCGTATTTCTATTGCCGTTGTAACAACAAATAATGAAAATAAAATAAAGTTAAAAATTAAAGGGGTCCTCATACAAGAAACGCGTTTTTTTTACTAAAGTAAAAAACGTAGTGTTAAATATTATATGGTGGTACATAACCCTTCGTTTGCGAGTCCAACTCGCACTTGGCCAATTTTTTATTATGTCTTATTATGTTAAGAGTGCTTCACACTTGTTCGGATAGGCATGATTCCGTTAAGCACTGAAGTTATTGAAGCCTTCGAATTTTAACCTCACACCTAAAATCAAGTACTTATCAAATATTTCCTATCTCAGGTACACTTCGTCTCCAACATTGATGGAACCCACCTGGCCGAGGTTCTGAAGCGCTTGAACCCCGAGACGGCGTTGTTTATCATCGCGTCCAAGACCTACACCACGCAGGAGACCATCACCAACGCTACTTCAGCCAAGACCTGGTTCTTAGAGGCTGCTAAAGATGTAAGTCATCTTAGTTTCTAAAATTCATTCAGTAAAGGAGACCAAACACGCTAATCTCTAAAACCACCCAACCGACTTCAATTAAATTTTGTGAATGTGTATGGTTGGTTCCAGTTTAAAAGACAGTATAGTTTTGGACCCGATAGGTGGCGCTGTTGTCGAGATTTGCGCGGGCGCAGTGCTAGTTGTGATGTAAGTTCAGTTCATCACTAAAATAATCTTGTTCTAGCCATCAGCTGTAGCGAAGCATTTCGTGGCTCTGTCGACGAACGCGGAGAAGGTGACGGCGTTCGGCATCGATGCTGCTAACATGTTCGGATTCTGGGACTGGGTCGGTGGCAGGTAAAATACAATATTTTACACTTTTTCTAGCAATAAGCCAGAGTCTGGAAACAAACCAATAAGTATCAGTGGCGTAGATACAATCATCATTACAGAGAAGCCGAAGAAAAAATTGTTCAGTTCTCATAAACTAAGACAAAAAAACTGTAGGTTTTTAATCTTATGATGTATTAAACTGGTATTAAATATAATTATGTAATGTGATGTGATACACAGCCCACAGGTGTACCATATTATTAGGCAATAGTAGACATTAAGAAGAGTGGTTGTTCCGAAAGGAAGCCGATAGGAATCGGGTTGTATGAAAGCTTCGCCCCTGGTAAGTATAAAAGTATGTCAAAAGATTTTCAGAAAGATATTCCAACATATTTCGATTGTACGTGTAATTTTTAGTTCAGCAGTGTTTTGGTAAGGTTTTATTTTAGGAACTTATCAATAAGACAAGTTCGCACGGGCGCATTTTTATCGCGGTGATTGTTTTTCGTACACTGGATTTTCAACGCTCTGCTTAGCGCCGAGAGTTGAAAATTTATTTATTTATTTATTACAAAATCCACAGCTCTTAAAACATTTGTTTACATAAGTACTTATAACTACTCTTACAGCCAATTACGGATTTAAAATTTAAGTACCTTACATAAAATTTGCAACAGAAAAAAAAGACAATGAGTAAACAACTTTAAACAAAATTACATGCTAGCATTATCTATGCGTTTAATGAATGTTAAGGAGTGTACACGAGGAGTTTTAAATGAATGTGATTGTGTGCGTGTATGTGTGTGTGTGTGTGATATAATGGTGTATGATGACTGCCTTTATGTAAATTCTTTGAATGAATTAGTAAAAGTGTTAATTTGCTTCTACTTATTTGGAAATATTTGTCACTTCGTCAAGTACAGAGGATACAAGTAGCTTCCTGAATATACCTTTTTTGGAGTTAAATATATCGAGATGAGAGAACATTTTGTTGTAATTTCTTAATATCCTACCGACGATTAAGTTCTGAGCGTAGTTTGTACTACTTTGCGGTACACTGAAAAACTGTGTGTGTCTAGTCCGTCGAGACGGACGGACTAGACACACACAGTTTTTCAAAATACAACAGTGTTTTCTTGACGTGCTGGGATGCGCTCTTATTGGGTTCTCGTTGCTCGGCTCAATACCGAGAGTGGAAAATCAAGTGCGTAAAAAAAAATCGCCCGTGCTACCCTGTGCTAACTTACAGTTGTGAAATACATGAGATTTTTTTGAGTTTTAGTCTATAGTTTTCTTGAGTTACGGGATCTTCTTGAGATTTTAAGTGCAAGCTCGACTATTATTGTCTTCATTTTTGACATGTGGCGCGAAAGCGCCAGGGTAGCCCGCGAAATTCAAATTTTCTTACGTTTTTTGCAATTTGCAGGTCAGTATTAGGTTGTATGTTGATTAATATATGATACGCATTTGTAACAAATATGTATATACAAAATATTATAATCATCATCAAATCAAAGTCATCGATACAACTCTCTTAAGACCAAGTATTCCTATTGAATGACTATTTCATTTTCTATTTCATGAAATCTTGACATTTGAGGATTATACTAACTTATGGAGTTGTATTACTGATTCTACTGATTATAATTCTATAAATACATATTTATTACGGTCGCGAACCATACTTTAATCAACATACACCCAGACATTGAGCTGCAAATTGCAAAAATCGTACGAAAATTTGAATTTCGCGGGCTACCTTAGCACTTCCCCATTACCTTGCCTGTGGCATACAATAAAATTGATGCAACAAATAACTAAACGCTGTTTAGACGATGCAACTTTTATTGTTATTCAGCTTTTGGTTTACCATCGGGCATCAGCAATAGGGATAACTAAAAAAAATTTTTTATGCGTCATGTAAGTAGCTTATTAAAAAATATTGGACACGTATTTTTTCTTTTTGTACGCGAGGAGTGGAACTATCTTTTTTTTTTTTGGATGGGAAATCATCAAATGACTTCTCCCGCTCTGGGCGTAGCGGGAGGGCGTGTCAGACTTTTACTGATTAAAACCCTTGTGTTCCTTCAGTTGCCTGCACCGAGGCCACAGTAACTCTTTCGAACATCCCGCAAGGAACTCTCTACCTGCGTCTATGTTTCCGAACGCATACAACGCCGATCTCTTCAAAGTAGTGATAGTAAACAGGCTTCTTCTGGGTAAGCTCGCTTCATCGTCGACGTTGTCTCTGTCACCTCTGACCTAGACTAGAGTCAAGAGCAAACCCATCTCAAATAATAAAAAAAACAAAAGATTACGGCATTCATGACGTCCCGCCTTGCTAGATTTTATACTGAGTTGTGACGTAGCGAGCCCCCACTCCCCAACTTTAATGCGTTCTATCTAAGTCAATTTTTATTAATATGATAAAACAAAAAATACGTGTTTTCTACTGCAGCGACATTCAAACCAATGTATTCGTATTTTATTTATTAAGTCTACTTCCTGCGGTTGAACACCAAAATACAAGCTCAAGCTTAGTTTGGGAATCAGAAGCAGTATCTTTTGTGCAATACATAAATATGATGTATATGTTGGATTTCTCTAAGGCGAATGTATTAACTGGCGACAATAAAGAATTTTTATTTTTTTTAATAATCTGACTGACTCACTAAATATATATTTTTTTTTTACCCAGGCATCATCTCTATTGTCACATTAATCACCGACATTTCCGTTTGTTCAGGTACTCGCTGTGGTCAGCCATCGGTTTGTCGATCTCGCTGTACATCGGCTACGATAACTTCGAGAAACTTCTGGAAGGAGCCAGCTTCATGGACCAGCACTACACCACCGCGCCGCTAGAGAAGAACGTAAGAACCTATTTGAACACCCCCGGATAACTGGTCTGGCAAAAAAATTCTACGAGTTCTGTTAAATTTTTTAAATTTATCGGGTAAATACTACATATTCCAGGAGTCTGTGAATCAGGGCTTTACTTGATTTAACCGTTAACTGCCCGAATTCATATCAGTTGTCGTGCCCCCAGCGCCGGGCACAGTGAATTATTACGGCATTTGGTCGTAAATATAGGACCCTGGCGAAATGGACACGAAAATATTTTATACTTTTATATGAAACCGAATGTTGAACGAAAGTAACAACTGTCCATTGCACTACCTACACAAACACCCAGTACAAGCGTTGAAAAGCAACTGAATAAATTACGCTCGTGTAGCGGCCCAACAGAATTTCTGCCGAGCAGAAATTACGCGACTCACAACTCAAAAAATTACGCTCGTCTAGCTTCACCCTAAAGACTCGATAATATGCCTATTGTTGCGCCCCGACCCTTGCTCGAGCCAGCCCGTGCCGTTGTGCCTGTAGCTTAAAATTTGTCACTAAATAATGTCGATCCGATCCAGCCTGTCCCTCGCTGCCCTCCCCCAGCGACGCACGAGGTCGTCCCCACAGGGGGGCCTATAGCGTGTAGTTGTTTAGTTTATAAGTTTTATGCCCTAGCTGGAGGCCTTAAAATGCGGTCTTTGTCAACGTAAGGAGCATTAACCGCAACAACAGAATGACTTGAATGAGTTTTGTTTCAAAATTTGGGTGTAAAAGAAATTGGCTGATATCATGAAACGTATCTACAGGGTTATTTTAAATTAGCTAGCTAAACTCCGCAGACGCGATAAAATAAAAAATAAAAATAATTTATGTTTTTTTTTCAGCGACCGCTGTTAGTGTTGTTACTTGATGTATGAGTTGAGAAAAAAATGTTTTCATAAGTTTTGTGTTTAGATATCGATACTCATCACGTCTATGAAGTTTACACAAAAAAGAACAGATTTTTTTTAACCTGATATTTCAAGTGGCTACAATGACTATGGTCGTAGACCCCACAAAAAATCATCAATATAATATTTTTTTTTGTTTATCGATACCCATCGCGTCTGCGGAGTTTAGCTAGTCAATTTAAAATACCCCTGTATTTATTTAAATATTTATGTTGTCTGTAGGCTCCTGTGATCCTGGCGTTGCTCGGAGTGTGGTACTCGAACTTCTACGGAGCTGAGACGCACGCGCTGTTGCCTTATGACCAGTACTTGCACAGGTACATCTAACATTTTTTTTTTATTCCAAAGTTTTATTTAAGGGGAAAGCGCTAAGGTAGCCCGCAAAATTCAAATTTTCTTACGATTTTTGCGATTTTCAGCTCAGTGTCTGGGTGTATGTTGATTAAAGTATGATTCGCGACTGTAACAAATATGTATTTTCAGAATTATATGCAATAGAATCAGTAATGCATTGTATTGATGACTTTGACAGTGCCAAAACGTAGACACTGGCAGTCGGGCTGATCCACAAATTTAAGATCGCTCAGCGCGCTATGGAGCGGGCTATGCTCGAGGTTCTTGTAAATAATAAGATCAGGAATGAAGTTATCTGGAAAAGAACCGGAGTAACCGACATAGCCTGCAGAGTAAGCAAACTGAAGTGGCAGTGGGCTGGCCATGTTTGTCGGAGGACCGATGGCCGGTGGAGCAGACGAGTCCTGGAGTGGAGACCGCGTGTCGACAAGCGTAGTGTGGGACGCCCCCCTAGATGGACCGAAGACCGTAAGAAGGTGGCTGGGACAGACTGGACGTGGAAGGCGGAGGACAGGGTGTTGTGGCGCAACCTGGGAGAGGCCTATGTCCAGTAGTGGACTGCGATAGGCTGAGTTGATTGATTAATTTGATTAGCCTAGCCTGGCGCTTTCGCCTTAAGTCAAACGTGACATTTTCTGCGATGAGATTTCGTCTACATCTCATCGCATTCCTGTCAGCTGTCTTTCACTTTGCGCGTTAATTAGTAGAACTGACCTTCTGAGATTGCTCTACACAAATCTTCATAACATTTGCGCTGAGCTCCGGTGTCGATTACTTTGCTTCAATCGTGTGGTCTGCAGCCGCAGTCTTTGAAAAACTTTTTGTTTGTCTTGGTTCTGTTGTTTTCAATTAAATTATTTTGTGGGACACATAATCGACAAATTGTTACCATCGACGTGCAGTTGACTGTACTAACTAATCTTTCCTACCGAATGTGGTGTATAAATAATTGTTAATTGTTATTTTATCTGCACAGATTTGCAGCATACTTCCAACAAGGCGACATGGAGAGTAACGGCAAATACGTCACCCGTTCAGGAGCTCAAGTGGACTACAGCACCGGGCCCATTGTGTGGGGCGAGCCCGGCACCAACGGACAGCATGCCTTCTACCAGCTGATACACCAGGGAACCAGGTCAGTATTATAGACAATTTAAGTGAAAAAAAAAATACACACACACACGCCACCTGCTACGATCCTTACATACTCCTTTCGCTTCGTTTACGTTCGTATTCGTACATCTGAAGCCCAATTCCCGTAACTAAAAACGTTCAAAATCTAGTTGAAATCTCATCTCAGCGACAATCAAATGTCAAAAATGTAGGGAAATTATAGGTATTTTTGACATATTGAGACTGAGATCAGACTGTGAACGTTCTTAAAATTACGGGAATTGCCCCTCTGATTATACACGCAAATCGGTTGCGAGTACTACGCATCTGACCGTTCTGAAGAACATCACCAATCCTATATGTCACTATAAGTCCATCTAGGACGTCCCCCCCTCCTTCAGTTTTCCACAAAAAAAAAAAAAAAAATTGTGAACAGTAGTTTTTGAAAAAATCTTACACAAACAAACATACAAACATCCAAGGAAAACTATGCGCTTCGGGAATCATCGTTTCTTTTCGGAAATACTAATACACGATAATGAGATCTAACATAAAGTTGTTACTACCGTGGAAGCACTTGCCTATTTTGTATTACCATGTTTACAGAATTATAGATTAACAACTCTGCTTTTATGTTAGAAAAAAATAGGCACAAAAATATTAAAACCCATGAAATTATGAACAAATAGCGCGGGCGGGCGATGCAACGCAGCGGGTCGGGAGACGAGGGAGCTTTATTAAAATGTGGCTGTTATATACTAAAATATTGTGTATCTTACGACATCCATGCGAACGAAGTCGCGGGGCACAGCTAGTAGTTGTCCTGAAGTGGGACAATAACAGGAGCTAAACCACCACCTTTTAAAGCAGTATTATTTTAATCTTACTTGAGTGTGGGAAAGAGATGGAGCTAGACGTCCTGTATAGCTTTATCTCTTTCTCACACTGAAGTAACATTAAAATTAAGAGGTGGTGGTTGGGCCCCTGGCTGGTATTATGGTTAATGATCATAACGTTCTCCCCACAGACTCATCCCCTGTGACTTCATCGCTCCCGCACAGACACACAACCCGATCTCAAACGGAGTGCACCACAAGATCTTACTTGCCAACTTCTTGGCGCAGACTGAAGCGCTCATGAAGGGCAAATCTTCTGACGAGGTAAGTTTTATTTCGTGTCGGTACGAGTACGAGAATAAATATTTACAATACGGCCGAAAAAACATAGGCTCTCCGCACCTTCGCGTATGAAGGCACACTTACTCAAACTCGCCTCTTGTCACCATCGCACCTTCGCGTATGAAGGCACACTTACTCAAACTCGCCTCTTGTCACCATCGCACCTTCGCGTATGAAGGCACACTTACTCAAACTCGCCTCTTGTCACCATCGCACCTTCGCGTATGAAGGCACACTTACTCAAACTCGCCTCTTGTCACCATCACACCTCCGCGTATGAAGGCACACTTACTCAAACTCGCCTCTTGTCACCATTTGGTTCCTTAAAAATGTGGTTGCGCAAGCGCAGCCTTCTGCGCAAAGTTCGGACCGGCCATGCTTCATTGGCCGTATTGTAATTAATGAAATAATGTAATTATCGAGCTATTCAATTTGGTATTTTCGACTCCCAGAATACAGGTTTTCTGAGCTTGGAAGGCAGCGGTACCTACAACATAATGTGTCACTTTCTTAATTCGTTGCGTGTCACTTTGTTTGCAGCCACTGGGTCATATTTTGTTCGCTGAAATTGAAAATAAATGATCTTATATTATAGATAAATATTATAGTCTTATGGATCAGAAGCTCATTTTTTTAATGAAAAGCAAAACTACCTAAAAGTATTCATTTAAAAATAACAGAATAGAAAATAAATCCAACGAATTAATTCGTTGGTAAATCACAATAACGGGAAACCGTTAGACACCGTAATAATTATTGTACTCGTCCGTCGCTTCCGAACTCCCGAGCAAAAGTGACCGAGGTGCGTGAGCGCCCCTCTAGCGCTGTGTCGCCCCTTCCATTCGCTGGTCACGTGATATCACTGCCGTCTCACTTGACAAATCCTCTAATAATAGTAATGTGATTAAAACAAAAGTCTAGAGATGTCGTGGAACACCCGGTTGGAACGCAGTTCCAGAAAGTGTCGTCACGGTCAAAATGTTACAATTTTTTCGGTCTAGCTTTCATTCTCCAAGTGTGCAATATATAACGAGCGATAAGGAACGTCGTTTCAAAAATGCAATTTCTCGAAATCTTTGTACGTTAATGGTGTATGTAGGTCACACTATCTCCTCTTCAGAAAAATACCTCAAATGGGGAAGGTCGGGCAAAGCTAATTGTAGATGGCGTGATCATAGCTAGGTCCCCACGGCCTATAGTAAGTTTGACATTTCGTTCATTCATGAGTTTACTTTTATTTCGCTATTTCGTTATTTTCGGTGATTTCAAAACCATAAATATATCCTCAAAGTCACTTTCTTCAGAATGTTTCTACTCTGTTTAATTTATAAAACATCTCTACGAATAGCTTTAAGCCACCATCTTTTAATTATAGTGTCTCTCGGGAAATGGTGGACTCCAATTTCGGAGTATTTAGTAACACAACAACGCATCATTTTCGCAACAATAAAATAAAACCGCCTCACGCCTTGTATTATTGGCTTGTGTTGGGAACTAGCTACGACAGCGCCATTTTGACAGTTGCCTTCCCCATTGCAATCCGATACTTTCATAATTATGTACACTCAACCGCTCGTCGATAGTCAAATAGACATTGATGTGCCTTGATGTCGTAGCAGTGTTACCACGTACATGTAATTGAATGAATCTACTTAGATCGTACAAAAATACATCAGGAGCTAGACCTCTTAAAGCAGTATTATTGTAATCTTACTTGAGTGTGGGAAAGAGTCGGGCTAGACGTCCTGTATAGCTTCATCTCTTTCTCACACTGAAGTAATATTAAAATAATACTGCTTTAAGAGGTGGTGGTTGGCCCCCAGAGGGTTTAGATTGTTCAAATAAAGCAATCAAGTGTTGAAAAGATCGCATTTTTTTTTTGTTTTACCTTTTTCTTCAGAATACTCGGCAAGTGTGATATTCCATTGACTATTATCTTCGTCAGAGATTTTAAGCTAATAATTTGTTGTATCAAATACTTAAAATGAAGTGAGGGGCTCGTAGCTAAGTAATAACAGCCGCACGGGTCGTTCGATCAGGTTAAGCTGCGTTTGCCGCGGTCGGTCCGTGGATGGGTGACCATCTTTACATACCAAGACCCCTCCGTGCCTCAGAAAGCACGTTAAGCCGTTGGTCCCGGCTGTCATTCGAGGATCTTTGACAGTCATTACGGGTCGTCAGAAGCCCGAAAGTCTGACTAGTAGACTAAGGGGTATCGTATTACCCAGTAACTGGGTTGTGGAGCTCAGATAGGCAGTTGCTCCATGTAAAATACTGGTATTCAGCTGCATCCGGTTAGACTGGAAGCCGATCACAACATAGTTGGGAAAAGGCTAGGCAGATGATGAAATACTTAAAATGGTTATAGATACAATGACTTTTGAATTGTTTTGCAGGCTAAAGTGGAGTTAGAGAAGTCCGGCATGGCGGCGGACGCGGTCGCTAAGATCCTTCCACACAAGGTGTTCAAGGGCAACCGCCCCACGAACTCCATCGTCGTCAAGAAAGTCACGCCCTTCACTCTGGGAGCTCTTATTGGTACGTTGCGCGCTGTTATAAAATTATTATTTATTAAGGCGACGATAACCGACTTTTAATGACTGAAGATCACGTCTAAACAAGTAGTGTTAATGATTGGGAAAAAATATAATTATTAGAACAAAAAAAATAAAGCAAAAAAAGAAGTAAATAAGGAAGGAAAAAAAACGAACAAAATAAGGGAAGGGAGTGAATAAGGGAGGTTTTAAGTTATTAAATTAGAGCATTTTCTTAATAACTTAATAATTATGTGAATATTTTAGATTATTTTTATATAATAATTAATAAACTAGGTAGGTAGATAGAGATAATTTTACAAATTAATTATACTATCGCGGTTGCGGATTTTTATGAAACCTTCACCATTTTAAATATAATTTAATTACTTATCTTTTAGTATACATGGTTTAATATAATACCATATTTTATGTATTTTTAATTAATAATGCGTCTAATTTGGGACAGCGCTCCTTGATGGGCGATTCCTATTACTGGGTAGACGTACGACGCGTTGCGTGACCTCCGCACAAAACACGCAAGCTATGCACTCAAGACCGTTGGCATATTATCTGCGTCTTAACAAGCCGTGCGGCCTCCCATCGGCAACTTATCAGGAGCTTTAGGGGATGAGTTTCCTAAAAACGATGACACAACTAACTTTATTACTTATGAACAGAATAGTAGGTTCCACGTTTCTAATTTCAAAAATGAGGAACTTGCTTAAAAACGTTCAACCCTATTTAACCCGTTAAGGGGATGATTTTTCAAAAAGCCTTCCTTAGTGCTCACCTACGTTATAATAAGGAACTCTTGTGCAAACGCTTTAAGCACTGTACAAGGCAGGGGCGTAGCCTTCATACTACCCGATTCCTATCGGCTTCGCTTCGGAACAATCACTCTTCTTAATGTCTACTATTGCCAAATAATAAGGTACACTTGTGTGTGTAACTGTGTATCACATCACATTACAGAATTATATTTAATACCAGTTTAATACATACCACACAAAACTGCGATACAATGCGAATGCGCAGTTTTGTGTGGGAGCCCTTAACCTGCTAAATTATGCTGACGCCTCAAGGTGTCATGCGATTCAACAGGTTAAAACCTACAGTTTTGTGTCGTAAGTATAAACGTTCTAAATTGTTCAGTTCTCATAAGAGAACTGAACAATTTTTTCTTCGGCTCCCGTGTAATGATAATTGTAGCTGTGCCACTGGTGCAAAGTGCCATGGTTTAACACTTTTCACCAGCAGGGGGACATAAATCCCCTTGCTGGGAAAAGGCCTACACTTTTCCCTACACACTTCTCTATTTTGCACTTTTACCCATAATTATGTTACTTATTCGTTTCGATTTATAAATAAAAACTACTAAAAAGGTAATTTTATAAAAACGTGATTAAATATTTTAGATGTTAAAACACAAAATCATATCATATTAGCTAGCGGTTGGTTAGCGCTTCACGCAAAATGAGCCGTCTGGCATTTTGAGCGGCGTAAAAAAAGCCAAGTTACGCTCGCCTTGGCCCACCCTTTGCCGCGTTTTACGGGACCTCTGTGATGTGATGACTTAGCGTTTGTACGCACGGGCGATTTATTTTATCGCGTACTGGATTTTCAACTCTCAGTGTTGAGCCGAGCATTGAGAATCCAATAAAGCGCATTCCAGCGCGTCAAAAACGCCCACTGTTTGATTTTTAACTCTCGGCGCTAAGCAGTGCGTTGGGAATCCAAAGGCGCCCTTAATCGAGGGCTTATTCTTTCACCTCACTCAGCAATTTTTATAATTTCTTTATTTTACCATCCACAGCCCTCTATGAACACAAGATCTTCACACAGGGCGTCATCTGGGACATCAACTCCTTCGACCAATGGGGCGTCGAGCTCGGCAAGCAGCTCGCTAAGGCGATAGAACCAGAACTACAGGACAAGACGCCCGTCTCGAGCCACGATGGTTCTACCAATGGGCTTATCAACTTCTTGAAAGCTAACTGGTAATTTAAAAAAAGAAGCCGTTTGGGAGTAACGTTCTTATGTTTTTTTTGTGGAATTTTATAGTAGAACTCGTACTCGTAATTTTATGACCATAAGGTTTAATATCACTTACAACGCTGCAAGATTCATTTGGCGCGCGGCCAAAATTGGAATTAACGCCACAATCTAGTTCTTCAATACAAATTGTTGTCCATGTGACAGATATTTGCAACCTTAGTGAATTTTCAAACAATTACGAGGTCGACTTTATGTCGTAGTAAGGACGAGTTGATTGGTTCATTGAGTAGGTATACCAAACTACCATAGCGCTGTTTGGTAACGTTTAGGACAAACATCTACAAAAATATCATGGTTACCGTCGTTAGAGAAATGACAATGGTCAAACTCGTAGGTAAACGAAGTCATCAAAAGTCTTAAGTATGTATAGTCAACAAGCAACATTAAAAAGAGAGTGCGTGCTTATGATCACGCTATAGAAGTGAAAACCGACGACTGGAGCCGAGTACACGCGATCCAGCGTCACCGACCCGAGCGTGACGGTTCAGTTTCGTTTACTCTTCAGAGTGGTGCACTTTAAAACACTTTGTAAAGAAGTTTTCACTTCAAAAAATCTACTCGTTGTTACTACGTACTACTGTAATAGGTATGTCTCAAGACAATGCTCTATTTTTAAAAATTATATTTTATAAATAGATATTATTTTTATGTTGTAAATTAGTTTTTTTTGGAAGAGTGGACCACAAAAATCTCATTATAAACAAAATTGTTATTATTTTAAGCTATTAAATTATTTGATAAGAATGATATTGAACTAAAACTCTATTTGGAATAAGTGCCCATTTTTATCTCCAGTTTTGTAAATTACTTATCTAAAAATATATAAAACCAAGAACGTATACAACAAACGGCGTAATTATACACATTTATTATTTAGAAACATTTTGATCGCTTTTTCTCACTTTTGTAGTATATTTATCCTAAATAAGCATAATCTGCAGGTGAAACTAAGGACAAATGAGTATGTAATGTAAGCTTTTTTTGTGTAGCACACTTGTAAGGGAAAATAATCAATTAATTATAATAATTTATTTAAGTTTTAAAGTAAACAAAAAAGTAATATTCGAATTTTTTTTTTAAGAAGTCTTTTGGCAAAATAAAAAATACTATTTTCAACACACTTTCTCGTAAAGTGGCTCTTATTGAACCGCTTTTACGTTCATAATGCAGTGTATTAAACTTGCGTGCTTTTTACTTTATATTATGCGCGACATAACTATTTACTAGTTGGAGATGAGCGCTTTTTCAATCTCACTCAATACTCAATACTTCATGCCTTTTTATGTCTACTGTGTATTTAAATAAAATATGATAAATTTACATAATATTTCATCAAATTAGTTATTTTTGTCAAAAAAATAACATTATTTCATGTTCTATACTCAAATAACATACAAAATATTCAGTTTATATGCTTTTAATGTCTATTAGACTGTTCGACAGCTTCGTGCCTTTGCCTCTCCTTCAACCTGCGATAAAAGGAGTCTGAGGGCCATATTTAATTTTTTGTTACATAAGTAATTTGTTTATTACTTGCCTCGTGAGTGTGTTGAAAAACGTCGTATGAAACGCGTGTGCATTGATCATTAAACACTCGGCTCTCTTATCGCCACGAATAATACCCCCACGAGTGTAATGACCAACATAGCACACTTGTATCATAATGTACTATTAAAATGCTCACATATCCCTATAATGTGCTTTAATTATAAGTGTATGCGTTTATGTATTAAAATGATGAAATGTTACTCCTAGTGAGATGTATTTAATATACTATGTATTGTTTATTGTAGATGTGACGTGTTTTAGTAATAAAACACATTGTTTCGCACGAGTCTTTTTGTTTGATTATATCCCAAGGTTCCAAAAAGCATCGGATTTATTTCTTCATTGAGCTCAGACAATCGCCAAATTGTCGGTGACCGATTTTTATCCTATTTGAGGCAGTGGGACAATATGGAATGTTAACAATTTTGTCGTCCACTGTGTTCCACTAATTGATTTTGGTGGGGCAAATTACATTACTGGTTTTAAAATATGGCGAAAATGAGTTTTAATTGAAAAAAATAATAATAATAGAAACACAAAAACCTGAGAAAGTCGAATAATGTTATCGTTTGTTAGCGCTTGTTGTTTTTGCGTTCTCGTGTTCAATTCGAGACTCGGAAACTCAAAAAGAAGAAATAAAACTCGAAAAGGGGATTTATTTATTTTTGACCCAGGACGTTAGTTTATTAGGGAAAAACTTCGAGATATTTGCGATTTTAAGTTGTTCATTATATACTTATTTGAATTCATACAACACAAAATTCAGCCAAGCGGGATAAGCGCTTTAGAGCTACACACGTACCACATAGACATGCGCTAATTTGTATCAAGATGGATAGTTTATTCAACGGACCACATTTGACCGTCAAAATCAACCGTGTGGGCGATACCGACCACATCAAGGCGACCGACGTCGCAGCCACAACGCAACCACCAGCGAGACCGCGCACTAGCAGCCGGCCACATCGCAAATAACGATCTGTCCGTCTACAAACACTAAAAACTACATGTGCGTGTGAACTGAGGGACCACACTGGGAATTTGCAAAATGAAAATCCTAGGATTTAGTAGTAGACTTAAAACAATTGTAGAACGAATTTAGGAATTTGTAAGCAAATATATTAAAAACTACTACCCTTAAAGTTTGGTCCCTCAGTTCTCACAGACGATCAGCGAGATCTTGGAAAGTATGTTAAAAATTAAGGTTTTGTGAATACAGACATTTAGTAAAGAATTTGTAAAGATATTTACTAAATAACAGACCACAAAGCTTTAGAGATAAAAAAAAAATATAACGACTAAACTGTGGTCCCTCGGTCCACACCACAAAGATAAATATTTTAGTGAATATTACTGAATAAAATAAATAAAACCGTTCTCTTTCTACATAAAAAAGAAAAAATCAAGCTAACAATCTTAAAATGTAATGAAAATTTATACTATTTTCCACTATTTATTCCAACGTTAAGAGGGTTGTCACATTTTGCACCTCTCTCTTTGAGATAATGTAAATAAATGCCACAATAAAAATGTGTTTTTAATAATTATTTATTAAATTAATATTGTTTTGTAGACCGCCCATTGATTACATTTTTCAAAAAAGCATTTTTTCATTTAACATTCTTAAAAATTTGGTTCTGTGTGAGCGAGAGAGGTGCAAAATGTGACAACGCTCTTAAGAAGAATAATATTAAGACTTCCATTGTGGTCAAATTTATCGTGTTCTTATTTCGATTCCGAAAATAAAGCACCATCATCGTCAGGTATAGAAAGTTACTTTAAAACTCTTAGTTTTTAAAACAAAAGTACAAAAATATAGAATTGACGAGTTCATCAGAAATTACTCCGTTTTTTTAGATGGAGTAATAAAAACTGCACTTGCTGACCTAGGTGAAGATGTAGTGAATAAAGTAATCCCACACAAAAAACGCTCGAGAATGAGAAAACGTATAAATGTACGTCGAGATAAAAAACACGCCAAAAAAGTTAAATCTAATACATCTACTGGGTATTTTAATGCGGATTCAATATTTTCTGATCAACCCTCTTTTATTGAAAATTGGAGAGGAGAAGCTGAAATGAATAAAGAGAAAACAAATCATAATGTAAAATTATTAAAAAATGGTAACTTGTGTCGTTCGGTATTACTAAATGATAAATATGTCACTCTTAAGAATACTTGTGGTTTCGATTCTGTAATGTATTTTTTGAGTGCAGGATTTAACGAAAATGAGAATATTCGAGACGTTATGGCAGAGAAAACAAATCATAATGTAAAATTATTAAAAAATGGTAACTTGTGTCGTTCGGTATTACTAAATGATAAATATGTCACTCTTAAGAATACTTGTGGTTTCGATTCTGTAATGTATTTTTTGAGTGCAGGATTTAACGAAAATGAGAATATTCGAGACGTTATGGCCACTTTTGACAAAGATTTAATTCCACAATATATAAAGGACCTCTGCGACATGGAATCTACAGACGATGACATTTATTTAATGAGAGCAAAAATTGCTGCACAATATTTAAGCTCATTAAATGAGAAAGGAAACCATATTAGCTATGATTGCCAGTGTAATATCACATATATATTTGAAAATATTCTTCTAAAATATTTTTTCAGTGCAACTTTCATAAAAAAGTGTTTAAATACATCCTGCCAATCAAACACCAAAAGAGACATTGCGTTTTTACCCTTAAATATAAATTTTATTGAAATATTTGGCATATGTATTTTAGAAGAGGCAATTAACATCGATGAAGGAAACAGGAACTGTACCACTTGTGATGACCAATTTAGTTACAATTACGAGCTTTCAAAAATAATATCATTCGATTTGAATGGCACTGATAAAAATTCTCTCACTAATGTTCCTGTTACCATAAAAGTAAAGAACAAAACCTACAAAATCATGGGCGCATCTGAATTCATTCCAGCATTAATTCCAGGCGGTCTTGGCCATTACCGATGTCACTGTTTTATGAATGAGCGTTTCTTTTGCTATGATGATCAACATCTTAAACTTATTGAAAGTACTGAGCAACAAATGTACTTACATTCATTAAGCTACATCCAAATGTCACTTACTTAAAAGTATTATAATAAGTGATTAGTTAATTTTGTAATCTACTTTTTACTAAATACACATAAGCCATGTAATATACCATTAAATTAACCATACAACCTTGTTTTCGTTTCGTCTAAATAATGATATATTAAATAAAGTATAATAGTACCTACCTACTGTCTACATTTTGTTTTATTGTGTGGTCACACTGCTCTATCTATTATCATAGGATTAAAAAAATAATATTATCTCAGCTATGAGGTAAGAAATACACAATTTTAGATACCTATTATTTAGTAGAAACTTATTACTAAAAGTTAAGTACACTAGACTTTCTGATATTTCTCTCGTCTAGCAGCTAGCAGACGCACATGTGTCAGTGGAGGAGAGGATTGAGGGACCAGTTGTAATCATCGCTATCTTCAAAATGCTTCGATATTTTTGCTCCATTTCTTTTTTACAAAATGTTTTAAGACTTTTACTAAAACTTTATGTAGAAAAAGAACGGTTTTATTAATTTTATTTATTAATATTCACTAAAATATTTATATTTGTTATGTGGACTGAGGGACCACAGTTCAGTCGTTAATTTTTTTTATCTTTAATGCTTAATGGTCTGTTATTTAGTAAATATCTTTACAAATTCTTTACTAAATGTCTGTATTCACAAAACCTTAATTTTTAAGATACTTTCCGAGATCTGGCTGTGCGTCTGTGAGAACTGAGGGACCACACTTTATGGGTCGTAGTTTTTAATATATTTGCTTACAAATTCCCAGATTCGTTCTACAATTGTTTTAAATCTACTACCTACTAAATTCTAGGATACTCATTTTACGAATTCCCAGTGTGGTCCCTCAGTTCACACATACATAAAACTACGTAACCACATCGCAACTACAAGCGACAACGCAACTGGAGGAAGCTGCAGCGACATTATTTATACGTAACCACTGCTTGCCCACATTTTGTCGCTGCGATGTGGTGTGGTTGTGGTATGTGTGAATGGGCCCCTTACACTTAATTTGTCCACCGCACAACGTATTCGAACCGAACGTGACGTCCCGGTGACAGCGACACGCGGCCATAGTAAATGTACAAGGTGGGGCAAAAGTATGTGTCGCTACTTCGGCGCCGTCATCTCGTTCTCGTTGACGTAGTGGTGGAGTCGGACGAATTATTGTCGGTTGTACAATTTGCGGTGATTGCACATCAGTGGTAACAATTTGACATTGACAGCTCCTCTATGTCTTAAGCTCAGACTACAGGCATCCGGATGAGAACGAACGTTTTTCGGAGTCGTGTGGCCAGCTCCATAAAACTACATACTAGATTGAAAGGCCCCGCTCCTCGTGCCGAAAAATAACGGACCACGGCCGGAGAAAACCAGAGCATGATCCGGTTGTTTCCGGGTGAAATTCGGGACCGGATGGCCCCTGATCCTATGTAGTCAATGCAGGAACAATTCAAATGATTGCTTGAGAGACTAAATGAATCCGGGCTTGTCCAGGGCTGTTTTTTTCGGGCCCGGGAGATTCTGGATGCTCGTAGTCCGAGCCTTAGCTGTAAGGACGATTTTCGTAGTACAAGTTACCAGTGATGCGCGGTTGATTGTACGTAATACCTCTAAAGTAAATAAGAAAAAAACAACGTACATTCTTAATTAAGTTTATTTCAGGAAGTTTAGTTACTATCCTAGTTCTTATCAAATATAGAATCATGTACAGTTATTAATTATAAAGAAGATGTCGAGAACAGATTCAAATGCGATCCCGCGCACGAGTTTGAGATTATTTTACAGGAACTATAACAATACAAAAAATGCTTTCTACAGTGTATCGAATAAATGTGTTTATTTTTACATCATCAATATGTTTTGAAATTAATTAAACTGGCCAGTAATTTTCATAATATTGAATGACTTAGGAACATTTGGATTTGGAACTAAGAGTTCCATCATTTAGAAGGGAAGAACTCCACTCCTCGTATATAATATTTATTCAACACACTATATCATTAATATGTTGCACAATGGTTTAGAAACATTACAATATTACTTTCTTTCACTCACAGATTAAACATAAAAGGAATGAAAATTCGAGCTGTCGTAAGCGACATGTTTGGATCATGATGGCCAAACCTATTTTAATAGATTTAGGCCCACTTTCACAAAAAATCACTACATGCGTTTAGCGCAAAACATATTTAAAACTGATGTATGAACGTAAGCAAAGCAGAAGTAGAATGATTTTAGTATGTAAGGATCGTAGCAGGTGTCGTTCTGTAGTTTCTGCCTACCCCCATCAGAAGAAGGCGAGAGTTTATGTATGCAATGTATAATTAAAACATCATTCTGTCTGTCATATTCAAACGATTGACCGAAACATTTTAAATTCGTTTAGCGCTTAAACGTATTTAGTGGTATGCGGTGCAAATGGGCCTTAGAGCCCTATATTTCATAGAGCGACACAATGATTTTATTGGCAGTGTATAAAGCGCTGTATAGCGCTTTGCATCGCTAACCTGGCCGATAAGTAAACCGGAACCTATCTAGAGGTGGTGAAACGTACCATTATTTATTACCCTTGTTTGAAAGCGCAAATTTTCTTCCTTTTATGTTTTTTCGTGCTACATGCATCACCGTAATATGTGGTCATAGGAAATGTCGACATAAAATACATACATTATTATAAGATCCGTCATCATCACATCAAATTAATTCAACAATAGTAGGGACGATGCCAGGGTGAAAAAAAAAAAGAAATTTTACTATTTAGTCCATCAGTCAGATAATAAAAGAATATTAGACGCGAAGAAGAATATTAGGCGTATTTTTTGCTTTATCATTTTAATAAAAAATGACTTGGATAAAATGCATTATTGGTTGGGGAGTGGGGGCTCGCTACGTCACAATTCAGTATAAAATCTAGCAAGGCGTGACGTTATGCCATATTTTAACTCAAGTATCGCGGTAATCTTTTGATTACGTAAAAAAAAAGAAAAATACGTGTCCAATATTTTTTTAATAAATCTACCTTACGGATAAAAAAAAATTCGTCATCCCTATTCAGCGATCAAGGAGAAAATTGTCATAATTAAATGCAATACTATCGAGTTTATACATCCTAACATATCATCACGCCTGTGTCCCCTGAAGATGTAGGCACAGGTCCACAACTCCCTAGTATAACAATAACAAACAGAGCTAGTGACCTAATACAATTAAAACTCAAGCAAACAAATTATAATAGCCCGTCTCTTACCCCCTTATTTATAAAAGAAATGATTAAACGTCAGTCAAATCAATCAAAAGTTAAATTATTTTATTTCATATAAACCCACAGGCACCTGTTCCAATTGGTTGTTTCCTATGGAGATATTCCGACAAGAAACTCCACGGTTGCTCTTAAAAATTATAATTGGCTTTTACAATGTTTTCAAATTACAGTGTTAATAGGTATGGAAGGACAGTGTAGGCCTGTCAACAAGCACCAAATCAAATCCAATCCAATCGATTTAGAGAGTAGCTGTACCACAAAAATGTCTTTTAAAAATAAGATGTGGAAGTTTCTGTTTAACACCTTTTGTCAAAGCCTCAATGGAGATGTATTAATTAAATTTGTTATGCGAGTTTATATCTGTGGCTTCACCGGTGTGAATTGAAATGTTATTACGCGATTCAAGATAATATTTATTAGCATTGCGTAATAGTCAGCCTTAGAGCTGCTGTAAAATATGTGTGTTTAGGTATGGGTGATGTTTTCGGCGCCGCCGCCGGTGACTCGCGCGTTTCACGCACGGATAAAATTACTATAATTCAGTCTTATATCGGCTGTGGGTAGTTTACTCTATGGTATGGAAGATATTCTCGTCAAATAAATAATTCTAAGCCAAAAATAATCGTATGGCAATTTTTGTGAGCGCAGTCACAAACGTACCGTGCCATCGGAATTCTCCCGGGGCTCGAGCGTCGTTGACGTCATCGCGTATTAGGCTTAGCCGGTTAAATCCACACAACAGTTCCGCAAGTACGCATCTATATCGCCATCTATTAGTTACCGAAGGAATACGACGTTCGGTTTTGTGGTCGCGACATGGCGGGAATTTCAAACATCAAGTCTAGATTTGGGCCAAAGTTATACCCTAGAGTCAAAGTAGTGGGCGTGCACGCACGCCCACTACCGCCAGCCGCTATAGGCGCATACAGTGAGGGGCCCGTATTTGCGGGCCACTGTATAGCTTCCGCGGGAAGGGGGCCAAGCCCCGACACCGCTAGCCGCGCCCCCTGACGGGGACGTAGCGACATCCAACAAGTTTATAATGGTACGTTTTGTTATTGTAATCAAACCAAGGTGAAATAAACATTTGGTTTAAGTTACCCTATGTTTCATTTTTGAAGTCAGCCTTGGAAAACGTAGGGAAACCAGCAGATAGTGTCATTGTGACCCTCACGAAGCCCGAGGATTCGCATAACCTATCACATCAGCTCGCAACGTGAGCGAGCACCCCCAAAAACCCTCACGAAGCCCGAGGGTTTAACATGCTTTCTTGCTATTTCGTGAATAGCAAGAACAGATATAAATTTAGAACGAAAAAGTATCTTCCTAAAAATTTATTGTAATTTGGAATAAAAATCATTCTATAATGGCTTCTGGTAGTGTGGTAGTGGAGGTAGATTTAAGTAAGGAGAGAGACGAAGAAATAACTAAGTTGCATAGAGTGACCGATATAATAATTGGTGAGGCAGGACTTACAGAGAATGTTAGGGAAGAATTTGCTAAAGGTATCATCGAAATTGATGAGTCTGACGAAATAGCAGGCGTGTTGATGACGGTATTTACATGCCTAAGGAAAGAAGAAAATTATCCTGTGGGGCATCAAAGATATCTGGCGTATGTTGCTAAGATTAACGGAGTAGATGTGAGCATCCAGACAATAGTTGACAAAATAAAAGTAGAGGGAATTCGTATTAATTTCACGATTGCTACACCTATAGTTGAAATACTGACACTCTTTAAAGGAATGTTTGATGAAGTAAGAACTGGAGTGACTAGGTTTAAAGTTAGGAAAGCTGTATACCGCAAGGGTTTAAAGAGGGATGCTTCAGGTAGGCAGATAGGCAGAGAGATATCAGAGAAGGAGACAAACTCAAAACATTTCGCAATACGGCCTAGTAAACCATCACATCCCTCTGCTTCAAGGCATTACTCTTCCCCCCGAACGTAGAACTGGTGTTTAAGAAGTTTGGGCCCTCTCGCGCAAGCCATTTTAATGGTCATGGAAGACAAGTATTATACTAAATTAAACAGTGCTCTAAGTACAAGTCTACAGATGCTGCCAATGGCTTCAGAAATTATTTCCCGTTTGAAGGAAGCTACAAGTCCAGGCAGTGTCTCCGGTGTATTGAAGGAACTGGGTGACATATTGCTTATAACTACTGCAAGAGCAACAAAAGATTTATATGCCTCTTATGCTTTTTTGGTATCTATGGCAAAACAAACCTCAAGGCTTCCAATGGAGCTTTTCAGGGGCACCAATGATGAAATTGTATACTTTTGCAGCTGATAGGATAAAGTTTCGTATTAGGTCAGGTGCTTCACCCATGCTTACTTCAGAAGCTATTTTCCATGAGATGTTTGGAAATTATCTGGATGACCACCTCACTGTTTTGCAGCAAATAACGACACCAAAAATTCCACCAGCGGAAAGATATGAACAGCGTATTTTTGAAAAGAGGGGGAAAAGCCCAAAATCTTTGTGGTCCCTATTAAGTTTAATTACGTGTCTAAAATGGCCCAGGCACTCCTTACTAAAAGTTTAGGAATTATCGATCCAGTATCAACAAGCAGGCCTTCATTTTCGGGATTCAGGAGACGGGACTTTTACACAAGAGTTCTTATCCTACTTATCAACAGGAAAAGGCGCTGTAAATTATAGCTCAGATCCGATGCAATTACAATATGCTCTGAAGAAAATCAAGGATACATTGATTGAGGAGAAAGATTCAGATAAGGATTGAGGACCTTATCTCGATCATAACCGTAAACATCCAATATTGATTTCCGGTAAAGATCACTTCACTAATCTCTTAATCTCAGATGCGCATACCAGAAGTCTTCATGGAGGTCCGCAACTCATGCTCAACTATTTGAGTACGAAATACTACATCCTAGGAGGTGTATCCGGTATGCAGCTACAACAAAACCTCAGTTAATGGGTCAGTTGCCACCTGCGAGAGTTACACCTAGCAGGCCGTTTAAAAACAGTGGGGTAGACTACGCGGGTCCCATAAATTTAAGGACATCCAAGGGTCGGGGTCATCACGCATATAAGGGGTATATTTGTTTATTTGTGTGTATGGCCACAAAGGCTGTCCACATCGAAGTCGTAATCGATCTTACTACAAAGGGGTTTATTGCCGCATTTAAAAGGTTTGTGGCCAGACGTGGTCACTGCAAGAACAGGAGTGACAATGGCACTAATTTTCTGAGTGCTTCTAAAGAATTGGATGCAATGCTTCGCTCTGAAAATTCAATCATAGCTAGGGAAATTGCCGCGGCCTTAGCTACCGAGGGAACAACATGGCATTATATTCCACCACATTCTCCGAACTTTGGAGGTATGTGGGAAGTGGGAATAAAATCCTGCAAAGGGCATTTGCGCAGGGTAATCGGCAACTCTACTTTGACTTACGAGGAGTCAAGTAGAGGCATGTTTAAACTCACGTCCGTTGTGTAGGGTAACGGATTCCAACAATTGTGATGCTCTAACACCTGGACATTTCCTTATTGGTGAACCTGTTATAAACTCACCAGATCAGAACTACGAAGATACTAAAATTTCTAGTCTAAAGCGGTGGCATTTAGTTCAAAAAATGCTGCAACAGTTTTGGAGACGCTGGTCAACTGAATACCTCACCACACTATTCCATCAACATAAGTGGTCTACGCAAAATCCTGAACCGAACTTAGGAGACGTAGTTTTAATCAAGGAGGATAACATGCCCCCTTGTCGGTGGCTACTTGGCAGAGTGGTTGAGAAACATCCGGGGCTGGATAATATAACACGGGGAGTCACACTGTGTAGCAACGGTTCAAAATTTAAACGACCAACCTCGAAACTGTGTCTTGCCAATTGCTTAAATAAGTTGTTCAGCAGGAACTTATTAACTCAAAAGTTGATTTCAGTTATGGACAAATCCGAAACGATTTTTCGAAATTCCACCCCAAGAAGAAGAAGAAAAGAGGGGATACAGTTTATATGAAAAATCTTATTCCTTTGGTTAATACACTTGAAACTTGGCAATATTTGCTTCAGGAAATAATAAAAATTGTCAGTTTTTTAAAACAAGTAAGGAACACTAGGACCGTAAGAACAGTAAGGATAAATTTTAACGCGCTGTCGTATTAACTCGAAACTAGGTACTAATACTTTTTCGGAAGTCGGTGTCTTTGGATCTGTATTTTAGGTTTTTACCACTGACTATTAAAGTTATTTTTCACTTTTTAGTGTTGTTTTGGAAGTCGGTTGTTTTTATTGTTCACTTTTTAGTGGGTCTGTTTATAATTTATCTAAGTTACAATAGCCTTATGACAACTGCTCATCACCTTTACAAAACATTGCTTTTCCCGATGCAGGGACGTTAATTGTTGAGGAGTTCTCCTGGTACTTCACCATCAGCTCCACTTCACCATATACATTGTGACGCGCTTCTATTGCTTAGCAATAATTTTAAAGTAATGGAATCGCAACCCGTGAAATACTTATTATTGAGTTGTTCCGGTGGCCATCTTACCATCTGTGGTCTTCGTCATCAATTCCACTTCACCAAATGTTGCTTTCCGAGAGCAAATGCACAAGCTACTATAAAAATACCAAAATCGCTATAGGTGTGCCTATATTGAATAGTTCCCTCGATTTCTCCAGGATCCTATCATCAGATCCTGACCTGATGATAATGGGACCACCTGGAAAGTATACCCATTCAAACAAAAAAAGAAGTTTCCAAATCGGTCCAGCCGTCTTCAAGTAATCGGGCAACCATAAAAATAAAAAATATTCCGACGAAATGAGAACCTCCTCGTTGGTTAAAAAAGTTGGTTAAAAATAAATTTATAGCCAGAGTGCATCATGATATTTCCAATAAGCCCCAACACGGCAAGGATACATTGTTTTATTACTGATCTGAGTTCAATGGTAACATTTTCATCAGAAGCATTTATTTAAATTTGCTTCTTCATAGTGGTTTAACTATCTTAATCGAGATATCTTATCGCCTCCCGTGAAATACTTATCATTGACGAGTTCCTGTAGCCATCTATGGTCTTCTTCGTCAGTTCCACTTCACCAAATCATACTTTCTGAATGCAAATGCTTGATTTGTTGATGAAAATACCAAAATCACTATGTGTTTGCCTATAATGTTTGAGGACTTCCCTCAATTCTTCACGGATCCTATCATCAGATCTGGATTTGGATAAAAAAGGGCCCAATCTGGAAGTCCAATCCTTTCAAATAAAAAATAATTTTTCAAATCTGTTTATAAATGATTGAGTAACAGTAACAAACATTAAAAAAAAAAACCATACAACCGAATTGATAACCTCCTTTTTTGAAGTCTGTTAAAAATAGTAACGAAGTCAGAACTGTGCATTGCATATATTTGAAAAGAAGTGATTGAACGAGTCTGTTGCGCACACTATAGTTTTTAGAATTTTTGTCCGTTGTTTGTTGGGATGTATGTTCCGGATTGGCGCAAAAACGGTTGATTGAATGTCCAATTGTACAATTGTGCAATTTGTATTGTACAATTGTGTTGTTGTGGTTGTTGTATTGTTGTTGTTGTGGTTGTTGTATTGTTGTTGTTGTGTAATGTGTTGTGACATTTGGCATACAGAGGTTTTAGAACCTGGATCAACACGTAGGGTAGGTACTAATTTGATATATTCCGACATACACGCGTGCGAAGCGACAAACAACAAACGAAAAAAAATTCTAAAAACTATAGTGTGCGCAACAGACTCATTCAATCACTTCTTTTCAAATATATGCAATGCACAGTTCTGACTTCGTTACTATTTTTAACAGACTTCAAAAAAAGGAGGAGGTTATCAATTCGGTTGTATGGTTTTTTTTTAATGTTTAGATATTGATACCCATCGCGTCAGCGGAGTTTAGCTAGTCAATTTAAAATAACCCTGTATATACGAAGTTTATTTTATTGTAGAGCTGCTTGTTTGCTTGAGTTTCTCTATGTACGTAGGCGAACGTTCCCGGTCGACCACTTTTCAACCTTATTACTAAGGGAATAAGGGCGAAAAGTAGGCGACCGGGATTGTTCGCAGATATACATCTAATAGTTATTAACAATGTCTTAACAATACTTTTTACTTTGGTTTGCGTCCCCTGCCGCCGCCGCCCGTTTTAGCTTTTTTCTTGGCCGCGTTCTTTTTATCTTCCTCAGCCTTACGTTTTGGGTTCGGCGTGGTTGATATCTAAAACAAAAATATACAATAAGTACTGAAATACCAATTATCTATAAGTAGGTAGTAGAAAATAGAGTATATCTATGTAACCGCTTTGTTCTTCTAAACCACAATGAATTTTGATGCGGTTTTCTCTACAATTTAGAGAATTTATTCCAGAAGGTTCTTGTGTAAAATAACGGCGTACCGAGCTTTTTATACACACAAACACTTTTTTATAACCCTTGTTTGAAGTAATAAACAAATAAATTAAAATCTAGGGAAATACATTGGTATTATTGGGGATATACACTAGGCAATATACACGATGGAAACACGATTTGATAAAGTTGGCTCGATAGAATAAATCAGCAAAGTTACCTCTTTTCTAGTCATTTTTTCCTCTATTTCTCTATTTTTTTTATATAAATAAGTAATTTGATATTACGATTCATTTTTCTAAAATAAAGTTCATAAGTGACAGGAGCGTTTACACGATAGTTTTTAATTTAAGAGCAATATGATGAAAATAACAACGAGAAATGTGCGAAAGTGTGGTTGTTTTCTTTACTCTTTACACGTAAAGAAAAAGACAGACAAAGGCAAACTCGGTGCGCCTTTGATATTTTACTAAGATACAGATATCTTGATGTTTTGAAACGCCGCCACGTCAGTAGACCCGTGCGAAAGGTTAGTTTGAATATTAATTATACTTAATTTTCTTTATTATTTTCTTTATTATTGCTTTTAATTATTATTCTTTGTATGTATAAATTATATTTTCAATAAGTTATAAATATGTTATGTAAGCCGTTTTTTTTTTTGTGCATGTGGTGTTAACCTGTAATTAATTGTTGCACTAGAATATGTTATTCTAGTTATTAAATCAGAAATATATATAGTGTAAACAATTGTTGGTTAACCTAAAAAATAAATAAATAATCAAAACGTTAAATTCATTAATTCACTGACAGACAATGCACAGTATTGCACAGCATAAAGTGCTTAAACAGCTGGGTCTAGAAGCATGGTTTTTTTTTTTTTAAGTGAGCACTTTTTTTTTGTGGATGGGAAATCATCAAATGACTTCTCCCGCTCTGGGCGGAGCGGGAGGGCGTGTCAGACTTTTACTGACTAAAACCCACCCGTGTTCCTTCTGTTGCCTGTGCTGGGGCCACGGTAACTCTTTCGAACATCCCGCAACCCCAGCTGGCATCGGCCCTAGCGGACCCCGTCAATAGTGCTGACATCTCTTTGAGGCGCGCGTGGAACACGACGCGCCGTCGACTCGGGCCTGGTCCTTACCGGACGGCGAGCTACCCATTGCTCGCCGTCCGCAAGCCCGCGCCTACGGTGGCCGGGAATCGGCTGCCAATTCCCGATGCCCAGGGAGTCTCCTGCGGCGACTAGGGGCGTGAGGGTGCAAAGCTTGCCTCTCCCTCACGAGCATTACTGCTTCGCAGAAGGAGGTAATGGCTTCCCATGCACTCTCGCTCCGTACCATGGCCTGGACCAGGGCCGGACGCGAGAGATCGCCGCCGCCGATCGCTTCCGCGAGGACACGGCGGTGCTCCGCCCAAGCCGGGCAGACCTCCACCGTATGCTCCACCGTGTCCTCCGGGCGATCCACACAGTGGTGACACCCGGGCGTTTCCTCCCGCCTTATCCGGAACAGGTACCTCCCGAAGCACCCGTGTCCGGTGAGGACCTGCGTCAGGCGGAAGGTGAGGACGCCGTGGCGCCTCTCCAGCCACTCCTCAAAAAGGGGACTTATCGCCGCAATTGTGGCGTGCCCAGCGCTGGGTTGCGACAATCGCACTCTCCATGCCGCCATGAGATCCTGCCGGAGCTCTGTCCGCCGTGCCGCGATTTCTCGCGGCAACGGAGTTGCGCCCCGGCGTCCTGCCTCCTCGCGCCACTCCCAGATGTGCGCGAGGACTTTTGCCTCCAGATCCCATGGCGGTAATCCGGCAAGGAGGTTCGCCGCCTCCCCGGAGACCGGGCGGTATCCCCGGGCTAACCGGATGGCCATGACCCTCTGGGACGCGTTCAACCGACGGACCGGTCGCCGCAAGGTATTTTGAAAATTCATCCCCTAAACGGGTTAAGTAGGAGACGAAAGTTGTCGTTTTTGCCGACGGGAAATCTCATTGGGCACACGCCTTGTAAATAAATATTTACCGTAAAGAATCCATCGAGTCGTCCCTGCGTGGATCCGCTGCGCGCCTTCAGCAGTTTCTTGGCTCCGTTGCGGACCCGCTCCTCATTGAACTGCTTGTCGCCGCACAGGAACTTGACTAGACCTTCCTCATCGGGATCCGACCATTTTAACTGGAAATAAAGAATTTATGGTGAATTAGGAGGTTCTATTATCATCACAGGGATGATGCCTGAGTAAAAAAAAAGAAATTCTATTTAGTCCGTCAGTCAGATAATAAAAAAATATTAGACGTATTTTTTGCTTTATCATGTTAATAAAAAATTAATTAGATTGAATGCATTAAAGTTGGCGAGTGGGGGCTCGCTACTGTAGAGGCCTTAGTTGAGCCTGCCTTCCGCATGAATCCTCTTTGGATTATGACATTGGCTGATAAGACAAACACTGGTTTTATTTGAATCTTAGAATAGGTATGGATTATGACAGATAGTCATATTGTTCTATGTCGAGTCAGTGTAATATTAGTTCTACTAACATAATGTATTGTTGCTTTCATATAAGCAAATAAATATCAAGAAAAGTCCTGCTGCATTTATATTTCTACCTACAAACCCCCGAACACACCTCGAAGTCGAGACCGGACAGAATCTACGTAGTGACCTGCCTGTGTATCGTGGCTGGTCACTATACTACGTCACAACTAAGAATAAAGTCTAGCAAGGCGTGACGTCATGCCACATTTTAACTCAATGTATCGCCGTAATCTTTTGATTATATATAAAAAGAAAAAATACGTGTTCAATATTTTTTTATAATCTATAATAATAAAGAGGATTTAATAGGATAGTCAACACTTAGTTCAGTAGGGCTTCTTTTACCACATTAAGAGACTGTCCTAACAATTGTATCGGAGAACTGTAGTCTTCCTTTTACAATGGCGGCATTGTATGATGGCTTTTAATGTTTGCACATTTTCGAGGTGCCATTTCTTTGTTGTACGGGCCGCAATAATGACGTGCCCCGCTGGAACTATATTTTATCGAATCTATTATTAATCCGAAATGAGTATTTGTAATTTTTGAGCTGCCATAGGCGCCATCATTAAGTGCCACTGGTTTAATATTTTTTTAGATTAAGCTACTTTATCCATCTATAATCTAATAGCATCTGTGCCCGACTGATGGCAATAGGCTCGCCCCCTATTACATGGGACTTAAAAACATAACTGGCGAAATGTGAGTGTACTATAGGTACATCTCTGCCCAACCCTTCGGGGAAACAAGGCATGATGTCATGTTATGTTAATCTAATAGCATGAACCTAGTTATGTATACAGGGTGTAACAGAAAGGTGTGGTCAAAAAGGCCACACCCTTCTGTTACACCCAACCCCTCCCCTGTATAAGTGGACTCCATTGTCCGTACATATGGTATACTTTTACATCAGTCACTTTCGTGGCACTTGAGCTAACAAATTGATATTACGCTGCAAGTTGTTTTTCACAAAATAAAGTAGAAAAATCGTTTTAAGACTCCCGATTCGGTCCGCTGTGCGTGATATTTACTGGTTAACATTGCCAACCTAGCTCCACCCACAAGCACAGAAGCGACCTCACTGTTTCGAGTACAGAGGCATGAGGAACAGGGTGTAAAGTTCACTCATCCTCCATAGAAAAGGGAGTATCCTCCGACCCGGCGGGTGTTGTGTCTGGTGGGCAACTGCCCGATGGTTGATGTCGGGACGTTGTATATATGCTAGTCGCGCGGTAAACTCTGATTGTGCGATGCAGGATTTGTGTGACGTCAGGTCTTTGATGCGTAGTTCGCATGTGGCGTTGTAGATGCCGCCACACGAGGATTTGTCCGCGTTGGGAAGGCACGGTTTCGCATTCCAGGATGACGTGGATAGCTAATTCTTGGGCCCTAAAGCAGCCACAGAACGGTGTTTGTATAAGAGTCAGTAGCCCGTAATAGTCCCTATCATTTTCTGTTTAGGTTATGAAGTCGCTTAGGATAAAGATAAAAAAGATATTAGCATGTACTATACATGGTCAAATTAAATTAGCTAGCTAAACTCCGCAGACGCGATGGGTATTAATACATAACATGAAAAAAAATGTATATATGTAAAAGAAACAAAAAATGTATTAATTTGATGATTTTTTTTTTGGGTCATCCACTGCAGTGTAGTTGAAATATCAGTTTCGAAATTCTGTACTTTTTTGTATAAACTTTACAGGCGTGTTGGGTACTATCGATATCTAAACACGATAAAACAAAACAAAAAACAGATATCTCAACTGATATTCCAAGTAACAACACTACCAGCAGTCGTTGACCCAAAAAAAATCATCAAATCATTTTTATTTTGTCGTATTTAGATATCAATACTCATTACGTCTGCGGAGTTTTGCTAGCTAATTTAATTTGACCCTGTATATATTTGGATGTTATTACGTCTGTAATCGCATTCTAAGCTACTTTCATCTACGTTATGGTAACCAACCTCAATCTCCTTAGCATCAGTGACCTCGGGCTCCAAGAACAGCTCTCTGGCTCTCTGGTAGTCCCAATTCTCCGGCGGCTGGTACTTGTCCGTGTCTATGTTACGCAGCACTTGCTCTAGAGAGCGGTGTTGACGGATCAGGTCTATGGCTCGCTTGGGGCCGATGCCCCGGATAGAACCGCAGTAGTCACAGCCTAGGAGGATGCAGAGGTCGATGAACTGGAAAGATAAATTATTTATTATATAAAATCTACACTAACGTTGATAAAGATCAAAGTCAAAGTCAAAGTTTTTATTTGTAAAACATAGGTGGGTGTAAAAACAGGTGTTGTAAATAAAAATATGTATAGGTACACTATGCTTTGCCGTGATGTTTTGTGAGTTTCTATTTAGGGGGTAATCTTCGGAACTCTTGATCGGATTCCGATAATTCTTTCACTATTGAGAAGCTACAGTATAGCCATAGGATATATTTTACGTTAAAACACGAAATTTCATGCCGACGAAGTCGCGGCCAGTAGCTAGTTTTTTTTAGTGTATACTTCACAGATGTGATGAGTACCGATATCTAAACATAAGAAGATAAAATATAAGAAAACAGTTTTTCACCCAAAATAAAACATTAAATCTTTTTATTTTATCTTGTTTTAAAGATTTCGATACCCATCGCATCTGCGGAGTTTAGCTAGTCAATTTAAAATATCACCGAAGGGTAAGGCAGAGGTGTTCCTATAGTACAGCCACATTTCGCCGGTAATTAATTAATTATTTGTATGATATTGATACTTAATAGTATGATAAGACTGTCAAGAATTAGGAATGAGGTTATTAGTACTGATATTGCTATCATTGTAAAATATGGATTTAGAAAGCTACAAGATTTTTTTTTTCGTGATAGCCTGCGACCTGTGTTTGGCTGTCTCAACAGTAAAGGATTCAGAACAAGAATGGGGCACCCTGGCCAAGAAGTAACTGAGCCTAAAAAGCCAATCCAGTTAGCCGTCGACGTAAGCCAGTGAAGGCTAAATGACCAAGAGCCTACATCCCTGACATAGGGTTGCAAGGGCACGGCATGCATTATGACCTTTGCTTCAATGAATATGCAGAAGTATACATGTTTTTATTCAATTGCAGTTTAATTTACGTACGAAATGTGGGTGTACTACAGGTACACCCACAAGTCCCATGTAACAGGGGGCGAGCCTATTGCCATCAACCAGACACAAATCCAGACTCCGGGCTGCTACTGAAAAATTTCAGATAGAAAAACCCAATAACACTGCCCAACCTGGGAATCGAACCCAGGACCTCATGCTCAGCAGTAGCGCTTGCGACCACTAGACCAAAGAGGCAGTCGCGGTTTAATTTATTCTGTCCATTTTATTACAGGACAGATTACCTTCAAAACAGAACATTAGTTTCCTTACCTCTTTCTGTTCCAACTCCAACCCCTTAAGCACGTCATCTAAATGGAACTCCTGTACTGGCATCTTACGTGCTTCGGAGAACGTCAGGTGACGTAGCAACACGTTGGTGCCGAACGTTAGCGCGTCCATGTCTTCAGTCGCTGAGGCAAACACTTTGCCAGCTTTTACCTTGAGAACAGATGATTTGTATGATAACACTGTAAATTCAATACTTCAATCAATAATTGATTTCCATCCAAATCAGTTGGCCGTAGACCTGCTTAACCAAATATCACCAAGCAACTCAAAAGACACCATGTTCTTGAGCTGAATAAATAATTACCATATGTGCGGTGCTCACTGGAGCCTTGCATAACCACTCCATGACCAAAACACAGCATATTTGTTTATAGCCAATAGGCTGATTGCAGATACATAATTTACAACATGTCCCGGAATTAATGCACAGCCTCTTAAGGGGCCTCTTCATAATGATGAGTACATCATTATGAAGCCATTTAGCCACTCATGTACACTCAAAATCTCTCTCCCTCACACACACACATATACACACCCCCACACACATACATACACACACGCACACACCCCAACACGCACGCACACACTCATACTCGTAATTGTATTTGTATTTTTAGTTTTTCCTCTCTGCTTTTCTTTTTTATACCTGTTTAGCTCGTACGTTTATAATGTAAGGGAAGAGCGGAGCCTTCAACTACAGGCATTTTTTATGCTTAAATGGAGACTCCTCGATATGCAGTGTAAGCCAAATGAGATGTATGAAATAATCTTATTTTTATTTATTTATTTATTTACTTTTAATATGGGACCAAACCTAAAATCACGAAAAAAAAATCTTCTGTTCCATACATTTATGTTCCCATAACTCGTCAAAATGTAGGGTGGGTGGAGTGGGGGGGGGGGGGTGGTTGAGTGATTGCGTATGAATTTAACCTGAATAGGGCTTGTTTACACTTTCAAATACTTTTAGAACAGATTTTAAACAGGGTCAAATTAAATTAGCTAGCGAAACTCCGCAGACGTGATGGGTATCGATATCTAAACATGATAAAATAAAAAGAATTAATTTGATGTTTTTTTTTGGGGTCATCAACAGCTGGCAGTTTAGTCACTTAATATCAGTTTATTTTTTTTTTTTTGTGTAAACTTCACAGACACGATGGGTATCGATGTCTCAACACAATAAAGCAGATTTTATCAACTCGCGCTTCAACCTCAAAAAAAAAACCAAAAAAAGTCTCAAATCTTTTTATTTTGTCATGTTTGGTTAACAATACTCATCAGTTTGGCCCATGGAATATGGTGCACGGTGAAGCCCATTGTGTGGCACGAATACGGCATAGCGCCGTCCGGTTAAGGCTCCGGCCTCGTCTGCGGAGTTTTGCTACTTAATTTAATTTGAGCCTGTATACTTACTAGGGCAGCACACTGTGCCTCAGCTTCGCATGGCGCCTCCACCACAGGTATACCCATGAGCTTGAGCAGTGTCCTCGCCTCCTCATTGTGCACCTTAGTCACTTTCACAAGACGACGGTTGAACTTCTCTATGGATTCTTGATCACCTGTGGAAGAGGTTGTGTATTGTATAATCTTTAATAATACATGCTGTATTTTAATTTATTACATTTTTTAAGAATCTTATCAAACTTTTTAAATGTTGTACAGACTGTAGCGAAAAAAATAAAAAAAAGGAGCACTTTTTCGCTAAAACACGTTTAATTTTGTTTAAAATAAAATAGAAAAAACATTAAAAGGTAAAAAAAAAGGAATATTATGGTATAAAAAAAGTTGCCAGTTGATTTGTGTGGAGGAAAAAATAATAAGAGAACTTTGGTCCGATAGGTACGCGAATAACGAAAGAGAAATAAAACGTACTAACTAGTCGATTGCAATCGCTATTAAGTAACGCTCCCAAAATATAACGTTATGGAAAAAAGATCAGAGAATCAAGGTATCTCGCATTTTACATATTTGAAAATAAAATTAAGTAGTCAATGAATTAAAAAAATCCGCAGAGGGTCCACATTTCAAAGGACAAGGTCAACAACCAAAAAGTAAAATATTACTTTGTGACAAGTTTTGAGGTCAGGAGCATTGTCAGTGTCAATGACACGTAAGGCGTGATCGACAGAGCCCCGCTTCGCGGGGCTCCTATTTCGGGATGGTTTGAAAAAGAATAACTAACCTAACCTGTCCGAGTCGGGGTGCCCCAAATCCCGAGCTCGCTTCGCTCGTTCTTGCATCCTAAGTTTTCATTGCCTTTTACTAAGTTGAGATGTCACTTTGTCTGAACGTAACATGGAACAACCAAGGAGTGAAATTCATTCAATGTCTGTGGACTGTGGTAAAATATCAAAAAATTTCAATTTTATTTCATAATTATGTGTAAGTTTTTGAAACTTTACTACCTATTAATTTTCTCGAAAACTATGTATTTGCTGGCTCTGTCATTTTGCAAAAGTGTTCTACATGAAGACATCTACACGCTATAAAATTATGACGCTTCTGACGAGTGGGTTATAAAGTACAGTGGAGCCGCGAGGTGTCGTAGACAGTAGGGAGTAGTAGTACTCTGTTCAGGAGCTGGCGTTGGTTGCGAGACCTTCCACAGTCAAGATGCGGTCCAACTCTCGACGTTGACCAAGGACGTTGAGCGTTATTTTAGGCCAAAACCTGGAGGCCGAAAGGCGGCCTGTTCTAAGCTGTTCAATCCTAAGACAAAATGAATTAGGGTTAGACCAGCGTGATCAGACTGAACTTCCGATTGAGGAAAACTGTTAAAAGATACATACCAGAAAAAATAAAGATGAAATCACCGGACTGATATTCAATACACAATATCTTTATTGCTTTAATGGATAGGAAGGCACGGATAGTAACTTGCTATATTTGAAAATAACTCGTTAATTTTCCATAAACTGGGTCAGTATCAATTGATTCAACTTTTGCAACTGAAGAAAAAATGGGGACCCATCTGTCAGAAAAAAAAAATTCGAATCACGAAATAAAAAAATAAAAAATCGACCAGACTCAAAGACAAACGGAAAAAAGGTTGACAATAAAGAACCAAAAAGTTTTGACATGCAGAGTTATGCTGCAAGACGTCAGCACATCAAGCTACCCGAAACTGTCAAAATTTACCAATCAACCTTGAACCTAATACTTTAGCGGTAAAGTTGAAAATCTATTGAAGAAAGACAGATTGTAGGAGCCTGATGTGCTGGCGTCTGTACATTTCACATTTTTTTTTTGTTTTTGTCAATGAGTCCCTTCCATTTCTGAAAAGAAAATTGAAACTGATGTAAACCTAAATATACCTTAGGATGTTGATAGGCTGAAGAAGCAAAAGTAGAGATTTTATAGGTATTTTTCTTAACCACCTCTTTTTCTATAAAAGTTTCTAAAACCAAGCTTCAAAAAGGCCTCATAGTCGCTGCAAGACTGATAATTCTCAAGAAAGAGAAGAAAAGAAGAAAGAAAAACAAACATGTTTGTAAACATGACGCAAAGAAAGATGCGTCACATCCACGCAAAGCGGCCATCACTCAGCATAATGCAGGAGAAGACTGAAGATTGTAAAAATAAAACTATGTCTTGATCTGCTATAGTCCACATGTTCAATTTAAATTTAAATTATGGAGCACCTGAAATGTAAAGTTGCCTTGCTTTATGTAATACACATTTTAAAATGTCCTTACCAGCTTCTGTAGCCTTCTGCAATTCCTTCTCCGCTTCTTCTCTTCTCTCTGCTCTCTTATTCAGCTGATGTGACTTCATATCTGGTGGCTTTCCATCAAACACATACACTGGCTTGATGCCATTTTCAACCAGTCTGATTGTACGGTAGAATGTGCCCATCAGGTGGGATGTTGTTTCTCCATCTACGGATACTAGTTGGGATCCTGAAGAGAGAGTTAAAAAAAATTGATGAGGCCTGTGTTCAGCAGTGGATTGCAACAGGCTGTGGTTAAGTTGGAGGACTTATGAACAACTTTTAGTACAGGACCAAGCCTGAAACCGCGAAAAGAAATCAGCTGTTCACTACATTTATGTTTGCATAACTCTTCAAAATATAGGGAACAGTTCGTTTTTTTGCTTGTAGTCAGACACCCACCTTCATAGAGAGGCTTGATTTAATCATGGCTCTCTTAGGAGCAGGCAGGTTCAGATGGAAGCACTGTACTTTATAACCCACCGATTTTTTATAGTAGCAATTCTTTTTTTGGTAGAATATACCCTTCTTAGTGTATTTTTGAAATCCCCATAACCAGCAAATACATAAAAGTCGAGAAAAAAAATAAAAAAACTTCAAGTAGCAGGTATAAATTGGTTTCCAAACAATAATATGGTTAATGACATTTCAAAGGACAAGGTCAACAACCCAAAAGTCAAGGTCAACACCCCCAGAGCATTTTCAATGTCAATGATACTTCTCGAAGTAAGGCATGATCGACGGAGGCCCGATTCGCAGGGCTCCTATTTCTGTATGGTTCAAAAAATAAAAAAACCGCGAAGGGGATGGCAGGGTCTTTCAGACCCCGCCATGCCCTTCTAACCTAACCTGTCCGAGTCGGGGTGCCCCAAGTCCCGAGCTCGCTTCGCTCGCTCTTGCATCCTAAGTTTTCATTGCCTTTTACTAAGTTGAGATGTCACTTCGTCTGAACGTAACATGGTACAACCAAGGAGTGAAATTCATTAATGTCTGTGGTAAAATGTCAAAAAATTTCAATTTTATTTCTTAGTTATGTAAATTATGTATAAGTTTTTGAAACTTAACTATTTATTTTCTCGAAAACTATGCATTTGCTGGCTCTGTCATTTTGCAAAAGTTGTCTACATGAAGACATCTACACGCTATAAAATTATGACGCTTCTGAAGAGTGGGTTATAAAGTACAGAAGTCGGCTTCCAGTCTAACCGGATGCAGCTGAATACTAGTATTTTACATAGAGCGACTGGCTATACAAGGTGGAACAGGACGATTGACATTCCTTTAAACCACGTATAGAGAATCATGTTCTTTGCCCGTATACAAAAAATCAATCAAATCCAATGAATACTTTAGCCACAGGAAATTATTTTCCACTTTCTTATTTTTCAACATGATGTAGATCTGAGTCCGTAATAATAGGTAAACATTGCCGCCGCCGCGCCCCGCACCGCGCCGTTGGTCAGTGACTTTTCGTAGATAAAGCGTGTTTACTTTTTGTGCAGTTGACTCTGCTATTTAGTTTGTTTGAAAACTGCAATTTTTAAATTTTGCATTAACTACTAATCTTCGTGTTTTAAAGTGTTTCGATGGATTAGTACTGTGCTCGTTTTCATTTAATGTCGTACATCCAGATACACGCTGTATGACCCCCACAACCCAGTTACTGGGTAACACGATACCTCTTGGTAAGACTCGTCAGGTTAAATGTAACAATGAATAGTAAGTAAGCATATGTAAAAACAAAATGTTATCACTTACCTTCACTTCTTACGGCTATCAAGAATTGATATAAGCTCATATACGCGTCAATAGCAATTTTACGTCCTGCAAAAGTAAACAAACCAGTAAAGTTTACATTCGTCGAGGTTAAAATATCGATTCATACAACTGAAACTCACCAAAGTAGTTTTTTATCTCCATTTCTTTGATAGCATGTGGTGCAATATCTGCAATTAACTTAGATAAACCTAGAATACCCATCCTGCTGTTTTATTACTATAAAGATGCACAAAAATAGGATATTGTTTTGCACAAAATCAACGTTACGTTTTTACGCTTGACAAATTTGGCGGGAATAAAACGACGAAATGTCAAGTTGGCAATGTCAAACCAAATTACCAAACGTCAAAAATATTAGTGATGTATGCTATTACAAAATATTGATAATGAACAGTAAAGAATCGAGATTAACAAAATTGTAATTATTAGTAATGTTAATCAGTTTACACATCTTATCAAAATATTTATTTTTAGTATGACTATAATATAAAAGGCACTCGTTGTATTGTTGCAGTAGGCATAAGCAGTAACAAAACGTTACTATTCGTTTATTGAAAAAATATTTTGACAACAAACAGCTGATGGCATTACACAATTTATAGAATCTGTGATTTATAGTCAGGGCAGGGCTTCGATCGTGTTTTGTTGTAATTTATGTTTATACCAAATAATAAATCTTCAAGATGGGAAACTACTTTACCGTGAACATGGAAGAAAACTTCAAAAAGAATCAAGAATTTATACAAACTATAAACAAAATAAAGGTACTTATAAATGTTTTAAGACTTTTTATAATGTTTTCTTACGAAATATGATAAATATGTTTCCTTTAGATGGAAAGACAAATTCAACTTCAATATCAAATGCAAGAACGACAAATGGCACTGCAGATAGCGAAAAGCAGGGACACCTGCTTGTGGTTTTCTGCGTTTTATGTTACTGCAGTAACAGGCCTCTTCACTGGGTAATATTTTATTTATCTAAGATTTAAGATTATAAGGTCAAAGATATTTTCATCAGTTAAACATCCATACCTACTTACCTACATGATAAGAAATATTTATTTTTCACTCAAAAATAACGTAGAAAATGCATGCATAAAACATAACTCCAATTGGACACCCAATCTAGCAAAATCTATTACAGTTTCAGAAGGACGAAAAGACCATATCTTCTGATGCCATTGATACCTCTCACGTTTGTGACTCTGTACTATTGGGACCTTGCTTACGGAAACAAAGTACACAGGATCAGAAGTAAGTAGTAGGATAATAGGTCAAAAATATGGTTTGATTAAATCATATGCATGAGTGATTCATCATCAACGTTTTAAATGTTGAGTCAGAACTTTTTGTCAGATTTTACAAAATGACCAAATACTTCAATTTGAGTATGGATTACGGGAACACCCAAATACTCCGAAATATTTTATTCCAAATTTCGACGTTCCGATTTTCAAAAGTCCGAATTTTATAACACCTAGGATTTATAATGTCTTTTATTAAAAATCACGAAATTTATTATACCGGAAATCGTAAATGCGATTTGTTTTTCGATTTTAATATGTTCGAAGAATCAAATGCTCGATGGGTTCTCGGCCTGAAAAACGATATTCTGATTTTCATTACTTCGAATAAACTACTAAAATTAGGATTCTGATTTTGATTCAATTAGTATAATATGGGATATTATCATATTAGTGGCAGAAACGAATCGCTGCAAAACTGACCCCACGTGGTCTTGTCTGCCCTACCTCTAGAGTGTAATTTAAGTCCGTGTAGGCGCGGAGAGGTAAGGCGGGCCGCGGCGGCGGGCGATAAAACCCTCTGTGACGATAAGCTCGCGTGGGACCGGCGGAGCCCCGCAGCGCCGGAGCCGTGACAGAAACCATACCTGCTGCATGTTGCATGCTCGCTTACATGATGCATGTTTGGTTGCATGTTGCATGCTTGCTTGCATGCTGCATGCTTGCTGCATGCATGGCTGCGGAATCGGTATTTTTGATTAGGATTGGAATTTTTTGACACTGTATAATATTATCTTCGTTTTAACTTATTGCCAAAACAAACCACTTGAATATTTAATATGTACCTAACACGACAAGGATAAGAACAAGGATTATAAATGTAAACAATCACTTATCTATGCAATTATGAGTAGGAAAACGCATCTGTCATTATTTTTTTAATTCTACCTCCTCATACTAAACATAATATAATACTTCTCTCTGACGAGCAAATTGTGTTTGTCTTGCTATTCAGTTTTACAAGGCGTTTTTATTTTGGAATTCTAATTAATTGGTACTTTAATAATCGGAATTCGTATTTTTGATGTTTTGAATTATCATTAAGACGGAAGTTTAGTTATTCGATCTATTGAAACTCGGTATTTTGAGAATAGTAATTATAAACGTTACGAATTTTGAACGATGCGGAAATATGAAAATCGGTATTTTGAAATTCGTATTTGTGATTGACGGAATAAAGTTATTCGTATTTATGCAGTGTACCCATGGATCACCTACTTGTCTATGTAAGACTTCTAAGACTTGGATTCTAGCCAGCTTTTTAATAATTTTCTGAAATTATTAGGTAACATTTATTCATCTGAGTTAATTTAATAAGAATCGCTTCACAGGTATTTGTTTTATGATGTGTAGGTACAGCACTGTCTACACAAGAAAGAGATTTTAGGCCTCAATCCCCCCCCCCCATTCCAATCAATTTATAGAAATATATATTTTTTTATTCATCCATTCTTCACTTTACTATTTGCGTCAACATAATAAATAAAAATGTGTTACAGTGGAAGCTGAACACATAATGACACACGAAGCAGACTCTCTCGAATGGCCCTGCGGTCTTCCCACACCGTCTTCCATTGATCTCGGACGTTTGGACGTTGAAGAAAAGAAGAAAATTCATCCACCCCTGTTGTAAATGTAATGCTCTCAATAATGACGTGTGCCTTCACCGCAGACTAGATCAAAATAGCGGGTAGTTTAGACCTTCATCTTTTCAATAGACCGCATTTTCCTAGGTGAAAATTGCTAGAGGTATACGGATTTTATTTTTATTAATCAATGTGACTGCTCTTGACCTCGATCTCACGTGATGGAAAGTTATGGATACATTTAGATTATTTCGTATGTTTTCTGTATAAGCAGAAATAGATGGTAGATAAGAACATTTTTTGTTGTGTGGTTGTAAGCTCCTAACAGTTTGTGTTTTCTAAGATTCCTCTGGGCCCAAACAAAAGTCACATATTGTAGCGAAAAAAATAAAAAAGGAGAAGCACTTTTTCGCTAAAACACGTTTAATTTTGTTTAAAATAAAATAGTAAAAAACATTAAAAGGTAAAAAAAAGGAATATTATGGTATAAAAAAAGTTGCCAGTTGATTTGTGTGGAGGAAAAAATAATAAGAGAACTTTGGTCCGATAGGTACGCGAATAACGAAAGAGAAATAAAACGTACTAACTAGTCGATTGCAATCGCTATTAAGTAACGCTCCCAAAATATAACGTTATGGAAAAAAGATCAGAGAATCAAGGTATCTCGCATTTTACAGATTTGAAAATAAAATTAAGTAGTCAATGAATTAAAAAATCCGCGGAGGGTTACTAACTACACTATTAAATTAGTACGTAAAAATATCATAAAATACCGTTGACATAACGTAATTACGTCCGGCGAGGTGTCATAGACAGTAGGGAGTAGTAGTTCTCTGTTCAGGAGCTGGCGTTGGTTGCGAGACCTTCCGCAGTTAAGATGCGGTCCAACTCTCGACGTTGACCAAGGACGTCCAGCGTTATTTTAGGCCAAAACCTGGAGGCCGAAAGGCGGCCTGTTCTAAGCTGTTCAATCCTAAGACAAAATGAATTAGGGTTAGACCAGCGTGACCAGACTGAACTTCTGATTGAGGAAAACTGTTAAAAGATACGTACCAGAAAAAATAAAGATGAAATCACCTTACTGATATTCAATACACAATATCTTTATTGCTTTAATAGATAGGAAGGCACAGATAGCAACTTGCTATACTTGAAAATAACTCGTTAATTTTCCATAAACTGGGTCAGTATCAATTGATTCAACTTTTGCAACTGAAGAAAAAATGGGGACCCACCTGTCAGAAAAAAAAAATTCGAATCACGAAATAAAAAGATAAAAAATCGACCAGACTCAAAGACAAACGGAAAAAAGGTTGACAATAAAGAACCAAAAAGTTTTGACATGCAGAGTTATGCTGCAATACATATATTATGCGCCACAGAAACGAATTGTAAGTACGGGTAAACATGCTATTACTGCCCTTTAAAGGTCAAACATTTCAGAATGTCTTTCGTGAGAAATATTACAACAGCTAATCCCTATTAGTTTGTAAAGTTTAACGTCGCGGTGACGCAGTCAAGTGGTGTAGGGTACTCTTAAATATGTTAAGTACGTACGTACAGTACCGCTCAAAAGTATTTGGCCACCTAGTAAAATACATTTTGTAAAAGTTTGATTCAATGAAACTGTTTATTAGCATTTTTAAACATAACAATAATACATTTTTTAAATTTTGGACTCGTCTATGTGTCCACCTTTATTCTTAATGACAGCCTCACAAAGCTGCGGCAACCTAGCTACTAATTTTTCCAATGTTGTCTTGGTTGTCTTCTGCCATTCGTCTTACGGTTTTATCCACAAGTCTTCCTGAGATGTAGGACAACGTTTCCGCACCTGTCTATCCAGCTGATCCCACAATAGTTCTATCGGGTTTAGGTCTGGGGACAGTGGAGGCCATATCATGAGTTTCAACACCTGTTGTTGTTCTTTTCCTCTTAAAAAGTCCTTGCATAGTCTTGACGTGTGTTTCGGGTCATTATCCTGTTGAAGTGTAAATCCCGGACCAATTAAATGGGTTCCAGAAGGCACTGCGTTATTTTCCAATATCTTTTTATAACCTTCTTTTTTTAAGATTCCCTGTATTCGCACACACACACATAAGCAACCATACATACACCAAGCACCAAGCATTATAAGCACACCTCTGCCTAACTCTTCGGGGAAACAAGGCGTGATGTTATGTTATGTGTGTATTCGCACAAGATCTCCAACGGCGGAGCCACAAAAACAGCCCCAAACCATCACAGACCCTCCGCCGTGATTAACTGAAGCTACAGTACAAGCGTCATTGACCCTTTCGTTTGCTTGCTGCCGTACGAAAACTTCGTTTGGATCCAAAAATTTCAAATTTTGATTCGTGCGTTCAGAGGACCTTTTCCCAATCTCCTATTGTCCAGTTCTTGTGTTCTCTAGCCCAATTAAGTCTCTTCTTTTTGTTAACGGTTTTAAGAAGTGATTTTAACACCGCTATGCATCCCTTAAGTCCAGCGTTACGGAGTCTTCTTTTGATTGTGGACACACTGACTGGTTTATCACTATCCACATTAAACTGTGCCGCTACGAGTATTTTCGGTGCAGTTAATCGTCTATTCCGTTTGCTTTTAATAACTATACTCAAATCTTCACTCGAAGTTGTGGCTCTCGGTCTGCCTGAACGACGTTTGTTGTAAATTGTTTCTTCAGTCGCAAATTTCTTAACGATGTAGTCAACAGTTTGCCTTGGTATCTTCTGCAGTCTTGAAATCTCACGATTACTTTTACCGGATTTATGAAGGCTGATTATTATGCCTTTGATTTCTTGGGAATATTCCTTAGTTTTACCCATAATTCAGAAGTGAAAAACAAGAAAATATTATTAGACTTTAAGTACTTAGCTACGAGGAGCGTGTTTTTTGGTCAAATGACATGAGATAACTAACGTAATAATATTTGTAATAATTATACTACATTTTAGTTATGTTTATTTCTCAATAACTAAATCAAATAATAACTGTGACTTCAAAGATTAACTTCGAAGAAATTCCGACAGTATCACTATTTTGGCTTTATGACCAGGAGTCTGCAAATAACAATAAGTTGTATACGAGTTTACCGTAGATAAGTATTTGGCGGTGATACACAAACAATGAAACTTAGTATATATATTTTTTAAATGTATTGTTTGTAACTTAAACAAAATGCAGGTGGCCAAATACTTTTGAGCGGTAGTGTACGTATATTAAGTATTGGAGTCAATGTCAAACTATTCACCTGACTGTCAGTCATTAGCTTTTATTACCGTAATATCTGAACAATTTTCAATACGGAATACCTTTTGAGCAGTAATTTTCATTTATGGAAAATGCGGTTATAGTGACAGCTAGATTTTAGAGGCACTTCTATAATAAACATAAAATAAATTTAGTAATATTCTAAACGAACAATCATCGAATATTACTAATAATCTCATTATGAACTTGAATTCTGGGTCAGAGTCGTATCTATGTAAAAGTAATTTAGTCTAGTACTTAAAATTTCTTGTGCGGCTGCACATACACGAGAGGTTTGCGAGGCGTCATTACTATGTATAGTCATGGAAATGTTAGGCGCATTTTTGTCGACTAATGAAAGTAAGGATCTCATGATATATGGCCCTTACTATTGCGATAATAGCAAATTATTGTGCCTGGTGGCCATTTCGAATTTTGAACTTTCTGGTTTTAATGAGATTCTAGTTGATAATCATTCTTCTCCAATTTTGAATAATGCGTGCTTGCATAACTAGGAAATTATTATTATATAATGCATAGCTGTACTTCCTTCTTTGTTACTTACACAAACATTGAGTAGGTAGGTTAGTTTAGTCAAGAAGTCAGACAGTGTTAAATAAAAATAGACAAATTAAAATTACCAGATTTGAATAAAAAATAGCAAACGTATGATGAGATTTGTGAATTATACTTACTCAAACAGAAAGGAACGAGCATGATACCACGCTAGCTACCTCACTGCATTTATACGCTACGTTAACACCAGATTCCACAAAAACGGTAATTAAAGTTTTAAAACAACATAGTTTTTTATATTTTGTTAATACTAATTATAATATTTATTATTTTTCATAATTTTATTGTAGTGTTTCGTTACACATATTTTTGTGATTAGTTAAATATTTTTTACATGGTTCATATGTTTAAGTCAACAGTTTATATTAAGATTCATCATTAAGTTTTTTATTCTATTTTATAAGACTCTAGGTAATATTGAATTTTAATGTTTATAGTATACTCGGTACTTATTATATTTAATAAAATAAAGGATATTAACAATAATTTACAACTTAAAAAGCGAATATTTGCAATAAAATGTCATTCCTTAAAAAGTGTTAAGTACGTATGCATTTATGAAATTATAGTCTTAAGTAAAAACGTTGAAGTATTACAAGACAATTAATAGATGTAATTCCTTACTGTATTAGAGTGTTTATTATCAGAATTACTGTACTAATGTTAAATAAAGTTTCTGAAAAACAGGAAGTCGTTTTTTTATACTTAAAGAAAAGTCATAAAGTGTTATTAGTTATTTATTACAGTGAAATCACTAAATGTACTTTTGCAAAAATTTGAACAAGATAAGTTTCAACTTTTGTATAATTAAAGTTAGTAAAAAAAAATCGACTGATATTCTAGGTCCATAAAATATCGATTAAACATTTTAGCCCCATTACTATAGTTGACATCTTTTGTTACCATGGCAACTGACAGGTTGTTTGGGCGGCCGTAAACAAATGAAACTCGCCTGGCAGAATTCAAATGTGCCGATGTCTATTTAGAAATATTGGCAAAATACCCAGATTTGAATAAAAAATAGCAAACATATGATGGGATTTGTGAAGTATTACTGCTGTTTTTTACGTAAGTAGAATATAAAATTGTGAAATTTTGAAACTGGTGGAATTCCAATCATCAGTTTGTTAACGAAATGTTTCTCGTTGCTTAGCGTAAATAATCAATATTTTGACAATGATGGTAGTCACGCTTTTCTTATATTCAAATAAGCTCACGATACCCTTCGAATTTACATTTTATATAGGCATTTGATAGCAAAACATGAAAATTGCGAATATATGAATTTTAATTGGTATCGATTGCAGAATTTGATTTTACAGTCTCCGCGTAACCATTTGAGTTGAAAAGAAGTGCTGATGTCTCAAAATCAAGGTAAGAAGGACGACCGGAAGAAAGATGTGGGCCAAAAACCAGTTCAGAAGAAAAGTCCCGATAAGAACATGTCGGAAATTGATGAGCACATTCTTAAGAGGTTCGAAATTAAGAAGAGGCTTGGAAAGGGCGCTTATGGTATTGTCTGGAAAGCTACTGATAAAAAGACCAAGGATGTGGTGGCGATTAAGAAAATATTTGACGCTTTCCGGAACCAGACAGATGCTCAGCGGACTTTTAGGGAAATAATTTTCCTGCAGTCATTCCGAAACCATCCTAATATTGTGAAACTGCATAGTATACACAGGTAACTCATTATTATTTAGCTTATACAAATTATTTAGCTTTATTTCTGTGTATGTGTGCTCCACATGCATTAGCCGTGGACCAATATAGTTAGAACAGCTGGAAGTCTAGAAAGCAAGCATGGATACTTGGGGGGGCAACGGGTGCAGTTGCCTCCCCCTGGGCTCTGACCAAACAGTCTAAAACTATAAATTAGACAAACATTAAACATATTAACATATTAACTGCCAGACAATAGACACAATGGAAAATGTATTGTCTGTGGTCACCGTGTCCGCAGTGGCAGTCAGCCTGTTTTTATGTATTTCTATTTTGTATAGGTTCACTAGATTACTAAGTTATAGGTAGTAGTCATCCTCAAAAAAGGGGGTCATTCTTGAGTTAATAGAAAAAAGGTGCCGAAGGTTTTTTTAAAAATCCCCTCCCCCTCACTCAGAGAGAAAAATTTGCCCACTTGAGCGAAAACCTAGATCCACTCCTGCTAGAAGGAGTAGGTTGGAAGGGGTAGGCTATCGCTCAGTAGTGGTATGATGCAGACTGTCAAGAACCAGTAACTTCTATATATAACTCCTACCAATTTTACATGATTATCAAAAATGTGATACGGGTAGGTACTTTGCCGCCCAAAGTAATTTTATGGTTTATCTATTTTAACTTCTACACAATAACTTTTAAACATATTTTTTTATAAATAATTTAGAGTCCATTGCTATAGGGGCTGACAAATTTAAATCATTCAAGCCTTATTCTGAGAAAAACACATGGCCAAAGCCAATATAAATTTCAATTCTTTGTCTATAACATGTCACAGTTTTGGCATCTATTTATTTGGTCTGTTTATTAGGGACAATACATAGATGTGTTCGATGTGTCTGTCTGTATGTGTATTGGGTTTTCAGTTTTATAAGTCCGTCTTATTTAGAGCTTACCACTACAGCATAAGCTATTATTTTATAGCTTGGAATGCTAAGGGGTAGCATGCAACACAGACAAACAAATGATCCCCGTAACTTTATCAGTATACTAGCTTCCTTCCGCCCGTGACTTCGTCCGCGTGAAATTTCTGGTTCCCCCGCCCCACCCCGTCGCATCGCATCGCCTGCCCGCGCTGTTACTTCGATTTCGCTTAGCGTTCGTTCTTACTTTTTTTTCTTTTTGCTCGGCTGCTATGGGTCCTAGCATAATGTTACTTACCCTATAGCCTTCCTCAAGAACTGGGCTATAAAATGCAAAAAGAATTTTTCAAATCCGACTGGTAGTGACAGAGATTAGCGCGTTCAAACAGTCAATGTTCGGTAACTAATAGACTAAGCGCATTTTTCTTACTTCAAAAGCATTTTTAAACCCGTCGTAATTTCTAAACGAAAGGTCCGATTCGAATATTTAAAAAAAGAAATTACATATGTTTAATCAATCCTGACTATGAAAATATTTATTTGGATAACAATTAATACAATGTTTATGAAAACACCTTCGCAAATTTGGTGGCCCAATTCTCGAAGATAGTTTATAGGCTCTTCACCATCACGCTACGACCCTTAAGAGCCGAGCAGAAAGAAAAAGTCAGAAAGAACACTAAGCGAAAACGAAGTAATAGCGCGGGCGAGCGATTCAACGCGACGGTTGGCGACGGGTCGGGGGCGGGGGAGTTTTATTAAAATGTGTCTGTTATTTTAGTATATTGTGTATCTTACGACATCCACACGAACGAAGTCGTGGGGCACAGTTAGTTAGGGCCTTCTTCGATAAATGGGCTATCCAATACTAAAAGAATTTTCCAATTCAAACCAGTAGTTTCTGAGATTAGCGCGTTCAACCAAACAAACAAACAAGTGAACAAACTCTTCAGCTTTATAAAATTAGTATAGATTGATCAGGCAGGGGCCATAGTCCTTCCATAGTTCTAGGTAACCAGTCCACTTTACCCACTCAAAACCATTGTCCAATATCTTTGTTTTCATATCCTGCAATATTCCTACACTAACGGGGGTTGTCCTTGGGTGCACCTGCATAGTGCGTACAGGGATAATCGTCGGTTGGTGCCTCATGTAATTAAAAACGTCTAACGGGCTTCTGCAAGTTGGCTTCGGACCCTCGTACGCCTTCCAAAGGTCCGGGTCACCAGGATCTCGAGATATGCAAGGTGTAATTTTAAACAGTGTTAATCTGTTAAAGGGTCACTGTACTCATCATTATGAACAACTTTTCCTATGGGTAGTTAGTTTTGGATATGTGAAAAAATTCACGGTAGTATTAGTAGTGTATACAACAAAGTTAAAAGGAAAACTATCACAGCTATTACAAGTTTACGAGTGATAGTCGACCAACTTACATTTGCAGTTGGAATGTATGAGAGAACATGTTTTTCAACTACAATGTTAAGTTTGTTCTTGGGATAAACATCCCAACTACGGAACCCTTCATTGTGCGTAGTCCGACACGCACTTGGCTGGTTTTTTTGGATCAGAAGCAGTATTACCCTTTACCCTTCTTAACCTTACCCCCAGAGCTCTGAACAACCGCGACATCTACCTTGGCTTCGAGTACATGGAAACAGATCTACACAACGTGATCAAACGTGGTAACATACTCAAGGATATACATAAGCGATATATTATGTACCAGATGCTGAAAGCGACGAAATATATACATTCTGGCAATGTTATACATAGGGACCAGAAGCCCAGCAATGTGTTGATTGATAGTGCTTGCAGGTAAGAAATAATTGTAAGGAAAATTAGATTTATAAACTGACGGCCTTGTACCTCCGTACGATTGCCGTTGTCCTGGGTTGGATTTGGGATCTGTGACTGGTTAGTGACAAAAGGCTCGCAACCCACTACTGGGACTTAAACACAACTAGACTAATGTGGGTGAGAGTAGCCGAAAGCAGGACATGCGCCTATTTTGTCGTGTGATGCGTTTTAGAAAGCTATATGATCGTCACCAGCACCCCACGACATCCTCAGCCTAGTGTAAATCATACTTTAATTCTCAAACTCAAACCATTTATTTAAAATTAACCAATTACAGGCACTTTTGAATTGTCAAAGAGTCGATCAGTTAGTCAGAAAATTGAAGCTAGTTGCCCATTCCAAAGCGTAGATCTCTGTGGAGAAGAACGGGCAAGAAACTCCACGGACACTCTTTTAAATCAAAATATTGTTACAAAATATTGGTTACATCATTCATGTTGAAATTAAGTATGTGAGAACAATGTAGAAAGACGTGCATGTTAAAAGCGTCCGCAACAAAAAGATAAAAATTAAAAAAGCCGTGGCAGCTAAGAGATGACAAGTCCCTGCTGACGGCGCCCGTTCACGAACATGACGCATGGATCAGCACCATTCAGCTTAACCATTTTGAAGGGAACTCAATGATCCAACACACACGCCACCACCTTTCCATTTTATCACCATTCTTTTTAAATGTTTGTTATCTGTAACAGGGTGAAGTTAGCCGACTTCGGTCTCGCCCGGTCCGTGTCGAGTCTATACTCGGGCGGAGAAGAAGGAGCAGACCCTTGTCTCACTGACTACGTCGCAACGCGTTGGTACCGCGCGCCTGAGATACTCATTGCCAGCAAGCAGTAAGTATCTACCTACAATTAAGGTGATGTGTTGAAAAAAATGTGGTTTTTCTATTTCGTGTAACTTGTTGAGTATGTGGAATAGGGATTTAACATTTTGGTATATGTTTTTTGACTCTTTGGTCTAGTATCATGCAAAAGGAATACACGATTACATGATTTTTTTTCGATACAAAAAGATTGCAAAGTTATATCTATTTTTTTACTTTTTTCGACATCACGGCGTAACGCTTAAGAGTTATTCAATGGAATTTACTTTAAAACATAGAAAATTATCATATCAAAGTTTACTCAGTGATTTTAAATTTTATTTATTTATTTTGTTAAAAATGGAGTAAATTCGTTTTGGCACATACGTCGTTTTATTCTAAGCGCACGCACATTATAGCCATCTCTTCTTTTGCATTTGAAAAGTCATTGCATCACTTTCGCTCGCGTACTAGATCAGTCGCCTGGTGCGCTTCATCGACGACGGACCTATGACGTTTGTCTGCAGATCGGTGCTATCGGATTTTCGTGATTATAATAATGGTTTATATAGTAAAAGTTAGTAGATTGTTAGTTAATTAGTGTTGAATAGGTATATAAAGACGATTCTTGCGATTGAACTACCTATAACGTATCTTTTTCTATTTGTGACGAGTTTTTATTTAATTAAAAATAAAAATGGGAAGAAATATGAAATCAAAACTAAATAAAATACAACGTTTGAAGTACCTGAGGATGAGGACTCAGAAAACGAGAGAGAGTAAAAAGTAAGTATATAGTTATGTACAATAATTAGTTTCTATTGTATCAGTTTTGAGCACGTTCATGACTGCAATCATGCCCGATGGAAGACAAAGATGACATCTAAAATAAATAATGAGTTGCGCTCGAGAGCCTACTTCTTTTGTATTTTTTTTCTGTTGTTAGATCCTAAATTCTCAACCAATTGACCGGTTTTTATAAATGGACTCATTTTACAGGAAAACAGTATCAATAGCTAATAAGAAAGAATCCAAGTCGCCACCTTCGCTCATTTTAGATAATCAGCTACAACCTATCCTTGCCTCGCAAAGTAATAATGGGTAAGCATTCTATTTGCTAGAACAAAATATTTATGAAATAAATATAAAAAGGCTTAAATGTACTGTTTACTTTTTTAGGTTAGAAATATGTCAACAGTACATCAATAATACGTCAAATACTTTTACCGCGTGTGACAGACTAAGAGCACAAAAACGAATGGAGTCGCATTTGAATTGCGAAAAATGGTGAGTTAAGTCGAAATAATTTATTTTATTTTATTGAGGTATGGATTATTGTGTGTGATTTAATATAATAAGTTGATTTCAGTGTTTTAATCATTTTAGTTTTCTTGCCAACTAGAATAGTTTTTTTGCGATTTTTAAAAGTCGTAGAACAAAAGTTATCAAAAATAAAAAACAATCTGAATGAATTTCATTATGCTCCACTTGAATGTTGATGAACGTTTTTATTCCAGAAATAAAAGAAAGCAACAACATGATGTCGATAACGAAGATGAGGAAGAAGAACCACTGCCATACGAAATCGAACTTGAAGAAAATGTGAGTTCTCTCATTTTATTTACTATGTACTTTCCAGTATAGAGCTTGGCGTAAATAGCATTTTTCCAAGTTAACTTATACTCTTGCTTTCAGGACATCAGTGGCCACTGAGTTGTTGATGTAAATTACTTTTTTAATGAATTTGTTAAAATATCAAGCCACGAATCAACGGTCCAATGCGGCTTTACAACTATCAAATTAGAATCCGAAAAGTTTCTGGTCTTACATCTGAGTTCACATTTTCTTGTACATTGTGTAACACAAAGTTTAAAAGTACAAAACTCAACACAAAGGTTGAATAAAATGGCGGTAGCCGGGATGATGGCAGCTGGTTATGGTAACGCTCAACTTAAACAGTTTTCGGCAGCTGTCGATTTACCATCTATGTCGGAATACAGGTACAAAAAGGTACAAGATGAAGTATGTGACGAATGGGAAGTGACGGCATGGGAAGAGATGAGAAAAGCGGGGGAAAGGGAGAAACAAGCGGCGGTCAAAGAAGGAAAGGTTACTAAAGATGGAATACCAATAATAGATGTAATCTTAGATGGTTGTTGGGCTAAAGGTTCATACAGAACTAATTATGCTGCACTATCTGGCGCAGCGACAATTATAGGTAGACGATTTCGTCAAGTTCTTTATGGCAGTTAAAAACAAATACTGTTGTATTTGTGCTAGAAAGGGAATGAAGTAGTACAACAACATGAGTGTTTTAAAAATTATAGCGGATCTTCAACAGCTATGGAATCCACTATTATCGCCGATGGATTTAAACAGTCCATAGAAATGCACGGCGTTATCTATGGACGATACATAGCTGATGGAGACAGTAGCACTTATGCAAAAATACTTGACACTCGACCATATCCCTCAATCACGGTGGAAAACATTGATTGCAAAAATCACATATTAAGAAATTTTTGTAACAAATTCCAAAATTTAAAAACAGATACAAAATATCCTAAAACAGAAAGGAACATATTAACTACAAATAAGATTTTAAACATACGAAAGTACATATGTAGCGCCATCAAATATCATGGCTTACAAAATCTGCAGCAATCAGACAACATAAAAAATCTGCACCAAGATATTACGAATGCCATTTATCATGCATTTGAGCACCATAATTCTTGTAATAAAAATATTTGTGGTGAAAATTCAAATGAAGAATCAAAAACTAGGTCTAACACACGTCTCTGGCATCAGATGAAATATTTAATCTGCAATGTTGCATCACACTCAAGGAGCTTAATTGAAAATGTAGACAGCAAAACATTGTAGAGAATTTTAATGGAGTAGTTGCCAAGTTAGTTGGCGGCAAAAGAGTCAATTATGCTCTTAAACGGTCTTATCAGGCAAGGTGCGCAGGGGCAGTAGTATCATTTAACTCTGGGAAATTATTGACTTCTGTCCACAAAACTATTCACAATACGAGTCCTTTACCAAAAATCAAGAAATATGAAGAACGAGTAGAAAATACAAGAATGTACAACCAAACGTTAAATAGAAAAAAAAACGTAAATTGGTTTCAAAGAAAATAGATTTTAATTATGGCGAAAATGCTGACAGACCTGATATGGATTCTGATACATAAACCTCACAAAATTAACGTCTTTGAAAAATCTGATGAAGAATGCAAAGAGATACAGGAGAGGACAATACTACAGAGTGAAAGTGGGGAGTAGAAAATAACCTTAATTTCGAATGTCGGTGGCTTTTGCTTTTTGACTGTTTTTTGCCACCGACTTCCAAGCTTATTTTGTAGGTTTTTTTTATTTTCTTAAAATAATGTTTTTATTTTCTTTGTTTTGTGGAGCTCTGTCATATTTCGCCTATAATTTTGTTGATATGTTGTACACTAAAACCATACTTGGGGTAACTAGATTATACCAGTGAAAGAATTATCAAAATCGGTTCAGTAGTTTACGATAAAATTGCGAACATATATTATTATACATACAAATAGATGAGTTTTTTGTAAGTAGGTTAAATATTAGAAATATATATATATATATATATAAATTATTTAAATAAAAAAATATTCTTAGTACATGCACCACGTTTTTATTATAAGAACACAATTAGAAAAGAAATAAACATTTGTTATATACCTTCATTACCTAATTAATTTTTATTATATGGTGTACTAAATAAAAAAAATGGTTGAAAATTCAATATTTGTATTATTTGTCTACTCCATACCTCCTGTGTGCTAATATTTCAGGAATTCCAAGAAGTGCGTACTCGGTTCTCCCGATGTCGGCCGCGTAAACTGCATTCGCCGCTCCCCGCGCGGGGGGCTAAGTCACGCCCATCGAGCTATGATTTATTTTCAACATAGCGCCTTAATATTTACATTGATTCCCTAAATATTGACACGAGTACAGTTTTGGTTGAGATGGCAACATATCCGCGTTGCCTCTGGTATTGCAGTTGCCCATGAGCCGCAGTGACTTGTTACGTCGGCTTGTTTGCCTTTGCTATCCTTTAGTATTAAAAATTCAATCAACTGCCTAGCATTTTCTCAACTATGTTGGGGTCCGCTTCCAGTAAAGCCGGATGCAGCTGTATATATGTTACACTAGCTCTGCCCCGCGACTTCGTTCGGTGGATGTCGTAAGTTACCTACACAATACAAGGTGTAATTTTAATCACCGTTAATCTCGTAAGGAGTCTATATACTCATCATTATGAACAACTTTTACTATGGGACCATACCTGAAATCGCGGAGATAAAATCAGCTTTTCCCTACATTTATGTTCGCATAACTCATCAAAATGTAGAGAACACCTGTTTTTGTTTTCGCGATTTTGGGTTTGGGCCCATAGTAAAAGTTGTTTATAATGACGAGTACAATGACCCATTAAGAGGTTAACGGTGATTAAAATTAGACCTTGTATACTAAAATAACAGCCACATTTTAATAAAACTCCCTCGTTCCCCGACCCGTCGCCAACCGTCAGCGTTGCGTTGAATCGCCCGCCCGCGCTTTTACTTCGTTTTCGCTTAGTGTTCTTTCTGACTTTTTCTTTTTGCTTGCCCCCCTAAGGGTCGTAGCTTGATGTGAAATAGCCTATAACTATCCTCGACAATTATGCTACCAAATGCAAAAAGATTTTTTTCAAATCCGACTTCTTGTTCATAATTTCATGGGTTTTTTTTGCGTGGAACTAAATAGCTATCTGTCAGTGAAAGTCGCGTCGAAATTGGTCCAGCCGTTTCGGAAATTAGCCGGAACAAACAAACAGACAGACACAAAAATCTTAAAAATTGTTTTTTTGTTTTAAGTACCGGTTACACTTTCATGCATTTAGTTAAAAGTTGTTATTTGGACATTACAAACAGATACTTCAATTTTGTTTATTTGTATAGATGAAGCGACTGCCTATCTGACCTCCACAACCTGGTTACTGGTTAATACGATACCCCTTGGTATTACTGGTTGTCAGACTTTCGGGCTTCTGACGACCCCTAACGGCTTTCAAAGATCCACGAATGACAGCCGGGACCAACGGCATAACGTGCTTTCCGAGGCACGGAGGGGTCTCGGTATGTAAAGATGGTCACCCATCCAAGGACCAACTGCGGCAAGCGTAGCTTAACCTGGATCGATCGTCCCGTGCGGCTGTTATTATTTAGCTAGAATATAACAAACATCTCTGTAAACAAATCAAATAATGTGTTTTTAAATTTTACTTCAATTTTTTTTTCCTATGTTGGGGGTGTGGCAAAAGAAGCATGAAATTAGAATAAATGCTGTGGAAATGCGTTTCTTGCGAAGCATGTGTGGTGTGACTATGAATGATAGGCTGAGGAATGATGTGTTGTTTTTGTTTCCATATCCTACAATAGTTCTGTCCTACACCAACCGAAGGTTGTCCTTGGGTGCAATTGCATAGTGGTCGTCGGTTGGTGCTTCATTTAATTAAAAATGTCTAAACGGGATTCTTCGAGTTGGCTTCGGCCGCTCGTACGCTTTCCAAAGGTCTGGGACCCCAGGATCCCGAGAATTGTCAAGAGACTTAAAAATAATAATTATTATGTATAATAATTAGGTAGATTATTGGGTCTTTCTATCTGGAATCTCTCAGTCGCAGCCCGGAGTCTAGATTTGTGCCCGGTTGATAGCAATAGGCTCGCCCCCTATTACATGGGACCTAAACATAACTGGCGAAATGTGGGTGTTCAATAATACACCTCTGCCCAACCCATCGGGGAAACAAGGGGTGATGTTATGTTATTTATGTCATTAAATACATATAAATTATATTTTTAAATATTACAATATAAAAAGTATAAAAACATTTAAAAATATAAAAAATAGGAGCCCACCGGTATCGGGAACAGGGTCCAAGCTACCGGCGGTCAGGGCTCCAGAGAGAGGAACCTCCTAACAATGCGAGCCGTGTCCAGAAGTACCGCTTTCTGAATCTAGCCCTTAATCCAGCTGCCCAACGAGAGCCTCCTTAGGTGTTGTTCGAGGCTCTTGGCAATTAAGCAATTGGCTGATACGACTATTGGCACAATGATCTCTGAGTCCACATCCCACATGTCGACAACCTCGCGGGCCAAGTCAAGATACTTGATTTGTTTATCTTAAAAATACGGGAATCGGCCCTCTGATTATTTATGTTATTATTAGGTATTGCAGCATAACTCTGCATGTCAAAACTTTTTGGTTCTTTATAATCAACCTTTTTTCCGTTTGTATTTGAGCCTGGTCGATTTTTATCTTTTTATTTCGTGATTCGAATTATTTTTCTTCTGACAGATGGGTCCCCATTTGTTTCTGAGTTGCAAAAGTTGAATCTATTGATACGGACCCAGTTTGTGGAAAATTAACGAGTTTTTTTCAAGTGAACCAGACTATCTCTGCCATCCTATTAATACCTTATGGCAAAACTATATATTGAGAATGGTATATTAAGTATTATTCTAAGCATTCATCTTTATTTTTTCTGGATTGAACAGCTTTGAACAGGCCGCCTTTCGGCCTCCAGGTTTTGGCCTAAAATTACGCTGGACGTCCTTGGCCAACGTCGAGAGTTGGGTCGCATTTATACCACTGAAGGTTTCACAAACAACGCCAGTTCCTGAACCTGCGACAATCTACAGTCTACGTCACCTCGCCGGACGCAATTACTTATGCCACGGTTTTTTTAATGATAATTTTACGTACAAATTTAATAGTGTAGATAGTACGAGATTTTTTTAATTCATTAACTATTTAATTTTATTTGTAAAATGCGAGATACCTTGGTTCTCAATTTTTTTTTATAACGATATGTTTTGGTAGCGTTACTAATTAGTGATTGCAATCGACTAGGTAGTACGTTTATTTTCTCGTTCGTTATTCGCGTACCTATCGGACCAAAGTTCTCTATTTTATTCCCTTCACACAAGACAACCTGCAACTTTTTTATACAATAATATTCATTCATTATTATCATGTATCTTTTTGTGTTCCAGCTACACTAAAGGCATAGACATGTGGTCGCTTGGCTGTATCTTGGGTGAGATGCTGATCGGCAAGCCTCTGTTCCCGGGCACCTCCACCGTCAACCAGGTGGAGAAAATCATGTCTGCGTTACCTAGACCTTCTCCTGAAGGTACGTTCCCTCGCCACATATTTGTGTGCCATTTCGGCTTAGTAATAGGTTTTCTATCACCCTGTCTTTTTAAGACTGAGCAAAATTTGTTATGGCTTTATACAAGGTGTAATTTTAATCACTGTTAATCTCTTAAGGTGTCATTATACTGCTCATTATGAACTACTTTTACTATGGGACTAAACCCGAAATCGCGAAAAAAAATCAGGTGTTCCCTACATTTTGACGCATTATGCGAGCATAAATGTAGGGGAAAGCCGATTTTTTTTCGCGATTTCAGGTTTGGTCCCATAGTAAAAGTTGTTCATAATGATGAGTACAATGACCCCTTAAGAGATTAACAGTGATAAAATTACACCTTGTATAGAAGCTTAGCCATATTGTTTTGTCTCAGCATTTGTGTAGGTGAGTAGTTGCTGCCGTGTTTACAATTATGATAGGTACAGGTACTAAAGTAATCCTAGGTTGTATATTGTTGTTCTGAAGAATTTTTTTTTTTCAATATTTTTTTTTATTCGAGATAGGTTTGCTCTTGACTCTAGTCTAGGTCAGAGGTGACAGAGACTAGCCAATAGTAATATCGACCCAAAATTGTGTAGCATCAACTTTTAAAGCTCTCTCCTACATATTTAGGTGTGTATCAACAGGTACTAAAGTAATCCTAGGTTGTATATTGTTGTTCTGAAGAATTTTTTTTTTTCAATATTTTTTTTTATTCGAGATAGGTTTGCTCTTGACTCTAGTCTAGGTCAGAGGTGACAGAGACTAGCCAATAGTAATATCGACCCAAAATTGTGTAGCATCAACTTTTAAAGCTCTCTCCTACATATTTAGGTGTGTATCAAATTTATTTCTTTTACCTTCGAGGATAATACACCCCCTGCTAGAAAAACGACGACTTTACCCAATTCCCTTGTGCTAAGCATCTGGTATCATAATTTGTAGACATAGCGATAGTGTGCAGTGGCTACGGCTCGTCGTTGATCCGGGAGCAAGCCGGCCACCCTCACGGCGGCGCCAGTATGTCGGCGCTGCTGTCGTGCGCGCCGCGCGACGCCGCCGACTTGGTGCAGCGGCTGCTGGTCTTCAACCCTGCTAAGAGGCTCAGCGCTGAACGGGCGCTGGATCATGAGTATGTGGGCAAGTAAGTATTGAATCTATAAAGAATATTATTTTAAGAGTATTTTTAGGATTATGTTCCATAAAGGTGCTGTTCAGACCGTTCCCTATACCTTTATGTGATGAGGGCAAGGATGTCTTCAATGAAGTGGTTTTATTGTTTTCCTCAAATATAAACGTATATTTTTTAAATAAATTTACAATAAAAATTGCTGAGAGATATAAAAGCCGTTAACGATATTTCGTGGAGAGTGAAGTTGGCTGCGACGGTGCTGCCACCCACGGAAAGAACGGAAGATTGCGCACAATGTTCACGCCGCAGAATACTTGAGCTCTTCGCCGCTAGATGGCGTTGTAGGTATATTGAACAGGTGCCTTAGGGTTCCCCCTATTACTAAGCCTATGCCGTCTGTTTACCTGTCGATATGTTTGTCCGTCTGTCTACCAAAGTGCTGGCCTTTAAAATTCCCACAGAATATGTTAAACTATATGGCTTCTATCATGGCAAATAATAGAAAAAGGTAAACTCCTTATGAGTTCGATTTCGTTTTTTTATATTTCGACTTTTTTAGAGACACCAAATTCTTCTCGTTATTTATATATTTTTAAAGTTATCCATTTATGTACTTTCCATAATTATCTTTTTAGGTTCCACCGTGAACGCGACGAGCCGATATTACTATCCGACGTCCTCCTACCACTGAGGGACGACAAACAGATGTCGGTGGATGACTACCGGAACAAACTATACAGCATAATGGCCAAGGGATCACAAACATCGTACAATGTACAACCTAGGAAAACTAATTCTAGGTATGTGGTAACGATAAATGTTGGAATTTTAAAGTTGATTATTTTGGCTATTGGACAAGAGTCCTTTTCCTTTTCACAGTTAAAAATGTGAAATTCCCAGTATACAACTGAAGTTTAGAAGAAATTGTAATTTACTATAATTTTGTTAGGCAAGCCTGTCTAGGGTCGAATTGGTTGTCAAGTAGTGTATGACCAGCCAGCCTACTTCGCCGAACAGAACTATATCGTTTTAATACAACAGTTTTCTCCTGTGAATCAATAATACAACTATTGTTAAAATTCCTTACAGCAACAAAACGCACCCTCTACCAACTACCACAAGCAAAAGCAGCAAGAGCTTTCACGAACCGGAAACATTAAAATCTTACGCAAAGACCAAACATTTGAGCGCATCCGCCGACCAGAAATCTCGTCCAAAAGCTAGACCACACTTGGAACGACCCTTCAAAGAACATAGACCCGACCTGAGTGTAACAAAACCTCTTCGAGCGACAAAACTCTTTGAACATAGACACGAATGGGTCGAAAATACAAACTGTCAAGGGGATTATTTCCAGCCAGTGACAAGGCAGATTCCCTCAGAAACTAGTTTTATGAGTGGTGGTAAAAAATCTATGGTTCAACACAGAAGAAATTCAACCTCTTTTTCGACAGTCACTATAGGTGGGGATGCTGATTACAGCAGTTGTATTGGCAAGTCAAGGCATGGGGTTATAACAGCCAGTGCCTTGATGGATCTGAGGACGAGCATACGGTAGGTAAGCGATCTAGGCGTTAGGTTTGCGAATCTCTTGAACTGTATTTTTTATAACTAACGCTCGACTACGCAGTAAAATCGCGGTTTATTTAGACCTCATACGTTATCTTGAATTCAGAATCTTAGATAATTGTCTAGTTTTGCAACCTCAAACTCAATGTCATAACGACAAAGTTCAAATCCCATTGCAACAGCATGATTGTCTTCTTCTTCTATCATTCCTGTCTTCAAAATACATGCGTAAGTAACTATGTCCTGCTTTTTTTCTCTGTAGTCGGGTAATTAGTATTGTGTTCGTAATTCTAGAGACTGACGTAAGATGTCTTTTCGTCGGAAGGTTAATATTGTATAGCGCCACAAAGTTATCTAACCCGGTGGCTGAAAATGGAACTAACGAAATCACCAGTCTGTAATTGTTTGTTCACCGACAGCGCCGCCGTCTACAGTCCTTTCAAAGTTACTTTATCTCTGACAGCAGCAACCCAAAGAACACTGTGATTTTGACAGACTTATCAGGGGCAACAACTCAATACCAACCTTATCGTAATGACGATAAAGATCACTGTGATTTTGACAGTGTTGCAAAATCATCGGAGGTAATATAACTGAAAGGACTGTACCGTCACCGGGCCAGATAGTCTGTATTTTAGGTTTTTCCTTTTTCTACTAAGTTTTTCTAGATTTGGAACTCCTGTATTCTGTTAAAAAGTCTAAATAGTTTTCGCTTTGAAGTCGGCCAATTAACCGTTTTTTACCCTTCATGCCTATGCTGTACTTCTTCATTTTACCCTTCGATGTGTTTAGGGTAATATCAAGAAGTAATATTTTTATCTTGATTATTACCTATTAGGGCACTAATATGGTTTTTGATACCGTACCACTTAATTTAAAATTATCATTTGAATAGCAATCATTTGATACCATTTTTTTCCAACTTTGTCTATTATTAAAATATTTTGGATTTGATTCGATCGGAATTTGGTATTTATTCAAAGTTGGATTACATTATGAGGTTTTTTTGACTGCCGACCTAAATACAGGTACTAACGTAATGAACAAAAACTAAAAAAACTGAACTGAAGGTCGTAAATACTTTGACCATCAAGTATTGGGTAAAAAAATGTATTATAATCACTGCAGCAACGTTTGCAATTTGCTCCGTCCTGGTCAGACTACTTCGATATTGGGTGGGGATACCTTTGAAGCGAAAATATAGACTTATTAATTAATAAATAAAACTTATACGCTCCTTGAAGCATATTGTACGGTTTTCGTTAACGTTAATTTCTTCCATCCAGTCTGTGTTATCATATCTAGTCAATTTTGTTGATTATTAATTGTTTAAAAGTTGAGTTATTTTGAATGAAATGTCTGATTCCGTCCATTTTAAAGAAAATTAAAGCGGGTCATTATGATATATCGTCAGATTTATGGAAAAGAGAACATTGTACTGTCACGTTTTTATCTTGAAATAGTGTGTATTCATATAAAAATATACAGGGTGCAAAAGACCCATCACCAGGCCACCAAGGCAAAAATTATGGCTGGGAAATTACTTTTATTTTTGGTGTGAAAAATTATCAGGTTCCCAGGACCAGTATAGAATTTCACAATGACGGACACAAAATGTGACATTCGGCTTCGTTAAGTGTCTTTTTATACCCGTTGTGTAACGAATCTGATGATAATTATCTAGTTATTAATCTGACGATAAATTGTTTGGCGTATGGCAGAATTGACTGCAAGTATTAAAATTGTTAGTAAATATTTTAGGCTAAAAATGTTGATTTAAAATTTAAAGTGTTTGTTTGCAATATTGTAATGTTAACTCCTAACCTGTCTATACCTAATAAAATAATTATAAATTATATTCCCGGTACCTGTTAGATTGTTATTTCATACAATAATTTAGACAACATGACTTAAAATTACACTGCCATAGAATATTATATAAAAAATAGACAAATAGATAGAAAAATATTTAGATATATTCACTAAGAAAGGTCTCATATACCATAAGTATATCCATTACTTTCCACAGAGTGGTAAATAAACAAAGGTATAGTTTGACCGATACTGCTCTTAGGTAAATGCGTCGCGAAAAGGGTGGGGGCGGGGGGGTAGTGCAGACTGCTCATTCTTGATCGCTCACCGCGTCCAGTGCTCTGCGGTTCAGTGGTATCGGTCAAACTATCGGCGGATGAATTATGGCCGCTCTGAACATAGGCTCTCCGAACTTTTGCGCATGTTCTCTCCCTCACACTCGCCTCTTGTCACGATTTGGTTACTACTAAATGTTATTGCGCAGCCTTCTGCGAAATATAGATATAATTATTCTAGTGACTCGTAACAGATTTTTAAAATAACTATTTTCTTTTGTATGGAGAGTAAATCTGCATTTGAAATGAGACTTACATTTAAATGTAAAAGTAATATACAATTTTTTAAATTGCTCAGATATTACAAAATAAAAATACAGACCAAGTGACCTTATTTGTAATGAAATAAGAAAATTTCTGAGTTTGATATTAAACATAGAAACGTTAGCTCAATAAATGTAATGTAAATTCTTTGATTATTTAAAAGTAACTAAATAATCAAAGTGAATAATAATATTCGGTATTGGATTTTGTGAGACCGAATGATTTTATTGTAAAATATACTGCACATACGACTCATTTAAAATAGCTATCTCAATTTAAGTTAGCATGTCTCTATGGCTGGCAAATGCGGTTTCCATATTCTGCTAATGAAAAATTAATTAATACACCATTTCTTACAATCCGACATAATTATTGATACTTTTATGAACTGCAAGAAATCTTAAGGAAACCATTTAACCCGTCAAAATGTTCGCCGACTTGAAGCCGTTTGCATGTGAGCGCTCGACGGTTTGCACTATTGTATGTATTATTGTTTCGAGAGTATTTTGCTTATGCACCTATGGGGTAAGTACGTTCTACTTACAGGGTAAGAAGATGTCGTTTTTTTACCCTAAAACTGGCAGGGTAATTCCCGTAAGTAAGGCCCTCATTACCCTAGGGGTTGTGCAAAGTTGTATGTGCAGGAATATTTGAAATATGTTTGATCTATGTCCTTATAGGCGTAGACACAATTCCTATCTTGGTTGGTATGGACTCTTTTGTAACGTATTTTACATGTCGAATAAACGGTTGTATGTGAAGATATGGTTTTATTTTTGTAAAATATATCACGAAATAATACATAACTAAAGAACAAGTTAGCTTTGTGATCTTTTTTGTGAGGACAATAATATACCAGGGAGAGAGCTCTCGTATTTAACCTCTTACTTCGTGATGACGCGCCATAAGGCACTTGTTCCACCGCCAGGTATCAACGTGAAGCGAGTAGGGCTAGCAACTACAAACGAGTTGGCGAGCAACGAGCAGCGAGTGCGCGACGGCGACGAGCGATTACTCGCTGGTAAGCGTATGTCCTTCTTACCTTAGTAATAAGGTCGAAAAGTGGTTCACTGCTAGCGCTAATGCATGCGATGGTACCAAGCGTGTCTCTGGGCGAGTGTTCTGCCTGCCAAGCGAGCGTCGCTGAGCGAGTACTCTCTTTGATAGCTCTTGTCGCTGCGACAAATAAGTACTTGCCGGTGGTGTGAACGGTCTTTTTTTCCTCGTCTATTCCATACTGTGGGGTGTTTCGCGTTGGATAGGCCGTTTAAAAATATTGCAGATGTGTAAAAGCAATTTTTTGATTCAGAGATCCGTTTGCGAAATATTAAGCTTTAAAGTGTTAATTTTTGTTAGAGTCAACACCCGTGACAGTTAAATGGTTGTTTTTGGAAATGTGAAAAAACTACGGCAGTAGCGAAAAAAAATCTGCTGTTCCCTACATTTATGTTCGCATAACTCGTCAAAATGTGGGGAACAACTGATTTTTTTCGCCATTTCAGGTTTGGTCCCAGTGCGTCCTGCCCGTTATGACATACGGTGCCGAAACGTGGACACTAACAGTTGGGCTGGTCCACAAATTCAAGGTCGCTCAGCGCACTATGGAGCGGGCTATGCTTGGAGTTTCTTTGATGGATAAAAATAGGAATGAAGTTATCCGGAAAAGAACCGGAGTATCCGACATAGCCTGCAGAGTAAGCAACCTGAAGTGGCAGTGGGCTGGCCATGTTTGTCGTAGGACCGATGGCCGGTGGAGCAGACGAGTCCTGGAGTGGAGACCGCGTATCGGCAAGCGTAGTGTGGGACGCCCTCCAGCTCGATGGACCGACGACCTTAAGAAGGTGGCTGGGACAGACTGGATGCGGAAGGCGGTTGGCATGGTGTTGTGGTGCAGCCTGGAAGAGGCCTATGTCCAGCAGTGGACTGCGATAGGCTGATTTGATTGAGGTTTGGTCCCATAGTAAAAGTTGTTCCTAATGATGAGTACAATGACCCCTTAAGAGGTTGCACGTTAATTCCGGGACATATTGTTTCAACGAAGTTATAAGGAAAACTATCACAGCTCAGTAGGCTTTACAAGTTAAAGAGTAATAGTCGGCTAACTAACATCTGCAGTTGAATGTATGGGAGAATATGCTTTTCAACTGCAATGTTAAGTTTGTTCTTGGGGTTAATTCATCCCAACTACGGAACCCTTTATTGCTCGTGTTCCGACACGCACTTGACCGGTTTTTTAGTTGCTCGTGCTACTAGCTTTTCGTTAATCGCTGGCGGTGGGACAGGTACCTACTGATGTACAGTGCAGGTACCAGTGGCGCAGATATAATCATCATTAGAGGGAAGCCGAAGAAATTAAATATAATTATGTAATATGATGTGATACACACACAGGTGTACCATATTATTAGGCAATAGTAGACATTAAGAAGTGATTGTTCCGAAGGGAAGCCGATAGGAATCGGATTGTATGAAGGCTTCGCCCCTGGTAGGTACACAGTTCGACTCTACATTTCGACAATGATGCCTGTATAATAATTATCCAGAAACACCCAAGAACACTGCATTTCATATCCTGGGTAATGGCCAGTCCTTAATTTTAGCTCGCTTCCCACACTTCAACGATTCGAGTAGGTAGGTATGTACAAAAACTTGCTTCGTTTAACCCTTTCTGTGAGAGCAATTCAATTCAATTCAATTCAATTTATTCTTAAACAATTTACATTGTGTGTGAAATAATTCTACATAATAAAAATAATAATTAAAAAATACACTCATGATACACATATACATTAGTCATATAAAAAATAACAACTCAACCCACATCAAAAACAACAATATTATTCAATGTCAACTTTACTAAAATTGGAAATAGAAAATCATTTAGCTCATTAGCTTATAGCTATTCTTAGAAATGAAAATCTAACAATCCCATTGGCTGCACGGATTAATAGCATATAGCGAAGATATGATTAGCCACTATTAGGCACTATTATCAATGACTTTCTCGCTCAAAAAACAATAGATTGTAGGTCCCGTGTCAGTAAAAGAGATACATACAAGGTGGAACAGGACTATTGACATTCATTTAAACCACGTAAAGAAAATCATGTTCTTTACCCGTATACAAAAAATCAATCAAATCCAATGAATACTTTAGCCACAGGAAATTATTTTTCATTTTCTTATTTTTCAACATGATGTAGATCTGAGTCCGTAATAATAGGCAAACATTGCCGCCGCCGCGCCCCGCACCCCGCACCGCACCGTTGGTCAGTGATTTTTCGTAGATAAAGCGTGTTTACTTTTTATGCAATTGATTCTGCTGTTTATTTTGTTTGCAAACTGCAATTTTTTTAATTTTCCATTAACTACTAATCTTCGTGTTTTAAAATGTTTCGATGGATTAGTACTGTGCTCGTTTTCATTTAATGTCGTACGTCCAGATCCACATTGTATATTAATAGTTGATCGCTGACTGTTCACGCCGCCGGCTTGTACTCGGAGAGTTATCAATGAGAGTACTCGCTTAGCGACGCTCGCTTGGCGGGGAGAACACGCGCTGAGAGACTCACGCTTGGTACATACGCATACCAGCGAGTAATCGCTTGTCGCCGTCGCGAACTCCGGCGGCGCGGCGGCGGGACAAGTGCCTAAGTTGGTTCGAAAAAATCCTATGTCGTTGAATGTAGCACAGTATCTGGCCATCAATAAAATCTTCCGTCAACAACATAACTTCTGCGATGTCAAAGAGTTGTCAAAGCATGTCCATATTTTGTAAAACTTTACATTATAGAATAAAAAAATAGTAAAAATCATAATAATGAAATATATTAACGCGTTCTTAGTTTATTTTACTTTTATATTGATCAATATCAGCCATGTGGCGTGTAAGAGTATGGTTCCCGTGCTCGTTTTGTTGGATGAAACACCAACCCCTCTGGTAGAATCCACTGGTTTAACTGAAAACAAGACGGAAGCGCACTTAAAGGTAGTCTCTTGTTGTAGTCTCACTAGGACACTATGGTGGCGTAACCGAGGTCGCGCTGCCAGTAATATACAAGGTGTAACATAAATAACGCACAACCTCTTAAGGGGTCATTGTACTCATCATTATGAACAACTTTTACTATGGGAACAAACCTGAAATCGCGAAAAAAAGTCAGCTGCTCCCTACATTTATGTTCGCATAACTCGTCAAAATGTGGGGAACAGCTGTTTTTTTTTCGCGATTGCAGGTTTGGTCCCATAGTAAAAGTTGTTCATAATGATGAGTACAATGATCCCTTAAGAGGTTGTGCGTTATTTATGTTACACCTTGTATATGTCGCAGCTTAATTTAGCCTTTCAGTTAACAGCCTAGCCTTTAACGGCGCCATTTAACTAGCGGCCTGAATGATATTCATTATATGTAACTTATAGTTTTATTTTCTCAAATCTTAAATACAATATACAATTACTAACTAATGAACTAACTATACAAATAATTATACGAAACGAAAGGAAACTTAGGCGTCGAAGTACTCGTCCGCATCGCTGCCATCCGGAAACGTGCTCAGAAGACTGGCAGCATTGCCACGTGGAATGGCAACGCTAATAATTTGGCCAAAGAACGAGCCAGCCATCTGGTCACGTTAAGTGTCGACCAGTCGGCGAGAATTTTTTTTAAAAAGGAGACGCGCTCTCGGGCCCCACTTCCCGAGCGTTTCGACCCCAAACGGGTCAAAACTGTAGTTACCGATAAGATTACAGTATTTGCGCCGCTTTAGGGTCTCAGCAGCAACAGCTGCGACGCCAGCACATCACGCCGTGCTTGGAACATGAGATGGCACAAGGGTGTCGACAAAGGTTGCGTCCCACACCAGAGGTCTACCCACCTTCCAAGGCAACAACGTCATGGCGTCTGATCTCTTCCCATCGTCACGTACCAAGCTGTTTGGTTCTTATATCGCTGGTGGTGGTGACAAGAGCTCGACGAATAATATCGTTGATGCTGGCGTGCCGTGCTATGCGGTCTGCGCTCCTGCAGCAGGACAGGCCATGGTGTCCGAGATTGTCGACAACTTCACCGCAGTGACACCGATGCGGAGCAACACAAGGTGCGCCCAAGCGGAGACACGTAACGAGCAGAAACGAAGAGTCATCCATCATAGTGCCTATGGTAGATGACGGAAGCGCCTGAAACCGCAAGCCTGACTCCCATTCTCCCACAGCCATCAGACGGGCACGCTCAACAGTATTAAATGACGTGTTTACTAGGGTATTCCGTATGATACTGTAGTGCGGCACGTCCCACCGTTTCTGGGAGGACGGGTTGTCCGGCAAATCCGTATTGGGACAAGCCATCTTCCAAGCGTTCAACACATCGGTCAAACACGGTACCTCAAAATTGACCAGTGAGGAAGATAAAATTTTCCTGGTTAATTTGTCGGTACCGTGGACCGAAGAGAGGAAGGCCGGTAAACTTATACTTGAAATTTTGCGGACGCCGAGACCACTCAGGCGAATGGGAAGTGTGGCTTGCTGCCACGCTCGGTCGTCCAGGGCCACATTTAGAATAGAAGTTAGTGTGTTTCTAATAATTTGATCTACTTTTTCTAAAAGTTGTGGATGCTTCCATAGACGGGAGGAGCGAAGGCTATACGTAAATTTTGGTCCAAAGCAGCAGTATCGAATTAGTGTGAAGGCCGAATGGGTGTTAATTTTGAAAAGTCTTTCCGAGACATCATGAAAATGTTGAATTTTTTCCTCAACAAACGTTGGAAGGGATTCATCAAAAATTAGGGACCCCAGGAGGTGAAGAGAGTTTCTTTCCGTAATTTTGATATTTGGTGCTATTGTATTAAATTTTGCTATAGTAGTCTGTCTGTCAGTGGTTTGGGGAAGATAAATTTCACATTTTGAAAGGTCTAGGCCGATGGAACTAAATTTTCTTTTATAAAAGCTATATCTTTTAAAGCTGTGTCTACATCATCTCCTAGGGTTCAAATACCATACCTTGAATTTAGAAAGTAATTTAGGTTGGAACTATGACCAACCACGCGCAAGCCGAATTGGTCGCAGTAACTAAGTCAGAGTACTCCGACCAAATGGGTTAGGTTAAGGGGGAAGCGCTAAGGTAGCCCGCAAAATTCAAATTTTCTTAAGGTTTTTGCAATTTGCAAGTCAGTATTAAGTTGTATTTTGATTAAAGTATCATTCGCGGCCGTAACAAATATGCATTTACAGAATTATAATCATTAGAATCAGTAATACAACTCCTTAAGATTTCAGAACTGTAACCAACCGCGCGCGAGCCGAGCGAACGCTACTTCCAAAGGCTAGGCTGTTAACTAAACGGCTAATTAAGCTAGTTGGCTGCGATGTGTACTCGTATACACAGCTTTATGGTGGGTATCTCACCAGCAACCATAAATTGTTTGCCATTGCGACGATGGTTGCGCCGCCACTGGTATCCGAGATAGGGCCCTAAGTTAAGTTAATTTGATGCTTTTTCTGTAGCTTTTATGGGCCTTATCATCTTCCTAGCCTTGTCCCATGTTACTTGGGGTCAGCGCAACTCGTTTTCTTCTTCCATTCTCCTCTGTCAGCCGTCACGCTATCATTAACTCCCTTCTCTTTCATATCATTCCTCACTCAATCCATCCATCTTTTCTTTGGCCTTCCTCTCCCTCCGCATTCATCAATTATACTCATCACTGTTTTAGTCACATGCGTTTATGGGCCTTCTATTTAACGGAAACAGCAATCTGCAATGTTGTCCATGGTATTGGTGGCCCAGTGGTAACGGTCTAACTTACGAGATGTAGTCGTGGGTTTGTGCAATTAATTACATCACCATCAGAATCATCGTAAGGTCGCTGGCCCTGACTCCACCACAGAGATGTGTTTTAAACAACCAATAGAATTTCGTTTTTCACACATCTCGTCTCCACTCAGCTTCAGTGGATACCACTGACGGCGCACAGTGGAGACGAGAAGAGATGTGAGCGGCGTACAGTGAGCGGCGCCGCTAGTTCTGACCGCGTTACACAACCCGCCAGCCGCTCTAGCCAGCACACATTCCCGCTCTAGCCAGAACACATCTGTGCACTAGCCAGCACACATCTCCGCTCTAGCCAGCACATATCTCCGCTCCAGTCTTGCTAGTACGCATCTCCGCACAGCTTCGGTGGTTATACCCTAGCTGAAAAACATCTCTTCTCGTCTCCACTTCAGACATCTCCGCACATCTCCGCTTTGGTGGAGTCCGGACCTTGGAACAAAAATTGGCAGATACTACTTAGCATGACTGCATCATAAGCTCGTGATTAGCTCAAACAAAGTCTCAGTTTCCCTCTGTTTTAACCCAAAAACTTGTAGTAAAAAATACATGCATGGGCTGAAAAAGGCTTTGACCAGTAGTAGGATGTTAATGGCCAGACTAAAATAGTGTCCCACACATTTCACGTCTAACTTCCTCCTTACATAATATCACTCCTCTTTCATCGAAAACTATTCCATGACTATTCCCATCATTTCTTACAGTACATCCCCTTCATAAATTTGATTGACAAAGACAAGGATACGAGTGAGTACTGGCGAGAAACAGAGATACTGTCTCTGGTGCGGAACAACGAAATTGGGATAGATTATGATACATGCGAACAAGATGCCCTGGATAATAGCGCGGTGCACATTGATAGTCACAGGACCGTTAGACCAATTTGTAGGAACAGAATCGGTAAGAATTCTCAATAGAACAGCGGGGTAATAGGGAATATGCACGTAATTCACAACTTATTCATTATTCAAATATACATTGTCTATGAGTCACGAAATAAATTCCATTTTTTTTACAATTTTTGAAGCATTACTTATTTTATAATTTATTATTTTATGTTCCGTCTTTTGGTGCAACGGAACGCAAATTCAAAACGCGTCGTCTTCGACAATGCCGGAGTGACATAAAAACTATGTGAATTAAATCTATTCTTTGCAAAGTGCTTGAAATCTCACAAGTGCGATTTCTGCTTGATTATAGCACAAAACATAATTTTATTTATAAGATTTGGGGCTAAAAATCCTTAAAAAAACAGATGTAAACAAAGCAGCAGCGTGGTAAATGACGATGACGTCACATCGTGACCCCGACGGAAACGGACGTTTGAACTGTAGTAGAAAATTGTTGGGAGATTCATTATTTTTGAGCAACAAGCAGTAGTTGAATTAAACTTTGAATATTTTTCTTGGTTATGTATTTTAGAAATTTAGTAAAAAAAATTATATGCATATTCCCTATAAATTGCGTAAGACACAAACTGACAAAATTGTTCGCAATGGGTTTCATTTTGACAGTTCCGCCACGTTCATTACGTTATTTACGATTTCGGTCTCGTGTCTCCCCTGACTTCTCCTCTCCCCTCGGGGAGACATCAGGATTTTTTAAATCTTATTATCTCCCCTAGGCGGGGGAGACATCAGAACTTGCTAATCAATTATATTATTTCGGCCTCGTGTCTCCCCTGACGGCTCCCCTCGGGGAGACATCAGGATTTTTTAAATCTTATTGTCTCCCCTAGGCGGGGGAGACATCAGAACTTGCTAATAAATTGAATATTTTGAGTACTCGTATACCCCTGTCAAGCATTACATAAATAACCATAAAAGAAAAAACCCGTCAAGCATGACGTACCTACTACTATCTATACCTATTCACTTTTATCTCCTCAAAAGAAGCTACCCAAGTGAGATCGCTTTTTTTAGCATTGCCGACTCGTAGTCACACCAGATTATCACATCAGTATGACAAACAGGATTTTTTTTTCTCGTTAGTCACACCACTTATATTATTATATATGATTTTTCCACACCATTTATTCCTAACTAGTGCTGTCCTAGAGCTAAATTAAAAACCATCAAATTATCATGTTTTTATTAAATTAAAAACCTTTAAATTACATTTTTAACGCAATGTTTCAAGGAAATGAGCCAATGATATTTCACCATTTAAAAGTTTTAATTGGCAGAAAATAATAAAATTATCACTTGGTATTTTCCTCATTTACTAGGATTATAATAATAAACAATTCACCATTCCTCCTCCACCCACTAAGATAGTGTACAAATCAAAGTAATCGAATAATTTAAAAATTTGCTAAATTAAAGCTAATATCAAACAAAAGTACTAGGCGCACAGTAACGTGAAGAGGTAATTGAAGTTTTAGTTCAAAAGAAATTAATATACCGTCTGGCTATTATAATTACATTATTTTTAATTTTTGCATATTACCTCTTCACGTTACTGTGCGCCTAGTACTTTTGTTTGATATAGCTATAATTTAGCAAATTTTTAAATTATTCGATAACTTTGATTTGTACACTATCTTAGTGGGTGGAGGAGGAATGGTGAATTGTTTATTATTAATAATCCTAGTGTAGTGACACTTAACTATTAGGTACCTATATTACTCAACCTACAAATGTAAGCACTTAGAATAATAAGTAAATATTTAAGTAAACAAAATATATTGTACAACATGCCGGACACACATACTTTATGTATTAGTATATAAGTCGTTAGTTGTCCGGTAACTCGGCTATGACGCGCCCTATTGTTCTCGCGGCGTGTCGGTTCGCATACGTCACGCGCTGTGAGCGAGACGGCACCATCGCATGTTGCACTCGCGCGCCCGCGCCGCCAGTCCGCTGACCGCTACGTACGCTATCGCTCGCTAACTATTATCTAGCTTCGCCGCGCTTAAGTAGATATAGTAATCTAGTAAGCTTTCGTCATTTCTGCTCTTCGCTATCCGCTATCATTCTACCACTCCTTCTTCTTCTATGGTACTCTTGTGTGTTGTGTAACTGACTGTGAACTATACTGTAAAATAAACTATTCATCTTTTCCTGTGTACCTTCATCTATCATTTCGTTTACACCGCACCGGCAAAACCTACACTAGTAAATGACGAAAATACCAAGTGATAACTTTATTATTTTCTGCCAATTAAAACTTTTAAATGATGAAATATCATTGGGTCATTTCCTTGAATCATTGCGTTAAAAATGTAATTTAAAGGTTTTTAATTTAATAAAAACATGATAATTTGATGGTTTTTAATTTAGCTCTAGGACAGCACTAGTTAGGAATAAATGGTGTGGAAAAATCATATATAATAATATAAGTGGTGTGACTAACGAGAAAAAAAAATCCTGTTTGTCATACTGATGTGATAATCTGGTGTGACTACGAGTCGGCAATGCTAAAAAAAGCGATCTCACTTGGGTAGCTTCGTTTGAGGAGATAAAAGTGAATAGGTAGAGATAGTAGTAGGTACGTCATGCTTGACGGGTTTTTTCTTTTATGGTTATTATGTAATGCTTGACAGGGGTATACGAGTACTCAAAATATTCAATTTATTAGCAAGTTCTGATGTCTCCCACGCCTAGGGGAGACAATAAGATTTAAAAAATCCTGATGTCTCCCCGAGGGGAGCCGTCAGGGGAGACACGAGGCCGAAATAATATAATTGATTAGCAAGTTATGATGTCTCCCCCGCCTAGGGGAGACAATAAGATTTAAAAAATCCTGATGTCTCCCCGAGGGGAGAAGTCAGGGGAGACACGAGACCGAAATCTTATTTACGTTGTTGAGCGGGCGAATTATTCAAACCTATGAAGCAATGGATTAGGAATTTCCTTCAAAACCCTCTGATTGTGATTGAAGGTGTGTTACGCAATTAAAGTTAACTGGAGCAGCACGGTTATCAATGGTCATTCGTTCTTCGAAAGACCTATTGCCTTCTCATTGGGCATGTACAGGCTGTTATTAATAACTTAAAACTGTTCACAACGATTTTTTCATAAAAACTTTTGTATACAGAGTTACTCCCACAGCGCCGTAGTCTCGATGAGCCATGCTCTTGCGACAAATTTCGTCCTGATATCTTTAAAGTCAACAATAGGACATACATACATAACCATAAGTGTCCATGTTTGAGCAGAAGACGGTTTGAAATCAGCAGAACATATAAGAGTTTGAAGACGCGAAAGAGTCTGAATTCTCGGAGACTATATCCTACGACAACATCGGACAACGATTTTGATAGTATTTTATTATAATTATTTTTTTACGTAACGTTGGCATATGATCCCTAAAGTAGGAAAAGGTCTCAAATTCGAACCTAGTGTGTACAAAGTACAGAGGGCCTAGACAAATGGCATTCGCTTCGGAGCGATTCTATTTCTACAATCGCTATCGCTTCAACGATAACCTATTCGTTAACATTATGATCACGTGACATTTCGATAGCTTATTTCAACCTCATACATTTTTGACTTTTGAGCGATTCTAGAAATAGAATCGCTCCGAAGCGAATGCCATTTGTCTAGTCCCTCAGGTCCGTTTCTGTATGGAGTATTGCAGCCACTTATGAGATGGCTTAGCAAAATACCAGCTTGCTGCACTTGTCTCAGTGGAATGCAGAGCAAAAAGGCTCATAGGCGATTAGGCGCTGGGGGCTAGGCTTCACAGCCTGGCTCATCGGCGTAATGTTGCTTGCCTGTCGGTCTTTTATAGACTGTACTTTGGAGAATGTGTGCAGGAGCACCATCTCCCTTCCACTACCGGACTACTAGACGTACCTACTGCAGGGTACCATGTGCACTTGGTCGATATACCGACTAGTCGTACTAACCGCTTCTCCTCCTCATTTATTATGCGCACGGCCAAAGTGTGGAACTCTTTGCCAGCGACCGTGTTCCCTGCCACGTATATTAACCCGGCGGCCTTCAAAGCAAGAGTGAACACGCATCTTCTGGGCTTGCTCGTTCCATCGTAGACTTCATCCATCGCTTCCCATCTGGCGAGATCGTGGTCAGAGCAGGCCCATTTGGCAATAAAAAAAAACCTTAAATTATAAAATAACTCCAGCAAGTTGTTTGTTGAGTAAAACAGAATAATAACTTAAAAGTAACAAATCTTATTTCTTGTAGATTACCAGCTGTGTCCCCAGTGTTCTCATTTCAATAACCACACGGAATGCGAGTTGTTTCGAGATTCTTGCAAGTAAAATACTTTTTGTTTTTCAAATTAAGCTAGTCATAAAAGATACACTTTTATGACTAGCTTAATTTTTATTTGGACGAGGATTACCATTTTCAAAGTGGTTTCATCGATGCCGCTTTTAGCTACCTGGATCAGATAAGTTTATCATGTTTTCCCACTCATTTAATTAGACCGGTAGAGTTTACAGTGCGACAAGCACATGCAAGAATCTTTTGGCACTAGACTGGCATTGACAGGGGAGCGTTTTTGTTAAACATTTGTGAAATTGTTTCATGAAATTGTACTTACCTGGTCTAATGAAAAAAAAAAATTTTTAGAAAAAATAAAACCGACTTCCAAAAAAAAAATACTACATAGTGTAAAGTAACTTTGATTTCGGAAGTCGGGTGTCTGTTTCGTATTTTCGTTTTTTGGCATTTTTTTTGGAAGTCGGTTTTATTTTTTGTAACAAAGTTTTTATTTTTCACTTTTTAGCTGTGGTACCTACCCCACACAAATTCGAATACCACTACCTGCTAAATTACAGTGACAGGAAGTTTAATAACTTAGAACATCATCCACATTTAACTAAGTGGGAAAATACGTGTTATTGAAGTTAACGCAAAAACCACCCAAGCAAAGTTAATAAATTTTACATGGGCCCAACTTCGAGGTATACCCTCTCGAATAAAATAAGAATTGTCCAAATCGGACTAATCTATAAGTTAGTACGTCTAAAGTAATGCGTAGTCCTATCCTATCCTACTAATTCCTACTAATATTATAAACGCGAAAGTTTGTGAGGATGGATGGATGGATGGATGGGTGTTACTCTTTCACGTAGAAACTACTGAACGGCTTAGGATGAAATTTGGAACACATATCGTTTATACCTGGATTAATACCTTGATACTTCTTATCCCGATATCTCCAAGGGATCGAGACTTATGCGAGTGAAACCGCGGGGCACTGCTAGCCATACATAAAAAAATATATAGGTATGCTTCGACTTGATAACCTCCTCCTTTTTTTCGTCGGTTAAAAAATAAGATGGCGTCATTGGTTTCTGTTTTGAGCACGCGCCAAAAATCTTTGGACAACTTATACCAAGAGTTTTAAATGCTGTTTTTTTATGACAAAACCCTTCGGGTTCACAAAGAAAAATCTGTCAATTATAATTATGTAAATATTGACACCCTCGCCTTTTCCCAGAGAACGCAGAGTGAACCCAGCAGACTATCGTCAATACTGTGACCGAAAGTACGGCAAGTGGCGAGCCATGTTTGTGCCAGCTGACTTCTCGCAGTGCCGGTGTTGCGATGAATGCATATTCTTTAGAGGTAAGACGCACAGCGGTCTTTGACGTAGGTATAATAGTCATGGAACTAAAAATGTTCGTTCGGTGAATGGTTGATGAGGATCGCTGACCCACCACCGACGACGAAGCGATTAGCTGTCAACGATTTTCAGTTGTTTTTTCACGTGTTTCGGTGCGCACTCACATTTAAACACAAAGCTTTATGTGTTTCTGTGTTGGTTGTACCTTTTCTAGGGCATTTGATTGATCTAGCTACGAAGTATTCCTTTACACCAATTACACACCTTATTTAAGGCGAAAGCGCTTGGGTAGCTCGCGAAATTAAAATTTTCTTACGTTATTTGCAATTTGCAGGTCAGTATTAGGTTGTATGTTGATTAAAATATGATTCGCGACCGTAACAAACACATACATATGTACCTATTTTATTTACAGAATTGTAGTCATTAAAGTCATCAAAACAACTTTCTAAGACCAAGTAATCCTATTAAATGACTATTTCATGAAATCTTAACATTTGAGGATTATACTAACATAAGGAGTTGTATTACTGATTTTTATGATTATAATTATATAAATACATGTTTATTACGGTCGCGAAACATACGTTAATCAACATACACCCAGATACTGAGCTGCAAATTGCAAAAATCGTAAGAAAATTTGAATTTCGCGGGCTACCTTAGCACGCTTCCCCATTAAGTAATATAGCTAACAATATTACAAATATTGCAGAATTGGACCAGTCTTGTGTCGAAGATGAATACAGTTTGGTCACAGAAGAGTTCTTGCCAACAACCTCAATAGGTCGGTATATATATCATAGTAGATCTAGGGTGCCTATGCATCTGACTTCGGATAACGCCGCGCAGACGACACGTAAATGCTTCATAGACAGCGCGCAGACCGCGCGTAGTCGGTTCACAATCGTAACGTAGCCGTGATAATTAGAATTTTAGTTATTATTAAACGACAAATCAAATTGATGATATATGTATTATGTAATTTTAGACAGGCCACGTATAAACTACGAAATGTTTTATTTTTATTACGTAAAAAACAAATACATTTCAAATTCGCCTCTTTAACAAAATACATAAATTGACAACCCTTATTATATCTAATGTTACACTTTAAACTTTCTTAAAAAAAGGTCAAAGGTAAAGACGGTCTTACGTCATGAAATATGAGAGCCAATATCCAAGTGAAAACTTTAACTGGCAATGGTCCAAGAGACCGGAGATTAGGTAAGCTAAAGTAAAACATTGCCCTAGATTTCAGAGCTGGATGCAACCAATATTGGGGTCACCCAGAGCAAGAGTACAGAGCTTTGAGATGCGACAAGATACTGCGGCGATGTGAGTAAAATAAAGTACCCAATCTACTTATAGTCTGTTCCAAAAATGAGGGATGAAAATGTAAACAAACCCTGTTCATGTTAAATTCTTACGCAATCACTCAGTATAAGGAATTAGTAACACGTTCATCTGTATTTAGAAGGTGTCAACTTTTCCAACAATTATTGTTTAAATACCATTTTTAAATTAAGTATACCTAATTGAAAAATTAACGACCAAAATTGAGGTTATAAAATTAATCGTCATTATGAATATCTTTAAGGTGTTTGAAAATTTTAAAACAATAAAATTAAATCACACAATTTGTAAGTGGCCTAATAAATTGACACAGGTTCGTTTTCTGCGGGCCAATTGCGTAACACATTATCAATCGAAATCGGTTTCATTTTGACAGTTCAACAACATTCATTGCGTTATTTACGTGTTGAGCAGGCAACATTTTTTAATAGTGTGTTACGCAATTAGGGTGCTGATCAATTTGTTTACATTTTTACTAGAAGCTTTAGGAACAGACCATACCTTGATCATTACTTGTTATAATTATTATAAGTACTATTATACTATTCCGCCAAACCCTTATACTTGGGCGACGACACTTATGGCGATGGTGCACCATCATCACGTCATCAAATGCGCTCTAATACTAAAAATTCCACTAGGAATTTCTTAGTAACAGTCCGGAGTTTGGGAGTTGGCGGTGTCATACCACCGTGCCTCGGAAAGCACGTAAAGCCGTTGGTCCTGCGTCTGATCTCTCCCCGGTCGTGTTGGATTGCCGTCCCATCGGACTATGAAAGTGAGAGAAGAGTGAGTGCGCCTGTGTCTGCGCACACACTTGTGCACTATAATATCTCTCGTGCCGAAGGCTGGTCTCCACTGAGATTGGTCACTATGGCCAAAATTCGAGTCGCCTATTGTATATCATAACAAACATAAACAAATTAAACACACAAATTAAAGTCGTGTCTGTCTGTTTGGCTGCAAAGTTCTTCTAAGCTATGCAACGGATTTCGATACGGTTTTCACTATCGTTTAGATAATTTATTCTGGAAGGTTTATGTGTATAATACATACAATAAAGAAATCTAGATGTTTTGTCAGAAATTCTTTTATAAGTAAGGAAAATATTTTCAGGTGTTCCAGTATCAGTTCCACAGTTACCGAAAGGATCATTTACCATGTAAGTCGTCACACTGATTTTATTAACAACAACCATTTTATATGCTTGACAGAGAAGGTACATCTCTCTAGTTATCGTCAGCCATATTTTAACTACTGTGGGCGTACTATGGGTAGTGTTGATTATTGCACAATAGAAAAACCGTTTGCTGTTCAAATCACTTTATAATTGACAATCAAATTAATCACACTAGCTATTCACACACTGTAGGTACACGACACAACTATACGGAACGCGCGACAGTTTTTAAACGTGTTCACTGCTCGACAGCCACCGACAAACTCTGCTTAATTGCGGTCGACGAGCGTTATGTTGTAGACTCTGTCGAGCGCCACTTGGTGGCGCTGGCGTCCCGATTAGTTAAACGACGACTAAGTATTTCCGACATGCTGAATAAGTATTAGTATTTTTTTTTGGGTTTTAAAGACTACTGGAGTTTTCGATATCAAAAATGTTCTAAGTATATATCACAACACACATATATTCATCGAATTCATCGTTGGTTTAGTGGTCGCAGGCGCTACTGTTGAGCATGAGGTCCTTGGTTCGATTCCCAGGTCGGGAAAAGTGTTATGGAGGTTTTTCTTTAGGAATTTCTAAGTAGCAGCCCGGAGTCTGGATTTGTTTTTTGTGCCCGCATAAATAGCACAATAGGCTCGCCCCCTATTACATGGGACTTAAAACATAACTGGCAAAAAGTGGATGTACTATGTAGGTACACCTCTGCCGAAACCCTTCGGGGATTAGCTCCATCTCTTCCCCACACTGAAGTCAGATTACAATAATAATGCTTTAAGAGGTGGTGGTCTAGCTTCAGGTATCGACCCTTTTGTCTTGCAGCGGTGAGACAATTAAAAACTGATAAAAAATATTATTGCTTATAACGAGTTTACCCTTTATTTTACAAATTCCATAAAGTACAAAATCACATCTAGAGAGAAAGAATGAAAAATTGTTTATTCTGCACGAACAAAACGCACACTACAAAAAAAAGACATATAATACACACACAAACTAGCCAAACGCCTCATATTCAAGCCGTGAAAAGTTGAAAAACTTTGTCCATTGCTTGATGTCCGGGCCAGGGACCAAAGACAACATCTAACTTAAAAAAAAAAGAAATGAGTGAATATCGCTTCACTCATATTTTTTCCGCACTCATAGTATTTCTTATCAATCATAAATACATCATCCATACTTCCATAATATTTATTATTCTAACTAATATCTTATTATAAAATTCAAAAGTTAGTCTGTTAGTTTGTTACGCTTTCACGCTAAAACGGCTGAACGGATTTGGATGAATTAGGAAAGGATACTTTTTATCTCTATATTTCCTCGGGATCGAGACTTATGCGGGTAAAACCGCGGAGCGCAGCTAGTAATGTTATAAATGCGAAAGTAACTCTGTCTGTTACCTATTCACGCTTTAGCGGCAGAACGGATTTGGATGAAATTCGGCACACGGATAGACCATGTCCTGTGTTAAATATAGAATATTTTTTATTCCGGTAGTACGTTTCCTTGGAATAATTTCCGACGTCCACGCGGGCGAAGTCGCGGGCAAATGCTTAGCTGGCAACGCCAGGTCTCTAATGTTAGTCAAAGGGTCAACGGTACTCTGCGATCTCTGTATCTTCTGAGAAACTTTTTGCCCGCTAAGACGAAAACTATGCTTGTGCAGACTTTGATTTTCCCTATCATCGACTATGGTGACGTGTGCTACTTTGACTTGAATGCGGTGTTGCTGGATAAGCTTGACAGACTGCTTAACAATTGTATCTGGTTCATATTCAACCTCAGGAAATATAACCATGTGTCGAGCTATAGGTCTGAGCTCAAATGGATGTCCATTCACCAGAGAAGAATTTAGCGTCCTTTGACCATGTTTTTTTACCTTCTCAACTCTCCCACTCCTCCTTCTTATCTTGTGTCTCACTTCCAATATCTATGTTCTTCACACGCTAAGAATCTGCGTTCTTTTAACAATCTTTTCCTACTCTGCCCTTCTCATACTTCTTTGTTCATTCTTCCTTTCATATTCAGTCCATTCTTCTTTGGAATGCGCTACCTCTTGATATCAGGATGGCCACCAGTTGGTATGCATTTAAGCGGAGATTGTGGAGTTATTTTCAAAATAAATAGCGTAGAGTCATCTCAAAACCTCTCTCTCTTGAATTTGTATATATGTATTTATATATAATATAAGTATATATTACAGTAAATATGTATGTATGTGTATCATAAGTTTATAACTTATTTATGTATATATGCACCTATTCGATTTGTACCTAATTCATTATTATATATTTTAATAGCTTTTTTTAGCATTGTTCCTCTCTAACAGAACACCTGCCATCTAAACTCTTCACCACCCTTGGTTGACTGCTAGGAATACCTAAGGCATTAAGTCCGCCTTTGTAATTTTTTGAGTGTGAAAAGTTTAAATAAATAAATGCTAGTAATACATAAATGTATATGTACATTATGCATTTATTTATTGTATATGTAACTGGCACACCACTGATTACCTACAGTATTGTCTCTCCTTCTCCCTTTAATCCATCCAAAGGTTGTCTGTAAAAGATCGCTGTTAGCGATAAGACCGCCCATTGTGTAAAATTTCTACATTTATATCTGTAATGTTTATGGTGTACATAATAAAGAGTATTCTATCTATCTATCACTAAAATATTTTGATCATTTCTTTTTCTCGTAGGCGTCGTAACTTCCGCTACGAGACTGTTACGAATGAGGATTGTCCAATCTCATGTCTCGGCTACGGATGTAAGGGTGGCCGCGTGCAAGAAAAAGATTGCGCTCTTGGAGGCTTCATACCGGACAAAGACCAATGTAACTGCTGTGGACAATGCAGCGTGTATCAGCGTAAGTTCTGTTTGTCTCCCTCTATCTCGTAAGATATGAATACAGCCGGTGTGACGAGGGAAGATAGTGTCTTGGAAGGTTCTACCGGACGAAGACCGACGTAATTTCATAAATGATTTTATTTCTGTAAGTAGGTCTGTAAGAAGTGTTTGACTTTTACACGTCAATCATATTTTTTTTAAACTAGATGAGGCTGGTGGTTCCTTTCAGACTACTCTGAGAAGAAAAGCCGAAACAAACTCGGAGGTCATAGTTTCTTTTGAAGTCCAGACAGATCATGTGACGACCATGTAGATTGGTGTCTGAAATGGACTTTTGAGGAAAGAACCACACAGATTCAGTGGACTTGTCCAGTCAGTGCACGCATTTGTCAGTAATCTGAAGTTCTGTTTTTCTCAACTATCACTCTATCATGTAGGGCTACTATACTGTTAAATTTGTGGATAGTTTCAGCCAAACAAAGACGAAGGAAATTCTGCTCGTAAATTATTGTTAATTACTTCTTGATTTTTACGTTCACTAGTGAAAATGGACCTTTTCAAACGCTTCAACAAAAGATCATGGAGTAATTATATTAATTATGCATTTCATAATCAATATTTAATTTTATATAGCACTCAATCTGCCTAGACTTTTGCCATTCAGGTTGGGGTCGGCTTTCAGTCTAACCGGATTCAGCTGAATACCAGTATTTTACATGGAGCGATTGCCTATCTCACCTCCACAACTCAGTTACTAGGCAACACGATACCCCTTGGTAAGATTGGTTGACAGATTTTTGGGCTTCTCCTACCCGTGACGACTGTCAAAGATCTACGAATGACTGTCGGGACCACCGGTTTAGCGCTCTTTCCGAGGCACGGAGGGGTATCGATATAAGTATAATGGATGGTCCCCCATCCAGAAGCTGAACGCGGCAAGCGTAGCTTAACTTTCTATCCATCCGTGCGGCTGTTATCATTTAGCCACGAGCCCCTCCAATTTTTTTTTATGAACTCAATATTTTAGTGCACTTAATAGGTAGGGGAAAAAGTTTCTTCGCATTTTTTTAAGAAAATTCAAAACATTTTTTAATATAGTTTATTCACATTTAACTAAAGTATGTAGGTACCATTTTGTTCGATAACTTTTTGCCATCTTGTAGGTAGGGACATGATCCCATTGCTATAGAAATTTTGGGACTTCTGATTAAAATACCGCGACAAGTGGTTTTGGCAGTCCTCTCGTGATGTTAACCTGACACTGCCTAAAGAATTTTGAAGAGACCGAAACAGGTGGAAATCTGAAGGTGCAAGGTCAGGACTATACGGCGGATGCATTAACACCTCCCAGCCAAACTCTCAATTTTTGCTGAGTGGCTAAAGATGTGTGAGGTCTAGCGTTATCATGATGAAAAACCACACCCCTTCTGTTGATTAATTCCGGCCGCTTTCTCTCAACTTCTTGCTTTAATCTCATCAGTTGTTCGCAGTAGAGTTCAGAATCGATGGTCCTACCTGGTGGTAACAGCTCATAATGAATAATGCCCTTCCAATCCCACCACACACACAGCATCACCTTGTTGCGAGTTAACCCGGGTTTCGCCACAGTCTGTGAAGCCTGACCGGCCTTTGACCACGACCTTTTTCGCACGTTCTTGTCGTACGTGATCCACTTTTCATCACCAGTTATCAACTCCTTTAAAAATGATTCGGTTTCATTACGTCGTAATAAAGAATCACAAATGAGTACACGGTTCATTAGGTTTCTTTCAGTGAGCTCGTGAGGTACCCAAATATCGAGCTTTTTTGTGTACCCAGTTTTTTTCAAATGCGCCAAAACTGTTTTGTGGACAATTTTCAGTTCTTCAGCTACGTCGTAACTACTGATATGCCGATCTTGCTCCACTTTTTCAAAAATGGCATCCATTTTATCCGTAATAGGGCGACCAGAGCGACGTGCATCTTTGACATCAAAATTTCCGGATCGACAACGCTTAAACCAAATTTGTGCTACTCTCACAGAAATCAAAAAAATTTGCGGTGTTTATGGACCTAGTGCAGTGGCACTAGGTCCATAAACATCGCAAATTTTTTTCGCGGCTTGCGTTGCATTTTTACCTTTTTTGTAGTAAAATTTTAAAATGTATCGAATTTCTTCATTAGATTCACTCATCTTGACAGTACGAAAAACAAATGAAAATCACACATTTTCCTAATTCGAATTTGGAATTATGTTCTTTAAAATTTAAACTTTGAATGATACCAAAACCAGCCAGATACAAATAGTATAGCCAAAGAGATTTTATTACAAGTTCATACATACTATAATGCGAAAAGACTTTTTCCCCAACCTAATATATAAGTAAAAAGAGGTTATACACGCTGCGCAAGTGGCAACTCAAAACTTGGCTGATCAGTCAAGTTTTCGTCGTCTTGTCTCTTTTTCGTTCCCGGTAATTACGATATGCCATCCTACTTCCACGTGTCATAAAATATTTAGTTCGACATTGTGCCGTTGGTTGTTGGTTGGGTAGGTAACCTCTACCTCTTTTTACATAAAATAACATTGACTATAGAGCGATATTTCATATTTCCATACATATTCATAAACTAATCAAAACAGATACTTAAGTGTTAGGTCCTTACATATGAAATTGCCGTTTTGTACGGGAGGAATATAAAGTAATTTTTTTTTGTAAAATATATTTAATTAATCAAAGTATGCACCGTTGTTATCTATGCACTTTTGCCATCTTGATCCCTTTACTAAAAAAACCATGGGGGCGAGAATCAATAAACTCCTTGAAGGCGGTTTGGACTGCCGCATCGGAGTTGAATTTTTTTCCTTGTAAGAAGTGGTCCAAATTCGGGAAAAAATGGTAATCTGTTGGAGCAAGGTCCGGGGAGTACGGTGGATGTCACAGACATTCCAATTGTAGCTCATCTAACTTAGTGGTCAGTGGCCTAGAGCGATTGACCAATCTCGGTTGTTTAGCAGCTAGTTCTTCCTTCATGGTTTGCAGTTGCTGACAATAGATATCTGCCGTAATCGTTTAGCCAGATTTTAGAAAGCTGTAGTGAATGACACCGGCGCTAGTCCACTAAACACTCACAAGTAACTTTTTCTGAGTCAATTTTCGTTTAGGGCAGGATTTGGCTGGGTCTCCAGGATTCAGCCATTGCGACGAGCGCTTCCGATTATCGTACAGTATCCACTTTTCATCACAAGTAATGATTCGATTTAAAATCCCTTCATTATTGTGTCGGTTGAGCAAAGTAACACAGCAGTCGACGCGTGTTTGCAAGTTCGATTCACTCAATTCATGAGGTACCCACCGTTCAAGATTTTTTACTTTCCCGATTTGCTTCAAGTGGATTAATACAGTTTTATCACTTACCCCGAAGCCTGCAGCTATCTCTGAAGTGCTTTGTGATGGATCCGCTTCCACAATAGCCTTTAATTCTTCATTTTCCACTTTGGTCTCCGGCCGTCCACGGGGTTGGTTCTGAAGCTCGAAATTTCCAGAACGAAAACGTTGAAACCAAAAACGTACCGTGCTTTCTACCGTGCTACCGTTAATGATGTGTACGGCACTGGTGTCATTTGCGACACCAGTGCCGTACATATCATTAATCCTTTGAGCTGTTTCTGCAGCACTGGTGCCACTGGTATCGGTATACCAATATTTCATGTTTTCCATTGTGCGGTAATAAGCGACGCCAAAGCAAAAAATAATGAGGAAAAATCAATTGAATGACTGTTTTCAAAACTCAAATGTATCAGCTAAATGAATTTACAAATTTGAATTTGGAATTCTTAACCAAAGAGGAGATATTTCAGATCAAAGTGGTCAGTACCACAAAACGCTAATTTCAAATGTAAGGACCTTATATTTGACAGCTAATTGCGACGTTGCCAGCTTTGAGAATGTATGTACAACAAATGTAACAAAATGTATTCCTTTTCGATTACTTATCTCCATGTTGTTCAAAAAGTAAGAACTAATTCATTGCAGAATTGAACGAGAAATGTGCAGAATTCAAGAGGACATTCCAGAATGTTAGCGGCTCTGTTGAGATTGAGGTAACTATGAATGTAAAAGTAGGTGCAGACAGCAATAAAAAAAACAAGAATTCATTTACATAACGTAACATAACGCCTTATTTCTCTTAAGGGTTGGGCAGAGGTGAGAGAATGAAGGTGAGGTAGGGACAGTTAACTTAATTGTTCCATAATATTGTAGAAATGTGCAGCCACAATACTTAATAGATAGATTTAGTGTTTACTAATCTTTTAATACAATCATTGGAAACTATAGTTTTGTATAAATTAGAAGCATCTTTTCAATTTTGTAAATGTGAGTACCATGGAGCGGTTTTATGTTATGATGTAGGTATGTTGACTTGAAAGAGTATGGTGGTTGAGAGTATGTCATGCTCACTTAAATGTCTCGCTGATGGTGGCGCGTGTGTTGGATCATTCGGTTCCCTACAAAATGGTTGAGCTGGATGGTGCTGATCCACGCGTCATGTTCGTGAACGGGCGCCGTCAGTGGAGACTGGTCATCTCTTAGCTGCCAGGGCTTATTTTTAATCTTATATTTTAAATTGTTTTAATTATCTATTTTTTACATTGTTCTCACATATAGAAGCAACAAGAACAATAACAATGTACCTACCCAGGATTTTGTAACAATTTTGATTTAAAAGAGTGTCCATGGAGTTTCTTGCCCATTCTTCTCCATAGAGATCTACGTTTTGGAATGGGCGACTAGCTTCAATTTTCTGACTAACTGACCGACTCTTTGACAGTTCAAAAGTGCCTGTAATTGGTTTAATTGAAATAAATGCTTTGAGTTTGAGTTTGAGAATAGGTCCTTAATGGGGTCATAATTGCACAATTATAATTAATATAATTAATTATAATATAATTATATTTCGTTTATTAATTTTTGTTTCTTATGTAATTTCATTTTTAAATATTACTTAAAATAAAAAATATAAAAAAACATTTAAAAATATAAAAAAAATAGAGTTCCACCGGTGTCGGGAGCAGGGTCCAGCTCTCCGCAAACTAACAGGGTGCATTCAGCTTCATATTTTGAATCATATTCCGCCGGAAAATTTCTCAGGAATGTTTTTTTTTTTTTTTGGTTTTTTCAGTTACTATTTTTTCAATGTAAAGTTACATTCTCTGTACGCAGCACTCTATTTATGTAAATAATACAGCTAAAATAACAAAAATCAGCAATGGATGTTGAAATACTCGGCGGCCGAAGGCTCGCTGTGCTGCCGTTCGCTACGTGCTTTCTGCCACGGTAACGATACATTACGTGAAAGGTAATAAAAATATCAGGTTCATTGGATTCCCATAACGTTCCTGAAATAATTTCATGTATCGATCATCTTAGTATGATATACTGAATTCACCACATCACTGATGGGGTGAAAGGGACAGCCCTCCGCAGACTGATGGGCCATCAGTCTGCGGAGGGCTGTCCCTTACATCCTGTATAATGCCTCCGTAAAACAAATGAGAACGAGGTGGTTGAGTTGTTGGTATAAAACATATATTGTAAGTAAATTCTGCGAGTTCCATAAATACACTATAAATACAATCACAGTTTGTAAGATACAAGCGACATGCCCCTGCTCCACATGCTTTTTACAACTTGTTAAAACATCGAGATTTCTTAAAAGTAAGTAAATTTAATATTCATGTTTTTATTAATAAAACTTCCGGGACAAATTCTCTAAATGATGGCGAAAACGGCACTAGTATCCGTTGCGTAGCTTAGTAGAACAACGTGGTCAGACAGACAGACACGAAAAGCGACTTTTTAATTTATAATATGTTACAAAAAAAATCCAAAAAATATTTATTGGCATAAAACAAATAGTACACAAATTCTAGAATTCTCCGACTCCTGCGCTAGTTATAAACTGTGTTGCAGGAGCCAGGATAATGTACCAATAGAAGATATTATACTGCCTCGTTGGTCCTGGGTTAGAACCCCGGGTCGGGCCAAGTGTTATTGGGTTTTTCCATCTGGAAATTCTCAGTAGCAGCCCGGAGTCTGGATTTGTGGCCGATTGATGGCAATAGTCTCGCCTCCTATTATCATACATGGGACTTAAATATAACTGGCAAAATATGGACCCACACCCCACCCACCCGCCACCTCCCACCCTCTGCCTAACCCTTCGGGAAAAACTGGTGTAGTAAAAATAAAATAAAGTAAAAATGTAAGGAGGTACCCCATACAAGAAACATGTTTTTTTTTTACTAAAATATTTAAAAAAGATAAGTACTGTTAAATATTGTACGGTGCTACGCACCTTCGTCTGCGAGTCCGACTTGCATTTGGCCGGTTTTTCTGTTCTGCAAAAGATTGAAGCCTCTTCCTTTTTGAAATGTTAAGGTAGAAGAGGAATTCCTGGAGCCCGGATGTGACGACGGCCTGGTCTGTAGACAGGGTCGCTGTCAGGACATACATGCGGTGCTCCCCGCAGTCGGTTATCGGCGGAAGAGGGACGAAACAGAGCCCCAAGCTAATGGTTAGTACTAAAGCATCATCCACATAGCCTTTTCCCGACTTGTGAGCAGCTCCTGTGGGGTAATTATGTAACACACAACGGCAATGCCTTTTCTTTTGACAGTTCAACAACATTCATTGCGCTATTTACGTTGGTGAGCAGATGAACTTATGAAGCAATGGATTACGAATGTCCTTCAAAATCCTTCGAGTTGTGATTAAAACTGTGTTACATAATTAGGCTGCTGCCCCGCCTACAGTAGAGAGAAAGGGTAATGGAATTAATTACGGCCTTGCGTTTGGCCTGTATCTCACTTTGATGTCTAAGTTTCGGTTGAAGATGGTGCACGCTTGCCTAGGACTATTATAATTTCTGAATAAAAAAAAGTTAATTTAAAAAAATCAAAAACCCGATTGCGTAAAATGTGATCTTTAAAAAATATGGAACAAGATTACTTATGTTCTCCAAACGATCTCATGCAGTCGGAGGCTTTGTTAAATTTCGGTCATCGGTTAAGAGTAGGTCTGCATGAGATATTGAACGTCAAAGTTCCAACTTTTTTTCACGAAAATAGTTGTAAATGTTCTAAATTAACTTTAAATACCCCCACAACTCCTGTTGGTACCATTGCATGCACCCATAGCACAGCGTTTGTGTGCGTTACATTGCGCGCTGATGTAAACAGCGTTTTTTAACACCAAAAATGAAAGTCGATTCCCACCCAGCAATCATTTTTGCTCGATGTTAGTTAGTTTGATATACAGAATGCGTAAAAAACGGCTATGAGATGGGCCTTTTTAACCCTTGTATTATCTATTTTGTGCTGAAAAGCAGAAGGAGATCAACAACCTTTTCTTACTGTCTACCCCAAATCTCACTGCGCTCACCAATTCAAGCTTGAATTTGTGTACATCGAAAGCAAAAGCGCCACTGTCCAATATAAGGTGTCATTTAAATAACTGCCAACCTCTTGAAGGGTCATTGTACTCATCATTATGAACAACTTTTACCATAGAACCAAACCAAAAATCGCGAAAAAAATCATCTGCTCCCTACATTTTGACGAGTTATGCGAACGTGATTTTTTTTCGCGATTTCGTGTTTGGTCCCATAGTAAAAGTTGGTCATAATGATGAGCACAATGACCCCTCAAGAGGGTGGCAGTTATTTAAATTACACCTTATACAGGGTTCCCTTGGACAGTGACGCTTTTACTTTTATACCCCTTATTTATATGATTTTTATTGACAACCAGAGCCGTGCAAGCGTGAGCTGAAGTATTTCAAGAAGAAGTTTGGTCCTGACGGTCACCTGCATTACAACGCGCCACAGTGTACTCCATTGTGGCTATACGCTCCTGTTCAGGTATTTGGTTTAGTAGAAGAAAGCTAAACTTGTGAAGGATTTCGTCCGGTAAAGTATTACCATAATAGTTAACTATTTCTGCCACCAATCAGCGTTGCTGTGATCTGTATAGAAAGGAATAGCATAATCCTACTAATATTATATTATAAACGCGAAAGTCTGTGAGGATGGATGGATGGATGGATGGATGAATGTTTGTCACCCTTTCAGGCAAAAACTACTAAATGGATTTGGATGAAATTTGGCAAACAGTTTATAACCTGGATTAACATAGGATAGGTACTTTCTATCCCGATATCTCTATGGGATCGAGACTTTATGCGGGTAAAAGTGCGGGGCGCTGCTATTTGTAGTATAAACGCGAAAGTCTGTGAGTACTGACTTGCAAATTGCAAAAAAACGTAAGAAAACTTAAATTTCGCGGGCTACCCTGGCGCTGTCGCCTTAACGTATCATATTTAGCTCTTTGCTCTATGCCCCTGTTTCGCTACGGTGTATGAAGCGTTATATTATGTGCCAGATGTAATTAGGTACGGGCACATCAGATATTTTAGCTTTTGATCTGGGATGTTTTTTTTTTTGGGAAATCATGGGCTGCTTCAAAAACAGGGGCTTGTGGCTAAGTAATAACAGCCGCACCGGTAGATCGGTCAGGTTAAGCGTCCGTGGATGGGTGACCATCCTTACCTACCAAGACCCCTCCGTGCCTTGGAAAGCACGTTAAGCCGTTGGTCCCGGCTGTCATTTGTGGATCTTTGACAGTCGTTACGGTTCGTCAGAAGCTCGAAAATCTGGCAACCAGTCTTACCAAAGGGGTATTACCCAGTATTACCCAGTAACTGGGTTATGGAAGTCAGATAGGCAGTCGCTCCATGTAAAATACTGGTATTCAGCTGCATTCGGTTAGAATGGAAGCCGACCCCAACATCGTTGGGAAAAGTCTAGGCAGATGATGATGATGGGCTGCTTTAGAAAGTGGAGTGGAAGGAATCTGGTGGACTCTTTTCAGTTGAAAATTTTTACGATGGCCATCCTCAGTACATCCAGAGGGGCTTTGCTACACATATGCCTGGTCTTATGTTTATATTTTGTTTCTTTATGTGCAGTGTCGTCGTTTTGTGTGTTACTGTGCGCTTGAAGATGGCAGCTTCATCTTAGGGATCAAAGTACCAAGAGTGGAAGTCTCCAACATGAACTGTGGTTAGTATGGGACCTAGTCTACTTAGGGCGAAAATACACGTTCCTGTAGCTGGTACAAAACTATGCAAGTAGCTGGCATGCCGTGTGCCATAACAACTTCTGATTGGTCAATGTCACAATGGCATGCCAGCTCCTCGCATAGTATTGTACCAGCTACAGGCATGTGTATTTTCGCCCTTATGTTTTGATGCTTCATAACATTCATAGATTCACTTTTTTTTAAATAGGTGTGAGTTCGTCTAGTAGACCTAGAGTTGGTCCTATCGTCACCCCTGGATCGCCAAGTTGCGCTTTCGTGTGATTAAATGTACGGTTTCCCATTTCCTTCTTTCGAGTGCTTTTAACCGACTTCAAAATGGAGGAGTTATACCAATTTCGACGTGATTACTGGGCCGATTTACGTGATTTTTTTTTTTTAAATTGGTACTTCGTATTCCCTTTTTACATTTCTTTTATGTACTTATCTTTTACTTCCGGAAAGCTAGGATGCCAAAAATGGCTGATTTACATTGATTCAGTATTTCAGTCCAGTGACGATGGATCGGCCACGGCACTAGGTCATCGCTATTTATATTAATCTAGAGTAATTTCGTTTAACAATAGCAACCCAACAGCAATCTTATTATAACGAGCATAAAGATCACTGTGATTTTGACGATGATGCAATATCAGAGCTAAAATACTTAACTGTGAAAAGACTGTAGTATCGATCAAGTGTCACTGGATTCCAACTTTTTACCAGACTGCGACGAAGCCAAAAAAGGGGGGTTATGTGTTTGACCTGTATGTATGTATGTCCGTATATGTTCCTTTGTAACTATTAAACGTCTCAATCGACTTTGATGAGTGATATGCCGTTAGATTCGTCTTTATTGCGCGAGTGTCACTGGGTATATTAAAATTATTAAAAAAAAAAAAAAATTGCGAATTTTGGTGCCAAAAATTATGTCTAAAAAAACTCCCTAACCTAGTGGGGTATCAAAATGAAGGGTTTTAAAAGCAGATTATAAATATATTATAGGTACACAAATTGTATGCTATATCATTGTATATTTAAACATATATTATTACTGCTTTGAAATATAATTACTAAATATAAAGCGTTACTTAATACAGTGAGAGAAAAATAATCCCAACTAAAAAGTGTAAAATAAAAAGTAAATTAAAAAAAAATCAAAAAACCCGACTGCATGAGATTGGAGACACAAGTTACTATAAAAATACCCATAACGCTATAGGTGTGCCTATAATAATTGAAGAGTTTTCTCGATTTCTCCAGGTTCCCATCATCAGATCCTGACCTGATGACAATGGGACCACCTGGACACACGTACAAAGAAAGACTCCGACGAACAGAGAACCTCCTCCTTTTTTGAAGTCGGTTAAAAAACCGAACCAAACAATCTCATGCAGTCAGTCGGAGGCAATAGGTTTTTATTTCCGACTGCTATGAAATTGTTTGGAGACAAAATCCAAAAAAAAATCATCAAAAATAATCAAAATCATCTTGTTTCCATCATTGTTTTTTTTATTTCACTTCTTACCATTGGCGCAGCTACAATTATCAGCACAGGGAAGCCGAAGAAAAATAGTTTAAATTCTCATAAGCTCAAACAAAAAACTGTAGGTTTTTAATCTTATGATGTATTGAACTGGTATTAAATATAATTATGTAATATGATGTGATACACAGTAACACACACAGGTGTACCATATTATTTAGCAATAGTTAAGAAGAGTGGTTGTTCCGAAGGGATGCCGATAGGAATCGGGTTGTTCTTACGCAGCCGGGTTTTTTGATTTTTTAAATTTCCTTTTTTTCTCAACGCATTTGATCCTTGTCTCACAGATTGTGCCCGCGAGAGATGTCGCACGGGTTCCGATATTGAATGTGATGGCTACGGCAACTATAAGGACGCTGTGTTTACCCCCCATCCAGATGACTGGAAGATGGACGCTGCGACAAGTCAAGGTACCTACGAGAACATGTTTTTCAACTACAATGTTAAGTTTGTTCTTGGGATAAGTAATTCTGTCTCTTCTTTCTTCATCCCAACTACGGTACCCTTCATTGTGCGTGGTCCGAGCCGCACTTGGCCGGTTTTTTTTAGAAAATTCTCAGTAACCGCAGCACGGAGTCTAGATCCATTCCAATGCACACATAGAACTTATATTTCGGCCGCCGAGAGAATGCGTTCCTGATATGAAGAAACCTGTAAGAAGGACACGATTAGGAACTAATTAAATTCGTAAAAAACGTATTCTTTTGTACTCAGCGTTTGCACTCCTTTTACATTTACTTTCACACTGTTATATAATCAATAATCTGCATGTATTGCTTCACTGTGATCTGCATGTATTGCATCACTGTGATCTGCAAGTATTGCATCACTGTGATCTGCAAGTATTGCATCACACTGATCTGCAGGTATTGCATCACACTGATCTGCAAGTATTGAATCACAGTAATCTGCATGTATTGCTTCACTGTGATCTGCATGTATTGCATCACTGTCATCTGCATGTATTGCATCACTGTGATCTGCAAGTATTGCATCACTGTGATCTGCAAGTATTGCATCACTGTGATCTGCAAGTATTGCATCACTGTGATCTGCAAGTATTGCATCACAGTGATCTGCAAGTATTGTATCACAGTGATCTGCATGTATTGCATCACTGTGATCTGCAAGTATTGCATCACTGTGATCTGCAAGTATTGCATCACTGTGATCTGTAAGTGTTGCATCACAGTGATCTGCATGTATTGCATCACTGTGATCTGCATGTATTGAATCACTGTGATCTGCATGTATTGCATCACTGTGATCTGCATGTATTGCATCACTGTGATCTGCAAGTATTGAATCACTGTGATCTGCATGTATTGAATCACTGTGATCTGCATGTATTGAATCACTGTGATCTGCATGTATTGCATCACTGTGATCTGCATGTATTGTATCACTGTGATCTGCATGTATTGAATCACTGTGATCTGCATGTATTGCATCACTGTGATCTGCATGTATTGCATCACTGTGATCTGCATGTATTGAATCACTGTGATCTGCAAGTATTGCATCACAGTGATCTGCAAGTATTGCATCACAGTGATCTGCATGTATTGCATCACTGTGATCTGCAAGTATTGCATCACAGTGATCTGCAAGTATTGCTGTCAAGTGTTCACACACTTGACCGCCGAATTGTATAACTGTTTGAAATTACTGTGAAAGGATTGTATCCGATAGTTGTCAGGAAGGCATTCTCTCATCGGGTGATTATATAAAACAGGTTTCCGGTATAGACAAACCCGTGCGGGTCGGTACCGATCGGTGCAGATATAATATTTCCGGTACAGGCAAGTCTGTGCGGGTTGATACCGATCGGTGCAGGTATAATATAACCCATGTTATCTTATGCGCTCACTTATAAAGAAACAGGTTTAAACTTGTCGGTGCCGACTACCGTAATAATCCTGTACTGATCGGTACCGACCCGCATGGGTTTGCTTATACCGGATACCTGTTTCTTTATGTAAACACCCATCGGCCGGAGATAAAATGTTAGGTGATAGGCACCTGTCCCACAGCCTGTGATTAACGAGAAGCGAGTAGAGCTAGCAACTAGAAACGAGTTGACGAGCAACGAGTGTGCGAAGGCGACGAGTGATTGATTACTCGCCGTTATGCGTAATATACCAAGCGCGAGTCTCACAGCGCGTGTCCTGCTCGCCAAGCGACGTCACTGAGCGAGTACTCTCTTTGATAGCTCTTGTCGCAAACGAGTACTCGCTTCCATTAATACCGGATGACTTTAATACCGTCTTGAAAAAAAAGGTTTTATTGGTGAAAGGAGTAGAAGCCATATAAATATTCCTTTTTTTTTTCAATAACATAGAAAGAAATTGATCTATGAATTAAAAATCTAAAACAATAAAAACAGGATTTAAAAAAAATATCGAAGTTACTACATTTTATTTTAAACATTTTTCTTACTTTAAGTTAAGCATGAAAGTCCGATTCGAATAATTTAATCAACCTTGATTATGAAACTATTTATACCATGTTTATGAAAACACCTTCGCAAATAATGCATTATTTAACAACAAATTTGTTTACCATTAAAAAAGCTAAAAGATAGACGTATGCTATTTACGACTTTTTTTTTGGAACTTTTTAAGAGGAACAATTCCGTCATACATGATTTTTGCGTAACTCCGTTTACGCAGCGCACGCAACGGAAGCTCTCAAAAGGAATAAATTTTCCCCGTTTTTGCAACATTTTTCATTGATGCTCCGCTCCTATTGGTTGTAGCGTGATGTTATATAGCCTATAGCCTTTCTCGATAAATGAGCTATCTAACACCAAAAGAATTTTTCAATTCGAACCAGTAGTTCCTGAGATTAGCGCGTTCAACCAAACAAACTCTTCTTCTTTATAATATTAGTATAGATTACCCATCTTATAGTATACCGATTGCCCCGAAGCCATTGGACAAGCACAAGCACAAGGTTCCGGGTTCAAACCTGGTAAGTTTCGGTTTTTAGGGTTCTGTATTCAAAGAGTGCCACCTGTACGTCTGTCACAGGGCTGTATGTCTATTTACAAGCCTGCGGGGCAATTGCGTAACACTCGGTAAGAATAGGTTTCATTTTGACAGTTCAACATCATTCATTGCGTTATTTACGTTGTTGAGCTGACAAACTTTTCGAATATATGAAGCAATGGATTAGCAATGTGCTTCAAAATCAAAATTCAGATTGTGATTGATAGTGTGTTATGCAATTAGTGTGCTGGAATCAAAAATTTAGTGCAATAAAGTTAATTAAGATTTACCATAATTTTAATGTGATTCGTTTAATGAATTATGAATTAACATTCTTTCATGAAAATTACGGAAATAAATCGATTATTCTCAATTTTAATAAAATGGGTGAAATTGCATTCTTTTGATTTGTGATTAATTTATCTACGAGTTCATTGTTATTCAGGACCAAACCAAAACAACACAGTGATCTACTTTCGTATTTATATAATAACAGCTTCCGCCCGCGACTTCTTGTTCCTCGACTCACCCCGTTGCATCGCATCGCCTATCCGTGCTGTTACTTCGTTTTCGCTTAGCGCTCGTTCTTCCTTTTTTTTGGCTACTAAGAGTCCTAGCGTAATGTTACATACCCTATAGCCTTCGTCAAGAATTGGGCTTTATAATACAAAAAGAATTTTTCAAATCCGACTGGTAGTGACAGAGATTAGCGCGTTCAAACAGCCAATAAAAACTAATAGACTAAGCGCATTTTTCTTACTTTAAGCATTTTTATACCTGTCGTAACTTCTAAATGAAAGGTCCGAATTAAATAATTTGAAAAGGAATTTACATGTACTTAATCAACCTTGATTATGAAACTATTTATTTGGATAAGGATTAATAACATGTTTATGAAAACACCTTCGAAAGTACTGCATTATTTTATAACAAATTTGATTACCAGTAAAAATGTTATAGTGAGCCAACCTTAAAAGATAGACATGCTATCGCGGATTTTTTTGTAGAACGTTTAAGGGGAACAATTCCGTCATACATGATTTTTGCGTAACTTTAACCGTGTACGCAGCGCACGCAACGGAAGCTCGCAAAAGGAATAAATTTTCCCCGTTTTTGCAGCATTTTTCTTTGATGCTCCGCTTCCCTATTGGTCGGAGCGTGATGTTATATAGCCTATAGCCTTTCTCGATAAATGAGCTATCCAACACTAAAAGAATTTTTCAATTCGGACCAGTAGTTCCTGAGATTAGCGCGTTCAACCAACCAACCAAACAAACAAACTCTTCAGCTTTATAATATTAATATACAGTGTGAGTCTTTATAATGTGCACATATCGAAATGAGGGAATCTATGCTTAATTTTATCGACGGAAAAAATGTTAAAAAAAATCTAAATATTTATTTATATTTTTTATGGATTTAAAAAAAAAATTGTTTGCTTTTGTGACCCCAGTGTATACAAAACTGTGTAACTTTTAAACTAAACGATTTATCACGATGAAACAAACTCCATAATGTTTGGAAGTAATTAGGTGTCGTCATAAAATAAAAATTATGGAAAAAAAATAGCCACATTTAAAAATAAACATTTTTGTTTGGCAAAAATCTGATTTTTTTTCATTAATTTTTACAAAAATTGTAAAATTTCTCAATAACATGCCCCCATCACCTTCTTTTTTATAACTTTAAGTTATTCTTCATTGTATTAGGAACCTAACGGTAAAAATTGCATGTTTTTAACTCAACCCCAACATTTTTTATCAACTGTCAAAGAAAGGCCCAACGCATAGCTATTGTTTAGCAGGTAGATAAACTTTCTTTTGAATGTGCGCAGGTCGGGGAGGTAGGGCCAGCCAAAGGAACTTGAATTATGACAGATGTCAGACTGGCAGTCGCTCCGAATTATTCGCCGCTGCTACATGTGTTTCGGTACTTTCGTTCGCTGGACTTTCATAACTTTCGTTCGCTGCTACATGATGCCGCGTTTAAGTGAATTTTCCCCGGCACACATCGCCGACATAGATTTTTATTATGGAGTGGGACAAGGAAGTGCCAGAGCTGCGCGCGCGGCTTACATAGCTGCGTATCCTAACAGGCAACCAGTGCCATCTGCCCGAAACTTCCAGGAAGTTCACAGAAGGTTGTCGATCACTGGACTTGGATCAAGTAGAGATCGTCGCGAGCCACCTCAAGTAATTATTGATGCGGCTACTGAACAAGCAGTATTAAGTGATTTGTTTGCTGATCCATCCATAAGTACTAGACGACTGGCTCTTCGTCACGGAATATCCCAAAAATCAGTGTGGCGTATTTTAAAGAAAGAAGGATTGCATCCTTATCACTATCAAAGGGTGCAACATCTACATGAAGACGTAGACTGGCGTCCAAGGTGTGTGATGTCCACATGGATTCAAAGAAAAACCAGAGCAAACCCAAACTTTCCAAGAAAAATACTATGGATGGACGAAGCGACATTCACTAGAGACGGTATTACTAACTGTCGAAATTTACACAGATGGTGCCGCGCAGGTGAAAACCCGAAACTGAAACGGTCATCTACTTTCCAAGTAAGATTTTCGATAAATGTTTGGGCTGGTCTTATCGATAACATGTGGATTGGACCAGTCATATTGCCGAGAACGTTGACTGGTGAAAGATTTTTAAGTCTATTGAGAGATGATATGCCTCAGTTATTGGAAGATGTCCCACTGGCTGTGCGTCAAAGGATGTTTCTTCAGATGGACGGATGTCCTGCCCATTACGCTACAAATGTAAGAAGATTTTTAAACGAAAATTATCATGACAAATGGATCGGCCGGCAAGGACCTGTAGGGTGGCCTGCGCGTTCACCCGATTTGACGCCCCTTGATTATTTCCTATGGGGGACCATGAAGCAACGCGTCTACAGTACCCCCATCAACAGTGAGGCCGATTTGCGTGACCGCATAATAAACTGTGCGAATGATATTCGCAATGATCCCGAAATGATAAGGAGAGCGACACACCAAATTCTAATTCGCGCGGCTTTGTGTTTACAACAACGAGGTGGACATTTTGAGAACCTGATGCATTAAATTTTGTATTTAATAATAAATGGGTTTCAATTGAACTCTTTTGCATTAATTATCATCCCAAACAAACCACCCTTATGAGAACAATACGATTCCGCGTTCGGAGTGCCATCTTTGAAACGACCCGCGCGCATTCACAACAAAGTTAACAAAAAAAAGTTTATCTACCTGCTAAACAATGTGCTTAGCTATGCGTTGGGCCTTTCTTTGACATTTGATAAAAAATGTTGGGGTTGAGTTAAAAACATGCAATTTTTACCGTTAGGTTCCTAATACAATGAAGAATAACTTAAAGTTATAAAAAAAGAAGGTGATGGGGGCATGTTATTGAGAAATTTTACAATTTTTGTAAAAATTAATGAAAAAAAATCAGATTTTTGCCAAAAAAAAATGTTTATATTTGATTATGGCTATTTTTTTTCCATAATTTTTATTTTATGACGACACCTATGTAATTACTTCCAAACATTATGGAGTTTGTTTCATCGTGATAAATCGTTTAGTTTAAAAATTACACAGTTTTGTATACACTGGGGTCACAAAAGCAAACAATTTTTTTTAAAAATCCATAAAAAATATTAATAAATATTTAGATTTTTTTTAACATTTTTTCCGTCGATAAAATTAAGCATAGATTCCCTCATTTCGATATGTGCAGATTATAAAGACTCACACTGTAGATGTAGATACCTATTTCTTTTACTTGCACGCACGGGACCTCGGTCTTTTCTACGTTTCTAGAGCGAGAAAATCGTTGACTTTTCGCTTCCTCGTCGACAGTGGAGCAGATGCCTCAGAAACACCTCGAGGTAACCCTTGGGAGAATATCTAGGTGTGATTATTTTGAAATTTATTTATATACATAAAAATGAAAAGCTGTTCGTTGGTAAGCGCGTCACTTGAGAACGGCTGGACCGATTTGTCTTCTTTTTGTTTTAAAATGTTCGCAATACTCCGAATTAGGTTTTTAAGAAAAGAAAATTTGAAAAAGTTTCCCGGCGTCTTTTCAAATTCGGGAAAAACTGGACGTCCTTTTTCCATGGGATTTTTGTAACAACTATTGCTTGGACAGGACACCTTCTGGTCGGGTCAGCTAATTTCTAACAATATTGCTGTTTCTCTTCAACAGGTACAGGTACCCAAGTGACTTCCACTCCGATGGCTCCCGAGGAGCCTCCACCCACCAAAAAAACTTGGAGGCCTGACACTGCCACTAACTCTGATCCACGTACACAAATCATAGATATTGAATGATTAATTAAATGCCTTTTAATTTACTGACCAGTTGTTCGTAATTTTTTAATTTTATTTATAGTGCAGAACCCATTGATATACAAAAACCATATCAATGGCAGAACCAAATCAGGTAATGTTTCCTACTCCCATAAGTGTCAAAAATTAGCTATTACAAAAAGTTGTGGGAAGTGTTTAACTGATCCTCTTAAAACTGATTGATCTTCTAACGATGGACACATTTTTAAATGAATGAACCTCTAAGAACTTTTTGCGCTTTTTTTCTCAGTTAGTTACAGTAACTAAGCACGGATACCCCGATCAAACGTATTAGGATTTTTTAAAATTAATTGTTTGATTCGCTTTTCTGTTATTTTTTTTTTGGTTTGTGATTATATTTTCAGCAAATAACGGGTTAGGTTAGGTTAGAACTGTGACCAACCGCGCTACATCCAAATTTGTCGCAGTTACTCGGCTATTTAGTATTTAAGGACCCCAAAATAGAAATTATTTGAGGTTCACAAAAAGAGGCGCAATCATTATACAACGTGGATCTGGACGTACGACATTAAATTAAAACGAGCACAGTACTAGTCCATCGAAACATTTTAAAACTCTCTATTTTAATTTTAAAACTATCTTTAAATTAAACACGCTTAATCTACGAAAAGTCATTGACCAACGGTGCGGTGCGGGGTGCGGGGCGCGGCGGCGGCAATGTTTACCTATTATTACGGTCTCAAATCTACATCATGTTGAAAAATGAGAAAATGAAAAATAATTTCCTGTGGCTAAAGTATTCATTGGATGTGATTGATTTTTTGTATACGGATAAAGAACATGATTTTGTTTACGTGGTTTAAAGGAATGTCAATCGTCCTGTTCCACCTTGTATACAGGGTTACAGGGAAAGTCGTACTGAATATTAAAGGAGGTTATTATTCAGGTCATTTCTGATGATTTTGATTCTGAAATAAAATGTCCGAAACTTAACCGTTATGGAGATATTCAATTTTAAAGATTATTTTTAAAAATCTTTTATTTTTTGGCTTTTAGTCGTTTTCTTTGGGATTAGAGCTCCTAGAGTCGGTTTTTTTGATGTATCTAGTTAGAAGACATGTCCATTAATAAAAATGATCAATAGAAACTGAACCTACTACTAACAGCTTAAAAAACTGCTCGACAACGGTTAGCATTATGAATTTTCTAATAGTGTTCTTAACTTTGATGGGCTTTAAAAAAAAAATGTATGGAACTTATTCTGCGAATAACTTTACAAAGTTCTACGTCTCTTTAGCTATTCAAAAAGGTATATCATCTACTAGGTTTGTTCATAAAATCTTAAAATAATGTTATTAGAATAGACCCATCTGGTAGTACAACATAACAGAATTTCGATACAAAAGAATCCGGCTTACTACCTGGCACTTTTAAACAATGAAAAAAGGTTTGGGTAGACATTGTTTGTGCCCGGGAGACGTGCGGTGACAGGTATTTATGTCATTTTAAATGTCTGAATTGTCAAATCGTGGATCGTGGTGTTTGTTTAGTCTGCTCATGCGATTCTTCCATGGTAGATGTGTTATCCGTGCCCTCCGATTTTTTTTTTGTAAAAACGCGACTTGGCTTGGATTTTTGGACTGTTTCATCTTCTAACTGTGTGACGTGGCTTGTAACTGGACTTTGATTTGTGTTGTGAACATGGCAACATTTACCAACGAGGAATATGCTGACATCCTAATGTGTTATGGATTTTGCGAAGGAGTGTCGTTGCGTGCACGCAATGAATACATGCTAAGGTATCCTACTCGCCGAGTACCTGATATTGGCGTATTTGACAGAGTTTATCGAAGACTACGAGAAACTGGTTCTGTGCTAGTACGTCGGACTGACATGGGACGACCTCGTGTTCTTGATGACGACGACGAAGATAATGAAATACGACGTCTCTTTGAAGCCGACCCAACCACGTCAACAAACGTTGTCGCTCGACGGCTTGGTATTTCCCAGTGGAAAGTCTGGTTCGTAATGCACAGTTCTGGGCAATACCCTTACCATTACACGCCAGTGCAAGTAATTGAAGAAGGGGATCCATTGAGACGACTAGACTTCTGCAGATTTATGCTCAATGCCGATAATGAAGATCCGGATTTTTTAAAGAAAATCATGTGGACAGATGAGTCGAAATTTGACAAAGACGGCATCACAAACTATCATAACACCCATTATTGGGCTCCCAAAGCGCAAGGTAACCCCAAGAAAAAAAGACCAAAAGGGTCACAAAGGAGATTCAGTCTTAATGTGTGGATGGGTATAATATCAAATAACTTGATAGGGCCATACTTTCTGCCCGATAACTCGAATGGCGAGACATATGAAAACTTTTTGAGGGAGGAGTTACCCTCTTTAATGCAAGACTTGTCTATTGCATTGAGACGAGACATGTTCTTTCAACATGATGGCTGCCCAGCGCACTACAGAAGAAGTGTTCGAGCATGGTTGGACGAGAATTACCCAAACCAATGGATTGGAAGAGGCGGACCCATAGCATGGCCGGCGAGGAGCCCCGATTTAACGCCGATGGATTTTTATGTGTGGGGTCATATGAAAAGCCTAGTATACGACCAAATGACACCGATCGCAAATGTCGATATTCTAAGACAAAAAATTATTGATGCGGCTGAGGAAATGAGGCGGAACTTACGAACTTCTGTCGTGAAAAGTAATTTAAGAAAAAGAATGAGACTTTGTGTAAGAAATAGCGGCGGCCATGTAGAACATGAATTATAAAAATATTGCTAAAATTTTTGTCTTTTTTTACGTATTTTAGCTACTTTTACCTCAAACTAAAAATGTACCCTCTCCTAACTTAACTGTTATTTGGGCAATGTTTTGCCTATTTAATAGCAAGTGTTATACCTTTTTGAATAGCTAAAGAGACGTAGAACTTTATAAAATTATTTGCAGAATAAGTTGCATACAATATTTTTTATTAAAAGCCTGTTAAAGTTAAGAACACTCTATTAGAAAATTCATAATGCTAACCGTTGTCGAGCAGTTTTTTAAGCTGTTAGTAGTAGGTTCAGTTTCTGTTGATCATTTTTATTAATGGACATGTCCTCTAACTAGATACATCAAAAAAACCGACTCTAGGAGCTCTAATCCCAAAGAAAACGACTAAAAGCCAAAAAGTAAAGGATTTTTAAAAATAATCTTTAAAATTTAATATCTCCATAACGGTTAAGTTTCGGACATATTATTTCAGAATGAAATTCATCGGAAATGACCTGAATAATAACATCCTTTAATATTCAGTACGACTTTCCCTGTAACCCTGTATATTAGTGCTCAATAATATTTTTAGGAGTGCATAATGGGAATTATTAGAGGTTTGATTAAGTAAATACATTCCTAAAGTTATTATGTAGGACCATTGTTTTACAGAATCATAGTAAATAAACACCCACATTTCGCCAGTTTTGTTTAAGTCCCATGTAATAGAGGGCGAGCCTATTGCCTATTGATTGGGGTGTACTATAGGTACACTTCTGCCTAACCCTTCAGGGAATACAGGCGTGATATTATGTTATGTTTAGTAAATAAATTATTATCTCCTTTATTAATTAAATGTAGCAATTTAGATTGTTTGTTTCGCATTCAACGCACACAGACGTGCTCATCAATGCATAATATCAATAAAATAAATTAACGTTTGCATAAATAGTGACCTAGTTTCAGTGTATTAGCGTGTTATACATATAAACATTATAGTGATAGGTTAAAATAATGGATTATTCTGGATAATATATTTTTATAAACTGATATTGTATGGAAGGCAGCCCCTTTAATCGGAGCGCGATGATACGACGCAGCCCTCCGCCGACACCGCCCCAGTAACCAAGACAGGACCAAGATGTGAAAGTTGAAGATGTGTACACTTCGGATATTCAGAACTGGATAGGGTCTATCGAGCAGTGCCTGCATGAGGTTTGTGCTGTTGCTTGAACTGAGGGAAAGCTAAACTCTGATCAGTAGCTATCAATAAGCAATCTATGCCGTAAAGTTGGACATGCGAGTTTCGCAAACGACTGTTCAATACCAGTCACTAAAGCAAAAAGCCATACAAACCCATACTTCCCTTAAAACCATGACCGAAGCTCGAGACCTGGCAGATTGTCTAATGGAGACGAACCGGACGATTCAGGAGTACTGTACGGAGCAGGAATCCACTTCTACATCTTTTGCAGATGTGGTGAAGAAGGGGTCCAACACCTTTCTTCGTGCAAATACTGTTAGCTCCGTGGCCATTTTTCCTAGTGACAACTCAAAGACTAGTGACGAAACCAAGAACATGGTCCAAAAAATCATAAGCCCTGGAGAAATGAAGCTGAAAGTACGAGGCGTACGCAAAATTGGAAAAGGAGGTCTCATAATCAGCACTGAGACTAAAGATGACCTAGATAGGCTCAAGCAAACAGTCCAACTCGCTTCGTCAGGGCTTACCGTCGACGAACCGAAAAAGCATAAACCTCGCATTATAGTTATAGGAGTTCCCACATCAACAGCTGAAAATAAGATTTATAAATATATATATGAGCAAAACTTGGCCGACAAACTGCCCACTATATCCCTAAATGCATTTTTGATCTCAACGAAAACAAAGCCACATATCTGGCAGGAAAGATGCAGAGAATTGCAACTATTGTATAATTATTATAGAAGTTCCAGCCGTCATAGGTAAGGCCCTTATGACACAAGACCGATTATTCATAAATTGGTCGTCCTGCCCGGTGCGAGACTTCTGACTGGTAACGAGATGTTGCAAATATCAGCAGTACGGCCATGCAGCGAAAACATGCAAAATTGCTGCCCCTACATGTGGATATTGTGGTGAAGAAGGACACACAACTCAAGATTGCGCAAAGAAAGCCGATGCGCCAAAATGTGCTACATGATTGCGCTTTAAAAACAGGCCACCCATAAGACGGGAGACGCAGATTGTCCGGCTAAAAAAACTGCCGAATACAGGTATATCAACTCGATAGACTATGAAGGTGCCTAAGAGTGCCACATAGGTACTTGTTTATATTTTAGACTTAATTTATTATTTAAAATTGAAAAGAGTATCTTTAGATGGTTTGGTCATGTTGAGAGGATGAATGAAAGTCGACTAACAAAAGGTATTTACACGGCAGATGTGAGTGGAAACGCCGGAAGGGGACGCCCTAGGAAGACATATAATGATCTTATTGGTGATGTTCTTCAGGAAGGTCGGGTGGTAGTACTCGCTACCAGCGTGCGTGTATGACCAGATGTATGACCGTAAAGGAGGCAAAAGAAGTATGTAAGGATTGTAGCAGGTGGCGTTCTGTAGTTTCTGCCTACCCCCATGGGAAGAAGGCGTGAATTTATGTATGTATGTTATTATTGTAATTTTTAGTTTAGTATGCCTAATAACTTAATCACCGACATAGATAACACGTTTTTAACTGTGTCAAAGACATGTGACGTTGAGGATTGCAGAAAATATCTTTCCGATTATCAAAATTCACTAACCGTACTGCCCCAAAACATACGTAGTATTTATAAGAACATAGATAGCTTTAAAATTTTCCTGCATAGATAGACTCAACTTTGATTGTGATTTAATGGTACTGCCCGAGTGCTGCGAGTGCTATATCTGCATCGATAACCTCCCAATAATACCTGGGTACAACTTATTGATTACCGCCATAAACCACAATTAAAATGATGGTGTGGTGGTCTTTGCTAAAGAATCATTAAAAGTCACAATCGAGGAACCTACTCTACTAGACTGTACGAGTAATTGTTTAATTATCAAAATTGGTATAACCACAGCGATAATCGCTTTATAAAGGCCGTCCCCTTCCGCTGGAAACTTGGATTCTTTTCACAATTCTTTAAACCAGATTTTTCAAGCGCTTAGCTCGTTTAAGAATGTTATACTAACAGGCGATTTGAATATAAATATTGGCTCCGGAAACTGCGATGCAGGGACCGAAGATTATCTTAATATCTGTTCATACCATGGTTTTCGCCCCGCTCACAGATTGTCTACTCATCAGAGCGGTTCCTGCCTCGATCATATGATGATCAAAACCAGCCTGTCATATAATTATTACGCTTGTTACTAACGCAACAATTACCAACCATCACGCTGTCCTACTTAACGTAAAAACGCTGCCTAAACTAAATCGTCCCCAGACCAAAAACAAATGAAACACAACTAAACTCGAATATAATTCATGCAACATTGATTTTAGCCTAGTCTACATTACTGCTGACACTAATTTGGCTTTATCGTACTTAATAAACCATGTGCAACAAGCAATATTACGTAACACGACAGTTTCTGCAGTGAATAAGAAACTTTAATATATTAAACCTTGGATTACTCCTGGACTAATTCGAAGTTTAATTAAAAAAAAATCAGGTGTTCCCTACATTTTAACGAGTTATGCGAACTTATAAGTAGGGAAAAGCTGTTTTTTTTCGCAATTTCAGGTTTGGCCCCATAGTAAAAGTTGTTCATAATGATGAGTACAGTGACCCCTTAACAGATTAACACTGTTTAAAATTACACTTTGTATATCTCGGGACCCTGGTGTCCCGGACCTTTAGAAGGCGTACGAGGGGCCGATACCAAGTGCGTGTCGGACTACGCACAATGAAGGGTTCCGTAGTTGGGATGTTTATCCCAAGAACAAACTTAACATTGTAGTTGAAAAACATGTTCTCTCATACATTCCAACTGCAAATGTAAGTTGGTCGACTATCACTCGTAAACTTGTAAAGCCCACTTAGCTGTGATAGTTTTCCTTTTAACTTTGTTGTATATACTACTAATACTACCGTGAATTTTTTCACATATCCAAAACTAACTACCCATAGGAAAAGTTGTTCATAATGATGAGTACAGTGACCCTTTAATAGATTAACACTGTTTAAAATTACACCTTGCATATCTCGAGATCCTGGTGACCCGGACCTTTGGAAGGCGTACGAGGGGCCGAAGCCAACTTGCAGAGGCCCGTTAGACGTTTTTAATTACGTGAGCACCAACCGACGATTATCCCTGTACGCACTATGCAGGTGCACCCAAGGACAACCCCCCCGTTAGTGTAGGACTATTGCAGGATATGAAAACAAAGATATTGGACTATGGGTTTAAGTGGCTAAAGAGTACTTGTTACCTAGACCTATGGCAGGACTATGGCCCCTGCTTGATCAATGTTTTATAAATGCACGGATAAAATGGCAAGAGGTTAATTTCGCACACGCAATAATGGGCCCCCGAAAACGGTCGCTAGCACATAGTGCCGTAGTGACAAGGGGGCAACATGTCCTGAGGTGCTTATGAGGAGTGGAGAGGTATTCCATGGCTATCAGGACAATCCCGTAAGTACGGTCAATATCCCTACCAGCATCTTACTGGAATACTTGCTCCGAGCACGTTTGCTCTTGCGAATCTCCACTCAAGCCGGCCAGTAAAGTTAAGAAAGAGGTGGGAACGCTGTTCCTCGTCGGTGTCCACTCTGGCTGGGCAATAAAGGCAAGCTAGACTTGTCCCGGGAGATAGGGTCCGTGGGGTCGCTATTGCCCAACAGCTCGACACATGCTGCCCTGCGGGTTTATGTATCTCTCTTGGTCTGGCTCCTCACCCTAGACCTGTTCCGGCAAAGTAAACTCTACCGGCACAGACCTAGAGTTCGGAGCGCGCAAGCCCCACCACGACGTCAGTGTAGAGATACGGCGGTGGGGCTATTATTATATTATTATTTTATTTATAAATAACTAACATTTTTTTAAATTTGAGTATAAAATTAAAAAAAAAAATTGTGGCCTGGTAACAGGCAGCGGGAATAGGGTCATTAGTATGACTTATTATTATTAACCTGGATTTTGCCACTGCAGGACAAAGGCCCTCTGTTTCCACTTTTCTCTATCTACGGCTATTTTGGGTTAAACTATTTCATAATAGAGAAAATTATTAGAGCATTCCGCGAGTAAATCATTATCATTTACAAATTGCGCTAACATTACTGAATACCTACGTAAGTACCTATCTGACATTTAAAACCTAAGGTTACGCGTGCAAAATGAGATGGTCACACAATTCGTCCTCGGTCGAACTCTCAATGTCATTTTCATTTGGCAAGATTATCTTCCGCGTTGCGCATGCCCGAACAACAGCTGACTGTTATATCGATAACATAACATAATATACACACTTCCATTTTCAAACACGACATGGAAAAGAAGCCAGCAAAAATGCGAGGGGAAAAGGTATTTTGTCAGAGGAAATCGTTAGGTTTTTTATAAAGTAACGTCGTCGGTCAACCTTCACCTAGCAGCTGAAAGCGAGTATTTCTGGGCGCCCTCGTGACGTTTTGTGTCACGCTTGTGAAGAGGTGTTGCCAATTGGGGAAAGTTGCGCGGTTTAATGTAGTATGTAATTTTTAGTGAGGAATTTGTTGAACTTGAAGTATTGAATAATATGATAGCGGCTGGTCTCTCAAAACCTTGAAAGACGCCTTGGCATCCCACTGGAGAAGAATAAAGTCAAAGACCCTGGTGATTTGTATTGATGACTCCTTTTAAGCGGTCATAATTTAATCATTTTAGTGATAGAATTAACCTTTTCAAAATATATGATTTTAATGGATCCACAGAAAACTTTTTTTGCTATAGGTAATTAAATAAAACATTTTCTTATAAAGACGTGAACTTTTCGACATGCATTCTCAGCGTTTGAATAAATGAACACAGCACGATAAAATAATTGAGAAATAATTTTACCAACCAGTAGCTTTAAATTAAATTATGTTCGAAGATAACATATTGGTGCCCCGTGACATTAAAGTGCTGAGCAGACGATGGACAATTTGTCCGCCGATAAATTTGGCAGTATATTTGTCCTACGTGTGCGTTATTGCATAGACTACTAAGTTACCCATCGTCTGTTCAGCGCCTAATTGCGATAGCATTTTAAGGACTTGTATCAATTTAAAGACTTGTTATTAATTATTTAACTTCTATTTATGGCAAATGTTGAAATAAACTCATTTAAAATTAATCAATATTCTAACACTAATACAGTCTGATACACTTCTACTAAGCCATTCAATATGAGAGCAATATAACATAACATAACATCACGCCTTGTTGCCAAGAAGGGTTGGGCAGAGGTGTATCTATAGTACACCCACATTTCGCCAGTTATGTTTAAGTCCCACGTAATAGGGGGCGAGCCTATTGCCATCAACCGGGCACAAATCCAGACTCCGGGCTGCTACTGAGAAATTCCAGATAGAAAACCCACACTCTCCCCGACTTGGGAATCGAACCCAAGACCTCATCCTCAGCAGTAGTGCTTGCGACCACTGGACCAACGAGGCAGTCATTTAACAATATACTAGAGTGAAATATCTAAGTTCAATTAAGTTCTTTGGTCCACTTTAGCAAGCCGTGCGTTTCTATGACAACAACTCCATATTTTCCGCGCGGGGAAAATTCTTGAATATTCTGGCAACACCGCTTGCGTCGGGCAGTCGATAAAGCGCGCGGGAAGGAACGTGCGGCTGTAGTCAACGGATAGTAAATATATTTTACGAATAAAACAGATTCGTGTTTAGTGAACATGCCTAATATAATAAACGAAGTTAAATTGGACTTCAAAGATGTGTTGTTGCGACCAAAACGAAGCACATTGCGGAGCAGAAATGACGTAAGTGACACTTTTACTTTTTAATTTTCTGAAACATTATATGATCAAGGTGTTGTGGAAAATGCCTATTCGTGAAAAAAAATCAGTGTTGATATTTATAATTAGGTATATTTAACTATTACAGTATTTTTAAACAAATGATAATATAATAGTGTGGTGATCTATTTTCAAATAACAATCACCTAGACGCATTGATTCAGCATTTCAGGTATCTATTTCAGAACAAGTTTCTGTAACCTTGGATAAATACTCCTTGCGTCAGCAAGTACTAGCTAGATTAGAAAAACTTTCTAATACAGTTTGATAATATTTTCAGTAGGAAAGTATCGTATTTATTTTGTGATTTATTTGCCTGAGTTGGGTTGGGTTTTTAACACTATTTTTGTTAGTATCCAATTTTATTAGTGTGTAGGTACTTATGCATAATAATGGAAGCACTCGAAATTAAAAAAAAAATCACCATTATTTCACTGTATCATTGGTCTAGTGGTCGCAAGCGGAAATGCTGTGCCCTGGGTCCTTGGTTCAATCCCCAGGTCAGTCAGAAAGTTATTCGATTTTTTAATCGACTGCTGAAAAAAAGGAGGAGGTTCTCATTTCGTCAAAATATTTTTCTTTATGTATGTTCCCCGATTATTCGAAGACGGCTGGACCGATTTGACTTCCTAGGTGGTCCCGTATAAATTTTATTAACTTTGCTTGGGTACCTTTTGAGTTAGCTTCAATAATACGTATTTTTCCCGCTTAGTTTATGTGGATGATGTTACAATAACTTCCTGTCACTGTAATTTACACAGCAGGTCAGGTATTCTTTGATTGGGGTAGGTACTACAACTAGAAACTGGAAAATAAAATCTTTTTTTACAGAAAATAAACAACCGACTACAAAAAAAAAACACTACAAAGTGAAAAATAACTTTATTTTCGGAAGTCGGCAAAAAACGAAAATACAAAACCACAGACACGGACTTCCGAAATTAACAAGTTATTTTTCACTTTGTAGTGTTTTTTTTTTTTGTAAAAAAGTTTTTATTCTAATAGGAATCCCTTGGTGTCCGGTGAATGGCAATAGGCTAATGGCTCCTTCAAACAGGCGCGACACGCGATGCCCTTGTTCCGCATCGCGTGTCGCGCCTGTTTGCAGGAGCCTTAAGGCTTGTCAATTACATGGGACTAAACATAACATAACTGGCGAAAAGTGGGTGTACTAAATTACTCTGCCTTCCCCTTCGTGGAATACAGGCGTAATGTTTACTTAACGAGTTAACAGTAATTGAATTGTGTAGGTACGTCTTTAATTGTGAGTAGGCAGCTAACACGTAGCCACTGCAAAACAATAAATCCAACACTTTGCATTGTTTATAGTAAAGCGCAGGCCACATTGAGAACGGAGCGAAGCGAAACGAAGCTAAGTTCGTTTAGCTGCGCTCCTGTAGCTACCGCGTCTTTTCATACTTCGGTTCATAGTGGAGCAAAGTTAAACGAATTTAGCTTTATTTATTTATTCATAACAATTTCTACATTGTGTCGAATATTAAAAATGATTTTATAATTTAAAAATACAAAAAAAAAAACAACAATAAAATACATGCCACTTAATTACTATGAGGAAGAGTAATAATAATAATAAATAAATGTCATTTAAATAATTAGAATAATAATGCTACAAATAATTAAATGTCAGATTGCCAATGTCAATTACTTACTTATATGTCAAATAAGTACCTAAACTTCGTTCTCAGTGTGGCCGGCGCTTTACTCTTGTTACATTGTTTCTATGTTTAGTATATTAATCAGAACATACCTAACGCCACTAACAGACCTACATAGGTCTCGTTATACTTACAGCTTCCTGTAAAAGAGTTCGTTCGGGGAAGTACCGAATTATGTACCTGCTGCCACCATACGTATTTTTGCCGGTACAAACCGGATTTACATAAAAGAAAAGAAAGAAAGGTTTATTTGCGGTAAACATGACGCAAAGAAAGAACACAAACACAAGAACATGTTGGGGGGCTAACGATTATCGCTCAGCATAATGCTGCGACCCTTAGCGAGACAGAGCCCCAGCGCTGGTTTTCAGTGAGAGACGGCGCGGCGCTGACGTGATGACGCCGTCGGCCAGTAGCTTGACTGTTCTGTTTTGGGCTATAATAATAGCTAACAGTTTTTTAAAAGCTAATAAATTCTAACTAACACGCTGACATATTATAGAGAAATAATAACAATTATTTCAGCCAACTAAGATATGACAGCGTGTTAGTTGAATGGGGAAGGCAACTGTCAAAATGGCGCTGTCGTAGCTAGTTCCCAACACAAGCCAATAATACAAGGCGTGAGGTGGTTTTATTTTATTGTTGCGAAAATGATGCGTTGTTGTGTTACTAAATACTCCGAAATTGGAGTCCACCATTTCCCGAGAGACCCTAAAATTAAAAAATAGTGGCTTAAAGCGAGAGATGTTTTATAAATTAAACAGAGTAGAAACATTGTGAAGAAAGTGACTTTGAGGATATATTTATGGTTTTAAATTCTGACACTTTCCATATCATTTACTTGATTTAAAATATTGAAATCACCGTAAATAACGGAATAGCGAAATAAAAGTAAACTCATGAATGAACGAAATGTCAAACTTATTGTAGGCCGTGGGGACCTAGCTATGATCACGCCATCTACAATTAGCTTTGCCCGACCTTCCCCACAGCTTTTTAAAAACAGGGTGTTAGCTATATCGTCTCTAATATCGGCAACCTATACCTACTTATTAGCTAAATTATTGCAACCTATAGTGTCGGTAGTAATCAGGTACCATTATTAATCGGTGCCTAGTAGGTACTACGTACTCATTGAGGCTCACATTAAACCTCAATGTACTTACTGGTACTTTCCATCAGCCTATTTGCCAACCGTTTTAATTAAAAAATACCTGCTTATATGTGCACCTGTAGGTATTTTTATATCCTAACGAGCGTGAATCCTAAGAAAGAAAGGAAAATATTTCATTTGGGACACGCACAGGAAATAGATATGTCATCGTAAGATTGTGAGAAATGTTAGTTTATAATCTATCGTTATCGGTAGTATTTCCGTTAGAATAAAAGCTGTCGAAAATTTGTGAGCTAGGAGAAATGGGTTAGGTCAGTTTAGAACGGTGACCAAGCGCATGCGAGCCGAGCGAGTGAAGCGAGCGGTGCCGTGGTAGCGGCCGGCGAGCGCTACTTCCAAGTTGCTCGCAGCTAGGCAGGCTCTTGGGCGGAGCACCGCCGTGTCCTCGCGGAAGCGATCGGCGGCGGCGATCTCTCGCGTCCGGCCCTGGTCCAGGCCATGGTACGGAGCGAGAGTACATGGGCATGGGCTCCTTCTGCGAAGCAGTAATGCTCGTGAAGGAGGAGGCGGGACGCGTGAGAGAGAGGCAAGCTTTGCGCCCTCACGCCCCTAGTCGCCGCAGGAGACGCCCTGGGCGTCGGGAATTGGCAGCCGATTCCCGGCCACCGTAGGCGCGGGCTTGCGGACGGCGAGCAATGGGTAGCTCGCCGTCCGGTAAGGACCAAGCCCGAGTCGACGGCGCGTTGTGTTCCACGCGCGCCTCAAAGAGTTGTCAGCACTATTGACGGGGTCCGCTAGGATCCGCCGATGCCAGCTAGGGTTGCGGGATGTTCGAAAGAGTTACCGTGGCCCCGGCACAGGCAACAGAAGGAACACGGGTGGGTTTTAGTCAGTAAAAGTCTGACACGCCCTCCCGCTCCGCCTAGAGCGGGAGAAGTCATTTGATGATTTCCCATCCACAAAAAAAAAAAAGCTAGGCAGGCTATTTAGTATTAGTGCAAAGTGCGTTACGTAGCAAGCAATTTTGATGCCAGTTCACAATTAATTGTCGGTTTCCCATGGATAGGTTAAAACCTCACCTAACCTAACCTAACGGAAATAAAGTCAAGTAACGAAGTTCAAAGAAATAAAAGGCTTTATTGTCTCAAATCTTAAATATAATATACAATCACTAACTAACTAACTGTACAAATAAATATACAAAAACAAAAGAACACTTAGGCGTCGAAGTACTCTTCCACATCGCTGTCATCCAGAAGACTGGCAACATTGCCACGTTGAATGGGAATGCTAATTCTTTGGCCAAAGAACGAGCTAGCCCTCTGGTCACGTGAAGTGTCGACCAGTCGGCGAGAAATTTCCTTAAAAAGGAGACGCGCACTCGGGCCCCATGACCCGAGCTTTTCGACCCCAAACGGCTCAAAACTGTAGTTACCGATAAGTTTACAGTATTTGCGCCGCTTTCGGGTCTCAGCAGCCGCAGCAGCGGCGCCAGCACAGCACGCCGTGCTTCGAACATGAGATGGCGCAAGGGTGTAGACACAGGTTCGACGAAGTTCATAATTAAACGGTGACAGATACAAACAATAAAAAAGAACATTGAACCTAGCAAAATCACGAAAACAAAAAAGACCTGTGGGAGGCCAAAAAGGCTCCTAACTCAGCAAAATGCTAAGGCCTTTAACACACCCACACGGCTGACACTGATCAATGGTATCGATGTTCATTCCGAGTTAATGGATCAAATAACTTAGGATGGTCAAAGGAAGCAAGCAACTTCGATAGACATTCCGATCGCGTTCATATATTTTCTAACAGCTCAAGATGATCAAAGGATCAAGGCGACATGGGTGGTTGATGTGACGTAAATCGTGTGGGTGGAATCATACCCTACAGAACTTCGAAAACATAAGTACTCTAAAGTCAAGCATGTCTCATTTTGGTAGCATTTATTTTAGTTCAATCTCAGGAGCTAGACCACCACCTCTTTAAGCAGTATTATTGTAATCTTACTTCAGTGTGGGAAAGAGATGGAGCTAGACGTCCTGTATAGCTCTATCTCTTTCTCACACTGAAGTAACATTAAAATAATACTGCTTTAAGAGGTGGTGGTTGGCCCCCTGATATATTATGATGACATGAAAAGTGAGCTTGTGTAACTTTTTAGTTGCAGTCTTGCAGTCGGGTTTTTTATTTTTGTTTTGTTTTATTTTAAACCCTTTATTAATATAAACAGTAGTAGCGCAGTAGTGTAGCTTTTGTGTCTGTTTTGTTTTATAATATGTATTATATTTTTGGAATTGTCTCTTTAAGCCCTTTATTTTGATTCCCACATGGTCATGGTACAAAAAAATTTTTTCAAGACTAACTTATGACGTTTAAGATCCATCATTTAGATTTTTTCAAACAAAACGTATAAGCATCGCACGGTTTACGGCTGAACCCATCTACCTCCTCTCTATCACCAGTTTTGGCATACTGGAGATAGAAAAAAATATCTATCTATAGTTTTAACGTCTCAATAATCTACATATGTATAAGAGATTATGGATGGAATCTTACCGGCCTAACATAAAGAGATATACAAGGTGTAACATAAATAACGCACAACCTCTTAAGGGATCATTGTACTCATCATTATGAACAACTTTTACTATGGGACCAAACCTGAAATCACGAAAAAAAATCAGCTGTTCCCTAAATTTTGACGAGTTATGCGAATATAAATGTAGGGAGCAGCTGATTTTTCATTTCAGGTTTGGTCCCATAGTAAAAGTTGTTTATAATGATGAGTACAATGGTCCCTTAAGAGGTTGTGCGTTATTTATGTTACACCTTGTATAATTATACTGTCTACCATCAATAGCGATCTGTGTTTTACTGAAAATGGGTTATTGGGTTCGGCCGTTAGAGTATAAACGAAACGATAGACACCTCATTGATTAAAATCGATTCAACCGTTGGGATGCCTCGAGAACGAATAAAGAATACCCTCACACATACGCTTGTAAATATAAACCTGTCTTTGCTGTCGTGCAGTCGGGTAAAAAGTTGACTCTTCTAGTGGTCGCAACCGCTACTGCTGAACATGAGGTCCTGGGTTTGATTCCCAGATTGGGCAGTGTTACTGGTTTTTTTCATCAGGACTTTCTCAGTAGCAGCCCGGAGTCTGGATTTTATCTGGTTAATGCAATAGGCTCGCCCCCTATTACATGGGGCTTAAACATAACTGGCGAAATGAGGGTGTACTATAGGTACACCTCTGCCTAACCCTTTGGGGAATAAAGGCGTGATGTTATATATGTGTATGTGTTTTAAAAGGTTTTAAGACTGACTAAAAATGAAAAACCGTTAAGATTTTTCTAGACGCATAAATGTGGTAATTTTTCTCAAAACTCAACATCTACGTGAAATGTTCATAGGTGGCTGGAAAAGCTGGGAGGGGACGCCCTAGGAGGACATAGATACAGTGACCTTATTGGTGATGATCTTTAGAAAGGTCAGGTGCGTAGTACTCGCAACTGGCGTGCGTGTATGACCAGATGTGTGAACGTAAACGAGGCAAAAGGAGTATGTAAGGATCGTAGCAGGTGGCGTTCTGTAGTTTCTGCCTACCCCCATGGGAAGAAGGCGTGAGTTTATGTTCGTAATAATAATATAATAATAATTATCTTTATTTTGCATAAAATATGGTAATTATGCAAGTAGTTCCATATTTATTTTACTAAAGTACCAACTTATATAAGCATGCAAAAATTACCTTAAAATAAAATACAAAAACACTTCAATTGTTACTATTGAGATCATGTGGGAAAAAAAAAATCTTTAAAATTATCTTAAACAGGGTTATTTTTAATTGGCTAGCTAAACTCCGCAGACGCGATGGGTATCCATAGAACAAACCTACATATGTAACTGCCGCTCCATTGAAACTCTAATTGCTCCATCAAATACCCATAAAGACTGCTAATGCTCATAAAATACCGTGACGTCTTATCCAGACACCATGACGTGACTTACTATCGTTAACCTTGTCTTTAAATCATGACAGACTCCATTAGGATGTTCCTAACTCCAGCAGTTTTACGGGCTCTTGGGTCGATTGATCTGAGAGATTTAATATACATTTACTAGACTGCCTCGACGGGCAGTGTTATTGAGTTTTTCTATCAGAAATTTCTCAGTAGCAGACCAAAGTCTAGATTTTTGCCCGGGTGATGGCTATAGACTCAGCCCCTATTACATGAGACTTAAACATCTCTGTCTAACCCTCCGGGGAAAACAGGCGTGATGTTGATGTTAACTGACTGCTGAATTCGACGTCACTTAAATTGATTAGCTCAAGCATAATCTTCCCACTGCTGGGACACAGCCTACACAGACCTCCTTAGTATGAGAGAGAATGGACCGTACGTAATCCTGTAATCTACCACGCGGACCCAGTGCGGGTTGACGGATGTCACATTTCTACGAATTTTTAGTTCTACGGCATGTCGGCTTCCTCACGATGTTTTCCTTAACAGTTTTCAGAGCAGTGGCATTGAAACTTTCACAAAGTAAATTGCGTATCTACCTGGGTTCGAGCCTGCGATCTACTCATCAAGTCGGGGCCGTTATCGCTAAGCCACTACTGAAGGCTAATTATCTAGTCGCAGACTCATCACAGCGATAATCAATGTCAAACATTTGAGGAAGTTAGAATGCGAACGTTCTTAAAAATACGATAATTGTCCCTCTGTTCAGGCAATGTATTGTCAGTCGTCACATATTTACAAAATACCTACACAAAAAAGAAATTAAAAAACACGACTGCCCTGCCAAAAAACGAACTAAAAAGTGAAAAAAAACAAAATGTATTAGTTAATCTTTATACAAAATAATTAGCGCACAACCTCTTAAGGGGTCATTGTACTCATCATTATCCGTAAAAAAAAACAGCTGCTCCCTACATTTGCGAGTTATGCGAACATAAATGTAGGGAGCAGCAGATTTTTTTTTCGCGATTTCAGGTGTGGTCCCATAGTAAAAGTTGTTCATAATGATCAGTACAATGACCCTTTAAGAGGTTGTGTGTTGATTATGTTACACCTTGTATACAAAGCGAAAGGTCCCTCATTTAGTCCCTGACTACACATATAAATAAGAGGATTAATAGATTATAATATATAGACATATAAATTAGAGGAGCTCGTGGCTAAGTAATAACAGCCGCACGGGTCGATCCATCAGGTTAAGCTACGCTTGCCGGGGTTGTCTGTGGATGGGTGACCATCTTTACATACCGAGACTCCTCCGTGCCTCGGAAAGCACGTTAAGCCGTTGGTCCCGGCTGTCATTCGTAAATCTTTGTCAGTCGTTACGGGTCGTCAGAAGCCCGAAAGTCTGACAACCAGTCTTACCAAGGGGTATCGTATCACCCAGTTACTGGGTTGTGGAGGTCAGATAGGCAGTCGCTCCATGTAAAATACTGGTATTCAGCTGCATCCGGTTAGACTGGAAGCTGACCCCAACATAGTTGGGAAAAGGCTAGGCAGATTGATTGACTACACATATAAATAAAATTGTCATTGCAGTCGGGGGGTTTAATATAAGAGGTCTGAAGACTGCAATGACAATTTTATTTATCATAAAATAAAAAATTATGGTGGAATAAAAAAACTCAGAAACATACATGAAACCCTGAAAACATTACACGTCTTTTTTGGGGCAGTCGTGTAAACAGTCGGTTGTCTACCTTCGAACGATAATGTAATGACTTCTAATTCGGAATCCATGGTAAAGCAGAGGGTAATTTATTACAGCTTGTCACGATTCGATGACGTGGCCGCTGTTGGCCTGTTTTGTTAGTTTTTGATTAATATTTCTGGGGAATCTATACGTACTAGTTTTATAAAGTCGTTTTTCGTGTGATAGCGTTGTTCTTTTAAACTACGCAATGGATCTCGATGTGGTTTTCACCGTCATTTAGAGAATTTATTCCGGTTTAGATTGTGTAAAAGTACTTATAGTAAGAAATAAAAAATAAAGTTTTGTCAGTTTTATTATTTATTGATTTATTTACAATTTTCTAAAATAGCATCTTGGAGCAAAACTGTACAGAGAGAACTGTGCAGAGGTAATTTGCCGGGGTCACGGATCATAACATCGTATCAATGAAATTAAAATGAATAACGTGCAAAGAGCAGGCGAATTGAAGGAAAGAGAGAGCTTTATTATTTAATCTGTATGAAAATTTTAATTGTTCAATTTAAAAATTGTTTTATCTTATTATATTTTTTATGATTACTGGCCACTAGCCCTACCCGTGTGTTAAATTACATAGGATCACAAAACCCAAAAAAAAATTACGTAAACACTATAACGCCTAACTTTATGTATTTTTGACCGCTGATTTCAAATCCGTTGAGTATTTTGCTCTATCACGTCAGGATTTTCCGTAAATCGTGAAAATCTGTGGCAAATCGATTTTTCTATATAGCTAATTAGAATGTTTCTCTGATTTTAAATATATAAAATATACTCTGCCTGCCTCGTTGGTCTAGTGGTCGCAAGCGCTACTGTTGAGCATGAGGCCCTGGGTTCGATTCCCAGGTCGGGCAAAGTGTTATTGGGTTTTTCTATCTGGAATTTCTCAGTAGCAGCCCGGAGTCTGGATTTGTGCCCGATAGATGGCTATAGGCTCGCCCCCTAGTACATGGGACTTAAACATAATTGGTGAAATGTGGGTGTACCATAATAGGTACACCTCTGCTAACCCTTCGGGGAAGCAAGGCGTGATGTTATGTAAAATATACTCTAAATCATTAAAATCGAAACCACAAGTATGTCAAACCTTGGCTGGAGAGGCGCCACGGCGTCCTCACCTTCCGCCTGACGCAGGTCCTCACCGGACACGGGTGCTTCGGGAGGTACCTGTTCCGAATAAGGCGGGAGGAAACGCCCGGGTGTCACCACTGTGTGGATCGCCCGGAGGACACGGTGGAGCATACGGTGGAGGTCTGCCCGGCTTGGGCGGAGCACCGCCGTGTCCTCGCGGAAGCGATCGGCGGCGGCGATCTCTCGCGTCCGGCCCTGGTCCAGGCCATGGTACGGAGCGAGAGTACATGGGAAGCCATTGCCTCCTTCTGCGAAGCAGTAATGCTCGCGAAGGAGGAGGCGGGACGCGTGAGGGAGAGGCAATTTTTGCGTCCTCACGCCCCTAGTCGCCGCAGGAGACGCCCTGGGCGTCGGGAATTGGCTGCCGATTCCCGGCCACCGTAGGCGCGGGCTTGCGGACGGCGAGTAATGGGTAGCTCGCCGTCCGGTAAGGACCAGGCCCGAGTCGACGGCGCGTTGTGTTCCACGCGCGCCTCAAAAAGATGTCAGCAGCATTGAAGGGGTCCGCTAGGACCGATGCCAGCCGGGGTGGCGGGATGTTCGAAAGAGTTACCGTGGCCCTGGCACAGGCAACAGAAGGAACACGGGTGGGTTTTAGTCAGTAAAAGTCTGACACGCCCTCCCGCTCCGCCCAGAGCGGGAGAAGTCATTTGATGATTTCCCATCCACAAAAAAAAAGTATGTCAAACCACCTAGCTCCTGACCACCTGACCCTTTCCTAAAGCAACAATCCTACCCTACCATAAACCAAGTAGGCTAACCCATCTAACCGTGGGCAAGCCGAGTTTGTTCATTTCTTTTTCTTAAAAAAGTTGAATTTCAAACCACAAATGTTATAGTGTCTACGTTAATTTTTTTTGGGTTTTGTGGTCCTGTGTAGTAAACAGAGGTCGGAATTAGGTAGAGTTATTTATGTACTTACACTGATTTCAAACAGTGAAAGAATAAAGTGGATACTTCATATCTTAGTGGTACTTTGAATGAATCGGACAAGGAAAATGATTCTGATGGGCTGTTTGAATAAGCAAACCCTCACAAGTCTAGGCTAGAAGCAAAAGTATTTTCTTATTTATAAAAAAGGCGAGGTACAAGTATGAGAATTTGCTTAAGACTATTAATAAATTTGTATTATGAATTAATGTAAATACTAATAAACATTGTATATTAATTATCTTTGTTTTATTAGTCTGTCTATCTCTGAGGTTTTTATTATTATTTATTCGTAATATTGTTGGCCACACGGGATTGTCCATTAGAAATCCCGGAAAGATCCATTTTAATATCAACATTTCGATGCAAGTACATAAATAACTCTACCTAATTCCGACCTCTGGTAATAAATGTCGCCATTGTTTGTAGCGGCACGATGTTTATTGACGATGTATGGTAACGTCATCAGCCTTATTAAACATAATAATATCTATGAACGGTCAAACCGGCCCACTTGTTCAAGCACCTAAAATTCGGAAAGACATGTGACATCCACCAACCCGCACTGGGCCATGAGAGGAGGCCTGTGTCCCAGCAGTGGAACATTTACGCTGGTTATGCTAGAACGATGCATATATTTCTTGTAATAAACAGTTTGTGGTCCGTTAATATTCCAGATAGGCGTAAGGTCACATCAGTAATCTCCTGTCGTCATTGTAAATTAACGGTTTTAAAGGCACCCATAGTATTTACAACGCCTTAAGACCTATAAGTACTTGACAAAAGTCTGAAAATGGGTTCATTTTCAGTATCGATTTCTCTGTAGGTATTAGTAGTACCTATATGCACCCCTATGTACAGGTAGGTTAAGTACGGTACTTGTATTTCGAAATAGGTCAAAGGTAAATGGAGATGGGTCATAGTAAGGTTTCGCGGCCACCAACCCTAGTCGACCTTCTTAGGGTTACGTACTTCAAAAGAAAAAACGGAGCCATTATGGGAGCACTTCGTTGTCCGTCAAAGACAAAGACATTTTATTCGTCGGACTATAGATAAGTTCAGGACACATCGCGTCGGCATACGAATATTTACAATAGGTATTACGTAAAGGAATAAAACCTAACTTATTTACTTTTTATTTTGTACTCTGATAAACAATACAAAACACTTAGACATAGACAAAAAGATACATTTACACTCTATTTTATACAATATAAAGTAAAAAAAAAAACAACAACAACATTTGTAGTAGAAAAACCAAATAAAAATCTACTGAGTATTAGTATACCCTTATACTATATGTATAGAAATTGTTTAGGAGAAGCCATGTTTTTGTCTGTCTGTCTGTTTGTCAAGACCCTTTTCCTCAGGAACGCGTGGAGGTATCAACTTGAAATTAATATCGAATACGTAGGTATACGGTCCCTTGGAGCTCGAAGCGTCTATATCAAGGCAATAAAAAAAATTATATACTCGCTAATAAATCTTACTTAAGGCTTAGTAGCGTAGGCCTAAAGGATACTTTCTGTGGCGGCATATCTACATCGCCACATTGGAACGCATCACACTAACATCACGCAAAATCCTGCATCGCGCAATCAGAGTTTAACGCGCGACTAGCATATATACAACTTCCCGACATCATCCGTCGGGCAGTAGCCCACCAGACATAACACCGTCTGGTCGGAGGATCCTCCCTTTTCTATGGAGGATGAGTGAACTTTACACCCTGTTCCTCATGCCTCTATACTTTCCATTGACCTAGAATCATGTTTGACAAGAAGCAAGATCTCACAGCACAAGTAAAAGAAAAAGTCCGAAAATCGTTAATTTTTAGTTTTATGACAAAAAAAGTATTTTTTTTTGCGATTACAACTTACATTTACAGTTGGAGAAATGACCGTGACGTATACCAATGTATGGGAGAATATTTTTTTCAACTACAATGTTAAGTTTGTTCTCGGGATAATTCATCCCAACTACGGAACCCTTCACTGTGCGTGGTCCGACTCGCACTTGGCGGGTTTTTTAGGTCAACCCCTCACACTCGTCCAACAGTTGACAATGGGGTATTTGTATGGATAAAAGGGCGAGGTGTACAGCCCGAAAGTCTGACAGCCAGTCTCACCGAGGGGTATCTTGTTACAGTACTTTTATCTTATGAAGCACCGCGTGCTTTACTTGTAGTAATCAAATGTACAAACACGCTGTGAATGTGTGCGTGAAGACTCGTAGCATCAGCACATAACACACATACGCACACACTCACACACACTTCTGACTTCACCATTGTCTCGGACGGTACCAAGAGCTCCCGCGCTTACACACACATTCACAGCGTGTTTGTACACTTGTGCACGCGTCGCTTGGAGAGATAAATATACCATACCCAGTAACTGGATTGTGGAGGTCAGATATTCAGTCGCTCCATGTAAAATGTACCATAATTAAAAACGACAAACACTCAAAATCGTGGCAATCTTATCTCAGCGGGAATCAATGTCGAAAACTCAAAAACTTGTCAAAAATGGAGGGAAATAAGGAGATATTTTTGACAGCTTGAGACTGAGGTTAGGAATGCGAACGTTGTGTATAAAAAAATACATACGAACATTATAACCTCCTCCTTTTTTGAAGTTGGTTAAAAATACGGGAACTGCCCCTCTGGTATTCAGCTGCATCCGGTTAGACTGGAAGCCAACCCCAACATAGGTAGTTGGGAAAAAGCTAGGCAGATTTAGTTAGATTCGGCGCGCGAGGCAATTGCGTACGACATTTACAGTAGGAATCCGTTTCAGTTTGACAGTTCAACAACATTCATTGCGTTATTTACGTTGTTGAGCAGACAAATTCGAACATATTATGAAGCAACGGATTAGTATTAAGCTTCAAAACCATAAAGAATCAGAATTTCAGATTGTAATTGATAGTGTGTTACGCAATTAGGGCGGTCTGGATTGGGGTGGAAAAGACGACAAAGGTTTACGGCCGAACCCAATAACCTATTTTCTGTAAAAGATAGATCGCTATTGATGGTAGACAATATAATTCTATCTGTCCTTATGTCAGGCCGGTAAGATTCCTCAATCTCTTATAGATTATTGAGACGTTAACACCATAGCTAGATAGGATTTTCTATCTCCAGTATGCGAAAACTGGTGATAGATAGGTTGGGTTGCGTTAGTCATACGCCACGATCTTCGAAAATTAACTACTTAATAGATGTACATATCAAGATGTTGTTGTTTATGCCCTACATTCACATTATGCAACATTACCCATTTGACACATCGCCAAAGTTTCCCTTTCCTGTTTATGCCAGATATGTCAAGTGTCCAAACTCGGGTCAGACGATGAATCATGTTGGTAAATAAATGGTAATTAATACTTTTATGGTCTGACCAAGCGATCGAAAAGTCAATTAATCAATCAAATTGGATTAATATTAGTGCTTTTTGAACGTCATATTCATAAAATCCAGTCCCAAGCAAAGCAAGTCAATACTTAGGGCTGATTTAACCAAAGTCAGATATCTTTTATCCGGGGAATAAAATTGACGTCTGACAGTTTTTGTATGGAAAATCTGTCAAAAATTACAAATTTATTCGCTGGATTAGACTTATAATAGGTTACCGTGGCCCCGGCACAGGCAACAGAAGGAACACGGGTGGGTTTTAGTCAGTAAAAGTCTGACACGCCCTCCCGCTCCGCCCAGAGCAGTCATTTGATGATTTCCCGTACCAAAAAAAAAGACATACTAGGTATAAAAGTTTGGTCAAATTCGCCCTCAATCGAAGAAATAGGCAATCGCTTGACATCAAAATAAAGTGACTAAAGTCCATAGAGACTATGGAACTTGTCTATTGATTAGTCTATGGCATCGACCAAAAAATATAAAGCAGGATCACCCCTAGTTGTAAGCTCTGTTGTTGTAATTGCACAAGCTATACTTTATGAGTACTTTTTAATTGCCACACTACAGTCCGGCCGTCGAGAGAATGCGTTCCTGACACCTGTCAGTTGGACAATTTCTAGTTGTAATAAAGATCAAATTCACAAAACACATACTCGTTAGTATGAAACTGACAGGTATCAAGAACGCATTCTCTCAACGCGAGATTGTAATCACTACGGCCTCTCTGTTCCTATTGCTAGGTTAGCATCGTTTATGGTCGTTTCTTCTGCTATCATTTTCAAGTTTATCCATACTAATACTAATACATATTTTAAACGCGAAAGTAACTGTTTGTCTGTCTGTCTTTATGTCGGTTGCCTTTTCATGCCTTAACGGCTGAACGGTCAAAGTAACAAATCATTATTTCTAACAGGCATTTAGACCCGTATTACAGAACCTCACTCAAGACTCAAGACATAAAACAAGTTTCAACCAATCAAATGGTTTTGAAGTAGTTTTAAGTAATGTTTAAGTTTTGAGTTACGTTTTGTAATATTATTTTGTGAACATAGCGCATTTTCGTATATTTTTTTTTTCATTATTATTGTAATATATTTAAGTAACTAAACTAAAGGTACCTACCACGTCCCTTAATCATCAAGATTTTTGCTAGTGCTGTGCACTTCTGTAAGTGACGTACTCACAATATCTGTAACTGTTTGTGATTTTTGTTTGTGTATGTTCTAGAGAGTAAGTTGTTGAAGTGTCATATCAATAAATAAATAAATACGGGCATTAAAGGCACTTTTGGGCGTCAAAATTTGCTAAATTGATTCTAGTCTCCCCTTCCAAAAGGTAGTTGCGTATGGAGAAGAATGGGCAAGAAACTCAACCGTTACTCTTTTAAAATGTTTTACAATATTTTGTATAGGTATATTTATTATACAGGGTGTAAGGGACAGCCCTCCGCAGACTGATTGGGTGCATTCAATATATCATACTAAGATGACCGGTACATGAAATTATTTCAGGAACTTTATGGGAATCCAATATACCTGATATGTTTTATTACCTCACACGCAATGTATCGTTACTGTGGCAAAACGCGCGTAGCGAACGGCAGCGCAGCGAGCCTTCAGCCGCCGAGTATTTTAGCTGTTTTATTTACATAAATGGAGTGCTGCGTACAGATAATGTAATTTTATTTTAAAATAAAGGAATAGTAACTGAAAATACGATAAAAAAATGAAAATTTTCCTGAGAATATTTCCGGTGGAAAATGATTCAAAATAAGGAGCTGAATGCACCCTGTTAGTTTGCGGAGGTCTGTCCCTTCCACTCTGTATATGTGAAGACGATGCACCTAGAATAAAATTACTATACAATAGGTAAGCGCAATTAAAAATGAAGCAATGACAGATAAATTAAATATGTGTTAGATACATGGTGCTCACGTATTCACAAACATTGTATAAGTGTGCGATTTTCCTAAAATGTTAACAAGTTAAAAGTAATCAGAATCACAGGATGTAAAAACAGATTTCGCGGTTTGGCACACAGGTTATGAAATAAGTTACTTTTTATCCCGGTAGTACGTTCCCGTGGGATAATTTTGGGGCGAAGTCGCGGACAAAAGCTAGAAAGTAATAATTATGACATTGATCATTGTAGGTAATTTTTTATTTTTATTTTTGTAATGGTAAATGGCAAAATAGTTCATTCCTTTATTATTTATATTGCAAGAACTTTCAAGGCTGATGCAATTATGGCCGGTTGGTACCATTGCACGAAGGCCAAGGGCACAAACTTTTAGTGACCGTGCCACGTAGAAACTTGGTACCTACCGGCATCGATACCTGTTTTATAAATTACATGAATAGAGCAAAATCCCAGCGCCCCCAGACCATTAGCGTGTGGATTTACCTTATTTATTTTCTGAGTAACAAAATTTGTGGGATAGAGTAGTTTTAGTACGTATTTTGAACGTACGCATACCTGTTAGCCTGGGCCGACGCCGACGGCCAATTTACAGGTATAAGGTACCTACTAAAGGTACGTAAAAACACTACTCGCTTTTATTAAAGTCTGACTGCTAATTTCTATGTATGTTTTACGGAATATTTATTTATTTATTTAATACTTCATGCACAGAAATGTACAGAGGCGGACTTAATGCCATAGGCATTTTCTACCAGTCAACCTTTGGGTGATGCAGAGACAAACAGTGGTAGGTGCAATTATGAGAAATTGTGGAATACATATTTATTTAAATATAAAGATACACATATACCTATTACAAACTATAAATATAATAATATATACCTAATTATATATAAATAAGCGCAAATAAATATATACATAAATACACGAATATACTAAAACAAATAAGACAAACAATGGGAAAACGTTAACGTTGTGATGATACTGCCAGCTTCTTACGAATGTGCTCGCGAACTTTTATTTTAAAGGATAATCGGTTGGTAGCCATCCTGACTTCCAGGGAGAGCGCATTCCACAGAGAGATAGACTGAACGAAGAAGGAAGAGTGAATAAAGTCTGTGCGATGAGAGGGACATTGAAGAAGGCGATTATTTGATGAACGTAGATTTTTATTGTGGTTGGCACAAATGTACTGAAAGTTGACTTGCCCCCCGCAAGATAACTAGGGGAAGTGGGAGAGTCAAGAAATGAAAACAAGGTGGTCAGCGCCCTTTGCTCTCTGCGCTTGCGTATAGGCAACCACTTAAGAAGCGACTGATGCGCAGAGACATGATCATATTTACGCAGATTGAAAACGAATCGAATATCTATACAAATATATAATATTGATTGAAGTGTCTGTTTGTAATGTAAAAATAACAGCTTTTACTAAATGCATAATGAAAGTGTATTCGGTACATAAAACACAAAAACAATTTTTTAAATGTTTGTCTGTCTGTCTGTTTGTTCTGGCTAATCTCCGAAACGGCTGGACTGATTTTGACGGGACTTTCAATGGCAGATAGGTGATGTTATAACGAGTAACTTAGGCTACTTTTATTTTAGAAAATTAAGGTTCCGCGCAAAAAATCAAACCCCATGAAATAGTGAACAAAATCCGATTCAAATGGGGAAGTATTCACATCCACGCGGGCGAAGCCGCGGACAAGAGCTAGTCACCAATTAATTACTGTATTGTGTTGAATACATTTTGTTCTAGATCTATAGACAGGTCTAGATATAAAATCTTCGTCCATTCATCTGCAAACACATAGTTTGCTGGGTTAGCATCCAAGAGATCATTGGCGGCGAAAGTGCGAGGTACTGGGGACTTAGCAACGGTGCGGCATGGAGGCGCAGCAACAGCCTGTGCTTGCTGTCGCGGCAGTAATTGTCTGGGACAAAGAAGCGACCCAGCACTAATAATGATTGGCAAAACCGTCCGTCCCGTAGTTTTTCTCAGTTTTTACTCGCTGGTAGAGTTCTTTTATTTTCTAACATCATAATATACATATGTATGTTTAAGCTAACAGTTTTAAAATAACTGCTGGACATAGGCCTCACCCAGGCTGCGCCGCAACACCCTGTCCTCCGCGTTCCGCATCCAGTCTGTCCCAGCCACCTTCTTAAGGTCGTCGGTCCATCTAGCTGGGGGGCGTCCCATACTACGCTTGCCGATACGCGGTTTCCACTCCAAGACTCGTCTGCTCCACCGGCCATCAGTCCTTCGACAAACATGGCCAGCCCACTGCCACTTCTGCTTGCTTAGTCTAATAATAATAATATGTACATGTACATAAAAAGGAGCGGAAAGAATCATGGGGCACCAAAAAATAAGTCAGCCCTCTGGTCACATGAAGAGTCGACCAACCGCTATTTTTACTTCACTGTATATTATTTATTCTAAAACGAGAAATCTCCGCTTCCCGATTATCTAGTAAAAACTGCACACTATAATCTCCCGTTCCTGTTGCTGTCTTTCGTCACCTTGGCCTCGATAAATCGCCGGACGAACTCGGCCGAACATATCTGCTTCGCACCGACTTCTTTTATCATTTGTGATGTCGGTGCTATCGTACCTAACACCGTCTGGCCTAAAGCATGATACGTAGTCCAATGATTATGTAATATCTTTTTTATGTTTGCACTTGAATTTTGCAATGTTTACTCTAAAGGAGTTTCAGCGATTTCCTACAGAAAATAAGAAAAAAGAAAGAAGGAAAGATAATACATTTATTTATCCACAAAATCCTAACTAATATTTATTAATGCGAAAGTGAGTTTGTTTGTTTGTTACGCTTTCACGCTAAAACGGCTGAACGGATTTGGATGAATTTTAACACATGGCTAGACCATGACCTGGAGAAGCACATAGGCTACTTTTCATTCAGGACCGCAGACGAAGTCGCGGTTTAATATACAGCAATTTATTTAAACAAAAACCGCTAAAATGAGGTCTCGTATCTAAATAATAACAGCCACACGGGTCGATCAAAGGTTAAACTACGCTTGCCGCGGTCTCGTGGATGGGTGGAGGCACGGAAGGTTCTGCTTCCGTGCTACAGAAACACGTTAAGCCGTTGTTCCTGGCTATCATTCGTAGATCTTTAACAGTCGTTTAGGGCAATCAGAAGCCCAAAAGCCTGACAACCAGTCTTACCAAGGGGTATCGTGTTAACCAGTAACTGGATTGTGAAGATCAGATAGGTAGTCACTCTATGTAAAATACTGGTGTTCAGCTGCATCCCGTTAGACTGGAAGCCATAACAGTTGGGAAAAGGCTAGCGAGATTGATTAATTACAGTAGGTATTATTTAAATACAAGCCATGTGCCCGATGGGATTTCCCATCAGCAAAAATGACGTACATACTTTTATACAAACTTTCATGTGATGAATTTTAATCCTCACTTTTGTTACATAAGGAACTCTTGTGCTTTTCATGCTACCATATGAAGCCGCGGTTTCAGCTGTGCGTGATCTGTTAGTGAATGAGTAAATAAATTTAAGAATTTTATTTGCATAATTAGTCTATAATGTTCCCACTGATGGAACACAGGCCTCCTCTCTGTGAGAGGGAGTGGGCCTTAATCCGTCACGCGGGCCCAGTACGGGTTGGTGGATGTCATATGTCTTCGAATTTTTAGTTCTAGGACATGTCGGTTTCCTCATGATTTCGTCGTTTTGAGAGGCGATGAAATAATTTACACAAATTAAAGTGCCTGCCTGGGTTCGAACCTACGACTACCACTGGGCCAAATTTTATTAAGTTGATAGGGATTATACCAGCCTGTTATCCCACTGAGGCACGGGCCCCACCGCCGATGAGGAAGCGACATAGCTATCAACGATTTTCTCGCTCAAGAAACGCACAAAAGATTGTAGATCCCAATCAATCTGCCTGCCTTTTCCCAACTATGTTGGGTCGGCTTCCAGTCTAACCGGATGCAGCTGAATACCAGTATTTTACATGGAGCAACTGCCTGTTTGACCTTCACAAATCAGTAACTGGGTAATACGATATACCTTGGTAAGACTGGTTGTCAGACTTTCGGCTTGTAAAGAAAAGATTGTAGGTTCCGTGTAAGTAAAAGAGATTATCGCTGACTGTTCACGTCGCCGTCGCTCACTCGCTGCTCGAAGTTGGGCAATTCGTTTTTAGTTGTTAGCTCTACTCGCTAACAGAGGACGGGTGCTTAACATACAGAGAAAGCATGAGTATCGATCACCATGAATGATTCCCGTTACATCGATTCCCGTAGGTAATGTCGATGCGGGCTGGCTGACAAGAATTTAAACGCGTGCCAATTTTCCCGAACAATACTTAAGAAGCTAACTATTTCCATTATGGTGCTTGTGATTTCCGATTGCATCAGACGCACAGTGGGTTGTGCTGGCTGTATGGTTTAGCCATGTCCCAATGGTGCTGAGTGTTCTGACTGACTAATAAACCACGACATGGAATTATTCTATGTTCTTACCGGTACAATAAAAGAGAATATGAAATCTGACAGTTTTATAGTAGGTTTAAGAAACTAAGGATGGAGTCATTTGCAGCCATTGAGAAGCTTGGTGTAAATGTTTATAGATTACTAGTGAACCTTCTCACGGGTGAAACGTACTGATGTGGTGACATGTCAGGAGCTAGACCACCACCTCTTAACGCAGTATTATTGTAATCTTATTTGAGTGTGGGAAAGAGATGCAGCTAGACGTATAATACCAAGAATACTGGCGGCGTCTCGTATATTGTCTTTAGTGAATGACCCCATAGCGCTTATTACTGTAGTTTCTGCGGACTGTGACGTCATAGCAACATCGATCTGTCATGGGCTAGTTACCTAATAACGAACCTATACAGTATGGAGCCTACATATATGCAATAAATCAAACCGTAAGTAATAATAGTCCACAGAAGTATAGCAAAATTAAATATTAAATTAAAAACCGTAAATTAAAAAAGTTACATTTTCAAACAAAAGAAATATTAAAATAAATTCAGTAAAAGTAAACACTGTTTAGACAACCGAGCTGGCCACCTGCGGTGCACCACAGCGTCCAATCCATTGTTCGCCAAACATGTTTTTTTTTTGTTTGCGCACATGTCCAAGGATTCAAGTTCATTGAATCATTGACTTAGTGATCCAATTCTACAGTGTTAAAATTTGCTCAAAATTAAAACTATACTTTTTGACCTAATTACTGGACCGATTTCGTAAATTTTTTGAATATCGTCAGAAAAGGCGATAACAAGTAGGTATATCCTATAATTTATTGCACTAATGTGGTCCCCATACTGTATAGCGTGCTATATATTTAAACTTTCTCCATGGGACCAACATCGTAATCGCGAATAAGTAATCAGCAGTCCCATACATTTGGGTCGGTAGTTTTGTATGCGAGAGCTGATAATTTTTTTTGCGATTACGATGTTGGTCCCATGGAGAAAGTTGCTGTACCACACCCTTAAATATGATAACATATTTCTGATACACGCTGTATACTATCTATTTGTGTACTACTGCGTACTGTTCATTTTATTTATGTACACACAGTAAAACACACGGAGAAACGATATACATTCTGTCAAGAAAGTACCGGGAATCAATCGTTTAAAAAATCTGCTTATAGGGATTGTCGAAATTCTTTTTGTCGCTAAGTTGGCACAACTGTCCTTTATACTCACGCGGAGTTTGAGCGTCACTTGTCATTTAGTTTGTTTACAGTGCGCCATTTTGTCAGTTCGTCTCAAGTGTATTTTGCGATTTTTACAATGATTAAAAAAATCTAAAATGTCTTAAATTTTGCATTGCAAATGGAATTTCTTGTGCCGAAGCGCTGAAAATATTACATAAAGGTTACGGTGAATCAACTTTATCAAAAAAACGTGCGTATGAGGGGTACAGTGCATTTAAAAGCGGTCGAGATGTGGTGGAAGATATGCCTCGCTCTGGTCGGCCATCAACGTCTTCAACTGAACTTAACATCGCTAAAGTAAAAAATAATGGTGACTGAAAATCGAGATAGCCGCTGTCTGTGTCTCACGAATCAATTTGTCCCATTCTAAACGATTGTTTGGGCATGAAACGCGTTGCCGGTTGACTAGTGCCGAAAGACCTGAGTTTTCTGCAAAAACTCAATCGCGTAAAGGTCGCTGAAGACATGATAGAACGTGTCAATTTCGACCCCACAATCACAAAACGCATTGTAACTGGTGATGAGACATGGGTTTACGAGTTTCACATGCAAACCACTCAACAAGCTTCGGAATGGCGCCTTCCAACTGAGCCGAAACCGAAAAAGCGAGAATTCGCGGCGAGTACTGAAGTCAAATCTAAAAAATGCGTTAAAAAATTGTTTTGAGGATTGGATTATTCCTTGGCGTAAGTGTATCGTTTCTGAAGGAGCATACTTTGAAGGTGATAAAATAAATTTGGATGAATAACTAACATTTTGTGTATTATTAATCTTTTCCCGGTACTTTCTTGACAGAATGGTATAACATTTGATTTCAATGGTTTTATTTATATTTTTCTACACCTTCGACCAGAAAAGTATAACAGTTTGAATAACACAAGAAAAACAACGAAGAACACTGGCCTAATGCCTGTTTTCTTCGAAGGGGCAGGCAGAGGTGTTTGATTCTCTGTCATATTGCATGTTCAGCAGAGCCATGCTGACTTCAACTAGACTACAGAAACGTTAGAAAGTTATAAAAAATGCACGAATTAATATAAAAAATGCACGAATTAATATAAAAAATACCCAAATCGCTATAGGTGTGCCTCTAATATTTGAAGAGTTCCCTCGATTTCTCCAGGATCCCATCATCCGATCCTGACCTGATGACAGTGGGACCATCTAGGAAGCAAACAAAAATGAATTTTCCAAATAGGTCCAGCCGTCTTCGAGTAATCGCGTAACAAACATACAGTCGAATTGAGAACCTCCACCTTTTTTTGAAGTCGGTTAAAAATAGATAATGATCTTGTTCCTATGGTTGGCGCGTTTTTGCATGGTAACAGCGGTCAACGCCCTTTCCCTTGATCTTTATAGGAATAGTTAGACATCGAATTCAGAATGTTAACGGACTTTATTTCTGTTTTTGTACTAGAATCTGTAATTTATAAACGTTGGTGGTTCAAAGACCGCTATTGTATTTTTAGCTGGTCCCTACATTTTGACGAGTTATGCGAATATAAATGTAGGGCTGTAACAGCAAATTTTTTTTTCGGGATTTCAGGTTTGGTCTTATAGTAGAAGTTGTTCATAATGATGAGTACAATGACCCCTTAAGAGGTTGTGAAACTTGATGTTTTATCATTATTAGATACTGCCTTCGCATATATTGGGTACATAACATCATGCACGCCTTCTTCCCATGGTGGTCGGTGGTAGGCAGAAACTACAAAACGCCACCACGATCCTTATCACGATCCTTTCGATTCGTTTACGTTCATACATCTGGTCATACACGCACGCCGGGTGCGAGTACTACGCACCTGACCTTTCTGAAGAACATCACCAATAAGATCACTATAATATTCTAGGGCGTCCCCTCGCGGCGGCGTTTCCACTCACATCTGCCTTGTAAATACTTTTTGGTAGTCTGTGAGGTTTCGCCAGTTAATATAATGAACCTGTATATATTTAAAGCCTACTTCAAACGATTTTGATTAAAAAGTGTCAAGGCTAAACTTACCATAACGTTATTACCAGAGATAGGGATGCTCATTTATCATATCAGTCGACTAAGTTACTAAGCAATCAAAACGTGCGTGCTCATTTCGTATGCCGACAGACTGTAACCCAGTATTACATGAAATAATTGAATATAATATAATACTGTGCGTCCTTGACAGAAATCTGCAAGAATCTTCAGTAGACTACATTGTTACGTGTCTACTTTTGGCACTACGCCTATATTCTGAAATTACGTCATTAGGAAAATGTGGGAATTGCTTTCAATTTCACTTTACATAACACTCTTCTCCTGACCGTCCTTTGAGGATAGTGATATGATGTTTATATGGAAATATGCGTGGTTAATAAAGCTATTATTGGTCGAAATATCATCGAAATCTCTTGTCGAGTTATAGCCGTATAAACAGATTGAATTTTTTTTGTTAATTAATTTGCTCTGTATTTTATTTGTAATATTTTTAGATGTTGGTTTCAATTTGAAAGACGGTTCAGGGCATCTTATTAAGAAACACACAATGATAATTAAGGTACCTATCTAAACTCTTTCTCAATCTTCAAAATAAACAATCCATTGCTGGGATATGAGTTTTGGTTCAAAAGTTTATAAAAATTAAGGAAGCTAAGGAAAGTTAGCTCAAAGCTGTTTATACAATTTATGAAGAGAAGTTCAGTTTCAGTTCCAATCTGTGAGAGAGTGGAGAAGAGTAGTGTTGAGAGTAGAGATGAAAAAGATTTGAGAGTAGAATTAATAGTAGAGCTCTCTACTCCACTTATGAAGTTGTGATCATAAATAACATCATGATCATTGAACAGTTGTGATCATATTGAACAGTCTGTTCGTTCCTATACTTTTGCTGCTGATTATACTTACTTCATTTTTAACCGACTTCAAAAGAAGGAGGAGGTTCTCAGTTCATCGGATTCTTTTAAATAAATGTATTTTCCCCGATTACTCGAAAACGACTGGACAGATTTGAAATTATTTTTCGTTTGAAAGGGTATACTTTCCAGGTACCCCATTGTTATCAGGTCATGATCTGATGATGATGGGATCCTGGAGAAATCGAGGGAACTCTTCAATTATTATAGGACACCTCTAGCGATTTGGGTATTTTTTTATAGTAACTTGTGCATTTGCTCTCGGAAAGCACAATTTATTTGGCGAAGTGGAACTGATGATGAAGACCACAGATGGCCACCGGAACTACTCAATAATAAAAATTTCACGGGTTGCGATTCGATTACTTTAATATGATTGCTAAGCAATTTATGCTCGTCACAATGCATATGGTGAAGTGGAGCTGATGGTGAAGTACCAGGAGAATTCCTCAACAATTGACGTCCTTGTATCGGGAAAAGCATTATTTTGTAAATAGTGATGAGAAGTTGTCATTAGGCTATTGGAACTTGATAAATTACAAACGGACCCACTAAAAAGTGAAAAATTAAAAACTTTTTTGCGAAACAAAATAACCGACTTCCACGAAAAAACACTACATAGTGAAAAATAGCTTTAATTTCGGAAGTCAGTGGCAAAAACCTAAAATACAGATTAAGAGATACCGACTTCCGAAATTAAAGTTACTTTTTACTTTGTAGTGTTTTGTTTTGGAAATCGGTTGTTTTTTTTTGCAAAAATTTTTTTTAGATATAATTTTACTTTACTCAGCCATTTATTGACCTTGTATTTCTGTTTGTTTCAGGTTGATTTGTACCGGGAGATCACATTCCGTAACTCTGGGCAGACGTACAAGGGCGTTCCCGTCATGGCCAGCAACATGGACACTGTAGGCACCTTCGAAATGGCCAAAGAACTGTCTAAGGTAATTATTTATTAGTCTAAGAATATATCATAAGCCATGTAAACCAATGACAGGTGAGGTTGGAAGGTCCAAAGAACAGAAGAATAAAATGTCAGTTGGCAGCCGTAGAAATCATGAAAAACAGTCTATTGAGCTTTGTTTTATCTTTATTGGTAACCCCACGTTTACACCAAGGAATACTAGATGATTTTTTTTACCGTCTCGAAATTTTTACAGGATGTTCTACCCATGAATATGAACAACTTTCATTATGGGACCAACTCTGAAATCACGAAAAAAAAAATCAGCTGATTCATAAATTTTGGTCGAGTAGGTATTGAACTTTTGTATGAATCAGCTGATTTTTTTTCGTGATTTCAGAGTTGGTCCCGTAGTGAAAATTTTTCATATTCATGGGTAGGACACCCTGTAAAAATTTCGAAACGGTAAAAAAAATCACCAGTATAATATAAATTTAAAATTTAAAAAAAAATCCGACACACATTATCTATAACTTATTCATTGAGACCATTCCAATGAGCCCAAACACGATACCTCTGCTGTAAGTTGCTGAGGGAGTAGGGTATCTTGTAAATTCCAGGTAATGCTGCAGCATCAGTTCAAGGTTACTATGTTATTCTCATATCTTTGAAGTAACAGAATACCAAATTTAGACGCGATCAGACCTGTGGAAGATGCTCCTATCCATTCGTCAGCTAGAAAAGAGTTGATAATCTTCAAATAGCTGAAAAGATTTTCTTGAGTCATAGCTAAGAACACTCCCGAGCAAGTCACCTTTTAAACAAAACAAAAGAAAACTAGATCGGTTCAGTCGTTTGGGAGTTTACGATGCCACAGACAGATACACAGATACACACGTTAAACTTAGGTATAACACCTCCCTTTTTCCGTCGAGGGTTAAAAACTAGCGTAGTCTACATGTTGTGTCTACCGTATTCGTTTATCATTTACACCTAAAACAAGTTGTAAAAACTAGTTGTACTCGTATAAAAACCTTGTTAAAAAGGTTAACAAACTAGTTATCAATACATGTCTGAAGCAATGTTTTATGTATGATATATGTTTTATTACACGACACAAGTATCACAACTTGTATATGGGTGTAAGAACAGGAGCAGAACAGCAGACATCAGAGAAAAGTTTTGAGTATGAACGTGGATGGCTATAAGAGTAGGGGAAGACCAAAGAAGCGATGGATGGACTGTGTGAAAAATGATATGGTGCGAAAGAAGGTGACTACCGAGATCACGACAAAACTGACGTTCGCACGGATGTAAAAATATCGCGGCGATTTTTTTTCGCGCCCTGGATTTTCAACGCTCTGATTAGCGCCGAGCGTTGAAAACCCAACAGTGTGTTTCAGTCATCCAGTGCGCGATAAAATTCCACCGCGATATTTTTAGAGAAGTATGGAAGCAGAGATATAAATCTATGTATGGCCGACTCCAAACAAATTGGGATAAGAGTAGGAGGATAATGATGAACTACCAGGGGCGCAACCTTCATACAACCCAATTCCTATCGGCTTCCCTTCGGAACACCCACTCTTCTTAATGCCTATTATTGCCAAATAATATGGTAGACCTGTGTATCACATCACATATATTTAATACCAGTTTAATACAGTCATCATAAGATTAAAAACATTACAAAAATGTCTACTAGGTATATTTTGTCTGAGTTTATGAGAACTGAACAATTTTTTCTTCGGCTTCCCTCTAATGATAATTGTAGCAGCGCCACTGTGAACTACCAACTATCTACGACAGAGATACGAGAATAGAGCTCTGGCTAGAGAACTCGGATATTAATCTATACTTACCTACCAACTCGAATTTAGTGCATTAATCCTAAGTCCCGGAGGTCTACTCCCTAAGCACGAAATCCATAGTTTCGACCGAAGTTACGGACGATTCCTACTCCTTCCTATTCGTTCGGGGCCCGACCTAAGAATGAATGACACCACGATTTGACAGCTGTCCCTACTTCCGATGTGTTTTCATCCATCCAAAAAACTTAATTAACCGGGCGTAGGGTACACTCCGAAGTTTCGAACTACGTGCAGACGAGCCCGTATCTTCGTTGACGGAATTAGAACTGGCCCCAGTTTATTGGGTGCAATAAACGAATCAGCGCCATTACATGTGTTTATCATCAGTTTATTCGCAAATCATGATACGCCGTCATAAAACCGCATAAGTACAATGACATTCGTAATTCGTTCTACATATTATTATTATATGTATAACTGACTACATATAGATATATATGACATCGTTGTCGACAAATGAAACACGTGCTAAGATAACCACGCTTCTAGGAACACTAAAGCCATCTGATTGCTCAATAAAGCTGCGTTTACAATTCGGTCTAAGGAAATGAAATTAAATCGTTTATTCTGTTAACAGGATATCGGAATTACTTTTACACATTATATTAATGGAATAATAATAATAAGCTAGAGGGAGTCGACATTTCCTATCAGATTACCCCTGAGAAGATTTCTTCTCACATGTAACATTTGTGTGGTGGAACATTTGTTCCACCTGCTGAAAATCTCCCACCTGGACATGAGTTGCCTTTGCTTACCTGGAAATCTTTAAATAGACTCCGGACTCAGGTAGGCCGAACAAGGAAAGCCTCCTCAGGTGGAGGTTCACGGATGAGTCCGCCCTGCCTAGAATTTTACTACGAGCTTGGCACCTTCAGTAGCGTCCATCAGCTCGTGCAACGTGCAGGCTACAGGACAGGCTGGACACGCTATTAAGTGCCCCATTGTTTGTGGCACAGCACCACATTTACTGGAGTGTAAATCATCAAAATCGTCAATACAACTTGGAGTTACCCTATTGAATGACTATTTCATGAAATCGTAATATTTAAGGCCAATTCCAACTTAAGGAGTTGTATTACTTTAGAATCAGTAATCGATTATAATTCTGTAAATACATATTTGTTACGGTCGCGAACCATACTTTAATCAACATACACCCAGACACTGAGCTGCAAATTGCAAAAATCGTAAGGAAATTTGAATTTCGCGGGCTACCTTAGCGCTTCCCTAAAACTTATTTTTCCTAACAATGAACTGACATCCTAAATAAAATAAAAATATGCTAAAATTCAAATTCAAATTCTACGTTGCATAGATCTCGAGACCTCTGAGACAGACAGACAAAAAAGTGATGTTATAAAGGTTCCATTTTTTTCGGAACCTTAAAAAAGAGTCGCATTTTCTTGTTAAAAATCGTGAAATAGATGTGCCCGCACCTTTATATTCTAATGTAATGCTGATGACAAAGCAATCTAAATATTAATGTATGGTTAATTTATGTGAATATGAGTGTGTGTGTAAATTGACATGGATGTGTGTTTGTCAGTATGAGTAATCTTTTATGTAAAGTAAAAGCGTAAAGTGATGAACGGCTATTATTTACTAGTGATTGTTTTGTGTGTATCATGTGTATGAGTGTGTGCGAAAAATGATGAATGGCATACCGGACAACAATATGTGGTATCGTTGGCTGATGAAAATATAATAATCTGATTGCAATAAATTATGTTTAACTTATCGAATTAACAGAAGTTGTGGACTTAAGTTACTTATTAATCATAGAGATATTATCATTAAGAATCATTGATCTAATGATCCAACGAATGGAGGAGCTCGTGGCTAATTAATAATAACAGCCGCACGGGTCGATCCATCAGGTTAAGCTACGCTTGCCAGGGTTGGTCCGTGGATGGGTGACCATCTATACACACCGAGACTCCTCCGTGCCTCGGAAAGTACGTTAAGCCGTGGGTTGCGGCTGCCATTTGTAGATCTTTGGCAGTCGTTACGGGTCGTCAGAAGCCCGAAAGTCTGACAACCAGTTTTACCAAGGGGTATCGTATTACCCAGTTACTGGGTTGTGGAGGTCAGATAGGAGTCACTCCATTTAAAATACTGGTATTCAGCTGCATCCGGTTTGACTGGAAGCCGACCCCAACATAGTTGGGAAAAGGCTAGGCAGATTGATTTTGATCTAATGATGCAATATTCAAAGTATGCAAAAGGTATTTACTGGTTTAGGTCGAGGTCCTAGCTTCATTAGAGAAGAACTGATTCCTATATAAAATTTAAATAAAATAAGATTTTGTGGATTTCTTGCCCGTGCATCGCACAGAATAACGAAAACTAATCGAGAGAGAGACTAACAGAGAGAGTACACTTTGGGATAAGGACGCTTCGGAACGCAATATTGTTTTCTTCTCAATCTTCTTGCAATAAACAACTTTCACTTTTATAAATGGACTAGCTTTTCCCGCGGCTTCATCCTCGTAGAAGTCGGAAATCCCACGGGAACGTACAACCGGGATAAAAAAATAGCCTATGTCCTAACCCATATCGTGGTCTACCCGTGTGCAAAAATTTATCATTTTTGAAATCCGTTCAGCATAAGGTGTGAAAAGGTCAGATAGAAAGAGCTACTTTCGCATTTCCCATTAATTATTAAATGTCTTTTCATTCTTTCTTTCATTTATACGTAATATTAAATCAAAATCAATCTGCCTAGCCTTTTCCCAACATGTCGGGGTCGGGGACCAGTCTAACCGGATGAAGTTGAATACCACTATTTTAAACTTACTAACAACCATGGAGCAACCGCCTATCTGACCTCCACAACCCAGTTACTGGGTAACACGATACCCCTTGCTTAAGACTGGTTGTCAGACTTGTGGACTTGTGACTACCCGTAACGACTGACAAAGATCTACGAATGACAGCCGGGACCAAGGACTTAACGTGTTTTTCGAGGCACGAGGGGATCTAATATAATATGGATATTTTTCTTCTTCCAGAATGGGCTCTTCACATGCATTCACAAATACTACACCATTGACGAGTGGAAGAAATTCGCCACAGACCATCCAGCATGCTTAGAACATATGGGTAAGTAAGCAACTATTGAGCTATTGAGCTATTGGTCGATGAAAAACCTCATGAAAGAAGACCTACCAATTTGCCAGGAACGAAAATTAATGGACATGTGCATACTCTCTATCCTCACATACGGCGCTCAAACCTGGTCTTTGACGGCTCAGCAGAGGTTCAAGCTTGACTTTGCCAGCGAGCAATGGAGCGCGGCATTCTAGGAGTCAGATTAACGGAACACAGTGCTGCGCTCCAAAACACAAATCGCTGACGTCACCAAAAAAGTAGCCAAGTTTAAGTGGGACTGGGCCGGACACGTTTGCCGCATGTCGAACGAGTAAATCTACCAAATCTAAATCTACCACCATGTGGGTCCCAGAAAACGTCCGTAGACATAGAGGCAGACTCAGGAGAAGATGGCGAGACGAGCTTGACGCCTACAGACAGGATTGGTCCACACTAGCTCAAGACAGAGAGGAGTGGAAAGGAGAAAGGGAGGGCTTTGCCCTGCAGTGGGACAACTCAGGCTAAAAATAATAAAATAAGCAATCACTATGGACACACACATCCATCCACTTCAGGAACCTGCCTAACCACCCGGGAATAACGAGAAGCGAGTACAGCTAGACACTAAAAACGAGTTGGCGAGCAACGTGCTACTAGTGCTCGATGGCGACGAGCAATTTTACTCTCTGGTATGCGTATGTACGAGTACCAAGCGTGAGCCTCTCACCGAGTATTCTGCCCACCAAGCGAGCGTCACCTGCGTCACTGAGCGAGTACTCTCTTTGATAGCTCTTGTCGCTGCGACAAACGAATACTTGCCGTCGCGTCGGTGAGAACAGAAGTATTAATATAAGCACAACACAACACCACAATATTTCTTTTTTGTGGTGGTGGTATCTAATTGGTTTTTTTGGGTGACGTCTCTGAGTGTGGAAATTGTGACTACATTATTGTATTGGATCCCACCTGTAAAAACAATTGTAAATAAATAAATATGTATCTCTTTTACTTACACGGATCTTACGATCCTTTGTACGTTTTTTGAGCGAGAAAATCGTTGATAGCTAGTCACTTCCTCGTCGGTGGCTCATGCATGGGTTCCCATCAGTCAGTGAACGGTAGTGGTCCATTAGTAGGTAACGGCTGCGGCTTATGAGCTGTACGTCGTGGGTTCGAAACTTCGACAGGCATACACTTTATTGTACAATTTATTTCATTACCACTGCTTTCAAAACGATGAAGGAAAACGTCGTGAGGAAACCGGCATGTCCTAGAACCAAAAATTTGAAGACTTATTGTGACGTCCACCAACCCGCAAGAGGTCCGCATTTTGGAATGCGGCCCACTCTCTCTCACACAGAGAGGTCTGTGGCCCAGTAGCGGGAACGTTATCATGGCTCTTACAACCGGGTACACCTGTCTCATTTATCGATATTTTTGTGTGATTTTTTCAGCTGCCAGCTCAGGCACAGCAGAAGCGGACTTCGAGCGCCTCACAGAGATCCTAAACACGGTGAAGGACCTGAAGTTCATATGTCTTGACGTCGCAAACGGTTACTCTCAGCATTTCGTAGAATATCTCAGAAAAGTTCGGGCTACCTTCCCCAAACATACCATTATTGTAAGTAGAATAGAATACTCCTTATTATGTACACCGTACAAATTACTGATAATAAATGTAGTAATAGACTGACGGAAAACAGAAAAGTGTCACATGTGAGAGAGAGAGAGAGAGAGTGTGTGTAAGTGTGTAGTGTGTTAACACCTGCGGCGCGCGGCGTGTGAGTCGATGCCGATGGAACGTAATGTTGCCATTAACCATTGCCATATTGCACTTATATAAACATTTTAGATTTAGATATTGTTTTTATTTTGTTTCTTTTTTAAATTACATTGCATGCTGCACCGGCTGACGTCATCACGTCAACGCTGGCTGTCGCTGAAAACCAGCGCTGGGGCTCTGTCTCGCATAGGGTTGCAGCATTATGCTGAGCGATGGCCGTTTTGCGTGGATGTGACGCATATTTTCCCCCAATCTGTTTCTTTCTGTGTTGTGTTCTTTTTTTGCGTCATGTTTACCGCAAATAAACGTATTTTCTTTCTTTTTCTTTTTTTCTTTCTGTGTTAAGTACAGTCAGAAAAATTAATTGTTAAGCAAATTGAAACTCTACGTCAGTTTGCCGTAATAAAGCCATTTCATACAGCTGTCAAAGAATTTACAGTATGTGATGATTTGATTATCCGGACAATTTAATTTGGTTGTTAATTTTCTTAAAGTTAACACGTCCCTGGAAGGCTTATAGGAGTTTCTTTTGAATCAAAATAGATCCATTTATATATTTCCATTGTTTTTTTTTTCGTTTAACTAGGCATAAATATAAATATTTTATTTTCAGGCAGGTAATGTTGTTACCGGGGAGATGGTGGAGGAACTCATTTTGTCTGGAGCTGATATTATTAAGGTGTGTATTTTATTTAGAAAATGCTGTCATCGAAGTTTTTTTTATTTTTTATTTAAGATAGGTTTGCTCTTGACTGAAGTCTAGGTCAGAGGTGACAGAGACAAAGTCGACGATGGAGCGAGCTTACCCTGAAGAAGCCTGTTCACACTCACTCTAAAGAGATCGGGGTTGTATGCGTTCGGAAACACAGACGCAGGCAGAGAGTTCCACTCTTTTGCTGTGCGCATCACAAAGGACATTTGGAACTGTACCTAAATACTTGATAGACAGCCTGTTCTCTTCTCAGTCTGATGGCGTTCGGTAACCAGCCAGTACCCCAATTGCGAAACACACCTTCAATCGCAATCCTAAGGATTTTGAAGGAAATTGATAATCCATTGCTTCATATGTTTGAATAATTCGTCTGCTGGACAACGTAAATAACGCAGTAAATGTTGTTGACTTGTCAAAATGAAATGTATAAATTATAATGTATTTGCTTAAAACATGGTGTATAAAGTTGTTTTAGAGATATAATACAGCATACATGTCGTGTGTGTGTGTGTGTGTAAAGGCATTGCCATTGTTAGTCTGTTTCGCAATTACGCAAGTTCTTTTCAATAAAACCATTCGAAATCCCCCTTTCCAAAATACTAAAAGCCGAGCTAACGATCTGAGGAATTACTTATAAAGGTATTTGGTTAATTCGTCCTAAGGGCGAATACGACCAAATTTTTATACCTAGTATAAGTCTAATCCAGGGAATAAATTTTTAATTTTTGATAGATTTTCCATACAAAGACTGTCGGACGTCAATTTTATTCCGCGATTAAAAGATATCTGACTTTAGTTAAATCGGCCCTAAGCCAACCGAAACTGTCAAATCAAATCAAAATGAAAATCAAAACGTCATTTATTCAAACTAGGCTGAGAATCAGCACTTTTCGAACGTCAAAGTTATATACAGTCTCCTAAAACGCCCGCCCTACAACCTGACTGACGTGCCCATTTAAGCGTAGAGGGGTGAATCCTCATGAAGAATTCCTAATTTAAGTCATTGGGGACATAAGGGGACAAGCAAATATTGTACTTGTAGTCTTGTAGGCTGATCAAGTGATTACGCACGATGACCTTTAGACAAGTGTCAATCCTTACCTATTGAACTTTAGAATTACATAACATTGTATCACTCCTTGTTCCCCCGAAGAGTTGGGCAGAGGTGTATTTATAGTACACCCACATTAAGCCAGTTATGTTTAAGTCCCATGTAATAGGGGGCGACTCTATTGCCATCTACCGGGCACAAATCCAGACTCCGGGCTGCCACTGAGAAATTCAAGATAGAAAAACCCCATGATTTCATGATCAGCAGTTGCGCTTGTGACCACTAGACCAAGGAGACAGTAATTTATAAATATACCAAATTTTTTTTTACACTGCAAAATGTACTTTATATTTTCCTTTTGATTCTTTCCGGAAATTGCTTTTGGCGATAAGACCACCGTTTAGTCCGTTCATGTGTCCATGTTTGTTGTGTCCTGTTGTTTTTCTTTTTAGTGTAATTATAATAAAGAATTGAGAATACAATATACTTGAATATCTATCAATCTATCTTATTTTTCTTCTCGCCTTCTTGCAGGTGGGAATAGGCCCGGGCTCGGTATGCACCACGCGCATAAAGACGGGTGTCGGTTACCCTCAGCTGTCCGCTGTCATAGAGTGTGCAGACGCTGCCCACGGTCTCAAGGGACATATTATATCGGTAAGTATTCCATATTCAAATCCTTGTTTCCAATTGATGTTATCTCCACGTAAACAAATCTCAACTTTATTGAGGTGTAAATTAAGTTGATTTCAGAATGACTAGTACATACCTACTATTGAAAATGATTTTTTTTTAAGTTGTATTGCAAATTGTGCTTTACGTGTGGGTGATAAAGTTATTTTTTCAAAAACACATATTTGTTTACATGTTTGCAAACTAATTTGCGTATGCAGGATAGTAGGTAGCTTGAGTCAGAGAAATTTAGAGTACCTACCTATCTACCGGGCCGTGAATACCTATGGGAAATCATGTTTTAAGAAAAGGTTCGGCTTTGTAGACCTTTTCTGTCACACGTACTTGGGTATCAGTCTCAACTATTACGGTTTTTCGTCCTTATGTCTCATTTTAAAAGCTCACCTGTATGTCTAGTCCCTGTGTTCTAATTTATCAATTGCCAAGCACGAACCAGAGAGGCAATTCTCGTAATTTTAAGAACATTCACGGTCTGATCCCAGTCTCAGTACGTCAAAAATACCTATAATTTCCCTAAATTTTTGACATTTAATTGTCGCTGAAATGAGATTGCGAGTAGGTTTTGAACGTTTTTAGTTACGGGAATTGGGCTTCAGATTTTAGAGAAACCCACAGCAATTCGTGTGACAGTGAAAAGCGCTAAATTAACTGCATTATAAGATGCAGAATAATATAAAATTCCCTATTTTTTTCCAAGGACGGTGGCTGTACCTGCCCGGGTGATGTAGCGAAGGCATTCGGCGCTGGCGCAGACTTTGTAATGGCGGGTGGTATGTTCGCTGGCCACGACCAATGTGGGGGAGACGTGGTCACCACTGCTGATGGCCGGAAGGTCAAGCTGTTCTATGGCATGTCCTCATCCACTGCCATGCAGAAGCATTCTGGTGGCATGGCGGAGTATAGGTCTTCGGAAGGTGAGTTAACGGCTGCAAACTGTTTGTAATCATTAATATTTTTTATATGATATTTTATAAATAATCTTCAAATTGTTTTATTTTTTAGTGTAAGACATTTCGAAACAATGTTAAAATTGTAGATGGAATAAATGAAATGAAAAATTACAGATTTTATAAGTAGGGTTGACTCGGGGCACTCGTGCATCCCACAGGAATTGCACCCCAATCATGTAATGCACAATTATAATCCAAAGAATAATAAAGGAAATTCATAATCCATCGCTGAATGAACTCAACGTTCAATTTCTTCATTTCATTCATTTTGACAATTCAATAATATTCAATGTGTATGAATATTGTTGAATGGTTAACATGGCATTGCCATTGTGTGTTACACTTATTAGGCTGCTGGTCTTACTTAGATGTTAACAAAATTATCGGTTACCGAGGGTTTGAGTTAAAACATCTAACTTACATGAGCTTTTCAAGAGATGAGGAGAAAGGGAGAAATCATTTCCCAATATCATGAAACGAAGAATTGTGGCACAAGGTTTTTTTTATAATATTATTTATTTATTTCCCTTTTCAGGTAAAACGGTAGAAGTAGAATACCGGGGCGACGTAGGAGTCACAGTGAAGGATATTCTAGGTGGCTTAAGATCCGCTTGTACCTACGTAGGAGCTGCCCATCTCCGAGAACTGCCCCGAAGAGCCACCTTCATTAGATGCTGCAGACAAGCCAACGACACCTTCTCTTAAATAGGCTAATTGGATAAACAGATCTAAATATGATAGTGAGATCTTACTATGATAGTCGAATATTAAAAGGATATTAAAATCTAACTAGAATAGTAAGATATCACTATGATAGAAAGTACGTTGTAAGTAATTCTAAAGGACAACACAGCGATGGTAAAATAAAAATTTGTCATAAGCTCACACGGCGCTGTCCTGTACGATATCTTACGGTAAAAAGTTGGGATCAAACGTCAATATCCCACTGTCCATACGGTTAAAAACAAATGCAGTATGAAACTGCCACTGGGTCCCAACTTTTTACCTCAAAATGTCGCACTGATCAACGTGTGAACGTTAGCTAAGACATCTTCGATTTCTCTAACGGAGGCCTGTTTTTCATCGTATTGCTTTTTTCGAGGCCCACATTACTAAAATGTCATTGTGAGCGTCCTTTGGTTCTGATTGTTTTGTAAGCCACACCACTTTTTGAAGCAGTTAACTTTTATTTAAATACTTATAGTTAGATAATCAAATGTTATGAGTATGACATTTCAACTATTACTCTTCGTAGTTAGCTTACTAATGATCTGCTTGAATGTAATACTGCATACTTGTAAATCGCACAATATTCTTGTGAAGTATGCGAGATAGAGGATTTTTTTTTGAGGAGAATCATTAATTTCATTTAATTTATGTACAGACACCAGCACATCAAGCTACTACAATCTGTCAAATTTCTTTAATAGATTTTCAACGTTATCGCTAAAGCATTAGGTTCAAGGTTCATTGGGAAAATTTGACAGTTTCGGGTAGCTTGATGTACTGGCGTCTGTACTAAATATTTTTATTAAGTTGAGTGTAGGATATTTTTCAAACCTCATAAATGAGCTTAAATATGTAAATCATAACCATATCGCCTTTTTAAATCACTGATAATCGTGCTAGATATAAACAAAACAGTTTTAAAAACCTTTCTCATTCTCAGTGGTCTCCTATTCAGCAAGACTGGTATGAGATAATCATTACATTTACAATTTTACTCAAATTTGTTGCTTTTTTGGAGGCCTCGGTCCTCAAGAGCTCAGATAGCGAGCAATGCCTTTGTAGCGTTGAACGACTATCGATAGTTCAGCTATTGACAATTTGAGTACTATTTTTACTTTCGATAACATTGATTTTGTTGATAAATAACTAGCTATTGATACAATACTATCGATTTTGACACTATTTTAACTTTACAATAGCCTGTCGATAGTTTTAACAAAGTCATACAACACTATTCTTATGTCAGAAGGTACATTTAAATACATTTTGCTGGTGCTAATATTAATCTCTTAGATAGAAAGAAAACACGATCAAAAGAAACAGCTTGTGAATAGAAATAATAGTTCAATTTTAGATAATTATAAATAATAATTATACAAGCTCAAATAAAATAACCTGGTGAATCTTCACAGACAGAAAACTAAGATTTTCATGACTCATAATATTTTCATGTAACTTACACTAAGAGATGATTTATAGTAGACCGTGCCGGGCGCGAGCTGTGCCAAACTACACGAACATTTTGTGTGAAGCAGTCTGGCTACACCGTGCCGCGTCCGTGTCCCGTCCGAGTCTTGGTCCCTACAAATTGAGCAGATACACGGACGCGGCACGGTCTAGTATAAATCATCCCTTAACCGACGTTCGCATGGACGTGAAATTATCGCGGTGATTTTTTTTTCGTGTAAGTACTGGATTCTCAATGCTCGGCTCAACACCGAGAGTTGAAAATCCAGTGCGCGATAAAATCCCGGCGCGATATGTTTACGTCTTTGCGAACGTCATTTTGTTTTTATTCGAGCACTGGATTTTCAACGCTCTGCTTAGCGCCGAGAGTTGAAAATCCAAGTGTGTTTTCTTGACGCGCTGGGATACAGTGCGCAAAAAAAAGTTGCCGTGATAAAAATACGCTTATGCGAACCTGGGAATTTATGCTTAGACAATCTTTTAGTTTAGTTTTATCCTCATTACAATATTGATACTCGAAGTTTCGCCGGATTATTTTATTTAACTTTGTATCCTACATAAGGTTTGTTGGAGCGAGTATTATGGAATACTATAGAATATTGTACAAATTATCTGCACTTAAACAGACAGAAAACATATTTCATTTACTACCGAGACTAATAAAACATTTTAAACATTAAATTAACAAATAGGGTTGTTCCCGATTGCCACCAATGAATTGGCACCACTGGTGGACTATTTGACGCCAGCAGGGTAAATATAAAAAAAAAGCCGAGAGTCCCACGAACCGTAAACAGCGAATTTTCATACCAATTAATAAAACTCGTTTCCCAGCAATTATTTTGTTTGCACAAAGTTACTTAGTTTGGTGTACAGAATGCGTAGATGACGGTTTCGTGAATGCCTTGATTCACCCTATATTGGATGATTTTTTTTACAGTCTCGAAATTTTTACAGGGTGTTCTAACCATGAATATGAACAACTTTCACTATAGGACCAACTCTGAAATCACGAGAAAGAAATCAGCTGATTCATACAAAAGTTCAATACCTACTCGACCAAAATGTATGAATCAGCTGATTTTTTTTCGTGATTTCAGAGTTGGTCCCGTAGTGAAAGTTGTTCATATTCATGGTTAGAACACCCCGTAAAAATTTCGAGACGGTAAAAAAAATCATCCAGTATATTTAAAACTTCTGTGGTGCCTTCAAAGGAGTGACTTTTGCTGTTTAGAAAAATCTAATGTAATCGTAGCTGAAAGATAATCGTATACTTAAATACATAATAAAATGTAAGTATATTTATTATGTTCATAAATTGAAAAATCCTTTTAAACTTAAATGCCTATCTATTCAAACTTTTGAGGCACAATTTTCATGTCTTTTTGCACAATTTTAAGATAATGCGCAAATTATCTAGCCCCAAATTTAAAAATGGGCAAATTGCTAGGCATTGAGGGTTTTCATGAAAAATCACGCCACCAGTTGGCGCCACTTTGACAATAGGTCTTCCATTTCGACGATGAATATAAATTATATGATTACGTTCATAATTCGTTTCATTCATTCGTTCACCATTCAGTCACGACTAAAAAATATATAGCCGCTTTGACACTTTTGACAGGTGCCCGGACCTGACGTCTCAGTGCTGCCACCTAGTGAACATCATTTCAGAAAACCCTCATAGTACATAATATGGCTGAAAAAAGATATTGCACCTACTTCCTTATTACCTACTAGTTTTGTTAAGTGTAGCGAACCGTCGGAGGTCTTTGCTTGTTACTTGTAATAAATTATTTTCTTAATTCTTAAGCCAAGTTTAGATTAGCATCAAAACTAGCAGAAGCTGACTTCCGCAAGCACTTCTTACTTGGAGAACTTGCGGAAGTGGACTTGCCGCGACTGTTTACCCAGTAAAGCTACGTTTCCTAGTAGAGCGGTGGCCGCCACATGAAAATGATAGCAGTGGGGTTTGACATCTTAAGGTGTCAAAAAACACTAGGAAAACACATCAACTTACTTTCATAAATAAAGTTTCAGTGACGTCATTCGCCGGTAAATTGCAGACGCTTAGTGGCGGCCACCGCTCTTCTAGGAAACCTCAGCTTAATCTTTCGTATGACGTATTTAGAATCAATTAAAAAGCCATTGTGTCTCGCGTAGAACTGCGTTTCCGGCAGTCGACGAGTCGAGGGCGATTCGAAGCAAAGTTAGCTTTTTTTAAGCAAATACGGTTCATATTCGTATGAAACGCTATTACTTAGCAAAGTGCGATCTTGGAATCTTGCCTACGAACTGCTTGCTGAAGTCAACCTCTGCAAGTTTCGTGGCCGTCAATCTAAACCTCGCTTTAAGTTTCAAAGCACAAAGTTTAAAATCGAATGAAATATTTTGGAGAGTGCTATTCTTTTTTAACGATTAATTAATTTGTTATTTATGTGTTAAGTTACGACCCCAACAAAAGGATTTTTGTGTTAAGTTAAAAGACGATGAGCTGCTGTTTGAAACGTTCTACAATATAGTTTATTGTACATAGTTTGAAGTTTTATTTATTCTGACCCTACTTATGTGTGATTATGAGTAAAAGTGATTATTTTTTCGATACCACCCAGTTAGTTTACTTAGTTTCGGAAGTCGGTGGCAATCTGGCAATATACAGAAAATAAATAAAACCAGAGCCAAACGAAAACGCGCGGGCGTCTTCTTTGTCTTGAATATTGAAAAAAGTATCACGTAAACCGACCCAGGAATTACTGATAATTCGGTCAAAATACATTAAAAAATCTCATCGAATTCGACGGATTTTTTATGACGTCGTCGGTTAAAAAAAACAGTGTGTACAAATACAAAATGTTTACTCAACATGGTTTTGTCGTACAAACCGCGTTGCCGGTGGTCTTCATACAATAACAAATATTGCAACCGACCTTATAAGTCTGACCTTTCAGACAAAAGTTACCCCTCTGTACGAACGGAATGAATTCCATTATTAGGGAGTTATCTAATATAGTAGGTTTCTGTTCTAACTCCGCTCCCAATGCTGTCCTAAATTGCGTCAAAATGTTATCTTTATTTTTATCTATTCTCTTAGAACATATCTTTGAAGTACACGCCACAGTCTTTCCATCAGCCAAGCATCTACATTTATTGCAGTCGTTCTGGTACACATGCAAAGGTTCGCAGTACCCGTGCATTGAAGAAAGCCTTCGAGGCAGTATGTTTTCATCTTCTATACAAGTGTCGTCTACAGTGCAATACTCCCGCTTTATGCCTTTGTCCACTACACAGTGGCAGATCAAACAGTTGACTTGATACGTTGTCCCTTCAACACAGGTTGTATCATGCTTTAGGTAATTAGATATCTTACAGGTTTTCAGCGTACACCCAAAGTACTTTACCCCCTCCAACATGAAACAATAACACGTATTGCAATCTTTTTTATACTTAGAGTTTGGCACACAGTTCTGCTCATCTTCGACCGGTTCCACATCTTCAAATTTAAGCTTTGGTAAAGAGATTTCTGCGTGATTCTTTAAGCACTTTTTCGCTGTACAATATATTGTACCGTTTCTATCACAGTGGCAGAAATTGCAATCTTTCTTAAAAACGACGCCAGGTTTTTTTAGATCGCAAGCCGTTTTATGCCCAGTTAATCTGTTGTGATCATCTTGGACAGTGCAGTTGTCACATAGGAGACGGTTGTGTCGGAGACACATGCATGTTTGACAGCCTAATTTGTATGTCTTGTTGGGAATGCACGCGGCATACACTTCTTCGGCAATGTCCTTTGTGGGCGTTGTTGGTTCAACATTTTCGCCGTTACATTTTCTTTTAGTGCATAGTTTTGGGTCTATTTGCCCGGAAGCAGGACAGGCGCAAACATTGCAATCGAAGAGGTAGAGTTTTGTTGGGTTGCAGGTCTTGTTCTGTACCGGTTCTTCGTGTTCTGCCGTTTCTACGGGGTGGAGTACCTGGAAGGTGTCGCGACAGAAGGGGTTGGGCCATCTGCCGGTTTCGCTGCACACACAGAGAAGGTCGAGCTTGCGGTAGTGAACTCCTGGCTCACAATGACCGTCAACTGAACGCCATACTCCGCGGCCCGTCATACCTACGTCCATCTCACTTATTGCATCTGGAAAAATGTTGTTGAAAAATTTAATGTATGGTCGAATGGAAAGCCATGTGAAGTTAAGTACCACATTTTTCTTCTCATAGTGAGAGGTACTTGATAGATTCGTGAACCACGTGCTCTTATAAGAAGATATCAGGTAATGTCCAACGAAACGAATCTTGAGAGGACTCGGGTTTCGTGAAAAGAGGACATAGCTTTTTGCCTCCCCTTGTATAAAATATCAGTTTCAAGTAAGGGAGCTAGTGAGTGTTTTAAGAGAGCTCAGTATCTATATATCTACTTAGTGCTTAGTAATTGTCACTTAAAGTTGAGTAAACTTAGTAAAAGTTGTTCATAAAGATGAGTACAATGACCCCTTAAGTGGTTAACAGTGATGAAAATTACACCTAGTACGAGTATATTATAATAGTGTAAGTAACTATTGATACTGAATAGAATCTGATCCTATTAAATCTAGCCGATATCAGACGCTTCACTCGAGTGAATAGTTGACGGAGTTGTTTTATTCCACGTTCACAAGACACTGACAAAATTATATAGGAATGAACATTCATCTGCCTCTTTCATTTCATTTCTCGATCGCTCATCATCATCATCCACAGCCCGTTTTCACCCACTGCTGAGCATAGGCCTCTCTTTTCTTGTGTCAATCCCCACGCTCCGGTGCCAACCTCATCCAGGTTCTATCCGCGATGGTAACAATGTTGTCTGCCCATCTCGCCGCCGGACGGCCGACGCTTCGTCTTCCAGTCCTTGGATGCCACTCGGTCACTGCCTTACTCCACCTGTCATCACTGCGCCTTGCCAGATGTCATGCCCAGCTCCATTTGAGTTCCATAACTCGTTTTCCGATATCGAAAACTTTTGTTCGTCTTCGGATCTCGACGTTTGGAACTCGGTCTATCAATCATATGCCGAGCATGGAACGCTCCATGTCTCTCTGTGCAACTCTCACCCTGTACACAGCCTCTTGCGTGAGCGGCCACGTTTCAGCGCCGTACGTCAGGTCTCGATCGTTAGGCGAGTGAAACATGCCAAGTGCCGAAATCCAACATCGTTGGATCGGTCGGTTCACTAATGAAGTCATTTTTCACTTCAAGTGTAAGATGCCGAATGAAAGGCAGAAATGAAAAAAAGTCAAGCGTCTGATATCGGCTTAAGCGACAAACTATCTAGTTTGGGCACTAATAAATGTACCTACTAAGCTTGTGTAAATAGGTAAATAATCAGTCTATAATATTCCCACTGCTGTGACACAGGCCTCCTCTTTCTGTGAGAGGGAATAATTCATAGTATTAGTAAGATAGTAACCATTAAAATGACCGAACATGTCAACTTCATTGCAAGCTCGCGCTTTGCAAGTATATGTACTCTTCGCATTGCAGTGGCACCAGTTGCAATCGTTCAACGCAATCATGTTTTTGTTGCAACGCTCGCTCCAAACTGTCTTGGCAACCTCTGAAACACATCGAATTTTTATGACAGGCTCGTGGCAAAGAGTACCAAAGTTTGGTATAACAATACCAAATACGGTACCGTACCCGGGTGTCAAGTAATATGAAAGGCGACTAAGGGAGACTTTCAGGAGATCCCACTAGGTAGCGATACAACAAAACCTTACACCAGACTTCCTATTTCGCCACTTATGAGGTTAGCCTCAACTAGCTTGTTGCCATTAACCCTTCGTATGCCGCCGGATCGTAGACCTGGAACAAATCCAGACACCGGGAAGCTACTGAGTAATTCCTATTGGAAAAATCTGATCTGATCTGATCTGACCTGGAAATTGAAACCTCCCACCCCTTGCTCAGCAGTCAGGCCTTTTTGTTGGGTGCGAAATAATCAAATGACTTCTCCCGCTCTGGGCGGAGCGGGAGGGCGTGTCAGACTTTTACTGACTAAAACCGACCCGTGTTCCTTCAGTTGCCTGTGCCGGGGCTACGGTAACTCTTTCGAACATACCGCAGCTCTGGCTGGCATCGGCCCTAGCGGACCCCGTCAATTAGCGCTGACGACTATTTGAGGCGCGCGTGTAACACAACGCGCCGTCGACCCGGGCCTGGGCCTTACCGAACGGCGAGCTACCCATTGCTCGCTGTCCGCAAGCTCGCGCCTACGGTGGCCGGGAATCGGCTATCAATTCCCGATGGCCAGGGCGTCTCCGCCCAGCAGTCAGGCCTGCGACCTCAAACACATTAGTGAGAAGACTATATTAAATCATGTTGCAATTACTTGTAAAGTATTTTCGCAAGGATGCGGCGACAGTGCCGCTGCTGTTACTGTTTGCAGCATAATTACTGCCTTAAGTCGACGATAACCGACTTTTAATGATTTTAAACTGAAGATCACGTCTAAATGAGTAGTGTTAATGATTTGGAAAAAATATACGTATTTATATGTTAAATAAGAGCATTTTTTTAATAACTTAGCCTTGCAATAATGAAGCCATCATCCATCCATCCATCATCATCTGCCTAGCCTTTTCCCAACTATGTTGGGGTCAGCTTCCAGTCTAACCGGACGCAGCTGAATACCAGTATTTTACATGGAGCGACTACCTATCTGACCTCCACAACCCAGTAACTGGGTAATACGATACCCTTTGGTAAGACTGGATGTCAGACTTTCGGGCTTCTAACGACCCGTAACAACTGTCAAAGATCCACGGATTTATGAAGCCTTCACCATTATAGTTAATTTAATTATTTATCTATTAGTATACATGTCTTATTAAAATATCTTTTGTTTTATGTATAATAAATTAATAATGCGTCTAATTTGGGACAGCGCTCCTTGATGGGTGAGTCCTATTACTGGGTGGACGTACGACGCGTTGCGTGAGCTCAGCACAGAACACGCAAGCACAAAGCCGTTGGCATATATCTGCGTGTGGCTTCGTATACCAAAATATGCTATACGCACTGATACTTACGTTTTTCATGCTGGTACATCACAACTAACTGCACATTTAAAACCAATAACAAGAACGTTCTGAAAGCCATCTTGAATTTCAATCATTCAATTTTCAACACTCTCTTTTTCTACATAAAGAAATTATTCGTACAATCTTCTATGAATGTTGGATTCCATAATTGGTTTCTATTTTATGGTGCAACCACGATATGCCTCATTGAGTGTCAGTATTTTTAATTGATTTTTAGGACTACAATATTCAATTGTAGCCTCCGACTTTTTAAGATAAGAATTATTTTAATCTTTATTTGATTACTAGCTTCTGCCCGTGACTTCGTTCGCGTGGAAGTCGTAAGACAACACAATATACTAAAATAACAGCCACATTTTCATAAAACTTCCCTGTTTATTACGTTTGTAATTTTGGTCTCAGCAGCCAAAATATGAAGAGAGTCAGGACTGGTGACACGGGAGCAAGCGACGTACAGTTGTCCATGTGAGAAACAGCTCGTCCTGAGGTCGACACCCGCAGCCTTCAGTAGCAATTTCCCATTGTTTGTGAAATTTTTCATTTTTTTTTTGTGAAATAATGAACGCCTACGTTCCTGCATATACTACCTAATGGCACAACACTGATACATTGACTGATAGATTCTTACAGAATATTCCTGACGAACAACTATCACTAAAATAAATGGTTAGCTAGTTTGTAATAGGTATATGTGTATCTTTATATTTAAATAAATATGTATTCCACAATTTCTCATAATTGCACCTACCACTGTTTGTCTCTGCATCACCCAAAGGTTGACTGGTAGAAAAAGCCTATGGCATTAAGTCCGCCTCTGTATATTTCTGTGCATGAAGTATTAAATAAATAAATAAAATAATATAACAGTAGAGTCATCGGTTCTATGACAGGATCGATGACCAATAGGGTAGACGTGCTCTAGAATGGAGACCGCGAATCGACAAACGTTGGATAGGACGCTCTCAGACTAGGAGTGACGATCTTCATAAGGTAGCAGCGGGATGAGCGTACCCGAGGATTGAGTTAAACGTGTGGTTGGAGAGACCTATTTCAACAAATTCTCAGGGGATATGATTTTAACAGAAGACGGAATCGAATCTGCTCCAATTTTTAAGCAAAGGCACGACATCATTCTTTAATTACATACATATGTAAATAAAGTCACGCCTTCATCCCATGGAGGTAGACACCAGGCGCGAAGCCTTCATACAACCCGATTCCTATCGGTTTCCCTTCGGAACAACCACTTTTCTTAGTGTCTACTATTGTCAAATAATATGGTACACCTGTGTGAGTAACTGTGTATCACAACACATTACATATTAAATACCAGTTTAATACATCATAAGATTAAAAACCTATAGTTTTTTATCTGAGTTTATGAGAACTGAACAATTTTTTCTTCGGCTTCTCTCTAATGATGATTGTATCTACGCCACTGGTAGGCACTAGGCAGATACTACAGAACGCCACCTGTTACGATCCTTACATACTCCTTTTGCTTCGTTTACGTTCAATACATCTGTCATACACGCACGCCGATTGCGAGTACTACGCACATGACCTTTCTGAAGAAGATTAATTCAACATTAACTTTCTTTAATTAATTTAATGTAAATCAGTTATTAGAACGATCATATGCCACTACACTAATTACAGAAAATGACGCTATGACAGGTTTACGTACAGAGGCACTGCTGTAGATGTCCAAGGGTACAGCAAACATGCCCCAAAGAGTTAAGTGTTGCAAAATGAATGTAGGTAGTATTTATTCTTGTTAAATGTCCGAATTTCCAAATCTCAACCAAAAACAATTATTTACGCTTTTTTCGCTCCATTACATTCGTGATTAGTACACAATAATTTACTATTTTTTAAGCAATAACACATATTACATTCATGCACAGACGTGGCCCCTGGTAAGCATTTCGTCTTTTCTGACAAAGAAACCATTGATTTCCTCAGAGCCATTTTAAGGACCTTATTCAATACTTTGGGAACATTAATCTTTAACGTTTTGCCATCGTAACGGTAATTGTCCTGTTTCATTTTTTTCTCGCCTAAATGGGCCCGAGGAGTTTCTTCTGTTGCAGGACTCTGCTCGAACTCAACCTCTATTCCTTTAGACTCATCATCGTCTTCTTCTTTAGTTTTAACATCGAGATCTTCTTTAGTTTTAACATCGAGATCTTCTTTAGTTTTAACATCGGGATCTTCTATAGTTTTAACATCGACATCTTCTATATTTTTATCTTCGCTTACATCAACTGGCTCGTCGTCGTCTTGATTCGGGATCTGTGTAAGTCGTACTACCATCGTACTCCCTTCAGTTGTAGTAATTGTAGGGGCTAGCGTAGGTTTCGAAGTAGTCTGTTTTTTCTCTTGATTTTGTGCCTCTGCTTCTGAATCATCAGAATAATATTCGTTACTGCTACTGATATTGCCTAATTTTATATTTTGAGTTTGGGGATGTTTGTCGTTGTTTTCTTGAACCAATTCAATAGCCTTGTAATTATTCGTATTCAATTCTGCGAAACCTTTTTTCTGAATTGGTTTTATAGTCTTTGTCTTATTTAATTCTGAACTTGTCCTTAACATTCTTAGGTTATCAGGTATGAGTTCAATAGCTTCTTTTATCAAGTCCTTGCCACATATGTTTAATTTGTAGGAGCCTAGATCCAGGTTTTTGGTGTAGTAGTTTCCAGTATTACATACAAGTTTGTTTTGGTTGACACAGAAACAGAATTGGCAGGGGGCTAAGGAGTACCAATATTTTTCCTCGCATTTGCTAAAGACGGTTTTGGTTGCGATGTTAGTCCTACGGTGGACGTCGTCTTCACAAGCGTTTCTTGTACATCGATCGTTGAGGATTTCGCCGTCAGGGCCACATCTACATACATTGCAGTCAATAGTGACGTAGGTGTCTGGTGTGCATTTATGTGTGATGACGTTTCTAGGAGGTAGTGATTGAAAGGTATCGTGGCAACTCTTGTGCGGCCATCTACCGTCTTTCGTACAGATGCATGTTATTAAGTTTTTTACGTAAAGTTGGTTCGGGTAACACAGAGGTTCGGTTTTTTCGATTTCATTGTGATCTGTAACAGAAATAGAAAGCAAACAAATCAATTTGATGATATTCTGCGGGTAGTCAGAAGCCCAAAAAGTCCGACAACCAGTCTTGCCAAGGGGTACTGTGTTACCCAGTAACTGGGTTGTGGAGGTCAGATAGGCAGTCGCTCCATGTAAAATACTGGTATCCAGCTGCATCCGGTTAGATTGGACGCCAACCCCAAAATAGTTGAGAAAAGGTTAGGCAGTTAAATGGCAGCCTCTAATATGCAAAAGCAGATTACTTAATATATTTTTTTATACACTTACTTGTTCTGCTATTACAGTCCAAGGAAGTACAATCAAACACGGTCTTCGAGGTACACACGCATTGGTTACATTCGTTTTCCACCGTATCTCCTACGTGACAAGATTTAACTGGGTGCTGTAGGTAATCTAAAAATAGCAATATGTAAAGAAAAAAAAAGATAGAAAATGCGTTTATTTGCGGCGTTTCTGTGGAATTTAATTGTCATGCTTCTTTTACTAGCAGCGCTACCATGAAAACCGAAATCTTCACAGAATATATATTTTTAAGCTTCAGTGCGCACGTTTCAAAGAGAGTAGTAACACCAGTACAAGCCAGTGAAAGCGTCGTGACATTGGCGTTTAAGGAGACTCCAGCCTATATAAAGGGCTTGAATTCAACATGCAGGAAGAATGCCCAGACAAACATGAGTCAATATAAAAGATAAAAAATAATAACATAATATCATGCCTAGTTTCCCCGAAGGGTTAGGCAAAGGTGTACATATTGTACATCTACATTTCACCAGTTATGTAAGTCCATATAATAGGGGGCGAGCCTAGTATCATCAGTCGGGCACAAATCCGGGCTGCTACTAAGAAATTCCTCAGGGAATATCGATAATATTTAATTAATTTACACTTACCTATTGTCGATTGAACAATACCAATAATTGAAAGATAAAATACGAAAGTAGATAACAGCCACATTCTGTGATTCCTATAAGTTGAATGATTATTCAACTTCAGTACGAAAATTGGAACAGTTGACCGAATTTTATGTGAATTTTAATTATGATTGTGAGATTATTGCACCAGTTATAGCCAATATTTGGAATGTGTCCTCATATTTGGGTAATAAGGCCATGACTACCAAGAAAGGTAGATAATTTTCTTTGATAATATTGTAGGTTCATAATGGATGCAAAATAAGCATCGCGAAGAATAAACCGATGGGTAGCGGCCCTCTCATCAGTGACTAAGTATACTATTTAGCTAAAATAATCGATATATCCATATGGTAATTGGCGATTAACCAATAATAGCTGTTATTCGGATTTCAAATTTAATTGTTTCGATAGGTTTCGACTTGGTTTGCACACTCCTTGCTGAATTTGCAATTTTTTATCTGTTAGTTGTGGTTACATTTGTTTACATAATGAGTTAATTGCTAAGATCATCGCGAAGTGAAGATCATCGCAAAACACATTCACCATTGTGTGGATCGCCCGGAGGACACGGTGGAGCATACGGTGGAGGTCTGCCCGGCTTGGGCGGAGCACCGTCGTGTCCTCGCGGAAGCGATCGGCGGCGGCGATCTTTTTCGTCCGGCCCTGGTCCAGGCCATGGTACAGAGCGAGATTGCATAGGAAGCCATCACCTCCTTCTGCGAAGCAGTAATGCTCGCGAAATAGAAGGCGGAACGCGCTCACACCCCTAGACGCCGCAGGAGACGCTCTGGGCGTCGGTAATTGAGAGCTGATTCCTGGCTACCGTAGGCGCGGGCTTGTGGACGGCGAGCAATGGGTAGCTCGCCGTCCGGTAAGGGGCAGGCCCGGGTCGACGGTGCATTGTGTTCCACGCGCGCCTCAAAGAGAAGTCAGCACTAACTGATGGGGTCCGCTAGGGCCGATGCCAGCCAGGGCCGCGGGATGTTTGAAAGAGTTACCGTGGCCCCTGGCACAGGCAACTGAAGGAACACGGTTTTAGTCAGTAAAAGTCTGACACGCCCTGCCGCTCCGCCCAGAGCGGGAGAAGATATTTGATGATTTCCCACCCAAAAAAAAAACGTGATTAACATTAAACTAGTCACGCAATCATTATTTTTAAATGAGCCTGTTATGTCCCATTGCTGGGCTAAGGGAATTACATCCGTCTTTCCAATTTTCCTGTCTGTTGCAATCTGACCCCAGTCCTTTGTCAGTCTAAATCATCACGCCATCTTCTTCTGCACCACGTTAGTAAAACTAAAAACATGAATGTACAGGTTTTATTTTTAAACAGTACAGTACAGTAACAGTAGGAACTAGTAGAACGATTTCAAGGTATATACTTTTGGAAAGCAACAGGTTGGTCGCCAGCTTTGATGAAAGTAGGAGTAGCATCAGTGCAGGCATCGCTGTCACTTTTATAACAATGTTCCTCCACCAGAATGTTGTCAGGTTCACATTCACAAATGAAGCATTCGTCGGTCAGGTTCCCTGGCTTTTCACACCTATACATGGTGTGGTTGTGAGGTATCTTTATTTGGATTGGATATTGAATTTTTGTCATGTTCAGCATCGTCTCGTTTGCTGTAAAGAATAATTGTCTTATTTTTAAATAGAATTTGTATTTTATAGGAAACTTTCCTCTCATAAACACCGACCGACCGATAGTTGTAACAGTCTTGGTTGTTAACATTTTTATGGTTGTACTAGTTGTGTTTGATGATATCCTTAATGAGATTATTTTGCCTGAAGCTATACACAGTGATAGTTCTGCAGGAGACATCATAAACAGAGTTGATTAACCATGACGTGATAAAAAGGGACGTACACATCAATGTTTAAAAAAAATCCAAGACGTTTTGGGAACGGGAATCTAAAACGCGTTAGAATTTATCGGTTTAATTAAAAGCAATTCTTACCATCACCTGCTCTTCTGCCCATTGGAATATAATTAAAATTCGGGAAGGCTTGTTCGCAATATTGGTCCACCGACATTGGCCGGCAAAAGAGATTAATGTTCCCCAAGTAAGGACATACGCAAACGCGGCACCTAAAATCAGTAATGATTCTATTACACATCCTAGGATTAGGAATAGTCTTCAAGTCGAGATGAATAGGTTACGTCAAGGTAAACACGCACAACGGTCGACCACATCATCGCTTACCGTCAGGTGAAATAGAGGTCAAACGCGAGCCTATCAATAATTATTCATAAGTTAACTTAAAGTGGTTGGGGGAAAAAAATTACACGGTATGAGGCCAAATTATGGAGCCGATATCGATTGTGTCCAAGAAATTAAGTAAGAATAAAACTTTTACTAAGAAATAGCACAATAGGCCTATGTATACTGTAAATTTGGAAATAAAGTTATCATTAGTTTTTTATTTTTTGATTATTGTGTTCTCCTTGCTTTATTTATAAATTTTTATAGTTTACCTTATAATATACTGCGATCCTGCAATACAAGCCTCTCGTTCAGGACGGCCTGTGAGATTGTAAGATAAACAGGTATGAGCAAGTTGCCTTCGTCCACTAACAACCGGGTTTTCAAATTCATCTCCTGCTCTGTCTGTTCCACCTAGATCTGTTCCGTCTGGTATTTCATCGTTAATATCTTCACCACCAACAAAATCTTCATCAAATATCTCTTCGCTATAGTCTTCACGGAGTTCTCCCGGAGCTTTTGACTACAACACAGAGATCAGATCAGTTTGTTTCACACTCATGAAGCAAGTCAATATTAGATGAAAAGTGAAGTGTCAAGAGATTTTGAACTGTCATCTTGTCTTGCCCTGCACATCAACTACCCGTCAAATTATGAGAGTGATATAGTCGCAGATAACATTTTCTTAGTTTTTGTGTTCAAAACTACATTAGGTATATTACGAGTAAATGAAACAAAATGGCGATGAAAAACACGAGTACGAGGCTAGGCAAGGTGGTGATGGAACATTAGGATAAACTGTTTTTAACCGACTTCAAAAAAAGGAGGAGGTTATCAATTCAGTTGTATGTTTTTTTTTAAATGTTTGTTACCTCAGTACTCCGTCAGTTATAAACCGATTTGGAAAATTCTTTTTTTATTTGAAAGGACCTACTTTCAGATTGGTCCCGCTTTTATCAAAATTCAGTTTTGAGGACAGGATCCATGAGAAATTGAGGGAACTATTCAAATATTATACATACTGATTTTGATATTTTCAACAACAAGTCAAGCATTTGCATTCAGAAAGTATCATTTGGTGAAGTGGAACTGCTGGAGAAGACCACAGATGGCAACGGGAACTCATCAACGATAAGTATTTCACGGGTGGCGATAAGATATCTCGATTAAGATAGTTAAGTGACATTGACGAAGCCAATTTAAATAAATAGTGCTGATGAAAATGGTACCATCGAACTGATCTGATGATGAAGCCGGGAGGTAGGCACCGGAACTCCGTAATAAAACAATGTATCCTAGCCGTGTTTGGGCTTATTGGAAACGTCATGAGATGGACTCTGGTTATAAATAATTTTTAACCGACTTCGTAAAAGGAGGAGGTTCTCACTCAGTTCGTCGGATTCTTTTTTTTAGTGTGTTCCCCGATTACTCGAAGACGGCTGGACTGATTTGAAAAATTATTTTTTGTTTGAAAGGGTATACTCTCCAGGTGGCCCCATAGTCATCAGGTCAGGGTCTGATGATGGGATCCTGAAGAAATCGAGGGAACTCTGCAAATATTATAGGCACACCTATAGATAGCGATTTGGGTATTTTTTATAGTAACTTGCGCATTTGCCCTCGGAAAGCACCATTTGGTGAAGACTGATGACGAAGACCACAGATGGTAAGATGGCCACCGGAACAACTCAATAATAAGTATTTCACGGGTTGCGATTCGATGACTTTAAAATTATTGCTAAGCAGTATAAGCTCGTCAGAATTTATATGGTGAAGTGGAGCTGATGGTGAAGTACCATGAGACCTCCTTAACAATTAACGTCCTGCATCGGGAAAAGCAATGTTTTGTAAAAGGTGATGAGCAGTTGTCATTTGGCTATTGTAACTTAGATAAATTAAAAACCGACCTAATAAAAAGTGAAAATTAAAAAACATTTTTTACAAAAAAAAAAAACACAACCGACCTCCAAAAAAAAACACCACAAAGTGAAAAATATCTTAAATTTTGGAAGTCAGTGGCAAAAACCTAAAATACAGATCCAAAGACGCTGACTTCCGAAATTAAAGTTATTTTTCACTTTGTAGTGTTTTTTTTTGGAGATCGGTTGGTTTTTTTTTTTTTTGTAAAAAAGTTTTTTATTCAATCCTACTAATATTATAAACGCGAAAGTTTGTAAGGATGGATGGATGGATGTTTGTTACTCTTTCACGCAAAACCTACTGAACGGATTTGCATGAAATTTGGCACACAGATCGTTTATAACTTAGAAAACACATAGTATACTTTTTAACCCGATATCCTCACGGGATCGAGACTTATGCAGGTGAAACTGCGGGGCGCTGCTAGTACCATTATAAATAACTAGTAAGAGTTGAAGCAATCATTTCCTCTTGAAAGATCGGATAGATTACTAGCAGATTGATAATATTATTACGGGATTTGTCCATGTTCGAGCCTTTACAGAATAGGATATAAATAAAATATTACTTTTCAGTTTTTAATTGGCAATTAAGAGAAAAAATCTCGTTACAAAATTAATGATTATGGTTTTCGTATATTACAGACCACATAAAAATCAAAACAAACAACAAATACTTCGAAAAATTATTTAATAAAGACTACTAGATACACTAGTTAGTTAGTTTAGATAGACTAGTTTTACAGTTAAGTCATAAAGTTCATCAACCAGTTGTGTGCACAACGAAATGTGTGCTTGAACTTGTAAGTACTTAGACTGGACATATGTGACGGCTTTAAGTAGTTTCCTCTCACACAGAGCGATCTCGCACTGTTTCCACAAAACAGCACAAACCCAGTACATGAGTACATCTATCTTATAAGAACTTAAATCAGCAAACTAACTAAGTCCCTATTTTGTATTATATTTGTTACAACATAAACTAGTTACGAAATAAAAGATTTAGTCTATTTGGATGATGTTATAGTTTTGCATTTCACGACCGAGTGTCGAGTGTTTCAATTTGGACATGTTGAACTAGCGCTCGTAGTCCAGTGCTGAAAATAAAAGAAAAATAATGCTACTGCGTGAAGCTTTCAAGATATCAGAAGAGGCCTTAAATGCTTTAGGACCAATATGGACTACGTGCAGATCAAGAATCTTTCTTCATATAGGTAAAAAGACACACGATCGTAAAATGTTATTGTTGATGATGAAACAAATATGATAATAATATGAATGTACCCAAAGATCCCGACCCAGTCAGTCAAAGGACAGGGGGTTGTTTTGAAAAAAAGCGGATTTGAGAACTGGTTTTACCACACCTATAAAAGAGATCTTGTCTGACTGAGGTTACATAACTACATAGGTATGAGTCTGTCTGCTTATAATAATAAATACATTACAAACCCAACCTTAATAACCACCCACAGAGTCCAACAAGCCTACCCTTCTGTTTTCAATCATTTGCGGTATTGCTACTTACAGTACTCACAAGCTTCTCTTTATCGCATAAAATAGGGGTACACGATGCATACTCTTTCAGCCCCATTTCTGGACACACACAGAGCTTACAACCAGCTTCGAATTCCTCACCAGGAAAACAGAGTTCCAAATTCCTTGCAGTATCCTCCTCGACTTGGTTACCTAACAACGTCTGGGACAGTTTGAAGATTTTCTTCCAGGGTGTGTCTATTTCGGCACAGGTTCGGTTAGTGCAAGCTTTGTTTTTCTTATCCCCGTTTGGAGGACATACACAGATGTTACAGTCGTCGCTGAACAACTCGCCGGCATTACATGTATCTGTTCGCAAGAAATTGGTCTCACATTGATTTTTAGTACATTTATCCACATTTTTGACACCGTCTGTCGGGCAGAAGCAAATGTTGCAATCGACCGTGTAGTAAGCTGAAGGCTCGCATGCGAACTCGTTACCAATTGGCTTGGATTGCCCGCTACAAGTGTTGTTCGTACATGCCCAATCCTTTACCAGTCCACTTGCACTGCAAATACAAAAATTGCAGTCGACTTTTGTAATCGATCCAGCTACACATGTGGCTATTGATTCTGTACTAGTATGTTTAGGCGTAATGCGATCTTTATGAGACTCTTGAATAATTTTTTTAGCATTACAGTCATCGTAAGTGCACCATTTCTGTTCAACCTTCCCGGCTTTCGTACAATAGCAAGTATTGCAACCGAATTCAACGAACGTATTAGGTTCACAAGTTATGTTATAGTCTATGTCTTTGGCTTTATCTACTATGAATCTTTGAGTTTTTTTTGGACCGGAATCATCTGTAACAGATGTACAAAGCTTGAAGTTTGTATTCCCGTTCTCTGGACATAAACAGTATCTTCCTTGATCGATGAAAACTGAGCTGGGATCGCACGTTTCACTGCCAAGTATGTCTTTGATAACACTTCTTTCTATATGACTGATAGTTTCCTTCAACACACGTTCTAGCATAATAAGCTTATTTTGTAACGAACAAACTCTGGTGCAATATTTTTCCAGTGTAAAACCATTTCGTAGACAGAAACATTCCATGCAAGTAGGCACCAGCTCTCCGGGGCTGCACGTGCTTTTAACAGAATCGTAGTTGAAATTGTTTATTTTTAAACATTCTTGTTCTAAACAACTGCTTTCGTTCACCACTCCTTGAGAACTACATTCGCAGTAAATGCATTTTGGTTTCGTATATTTATTGGGTGTGCACGTAGTTGATACATTCCTCAAACTAACCAAGGAGCTGAGTGGATCATGTTGCTTATCACAATTAGATTTGGACCTCAAATTGTCGTCAGGCACACCATTTTCAGGGCAACGGTAGACATTACAATCTACTCTGTAAAATGTTCTAGGAATACATCTTCTTGTTGATTCAGGTACTTTATGGCAAGTTTCCACGCATTTACTTTGGACAAAGAACCCGTCGTCTGAACATAAGCAGTGAAGACAATTAAATAAGTACATGACCTTCGGTATGCAGACGTTCTGCGCGATCACGTCCAGGGATAAGTTGGGACCTTTGAGGGAACATGACGAGTCGGTGGCGCAACGAGCTTCAGACATCTTACCAGAAGCAGGACAAACGCAAAGACTACAGTTGATGTAATAAGACCTAAAAGGAGTGCACCAAAGTTCGGCTCCAACTTCTTGGTTGGTAACGTTTTTCTTTGTGCCCTCTTCAGCGCATTCTGTGTTGGTACACATGAGCTTCCCGTTTTCTTGGCATATACATTGACTGCACTCCTCCCAGATGATCTGCCCGGGCAGGCAAGTTTGTCGGCGTCCTATCATTTGACACGTCGCTTCGCTCCAACGGCCCATACTGTTGCAATAGCATAGCCGACCATTCAGTAAGAACTGGGTGTTTGGGACGCACGTGCCTATGGAAATAAATAAAAATGTAGCACAGTTTCGGAAGCTCTACTTCATTAGATAAGTGAGTAAAATATTGCTTGAGTTTTCTACGAAATGAGATGGACTATTAATTTTTTGATGAATATTTTTCAGTGAACTGTGCTTCGATGATAAATAATTGGACAGTTGATATGACAATAAAATGAACTAGAAAAACTTACGGAATATGGCATCCCCAAGGGGTATGCTCGTCAGCAAGGTTACAAATGTTACAGCCATAAACATATTATAAGGAAAATGAGTATTTTTGTTCCCTGCACATTAATAAAATAAAATTACGATTTTTTAATTAAATAATTAAATCTTTCAGGTTCATTAACTCTGTAATTTTTAGAAAATTATTTGAAATGGAAAACTCGTAAAATGAAACGACTGGGTGGTTTTATGATATTTGGTCGATTGAAAGTTAATTGGGTTTTGGCTTTAAAACATTAATAATTGTAGATATTTTCAGAAGTTGTATGAGAGGTACGAGAGTTGCCGTGGATTGGGTTGAATAACTTGCAATTTGAGAGGCCTAATTGCAGCAGTGATCTGATGTGATGATGATTTTCAGAGGCTTGAGTTGACTTCCTTTACCATATTTTCTGATACTTTTGAGTCATGTCTCAATTCATGCTACAGTTTAATTTTAGGTACTTGCACGTTCTCACTCGAGTATATTTTTTGCATGAATAGAGGTTTAGCTATGGTAGCGACACCATGAGCGACAGTGATTTTATCAAGCACTATTTAAACCTATAAAACGTTTTTGGTCTAATGCCCAAAATCGTTTGTTAGAAATACAAACCAAAATACTTGATTTATAAACAAAACAAATGATCGCGATAATTTATTTGGCTTTTTGATCCTTTCATTTATTAAGAAAAAATCTTGTAGCTTGAGTTGATCTTGTATAACATTTCACATTTTACTGCGAGTTTTATGCGATTATTTATGTGTCGAAATAAATTTTTAACACCTACATAACGCAACCAATAAAGTGGTAAAAACCTATATTATTTTATTAAAAACGTTTTTTGGTAGATATGTACAATTTTATGACAACAATAATTTTGCAACTTATGTAAGTGAGTAGGCAGTAAACATATAGGTACATCCAAAGATATAAATATGTCTAGATAGACAGTCAAAGCCGTGAACTCGTCGAAAAAAAATGCGTCCAATTGTTTGCCGCAATTTCCACGCACACTAAAAAAGCATGTGGCGATGTAGATACCTTCAAACCTCTCCTGGTCGACGCCAGCAGTCGGCTGACTGCTGCGGACTCCGGAGGGGAGTGATGTGGCGGCACGTCTACATCGCCACATTGGAACGCGTCACGCAAAATCCTGCATCGCGCAATCAGAGTTTACCTTGCGACTAGCATATATACAACATCCCGACATCAACCGTCGGGCAGTAGCCCACCAGACACAACACCCGTCTGGTCGGAGGATCCTCCCTTTTCTATGAAGGATAAGTGAACTTTACACCCTGTCCCTCATGCCTCTATAAGCACAATGACTGGCACGAGTGTAAGACGTCAGCTGTCACGCACACCAGCATTCAAAACAAACAGGCCAACTTGTTGTTGCACGCGCAACAGCAAGTTGGCCTGTTTGTTTTAGTTCTTTGGCCGCGCGACACTCTATCTAGATATTTAAATAATCAAAGGCTATAATCTATGATATATCCGTGGCAGGCACCCTAGGTGAAGGAAAACGTGAGGAGGCAGTCCTAGAACCAAAAAATTCTAAGATATGTATACCGGAGACCGGAGGTCGATAGTGGGCGGAGTCGTGTATCTTGCGATGCTTGCCAGGGCCAGTTGAGGTTCCAGTGAGTCGGAACCGGGTGCCGCATAGTTCACGGTGAGTCGGAACTGTCTGCGGAGATGCCGCCAGTGAGTCGGAGTGGCGCTGCGTTATGCTCCAGTGCGTCAGATGTGGTACAGCGCCGGGTTGAGGCTGATTGCTGGCGTCGACCAGGAGAGGTTTGAAGGGCTCTGCTTGTTGACCGGCCGAGAGTGCAGTGTGCTGTGCCAAGTTTGCTGATGAGGCTGAGGGTGATGACCAGGTATGCGCGGTCGCTGCATGCTGGTGGTCAGGATACCCGTTGAAGCCGTGGGTGCTGGCTGACTGTGTGACTTGCCGCTCGAGAGCTCAAGGAAGTGATGATGATGACGTCACACTGTGGTAGTTGCACGAAGGCTGCGCTGACGTTCATGTTCGGGGTCACCAGTATAGAGGCATGAGGAACAGGGTGTAAAGTTCACTCATCCTCTATGAAAAGGGAGGATCCTCCGACCAGACGGGTGTTGTGTCTGGTGGGCTACTGCCCGATGGTTGATGTCGGGATGTTGTATACGAGTATATGCTAGTCGCGCAGTAAACTCTGATTGCGCGATGCAGGATTTTTGCGTGACGTCAGTGTGATGCGTCCCATTGTGGCGATGTAGATATGCCGCCACAATATGCAACATCTACCAACCCAAAGTATGACCCACTTCCTCTCACAGAGAGGAGGCCTGTGTCCCAACAGCTGGGGTATTGTAGGCTGATTATGATATTATCTTAAGCAACTTCTGTAGGTGATTTTCTAACTTCTATTGGCTAAAACTTATGCTATTGTATATTTTTCAGCGTAGTTTTCTTAGCGGAAGGTAGGTATCTTAGGTATAGGTACCTTGGCTGCGTTCTTTCAGTACAGTCAGAATCTTCTGTAGCGACAAAACTAAAGCTGAAGAGTTTGTTTTTTTGTTTATTTGTTTGAACGCGCTAATCTCTGGAACTACCAGTCGGATTTGAAAAATTCTTTTTGCATTTGATAGCCCAATTTTTGAAGAAGACTATAGGCTATTTTACATCATGCTAGGAGTCTGTCTGTCTGGCTGTTTGTTCCAGCTAATCTCCGAAACGGCTGAACCGATTTTGACAAGACGTTCACTGGATAGCTGATGTTATAAGGAGTAACTTTTATTTTGGAAAAAGAATTAGGGTTCCGCGCAAAAAAAAAACTCATGAAATTGTGAACAAAAAGACGGATTTGAAAAATTATTTTTGCTTGGTAGCCAAATTCTCGAGGATAGTTATAGACTATTTAACATTACGCTACGACCCTTAGGAGCCGAGCAAAAAGAAAAAGTAAGATAGAATGAACGCTAAGTGAAAACGAAGTAACATCGCGGGCGGGTGATGCGATGCTACGCGGCGCGGCAGGTCGGATGAAAAAGAAATTTCATGCGGACGAAATCTCGGGCAGAAGCTAGTTATTTATATATGTATAATAAGTAATTAGAACGATATCTGGACTGTCGCTGACAAGAAAAATACTAACAAAACACAAAAGTTTAGTGAATACATTTATTCATTGCTCTACAAACCCTGCTTAAAAAGAATAGTGATAATCGGTTCTCCATTGAACAAGCCAGTGTTTTCGAAGTAGTTCCATCATTATAGTCCATGTTCCTGTAAGTACTTCTGTTGTTTCTCCAGGATTACAGCTTGGTTGTAGTTGAGGCAAGTCTTCTGCGTGCAGCGCAAGGTCTGGTCCTGCTGGCAGTAGCATTTGTTGCAATTGTCCCTGGGAATTGAGAGAAAATAATTATCAATCACAATCACCAATCATCATCACGTAATTTTAGGTATGGAAGAGCCAAAGGTGGTACGCAGCGTTCCATGCGCACCTTTATGGGAGGACGTGCGGTGTTGGGAACGACCGCACTTGATGATGGGCATGTCGACTGGTACCAACCAGTCGGGATTGCGGTAAATGTACAAGTAACTCCCGGGCCCCCAACTTGTGGTAGTAGACGGAACAGTGAGGTTTTGTCGGTAGGAGTCCGACATAACCCTCCGTTCTCCCCGGAACCCTACGGGGAGAACGGAGAACATTTTTTATTTTCCTCAGGGGGGTATCCATGAGGATTTCGCCATCGAAAGAAAAAAATTATGGCAGAGAGAAGTATCCTAATAATTTCACTAGATGTAGTACAAAACGTGAAAGGGAATAAATTATGTATCTGTATTGTAGTTACAACAACATACATAACATAATATAGTAATATCACGTCTGTCTTCCCGAAGCATGGTGGAGGTTTTTGTACACCCACATTTTCCTAGTTTTGTTTATGTCCCATGTATTGGTAAGCGAACCTATTGCCATCAACTGGGCATATAATGTATGCGCCGGCGGCTACTGAAAAGTTCCTATTGGAGTAACCCAATAAAACTTTACCCTATCTAGGACCCCATGCTGTCAATTTTGCGACCACTATACCAATGTGGCAATAGTCAATTATTGGAAAAACAGTTTTTTTTGTAAAAATACAGTTTAGGACAGAATTCAGATCACCACGCTTCATTCCAAAAATGGGTATTAGAAGTAGGTAAAAAGGGTGCCAGGCATATATCCTATGGGATTGGGCGGGTCATGTCAGCAGCATGCACACTAAACGCCGGGCGTCTCCACACAATGGGTGCCTGAAGATTGGACGGTGCCGCCGAGGCCAGTCCAGAAAGAGATAGCGAGATGACCTGCACCCCAATAGTGTAACACACATTTAATCACAATCCGAACGTTTTTGAAAGAATTTGTCAATTCATTTGTTTAGAATAGTCGTCTGCTTGACAACGTAAATAACTCAATGAATGTTGTTTATTTATCAAAATGAAAAGCATTGTGATTGTAATTATGATACGCAATTACCCCGCTGGAGGTTTACCGCGAGGGTTGGTTCGAGATGGCGCGGGAGAAGAATTCCTGAAAAGGCTTAGGGGACGCCTTTGCCCAGCTATGGGGCAGTAAGGAGCAGGATAAAGGTTGTTACTTGTAAATATGTTCAGGTAAACATTTCTCTGCTGTGTAGTCGAAGGCCAAACTGGAGCCATTTTTCCTGGAGCCGAAAGTCCTCGTCATCTGCTCGGATTCCGCCTCGCATCCCTCCTTAGCGTGGCAGTGGGTGGTGCCATTGCAGACGCACTCCACGCACTTCGATTGGATCACATCGTTCTCCACAAAATTATCGCTGTTGCATGGTAGGCCTGTGGAGAAAAAAAATCAAAATCAAAAGTCATTTATTCAAACTAGGCTGAGAGTCAGCACTTTACGAGCGTCAAAAATTACATAAGCAGTCCCCCAAAACGCCCGCCCTTCACCAAAAAATTAAGTTATGGAAAAATATGAGATCCTTATCTTCTTGGCTGTGTGCAGACCAGAGTCAAGGTTAAATTAAATTAACTCATTATGGGTATCGGATTATCGATATTAATGATTACGTTCTGGAAGACATAGCGTTGGGAGGCCTCCCAACGCTACGTCAAGGTGGACCGATGACCTGGTGTAGACAGCAGGAATCCGCTGGATGCGAGAAGCACGGAACCGGCCGAAGTGGCGATGCTTGGGGGAGGCCTACGTCCAGCAGTGGACGTCTTTCGGCTGAAATGATGATGATAACCCATATGAAAATAAATGATTCGTATTTGTATATATATATATTTATATAATTATAAAACGAAAATATTTTTAAACTCATATTTAAGTAACTTCAGCTAATCATAGGGCCAACGGCCGCTGGTGGTGTAGTTACCTAGGTACTTGAAATTATGAGAGTTGAAAATCTTTTTTGTGCTATCATCATTAGGATATCGATACCAATCACGTCTGGGAAGTGTAACCAATTAATTTAATTTGACCTTGAAAATTTAGTAAAGTCAATCGCACATCACTGGTAACAGCTGCGCTACGAAATCTTACCCAGTCTGCCCAGCCTTTTCCCAACTATGTTGGGGTCGGCTTCCAGTCTAACCGGATGCAGCTGAATACCAGTCTTTTACATGGAGCGACAGCCTAGACTAGTCGTAAGACTGATTGTCAGTCGGGCTTCTGACGACCCGTAACGACTGTCAAAGATCCACGAATAACAGCCGGGACCAACAGCTTAACGTGCTTTCCGAGGCACGGAGGAGTCTCGGTATGTAAAGATGGTCACCCATCCACGGACCAACCTCGGCAAGCGTAGCTTAACGTGATGGATCGACCCGTGCAGCTGTTATTACTTAGCCACGAGCTCCTTCACTACAAAAATATTATTACTTCGACATAAAGGCTCTGTCAATGACAATATGCTACCACTCAAGAGTGATGAACTGAACGCAGTATGTTCTCTCTTACCAGATTTTTTTAACGCCTCTGCCCTGTGCATATCAGTGAAACTGATGCACAATAACTTATCACACAGAAGGTTCTGGAATTCGTCGCAAACGCAGGCATTGCAGTCGACTTTGTAAGTTGTTCCTGGCGTGCAGGGCGAGGCGGAATGCTGCAGTACCGGTAGATTCTCGAGTTCCTTGTCCCGTATTTGAGGTCGTACATCCACTGGTCGCAAATCTCTTGTCGCTGGAGAAGAAGATTAAGTATATTTAGCAACTGTTTATTTAGTAACTGTCTCACCTATATACATGCTACTCAGTGATCTAGCTAAACTCTATTTGTAATAAGATTAGAAATTTAACGCAACCTTCTTTACAGTCCATTCAACCGATTTTAACTTCTATTGCGTTGGTGGCATGACAAATGGCACCTGCAGTAAATAGTTGGTAATGTAACCACGTTTTTGCTTTTAATGCCATCCTTAGAGCTACGGAATAGAACTCAAAACGGTTGAACGGACTGTAAAAAAGGTATGTTTAAATTTCTAATCTTAATTCAAATGGAGTATAGGACAGCAGCGCTTCATCTAACAATTCGTGTATACAACATGTAATTAATAATGCATACTTTGTAAATTCCTCATGTAGTACAAAATGTTTATGTGCCTAAATAAATTATTATATTATATTATTATATTTTAATGGTAGCGCAGAGATTTAAGGAATACAACACTCAACACTAAAGTTAGATGGACTACAGCCCGGCCGATGATAGAATGGCGTTCTTGACAAATATGGTGGTTTGCGAATTTTAACCCTATTACAGCTAGAAATTGTGCAACTGACAGGTGTGAGGAACGCATTCTCTCGACGGCCGGACTATAACTAAAGTATTCAATATGTGTCTTTATTTCGGCTGTCGATGTGGTCGATGGCAAAATAATTTTATAGATTGTATGAAAAAATAATTCTACTGCACTATGACGATGATTTCTTGTTTTATCCGACAATTTTTAACGAAGAAAATAGGAAAGTTTACATAACATAACAACAGGCCTGTAATCCCCGAAGGGTTAGGCAGAGATGTACCATGGGAGAAACGAAGATATATACACCGTAAGGGACTATTCTTGCTTGCAGCGCTCAGCCGCTATAGTAACGCTTGATGTGGTCATCGTGTGCACGGGATTTTATTTTCAAATTGGTCAGATGTAAGTTTCCTCGATAGTACCTAACTTTAGTACAGTGTACACCCACATTTCGCCAGTTAAGCTTAAGTCCCATGTAATAGAGGGCGAGCCTATTGCCATCAACAAATCCTGACTCCGGGCTGCTACTGAGAAATTCCTGATGGAAAAACCCTTTACTTTGCCCGACCTTGGAATCGAATCCAGGAGCTTATGCTCACCAGTTGCGCTTGCAATCACTAGACTAACGAGGCAAAACAGAATCTTAACAGAATATCATCATCATCACAATCAGTCTATAATGTTCCCACTGCTGGGACACAGGCCTCCTCTCTGTGAGAGGGAATGGGCCGTAATCCACCACGCGGGCTCAGTTGGTGGTTGTGACATCTTAGAATTTTTAGTTCTAGGACATGCCGGTTACCTCACGATTCGTTTTCCTTCACCGTATTGAGATCAGTGGTGATGAAATAATTTACAGAAAGTAAAGCGCCGGGCCGCGGATTCGAACCTACGACGTTTCTACTGGGTCACAACTGCTCTACAAGAGTATATTAAGCAATATGTGTCTTGTCTTACCTTTTGGTTTGACACAAGCATTTTCAGTAGAACATGCTGGCTTTCGGTCACTCTTGCAGTAACATCTTTGGCACCCCTCTTGGTAAATTCTCCCAGGAAAGCAAATTCTACTAGGTGGTAATGCTGGATAACTTGGTGTATCCGTCTTTAGAGGTGTATTCTCTCGCCTTACGATCCCTTTTGCCTTCTTTTTCTTGCTTTTTTTGTCTTCAAACTCTTTTATAGACCTTTTATCGACCCGTGGCACGTTTTCGATTGTTTCGGGATATACTGAGGGTAAGCAAGCTACTTTAGTGCATAGCAAACTGTTATGGTGACCACAGTGACAAGTGTTGCAGCCCATCCTATACTTTTTCCCGTAAGTGCATTTTTCTCCATATTTAATTTCTGGGAGCTTGATTTTTTCTTTCGTCACATTAGCTGTAATTGGTCGTTTGATGAGTATGATGCTAATATTCATTGTTTTAAAAACTTATGGAATATGTGGAACTAAGAAGAATATAACATCGTCTGTATGTCACTGAACTCCACCTAAACGGCTGGACCGATTTTGATGAAAATTTTTGTGTGTGTTTAAGTGGGTCCCTGGATGGTTTAGCTTCACAATTGGACCCGGAAGGTGGCGCTGCGATCGAGTAGGAAACAGGACAACGCCTGTTCGGTCAGCTAAACAATTATTTTTAATTTGCTAGACCAAAATGACAGCTGCGATCGACTTTTTTTGTCATTTTGACATTTTAGATGTTATGTTATGTCATTTTAGTCTAGAAAATTAAAAATCAGGGTAATAAAATAATTTGTATATTTTTTTGAATAGTGAAAAAAAAGTTGCGATTTTAGAAAATATCTACAAACAAATTACCTACGTAAAGTTATGAGCTAACGTAAAATGGATAAAATATTTACAAAAAGAGATAGACAAATGAATACAATCAAATTTAAACACTACTGTAATGAATATTAAATTCAAAAAGAATTTCAGCCAGAAGACAATACTCCTCTGAGGGCTGTTAAGTCCAACTCGAAACTTTGCAAGCAAACCATGGTTGTGCAACTTGGAGACCCATCCTTAGTACATGTGCAAACGTTGCACTTGTAACGATACATCTTGCCAGGTTCACACAAAATGCCAACATCACTTTCTAATTCAGGCAAAGGGTCTATCTCATTTACTCTGTCCTGTCTCAATGCTCTCTTCGTTATTCCTTCACAAACGTTCTTTATACAAACAAGATGACCGTCTACGCAGACGCAATCGGTACAATCAATTGTGTACTTTAAACTCGAGTCACAAACGTCTGATGATAGATCGGTTAGCGGTCTCCAGTTCCTGCCAATGTCATCCAGTTTTGAAATATCTTCTGTTTCAAGCGGTTGAACCACTTCATCTTCTAAGATGTTGATGCAAAGACGATCGATGTAGTAGTTTATATCGCTACAAGAGCAAAGTTCACTGCCAAGGCGGAGGATATCTCCGTTAGTACAAGAGTCAGCTTTGTTTCCTTGAACACAGTTTCTACTGGTACATAACGTGACATCTATAACATTACTGTCTGAACACCGACAAACGTTGCAGTCAATAAGGTACAATTTTTTTGCGGTACACGCGATATTGGTCTTTAGTTTCTCATCAGGAACGTTGGTTCTTGGGTAGAGAAAAGTGAATGTTGCTTTGCAGTTTTCTGATAGCCAGAAGCCGTCTTTGCTACATCTGCAGAATATGTTATCCTGTCTGAATATGTAGTTTGGTTCACAGACTGTTTTAGGTAAGCTTCTTCCTGAAAATAACGTTGTTTCATTAATTCTAAATTATAGTGTTAAAACATCTCTTGTGGCTTTCAAGTCTAGGGTTAAACATAGAATTTAGTAGTGGACGTCAATAAGAGATTTTGTTAGGTGTGATTAGTAGAACAGGGGCACATATTAAAAAGCTTTGTTGCGTTTCGCGGGTCAATTGCGTAATACATTATCAATCGGAATCGGTTTCATTTCGACAGTTCAACAACATTCATTGCGGTACTTACGTGTTGTGAAAAATTTTTTTTTCTAATTTATGAAGCAATGGATTAGCAATTTGCTTCAAAATTATTCAGATTCCGATTGATAGTGTGTTACACAATTAGGGTGCAGGTTTAAGAAGTACATGAGACATTTCATCACTAAGGGCAGATTTCACCAATGAAACTGAACGCAATTAGCACATCTAAACTACGATCATGAGCTGTCAGTGTCATTATTCCAAAGAAAATAATGACACTGACAGCTCTTAAACGTGGCTAGTTATATACTAATCGCGTTCGGTTTCATTGGTGAAGACAGGCAGCCCTAAGATTGGCAATCCCGATCTTATTGCGAGTCCAACCTCTTACTATCAGATACTTAGGCCATCGGCCTGTTTACCAATCCCCGAAGGTGGAGGTGTCTTAAAGAAGAAATGATCGGAACATCAGATCATTTTAGTTTTTTTTACATCTTAAATTACCTACTCAGAAGTTTTGTTTTCAAGGAGGCTTGAGTGACCCTTTCAACTCCTATTGAAACCTATTAACACATTCAGTGCCCAGCACCCGATTCCCGGGTCCAACAATAATTCGTTGTTTGTTCGTTGGCGTGTTTTGATTTGCACCCGGTAGGCGGGTACTGGGCATGGTCACATGTCAACAATAGCTATCTGTATGTACGACTCGGGAGCCGGGTTGTGGGCACACGAACAAATTATTGTTGGACCCGGGAGTCGGGTGCTGGGCACTGAATGTGTTAATGGCAATCGATGATCTGTTTGTTATACATTGCTGAGTCACTTACCCATGTATTCCTTCTGACACTTCTGCGGCCGGCAGTGAAACATCCCCTCATTGGAACAAATGCATACATGGCACGGCCCTCGCACCGTGGCGGTTGGCACGCATTGCTTCGCCGGCTCCACTAGGCCGGGCATAAACTAACTTTAACTGTATCTACTTAATATAAGGACGAAAATGGTGTGAACGCTGTCTGTGTCTTACGACCTTATTACCATGTTGACCAGATTTTAACGCTGGTGACTATTAAAGGAGGTTTTCACGATATTTAATAGACGTGGTGGATGCCTGTAGCGTATTCAGAGTATTCTACATTTGAATGATCATCTATTTATTATGAAGTTTGATGACATTGTGCGCTTTTATAATTTCTAACGGGATGATGTTATCGTGGTAGTACATGGCATCACGATAAGACAGGGAAGTAAGATGTATGGAAATATAATTATGTAAACGGTTTTTTACCGTCCACGATATCGTTCTAACGTGTACATTGACGTAGACATCAACGATAATGAAGTCACATTAGAAATTATAAAAGCGCAGATTGGCTATATGAGGTAAATAATCCCTTGAGGATACGACCAGTTCTATCTGCAGATCGTCTGATCTGTATAGAATCCGTATTGAATCTAGCTATTAATCCGATCACATCGATCACTTCAAATTGGTGGTTATAGTTATAGATATTATGAATAAGTATTTTTTATCTTCTCTTTAATATGTCACCAAGAAAACTAAAATAAACTTTTCCACAGTGAAATGTTGCCACATATATCAGTCAGGGTTCTGATTAGAAGGTGCACTAAACTTATTTATTTGTAACTTTGTGGACTGATAAAAACGTTCTAGCATAGAACCAGAAGGCAAATAAAAAAGCCCAGAGCTAGAGGTGTCGTCAGACACCCGCGACGATGTTCCTTTCGAAGTTAATATTATGTATTAAATAACAGGCAAAAAGAAAAAGAGATATTTCTTATAAGAGTATAACCTCTCTCTCTTGAATTTGAATATACCTAATATATATATATATATATATAATATAGGTATATATTATAGTAAATATGTATGTATGTGTATTATAAGTTTATGACTTATTTATGTACAAATTGTTCCATTTCTAACAGAGCACCTGCCATCTAATCTCTTCACCACCCTTGGTTGACTGGTAGAGAATGCCTAAGGCATTAAGTCCGCCTTTGTACTTTTTTAAGTGTGAAAAGTTTAAATAAATAAATAAATAAATAAATAAATAAAAGTAATAATTATTTTAATTATATAATAGAGCACGAAGAAAATAAAGACCAATTTCATGAACAAACAAATATTACGATGCCATATTTTAGTCTTAGAGCAGTTGAATATTTTAATAGTTATTATAAAACTATACCTAAAGGTTTTTTATTTACAATATTTTATTGTTTTTTTTTTCTATTTCTATGACAATGTTGTGTTAAAAGAAGTCGTAAATGCTATATTGTATGTAAGAGAAATACTCACATAAGGCTGATTCTGTTCCCTCCAAAAATACTGAAATTGTTATTAATGAGACCAAACTGATCCACATGCTTCAATTTTCTGTTCTAATCAACGCATAATAAACTTTAGCAACTGTAAGTACCCATCCGGACACGCTAGGTAAACTTTTCCACTTTTATCAACTATAAAAGGCAAAGAGATTAATAAATTAATAGCTAATTAACGGAAGCAATTACTAGGTATTTGTTGATTGGTCGATCTAGAGACTTAGCTACGATTATATAGCTATGATTATGCAGGGTCAAATTAAATTGTCTAGTGAAACTTCACAGACGTAATGGTATCGATATCTAATGATAATAAAATATTAGGTATCCGACAAGAGTATTTAGAGAAATTAAGCGTACAATACAACCATACTTTACAGAAATGAAGATACATATATACAAAAACTCACGCCTTCTTCCTATGGGGGTAGGCAGAAACTACAGAACGCCTCCTGGTACGTTACTTAAATGTAAGAACAAAAACGAAGCAAAAGGAGTACCTTTTGCTTCGTTTTTGTTCTTACATCTGCGGGGCAATTGCGTAATACATTATCAATCGGAATCGGTTTCATTTTGACAGTTCAACAACATTAATTGCTTTGTTTACGTGTTGAGCAGACAAATTTTTCGAGCTTATGAAGCAATGGATTAGCAATTTGCTTCAAAATGATTCAGATTTCGATTGATAGTGTGTTACGCATTTAGGGTGCGGGTCATACACGCACGCCGGTTGCGAGTACTACGCACCTGACCTTTCTGAACAACATCACCAATAAGATCATTATTATGTCCTTCCCGGGCGTTCCTTCGCGGCATTTCAACTCAAATCTGCCTTGTAAATACCTACCATTTGTTAGTCGTTTTTCACTCATCCTCTCAATATGACCAAATAATCTTAGCATTCTCTTTTAAATTTGTGTACTTACTTTATGAAGATAATATTCTCAAAAATACAAAGAAATAACCTAAAAACCTATCATTCTAATTTCTCAACTTCAAATTCCGATAACAGCGAAATTGTTTTCATATAAAATAAAAAAAATATGTCGAAGTATACCTAGTTAGGTATAAAAAATATATATTGCATACAAAACTAACTATAGAGCAATTCGTTCAAGAAAAAAAAAAACGCTGTAGTAAAGCGGCGGTCTCATGAGGCGAGGGTTACTGTTGCTACGCGAATGGATAGAATAAAAAAAATAGTGTGACTGAAAAGTTGTGTGGAAATCGGCTGTCGGAGGAATGAGGAAAATTTCGTGAGAAAAGTTTTGAGTATGAATGCGAATGGCTATAAGAGTAGGGAACGACCAAAGAAATGATGGATGGACTGTGTGAAAGATGATATGGCTAGAAAGGGGATGACTACCGAGAGGACGACTAATAGAGATGTATGGAAGAAAAAGACGTGTTGCGCCGACAAGAAATGACTTGGGATAAACCTATTTCATTATTGAAATAGGTTTACTGCATGACGATCGTATCATGAGAAGTCGCTTTAAAATACTTTTATTAAACTCAGATTTAGTGAGCGAGTCGTTTCAATTCATAGACATTTTCTTCAATTACCGCAATACGCAATTTACCGGCGAATGACGGCCTGAAACGTTATTTATGAAAGTAAGTTGGTATGTTTTCCTAAAGAGTTTTTTGACACCGTAAAGTCGAACCTCGCCGCCATCATTCATCCAACCGTAGCTTTAAGGATAGCTTTTCAGATTGTAATACCCGTGAATTGAAAATTTGAAGTTGAGAATCTGTTGAACTGTAGGTACTTTGGCATTACGTCAAATTCCAATTTTGTATTTTGCGGGCTATCACCTGCGGGGTGATTGCGTTACACGCTAACAATGTCAATGCCTATCATTTTGATAATTCAACAACATTCATTGCGTCATTTACGTTGTCAAGCAGATCATTTTTCAGACATATGGAGTAAAAGATTAGCAATTTTTTGTTAAAATCCTCCGAATTTTGATTAGAAGTACGTTACTCAATAGAGAATATGCATGTTATTCAAATAAGGGTCAAATGTGTTTATTATATATACTTCACAATTATGCCTCCGTCAATATTTTCGATTACAATTTATTTTTGAGCAAGAAATTTAATTTTTAAAAAGTGCAAAAAAGCTGTGGGAAATTCAAATATTTGAAAGGCGACACCATTCATCAGAGCGAATGCGACGTAAAAGTCTATGACAACAATAAAGTCAACGTGTTTTCTAGGAGTGTTTGCGATTCAGTCATTTTTGTTGTCATAGACTATGACGTCACACCAAACGCGCCAAAATGGCGGGCGTTTAAGGTGCTCGTGACGTTTGGCTATTATTAACTTTTTTTAATTGCTTTCATTAGCTTTTTGGGTTGAATATTTTTTACTATTTATATGTTTATGTAAACTATCGAATGAAAAAAATACATGCAGTGCTGAAGTAATACTAGAGTTTGAGAAATTCTCTACTACAGAAGCCGGGTGAAGGTAAATACAAAACAAAAGAATAATCGTTTTTCAAATCATAGCAGTAGAGTGGCAGGGACATCGACGCGAATACGGTTACCATGGATTCAGTACATGAATCTGGACCCCCTTTTTTTGAATGGGAAATCATCAAATGACTTCTCCCGCTCTGGGCGGAGCGGGAGGGCGTGTCAGACTTTTACTGACTAAAACCCACCCGTGTTCCTTCAATTGCCTGTGCCGGGGCCACGGTAACTCTTTCGAACATCCCACAACCCCGGCTGGAATCTGGACCCCTTGCGTTGAAATTTTTTGTCGGTTATTAAAAAAAAAATTGCTGTCCCATACATTTTGACCGCGTAGGTCTTGCACTTTTGCAGAGAAAAGCAGATTTTTATTTTTAATAACCGACGAAAAATTTCATCGCAAAGGGGTCCAGAATCATGTACTGAATCCATGGTAACCTGATTCGCGTCGATGTCCCTGCCACCCTGTATAAAATTAACAAACGCACCTCTTAAAGCTGACGGTAGACGTTAAATCACGTAGGTACTATCACATTTCATTGCGTTAATGTTATCAAATACAAGATTTAATTAACTTGACATGACTTGGGATTAATCGGCTTTCATTTGGCTTACTATAGCTAACTACTTGCAGGCGACGACCGAGGTGCCAGAAAAAATAAGTACCTACATTGTGTTCGATTGAGATAACATTTGGAAAGACACTCACGAGGTGCGAAGCTGTTTCGAGCAGCTTAGGTCACCCATCTGCAGATTACCAATAGCTATACCTTCCGCCAGATAACCGTGGAATAAAAGTCGTTGACGCCTTCTACTAATGTATTCCAATATTTCAAAACGATACGAAAAAATGTTAAGGCAGGGTCGCTAATGCGATCAGAACAAACGTATCGCGGTACGAGGCGTCCTTGACGCTTGCACGTGGCTTGTTTTTTTGTTTGTATTTAAGTTTCGAGACTTTTTAGTACAAGTGGGGTTAATGACTTTTATTCCACCCTTATCTGGCATAAGGTATAGCATGCTCTGCTTAATTTTTCACAACGATGGTATGCAGGTTTTGCAACCTTAAGCCAACGTTCGCACGGACGCAAAAATAACCCGGCGCGATTTTATCACTGTCTGTGCTAAGGTGTTGGATAGTCTGCTTGATAAAATCCTAGCTAAGCATATTGTTCTCGAGGATGGTCAGTTTGGTTTTAGACCGAACTTATCTACGGATAGTGCAATTTTATGCCTTAAGCAGACTGTCCAATATTATACAGACAGAAAGACTCCTGTAATGGCTTGTTTCCTGGATTTATCGAAGGCGTTCGACCTCGTCAACTATGACCTGCTCTGGCATAAGCTCACTCACGACACTACTGTCCCAGCTGATGTGATATCACTGTTTAGATATTGGTACAGTAGTCAAAAGAATGCAGTTAAGTGGGCTGGCTCGTATTCTGATATGTATGGGTTGGATTGTGGGGTGAGGCAGGGGGGTTTGAGCTCCCCCCGTCTTTTTAACCTATACATAAACAAACTGATAGGTAGGCTCAGTAGCACTAAAATCGGTTGTCACGTGGACGGTGTTTGCGTGAATAACATTAGCTATGCTGATGATATGGTGCTGCTGAGCCCATCTATCGGTGCAATGAGAAAGCTCCTTAAAATGTGTGAAAGTTATGCAGTGGCTCACGGGCTCAAATACAATACCAATAAGAGTGAATGGTTGGTTTTTAAATCAGGTAATTTAACCTACAAACATCTGCCTGAACTCTCACTCTCTGGGTCTCCTATATGTCGGGTTTCGAAGTTTAAGTATTTGGGCCACTGGGTCACTGATGACTTAAATGATAATGTTGACATAGACAGGGAGCGCAGGTCGCTGGCTGTCCGTTGCAACATGCTGGCCCGCAGGTTTGCACGCTGTACTGAATCAGTTAAGATAACGCTTTTTAAGGCCTTCTGCCAGTCGCTTTACACGTGCAGCCTGTGGACCAAGTATACCCAGCGGGCATACAGTGACTTGCGCGTCCAGTACAATAACGCATTCAGGGTGCTTTTGGGGTTACCGTGGCGTTGTAGCGCGTCAGGGATGTTCGCGGAAGCGTGCGTCGACGGGTTCGCTGCGATCATGCGGAAGAGATGCGCTTCCATGATGGCGCGCTTGCGCTCCTCCTCCAATGGCATCCTGAATGTGTTTACAGACCGGTGGGACTCTCCTCTCTTACGAAGGTGGGTAAGTCTTCATACTCACTTATCCAAATAGGCGGTGTGCCATTGAACGAACAGTTCAATGGTACACTACCTACTTGTTTATTATTGTAAAAATTTAATACTAACATTAGGCTAAGTTATACTTACAATATATGGAATTGTAATTCTGAAATAAAATATTTGAATTTGAATTTGAATTTATCGCGCACTGGATTTTCAACTCTCGGTGTTGAGCCTAGCATTGAGAATCCAACAGAGTGCATTCCAACGTGTGGAAAAAACACACTGCTGGATTTTCAACTCTCGGCGCTAAGCAGAGCGTTGAAAATCCAGTGCGCGATAAAATCCCGCCGCGTTATTTTCGCGTCCATGCGGACGTCGGCTAAAAGTAATTTATAAATGATGTCAAATCTGACTTTAGATTGATTTTTGCAAGGGGCAGACGTAGTTTTTGCATTTGCGTGAGCAAATAAAAAGAAAACCATGCGACCAACTCTGAAATATGAATAGAAAAAAAATCTGCTCTTATAGGTACACCAAATAGTAATGTAAGTATCCAGCAAATAATAATAATGAAACAGATGCGGATTTTTCACTATTTCAGAGTTGGTCTAACGGTAAAAGTGATTCATATACCAGTGAACCTAAGAAATATTTCCAATAAATACAAAGTGACCTGTATGTTTAGAAAACTTGAGAACGAAAAGCTATTTAAATAAAACACAAAATAAAATTAACTCGTTTATTCGTTTCGTGATTATCTTTAACTCAAAATTACTTAAGTTTTAATTACGTATCGTCTAATACATGATGGTACGTACTTTCTAAGTTAAGCCACTTATTAATTCACTAACTACTAAACATTCGAGCGATACTATTCGTCACCGAGCGAATAGCCAGGGATGGGCACAAAAAAATCGACTAAAATACTAAAAAGAGGAGGTGTGCTTGACCACACGATTGAAGTGAGAACTTACGACTGGAGCCGAGTATACGCGATTCAGCGTCACAGACCGACTAGAGCCGAGTATACTCGAGTCAGCGTCACCGACCCGAGCGTGACGGTTCAGTTTCGTTCACTGTTCAGAAAGAGCGCAAAGAGCACCTAAAGAAGTTTTCACTTCAAAAAAGTATGACAAAATGATTGATTCCGTAACATAGATCCTCAGTTTTTCAACTAAGATAATAGATACCATAAGTTAACAAAAATTAGTAAATAAGGAAACGAGGCTAATTAAGTAAATGCCATAGTAATATTATAAACAGAAAGGTTTGGATTTAAGTTCTAATAGAACAGCCGAAAGTCGGGATATCTACAAAAATACAAAAGATGAGGAATAAAGGGTCTGGCTACAGGCTCGGCCCACACAAAATAACACCTAAAGGAATGAAAAATGACATGAAAAATAAAGCACTTACACACGAAAATCGTATGTTAGCCAACTAAGTTGAAAATGCCGATGAGTAACACACACACACACACACACACACATAAAAATGAAAACAGGCTCTTCAAGTCTTCATACAAACTACTATTAGAATAAGTTAGTTCACAAACACGTAAACTAAATACAATGCAACGGACACTAAGTTGTATTTATACTTTCAGTATTTAACAAAACAGGTTTTCATCGACTGTTCACTTTTCGAAAAAGTCGACTTTCAGAAAAGTCTTAACATGAATTAAATGATGTCAGATTTTATTCAAGCTGATAGTTAAATTATCGACTATTACAAAGTGAATTAGTCGATAAATCTCCAACATATTAGTTTCAAAACTAAAGTTTTCTGCAAGCATTGTACAATAAAAATGAAATAGTAACCACTCGTTCATTCGTATTACATACTAAGTAAAATTAGTCACAAAATACTTAAAAAAACACAAAACATTGAAATGATACTAATGCACACAATTATTCGATCGTCAAATCGACTAAAAAAGACAATTTGATCGACTGCGCAGCTGCTATTATATAGAACAAAACTTATCTTGAAATGACACGAAAATAAGAGAGAGAGAAGAAATTGAGTCCATTGCTATGAGTTTTGCGGTTATGCGAATAAACTGCGCTTCTTCTCCTTTCTAATACTTTGAGCGCACACTCACACAAAAACACAGCTAATATCTCACATAGATACACATTTTCATGATATTGATTACTTCTGTTTTTAGCTACCGACCCAACATCGGCATAATAATTAAAATGTCAATTTCTTAGTACGTATACCACAGGGTCGCTGCCTGCGCGGCCATGCCATGCGCTGTAACGTATAGGTACGAATTAGTTCAATTTCCCGAAATGTGTCTAACAAAAATATTGGGTGCATATTTTTAACTGAAAATACAATAGTAATAATTGTTCACTGGTGTACCGTAAGGTTTTGCTAGTATCAAATTACATGCAGATTTGGTTACTAATACTATCTACTAGGTCAAATTTTCATTAGATATACCCATCACGACTGTGAATTTGAGTGTGAGTGTTTAGAAGTCATACACTATGACGGCCTTTATAGGATTGAAAATGTTCTCTATACTGAAAACACCAAGCAATGACGCTCGTTGGATACTTATTTAGATGTCAAACATAATACAGCAGACTATCCATAATGTACGAGTATGATTATTGACTTAGCGGGCCTTGCACCACAAATCGCTAAAAACGTACAGTGCTGAACGAAATTACCACATCGCAATGTTTCTGTCAATCGATTGAAGATGAAAGAGAATTGTTTAGCAAAACTTAAAAAGACTCGTTGAAAACATAAATGGCATAAGATTTCGTGTGCATGTCAAGATAGGCGCAGATGTGCTATTAAATGTCGGATGTTAGGGCTTGGTCGCACAAACGCAGTGTGCAGAAGACGCTCCTTCCGTCTGCAGAGCAGGTGCAGTCGTTACAATCACGTCTAAACTGTTCGCCGGGGTTGCAGCGGAAGCCCTGATCCGATTCTGTACAAGAAAAGGATTATTATTAGATAAGATGAGGTATTGTGTGTACTTGTACTTGAGTACTTCTAACAACTCTTACCTACCAGGTGCTTTCTCGGTTTCAGTTTTAATATCCTTGCACCTTTTGATAGTACAAGTCGCAAACGAACCGCTTTCAGTGCACCGGCAGACATTGCAGTCACGATCGAACACACTGCCAGGAACGCACTGCATTGGTACCTGTTCAGATGTGTCTGAAAATGAAAATATAGAATAGCATATTATTAATTATTGCTGCAGGTACAAATAAAGTTGGTCAAAATTAAAAACTTATCTCTACAACGTACTTCTTGGGTGTACGTAAGAAAAAAAATAACGTGGACAAACAGGAAACTAAACTATATGTACAAGAACTTATTGTAAAGATATAATGTACACATTATATCTGTAAAAAGAAAGTAGATAAAAGTCTAAGGTGTCTTCAAAATATTCATTAATAGAATAATAACATTTCTGTAACAGCAATTGTTTTTAATATACAAGGTGTAATTTTAATCACCATTAACCTCATAAGGGGCTCATGGGGGGCATATTTTGTGATCTGTCAAAGCGGTAAAACCAAGATGCTTTAAACAAATATTTGACTGTTTCATGTTTTTAAGCAAGTTTTGTTATTTTGTAGGATAAACTATGATAATTTCGTATAAGTAACATTATCCTATGCGTGTCCAAAAAATAGGCGTTCGCCAAGGTTTTATATGCGGTCCAATGTTTATTAAGTATATTGCAACATTAAAGCCACGTCCTAACTGAATGCGATTGTCGCGCGAGTACGCGATCCTAGTAAATCTTACAATAACCCTCAGTTTCTGAAAGAATCTGTTCTTCAATCAAAGATATACTTTCACTTACACTACTACTTTCCCTTTTCTTTCTACTTTTACTTACTTTTTTGTTTTTTTTTTACTTTTTTTTAATATACTTTTTACTTTTTTTTCTTACTTTGGCCAGTCGCACGGTAATACTAATAGAAAATCGCATACCTCTTTTACTCCTTGCTCCAGTGAAAGCACTAGCATGATGGTTGTTATTCAAGGCATTGCAGTCCTTCCGCGTGCACGAGTAGTCTTGGCCCACATTGTCGCAGAGGCACTGGTTGCAGTCCAAACGGAACTCTTGCCCTGGCTGGCAGGTCTTTGGCGGCTCCTACTAGATACACGGAGTGCGTTGTTATTTGTCACTTGGCAATTATGTGTACCAACTCCCTTATTAATAAACGCGGAGTTTACAAGTCACAATCAGTCTAAGTCATCATGGTCATGTACCATATATTTTTCAAGGAATAAGTTTGGCATGACTTAAATTTTAATCTGCGTTTATTAATAAGGAGTCTCTTGAGGAGGGTCTTGGACGAGTCTAAACTTTACGGAAAGATACAATACGACTTCGTAGATTTTAAACAAGAGAATATACATTTATATACATACATATATTTTTGGAAGTTTCAAATTTATAGTTTATAGTATTAAAGGATGGTAATTCGAAGGCCCATTAATTGAAACCAAATTAGACTTCAGAAAAGTAAAAATATTACCGTAGTGAACGCCCGCACTTTTCTTGACAACGTGACATTCTGAAAAAATAAATAAATATTTGTTAAATAATGCAATAATAATCAAAAGTACTTAATAATTATGAAACTGTAATGTAAACCGAGAGTGTCGAGATAGACCAAGTAAGAAGAATACTAATAAAGAAAAAAGTTAGTCAATTGGGATAAAAGAGATCATGGTTGTTAAAATCCACCCTCCACTAGTTAGAAAAGAGTGCACAAATATCCGTTTAAATATAAAAGAAAATAAAATACAGATTAGTACAGCCAGTCTTTATTCAAAACATCCTTCACCAATTGAAAATTCTGAAAACTTCAAACAGAGACCAAACTACCACATTAGGACAGAACCATACGTTCAAATTGGTATTTAAATATATATATATAGAGAGCAACATTTTGTATTAAAAGTCCTTCGTCGATTTGTTATCCCCGAACGAACCACCGACCACCAGATTATACTAAAGCCGACATAAATTTCATAACTTAGCACGTGCTTTGACTGAGCATTATTTCTTATTTCAGTCACTGTCGCACAAATGTCAAACTAAGCAGTATCCCTGTCACTGTCGCACAACTGTCTAACTAAGCAGTATCCCTGTCACTGTCGCACCACTGTCTAACTAAGCAGTATCCCTGTCACTGTCGCACAACTGTCTAACTAAGCAGTATCCCTGTCACTGTCGCACAACTGTCTAACTAAGCAGTATCTCTGTCACTGTCGCACAATGGTCAAACTACAAGTGCAAGATAGAGACCAGAACATAATTCAATCCAACGTACGTGCTAAATAACGATTATTTATTCAAAGGCCTTAGATCAAAAGATGGATAGAGAAACCTTTTTACTATCTTCAAGTTGTTCTTCACACGCTCTTCTAGTACAAGCGTAGGACTGCCCATCAGGATTGCACCGACACATGTTGCAATCCATCTCAAAAACTTCATTAGGACGACAGGTTTTCTTAACCACTCGAAGATTCTGCTTAAAAGAACGTTGGTTAAAGATTATAATAACTTTTCAACTAATTTATACAAGGTCAAATTCTGGCAAAACACACGAGATGGGTTGTGAAGCTTCACCAGTTTATTAAATTTAGTAATATGTAGCAATTATATCGAATAAATAGATACAGGCAAAAAGCAATTTTCCCAGCTCCGTCAAAAATGAAAATAAAATCATCAATATAGAACATTGATTTAAGCAAGGATTCTATAATGTATCTCAATCCCATTGTTGATCCGCAGTCATTGACGGCTGCTTGTGATTCGCCCTCTCAAAGACTCAGATTGACAAACTCGGCCGTTGATTGGTTACAGACAAGGATCGGGATCAAGATTGGGATTGAGATATAGAAAGCGGCCGATAGCTGCAAGCTTCTATCAGGTCTTACTTCAACGGGGATCCCTCCGAAATCCGCTTGGTCTTCGGGCAGGAGGGGTACACAGACTCTCCTGGTGCAGTAATAGCTGGTGCCATCTTCGTTGCACCAACAAGTGTTGCAGTCTTTAATAAACATGCGGTTCGCCGTACAGACTTGAGATTTTGTTGTGTTTTTAGATGATTTCGTTGTCTAGAAATGTTGGAATGAAAATGATTCGTGAGTTTTAGTCATGGTAAGGCGATTATTGCAATGATGATTTGTGCGTAGTTAAGTAAGGAGTGACAGAAAGGCAATAATTCTTGATAACGGAAAGTATAATAAAATTTATGCTGGTGCAGGTGTAAAAATATCTGACGATGTAGTTATCAACGATGCTCTCATGAGATTTATGATTAGTAGTTTATTCCGGAAGCCCACAAAGTATCATTTATTAAACCAACAATGGACGTGAATAGAAAATAACCTATAAATAAATTTTAGGTAAATAAAATCCTCGAAGTATCAAATTTGGTTTTAATAAAATGTGTGAAAAAAACAAAACACTAATTCATATTATAGCTCTTGTGAAAAAAGCTTTCATCTTCTGTATTTACAATCTGGAGGCTCTCAATTTGTGATCCGAATCTGTTGAGTATGGTACTGCTGGTTTTATATCCTGAAATTATTGGATTAATTATTAATTTTAAAATATATAATGTGTTGACCAATATTGCGCTACTGCTAGGCAAATATAACATTTAGATAAGCAGTTTCCTAATCTTCCAGATATATTAAAAAATTAAAAAGAATTCTATGAAATAATCTGCGAGATAAATTATTTGCAGTTCGTAAAACAGGCCATATAAAAGATATTATAAACATTCTTAAAATTTGGCTTGATACCTTAAGCTCATGGAATAACTCAACATCAGCGGGCAGAGGACACGGCTTGTTGGTGCAAGAGTAGTCAGTACCGAGCGCGTTACAGTGACAGGCATTGCAACCGATGTAGAACGTGTTGCTGGCGCGACAGACGGAATGGCGCTCTATGTGATCCTGGCCCTATAGAAATGTTTGAGAAAATGGTAGAAAAACGTAATTTGACTGTAACAGTATGTTGGACATAAACAAAGCTTCCCAATATGTAAATATGAATGTTTTACTGATTCTGGTCTGAATTAGCAACACAACAGACATTACTATTCCATGGACCAGTGGTGTCCACCTTTACACAGCCGTAATGATGTTTGTATTTATTTTTCCGAAGTGTCGGCGCCTGCGCGTCCCTTTGCTTGTCACAATGATGCCACAGAGTGCCTCAGACACCTAAGGCAAGTAATGAGTTTACGTCGGGCGCTGACACGCGGATTAAATAAATACGTATTTAATTTTTATTTACTAATATTTTAAATATCTATTTTATTGATTATTTATTTATTACTGTAGCTGCCCGTGAAATCACAGCTGACCCTATCAGAATACCAGCGCTGCGACACTTATTTTACTGAACTGAACGCGATCAGTTTCATTAGTGAAATTCGCCTTTAACCGCTAATCGCCAATGCTACAAGTATCGTGCCTGCCATGGCACTTAACTGAACTATAGTAATAATATTCATGTTCAAATTATTATTTATTTTTAGTATAATTTTGTCCCACTACAGGACAAACGCCTCCATGTCTCCTTTACAATCCTCTCTATCTTGAGCTAGTGTGCTCTAATTAAAGTTGAGCAACAAAAAAAGTAAAAGATGCAGTTAATGACATTGGCTCAACATCACCATCATTATTATTCTCCTGTCCTTATTATCCCAATGTATTTGGGGTCGACGCAACATCCCTCCCTTTCGTCCATACTTCTCTATTAGTTGTCATCTATGTAGTCACCCCCTTTCTAGCCATATCATCTTTCACACAGTCCATCCATCGTTTCTTTGGTCTTCCTCTACTCTTATAGCCATCATACTTAATACTTTCCTCACGAAAAGTTTTGAGTATGAACGTTGATGGCTATAAGAATAGACATTAGCCCAGTATATGATATAATGTTCCAAGTATCATTACCAACCTCGCTTTGCATGAAGACCTCAACTTCCTTATCCTTATCCATTTCAGTGTCTAAGCATTCATTGTGTGTGCAGGAGTAGCTGAGACCATCACTCGCACATTTGCAAGGATTGCAGTCCCTCATAAACTCTTGCAGAGGCTTGCAAATGGTAGACCTCTTCAGGATTATCACGTCGTGGTCCCAATTCAGAAGGTTTTCTACGTCGTAATGGTTTTGGTTCTGAAGTTTGAAAAGACATAACTGGATACATTTGTTCTTCTGTGTTACCACCACTTTCTATTTAGGTAATACAATTAATCTGCCTAGCTTTTTTCCCAACTATGTTAGGGTCGGCTCTCAGTCTAACCGGATGCAGCTAAATTATAAGTATTTTACATGGAGCGACTGCCTAGCTGACCTCCACAACCCAGTTACTGGGTAACACTATACCTTTGGTAAGACTGGTTGTATTGATAAGTCACAAATGATTAGTAATTTGAAATGATGTACTTACCTCAACATGAATGAATTGTGCATCCCGTTCACCACAATGTGTTTTTCTCATTCTTAAAACAATGTTCTCGTGTGTCAATGTCGGTATCAAACATCGATTTGTGAAAACATTTTGGACTTATTCATATTTTGGTTAGATTGACTATTAATTAAATTATCATCATATTTCGAAGTATTAACGAAAGTATGATCTTATGTGAAGTATGATATATTTTTTTTGACGATCCTTGTTAAATTCCACCGTTTATTTCTCAAGAACACTTTGTTGACTTACCTATTATTGTTTCAATAGTATGTCTCGGTACAAAAGACACTTTGACTGTGCTTAAAAAGAACACCGTGTACCAAAAACGAATGTGTAAACCACCGATGTTACGTGCAGATTTTAAATCTAATGAACACATAATGTTTTTTACTTCTATATTACTTACAAGTTCGCCTTTCTTTGATTCATCAAGTAAATTGTTAAACGAATAATTAAAAAGACTTACCGGTGCTACAATATCAGTTTTGGTCGATTTTTGAGCATCATTATTGTCTAGTTCACTATTGACACTGGCTAGCAGTATTTCTGGAGCACTAACATGGATATCTGAAATAAATAATTTAGAAATTAAGTTGTTGTATTTAAAAATAAAACCGATGGTTGGGCTAAATTAGATAACAGTTCTAATGTAATTGAACCTTGTGAAACGGTAAAAGCAGTATAGCTCTTTGTTAAAGATCTCATCAGGGAAAGTACTATACCATCTTACAAATGGCTGCTGCAAAGTAGCATACTATGTAGTTTCTTATGGACTTTGGCCCCTCAACCGTTACGCAAACAGCACTTTAATTGCGTAACACACTATCAATCACAATCTGAATGATTTTGAAGCAAATTGTTAATCCATTGTCTCATATGTTCGAAAAATTTGTCTGTTTATAACGCAATGAATGTTGTTGAACTGTCAAAATGAAACCCATTCCTACTGCGAGTGTGTTACACAATTTCCCCGCTGATTCAGTTCGGTAACAATAGAATTTTAATTGTATCTTCTATAATAACTTACGGTTGAGGGGCTAATAAATTAAGAGGATATCGCGCGCACAGTGGCGCCCTCGTCGTTTGTTTGATTATTTCTTTTATTTTAGAATGAAAATGCAGAAAATAAGCACGTTATGTTGCGCTCCACAAGACTATACGTTATTATTATTACAAACAGTAGTTTTACATTGTTAAGATTTATTATAATCTATAAAACGGAGCTTAGTGGCCACTATTTTCCGTTTTAAGGATTATAATAAAACTTAACAATGTATAACTACTGTTTGTAATAATAATAACGTATAGTCCTGTGGAGCGCAACATAACGTGCTTATTTTCTGCATTTTCATTCTAAAATTAAATTAAAAACCAAACAAACGATGAGGGCGCCACTGCGCACACGGTATCCTCTTAATATAACTTAATTTTATGTTTGAATTAGACAAAAAAAATAATGAAAGTTTTAAGCTATTTTAAAAAGAGGTTCCCACTGCTGGGACACAAACCTCCTCGCTCTATTGATATGCGTTTTGCTTCAATTGATAACGTTACTGGTAAATCTTATCTTCTGAAAGTTACGTCTAAGATGCGTACCTGATCTTCTACAAAATTCCAAGGTGCACAGTCCAAGTCCATTCTCGAGGCAGATGCAAGTGTTGCAATCCCTCTGGAACGTCGTGTTAGGCTTGCATTGGGCCGGCTCCGCTGAAAACGATTAACGCTAAATGTCACTATAGCTCTTTGTCATCATCCTCCTGTTTTTAGGGTTCCGCACTCAAAGGTTGCCAACGGGACCCTACTAAGGCTCCGCTGCCCTGTGACAGACGATCAAACATCGTCTTCAAACAAACATCTCTATCAGTCATCATCTCAGTTAATTAATGCTAAATTCATTAACAAAGCTTTTCTTTTTAAGGTAGAATATAATTACTTGCTGCTTTTTAAATTAGGATATTAGCTGTTCTCAGTAATTTTAAGTCTAATATGAGCAAGCTTTTAATGTTTTTTTTTTCACGCAGTTTCAATAATTAACTACCAAATAGAATGTCCGTTCCTCGTGTAACGAAACAGGAAGGTCTACTAAGCCCCTCTGCTAGGTGCACCAAAAATCACTAAATAAATACATTTAGCGCTAAACGAATTAAAACCATCGCTCTCTGCCTGTCAATCGTTTGAAGATGATAGAGACAGAATGATGTTTTTTTAAACATGTTTAGCATTTGTGGTGCAAATGGGCCTTAGAATTAGAAAAAGAGTCATCTTTGCTCTAAAAGTTGAAAGGGTACATGAGCGAAACGCACATCTATACATCGTAAGGATTATTCTTGCTTGCAGCGCTCGGCCGCTATAGTAACGCCTGCTAACAGATGTGGTCATCGTGTGCACGGGATTCTGTTTTCAAATTGGTCAGATGTAAGATTCCTCGATAGTACGTGTCACTTACCAAAAACCCCTTTATCGCAGTCGGAGGACTGTTTCAAACATTCGGCGCGGCCCTGGTACGAGCAGCGGCAGTAATGGCAGTTGCTCTCCCATTCACTGCCCGCCAAGCACTGCACCTCTGCCGCCTCACTCTGTGACTGGTTTGGTTCTGAAATTTTCAGCAGCCATATTTTACTTTTTTTTAGGACTGGGGCCTACTGGGTCAGGACTTTTGTGCATCACGTCTGGCGTGTATAGTGTACATCTAAACTTTTTTTTTTACAAACGTGTTTATTTATATTTCCTTTTATATCTTTCTACGTATTAATGGAAATATTGCCTCTGTCGCCCTCGAATCGAAAGAATCATTAAATCTCTGCATGAAAGTATGCAGCTATTGGCTTTTGATAGATCTAATTTAGATCATCCTTTTGATTTTAAATATTGATGTTTGAAGCACGGAGAAATGATCTATTCCTATTTAAAAAGAAGAAGAGAGTGGACTTAACAAAATTCTAATACGACTTAAGGTCAGTATCCACCAAACGGGAAAATCCTCGCGGATGCTCGAGCACTTTTTAAATTTCACGGAATAAGTAACTGTATCATTATTGACTTTAAGTATAAAATGCGACGCAGACATCACGCTTGGTAAACGCTTATTCAGTGAAATTTAAAAAGTGCTCGAGCATCCACGAGAACTTTTCCGCTTGGTGGAGACTGACCCTATGGAGGTGCGCAAAAGAAAAAAAAAAGAAATATACATAAAATAAATACAGGGAACTCACCAGGTATGTTAAATTCTTTTCTTTCTCCTGTGCATGAAGGGTCTGTCGCACCTGGCAGACATTTTATTGCTGAAATAGAAAAGAAGAATTATGAACTTATATATTATTCAAAGTAGAGGATAGACCTAGAGATCCCCAATTCATTTAACAAGCATAGTAGCTAGTTCAATCATTCGAAATGTTAACGCTGAGCCGAGCCTGCTGCCTCTAACGAGATTTAAATGGCAGAAAATATTAAACAAACATATTGGCAACTATATATTCTAAGTACGATACTGGCCAATACTGGCAAACGCTTGCATCGTCAAGTCCATCCCTAGAAGATGTATTTCCTAACATATACATATGTACATACATAAACTCACGTCTTCTTCCCATGGGGGTAGGCAGATACTACAGAACGCTTCCTGCCACGATCCTTACATACTCCTTTTGCTTCATTTACATTCATACATCTGGTCATACACGCACGCCGGTTGCGAGTACTACGCACCTGACCTTCCTGAAGATCATCACCAATAAGATCACTATATGTCCTCCTAGCGCGTCCCTACCCGACGTTTCCACTCACATCTGCCTTGTAAATACCTTTTATTATTCGCCTTTCATGTATCCTCTCAACATGACCAAACCATCTGAGCATAAGTACTCTTTTCGATTTTTAACACTACATCTTTTAAACGAATACGAATTCAGAAGACGAATTCACCAAACTGTGAGGTGTGTTCAACGCCGGAAGATGTCTCACATTTATTGGCGGAATGTGTCAGATTTCAGTCTGAAAGAGAAGACCTAATTAAGCAATTAGAGTTAAATAGATATGATGTGGATATATTCCATCAGATACTGTGTACACCTAGTTCGGAGGCCGCTTTCAAGGTTTTTAGGTTCGCTAAGTTAAGATTAAGTTAAGTAAACTAGCTATGGTATAAGGTACGATGGGACTGGCATACACAGTCGTGTAAAAGTCCCGAAATAAAAATAAAGAGAAAAAAAAAAAAATCTTTTAAACGGCACCGTTGCCTTATCATATCATTTCTCAGCATATTATGCATAGTCACACATACTCCGCAAGGAAGGCATTTCCACAGCTTTTATTCCACTTTCATGCTTCTTTTACCACACCCAACATTCACATCTATATCATAAGCGTAGGCACCAGCTCACCATTGTGAACTGCCAGTCGACCCTTTTTGGACATCGACCTTGTTTAAAAAAACAGATCGGTGCTGATTTAAGAGAATGCAAATGAAGAAACAGTTCGACCACGGTGGACCAATAGAAAAATCTCTATAATTAATGTAGCGGTAACTCAAACTACGTCAGATGTTCAGAGGGATTTCGTAGATTTGAACACGGGAAGTTTGCTCCAAGAGAGGCGTTAAGTGAAATTAATCTCTCAAGGACGGAGAAAATTGACATGAAATATTTACCTATCTTCATAGAAAACCCTGGTATAATTATATAAAGAATCATTATAGTGACTTGCATGTGGGGCTCGCTGTACGTGCGTCAAAACACTGGACAGACGACGTGGATTTGTAATTACTTAATTGGCAAAATTAAATGTCACATTGTAGATTCTTCATTCTTTGGTATAATGTTCTACGTTTGTTTTCTGGGAAAAATGTTTCAAATGAATCACGATCATCCTAGCCTCTTCCCAAACATCATTGGCTCGGCTTCCATTCTAACTGGATGCAGCTGAAAACCATTATTTTACATGGAGCGACTACCTACCTGACCTGTTTTAAATGAACAATGTTAAAGTAATCCCAAGAGCACATAAAACCGGCCCATCGTGCTGCTCGACGAGGTGGGCAAGCTCTTTGAAAGAGTCATTGCAGACCGCCTTGTCGGGCGGCTGGTGAGGGTGGGGCCGGATTTGGCGGAGAGCCAGTTTGGTTTCCGCAAGGGGCGCTCTACGGTGGACGCCATCATGCGCGTACGAGCCCTCACGACGGGGGATGCTGTGGCCCGGGGTGGGGTCGTCTTGTCGGTGTCTCTAGACATCGCCAATGCCTTCAACACCCTGCCCTGGAGTTGCATCAGGGAGGCACTCCGGTATCACCGAGTGCCGACCTACCTCTGTCGCGTGGTCGAGGCCTATCTGACGGACAGGGCCGTCATCTACCCCGGTCACCGGGGAGAGTGGAACCGGCGAGAGATGTCGTGCGGTGTCCCGCAGGGATCGGTTCTGGGACCGCATCTGTGGGACATCGGGTACGACTGGGTGCTGCGCGCCGACCTCCCTGGTGGCGTCAGCGTAGTTTGCTACGCTGACGACACGCTGGTCCTGGCGCAGGGGAGGTCGCACCAGGCGGCGGCCGAATTAGCGGCACGCGGGGTTGCGACAATCGTAGAGAGGATCCGGCAATTGGGACTCGAGGTGGCCTTGCACAAGTCCGAGGCCATGTGTTTTCATGGTCCTCGGAACGCGCCACCATCGGGTTCCCAAATAACGGTAGGAGGGGTTCTCATCGGTGTCGAGTCGACGATGAAGTACCTGGGACTCGTCCTCGACAGCCGGTGGAATTTCGTGGAGCATTTCCGACGTTTGGCTCCCAGACTGGAGCGGGCCGGGGCTGCCTTGGGGCGGCTCCTGCCCAATCTGGGGGGTCCAAACGCCTCCTGCCGGAGGCTCTACGCGGAGGTCGTGCGGTCCATGGCCCTTTACGGAGCTCCGGTGTGGGCGCGTTCCGTGAGGCGACGACCGGTACGTCGATTGAACGCTTCCCAGAGGATCATGGCCATTCGGTTAGCCCGGGGATACCGCACGGTCTCCGGGGAGGCGGCGAACCTCCTTGCCGGATTACCGCCATGGGATCTGGAGGCAAAAGTCCTCGCGCACATGTGAGAGTGGCGCGAGGAGGCAGGACGCCGGGGCGTAACTCTGTTGCCGCGAGAAATCGTGGCACGGCGGACAGAGCTCCGGCAGGATCTCATGGCGGCATGGAGAGTGCGATTGTCGCAACCCAGCGCTGGGCACGCCACAATTGCGGCGATAAGTCCCCTCTTTGAGGAGTGGCTGGAGAGGCGCCACGGCGTCCTCACCTTCCGCCTGACGCAGGTCCTCACCGGACACGGGTGCTTCGGGAGGTACCTGTTCCGGATAAGGCGGGAGGAAACGCCCGGGTGTCACCACTGTGTGGATCGCCCGGAGGACACGGTGGAGCATACGGTGGAGGTCTGCCCGGCTTGGGCGGAGCACCGCCGTGTCCTCGCGGAAGCGATCGGCGGCGGCGATCTCTCGCGTCCGGCCCTGGTCCAGGCCATGGTACGGAGCGAGAGTGCATGGGAAGCCATTACCTCCTTCTGCGAAGCAGTAATGCTCGTGAAGGAGGAGGCGGGACGCGTGAGGGAGAGGCAAGCTTTGCACCCTCACGCCCCTAGTCGCCGCAGGAGACGCCCTGGGCGTCGGGAATTGGCAGCCGATTCCCGGCCACCGTAGGCGCGGGCTTGCGGACGGCGAGCAATGGGTAGCTCGCCGTCCGGTAAGGACCAGGCCCGAGTCGACGGCGCGTCGTGTTCCACGCGCGCCTCAAAGAGATGTCAGCACTATTGACGGGGTCCGCTAGGGCCGATGCCAGCTAGGGTTGCGGGATGTTCGAAAGAGTTACCGTGGCCCCGGCACAGGCAACAGAAGGAACACGGGTGGGTTTTAGTCAGTAAAAGTCTGACACGCCCTCCCGCTCCGCCCAGAGCGGGAGAAGTCATTTGATGATTTCCCATCCACAAAAAAAAAAAAAAAAAAAAAAAAAAAGAGCACATAAAACAACTGTAAGTTCAATAGTTTATGTGCAAGTTAACTCAATTCTTCTCGTTCCCGCCATTTTATGCTGAATGTAAACATTGACAGATTTGACATTTCATTTCGCGCCATAAATTCTAAAAATGGCGGCTAAACGTCACGTGACATGTTTCGGCCGGAGCGCGCCCGGTCGGTCCTCCAGTTGCCCTTTAACCTTCACAATTATTGCAGTTCTATTAATAGCGACAACAATTGGTTTCAATAATTACATGCCGACGATCATCTTTGATGCTCGGATATTACGAAATTATCAGCTGAAATAAAAATTCTCTAGTTCCGAAAGAAGTTGGTCATAATTATTTATGATGACATTTTTTATTTATTTTTCTAACGTCTTTTTTAGTATTTTCTCGTGTATCAGGAGTGCGTTTACTAACCCAAATCATACTTGCAGTAATATGTAGGTCATCAAAATATTTGTTGCGTGTGGTAATCAAATCTAAAACATCAAGAGGCCGCAGATTTGAGACGAAACATCAGTTTGAGAATGATCTCTAATCTATACAAATAAATAAAATTGAAGTGACTGTTTATAATGTCAAAATAACAGCTTTTTACTAAATGCATATAACAGTATATGCGATAATAATAACGAAAAATCAACTTTTAAGAATGCCTCGTTGGTCTAGTGGTCGCAAGCGCTACTCCTGAGCATGAGGTCCTGGGTTCGATTCCCAGGTCGGGGAAAGTGTTATTGAGTTTTTCTATCTGGAATTTCTCAGTAGCAGCCCGGAGTCTGGATTTGTGCCCGGTTGATGGCAATAGGCTCGCCCCCTATTAGATGGGACTTAAACATAACTGGCGAAATGTGGGTGTACTATATAGGTACACCTCTGCCTAACCCTTCCGGGAAACAAGGCGTGATGTTATGTTAATCAACTTTTAAATTTTTTGTCTGTCTGTCTGTTTGTGCCGGCTAATCTCCGAAACGGCTGGACCGATTTTGTCGGGACTTTCACTGGCAGATAGCTGATGTTATAAGGAGTAACTTAGAGTACTTTTATTTTAGAAAATGAATTAGGGTGCCGTCCAAAAATAATTGAAACCCATTAAATTGTGAACAACATTGTGATATCCACGCGGGCGCAGCCGCGGGCAACAGTTAGTCCAAAATAAAAAAAACTGTAGTCCTCCTAAGACACACATATAACAGACAAGCTGATAAGCTTCACTGATAACATTATTTAGCGACTGTTTAAAAATCTCGGATCCCATAAGTTCCCACTCTGCGCTCAACCCTCTCTTGGACGCTAAGCCCGACGGTTATGTGTTCGCGGACGAATGGAAGAAGATCTTCTGGGTTATTGTGAGATGAGCATATGACTGTCGAGTAGTTGTATTCTTTATGTTATTATATTTGACTTTAACTACCGTAATTGACCTTGGCCGTTTTGTGTTAATGAAATTAATAAATAAAGTTAGCATTGGCAATGAAAAAGACTCTCACTCAGCATTGGGTGGGATGGTGGGTAGATGTTGTTTGGCCAGATTAAAGGTTCAGGCAAGGATCCAGGCAAGTGCCAATGTGTATTTTCTAAGTTTGTCTTGGACTTGATCACTGACATCGGTGTGGAAAACATCGTGAGGAAACCTGGGACTTTATAGTTAACTAGCTGTGCCCCGCGACTTCGTTCGCGTGGAAGTCAAAAGATACTAAAATAACAGCCATATTTTAATAAAACTCCCTCGCTGACTTCACCCGCCGAGTTGAATCACCCGCGATATTTGTCCACAATTTCATGGGTTTTAATTTTTTTGCGCGGAAACCTAATTATTTTTCTAAAATAAAAGTAGCCCAAAATACTCCTTATAACATCAGCTATCTGCCAGTGAAAATAGGTCCAGCCGTTTCGGAGATTAGCCGGAACAAACAGACAGACAAAAATTAAAAAATTGTGTTATTGATTAAGTACCGTATATAATAATATACTTTCATATGCATTTATTCAAAACCTGTTATTTTGACATTACAAATAGACACATCAATTTAATTTATTTTTATGTATAGATATAGATATATCTGTAATTGCCAACCCGTCTTGAGCAAGCGTGGTGATCAATGCTCGTGCTTTCTCTGTATGAGAAGAGGCCTGTGCTTTAAGTGGGACAATAATCAATAAATCAACTCAGCCTATCGCAGTCCACTGCTGGACATAGGCCTCTCCCAAGCTGCGTCACAACACCCTGTCCTCCGCCTTCCAACACAATAATAGGCTGGTATTATTATTAAAGGCGATTGGCTCACCTTTAACATTGTTATACATCGGGGTCGTAAAAGAAAAATTCTGACTTCTTTGGCGTTCTAGTTGATTCTTTTACCTTTGCAGTGTGTCATAGGCATAATCATCAAACCACTAGACTAATTTGTAATTCCTTTATATGCAAGACCAGTGAATCACCTACACCAACACCTCATAGTTCTAACTAATTGTAACAGAGTGCATTTATGGTATAGCACAATGAGTAAGATCCAACCCCTTAATAACTGCAGAACAGCTTCTGAAGAAGGTTTGTAAAAATTAAACTACAGTTTGGATATGGAAAATTTTGTTTTAGGTACTTTTTATGAATGGTGTATTTTGAAGGGATTAACCCTCTTCCCTTGGCGTATTTTAAGATTTGGCGCCCCGGGCCCATACGGTTTGCCGCCCCGTAATTTAACAAAACAAATACCTAAATGTGAGAATAAGCAAAGTGAGCGCGAAAATTTGAGCACCTCGGATAGATTAGATTTTGTTTTGACAGATAAAGAAGTTGCTTTGTCGACTTATGCCTATGGTTTAGGATTCAAGAGCGAGAGAAGCGAGCTCGTAAATTTCACCACCTCGCCTTGGATATGTTAGATTTACTTCTTACCATTCATACAGATGATATTGAAGTTACTTTGTCAACTTATGCAATGCAGGCTACCAGAAAAGTAGTGCTTGAATCAGGAAAACAGGCAGACTGTAACCCCTTTGGCTTTGGGCTGGCTTGCGCCGCCCTTCCCACTCCCAGTCTGCCACCCCGGGCCATGACCCTCTTAGCCAAAGGGTAAATACGCCACTCTCATCCCAATAAACAGAGTGTAGAAAGACCCATCACAAAGCCGTCATCTACGCTTTCTGTACAGTCACGAGCATAAATATGTATACACTTAGAGAAATTCAAAAGCGATTTTCTCGTGGAATAAGATGCCTACCTATTTCATAATTCTATCTGTTCCAAAATACTATGTTCGTAACAACATAAAATTACAATCAATACAGTAGAAGAAAATCAGTTTTGAAAATAGTTAAGTGTATACAAATTAGTGCTCGCGCGCGTTTTGTAACGGTAACATACATTGCGCTTGAGGTAATAAAACAAATCAGCTTTATTGGATTCCCATAACGTTCCTGAAATAATTTCATGTACCGGTCATCTTAGTATGATATACTGAATTCACCCCATCAGTCTGCGGAGGGCTGTCCCTTACACCCTGTACGAAATTTTCCGATTTTATTCAGGAAGAGATTCTCGTCATGATGATCAAATATTTTCACATTAGGAACTAAATTAAATAACTCGAATTAACTCACTTAATGTATGGAACGCTAGATTTTTAAACAAACTTTTTAGTGTAACTCAATAAGTTATTCATATTTATATGTGATATCTCCCTGTTCTCCATTTACGAGTATAACGCCAGATACCTAATTATCATCTTCCGCACCAATCGCTCAATTCCTAGAACCATTATTAGTCATTAATTACTTAGATGACACTATTTCCTCTATGTTGATAACATTTATAGTACAACTAGCCTCCGCCCGCGACTTCGTCCGCGTGAAATTTCTTGTTCCCCCGTCCCACCCCGTCGCATCGCATCGCCTGCTCGCGCTGTTACTTCGTTTTCGCTTAGCGCTCTTTCTTAATTCTTTCTTTTTGCTCGGCTTCTATTTGTCGTAGCGTAATGTTTCATACCCTATAGCCTTCCTCAAGAATCGGGCCATAAAATGCAAAAAGAATTTTTCAAATCCCACTCATAGTGACAGAGATTAACGCGTTCAAACAGTCACAAAAAAATAAAATGTGTAGGTAACTAATAGGCTAAGCGCATTTTTCTTACTTGAAACATTTTTATACCCGTCGTAATTTCTAAACGATAGGTCCGAGTCGAATAATTTAAAAAGGAATTTACATGTACTTAATCAGCCTTGACTATGAATTTATTTATGAAAGATTTGGATAAGAATTAATACGTTTGTGAAAACACATTCGCAAATAATGCATTATTCTATAACAAATTTGATTACCATTTAAAAAGTTATAGTGAGCCAACTTTAAAAGATAGACACATGCTATTGTAGACATTTTTTTAGAACTTTTTAAGAGGAACAATTCTGTCATACATAATGTTTGCGTAACTTAACCGTTTACGCAACGGAAGCTCGCAAAAGGAATAAATTTTCCCCGTTTTTACAACATTTTTCATTGATGCTCCGCTCTTATTGTTTGTAGCGTGATGTTATATAACCTATAGCCTTTCTTGATAAATGGGCTATCCAACACTAAAAGAATTTTTCAATTCGAACCAGTAGTTCTTGAGATTAGCGTGTTCAACCAAACAAACAAACTCTTCAGCCTTATACTATTAGTGTAATTTCCTAATACGCGATAGCGTTAACAAGAACCGTGATAATTCTGACTTTCTTTGTAATAACTGTCTTATTGATCTACGTCGCAGTCGCAAGTTCGATTGCGGAGCTGAGGTCCAGGGGGCCAACCACTACCTCTTAAAGCAGTATTATTTTAATGTTACCTCAGTGTGAGAAAGAGATGGAGCTATACAGTACGTCTAGCTCCTGTGGGACAATGGCAATGCCTTTCATTTTGACAGTTCAACAACATTCATGCAAGCTATAAAACTTTAGCTAGGGAAAGTAAGGTCTAATAATTAGCAAATGACCTCCTCTATAGGATGACTGGTAATTAGTGACCGATACTTAAACACATGATTTTACACATGATAACAAGCAACTTTTACTATGGCACCAATCCTGAAATCGCGAAAAAAAAAATCAGCTCTTCCTTACATTTATGTTCGCATAACTCGTCAAAATGTAGGGACCAGCTGATTTTTTTTTCGCGATTTCGGGATTGGTGCCATAGTAAAAGTTGCTTGTTATCATGTGTAAAATCATGTGTTTAAGTATCGGTCACTAATTACCAATCATCCTATATATGCGAATTTGCTATGGCGGGTCCAGATCCAGTCACCCTGTATATTGTAGCGAAATAAAATGAAAAGTCACGATTTTTTTCATATGATAAGAAATAGAAAAAAATTATACGTAATACAAGTGGCGAAGAGTGTCTTTTCATTTTATTTCGCTACAATATGGCGCCCAGTACATACTTTTGAACAAGTGACTGGTATTTCTGATATTGTTGTATTCCTGATATTTCTTACTTTTCTGCTGCTGGGGCTCGTGGCTAAGTAATAACAGTCGCACGGGTCGATCAAAGGTTAAGCTACGCTTTCCGCGGTCCGTGAATGTGTGACCATCCTTTACGTACCGAGACTCCTCCGTGTCTCGGTCGAAAAGCACGTTAACCGTTGGTCCCGACTGTCATTTGTAATCTTTGATAGTCGTTACGGGTAGTCAGAAGCCCGAATAGCTACCAAGCAGACTTACGAAGGAGTTTCCTATTACCCAGTAACTGGGTTGTGGATGTCAGATAGGCGGTCACTCCATGTAAAGTACTGGAATTCAGCTACATCCGGTTAGACTGGAAGCCGACCCCAAAATAGTTGGGAAAAGGCTAGACAGATGATGTCTCTCCCCCGGAACTATAGCTTTTTTCGTACCGCAACAAAACGCACACATACTTGCGCGATAAAGGGAATCCCCGTACGGAATTAATGAATATTTGTTTAGAGATATAAATAGTTGTGTTCTCATGACCTATGGAAAAAAACATGCTGCAGCGTGACCCCAATGGCGTGAGAGCACGATTCTGACGCTGAAGATTAATTTTAGAAATATAACAAACATTCATGCATGACACGTTTACTTAGAATTCCCATCAATACTATTTATGAAACGATAAATGGGTTGCCAGTTATTTTCCTGTACCTACCTACATGTAAAATTCATTACTGTATTATTTACAAAACTCAATGTATTAGGGTGGATTTCACCAATGAAACTGTACGCCATCGCCATATTTAAACTACGATCATGAGCTGTCAGTGTCATTATTACTAAGAAAATAATGATACTGACAGCCCTTTAACGTGGTTTATGTGCTGATCGCGATCAGTTTCATTGATGAAATCAGCCCTTAGTGTGTTGATTACCGATTAATTTAATTACTTCATTAGTTACACATACACTCCAACATTGATTTTCAAATCGCCCGGTGATTAGAAAGCGCGGGTAGCTCCTGATAGCTCGCTCAGCCAGTGATGTACGACCCTGCTTGTAGGGTTGGATTTTGATATGTGATCTTCTGAATTCCGGTTATCAGTAGTGAGTACCGTGTGGCTTTCGACTGAGGAAACTTCTTTCAAGTAGGATATAATTGGCAGCCCATTGTACAGACGCCAGCACATCAAGCTACTACAATCTGTCAAATTTCTTTAATAGATTTTCAACTTTATCGCTAAAGCATTAGGTTCAAGGTTGATTGGGAAAATTTGACAGTTTTAGGTAGCTTAATGTGCTGGCGTCTGTACCTATAACTTTTTTCTCGAATCCTTTCTTTTTACCCGAATGCGCAATACAGGTTTATGTTTTTTACGCATATCTATGTATCTTTATATGTGGGATAATTTATACCCTCGAAGCGTCCTAACGGCTGGATGGATTTTAAAACATGAATTGTCTATCGACTCATCTAGGTCACGCGATGGTTATAATATGTGGATTTTATAAGACAATAAAAAAGTCACTCCATGACTAACTTTCTTTTTCTTTTTTTTTTGACTTTTGGTTGACTGCCTCATTGGTCTAGTGGTCGCTAGCGCTACTGCTGAGCATGAGGTCCTGGGTTCGATTCCCGGGTCGGGCAAAGTGTGATTGGGTTTTTCCATCTGGAATTTCTCAGTGGCAGCCCGGAGTCTGGATGTGTGCCCGGTTGATGGCAATAGGCTCGCCCCCTATTACATGGGACTTAAACATAACTGGCGAAATGTGGGTGTACTTCAAGTACACCTCTGCCTAACCCTTCGAGGAAACAAGGCGTGATGTTGTGTTATGTTGTGTAATAAAAAAGTCTTTTATTTTTTTTTACTATGATCATGTTGGATATCAAACTAAAGGCGGAGACAATTCCAAAAATATAACACAAAAGGCTGAAAAATTAATTTTAATTTACCTAATTTTTCAAGCAGACTGCTGTGTAATGCAGTTGGTGGCATCTAATCTGAGACTGAACTTAAATAATTGCCACGAACTGCACTAGACTGCTTGAAAAGTAAACTTGTTTCAATTTGGACTTTTTAGTTGCAGTCTTAAAATTCATCAGTCATTATTTGATTTTTTCAATGTTGTTCCTTTATTTAGTAAGTGTGCAGCACCCTAATTGCGTAACACAATAACAATCACTATCCGAGTCATTTTGAAGCAAATTGCTAATCCATTGCTTCATATGTTCGAAAAGTTTGCTCAACAACGTAAATAACGCAATGAATGTTGTTGAACTGTCAAAATGAAACCGATTCCTACTGTAAGTGTGTTACGCAATTGCCCCGCAGTTCCTAATTTTTACAAGTTTGAATATTGTAAGTAGGTAGGGGTTAGGGCCGATGCCAGCCAGGGTTGCGCGATGTTCGAAAGAGTTACCGTGGCCCCGGCACAGCCAACAGAAGGAACACGGGTCGGTTTTAATCAGTAAAAGTCTGACACGCCCTCCCGTTCCGCCCAGAGCGGGAGAAGTCATTTGATGATTTCCCATCCACAAAAAAAAAGGTAGGGGTTATTTGATGAAATCTTGTCAATTATTAATTTATATATTAGTAGGCTGAGTTAGTTAACGAAATTGTTTGGATAACATTAAGAATCATCATAATATGACTGAAAAATCATTGACAAAAATTGAGATTTTAAAATTAACCTCAGTTGTCAAATGAAAGATCTAAATTAGAACTTCGGGTTGAAGTATTCATAACATAACATAACATAACATCACGCCTTGTTTCCCCGAAGGGTTAGGCAGAGGTGTACCTATTATGGTACACCCACATTTCGCCAGTTATGTTTAAGTCCCATGTAATAGGGGGCGAGCCTATTGCCATCTACCGGGCACAAATCCAGACTCCGGGCTACTACTGAGAAATTCCATATAGAAAAACCCAATAACACTTTGCCCGACCTGGGAATCGAACCCAGGACCTCATGTTCAGCAGTAGCGCTTGCGACCACTAGACCAACGAGGCAGACAGGATGAAGTATTCAAATAATCAAATCTAAAGACTCAATTTGTTAGTGGCACCAGGTACCTCCCGGCATCCACAGGTGATCACAGGAACGTTTTCTTTTAAAAATATTAGTACCGGGACCGATATTACCTACCCACACGACTTGTGGGATTGAATGGAATGAACCTTTACCAAACTATTTTTGATTAAGCTTTAAAGTTCAAATAACTTTGCAATTTAGCCAATTTGTGTAACGGCTTAATATAACCTTCAGAATAAAATAAATATATTATTAAAATTCCGGGAATTCATTAGCGGAAAGTTATCGCGTCTTAGCAGCACCGACTTATAGGTACCTAATTAGTATTTGCCGGAACTATGCCTTTGGCGCTTTCGATCATCATTAGTGATCGAAGTTTGGCGCCGAGGTCAAAGTCAAAGTCAAAGTTAATTCTAAAAAAGAAAAAAAAAACCTAAAAAAATTACATCCAATTTTTCAACCCTAGCTTAATCCCATAGAAAAAATCCGTTCCCTCCCGCTCAAAATTACACGACGGAAATTCGGCGTGGCATGCCATGCTGTTATTTTAAAAAGCATTAAAGGCGTAAGCAGAATTTCCGTCGCATAATTTTCGGCAGGTGTGTTGATTTAAATTTTATTGATACCTATGAATAAAATATCTCTAACTATACATATTATAAATTCAAGTCGCTTTTCGTGTCTGTCTGTGTTTTGCAACGTATTTTGTTGCTGTTTTCTGTCCGTTTGTTGCTGTTTGTGAATTTAATTCGGAAGGTTTACCTACGTGTTTGTTCCTTCGTCTAACCACAAAAACTTGGACACTTCGCACATTTAAAGACAAACCGTTACTAAACTAAATATAAAATTTAACACAGGAGCTTAAATAAAAATTAAAAATGCACGGCTTTTTCGCAATAGAATTTAAGATCATGGTGTTTTGAGCCATCTTTTGAGGTCATAATGATGGGTATTTTACGTAATTTTATTTTATTCATCGTATAGTTTACGTAATTTTAAGAAAGATGCATTAGTAACTCAATTCTTGAAAAATTTCGTTTAGTAACGGTTTGTCTTTAAAGGTACGACTTGTTCAACGCGTGTCTTATGTCAATCTTACTACTCCATACATAAGTACTCCATACATAAGTAAATATCGTGTTAAACAGTTAATCAGCCTAAACTACTACTACTGATAAACACAGTTTTGTGGTAATACGGTTAATATTTTTTCTCGTCGTAAAAACCGTGCGAAGCAGGGGCAGGTCGCTAGTTTCACAATAATTCGAATAGAAACCCATCTTTTGTAAACACATAAAAGTAAGCAAGGCCCGCAGAACCGAACAACGTCTTCAAAAATGCATAACATCGCACATTTACCGACGGCTCAAGTTCAAAGTCAATACCATAGAAATTTATACGAGTATATGATCTATGGTCAATACTATCCATTCAACATAAATACATAAAATAGAAGTGTCTGTTTCTAATGTCAAAATAACAGCTTTTTACTAAATACTTTTGACAGGTATACTCGACGCTTCAATACTTATAACGAAAAAGTAATTTAAAAAAAAATTGTATTTCTGTTTATTCAGGCTAATCTCCGAAACGGCTGGACCGATTTTCACTGGCAGATAGCTGATGTTATAAGGAGTTACTTAGTGTACTTTTATTTTAGAAAAAGAACTAATTCTTTTTCTAAAATAAAAGTACACTAAGTTGGTTCCGCGCAAAAAAAATAAAACCCATGGAATTGTGAACAAAATCCGATTCAAATAGGGAAGTATTGACATCCACGCGGGCAAAGCCGCGGGCAACAACTACTTGTAACTAAACCTCTACGTACACAATATGTAATAAGTACGTTTAGTATGGGAACGGCCGGATTATGTATATTATATGGTGTTATGAATGAGTCTAAGGGGACATCGTCGGCTAATGCCCTCAACTGGCCCGCCCACCTACAGGTATCTTACACCTGATACACTGGAGGCCAGAGTTAAGAGCACACTGCGACTAATGCCTGGTTTTTTTTACGGATTTTTTTTTTGCAACCGTCGATATTCACTTTTAGCGATAAGGCTGCCCATTGTGTCAACCTATGTAAAATTTCTACATTCATATCTGTAATTTGTATGGTGTACATGTACAAAGAATATAATGTATTATTTTAAAACTGATAATGTTTTTAAAAATTACATCATCATCTGCCTAGCCTGTTCTCAAATAATAATAATAGTTTGGGGTTGGCTTCAAAAGGAAATACATAACAATTACGCATAATAATTTTTATAACATAAAAAATATTGTTCTATCTAAATTGATGTAGATTTGAAACAGCGATATAAATCATAAATAGGTCCACTGCATAAATTATTCACCAAAATCAACGGTTTATTATTATTTATTTATGACAGTTTTATTCAGTAGTAAATTTTCCAAATGAAGCATAACATACGATCACACAACAAACATTTACATATTATTCAAACATGAACTAAAAACAAACCCACAAATCTATCTCTATTAAATATCACAGTAGGTACTGTATACTTAAGTAAATAACTCATTAATATCTGTAAGCTCAAAATAGAAATTTAAATAAAGATCGTGTTATCTGTTGGTGTATTTATAACCATGCAGCCGCAAGGAAACTCCGCAAATATAGGCCACTAGCTTCTGCCCGCGACTTCGTCTGCGTGGACTTCAGAACTGAATCCAGAGAGAAATGAAAAATGTGTGAGTACCTAATAAAAAAATTATCTCGCAGTACAGACGAAGTCGAGAACAGAAGCTAGTTTTAAACTATAAGTGTGCCAAAATTTCATCCAAATCCGTTCAGCCGTTTTTGCGTGATAGAGTAACAAACATCCAAACATACAAACTTTCACATTTATAATATTAGTAGGATAGGTAATATCAGTCTTGCGATCTATTTTTAGTCACGTGTTAATGACATTTGTGAACTTAAACTCGCAACTGCAGAACGGAGGTAATAAATTAAGAGGAAGTTATCTAGACTAGTATCGTAAAGAGATATTTATATTTAGAGGGAAATATTATAATTAAGTTACTGATGACTTAGCAGCTGCTAAGTCAGAGTAATTATTTAGAGACTATTCTTGCTTTACGTTAATTGCAAAGTCAGTGGTCAATCAATCTTTGCAGTAGGTACATTTTCGTGGATGTTGCAAGAAAAAAGAAGCGTCCATTTTTATTGTTTGAAACTACCTCTATTGCTCGTGCCTTCTCTGTAAGAGAAAAGGCCTTCACCCTGCAGTGGTACAGTAATAGGCTGGTATACTTTTATTTTAATATACAAATTAGAATATTTCTCTTACTATTATATATTTGACGATTTTCATGAATGCTTAATCACCCAGATTTTAAGATAGAATTTCAATGTTAAGCAATCAAACTTACTTCGCAAAGCTGGGTTGTTAAACCTTGCTTGCAGTGTAGTCAGGACTACATTATGCGGGACATGCGCTAAGCAACAAGCAGTCGACCAACTTAACGGTACACCGCTATCGAGCTATAAAACGACCCAATGATTGCAAATTTATACAAAGTCCGGTTATACATTTGTTTACTTCGGATGATACAGCGTGTATCAGACAGGATAATAAGCCGTCCCATACATTTGGGTCGAGTAGGTATTAAAGTTTCGTAAGGGACAGTTGATAATTTTTTCGCGATTACGATGTTGGTCCCATGGAGAAAGTTGTTCAGTTTGTTGGTCTGTACCAGACCCTTAAAGACCACACCTTTCTGATACATGCTGTATATATTTCGTTGTTTACATTTTGTATCTAATTTCTTGTCACTAATTTTTGTACCGTTTTTTTTGGTCGGATATGTAAATTGGAGGTGACAGTTTTGCATTAGGATTAATAATACCGAATATCTAGGCACATATTATTAGACTCTTGAATCATCATGACCGCCTTTTATCCCAATTTATTTGAGATCGCCGCAACACGTCTTTTTTTCCATTAGCCATCTTAGCAGAAATCACTTCCAGCACCCTAATTTGCTAATCCATTGCTTCATATGTTCGAAAAATTTGTCTGCTCAACAACGTAAATAATGCAATGAATGTTGTTGAACTGTCAAAATGAAACCGATTCCTACTGTAAGTGTGTTACGCAATTGCCCCGCTGGTTAGCAACGTCTTCTTTCACACATACAGGGTGTATAAAGACTCTTCAGGAAGCCGACGTCTACGCATTCAGAACATCAAACTAAGTAACTTGGTACAAAACTAATTGCTGGGAAACGAGTTTTAATTTCGTGCGAAAATTCGCTGTTTACGTTAGTGCGTAATGTAACGCACGCGAAACATACGTAGTGCTTGTGGGTGCTTACAACATGGTACAGGGTTCGTGGGAGTATTTAAAGTTAAGTGAAATGAAATTGTTTATTCTATAAATAGGATATCCATATTAAAAAAAAGCTAGATGGAGTCGACATTTCCTATATGACAATGTTTTTTTTTTTAAGTTAAGTGAAATGATATTGTTTATTCTGTAAATAGCATATCCATATTTAAAAAAATAAGCTAGAAGGAGTCGAAATTTCCTACCTGACTATCCCTGAGAAGAAATGGCGAAACAAACTCAGGGGTCAAAGTCTCTTTTAAAGTCCAGACATAATCTTGGTCAAATCATGTGAGGACCATGTAGACTCATGTCTGAAATAGTAGTTTGAGGGAAGAACCACACAAAAAGTGGACCTGTCTAGTCAGTGCAAGCATTTGTCAAGTTGTAAAACTGATTTTTATAAAAAAAAAAATACGTCAAAAAAGTTAGAACTTTGACCTTCAATATCTCCATAACCAAAAGGTTCCCGGGTATGGTCCCGTACAAAAATGATCATGATGGGAAGATCAAGTGACCCTAGGCTTCGTCACTGGTAGGTATTTTTACAACCGTTATTGTTACTGTTACTCTACAGTAATTGAAAAGAATAATAACTAAGTATCTATAACTAATCACATTTAACTAATCAGTAATCACAAACCGTGCCTCGGAAAGCACGTTAAGCCGTTGGTCCCGGCTGTCATTCGTGTATCTTTGACAGTCGTTACGGGTCGTCAGAAGCCCGACAATCTGACAACCAGTCTTACCAAGGGGTATCGTATTACCCAGTAACTGGGTTGTGGAGGTTAGATAGGCAGTCGCTCCATGTAAAACACTGGTATTCAGCAGCATCCGGATAGTCTTTAGACGGATACGCCTTGCTGAGGCTCTACCGGGAATCGAACCCACGAGCATGGCAAAAAACGTATCATTTATCGTGTAATGCCTCGTTAACTGCCTCGTCGGTCTAGTGGTCGCAAGTGCTACTCCTCAGCACGAAATCCTGGGATCGATTCCCGGGCCGGGCAGTGTTATTGAGTTTTTCCAACTGGAATTTCTCAGTAGCAACCCGGAGTCTGGAGTTGTGCCCGGTTGATGGCAATAGGCTCGCCCCCTATTACATGGGACTCAAACATAACTGGCGAAATGTAGGTGTATCTACTATAGGTACACCTCTGCCTAACCCTTCGGGGATTACAGGCGTGATGATGATGTTATGTTATCGTGTAATTTAGGGCAGCAATCAGGCACAATGACAGGGTCAATGATGACGATCTTCATTCTCCTGTCCTTATCGCAATATATTTATTTTGGTGTCAGCGCAACACGTTTTTCTCTCCCATACTTTTCTATTAGTCGTCATCTCGGTAGTCACCTCCTTTCTCGCCATATCATTCACACAGTCCATCCATCGCTTTTTTGGTATTATCCAACTCTTATAGTCAATGATGAGGATAGTCAAAGACGATTTACCAATATTTAATCCTAGCTTTTGTCCGCAGCTCCGCCCGCGTGGAAGCCGGAAATTATACACCACGGGAACGTACTACCGGGATAAAAATTACATCCTAACCCAGGTCATGGGGTATCTGTGCGCTAAATTTCATCCAAATCCGTTCAGCAGTTAACAGATAACAGACTGACAAAAAGCGTTACTTTCGCATTTATAGTATTAATAGTATTAGTAAGTCAATCAATCTGCCTAACCTTTACCCACCTATGCTGGGGTCGGCTTCCAGTCAAACCGGATGCAGCTGAATAGTACCAGTATTTTACATGGAGCGACTGCCTATCTGACCTCCACAACCCAGTTACTGGGTGACATTGATACCCCTTAGTAAGACTAGTAGTCAGACTTTTCGGATTCTAACTACCCATAATGACTGTGAAAGATCTAAGAATGACAGCCGGGACTAACGGCTTAATGTGCTTTCCGTGGCAATGCGAGGTCTCGATACGTAATCACCCATCCACGCACCGACTGCGACAAGCGTAGCTTAACCTTCGATCGGCCCGTGCGGCTGTTATCATTAAAGCCAGAATTCTATAATGTATCTCAATGCCAATATTGATCCGCAGTCTTTAACGGCCGCTTGTGATTCGCCCTCTCAAAGACTCGAGATTGCCAAGCTCGGCCGTTGATTGGTTACTGACAAGGATCGGGATCAAAATTGGAATTTAGATATATTTATTATAGAAAGCGGCCGTTAACCACGAGCCCCTCTTTCTATTGTAAGTATTTAGTATAGATAGTATGAATTTAAGGCAATTGTCAGACGGGGCAGACAGGACAGACTTTTTTTTCAGCCGATATATTTTACTGCAATAGGTGCATGTGCGAAAAATGCCTTTCTTATTTTAAATCCAATATTGTCGCTAACACTTCACACACTAATTTATTCTAAGTATTAAGGTAAAATGTACAGGAAAAATAAAGGATGTCCACGTAATTATATTAATGTTGCAATTTGCATTCCTAATAATTTAGATAAAACGCCAGTCGGACTGGCTTTGTAATAGCTGTCCTTTTCCTTGAAGTAATGTGGCCCAGAATAACATCATTGAGGAAGAAAATGACTTATAATTTCGAATCCACCTCTTAACTTGGGTATGTCCAAACTCAATACGACCAATGTCTGGTGTAAAAAAATGTGGAGAAACGGAATCCAAAATCTTCAAAAGTCATATTAGCTTTCAAGGCAAAACCAAAGTAATAAGAAATATCATAATCACTGAGATTACCATTCCTGTCAGTCCGTTCCGTAAAAAATTTACCATGAAAACTGAGATGAAGTGAGCTTGAAGTGAGTTGTCAAGTGTCAATCCCTAGCATCAGATGGAATGACAGATCACTTCCTCAACGGTCTAGACTATTTCTTCCCTCTTCTTCTCTATAGACCACGGGAGAATAAGAAACTTTAGGTTCATCTTTCAGACTTTGGAATGTAATCTCGCCGAGATCTCGTGAGATCGGAGAGATCAATCGCGCGAAATCTCGCTTATTTACGAGATCTCGGTGAGATTGGTGGATCTGCTTGTAATTTTAATTGTCATAATAATAGAGAATCATTGATAGAAAAACAATAAGAAAGTTGATACGTATTTTTTTTATATAATTTTGATATTTCTCGGGACCCTAGGGTCCCGGACTTTTGGAAGGCATATGAGGGGCTGAAGCCAACTCGCAGAGGCCCGTTAGACGCTTTCAATGGAAATGAGGCACCAACCGACGATTATCCCTGTGCGTACTATGCAAGTGCACCCAAGGACAACCCCCGGCTGGTGTAGGACTATTGCAGGATATGGAGACAAAAAAAATATTGGGCAATGGGTTTGGATGGCTAAAGTGGACAGGTTATCTAATACTATGGAAGGACTATGGCCCCTGCCTGACCAATGTTTGATAAATACAATACACGGATAAAATGGCAGGGGGTGACTTGCACACTCAACAATGGGCCCCCGGAAACGGTCGCTAGCACATAGTGTCGTAGCGACAAGGGGGCAACATGTCTTGAGGTGCTTAAGAGGAGTGGAGAGGTATTCCACGGCTATCAGGACAATCCCGGAAGTACGGTCAAGATCCCTACCAGCATCTTACTGGACTACTTCCTTCCTCCGAGCACGTTTGCTCTTGCGAATCTCTACTCAAGCCAGCCAATAAAGGCAAGAATGAGGTGGGAGATCAGTTCTCGTCAGTGTTCACTCCAGTCGGCCAATAAAGGCAAGCCAGAGATGAGGAACATAACCTCTCCCGGGAGATAGGGTACGTGGGGTCGCTACTGCCCAGCAGCTCGCCACATGCTGCCCTGCGGGTTTCTGTATCTCTCTTGGTCTGGCTCCTCACCATAGACCTCACTCCTCACTTTATATAATTTATTATTAATCAAATAATAATCAATCAGTCTTCTTTTTTGCATGAAAATTAAACAATTATTAAGTAATTTAAGATAATAAAAATTAGTTCTCAAAATTTTAGCTTTTACTAAGCTAGGTACCTAGCTTCGTAAAAAGCATAAAGTATCTAATGTGTCGTCCGACAGACGGCTTCTAATTTTCCAGGCCAAAAAACCAGCTGCAGAAAACGCTCTTTCAGTCTCTACACTGGAAGGGACTACAGAGAGCAAACAATTGTCTGCAAACTGTAAGAGTTCTCCCTTGGACCTCCCAAAAAACACATGCTCCGCTTACAAAAACACATGTATTCATACTCCTGTGCAATCTCGTTAATCTCGAGAGATCTCGTTCGATTTTCGGCCGAGATTAGTCTCGGTAAATATGGCCGAGATCTCATTGCATTCCCTAGTAACCATAGTAGGTAAAATGGGGCTTGTGGCTAAGAAATAACAGCCGCACGGGTCGATCGATCAGGTTAAGCTACGCTTGCCGCGGTTCGGCCGTGGATGGGTGACCATCTTTACTTATCAAGACCCCTCCGTGCCTCGGAAAGCACGTTAAGCCGTTGGCCCCGGCTGTCATTCGTGTATCTTTGACAGTCGTTGCGGGTCGTCAGAAGTCCGAAAGTCTGACAACCAGTCTTACCAAGGGGTGTCGTATAACCCAGTAACTGGGTTGTGGAGGTCAGATGCAGTCGCTCCATGTAAAATACTGGTACTCAGCTGCATCCGGTTTGACTAGAAGCCGACCCCAATATAGTTGGGAAAAGGCTAGGCAGATGATGGTGACCATAGTAGGTAAAATGGGTGGGACTGATTGAGAGCTTTGAGGCCTTTCAACATCACTATCATAATCATTGGCAGCATTGTTCCACTCCCTGCTGAACAAGGCCTCCTACCTATCGTGCCATGCCTTCCCTGATCCTGCTCTTTAGATGAAACGAAATCTTAATACAACTAGGGCCAGTATTTTAATATGCCGAGAAGTCTCTCTTGAAAACATAATCACACAACTCATAAGCAATAATATTTCTCATAAAATTATAGTAAATAATGTCATTTACGTATTAAACTTTGACAAAAATCCGGCTGCGCGGGCGGCGCGTGGTTGGTGACGTCAACATCGGATAGCGGCGGGCCGCGTCCACATTATGAATGAACGCGTCGGATGCGCCCCCGACCTTAGATAAGGCTGTGACGTCGCCTCCGTAGACTTCGCTTATTGATAATGATAATGTACACTTGTGGGCTTGGGAGACGGATCGGAGAGTTTTTAATTTGTGAGTCGGTGATGGCGGCCCGACTTTTAATGAAGTTACCGCCACCGCCGCGCCGTATAGACAACCGTGGCACGAAGATTGCTGATGCAGAGACGAACTTGATGTTTTGTGTGAATATAAGTATCGTGATTGTAATAACTTCACCAGATGACAACATTGAAATGGCAATAGCTGTAAATAGTCTTTGTTTAAACTTAGAAGGACATATAGTGACCTGCAGCTTATTGGTGATGTTCTTCAGAAAGGTCAGTGCGTAGTACTCGCAACCGGTGGGCGTGCGAAACAAAAGGAGTATGTAAGGATCATAACAGGTAGTTTTCTGTAGTTTCTGACTACCCACATGGAAGAACGCACGTATGTATGTAAACTTAGCTTCAGTTGACTTTCCGTCAATACTTATTTTTGATCAACGAGCTACAGACTGTATATTGTTTTCTCAATGCTCCAGCCATTGGAGATTAATCGTTAAGTGGATAAGCTGCCGCATTTTTTGGACATTTTTGGTACACATACGATAAAATGATAGCATAGGCTGGCTAGGTGTAGCTGTTTTAGTATTATGTCAAACCGGTCATCATTAAATGAATCGAGTATAATTACTTATAATTACAGGATAGAAGAGGAATTAGCAAAGGGTTATAGCAGTACATATTATGTAGATTTAGATGCGGAAAATAATGATAATGAGGTATAGTATGTCAATCAGCACCACATAATTGCATAACACACTTTCAATCACAATCTGAAGGATTTTCCTAATCCATTGCTTCTTATGTTTAAAAAATTCGTCTGCTCGACAGCGTAAGTAACGCAATGAATGCTGTTGAACTGTCAAAATGGCATTGCCGTTGTTAATGTGTTACGCAATTACCCCGCGGGTGCCAATGCTGTGGATAAAGACTTCTACATATATTACTTGCATAAAACTGATAAAACCTCAACCTTCAACGAGAAGATTACATCAAGAAACTGAACAATAGATGGTTTTTGCAATAACTAGTTATTGTAACAATTTTATTTTCTTTGTCACAAGCAAAAAAAAATCCGTCACAATGTGCGCATTAAGTATGTTTAGTGCGATCTAGGGAGGAAGAGGGGTTAAACAAACACTACGATGCGTACGTCTCCATGACCCAACTGAAGAGTGAAGTCCCTTTAATTGTTGGCGTATATAGCGTGACTGGTAATTAGTGACCGATACTTAAACACATGATTGTACTCATGATAACAAACAACTTTTACTATGGGACCAAACCTGAAATCGTGAAAAAAAAATCAGCTGGTCCCTACATTTATGCTCGCATAATTCGTCAAAATGTAGGGACCAGCTGATTTTTTTTCACGATTTCAGGTTTGGTCCCATAGTAAAAGTTGTTTGTTATCATGAGTACAATCATGTGTTTAAGTATCGGTCACTAATTACCAGTCACCCTATATACATAATGCGTACATGATACTATTCTAATAAACTATGAACACATCTTATCTATCTTAATTTAAACTATGTTTTATACGTGACGTGACATCACACCACATCGCCATTCTTAAAGTAAAAAAAACTAAACTACATTATTTTTTTTCCATTCCATTACATTCTCATCTTACATTGTTAGAATGTTGATTTGTTGTTGTTGTTGTTGATTTTTCAAAATAATAACTTCTTTTATACTTTCCTCAATACAAAAAGCGACTATGTCTTTCGGCAACTCGTCTCGCGATGAGGATGCCGATAAAGATTCATAGTTTACATAAATACTCGAGTTTTCGACCGAAATTGCGCGACTTTGAAAATATTTTTGTACAATCACTGTTACGTAACATATTCTCCCATTCATTTATATATATTTCAAAGTCGTTTCCTTGTTTTTTTTAAGAGTTTCCACGAACCTAGGGTGATCAGTCCTAGACACCACGGAGTCCGTATCCCAAACATTCGGTTCTTCCAACCGTTTGTTCTGCGCTCTCGTCATTACGGATATAGTCTTTTCACACATGGTTTTTAAATCATCACTTGTAATTACTATTCTGGAACGTGTGTACATTTTCTTTCCCTTTTATATATTCGACCTCAAAGTCATACTCTTCTAAACACAAACGAAACTTAGTTAACCTACTCGATGGATCTGTCATGTTGAACAAATACAATCGCGGCCATATAAATACGGTCTAAAATATTTAACTGACCAAACTATAGCCAATAACTCCTTCTCTATTATGGGATAATTTAGCTCACTTTTCCTCAGCAACCTATTAGCATATGCAACGGGTGTTCCGTTCCCATTACACAACACACTTCCTATCGCCCGAACTATCGGTTTGTAATATAAAAGTATTGTTACCAGAAAAATCTGGATAATCCAAAACTGGTGGATTCATTTACGCTTCCTTGAGCAACAAAAACGATCTTTCGCATTCATCGGTCCAACTAAATTCATTTTTTCTTTTACACAGTTTATTCATAGGTATTAGCAAAACTTGGTATGAATTTCCTATAATAATTAGCAAACGCCACAAACCGCTTTACCTCATCAACCGTTGATGGACGCGGATAATTTTTAATGACTTCTATCTTTTCTGGATCCGGTGAAATACCTTCCGCCGATATAAAGTGTTAGGACACGTTTATTATATAAAGTATTTGTCTTTTCAAAAATTGACATTTGGGTGGATTCAGCTTAAGATTGACTTTCCTCAGGCGAGGAAAAACTGACATAAGGTTTCGGTTGTGCTCATCTAAATTCCGTCCGAAAATAATTAAATCATCTAAATAAATAAGACATTTGTCATAATTCAATCCAGACATGGCCACAGTCATTGACCTGCTAAAAGAACTCGGACTTATCGTCAACCCCATTGGTAACCTATTTATCTGTTGTGTAAGCAGTGTGTTTCCTACTATTTTCATCTAAAGTGCACTGATAATATGATTGCGATAGATCATAGCGGCTGAAGTAAACAGCACCCGATAGCGAATCTATGATATCATTAATATTCGGCAAAGGGTCAAACATCTTGTTTCTTTTCATTCCCTAGTCTATCACTTCGCGCCATTTCTTCTCCCCATTACGATCTGCCTTTTAGGGTACAACTAAAACAGGACTAGACCACTCACTAACCGCCTCCTCAATTATATTACAATCCAGCATCTCCTGCACTTGCCTATCAACCTCCTTTTTCTGCACATAAGGTATTCTATATTGCTTCCTGTAAACTGGAGTAACATTGTCTTTTTATCGTATTGACTGCTCGTATACATTCGTGACAGTTTATTTATTACCCGGAAGACAAAAGATATCTGGATACTTTGCACATATTTTCTCAACTGGCAACCGTTCCTTGGCCCTCAAATAGTCACGTTTAAGCAAAAAAAAATGTCCTTTACACGTTCAACGCTTACTTCTGTATCCACAAAATTACAACAACCAAACTCACTTAATGGATAGATTTCTACATCAGACATATTACACACAACTTCTTCAGAGGTTGTGTTTAAAATCCTAACGGGTATCATCCCATTCCTAGGTCTGGCTACTTCATTAGCTAATAAAACCCCTTGACGCAACTCTTTCCTAAACACTACAACAATCTTCTGCTTTGTTGACGGGAAAATACTTAATCACTTCACAACGCGGAGTAATAGTCAAAGATTAATTATAAGATTTAAGAGGCATTGAAACCATGCCTTCCATGCCCATGGCCCCTCATGGTTTTAAAGTGATAACCTATTCCCCGCAAGATCTATAACACCACTATACTTGTGCAAGAAATGGCTAAAGCAAATCATCGAATAGGTATACAAAACTTTTGCATAAACGAACATTGCTCATATTCCAACTTTAAATATACATACCCTACAGCTCGTAAACTATCCCCTACACCATTAATCACTAATTCGTCTTTATCTACTTTACAGCAAAATGCATTTTTCCTAAACATTGTTTAATTTTATAATATGGTGAAAATAGAAGAATGTGCAATATATCAAAATAATATAATAATTAAAATAATTTAAAAATTAATGTAATGTAACTAATGTTTAAAAGAATGTAATATAAATAGTGTTAATTGTAATTTCATGTATATTACTTTTGCATACTGTTAAAACGGTGAGACATGGAGCTCCATGCATTTTATGTAACACCTGTAATTTACCATGTTTCTGGCAAATAAATAAATAAAACAAACCGCTATTTATGGCTGATATCGACGCGCCCGTATCGACTAACCATTCCGTATCTACATTATTTACTAGAAAATTCACCCAATGAATACTATTGCAAGCTAAAATATGCTTAGTCTCGAAAAAACTGAGTTTCAGTTTGTTTGCCCTCACTACTTCTTGACTTTGACATTGCGCCTGAGTCAGCATCGTACCATGTATGTTCTAAACACGCTACGCGCTGCCGACCTTGCTGAGTCTGTCGTCCACGATGACTATGGCTACGACCGCGCATTCCAATATTAAGCCTTACATTGTCATTTTTGCACGTATTAGCTGTTCTTTGCTGCGCGTACATATTTCCTGCAGCGTGCCGCCTGTAGTTAATTCCACAACCATTATTGCCTGTAGAAAACCTACCCCTCGCGCATCTACGCTGGAACGTCAGAACTTGACCCGACGAAGCATAATTTTCGTCTTCTGCTACCCTGATAGCATCTTTTAAGCAATTCAAGTTTCGAGCCGTAATAATCATAGCAAGACCAGATTACGAAGCCCGTCAGCAAACTTTTTTATCGCATATTTCTCGTTAAAAGGCCTCAAAGTTTTATATGCTTCAGAATTTTCCCCGGCTTGAGGAATAGTTCATTCTACCATTAACTTCTCTATCTCGGCTCCAAAATCCGTGACCGACTTTTCATTTTGTTTAGCGTGAGCAAGTATGGCTTGTATAGCAACGTCTGATTTTACTTTCATCAAATGTTTTTTCATGTCCGCATCAGGCTGTCAACCGTCGCGTAACCAGAGGACAACCGCATCCTAGCCCCCTGGGTAAGTCGCGTGGTTAGCACGAACTTAATTAAAAGTGCACTATCGGCCTCCTCCAATATAGAGCTATACAAATCTACAGCATCAATCAAATCTTGGGTCACCTGCTCATCCCTAGTCATTTTCGGGAGTAAGCTAACCGCCGTTTTCAATTAAATCTTTCAAACGCCATCTCGAGTTCTTGATTGGCTCCGCTTTCGTTTTCAAATTTAACAGTATCTATATATAAGTCTTCTATCTTACCTACCAGCTGTGCTAACTCCTCTGAAAATTTGCTACATTTTGAAACTATACACTTAAATTTAGTATACAGGGCTTTCACCTAGCTTATCTTCTCATCAAAATTCTTGCCTTTCCGCCTACTGGGACCTAGCTTAACGATAGATTCCCTCAATAACTTAAGTTGTATAAACAGTGACGTTAACTCTACTTCCATTTAAAATTAGTGTCCCTAAAGACACGAAACCAAAAACTGGTTGAAGACCACAAGCACTCGTCACAACACTTAAGTCCAAATCACGTACACTTACGAGTACATTTCCCGTCACTCCGTTTGCTCCCGGTCAGGCCATCTGCACAGCTCGCTGAACTGGTTGATCTTTTCCTCGATCCAGCTCTGTTGACACCTCCTGTACAGCCGGACCGCCACGCCAACGATGAGAACCGCCAAGCACACGGCGATGAAAAACAGCATCGCATTGACCGTTGATGCTTTTGTGTAACCGCTGCGGTATTTGATTCACCCGCTTCCGTCCGGCCGATAATCACTTCTTCTTTCAACGAAGTGCTCCCCATTGAAGCCGACTGAATTCACTCCGACTAGCGCCTGGTCGGGCAACTATAACGCCGTCCAGCCGACTGACAGGGTCACTATGCGATGTAGGGAGGAAGAGGGGTTAAATAAACACTATGATGCATACGTCTCCATGACCCAACTGAAGAGTGAAGTCCCTTTAATTGACTTCAAAAAAGGACGAGGTTCTCAATAGACAGATTTCGTCAACGATCTGTCGTCGTGTGGTTGATTTAACAATTTGTTGGCGACGGCGTCCAAACCTGATAAAACTACGCCTTCCAAACTTCTGACATGACTTAGCGCGACAAATATTTGCCATTTTGCAAAGTTTTTATTTGAATGGGTACATATGTATACTCCTGAGGTGGTCGCATATAAATCTGGTAAAATTCTGATGAGTAGTTTTTGAGTTAGCTTTAATAATACGTATTTTTGTCCATTTAGTGTATGTTGATGATGTTATAATAACTTCCTGTCACTGTTATTTACTTAGCAAGTAGTGGTATACGAATTTGAGTGGGGTAGGTACCACAACTAAAAAGTGGAAAATAAAAACTTATTTATAAAATAAAAAACAACCGACTTCCAAGAAAAACACTACAAAGTAAAAAATAACTTTAATTTCGGAAGTCTGTAGCAAAAAACGAAAATACTAAACCAAAGACACTAACTTCCGAAATTAAAGTTATTTTTCACTTTGTATTATTTTTTGGAAGTCGGTTGTTTTTTTTTATAAATAAGTTTTTATTAAAACCGGTCCACTCGTTCAAAAGTTTTTTCTTATTTGTTATTAGAGTGAGAGCGTGACTGGCATAATTTTAATTAAACAAAGTCCTCCCGCCGCTTCTGTCTGTCTAAACGCGATAAACTCAACAATTACCGAATGGATTATCATCCGGTTTTCACTAATGGACGGAATGATTCATGAGGAAGGTTTGGGTGTATAATTCATTATGATTTTGGATAAATTGGCTGAAATATGATAATTGTTGAAGATGTCGGAAAAAAACATGCCAACTGGGAGCTTTCTAGCGTGCGCCACGTAAACCAATAGAGTATTGCGGAACATAGGGTACTTTTCCCAGTAGTACTTTCCCGTGGAATATTTTCCGACATCCACGCGGGCGAAGCCGCGGGCAAAAGCTAGTAATACATAATGCGTACGTGATACTATTCTAATAAACTATGAATACATCTTATCTATCTTAATTTAAACTATGTGTTAAACGTGACGTGCTGATGTACTTGACATCACACCACATTAGGACTCAAGATTAATTTCCTTAGACTTATGTCATATTGATTTACGAAAAACTGAGGAGTTGGCAAATGTCGTGATACGGACATGCGATGCAGAGGAATTCATGTCGATGACTATATGAGAAGATGCTGAAAGCAGAGACATATGGATTGCGTGAAGTATAAAAAGTTGGGTTAAAGTTAACTCTAACTGGCTCTGTCTACAAACGGTCCATTTGTGCTGAGGATTGTTATCATCGTGATCCATCTAGTTTTTGTTTTTTTGTCACGGCTTGGCGCCAATATTTCGTTCTGGGCCAACAATCTGGGTCTTTTTCTAATCTATATTTTATTTATTCATAGTAAAAATAAAAATCGCTTTTCGTATGTCTCGCGCTGTTCTTCAGAACAACGCAACGGATTTTGATGCGGTTCTCACCATCATTTAAACTGAATATATTCCGAAAAGTTTATGTGCATATTTTTACATGTAATACATATAGAAGTCTCGATGTTTTGTCAAATCGTAACAACCGTGTGAAGGGCGGGTCACTAGTTTTTCGTCAGTTCAAGTTTTTAATATTTTATTACTTTCCAATTCTGTGGAGGAAATCGTGGCTAAGTAATTACAGCCGCATGGTTCGATCTATCAGGTTAAGCTACGCTTGCCGGTGATCATCTTTACATACTGAGACTCCTCCGTGCCTCGGAAAGCACATTAAGCCGTTGGTCCCGGCTGTCATTCGTAGATCTTTGACAGTCGTTACAGGTCGTCAGAAGCCCGAAAGTATATATATACTGGTATTCAGCTGCATCCGGTTAGACTGGAAGCTGACCCCAACATAGTTGGGAAAAGGCTAGGCAGATTGAGTGACTTTCCAATTCTGTCAACAAAATCGATAGCTATAGTAGTACACAATTACCAATAAAATATTAGCGTGTACTATTAATTCCATCCGGGTACTAGAATAGAAACATCTTGTGTGGTCTCAAGGAAAACCGTTCCCACACAACGCAATCACGCTATTGTGTCTCTAAGACACTAATTATATTATTTGACATCGTTCCATTGCATGTCGTTGATGCTTCAGCTTACGAAGGTCGTGGCCAAGTTGTGCTAGCATATTATAATTAATGCATTTATAGTAGATGCATTAATAATAATGGCTCAGGTAACGGACAGATCCACTCAAATCTGTGTGGTTCTTTCTTCAATAGACCATCTCACATGCTAAACTACATGGTCCATTGGTCCTCACTTGGTCTGACGAAGATTATGTCTGGACTTTAAAAGAGACTGTGACCTCTGAGTTTGCGTCGGTCTTTCTTCTTAGAGTAGTCGGATAGGAAACACCGAACTCATCCAGTTTAAAAAATATATCGATGTCTATCAGCCAAAAAGGGATAGGTAAGCGACCTTTTTTGCAAAATCGACTTATATACAGGGTGTAAGGGACAGCCCTCCGCAAAGTAACAGGGTGCATTCAGCTCCTTATTTTGAATCATATTCCACCGGAAATATTCTCAGGAAAATTTTAATTTTTTTATCGTATTTTCAGTTACTATTTATTTCAATGTAAAATTACATTCTCTGTACGCAGCACTCCATGTATGTAAATAAAACAGCTAAAATAAAAAAATCAGCAATGGATGTTGAAATACTTGGCGGCCAAAGACTCGCTGCGCTGCCGTTCGCTACGCGCGTTTTGCCACGGTAACGATACATTGCGTGTGAGATAATAAAACAAATCAGGTTTATTGGATTCCCATAACGTTCCTGAAATAATTTCATGTACCGGTCTCATAATGAAATGATGACAATAATAATGTAATAATATATTTTTTTAAAACTTTATGCATTAATGCATGCAATAATAATTTAATTTATAATTAAGAAACAATGTTGCGGTGCCCTAGCAGGGTTCATGTACGAAACTTATATTTGTAACAAAACCTTATAAACGACATGAATGCAATAAATAAATAAATCTTAGTATGATACACTGAAATCCCCCCATCAGTATGCGCGGAGGGCTGTCCCTTTCACTCTGTATAGAATCGGTTTTTTGGCCGTTAGGCATCGATATACATATCGATGCCTAACGGCCAAAAAGTCGAGTCTAACCATATACATATAAGACGATTTTGCAAAAAATGTCGCTTATCCCTTTTTGGCCGTTAGGCTTCGATATATATTTTGACGTGTGATAGTGATTTTTTTTTTCCAATTTACAGAAATAGATATTATTCATCATTTAGTTGGTTCACTAGTTGGTAGTTGGTACTGACTGGCCGGTTTTTGAGAAAATGTCAGTCGTATTGGTCTAGTGGCCGCTTGGTTTGATCCCGCGTCGGGCAAAGTGGTTCATTGAGTAATTCTCAGTAGAAGACCCAAGTCTGGATTGGTTTGATCAGCTTTGCTCTGGAATGGCAGCGCATCTGCGATGTTTCTGGTATTGCAAAAACCAATATGGCAGATAACTTAAGCGGTTATTTTATTTTATTTATTCGGGAAAATAAACAGTTATACATAAAATCTTATACTAAGTTATAAATACACAAGAATTATAAATGTATAACCTACGACATTTCTACAACATGTTAAAAGTTATATCTAACAGTGCGCTATTCTAAGCAAACAGAAAAGTAGTTAGTAGTGAACTGAAACATCGACAGGCATGCAAACACCAGAGAAAGAGAGAGGGAGAGAGTATGTTTTAATTTTAAACTAACTATTATAATCTAAATCATTTTGTGGACAAGACTTCTAAATTTTTGAGCAGAGACAGAAAAGAAGTCGATGTCTTCAGAGATCTTGTTGTATTGATTGGTCTGTCTTGTATTGATTGGATTGGTTATGTCTCCTGTCCCTCAGCTGCCATCCCTACAAACCGAAACACAGAAACGCTGCTTGATGGCAGAAATAGGTAAAAAGGTGTCATCTTATATCGGTAAAAGGTAAACTGATTACTGATAAGGCTAAAAATAATACCAATGTCGAAAGCGGTACGAGTTTGGCGCCTTACTAATCAGCCCAATCACACCCAATTGGATCCAATCGAGCTTCGATTTGCGTCAAGCGACCACCAATCACTTATTTGAACACCAATAGTTTTACTGAGAACTGTTTTTTTTACGTCTACAACTAAATTGTTACGGACTTTGGATTGGACTAAAATTAGCTGGCGCCAGACGCGAATGGTGAAGGCATCGTCCGCAAAAGATTCGTCATCATCTGCCCAGCTTAACCATGTTGGGGTCAGCTTTTAGTCCAACCGAATGCAGCTGGATACCAGTATTTTACATGGAGCGACTGCCTAGCTGACAGCCACAACCCAGTATCTGGATGACACGATAGGTACCCCTTGGTAAGATTGGTTGTCAGACTTTCGGGCTTCTGACTGCCAGTAACAATTGTCAGTGATAAAGTCATTCACGTTCGCACTCAATACTTTCTTCACGACAGGTCCCTCATTTCTTTATCAACATCTGCCTAGCCTTTTCCCAACTATGTTTGAGTTAGCCTCCAGTCTAACCGGATGCACCTACCTGTATGGTACACGTAGCGACTGCCTATCTGCGGGGTAGTTGCAAAACACATTTACAATAGTAATGACATTAATTTTGACAGTTCAACAACATTCATTGCGTTATTTACGGTGTTGAGCAGACGAATTCTTCAAACATAATTATGAAGCAATGGATTAGCAGTTTCCTTCAAAATTCTTCGGATTGTGATTGAAAGTGTGTTACGCAATTGGGGTCCTGACCCAGTTACTGGGTAACATGCGGACACTCGCGAGTCTTGCAACCAGTAGAACAACAAGGCAATGGAGTGAAATCAATTTTTGAAAATTAATAATTTAGGAGCTGTGATCATGAAAGCTTAATGTTTTCTGTAAGGAAAAAAGAGTCCCCTATGAAAACGAATCTTTAGAGCTGTTGAACGACGCTTTTAAAGCATTACAATTAAAAAACTTGTTTCCTGTAAAAAGTGACGCAACCGGACCTAAGATTGACTAAGCCACATTTAGATTAAAGTCAGCCGAATTCAACGAGCATGATAAGCTAGGCGTAACGTACTCATACGGTTTATGTGTTTCATTACCGACCCGCATTTGACTTGCATGGAGGATTCTGGCCCAATCCCTGTCACAGAGAGGAGGTCTTTGTGTCCCAGAAATGGGAATTTCATAGGCTGCCAAAAAATATAATTTCCCAGTACTCAGCACGTGTGACCCAAAACTTGAAATGCGATATAAATGGTAATCGACCACTTCATATACACATGTACTCATCATTACGAACAACTTTTACTACGGGACCAAACCTGAAATCGCGAAAAAAATATTAATTGTTCGCATGTTTTTATTTTTATAACTCGTCAAAATCTAGGTACGGATCAGTAGATTTTTTCGCGATTTTAAGTTTGGTCCCATAATGAAAGTTGTTCATAATGATGAGAACAACACTTTCGTGGCAGCTCCTTAGCCAATAAAAAACAGCCTATAGATTACCTCTATGTCTATTTCTATTTATTGTGGAGGCGACGGCGCCCTTAACTGCTAGCCGTGCCGGTAGCCAGGACCAATCTACTGGCGGAAACCTCCCTCACCCGAACAATGCGCATAGTAAACGAAATCCACGAGAGAATAGATATATTGTCGTGTAATTTGAGTGGATTCGCAAACGTTCTATTAAAGATATTTAGTAAGTTATGTTAGGTAAATATTATGTCAAGATAAATTATTAGGATCATACCTACTATACGCTCGCGGACAAAGAATACGGGTCAGTACGAAAAACTAAAATTACTCTTAAAATAATAGGTAGCATGAATGAAACTGTATGTTGTAGATAATTTACCAGATAATAAAATAACACCAAATGTTGGAATCATTATTAGTTTAATCGTCAAAATTACTTAAAAAAATTAAATATCAATAATTTTTACGTTGAAAAAATAATGATTGGTCCCTCACATACAACACGAAAACGAATTTTAAAACAAAATGAATACTCCACGGGCTCTTCTCACTACTGCCAGGCGATTGGGCATGCTGTTTATTAAGTTTCTTATGCAATGTTGCGGGATATTGGTCCATTCTTCCACTTAACGCATGTTTCAAGTCTCGCTGGAGCGGGATTTTGATTTCTTACACACCTCCCAAGTTGTCCCAAGCGTGTTCAATTGGATTCAGGTCCGGGCTTCTCGCGGGCCAGTTTGAGCGATTGATGCCAAAGTCCTGAAAATATTCATTTACAATTTGAGCTGTATGTGGCCTGGCGTTGTCATGCATGAGTATTGAATTTTCACCCATATTATTTAAATATGGGCCGACATGCTCATTAATAATTTCTTCCACATAATTATCTTGCACTATTTAGTGTACCATTTTTTTTTCCCGCCCTAACTCCGTGCGACTCTCTGAAGAGATTCCAGCCCAAACCATAACAGATCCACCGCTGAACTGCACTTTTTCTTCAAAAGAAGCTGGAATAAAACGTTCCCCTGGCCGTCGGTAGACTCTTCGCCACCCATCATGTGCATGCAGCATAAATCTGGATCTGTCTCTGGAAAACATTACCTACTCTCTCGTCTCCGCATTGTGCGTGTTCGCGGGCGTAACGTAATCTTGCTACCCAATGTTTCCTTTCGAATTTTGGACCATTTGTGGGTCTATGTGGGGTCAAATTAGCTTCAAGGAACCTCCGCCTTACACCGCTCGCTTACGTCGTCTTTACGGGTCTCCCGAAGTTCATTTGTTACTTCAACTACCGTGAAGTGCCGATTTCGGAGTATGGTCGTAACAATAAATTAATCCTCTCGAGCAGTAGTACATTTCGGTCTGCCGGTTCCTAGTCTTCATATGTTCTGCCCTATTTCTCGGAAACATTGGACGACTCGCTGCACTGTAGAAAGTGACACACCTATTGTTCTTGCTGTACTTCGCTGACTTCTGCCTTCTTTTATCATAGTGACGATACGTGTACATTCTTCTGGTGTTTGCGACATGATAGTAATTCAATAATGTTAGTGATAAACGACAATGACCGCCTTTTATCATTTTGATTTGACAGATTGAAAACAAAAGTGAGAAAACTCGCAAATGAAAACAACCGCGAATTGAATTTATTTCCAATTTTTTTAAATTATGTTGTAGATCATTTAAGATTTTATTTCATACGATATTAAAATTATCTGTAACATAAAGTTAGTTTTATGTATGTACCATTATTAATTTGCAAGTTACAGGGATTTTCGTCATCGGTCCGTATTATTTGACCGTAAGTGTATTTAATTATTGTTTAATGTTAATTGATTGCTGTTTAATTAGTCATTTATTAATGTAAATATTTAATTTTAAATGCAAGTTACATAAATAATCTATGTTAATAATATTTATAGTGTAGGTATTATAATATTGGGTTGAGTATTCTGTATCAATGTTCCAATTATTTTTAGATAATTGTTTTCGTCTTTATTGTATTTAAATTGTAAATAAGTTAGTATTGATTTGTAAAATGACCGCACTGTCGCATTGGGTGGGTACATACACCCGTAATGATAGTTGTAAGGGAGATTTCAATAAATAAATAAAATCATTCTCTTGCTCTTATCCCAATACGAGTATATCTGCCGATCTATTCTGTACCTAAACATCACGCCGTGAACACTTAGGTGAAGTGAGTTTGAAGTGAGCTGTCAATCCCTAGTAGAGTAAGGTGGGATGACAGTTCACGCTCACTTCACCTTTCACGGTGAGATCTTTACAGAATAGCACCACTGGTGTCGGCGCAACATGTCCCTTTCTTCCATACTTCTCTATTAGTCGTCCTCTCGGTAGTCACCCCTTTTCTAGCCATAACATCTTTCACACAGTCCATCCATTGTATCGTATGTACTGTCGTACGCACGTTCCCGTGGGGTAATTTTCGACCTCTACGTGGGCGGACTCGCGGGCGAAAGCTGGTGATGAAATAACTTTAAAGTTTTTCTTACAGCTTCGGTATTCTAGTGATCGTAAGCTTTGCTGAGATTTTGTCTTGGGGTCCTTGGCTAAGCAAAGTATTGTTGGGGTTTTCCCGGAAATTCTCTACAGCCTGGATGTGTGTCCAGAGAAAGGCCATTTTTACATTGCACTTGTCTATAACATAATAATGTTGTGTTAGACTTTTCCCAGTTACCCCTTTGACGATATCGTGTTAAGTTTAAAGGAAATTCCTTAAGTTACTCATATACCAATATTATAATAAAATTATCTATCTCATTTTGATCAGAAAGCTTCTGTAAGTAATTTTTTTTATCCTTATTAAGGAAAACCGCAAAAAATTATAAAAGATTGAAAACGACCGTTCAATATTTAGGTAGGTATGTGTTTTATCCTTCTTTGAGAATTTCTTGGAACACCGATGAGCGAATCTCTATCAAACTTTTTCACTCACTGTTACCCTTGATATTTCTCATCTTCGAGCTCGTAATCCCATTTATTTGGATTTGGTGCAGCATGCCTTCTTTCAAACATACTCGTATGTATATCTATCAGCTGTTTCATGTCAGGATTCACCCCCTTTCTTGCCATATCATCTTTTACATAACCCTTCTATCATTTCTTTGGTCCATATAGTAATTCAATTCGCACTCAAAACTTTCTTCACGACAGGTCCCTCATATCTTTTTCATCATCTGTTTAGACTTTTCCCAACTTTATTGGGGTTGGTTTTCAGACTAACCGTGTGCGTATACCAGTATTTTACATAGAGCGACTGCCTATTTCACCTCCACAACCCAGTTACTGTGTGACACGATAGGTACTCCTTCGTAGGATTTGGTTTTCGGTAGCAACTGTCAAATATCTAGTCACTCGTTCCTTTATTACGCAATAAAATTCGAAATCCATCGAGCTCCTAACGATGAATTTTATGAATACAGGGTGGCGATTACGGCCGCTTTCGAATCTTGATCCCGATCCTCGTCTGTCACCAATCAACGGCCGAGTTTGTCAATCTGGGTCTTTGAGAGGGTGAATCGCAAGCAGCCGTCAAAGACTGCGGATCAAGATTGGGATTGAGATATAATAGAAAGCGGCCGTTAGTCACCTGCATCTGTCAAGGGGTGATTCCACCCGTTATATTGAACAACTTCCGCTATGAAACTCATTTCCGACTCGGGAAAAAAGAACCAATTCATATCCAACAGTAGGACTCTCTGTCTGACAGACTATCTCGATGCATGTATGATTTTTTTTTACGAATCGTTTATGAGTTTCATAGCGAAATTTGTTCAGTATGACAGGTAGAATCACCCCCTTGACGGATGCAGTTGACTAAATCGCCACCCTGTCAGTGGTTTCGAACCTACCGATTTTTCGGTATTTCTACCGATATGGGCTCTCGTTATAAATTAGTCTGTAAGTTTTTTTTTTCAATAAATAAACGAATTTGATTGAATATTGTATTTTTTTGTCAAATACCGATTTTGGGTACAAATATACCGATTTTAGCCGATCTCGCTCTATGACGTTCGAGACCACTGCACCCAGTACATATATGCACTTGTTTAATTTAAAAACACTGCCTCGTTTGTCTAGTGGTCGCAAGCGCTATTTCCAGGTCGGGCAGTGTTATTGGGTTTTCCTTTTCTGAATTTCTCAGTAGCATCCCGGAGTCTGGATTTGTGCCCGGTTATGGCAAAAGGCTCGCCCCCTTACACGGGACTTGAACATAACTGATGAAATGCTTAGTATACCTAGGTACACCTCTGCCTATCCCTTCTGGAATTCCAAGCGTAATATTATGTTATGTTTATTATATAAGCTGTTTCCTTTTACACAATAGTTTTAAAAACAATGAATAAGCCCGGAATTCCACTGACACTGCGATATCGCAATTTTTATCAGAACTAAGCGCTCCTATCGGCATTGGACGGTTGTATCTTACGAGAAGAGTTGAATGGGTTGATTTATTTATCTACACGACTGTTTATAAAGGGTAATAATTATTGTATGAATGAATAATTAAGTATACAAACACCGAAACTTCTGTTCCTGTAGTGATCCGATTATAGATTGAAGATATCACTCTGGCACTCCAAAGAGGTGCTCTATATATGTTAAAGCATACTTATTGAGAATATTGATTGCCAATAAACTATCATGAAGGCCGAAATGTTTCAAGTTTAGCACGGAAATTAAAGGAGTGCTCACGCTCACAGTTAATTAAAAACAGCGATTTTATACCCTTTGACACGACCACAATTAAAACCATTTGTAATCAAATAAAGAAAGATGAACACTAGAAATGGGGACCAAGAAAAGTTTATTTTATAAATCGGAAAATAGCTTCCTAATTTTTGGTGATCCGAGGGTTGCACTTACCCAAGCCGTCGCAGAACCTCGCCAAGCACACGACCAAACCAACAAATATCGACCACTTCATCGCACTATTAGACACAACACTAAATGTAATTATCCGCCAGACACACGACCGCCGCCCGCCGACTCCAAGACACAACTGATATTTCTTCGCGTACAATTCAAATGATATACTCCAGCGCAACATTAAATTTACCGTTCGATTTATGAATTTTTTCGCCCCACCCCTCGTTACTTCCTTAGTATAAGGGCGACACTGAAGTAAGCACTTTTTATAACATCAGCAAAGTTAGCTTTGCGATGTATTATCTATAACTGTGATTATTTTTAATAGGTTTTAAATACGGTAAAGTTTGTGAATTGAAGTGGTCCGTTGTGTGACCGGCGTGTCGCGGGCGCGCTCCCCCTGACCTCTTGGCAAATAGTCGTGTCTGAAATGATAAAGCTATAGTTGGTGTGTTCGTCGAAATATCTATTGTGATGTGATTATTTGCAGTTTGGTGATCACGTGTGTACTCCGGGTCTCCGGTGGTAAACATTATTGATTCGTTGGACCAAGAGTCCGATAAGTTTGTTGTTGATTACGGAATTACGTATTTTGTATTACATCATAAGTATTTATGCTATTATATTCTCGTTAATCAGTGTTGTTTACCGAGATTTAGATTTCTGAGGATCTGTACTAACAGATCTACGATTTTCAATATTTAATGCATATTTGGTAACAGTAGAGATTTTATCAAATGTCATGCTACCAAACTTTTGGTGGTATGGACAGATGAAGATGAAACCTTTTTGTTAGCAACGGAAAGCAGTCAGGCAGTAACTGCGAAAGCTACAGAATTCTACATAATATATGTTGTCATATTTTAAAGGTAAGCGAAATGGTTTTTGAGTACGAACCTACAATTTTCTATGACACCAAGGACATCGTCACTCGAATCGTATTTCAAACATCCTTCACGAATTTCTTAACAGCTCTAATTCATGGTCCTTATCCCAATTTATTAGAAGTGGCAAACCACTTCTTATCTTCTGATAACTACCTAAATCTCTATTAGTCATCATCTCAGTGTTAACTTCCTTGCTAGACATAACACCTTCCACACAATCCTTCTACATTTTCTTTGGAACGCATCTCTTCTTATAGTCACCCATATGTATGTAGGGTTAAAACTGTGAATCAAAACTTATGATCCGCTAAGCTAATGACAGTTATTGCTTTTCTATTAATTGCGTAGCATTATTTATTCTTTCTTCTATCAGCCTCTCGGTATTAACTCCTTTTCTAGACTTATTGTCATCATCTTTCGTGATCGCTTCATATTTTTTGGATATTCTTCTCATATTCTTACATCGTAATCTCCTCCTCCTAATCTCCGCCTCAATTTCTCTTGTAGACTTGATCAAAAATGATACCTCCTTTCATAGGTTTATAGTAGTTAGTTAGGATAGTGGCAAACCAGGAGGATGATAACTATTTTATTCCCTACTGCTATTTTTTTTTTATAAATACACCAATGAGAGGCTCGTTCATATCACTTCACTACATATTATAAAATTAAGTCCCCCCGCCGCGTCTGTCTGTCTCAACGCGATAAACTCAAAAACTACCGAAGGGATTTTCATAGGGTTCTTACCAATGGACGGAGTGATTCATGAGGAAGGTTTAAGTGTATAATTCATTAAGGTATTGTGTAAATTGGCTGAAATATGACGATTATTGTTGAAGACGTCGGAAAAAATAATGCTGACTGGGAGCTTTACTGGCGTGGAATTCACGATAGTATTTCAATCTTAGTACTATGCTGCTAATAGGATTTGGATGAAATTGGGCACACAGATAGTTTATAACCTGGATTAACACATTATGCTTTTTATACCGCTAGTACGTTTCCGTGGAATAATTTCCGACCTCCACGCGGGTGAAGCCGCGGGCAAAAGCCAGTGAAAAATAAACGGCTCGAGGTTCAACTGAATGACAAAACAAACATTACCATAAATCTAACATCTAAATTCCTAATGCCAACCATAATGGATATGGAGTAAAAGCTTTTTAAAACATTCAAATAAAAGGCAAAGGTATCGGCGAAATGCCTCCGCGAGCCTATCACAAAATCTGCTCGTTCGCATACCGACCGGACCCGCGTCAAAGGCTCCGCTATAACTTTATGCGCTTTTTACGACTACAAACTCTTGTTCTCTTTGGTATGTTGCGTTTAAATTTAGAATTCGCATTTTCCGATGCTTTTAAGGCGGTCGGATACCACGCAAACCAATAACGAGGATGAAATGTGAGGAAATTAGAATTCAATATTTATCTGAAAGATATTTTCTATAAGTATATTATTTACATAGATTCCAATGGTGAAGCTCAAAGACGGAATAAATTCAATTTTATGTTTAGTACAAAATGTTGAAAGATATCCCCTTTAGATTAACGGGATGGCGGAAAGGGCCAGTACTTTTTAAGATTAATTAATAATATGTATGTTATTTAATTATATTTGCTCGCTGTCGCTCCATGTAAAATACTGGTATTCAGCTGCATCCGGTTTGACTGGAAGCCGACCCCAATATAGTTGGGAAAAGGCTAGGCAGATGATGATGATGATTTAATTATATTTGCTGCCGGACGGCATGTCTGTATTTCCATGGAAGGTGGGAAGGCCTTTAGTGTGGGACGCAACTAATGTCGATACTCTTGTGCCATCCCATCTTCCCGGCTCGGCGTGCTGTGCTGGCGCTGCTGCTGCGGCTGCGGAAAACCTCAAGCGGCGAAAGTATAATAACCTTATCGGTAATTTTATTTTCGAGCCGTTTGGGGTTGAAACCTTCGGGCCATGGGGTCCGAGCGCTCATAGTTTGTTTAACGAAATCTCCGAACGACTAGCTGACACTTCCCGTGACCCAAGGGCCGGCTTTTACCTTGGCCAGAAGCTAAGCATTGCCATACAACGTGGCAATGCCGCCAGCCTCTTAGGTACATTACCAGTCGACAGCGATGCGGAGGAATTTTTCGACGCCATATTTTAGTTTGTAAATAGTTTTAGTTAAGTAAGGATATAATTTTGTAATTTTATTAAATAAGACACATTAAAATATAATATGCAAAAAAATATATAATATTTTAGCCTCAGAATTGAGGAACATACGCGAGTGGACGGGAGTCACGAGTGTTGCTAAGCTGTTTCACCTCGCAAAGGAGATCGAGACTTGATGGCCAACCTTCAGTAGGTAATTGGAAGGGCACCCAAAGAAAGAGATAAAGGCGAATCAGAACTCCTATTAAATGAAGAAAATGTCTAGCATTCCCTACGAGGAACTGACAGCAGAATGCTAAGGCTGTGTGAACTCAAGTGCGACAATTTTTTCCGATCATAACTTCAACACGTTGGAGGATGAGATTTGAATTTGTGGGATCCACCACCTCTCCTAACTTCATCAAACCACAAAGCATTTGCCTCCCGGGCGTGATCTGCAGTAGCCGTATTGGAAAAGCTCGCAATCGATCTAACACCTAGTGCGAGTGTCGTGCTGATCAGACCAAGTCCCACACTAGTGTCCTAAGTGTCCGTTCGCTTGCACCTTTAATGACCTAAAGAATACCACTGGTGCCGCAATCGGCCTACAGACTAGGCTCAAACAATATAAAGTAGCAAGAAAGAAGAAGATGAGATTAGAAAAGGATCTCCCTCTACTAAATTTATTTTATTACTTAGAATCTATATTGATAAAGCTTTTTTCGCGCTTTTTGGCTTGCAGATTAAGCAAGCTGAAATAACAGTGGGCTGGCCATGTTTGTCGAAGCACCGATGGCCGGTGCAGCAGACGAGTCCTTTTTTTGGTGGGAAATCAAATGCTTCTCCCGCTCTGGGCGGAGCGGGAGGGCGTGTCAGACTTTTACTGACTAAAACCCACCCGTCTTCCTTCAGTTGCCTGTGCCAGGGGCCACGGTAACTCTTTTGAACATCCCGTGACCCTGGTTGAGCAGAAGAGTCCTGGAGTGGACACCGCGTATCGGCAAGCGTAGTGTGGGACGCCCCCCAGCTAGATGGACCGACGACCTTAAAAAGGTGGCTGGGACTGACTGGATGTGGGAGGTGGAGGACAAGGTGTTGTGGCGCAGCCTGGGCCCAGCAGTGGACTGCGATAGGCTGAGATGATTGTTGATTGATATTGATAAAATGACTTAAGGTATCCTTATAAGCAAAGTAGCGGATAAATATCGTTCTTAACTCTATTTTGTAGAACGACAGCTTTCCTTAGCATAGTTACAAACGGATGTGCCGCTGATAGTTAAACAGACTAAATAGCTTTGCCTTTACTATGAAACGCACGAGATTTTTAATATGCATGTCACTGTTCACGCAAATATTGAGGATAAATAGGCACAAGGAGGTTAATTTCTCTTTAACTATTTCCTTATTCATACTTTATTAGTAGGTAAGTTGATTTTCACATGACGAATTAGATTTAAACGACAGTTGGCGACGCGACGTGACTGTCATTCGAATTTTGAATTTTTACAATAATTTTAATCATAATTTTCGATTGGCATCAAAACTTCTGTTTTAAGGATTAGGACTACCCAAACAGATATGGTGCCGGTCAAACTTAAGTCCTAATGTTGGTCTAGCCTTTTCGTAACCAGTGCACGTTCACCCTTAATCTTGTTTTTGTAATGATCCCAGTGGCCAGTCTGTTGCTAAGTCCGGTTTTGTTTTTAATTTTTTACGGCGCGAACTCTTTGGTGCCTGCTTATAATCTGTAGTCGAAAATACTACGAGTATGAAGTTGGTTTTTATAGGTTCTGCGTCAAAACTTAGAAATATTTTTAGATCTAGTTAATACTAAGTTAATTGTTTTTGCACAAAACTGAAAAGTGCGTTCTCCTACGCAAAATTGTTGGGCGATAAAATATTTTTTTCATTTTAAAAATAGAATTTGATGGATTTGCTGGGGTTTATATTGAGAAGTTATCCGTGAATGGTTTTAGAAATGGTATTTTTATAATAATCTTGGATTTTATCGGTATTCGGTCGTGGGTGATCGTGCGTAACCTCTAAATACGCCTGGTACAATAAATATTGCGAAATATTAGTACTGTGGTGCTATTCTGTAAAGATCCCACCGTGAAAATTTAGGTGAAGTGAGCGTGATGTGAACTGTCATCCCACCTTACTCTACTAGGAATCAAGCTCACTTCAAACTCACTTCACCTAAGTGCTTACGGTGTGATGTTTACAGAATAGATCGGCAGGGATGATATTTTTCCAAGCCAGTTTTTGCATCCTCATTCCCTTGATTTGAGAAATAAAAATATGACTCTTTACCTCATAATAAGAAGGTAGTAAGTGCTGTGGTGCTATTCTGTAAAGATCCCACCGTGAAAATTTAGGTGAAGTGAGCGTGATGTGAACTGTCATCCCATCTTACTCTACTAGGGATTGACAGCTCACTTCAAACTCACTTCACCTAAGTGTTCACGGTGTGATGTTTACAGAATAGATCGGCTGGAAGCGTTTTACGGGTCATACAGACTGGCGGGACGCGACACCGGTAGAACAATTTCTATGAAAACTTCATGGAAATTGTTCTACCGGTGTCGTGTCGCGCCAGTCTACACGAGCCTTTATCGTATTAAATACAAAATAAAAGGAATTTCTTGAAATGCCTACAACTTCTTCAATTAATTACCCTATTAGTCATTAGCATATTATAGTAGGTATCTATTAATCGAAAATGTGTGGAAATTAGAGGTAATTTCGTGATAATTTGTAAGTCACCTCTGCCTAACTCTTCGGGGATTACAGGCGTGATGTTGTGTTATGTGTGGTTTGTAATTGGCTAAGTAATAACAGCCGCACGGGTCGATCGTTCAGGTTAAGCTACGCTTGCGCTGTCGGTTCGTGGACAGGTGACCATCTTTACATACCAAGACCCCTTCGTGCCTCGGAAAATACGTTTGGTCCCGGCTGTCATTAGTGGATCTTTGGCAGACGTTAGGTACGTGTAGTCAGAAGCCCAATAGTCTGACAACCAGTCTTACCAAGGGGTATCGTATTACCCAGTAACTGGGTTGTGGAGGTCAGATAGGCAGTCGATCCATGTAAAATACTGGTATTCAGCTGCATCCGGTTAGACTGGAAGCCGACTCCAGCATAGTTGTTAGTTAAATTTTTATCAATTTATGTTTCTGCTCCACAAAATATGTACTTGCAAAGAACACGTAGTTAGGTATGAACGGCAGCATATCAAGCTACTACAATCTGTCAAATTTCTTTAATAGATTTTCAACTTTATCGCTAAAGTATTAGGTTCAAGGTTGATTGGGAAAATTGGACAGTTTCGGGTAGCTTGATGTACTGGCGTCTGTACCTACTCATATTACTTATTTTCATTTTATACGCAATTTCATGAAAAATCTTTACGATTGACAATTTTGCTTTAGGCCCTCTCTTTACGCTTTGAAGTACTCTATACGGCTATAGCAATAACAATAAACTAAATTAAACTAAACTAAGTCTCTTTTGCGTCTCGCAAAATTTTAATTATGTTATCCAACAACACACATAACCACAGGCTTACATCTGCCTAGCCTTTTCCCAACTAAATTGGGGTCGGCTTCCATTCAAACCGGATGCAGCTGAATACCAGTATTTTACATGGAGCGACTGCCTATCCGACCTCTACAACCGTTACTGAGTAACACCCTACCCTTGGTAAGACTGGTTGTCAGACTTTCGGGCTTCTGACGACCCGTAACGACTGTCATAGATACACGAATGACAACCAGGACCAGCAGCTTAACGTGCTTTCCGAGGCATGGAGGGGTCTTTATATGTAAAGCATCACCCATCCACGGACCAACCGCGGCAAGCGTAGCACAACCACACGCTTACGTGCACACTTTATTTTCATCTCGGTTACTTGTATGAAGTGCGACGCCATTTTGTTTCGTATTTTCACTACAATACACCATTTTCAAAATTCAAAACCTATCTACCGATTCAGGTGCTTCCACATTCGATTTATGTAATGCCAATGGTCTCCGTGTAAAATAGCTGTGACACAGACGTTCCGTTTTAGCCATTTGGCTAAAGAACCCTAAAAACCGTTAGCATAATAATCAAATCAGTGCATTCGATGTTGTTGACTGCCAAAATAAAAGCGACTGTCATTTAAGACAACACAGATGTGGAAAAGGCACGTAAGGCGTTGGCTGTCCGATGTAATATGTTAGCCCTCAGGTTTGCACGTAGCAGTAATGAACCCAAAGATACACTTTTTAAGTCTTACTGCCAAACACTTTACACACACTGTTAACTACTACACACTGGGAACATACAACGCCTTGCGTGTTCAATACAACAACGCGTTCAGGGTGCTGCTGGGGCTACCACGATTCTGCAGTGCGTCGACGATGTTCGCAGAGGCGCACACTGATGGCTTTCATGCCATAAGGAAGCACTTGGCGTCGCTGCTAAGTCGTGTTAGGTCCAGCAGCAACAGCTTATTAAGCGTGTTCGCGGACAGGTAGGAGTCTCCACTGCTGCGCCACTGGATGCGCCTGCACATTGCATTGTGAGCAGTGGATATTTCCTCCTCGTCAAAATTAATGTGTTACTTACTCTGTGTTGTCACTGGTATCTTATTGTTTACATCTTTTTATGTGTTGTATTTTTGTGTTGTGTATTTTGATAGTTTGTTATTATGTGTATTTTTATTGTATGTTTCATTTAATGTTTCGTAAGTGTACCTATGGACAGAAATACTGAAATAAACGTTTATTTAATTTAATTTAATTTAATTTAATTATGACTGTTATAGGCGCACGAGCTGTAGCCGTCACATAACGTCGAAAATGCTGGCACTGTGGTTTGACTTTACGTTGTCAAAAAACGCTCACTATGAAAACGTCAATCGTCTCACAAATTAATGTTAAGATATCGTAAAACATTTTAAAAGAGTAATGGTGGAGTTTCTTGCCGATTTTTCTCCATATGAAACCACCCTTTGGAAGGGACAACTAGAATCAATTCAAATTTTTTTTGTAAATTTTGACGTTCAACAGTGCCTTTTATGTGCCTATTTGAAATAAATGATTTGAGTTTGACTTTGAACGCACCAACTTACTCTTGTAAATAACGTTTCAGTGACGTCATTCGCTGGTAAATTGCGGATGCTATGTGGCGGCGATCGCATAGCGTTACGCAAGGAGCGGGGGAGCCCTACCCTTTGTAAGCAGCGATAGCCGACTAATGAGTAGCATAACATAGTGCATTATAAATTAATAACGCGCATACGTCGTGACCTCTGACCAACAAAAACAACTTGTCGTAACAAAGAGCAGTGACTAATGTTTATCAGTTTTATTTTATCACATTTCTAGTAAAGCCACATAATAGACAATAACAGCGCTTTCGGACACGTGACACGGCGTAATACGAGTCAGGACAGTTAGACTTAAATGGGTTATGTATTATTTGCTCGATTTTATTTTACTTTATTATCTACTAGCTTGTGTCCGCGACTTCGTCTGCGTGAAATTTCTTTCCCCCCGACCCACCCCGTCACATCGCATCGCCCACCCGCGCGTTTTTTTGCTTAGCGTTCTTTCTGACTTTTTTCATTTTGCTCGGCTCCTAAGGGTCATAGTGATGTTAAAAATAACCTATAACCTTTCGCAAGAATTGGGCTATCAAATGCAAAAATAATTTTTCAAATCCGACTGGTAATTCCAGAGATTATCCCCTACATACAGACTTATTTTTTTTAAATATGTTTACATACATATCTCAGGACCCTGGGGTTCTGGACCTTTGGAAGGCGTACGAGGGGCCGAAGCCAACTCGCATAGGCTCCTTAGACAATTTTAAATGATGAGGAAGCACCAACCGACGATTATCCCTATATGCACTACGCAAATGCACCCAAGGACCACCCCCGGTTGGTAGAGGACTATTGTAGGACATGGAAACGAAACATATTGTGCTATGGGTTTGGGTGGCCTTTGTGGATTGGTTACCAAGAACTGTGGAAAGACTATGTCAGCTGCCTGATCAGTGTTATGTAATACACGGATAAAATGGCAGGGGGTGACTTGCACACTCAATAATGGGCCCCCGAAAACGGTCGCTAGCACATAGTGTCGTATTGACAAGGGGGCAACATGTCCTGAGGTGCTTAAGAGAGGTGGAGAGGTATTCCACGGAAGATGGTCATGATCCCTACCAACACTTACTGGAATACTTCTTTCCTTCGAGCACGTTTGCTCTTGCAAATCTCCACTCAAGCCGGCCAATAAAGGCAAGAATGAGGTGGGAGCTCTGTTCCTCGTCAGTTTTCACTCCAGCCGGCCAATAAAGGCAAGCTAGAGATGAGGAACAAGACTTCTCCCAGGAGATAGGGTCCGTGGGGTCTCTACTGCTCAACAGCCCGCCACATGCTGCCCTGCGGGTTTCTGTATCTCTCTTGGTCTGGCTCTTGGTCCTCATCCTAGACCCGTTCCGGCAAAGTAAATACTACCGGCACAAACCTAGAGTTTGGAGCGCGCAAGCCCCACCACGACGTCAACATAGAGATACGGCAGTGGGGTTATTATTTTCTATTATCGGAATCGATCAGTAGTTACGAAGATTACCCCTACATACAAACTTACAAACTTTATAATATAAGTATAGATTAATATTAATATTAGTAATTAATGGGGGACTTTATTTATTTTTTCAATACATTAATATTTTAACTTATAACTAATTAATTAATAAAATAACAAAATTATATCCTAACTTAACTAAAACTATTCACAAACTAAAATATGGCGTCGAAAAATTCCTCCGCATCGCTGTCGACTGGTAATGTACCCAAGAGACTGGCGGCATTGCCACGTTGTATGGCAATGCTTAGCCTCTGGCCAAGGTAAAAGCCGGCCCTTGGGTCACGGGAAGTGTCAACTAGCCGTTTGGAGATTTCGTTAAACAAACCATGAGCGCTCGGACCCCACGGCCCGAGGGTTTCAACCCCAAACGGCTCGAAAATATAATTACCGATAAGGTTATTATACTTTCGCCGCTTGAGGTTTTCCGCAGCCGCAGCAGCAGCGCCAGCACAGCACGCCGAGCCGGGAAGATGGGATGGCGCAAGAGTGTCGACACAAGTTGCGTCCCACACTAAAGGCCTACCCACCTTCCATGGAAATAAAGACATGCCGTCCGGTCTCTTGCCATCGTCGCGTGCCAAGCCATTGGGTTCTAATACAGCTGGGACGCCGACGGTGACAAGAGCCCGTCGGATGATGTCATTAATGTTCGCGTGCCGCGCTATGCGACCCGCACTTCGGCTGCAAGACAGGCCGTGGTGTCCGAGGCTGTTGACAACTTCGCCACAGTGACAGCGATGAGGAGAGCAACAAGGGGCTCCTAGTCGCAGGGAAGCAGCGAGGCGGAAAGTAGTGTCGTCAAACAAAGTGCCTATGCTTGACGACGGTAGTGCATGAAGCCACAGACCCGACTCCCACTTACCCACAGCCAGCAGGCGCGCACGCTCCGCAGTAGTAGCAGACGTGTCAAGTAAATTTTTCTGTACTACTCTACAAAGCGGCTCATCCCACCGTCTCTGGGAAGATGGATTGTCGGGTGGATCTGAATTCGGGCAAGCGAGTCTCCAGGCATCCATAGCCTCGGTGAAGCACGGCACATCAAAATTAATCAGTTTCGAGGCTAGGATTTTCCTGATTAAATTCTCAGTGCCGTGGATCGAGGATATAAAAGCCTAATTATTTATTTATTTAATACTTCATGCACAGAAATGTACAGAGGCGGACTTAATGCCATAGGCATTTTCTACCAGTCAACCTTTGGGTGATGCAGAGACAAACAGTGGTAGGTGCAATTATGAGAAATTGTGGAATACATATTTATTTAAATATAAAGATACACATATACCTATTACAAACTATAAATATAATAATATATACCTAATTATATATAAATAAGCGCAAATAAATATATACATAAATACACGAATATACAAATGAATAATTAATATATAAAATATATAATTAATTATAGTATAGATTTATGATTTGTGCAGCTACCGACTATTTCTGTTTTGTGCTCCTGATAATGTAGATCTGTTTCTTTTTATTTTTCTTATTAGCTGTTGCCCGCGGCTTCGCCCGCGTAGACACTAATACAATCCCTCCAATACTTCCAATACTTCTCTATTTCAATTGGATTTTCTTCACATTTACATGGGTTTAAATTTGTTTGCACGCAACCATAATTCTTTTTCTCACTTAAAACTAAGTTACTTCTTATAACATCAGCTATCTGTCAGTGAAATTCCCGTCAAAATCGGTCCAGCCGTTTCGGAGATTGGCCGGAACACACAGATGGACAGACATACCGACAGACAGACAAAATTATTTTTTTTAAATGTTATAAGTACCATATACTTTCATATGCATTCATTTAGTAAAAAGCTGTTATTTTGACATTACAAATAGACATTTCAATTTTATTTATTTGAATTAATTACTTATCTTTTTGTATGCACTTGTTTCTCTGACAAATAAACCAATTTTTCTTTCCTTCTTTCTGTATACTAAAAACGAATCGTTCTATCGAAACCAGTCGTAAATTTTTTTATTGGTCTTACTTGTTCTTTGGATATATTCTGGCAGAAATTGAACCCAACCCTTCTTAGATGGTAATGACCAGTGATCGGAATAGGTGGAGCTATTTAGGTTCATTGACCGCAAACATTGATGTTAATATGGATTTTCCACGGGATTCCGACTGATACTACGGGATTTTATTGAATTTCATTATTTTTGTTAATATGTATAAAAATGGTTTATGTAAGCCAATAAGCGCATGAGCGACGTTGTAAATTTTACGTCAACAGCACGCTATAAAACTTTTTGCCAAGCGCGCGACGTTGCCGCTTTGTTGAGACGCGTAATGTCGCCGCATTATGGAAACAAAATAAAACAATAGCGGGGTGTTTCTGTCGCTAGAGTGACGCACCTGTTTTTGTCTCTTTCTGCGCCACTAGAATTCAATTCTTTACCAACAGTAATTTGTTGACTCACTCGATTACTTCGGTTCTTAGAGTGCGCTTGTTTGCTTCCTGTTGTGTTTTGTTGTGTGGTGAATATCTTCTGACCCTGGCTTATTTACTGGATTCTGGAACCTTCTTGCTACTACGACTTTGGCTAGTATTTACGGACTCTGATTTGACCTTATTGGATTGGACGTTTGGAGTTATTTTATTGGATACTGATTTGGTAAGTTCTATTTTTTAAGTAAAATATTGAATAAAACTAATGTATTAATCTTATTCTACCTTGACATATTAGAAAAATTAATTGTTTGGGCTTAGCGAAAAGCTTGTCGAACCAATAAAAAACATTTTAAATACAAAAAGTAAAGTACAGTGTTATTCGTACAAAACGCAAAACCTTTTCTTGTTAACTAAACTTTATTAATACTAATGTATTCCAATCCAGTATTTTCTTGACTTTAAAGTATGTCACGCACGTGTCAAGATTAATTCAGAAACTTATTAATAGAATGTATTAATTAGCTATACGGTAAAGTGCAGGAGTCATAGACTAACATGTTTGCAGTTCGTGCACATATGAACTATCATTGAACTGTACTGAGTGTACTACTTGTGTGCGATTAACCGTACCCTCTCTTAGCGTAAATTAAAAACTTTTGATTGACTTTGCATTTTCAAACTTGCACTAGGAATATATATATATATATTTTACTAGTTTTGTTTTTCGAACACTAAGTGTCGATGTGACTCTACTCAGCATTTCTAATTTAACGACATTTTGATTCAGGTGAAGTACTTCAACATGGCGTCAAGTTCTGTCAAGCCTGAAACAGTTCAAAAGTGGATGATACGTGACTATCCTGAGCTGATTTTTGACGCTGCCAGCTGTACTATTTACTGCACCAAGTGTGAAAGCCATTTATCAGTAAAAAAATCTAATGTTAATGGACATATTGAAGGTGCTCAACGTCGAGGAACATACAAACAGCCTCAAGAAGAATTGTATTTTGACCTTATTCAGTTTTTAATCCTTTGTAACATCCCCTGGTCGCAAATAAAAAATAATGTCTTCAAAGATTTTTTTCAAAAATACATGTGTGGTGTTTGTTGTTGTAATTGCAATGACAAAAAAGTGCCTGACGAGTCGCTATTACGAAAGGTGTATTTGGACAAATTTTATAAAAATAAAATTGCCTCCATCTATGAAAACGTTAAAGATGAGAAACTTTGGATATCGTTAGATGAGACAAGTGACTTTTTAGGTCGTTATATTGCAATTGTGCATTTCTTAGTAAAGCCATTAAATGAAAACTTTTCTGGTCGACCTTATTTAATTGCTTGTAAAATGCTCGAGGTGGTTAATGGCCAAACTATTTCAAATTTTGTAATAGAGTGTTTGGAAAATATTTGGAAAGACAACTTTGAAAAAAAAGTTGATAATGTGTTAATATTATGTACTGATAGTGTTGGCGGGCCGAAAATTTTTTTTTTTTACCTCAATTAAAATATGTCACCTGTTTGGCACACGCTCTTCATCGCGTATCAGAACAGATACGATTAGAGTACCATAATGTAGACATGCTAATATCCAATGCGAAAAAAATATTTTTAAAAGCCCCTCGCAGAATAAAAGTATTGAAAGATACGTATCCTAACTTACCTCTTCCCCCACAACCAGTGATAACTAGATGGGGCACTTGGCTCGAAGCTGCATCGTATTATGCAAAATATTATGAAGAAATAATAAATGTTATTTCTATATTAAACAGCTCTGCTTCAATGGCAATACGTAATGCGAAAAATATTCTGGAAAAGGAAAATCTACGGAATCATTTAGTATATATAGAAAATCATTATACGATTATTTTATTTTCATTAAAAGAGTTGCAGTAACAAAACTTAACATTAAGTGACTCGTTTTTGGCTTTTAATCAAGTCAGAGCTGCTTGCTCTAATTCTGATAGAATAAAAACAAAATTGAAAAAGTTATAGATAGGAATCCTGACATTGACATCCTCAGAGAATATGAAGGAAAATTGTCGAAAAATGATGTGAACGACGACATTTTGTCATATAAATTCGCTTCACTAATATCAACAGATGTCGAACGCTCGTTTTCCACATATAAATGAGTGTTAGATGTAAAAAGAAATAGATTAAAATTAGATAATTTAGAAAAAATAATGGTGATTTATTTTAACTCTGGTCATACTCAGTATTCTAGTTAAGCTGAAGAAGAACCAGACCAATGACATTTCGCACCTTTAAAGACAAACCGTTACTAAACGAAATTTTTCAAGAATTGAGTTACTAATGCCATCTTTCTAAATTACGTAAACTATACGATGAATAAAATAAAATTACGTAAAATATCCATCATTATGACCTCAAAAGATAGCTCAAAGCACCATAATCTTAAATTCTATTGCGAAAAAGCCGTGCAAATTTTTTATTTAAGCTCCTGTGTAAAATTTTATATTTTCGTTTAGTAACGGTTTGTCTTTAAAGGTGCGATTTTTTGTTTAAATAAGTGAATTATTGTTGAAGCGTATTGATTATTTTAATTAAGATTTTATTGTAAATACAAATTGTTCTATTTGATAATGTTTTGATTTTCTGAAGAACAAATATTTTGCATGTTAATATGTTTTTGTACAACTTCAGAATAAAAATGTTTAAATGATTGTTGATTCTTGAATAAGAAATTGTTACGTAAAAAAATATATTGGTTTAATGAATCAAGTTTATCTATTTATTATACTATCCTTAATCCCGTCCTTCTTATATTTACCCATCAGAAAGGAAGTGTAATTTCTCATTAGTCCCGAAGGCGAGAATAGTTTTTTATAATTGTACTACTTAAAAACCAAATCCCGGGACTGGGAATATCCATATTATTCAAACCTATGGCAAGTACATAAAACAGCTCTACCTATTCCGATCTCTGGTAATGACATATCACACACTCAATCTGCCAAGCTTGTTCCCAACTATGCATAGGGTCGGCATCCATTGTCTATCTGACCTCCACAATCCAGTTACTGGGTAACACGATACCCCTTGGTAAGACTGGTTGTCAGAGTTTTGTACTTCTGAATACCCGTAACCAGTGTCAAAGATCTACAAATGGCAGCCGGGACCAAAGAATCAACGTGCTACTCGCTTTAACTAAATCAATCGTATTTTTTTTAAATGATTTATATGTACCTAAATCGAAAAAGAATATGCCGTTGATGATTAACTGGATCAAGTATACCCGACAGACACAAAATCTAATGAGATTCCAAAAGATGGTCTGTTTTTTAATCTCGGATACTAAATTGACAAGTGCCAATGGCAAAGCTTACAATACAATAGCATGTGAGAGCAGTGGTGCCCAGTGGTAACAGCCGCGACTTACGAGTTGTAGGTCGTAGGTTCGAACCCAGACAGGCGCTTTACTTTGTGTAAATTATTTCATCACCACAGCTCTCAAAACGCTGAAGGAAACATCGTGAGGAAACCGGCATGTCCTAGAACCAAAAATTCGAACACATTTCGAACACATGTGACGTCTACCAACCCGCACTGGGCCCGCGTGGTAGATTACGGCTTACTCCCTATCACAGAGGGGAGGCCTGTGGAGGCATGCTATTGTATTGTAAGCCCAGTTTGCCATTGGCACTTGTCAATTTAGTCCCCGAGATTAAAAAACAGACTTTACCTAAGTTATCCCGCGGTGGTGTGCAAATGACGTAAATAAACGTCATGGTCTCGTGACTACATTTATAGAAAACATAAAAAACCATCCATCATACGCACATTACATTTTTTACATTCCTCCGCTAAACTTCAGTTAAAACAAACATATTTTTATGTCGACGAACAAACAGAATCGTAATAAATTTATGATTACTTGCATATGTTATATTTAGCGCAAGATATTTTTACTAGGACTTTGAAACTAGAGCTTCCGTATTTAAATAAATTCATTCATTCGTTACTGCTGTTCGTTATTCGTTAATGCTGGTCTTGAGTTCGATTCCCGGGTCGGGAAGTGTTATTGGGTTTTTTCATCTAGAATTCCTCAGTAGCAGTCCGGAGTCTGGATTTGTGCCCCGTTGATTGTAATAGGCTCGCCCCCTGTTACATGGGACTTAAACGTAACTGGCTATATGTGGGTCTACACTGCCTCTGCCTAACCCTTCAGGGATTACAGGCGTGATGTGAAGCTGGGTACAGATTATTTGCAACACAACTTGTAAGTTAACATGCAATGCAACATTTTCCATACATTTTAATGTGTTCGCGAGCGCGCAGTGTGCAGTGTTGTCCACACGAGTGTGGCCATCTCCAATTCTCTGAGGTAGGACACGCACCGTACCTATTCAGATAGTACTTATCTAAGGCCTGCGGTCTCGAAGTCAGCGATTGCGGGGCGGCGGCGGTGGCGCGGGGAGCGGCGCGGCAACACAGACCTGGTCTCGAAGCCAGCGATTGCGGGGCGGCGGCGGTGGCGCGGGGAGCGGCGCGGCAACACAGACCTGGTCTCGAAGCCAGCGATTGCGGGGCGGCGGCGGTGGCGCGGGGAGCGGCGCGGCAACACAGACCTGGTCTCGAAGCCAGCGATTGCGGGGCGGCGGCGGTGGCGCGGGGAGCGGCGCGGCAACACAGACCTGGTCTCGAAGCCAGCGATTGCGGGGCGGCGGCGGTGGCGCGGGGAGCGGCGCGGCAACACAGACCTGGTCTCGAAGCCAGCAATTGCGGGGCGGCGGCGGTGGCGCGGGGAGCGGCGCGGCAACACAGACCTGGTCTCGAAGCCAGCGATTGCGGGGCGGCGGCGGTGGCGCGGGGAGCGGCGCGGCAACACAGACCTGGTCTCGAAGCCAGCGATTGCGGGGCGGCGGCGGTGGCGCGGGGAGCGGCGCGGCAACACAGACCTGGTCTCGAAGCCAGCGATTGCGGGGCGGCGGCGGTGGCGCGGGGAGCGGCGCGGCAACACAGACCTGGTCTCGAAGCCAGCAATTGCGGGGCGGCGGCGGTGGCGCGGGGAGCGGCGCGGCAACACAGACCTGGTCTCGAAGCCAGCGATTGCGGGGCGGCGGCGGTGGCGCGGGGAGCGGCGCGGCAACACAGACCTGGTCTCGAAGCCAGCGATTGCGGGGCGGCGGCGGTGGCGCGGGGAGCGGCGCGGCAACACAGACCTGGTCTCGAAGCCAGCGATTGCGGGGCGGCGGCGGTGGCGCGGGGAGCGGCGCGGCAACACAGACCTGGTCTCGAAGCCAGCAATTGCGGGGCGGCGGCGGTGGCGCGGGGAGCGGCGCGGCAACACAGACCTGGTCTCGAAGCCAGCAATTGCGGGGCGGCGGCGGTGGCGCGGGGAGCGGCGCGGCAACACAGACCTGGTCTCGAAGCCAGCGATTGCGGGGCGGCGGCGGTGGCGCGGGGAGCGGCGCGGCAACACAGACCTGGTCTCGAAGCCAGCGATTGCGGGGCGGCGGCGGTGGCGCGGGGAGCGGCGCGGCAACACAGACCTGGTCTCGAAGCCAGCGATTGCGGGGCGGCGGCGGTGGCGCGGGGAGCGGCGCGGCAACACAGACCTGGTCTCGAAGCCAGCGATTGCGGGGCGGCGGCGGTGGCGCGGGGAGCGGCGCGGCAACACAGACCTGGTCTCGAAGCCAGCGGGCAGATCGCGCGGCGCTATAGCGGCGTAGTATTGTATTATGAGAAATTAGTGTCTTTGTTCGTGAACGAAATGTCTTAAACAGCGACGACCACATCTTTTTGATACAAATTTCTTCGTAACGTTAGGTAACGTCGGTCGTTAAAAAGCAAAAAAACAGACGCGCGGGCACCGCTAGACTTGTGCGCATCGCTCGTACGCCGCTCCCCGCGCGGCTGCGTTTGAGGCCAGTTCCATATAAATCTATGCATTGAAACGCGCCGCTCCCTGCGCCGCCGCCACCGCCCCGCGCCCGCTGACTTCGTGTCCGTAGCCTTAGTAGGTACGGTAAAAGACAAAGAGATTACCGGAAAACCTTGCGATTTGGAAATCAAGCGGGACATAGGCTTTTGCGCATAGGGTTACCATTTCGAAATATGAAAAGTCCTAACAAAAAGCCGGACGTTTGCGAAATAGTCCTCTTATTTTACTGTTTAATCTTTTTTGTTTCAGTAGGTACTACCTAATGTAACTTTTTTATTTTAAAAAAAATTCCCTGTCGAAAAGTAGACAAATGACAAGGGCGAACAAAGTCCGAACGGGCCCAAAAAGAAGACTGCATTAAGACGCAGCTATATGCTAACGGCCTTGAGTGCTTAGCTTGCGTGTTCTGTGCTGAGCTCAAGCAACGCGTCGTACGTCCACTCTATGGGAGTCACCCATCAAGGAGCGCAGTCCCAAATTAGACGCGTTATTAATTTATTATACATAAAACAAAAGGTATTATATTAAAACATGTATGTGTAATGAGGAGCTCGTGGCTAAGTAATAACAGCCGCACGGGTCGATCCATCAGGTTAAGCTACGCTTGCCGGGGTTGTCCGTGGATGGGTGACCATCTTTACATACCGAGACTCCTCCGTGCCTCGGAAAGCACGTTAAGCCGTTGGTCCCGGCTGTCATTCGTGGATCTTTGACAGTCGTTACGGGTCGTCAGAAGCCCGAAAGTCTGACAACCAGTCTTACCAAGGGGTATCGTATTACCCAGTTACTGGGTTGTGGAGGTCAGATAGGCAGTCGCTCCATGTAAAATACTGGTATTCAGCTGCATCCGGTTAGACTGGAAGCCGACCCCAACATAGTTGGGAAAAGGCTAGGCAGATTGATTGTATGCTATGTATAATGTATAATTAGCCTTCAGTGTTCCCACTGCTGGGACATAGGCCTCTTCTTTGTGAGAAGGCTTGGGCCACAATCCACCACGCGGGCCCAGTGCAGATTGGTGGAAACTAAAAGATAAATAATTAAATTATATTTAAAATGGCGAAGGCTTCATAAAAATACGCTTGATGAACTTCACAAATTAATTGTAATATAAACATAATCTAAAATATTCACAATTCAGTTAGAAAATGTTCTAATTTAGCATGTATTTTTACCAACGTTTAGACGTGATTTAACGTTATACGTATGTTTTTTTGTACTTTTTTTTCTATATACTTACTGATTTTTTTTGTTCTTTTCTTTTTGCTATTTTTTTTTTCTTATATGTATACACATTGTCATTGGTATATATATATATATATATATATATACAATACAATGACATGAATATTTACTTTGTAAAATGTTATATTATTTTAATTACTGTGAATGTGAAGACTATGTGGGTCCTTGTTTTTTTTTCTCTCAGCTTTAATCATAGTTTGCCAGTTTGAGTAAATTATGCGGCCTACCCAAATGTCCTTTCTTTGGTATTGTTCGTCGAATCGTTGAGCTCCTTAACTTTTATGTTGAGCTGTACGATTACTGACAGATGCTTGCACTGACTGGACAGGTCCACTCAATCTGTGTGGTTCTTTCCTCAAAAGACCATTTCAGACACCAACCTACATGGTCTTCACATGATCTGACCAAGATTATGTCTGGACTTTAAAAGAGACTGTGACCTCTGAGTTTGTTTCGGCCTTTCTTCTCAGAGTAGTCAGATAGGAAACGCCGGCCTCATCTAGTTTAAAAAAAAATGTTTGACGTGTAAAAGTGTTTGTATAAACCTACTTACAGAAATAAAATCATTTATCATCATTTATCATTTATTTATCATTTAACGTGGACCCAACCAGCCAGCTAGCCATGGTGTAATAAAATATCTGAACCTAATGAGTCGTACTGGTAACCTAATGAGTTAAACTAGTTTTTTTTTTCTAATCTCCATCGTAGCGCGGATGTTCCCACGTCTATCGCCCGCGAGTTCCGGTCAGTGTGTACGCCATATCCGCCCCATCACCGCCCTGTGTGACTCATTACCTTCTTTCTTTGCTAATTAATTGCCCGTAGCGATTAAACGGAGTAGGTAATACATAAAGAAAATTGGAAAAGTATGAGGGAGACCTTTGCCTATAGGATACAGCGGGACAGCATGAATTTAATAAAGAAATAAAAGATTGGATTTGCAAATAGAACCGCCTCTTTTGTCAAATGGGTGGTCACTCACTAGCAGCTGATTTTGTTCATGTTCAAATACGAGGTATGAATAAACCTAGATCGGGCTGGTCGCTACCTAACATTCTAATTCCGAACGATCATTAACTTGCGCCTGTCTGCACCTGTAATAAAAATGTTTTTGATTATTTTAGGCACTATATTTGTATGCGAAAACTTACTACTGTTGCCTAAATGACCACTTTTTATAAACGGTAAAAAAATTATTATATAAAAAACAATATTATTAAGTATATCTGTAATATTTATGGTGTGCTTAATAAAGAGTATTCTATCTATCTATACAAGATGTAACATAAATAACTCACAAGCTCTTAAGGGATCATTGTACTCATCATTATGAGCAACTTTTATTATGGGACCAAACCTGAAATCGCGAAAAAAAATCAGCTGTTCCCTACATTTTGACAAGTTATGCGAACATAAATGTAGGGAGCAGCTGATTTTTTTTTGCGATTTCTAGTTTGGTCCCAAAGTAAAAGTTGTTCATAATGTTGAGTACAATGACCCCTTAAGAGGTTATGCGTTATTTATGTTACACCTTGTATATTACCAAATTATATATTATTTCAAATAAAGCGAACTTTCTAGCAAGTACATCCTAAACTGATAGCCGAAATACAGGTTTTGCCTAGTTCGGCTAAAGATGCTTAACTCATTTGTACTCAAAACTAGCCTAGTTTGAATAAATAAATAAATAAAACATTTAATTTTGTTTCTGTTTCTGAGTCCTACTACTGGGGATCCACCTCATGGGTTCTGTCAAATAAGTTCTAAAAGAGTGAAGGGCTGCCTCGTTGATCTTATAAAGTATATAGTCGCAAGCGCAAATGCTGAGCTTGAGGTCGGGTAAAGTGGGTTTCGTCATCAGGATTGTCACAAGTAGCCCGGTTGATAGCAAAACGCTCGCCCCATAAGGCCTCGTTCACGACCTCGGGCGCTACGACTTGCGACGCGATTTGCGTCAATTTAAGCGACACGCGTGCGTGACTTCGTGCCATGCCACGACCACCCGTCAGAGGTGCGAACGAGCGGCGAGGCGGCGACTTGTAAATGTAACACGACGAGTAAGGCTAAGAACTCACGGAGCGATTTTCACCCGAGCACGCCGCGGTGGCGGAACAGCTGTCTTCGTGCCAAGTTTCAAGTGTATAAACTCAAGGAATAAGAGAATAAGATTTTCATACAAACAAAATCCCCCTTTTCACCCCCTTAAAGGACGAATTTTCAAAAAACCTTCCTTATTGGATGCTTACAACATGAAAGGCATCAACTGCCAAAATTTCAAGTTCATTGTCCCAGTGGTCTAGGCTCTGCGTTGATGAATCAGTCAGGACAAGTAATTATACAAGGTGTAACATAAATAACGCACAACCTCTTAAGAGGTCATTGTACTCATCATTATGAACAACTTTTACTATGGGACAAACCTGAAATCGCGAAAAAAATCAGCTGTTCCCTACAATTTGACGAGTTATGCGAACATAAATGTAGGGAGCAGCTGATTTTTTTTTTCGCGATTTCAGGTTTGGTCCCATAGCAAAAGTTGTTCATAATGATGAGTACAATGATCCCTTAATTATGTTACACCTTGTATATTTAAGTATAGGTAAGCGAACTAGTGACTCGTCCCTGCTTCGCACGGTTTTTACGACTTGACAAAACAACGAGATTTCTTTGAGATATGTATATTCAATATTAGGTAACGTATTCTACACATTGACTTTCCGGAATAAATTCTTTAAATGATGGTGAAAACCGCATCAAAATCCGTTGCGTAGTTCTAAACTTAAGAACAATGCGGTCAGTCAGACAGACAAGAAAAGCGTCTGTAATTTATAATATGTAATAAATCATAGAGATGACTATTTTAAAGTGCAGTATTCCGTCTCTATTGCAATTTATCTTTTATTTATTTTATTTTCCATTGTTTTCCTTCAAGTAAAGTGGATTGTTATAGACAATTTGCTAGTGGAACTGTCGCTATTATGTGGTTACCTACGCTATGCTAACCCGGAAATTATGACACAATAACGGATACGTACTTAACGGATACTTACAGTTTGTTCTTATTTTATTTAATGTAACATAACAGAGTTGGGCAAAGGTGTATAGTTCACCCACATTTAATGTGTTAAACAGCAAACACAATAACACTAAAGTGTCACGGTGTCACCCGTAGGATTTTTAAAATCTCATTCACAGGAAACGCCCATAACCCTGGGACAAATACTTAGTAGACTTATTCCGTAGTTATACAAAACATTAGCCATTGGTGTTGTCAAGACAAAGGTACATACTTACAGTACCTATACTAGCTAATTGTCTTATCATACGAATGAGTTGGGATGACCAGCAGCTGACCGCATCGGTATTCCTAACGAACGATAACAGCAGTGGATTCCGACGGGCAATTGATAGGTTTATTGTAGTTTGCAATAGATAAAAAAATACTCGTATATATCTCTTTGTTACCACATTCTGTGAAGAACGAAGAGACTTCTTTAGCAGAGGAAGAGGAAGTTTCTCAACATTACGTAATAATATCAATGAAAGATTTAAAAAGACTAATACTTAAACTGTCACAGAATAAAAAAAACAAACTTTTACTGTCATACTGTCTAAGTGACAACTGACATGTAAACACGTAAATACTTTCGTGTTTCGTTCCTTTCTAGGATATAAAGCACAAATATTGTCTTATTCTTTTTTCCAGACGCATAATTGTTGAAGATGAAAACAGATAGAAAACCGCGACAATAAAAAATTATAGGACTAGAGCCTGGAACACGCTAGAGAAAAATCTAAATGCCGTGCTGGTGTAAATAAACATTTTATTTAAGAGAAAACTGAAAATAGGGCTGAAATGGAAGAAGGAAACTCCATAATATATGGCTTAGAGCACCAGGTACCCTATTTACAACTATCTTTGTCCACGATATGGTCATCAGATACTTACCTACATAGCTGCTTGCATGTTATCCTTATTTGCTTAGTTTTTAGAGCTCACGGTGTCTTCTCGCATATTTCTGGAAAGCGATTAGGAAAATATGAGTTGCCATACACACTACACATATCTCAATCAAAGTGTAACCTCTTTTATTTAATTTAAATTCAATCTGCTCTTTGACAACTATAACTAAAAGAAAGCTCAAAGCGCCTTCCTTCAGACCTATTACGGCCGAACTCAATAACCTACCTATTACATATTTTGGCATACTGAAGATATTAAGACATATCAATCTATGGTTTTAATATCCCAATAATCTATAAGAGATTAAGAAATCGTACCGGCCTGACATAAGGACTGATAGAATTATACTGTCTACCATCAATAGCGATCTGTCTTTTACTGAAAATAGGTTATCGGGGTTTAGCCGTTAGACCTTTCAATCTATCTTGGAATAACTAACACTGGTTACAAAATCATAACCAAGATTCTAGAAGACAACCTGTTTGAAAGGGTTGCTTATGCAATTATAAACATCAGATGTCAGCTTTGTCTCTAAGATAGCAATGCATCAGATGATTCTTATTAAGTGCCCCTGCCCAGCATAGTTGTTTAACACCAAATTGTAACTTCAACTCTTCATTAGTGGCTTTTGTTACATTTGTAATGAAAATTATGTCATTTGTTTTAAATATATTTTTTTATTTAATAATATTTTCTTATACACTCATAGATGCTTCGATTTGTTGACCTTTTCCTATTTTGTTAAGTACCTTGTACTTGTTGACAGGCCTAACACTGTAATTTGAAAACATTGTAAAAGCCAATTATTTTTAAAAGAGTAACTCCACTTGGAACCATGCACCTAGCTCGGATGTTTCATAAGTGTCCATATTTATGTGAAATAAAATAATTTGAATTTGAAAAATAACATAAAAAAGACATTCATAGATATACTTATTCCAATTTTGTTTATTTTTCAGACCAGGGCTCTATCACCACAGTACGGAGAGAGTGATGCTATCAGATTCCTGATAGGAACTCAAAGCCTGAAGCCCAACTCCAATCAGATACATGTTGTGGAGCTAGAAGAAGATACTGGGGCTTTGCATACTAAAGTAAGATATCAATTTTATTCTAATGTCTTCTTTTTCAAGTTAAGTTTAAGATGATGAGACTGGTTATCAAAATATTTTCCAATAATTGAATTGTGTACACAATTACATACCCTGGGTACAAAAAATTATCAACTGTCCCATACAAAACTTCAATACCTACTCGTCAGGAATATATGGGATGGCTGACTATTTTTTCGCGACTACGATGTTGGTCCCATGGCGAAAGTAGTTTAGTTTGATTCTCTGTACCACACCCTTAAACATGACCACTACCTTTCTGTATCTAATATGTACGCTGTTTAAACATTATTTAGCACAAGCTTTGCTCTCAACTCTATCTATACTCTATTTGAATTAAGATTAGAAATTTAAACAAACCTTTTTTACAGTCCGTTCAACCGTTTTGACTTCTATTCCGTAGCCTTATGGATGGCATTAAAAGCAAAAACGTGGTTTCATTACCAACTATTTACTGCAGGTGCCATTTGTCATGCCACCAACGCAATAGAAGTTAAAATCGGTTGAACGGACTGTAAAAAAGATTGAGTTAAATTTCTAATCTTATTACAAATGGAGTTCAGCACATGTAATTTGACAGATGTACGACAGTGACAGCAATAACGCGTAGCCAAGTATTAGTACTGTGTGTGCTTAACTGTGATACATTAATTGTTGTATTTCCAGGTGTTCAAGCATGACATTGGCGAGGTGTGGCACCTGCGCTGCTCCCCGCACGATGCTGCAACGCTTCTCACGACACACAACTCTTATGACCCTTCTACGTCACAGTGCACTATGGGAGTCTCTATATTCAAGCTTCCTACAGTTGAGGTAAGACATACCAATTATTAGGGCCAAATTCAGCCGTCTGAATTTGGTTCAGTCTAGTCTATAAATGCATAATCAGCCTATAATGTTCCCGCTGCTGGGACACAGGCCTCCTCTCTTTGAGAGGGAGTAGGCTGTAACCACAGATAACCCGCTCGCTGTAACCCACTATGCAGGCCAAGTGTGGATTGGTGAATATCACATGTCTTCGAATTTTTGGTTCTAGGACATGCCGGTTGCCTCACGAAGTTTTCCTTCACCGTTTTGAGAGCTGTGGTGATGAAATAAATTAAACAAACAAAGAGCTTGCCTAGGTTCGAACCGACAACCTACAATTCGCAAGTCAATGATTTATAAAGTTAGTGAAAGAAAGAAAGAAAAAACGTTTATTGGCACATGCCACAAGTGCACACAGTATCATGAAAGGAAACAAAGAAAAAGAACTTAAAACTAACAATATTTAAAAAGTACAATTACCTACATCAAAGCCAAAAAAAAAAAAGTGTAGTGCTTTATAGGGCGATGACCCGCGTCAGTCTATATCATTAACTTTATTTAAAGGAGTATTTTCTCAAACAATATTGCACCCTGGAATGTTGGTTGTCTGCAAATATACAAAAAAAAGTAATATGACAAGCAATTTGGTGACAAGACCAAACTATGGCTGTATCAATCAATCTGCCGAGCCTTTTCACAACTATGTTGGGTTGGGGTTGGCTTCCAATCTAACCGGATGCAGCTGAATACCAGTATTTAACATAGAGTGACTGCCTATTTAGATTAGCCTTCACAACCCAGCTACTGGTTAACATGATATCCCTTGACAAGACTGGTTGTCAGACTTTTGGGCTTCTGACTACCAGAAACAACTGTCAAAGATCTACAAATAACAACCGGGACCAACGGCTTAACGTGCTTTCCGAGGCACGGAGGAGTCTCGATATGTATTGGATGGTCACCCATCCACGAACCGACCGGCAAGCGTAGCTTAACACATTCATCACCGCCACAAATTTTAACATTGGCTATGGACTCGCGAGGCGGGTTCCTGGCATTAAATGTGTTAATCTTCGATCGACCCGTGCGGCTGTATAAGAAAGTATAACGTCATCAATGTTCCACTGCGAAAAAGGGATGGCAGTATACGAACTGTATAGCTCCATCTCTTTCTGGCACTGAAAAATGATGACTTTAATTCCTGACCTACACGACAGTTAGACAAAGCTAGTATATTAGTACAAAAGAGTTATTTTATTAATTGGCTTTGTTTTGCCGAGTAACCAAAGTGTTTAATATCTCTTTCATAATATTTTGCCAGGTAATACCGAAAGACCTGGATGACTTGAGCGCGATACAAGGCAGAAATGCAGAGGATATGGAGCTTCTGCTAACTATCAAGCCAGAGGTCAGTATCGCCTGTGGTGAAAACCTCGTGATTGCTATAAACGTTATTTTACAGGGGAAGATAAAAATTGCCTGAAAAACGTCCGTTATTGACGTTCTCAGAGATTCTCATTATCACCAACAGAAGGCATCTTATATATAAGGTGTAATAAACGAAAACACAACAACATTCATTAAACGAATAATTAGCAACGCATAGATAATGCTAGCATGTAATTTTGTTTAAAGTTGTTTACTCATTGTCTTCTTTTTTTTTTCTGTTGCAAATTTTATGTAAGGTAAGTATTTAAATTGTAAATCCGTAATTAACTGTAAGAGTAGTTATAACTACTTATGTAAACAAATGTTTTAAGAGCTGTGGATTTTGTAATAAATAAATAAATATAAATAACGCACAACCTCTTAAGGGATCATTGTACTCATCATTATGAACAACTTTTACTATGGGACCAAAAATGAAATCGCGAAAAAAAATCAGCTGTTCCCTACATTTTGACGAGTTACATAAATGTAGGGGTCCTTTAGGTATGTTTGTGCCAGATCGCGTTAATACATTTTGTATGAAGAATAATGAAGATACGTGAAAGGCCAGCGCGTACCAGCACTGGGGCTCTCTCTCGCATAGGGTTGCAGCATTATGCTGAGCGATGGCCGTTTTACGTGGATGTGACGCATATTTTCCCCCAACTTGTTTCTTTTTGTGTTCTTTTCTTTTGCGTCATGTTTAGCGCAAATAAACGTATTTTCTTTCTTTTCTTTTCTTTCAAAGGGACGCCGCGTCTGCGTAGCGTCCTCGTCTCAAGTGTACCTAGTAACTGGCAGCCAGCGTATACTTTGTTGTGTAGTCACCCCACATTGCCAACTAGAAAACAATTTTACCAAAGCAAAAAAACAATTATTATCCTATCTTTCGATGTTACTCTTTTTTAACAACCCATCTTCGATCAACAATTATTTAGAAGCCCGAAGAAGAGATTCGTTGTGCAGAATGGCACCCCACGGACAGTGCGCGGGTGGGCGTGGTGTGCGAGGGCGGCGTGCGCGTGCATGACGTCACGACCGGCGCCGCGCTCAGCCGCGCCGCCGCCTCCGCCCGCCTCAAGTTCACCGGCGGGAAGTGGAACCCGCACCAGGGACATACGCAGGTAAATATTCTTCGAGTCATACTGTCGTATTGAAAGAGACTATAGGTCGACCGCTTAACTGAGACGTTGCCCGAGGCAGCAGCGCGGTGAGGGAGGGGTGTGGTGACGTGATGCAAGAGCTCAGTGATTCGTCAACTTGTGACAACTATCACCCCTTCCGCACCGCACGGCTACCTCAAGCAACGTCTCAGTTATGCGGTCGGCCTATAACGTCAGAAATGAAAACCATACGTTTTAATTTTATTATTGCATGCAGGTAACAAAGTTCCTTACGCGATACTCGCACGCATATACACTCGTATACAAGGTGTAAATTTACACAGTGTTAATCTCTTAAGGGGTCATTGTACTCATCATTATGAATAACTTTTACCTGAAATCGCAAAAAAAATGGAACTTTTCCCTACATTTACGTTCGCATAACTCTTAAAAATGTAGGGAACTCCTACTTGTTTTTCGCGATTTCGAGTTTGGTCCCATAGAAAAAGTGGTTCATAATGATGAGTACAATGACCCCTTAAGAGGTTAACAGTGATTAAAATTACACCTTGTATCGGTCGGGACCTTTACACCTGTCGGGACCTGCCCTGCCCCTCCCCGACCCCGCTCCCCGACGACGCGACGTGATTATCGCACGAATACCAATTAGGACACCTATTCGATATCAATATGTTTGTACGCAGATACGTACAACTAAAATTCGCGCGAACTTGCGATGATCGCGTATTCGCGTTGTATTAGGACGACGCCTATCGCTTTTTCCTTACGTGACGATTTCTACCAGTTAACTCCTACCGCAAGCCGCGTTAAGGAACTTCGTTTCAATAACATCATAACATCACGCCTGTAATCCCCGAACAGTTAAGTAGAGGTGTACCTGCAGTACACCACATTTCGCCAGTTATGTTTAAGTCACATATGGTGGCGAGCCTATTGCCATCAACCGGGCACAAATCCAGACTTGGCTGTTATTGAGAAAGTCTTAATGGAAAAACCCAATAACACATTGCCCGACTTGGGAATCGAACCCAGGACCTCATGCTGACCTCATGGCCACACCACCAGCGGTCGTTGACTCCGTAATCAGCTGTAGTTACTTCAAATTATAATTTTAGAAAATCATTTGTTCTCATAGGTACCAATTATAATCATCTTTAGATATCGATGCCCATCTCGTGTGAAGTTTCGCCTATTAATTTAATATTAACTTGTAGGTGTATTTTTACTATTTTTTATTTTTATTTTGGTGTATATGTGCTACAGGTACAGCTCTGCTTAACCTTTCAGGGAATACAGGCGTGATGTTATGTGTGTATTTTTTAAAAGCCGCTTAATATAGCCTTAAGCCGCCTTTTATAGCTTAGGTTTCTTTAAAGACAGCAAGGCCAGATGTCAAAGTGTGTCGCGGAATGTTCGAAAGAGTTACCGTAGGGCCGGCACAGCAACTGAAGGAACATGGGTGGGCTTTTCCAGAGCACGAGAAGTCATTTGATGATTTCCCATCCAAAAAAAAACATAAAGTTCAAATAATATATACAGGATGTCCAGTATATAGTACGACATAGTGCAGGGGGTGATAGCTTGGGTCAATACCTACCAAAACAACACAATATATTACGTTCCGCAAAATGTTACGGATTTTGTTTCACCACTGTAGGTTTAAAGTTAAGAGATAAGAAAGCCGTTCAGTGAAAAATATTTAAAAATCTTATATTTCTTGAACACATTCTTGTTTTTGATAGAAAAAAGACTTATCAATGAGTAGAGTATTCACGAATAACATGATGTAAAAAAAAAATACTAAAACAGGAATTTTTCATTACGAGATGCATAACACTGTTCAAAGGTAAAGATTTTTCGATATTTTTAAAAATTTTGTATAACTGAAAATCCGTAACATTTTGCACCCCCCCCCCCCCCCCCCCTATGCCCCCTGTACTATGTCGTACTATTTACTGGGCACCCTGTATGTGTTCAAACATTGCAGAAACAATCCTCAAATACCGGCCTCTGGCGCCATCGCCATTGAACGTATTTGAAGCTAAATCTAGCGCCGGCTTAAACTCTTGAATCTATCAACAGTTCGCAGTACTCCAAGACATGCACATTAAATGCTACGACACTCGCTCGGACTGCACCAAGCCTTCATGGAGCATAGACAACGCGCACACCCAACTAGCCAGAGACCTGGACTTTAACCCTAACAGGTGACTATTACCTATACAAATAAATAAAATTGAAGTGTCTGTTTGTAATGTCAAAAGAGCAGTGATACGGTACTTATAACAAAGAAACAGTTTTTAAAATTTTTGTCTGTCTCTCCGCTTATTCCGGTCAATCTCCAAAACGGCTGGACCGATTTTGACGGCACTTTCACTGGCAGATAGCTGATGTTATAAGGAGTAACTTATGCTACCTTTTATTTTAGAAAAAAAATAGGGTTCCGCACTAAAAATTAAAATGAACCTACCCATGAAATTGTGAACAAAATCCGATAAAAATATGGAAGTAGTGACACCCACGCGGGCGAAGCCGCGGGTAACAGCTAGTGTGCACTATTTTTAAGAGTTTAGGGCAAAAACCTAAACTATAATAAACTAGCGCCTCGCCCCTGCTTCGCACGGTTGCTAAGACTTGACAAAACATCAAGATTTCTTTATTCTATTTAAGTTTAATACGAATGTGTTATAAATAAAATAAAATAAAAATATTTTATTTCAGACCACAGAAGGATCCATAGTTTTGTTAGTATTACACACGACTTAAGAAACTATGTTAGTAACAAACGCAAAACATTTACATTAAATTATGTTGTTAGTGCACTATAGGTACTCACCTCTAACATAGGTTAGTAACAACAATGCACACACAATCAGTTCATGAACCGTCCGCGCTCACCTGACACTCCGGGCACATGCACATGAACATGTACCCAGTGAGCCATGATGTCGCAACACGGCTTACCACTGATGACCTTCAGAATGCTGTTGGCACTCCCACACACCCTGCGCATCATGGACGCCATCCGTTTTCGTAGGATAGTGCTGAAACCATCCACACGTGTTTCAGCAAACATCCCTGAGGCGCTGCAGTATCGTGGAAGCCCCATCAACATCCTGAAGGTGTTATTGTACTAAACTCTGAGGGCGTTGTATGCCCTTTGCATATACCGAACCCACAGAGTGCACGTGTACACCGATTGGCAAAAAGCTTTAAAAAGAGTTGTTTTCACCTCTGGAGCACAACGCGCGAACCGCGAGCCAGCATATTGCATCGGACAGACAACGCCCTCCGTTCTCTTTCCATGTCAGCATCGTCTTTTAAATTCTCCGTTACTATGTGCCCAAGATATTTGAAATCTGTTACACGTTCAAGAGCCACACCACTCAATATAACAGGGGGTACATGTGCTGGTTTTTTTTGGTTTACCCTAAAAACAAGTAGTTTGCTTTTTAGAACATTATACCTAAGACCATGCGCCTCAGCATACGCCTCGCAGACAGCCAACAACTTATACGCATAAACCTTCCGAAATAAATGAACTTCGTTTAGAAGAACTAAGCTGCCACCCAGACAAACACGAAAGACAACTTTGGTTTATACTATGTATATTGAAGGTTAAGCAACTCTTACCCAGGTCGGTTCGTGGATGGGTAACCATCCAATACACATCGGGACTCCTTCGTGCCTCAGAACGTACGTTAAGCTGTTGGTCTTAGCTGTCATTCGTAGATTTATGACAGTCGTGACAAGTCCAAAAACCTGACAACCAGTCTTACCAAGGGTATCGTGTTACTCAGTAACTGGGTTGTGGAGATCAGAGAGGCAGTCGCTCCATGTAAAATACAGGTATCCTAAGATACTTGGGAAAAGGCTAGGTAGACGGACCCAGTGCGATTTCTAGCAATGAATCGAAACGATTGTAAATGGGGCCTGTATTATTGCACTGACCTACACCTATATTGCTGAAACTACCACTTTGCCCTGCAGTGGGATAACACAGGCTAAAAATAAAAAATAACAAGCATAATCAGCCTATAATTTTCCAACTGCTGGGACACAGGCCTCTCTGTGAGAGGGAGTGCGCTTTTATTCACAACGCGGGCCCAGTGCAAAAAAATCTGATGATTAAAAAATCAGTCCTTAGAACGAATTTCACCAATGAAACTAAACGCTATCAGCACATCTAAACCGCGTTCAAGAGCTGTCAGTGTCATCATTGTTGTAGAATATTGACAGTGACAGCTTTTGAACGCGGTTCAGGTGTGCTGATCGCGGTGTTTCATAGGTGAAATTCTCCCTTAGTTGAAAACATGTCGATTATTTGATTGCAGGCAGTTTCACTTGGCAAGCGCGGGCGACGACGCTGCACTCAACATATGGGACTACAGGAATGGGAAAGAACCTATATTTAGCAGGACGGATCATTCCCATTGGTGAGTTATCATGTCCTAACACCCACGCGAAGATTAACGACGAGATTAGAAATTGTGCTTCTGGCTACAGCCGCCACCTAACCAAAGAAGAAGAAGAACAAATTTGTGGTGTATATGTTACGGCTAAAACCCGAAGTGCGGCTACAACTAGTTTTAGCCGGCTACAACTAGGTGTGGGCTGAAAGGTAGGTTAGGTTAGGTTAGTACTGTGACTACACAACACACCTAGTTGTAGCCGGCTAAAACTAGTTGTAGCCGCACTTCGGGTTTTAGCCGTAACATATACACAAAGAAATACTGTAATCCAACCATGAGTTTTCAAGCGCACGGTGAGAGCGTTCAGAAGCGTTCCGAATTGCTGACAGTTCTTAGCTGTCATAATCGTGATATTTAAAAATCGGAACGCAAATTATTGATGTGAGCGCTGTGAGCGATTACGGTGTAATGGGGAAGGTCGGGCAAAGCTAATTGCAGATGGCGTAATCATAGCTAGGTCCCTACGGCCTACAATAAATTTGACATTTCGTTCATTCACTCCATTTCTTGTTCATTCAAGAGTTTGGTTTTATTTCACTGTTTCTATAATTTCGGTGATTTCAATATTTTTATCAAGTATTTGACATAGAAAGTGTCAGAATTTAAAACCTTAAATATTTCCTCTTAATCACTTTCTTCAAAATGTTTTCACCCACTGTTTATTTTTTTCAAAATCTCTACTAATAGCTTCTAGCCACCATCTTTTAATTTTAGGGTCTCTCGGGAAATAGTGGACTCCAATTTCGGAGTATTTAGTAACACAACAACGCGTCATTTTCGCTAAAATAAAATAAAACCACCTCACGCCTTGTATTATTGGCTTGTGTTGGGAACTAGCTACGACAGCGCCATTTTGACAGTTGCTTTCCCCATTCGGAATGCAGCCTTTATATTCATTGTCAATATGGAAGACCTCTTGTCAAAGTGGTGCCAACTGGTGGCGTGAATTTTCATGAAAACCCTCATTCATATGTACTTTCTGAGTTTATGTTAGACATTACTCACACCGGTGAAGGGAAAACATCGTGACGAAACCTGGACTTACAGTTAAAATAATATAAGTCTGAAATCGCCAGCCCGTTTTGAGCAAGCGCGGTGATCAATGCTCGTGCCTTCTCTGTATAGGAAGAGGCCTTTTCCCTGCAGTGGGAAAATAACAGGCTGGTATTATAATATTTCAGGGTATGGACAGTACGTTACAATACATACCACGAGCAACTTCTCCTGACGGGCAGTTCAGACGCGCGTGCGCTGCTCACGGCCGCCGCCAGCGTGTGCTGTGACGTCGACGATGACGGCAAGCGGATGACGCAAGTGTGAGTGTAGACACCCCCTAGGATGCACTGGCAAATAAATATCAACCTTGCGGCAGTTGAAATTAAATTAACTTTTATTCGTCCGAGTCGGCATCAAAGCCTTATGGTTTTTTGTTTTTACTTTATGATGCAATGTTGATATTTGTTTGCCAGGGAAAACTGCGCTTTACGGTAGAGTTCGTCTAAGCAGTGTGCCTCTGAAATTTCTACATTAATATCTGTTATTCATATGGTTTATTAGAGTATTGTTTCCACACTAGTTTGGAAGACGGCGTCCTCCAATCGTACGAGCAGCACGAAGACTCCGTGTACTGCGCGGAGTGGAGCGCAGCCGAGCCCTGGACCTTCGCCTCGCTCAGCTATGACGCGCGCCTCGTGCTCTCGAGAGTACCTAGACATTTTAAGTACAAGATACTGCTGTAGACGACCAATTGATTTCATTGGCGGTCACAGATTCGTGAAACATAACGTAACTAATTGTTTCCCCGAAGGGTTAGGCAGAGGTGTACCTATAGTTCACCCACATTTCTCCAGTTGTGTTTGTTTTCTTGTGTTGTTTATTTGTGAAACGTTACATGAAATGTGACACAATCATGTTGAAACAAAATCGCCTGCACTCCTTTCAGTTATTTTACCTGATTTTGCATCACAGCCAAAATAATAGTGATCTTTATTCTCGTTACGATAAGGTTGCTATTGGGATGTTGCCACTGACAAGTCTGTCCAAATCAGTGATCTTTATTCTCGTTACGATAAGGTTGATATTGGGATGCTGCCACTGACAAGTCTGTCGAAATCACAGTGATCTTTATGTTCGTTACAATAATGTAGCTATCGGGTTGCCGCTGTCGGAGGTAAAATAATTGTGTTAAGACTGAATTTGTTATGTCTTGTTGCATAGCACAAATTAACCGATTCGTTGCGGATGACACGTTTCAGTGCCATCACTTTTTTTTGCGTGAGGCGTTAGGCACGGATGTGTGTCATTTTAAAATCGATGGTAACTCCTTCAATTAAGTTAAGGAAGTTTTTTTATTATTTATTATTATTTTTTATTATTAAGTTTCGTTATTTTTGTTCGACGCCACAGTTAGAAGTTAGCGAAATTAGACATCGCAACGAATCGGTTAATACAGCTCATTTGTATCACATCTCATGTTACGTTTCACCAATACCCGCCATATAAGCAGAGTTAGCGTGCACGAGAAATTGTTTTCGCCGCATTATCTCGGGCTGAAATGAGACATGACTGTTTACGCAGTAAGACTCATGCTTTAGCACGAGATAATGCGACGTCATAATTTTGTTGCTCTGGGCATATTACCTTGAAAACTGGCCTCAAAGGGCTAAAACATTATTAAATCAGCCCAATAATATAATTTTGGTAAATAAAGTAATAGATTTTCTGATATTTGTATGTTATGTTTGTACATAGGCGAACGTTCCCGGTCGACCACTTTTCAACCTTATTGCTATGGGAATAAGGGCGAAAAGTGGGCGACCAGGAACGTTCGCGAGTATACTTATTAATTTTATCATGCTTTCACAGAATCTTACTATGTTACATTTTAATTCAATTATTCACTTCACATTCCATAAAACATTTGTGTAATATCTTTAACTATAAGCTGTAAAGAACATAAAGTAAAATACATAAAACATTATTTATAAATATAACTTTTATTTAAAACTAAAATCTCTCTGCAACTCTATTGGCAACATTTCTGAGGTTTCCATACACTTTTGAAGGAGGTGAGCCCATAATGAGGTTGCATATTGCTCTTCTTGCCAGCGCTATGTTCTGGTAACTACCAAGGATGTGAATTTTTGAGTCTGCCAACACTATTCGGGTTTTGGTGACATTCTCTATGGTGAATTTTGTTCGACCAGCTTTTCCGGCGAGGCGGCCAATGGCGCGACTTAAATGGTCGCCGTTTAAAGTTTTAACATCTTTGACTTCAAAAGATTCAACAAATAAGTCATCTAGTCGGAGGAGGGCGAGGGCGTCGTCGACTTCGAAGCCGTAGATGAAAGCCTGGAAATCATAAAAATATTGTATAATACAAGGAAACAGTTCTTGGAATGTAGACTCTCTTGTACTTGAATCTTTCTAGAATATGCATTATAGATTTAAAGCTGCACCCTAATTGCGTAACACACTATCAGTCACAATCTGAATGATTTTGAAGCTTATTGCTAATCCATTGTTTCATATGTTCGAAAAATTTGTCTGCTCAACAACATAAATAACGCAATGAATGTTGTTGAACTGTCAAAATGAAACCGATTCCTACTGTAAGTGTGTTGACACAACTACCCTGCTAATCCCAGTAAGAGATGACCATCTTTTAGGCAGTAGTCAAGGCGGCCCTCCCTGGGTGAGGGTCTTTCGTATTATTACAGGTTATCCCCTCAAATGTCGATCGACAGCCTAGTGGCTGCTTATCCATACTTCCATACTAATATTATAAATGTGAAAGCGACTGTCTGCTTGTTTTTAAGTTACCTTTTCACGGCTGAATGGATTTAGATGAAATTTGGCTTACAGGTAGACCATAACCTGGGTTAGGACAAAATACTTTTAATCCCAATATTATGATCCTGTGGGATAATTGTTGCAAAACTAGTGCTTTATACATGTCCCAGAATTAACGCACAACCTCTTAAGGGGTCCATTGTGCTCATCATTATGAATAACTTTTACTATGGGACCAAACCCGAAATCGCGAAAAAAAATCAGTGGTTCCCTATATTTATGTTCCTCAAAATGTAGGGAACATCTGATTTTTTATTCGCAATTTCAAGTTTGGTCCCGTAGTAAAAGTTGTTAATAATGATGAGTACAATGACCCCTTTAAGAGATCGTGCGTAATTGAAGTTACACCTTGTATATAGAAGGAGAGACAGTAAAATTGTTCCCAGCATGATTTTGAATGGTTGAATGTTATGCACTCTTCAACATCATGCAAATAGCTATAGTACTTTATATTAGGGGTGCGAAACACAGTTTCAATGGTGACACATAGTCCAGAATCATTATTATGGTACCAATGGTCACTTCCAAAAGTAACTGATAAAAATGTAAACAAATTGATCAGAAAACCTACCTATGTATGTCAATTTGTAATGCCACTTATAAATTGAGTGCTTTGATTTGATTATTTGAATACTAAGGGGGAAGCGCCACGTAGCCCGCTAAATTCAAACTTTCTTACGTTTTTTTGCAATTTGCAAGTCAGTATTAATTTGTATGTCGATTAAAGTATCAATCGCGACCGTAATAAATATGCATTTACAAAATTATAATCATCAAAATCAGTAACACAACTCCATAAGTTTGTATAATTCTAATTGTCATTGCAAAAAACGTAAGAAAATTTGAATTTCCCGGGCTACCTGGAGCTTTCGCCTTAAACCCAAAAATCGATTTTAAATCACTTTAAAGATGTTTTTTATTTGACAATTTAATAATGATATTCAAACCATAATTGGTGGAAAAAATGGTGAGATATAAAGTTGAAACCTTTTACATACAGGTGAGTGTGTTACCAATTCTCTTTAATGAGTGATTGCATAAACATTTAACCAAAACAGGGTTTGTTTACACTTATTTCAGATACTTTTGGAACAGACTACAATTAATTAAAATTATTTACCTTAACAAAATCAGCAGCTTTCTGTAGGTTGGCAATGTCTTTAGTTTCTGGTCCAACCTTTATCTCCACATTACGTGTTTTCGTATTGAATCTGACTTGTAGCAATAAATGTTCCACTATTGGAGTGAAGATCTTTAGCCAATTCTCTTTGAGCGGAGTGTATCTGTAATAAAATTTGTATTATGTAGACCAGTGTAGTACTAAAACTGAGATGATTAAAATGGTGATGGGCCGGCGACACTGCAAGCGGAGGAAAAGGAACAAAAAAGTGAACATATTATGGTACCCTGGAAAAGATGGGAGGAAGACTTGGGGTTGGAGTGTACGTAACGGGGCACTGAGCAAAAAGAAATTTTTAAGCAAAAAAAATTTTTTTTCTCAAATCATTACTTTCTCGGTTCTATTGTATAGATCACCTAAATACAATGTCGCCCATGGGCATGTGACCGCTCGTAATTTTCTGAATATTCATGAAAAAATGTCGAAAATATACTTTAAATCTTTATTATTTTTCATGTTATTCAATTTTTAATTTTTTAAGTAGAGATTGTAGATTTGCTTTCTATTTTTTTATTCATCTCCGAAGTTTATGGGTCGATTTTGATTCTGTTTATTATTTCTAAAAGCTTATGAGTTACTTTAACAGATTAATTAACATTTTTTGTAAAAATTATCGACTATGAAAAAAAAACCAGAGCATTGCCCCAAAATATAATGCCGTATCTCAATGTTGAAGCAACTAGACCATGATATGCTGTTAAGACTGTGGTTCTATTTGCCATTTTGCTTAACATTATGTAAGGCATAGGAATATTGATTGAGTTTACTACATACTTTGTTGATCTGTGTATGCCATTTTAACATGTTTTCTATATTTAATCCAAGAAATTTTGTCACATTGGTCTCATTCATATTTTTGCTTGCGCCTTATTATACTAGGGTGAAGAGGGTGTACTTCCCATAGCACCATAGAAGAAGTGATTGTCAATATGAAGGCAAAGTTTTACCTTTGACTGTCAAGGTTACTTGACCTTGACCTCAAGGTCCTTGTACAGTAGTGAATGTATCTTGAAACTTCAGTATCATTGACCTTGACCACAAGGGCAAGGGACAGGGAGAATTGGAAGGGGTTGGAAGAGACTCAGAATTGATATTAAGTGCGTTTGAACTACAACTATCACTCTGAAATACGGCTATAAATAATTACATAAATAAAAATGTAGACTGGATTGAATATTAATCCATGAAAAATTTTAAATATTAAATACCAGAAAATACTTTGGTAAGGTGGAAAGATTACTCTTTATTGCACACCAAAGAAAGAAAATACATTTCAGTTTGATTAAAAGGGTGAGATAATAGGTGGTCTTATCGCAATCAGCGATCTGTAAGAGTTAGTTTGTGGTATGGAATTATTTATTTATTTTCATTTTGAGGTTATATACCTGTGAGCTGGGACTGCAATCTTTCTCATATTCTCTTTAGATTCGTTTGGCTCAGCACTCTTCTTCTTCTTCGCCTTCGACCGACTGTGTTTAGCTTTCCCCTGGATACCATTATGTTCTTCGATTTCCATCACATCGCCGGATTCTGACACAGCCCTCCGCTTTATATTTTTTAGCTTCACTGTCTTCTTGGCAGGCAAAAACTCGTCCACACTTATATTTGCTGTGTCCATCTTTAATTCTGTTTGGTCAGTCATGTTGATAAGTTTATTTAACACAAATAACTCAAGATATTTTGTTGCAAAATAAATTCTCACATGGCTTATAGGAAGCGCAGATTAAAAAGAATTGTCAACGTCAGATGATTAAAATGTCAATTGTTTCTTTTTTTTTCTTGTCGCTTCGCTAATGAATGACCCAAGAATAGTCATTTTCTCTTTTTAGACGACTTCAAAAAAAGGAGGTGGTTCTCATTTCGTCGGAATCTTTTTTTTTATGTGTGTTCCCCGATTACTCGAAGATGGCTGGACCGATTTGGAAAATTCTTTTACACTTGCAGAATCACATGCGTCAGAAAGAAGCGGGTAGAATATTTTTATTTCTGTATAAAATTGTATGATATTTCTATTGTTTTTTTTTTTATATAGATCAATAGGGCATGTCCTCTTCTATTCTTTTGTCACTGGGCTTTGCACGGTTTGTGCATTTAGCTAATCTCACGTTTAGTTTAGTAAGTTCGAAGAAAACAAAGGGATTGTGTGCCAAACATCGATAAAAAGTAACAGACAGACTATGGGATTTCCCATTGAGAACTTCTCTTCTTCAGGAGCCTGGGCGACGATGAGTGACGAACTAACTTTTATGCGATGAATTTTCAAAAACCCTTTAGACTTACTCACTTTTGGTATACATATGTGGGCGTTCAAGCAAAAAGGGTCTAGTAGTGGCGTACTGAGTTAAGACCAGATTCGATATCTAGAAATCTAGAATATTCAATTGATAATAAGGATTAAAAAAATATTCAAAAACTAGCACATTTTTTTTTATCAGACATTTGAAGTTGAAACTGAAAAAACTTGATTTGAGAAAAAGCATTTTCAAAGTTTGAGTTTTGGTAAAACTTAGTACATTTTCTGATGTTTCTAAGTACAGACGCCAGCAAGTCAAGCTATCCGAAACTGTCAAATTTTCCCAATCAACCTTGAACCTAATGCTTTAGCGATAAAGTTGAAAATCTATTAAAGAAATTTGACAGATTGTAGTAGCTTGATGTGCTGCCGTCCATACATTTTCTAGTACTTAGAAATATCATATAAAGTCATTGACTATATGAACTTGTAGATAATTGAGTATTAATTATTATTAATGAATTAAAATCAAGGAATGCAAATTTTTCACCCAACTTTACAAAACTCCGTATATCTCGGAAACTAAATGCCGAGCCCTTTTTGCTGGGACGCTCACATAATTTATATAGAATTTTTGCTCTTTTTTTTCATGCCCACGGTTTGGGCTGCTACTAAATTAATAGTAACTGGAATAGATTTGTTTTTTTATCTTCATTTAGTAACTTTAATTACATCACTACAAAAGGTGCGTTCAAAATATTTGTGAAATTAAAAAAAAAAACGAATATCGTATTTGATCGTTCCCCTTTTGAATGGTTATGTCACAGGGTTAATTTTTGTTATGAATTGATTTGAGGTAAGAATTCCAACAATGAACTGCTTTAAATGTGTGATAACAATATTTAAGACCTTCATAAACTAATAAAGAACTCTTATTTTAGGTATCGTACAAAAGAAGATACCTCGAGTCAAAATGTCTACGTTACTAAAACTTGCTGTTGTAAAAGTGCTCAGTCCTGGCCAGGGCTGTAAAATTGCGGCATGCACGTTTGTGCCGAACCGTAACATCGCTGGTAAGGCTCTTAGGAGCTCGCTGCCATGTCCTCCCGAGAAACCAGCACCCTTCGACTATGAGAACAAGGACTATTCCTGGTTGAGGAGTCTTCGCGACCGTACCACTCATAGGTTCGATGACAATACAAAAGTGGTCGTGGTTGAAGGCCCAGTGGCTACGTGCAAGACCCAGTTCGCGGCCGCCCTCGCCGACGACTTGGGAATGAAGCATTTCCCTGAAGCGAACATGGATATCCACTATGTACGGCCAAATGGTTGCGATCTCCGTATGTTCGATGAGCAGATACCTGAGGACACCAGGACCTTCGACCATGTCAACTTCAACCAGACTCCCAACCACCGCTTGGCGGGTAACTTCCAGATCATGATGTATATTGCTAGATACAGCCAGTACATTGATGCTTTGGTCCATTTGTTGAACACTGGTCAAGGAGTTGTGTTGGAAAGGTCTCCTTACTCTGACTTTGTGTTTCTGGAGGCTATGTACTCCCAGAAGTTTATCAGCAAAGCGGTGAGGTCGGTGTACTACGAGCTGCGAGCGAACTCCCTTGAAGAGCTGATGCGTCCCCATCTCGTCATCTATTTGGACCTGCCAGTGAACAAGGTATTATGAGATTTTTAAGTACTTATCTTCCTATTTTGCTACATGATAAAAGCTTTGTGGTCCACCTATTGTTTTTTGTGTAATTTGGTAAGATTAAGTAGCACACAATAAGCTTCCCCTAAAGGTATTTAATAAGGCTGCATATTACCTGCCTAATAGAATAGAATACTCTTTCATACATCATATAAATAATTACAGATATAAATGTAGAAATTTTTGATACAGTGGAACAATATCTTATAGCTAAAACAAAATCACTGAATCCATCCATCTCAAATAATTACCAAGTTTTAGAGACAAACTCAATGACATGGCACAAGTTCCAATTCTATAGCAACAGAATTTTTTAGGACCTTATATTTTGAACTAGTTTCTGCCCACAACTTCGTGTTGTTGTTGTAAGACACCACCATTTCTATACAAATATAATAAAGCGTCTGAGCCGCACGGGATGGTAGTTCCAGAGATTAGCGCATTCAAACAAAAACAAACTCTTACCCTTTATTATATTACTATAGATTCAGAACCTCATCTAAAAAAATTCCTACTTTTGCAGGTTCAAGAAGCTATAAAGAAGCGTAAGCTGGACCACGAGGTGAGCGGCAAAGCTCTGACCAACGGGTTCCTCACTGAGATGGAGCGCCAGTATAAGAACAAGTACCTCCGTGACATCTCCACTCATGCCGAGTTGCTGGTGTACGACTGGAGCGGCGGTGGTGAGGTAGAAGTGGTCAGTATCCATCAATATTGTTTCCCTATCTCTACTAAAGTTGTATTATTCTCCTGTAATACAGTTAGCCCCCGATGGATCATACCCACAGAAGATTTGTTATCACACAATTTTTATTACTGCAATGCTTAGCGCCGAGAATTGAAAATACAACAGTGTATTTTTCGACATGCTGCAATTCGCTCCATTGAACTCTTAATGCCTGGCGGCACGAAAGTTGAAAATGCAGTGCTCGATAAAAATAAAATTTGCTTTCAAAAATCGCCTTTAATACTAGCGCAGAGCCAGGAAATTCTTTAATATTGTATACATAGCTTGTGTCAATAAATATTATTATATACAAACTGTAAAGTTATGTTTTGTTTTATTACATTAATGTGCATACTGTGGTCTCCTATAAGTGAAGGAGTACTCCTACTTAATACCTGGCGTTGCCCTTTATTTATGTCATGTATTGTGTATCTTTGGTTGGAGATCCTAAATAAATAAATAAATTACCTTCCAGGTTGTAGAAGACATAGAACGCCTGAACTTCGATCAGTACACGGAGCGCGAGAATCCGAAGATGAAGGACTGGCGCCTTCCGCGCGAGGTGGAATGGGCTGACAAACGTATGCTGTACACCAATCAGAAGTTCTTCCTGATGAACCTCTTTGGTATACCCAAGTTGGACGTCCCGGAACTTATTACTAGCGCTGACGATGCTTATGAACGAATTAAGGTCAGTGAAGTTTTCACCAGTATTCTGCGTTCACAATTTAGTTTCCAAATATGTAAACAAATTGTGAATTTTAAAAAGAAGTATCCTATGTCCTAACCCAGGTCATGGTGTCCTACTCATGCGCCAAACTCCATTCAGCCGTTTTAGCGTGAAAGCGTAACAAACTCACTTTCGCATTTATAATATTACCTAGTAAGGGTTAGAAAGCCCTCATTCAGTTACTGGACAGATTATATTGTCGAGATGGCGAAATCCAATGAGTGATTAGGAATTCAGAGTAGGAACTCAGGTTTTGAACTTGTCCAAGAGCCAAATCTACCGCCTTCTGTATCACGCCTTACGCACCTGTCCCACCTCCGGCGATTAACGAGAAGCGAGTAGAGCTAGCAACTAAAAAAGAGTTGGCGAGAAATGAGCAACGAGTTCGCGACGACCACGAGCGATTACTCGCTGGTATGCGCATGTACCAAGCATGAGTCTCTCAGCGAGTGTTCTGCCCGCCAAGCGACGTCACTGAGCGAGTACTCTCTTTGATAGCTCTTGCTAGCACTGCGACAAACGAGTACTCGCCGGCGGTGTGAACAGTCAGCGATCAACTATTAATATAATTAAGTATCTCTTTTAGTTACACGCGGACCTACAATCTTTTGTAGGGAGAAAATCGTTGATAGCTAGTCAACTCCTCGTCGGAGGTGGGACAGGTGCCTTAGACCCCTGATAGTCAAGATGTTTCTTGCTTGTCTTTTTTCCACGGAAATTTTTATTACATAAAATAACAGCTCCCCAAATTGCCTGGACGCGCTGGGCAGAGGTGTATGTGCATGCGTAAATATTCATCCCATCTACGGAACCCTTGACTGTGCGTAGTCCGACACGCACTTGGCCGGTTTTTTTATCTGTGATTTGATACTGTAGTCTCAATATGCCTTTTTATTTCAGGTCATTGAAGCGCACCCTGAATTCTCACACATGGAGGGATACACAAAGGGCGGCAACTTGTTCAGGACCAAGATGTCTAAATATACGGAATTTCTTTAAATGTTGCCCAGATGTAGTTTGTTGAATTAATATAATATAATAAAATTATTTAAAAAAATTGCAGTAATTTTCGTCTTAAAAAATACTAAATAGGCTTTCCTTTCTTTTATTTCTTTTGCTGTGTCCGCTCTGTACAGACTGCTGACTGGCTTTTAAGCTACAGCTTCTTAGAAGAGCGGGGGCCGCCACATAACGGTCGCAGTGACGGCTGTCATAAAAACGATGGCAGTGAGGTTTGAGTTTACGGTATCAAAAACGCTCTCGAGGAAAACACACCAACTTACTTCGTAACGTTCCAGGGTTCCAGTGACGTCATTCGATGGTATTGCGGTCGCAATGTGGCGGCCACCGCAGTATTTGGAAATCCTAGCTTTAGCTTCACCATTTGAACCACTTTGTGTAGTACAAAGGAAAATAATGAAGTCAATGTTAGCACAGTATAATAAAGTAGATCACGCTCGCTTGCCTACTGCACGGTCGGCAACGAGTCTTTTAACATTACAGTTTTTTAAATCATAATTATTTAAAAAAAAGTCCTTACAAATAACAACTAACTCTTACATAAAAATTGTGAAAAGCAATATATCGAATTATTTCGTGTCTTCTTCACGTTAAATAAAATACTTTCGTTGCTGACCAAGCGGCCGTACCTGAGCCTAGACCAATTATTTTAATCTTACTTGAGTGTGGGAAAGAGATGGAGCTAGTCGTCCTGTATAGCTCCATCTCTTTCTCAGACTGAAGTAACATTAAAATAATACTGCTGTAGGAGGTGGTGGTTGGCCCCCGGAGACAATTTTTATCATGTAGTAATAGAATTTTTATTTATGATGTTGGCGGGATAATTCCATATCACACATAAAATGGCAAATTATCGCAATGACTTTCGTTTTGACATTTCAGCTCCGTTCATTGGTTTATTTACGTTGTTGAGCAGACGAACTTTTTACATGACGAGAATCGACGTATCAGAGGGCAATTCTCGTAATTTTAAGAACATTCAAAGTCTGGGGGCCAACCACCACCTCTTAAAGCAGTATTATTGTAATCTTACTTCAGTGCGAGAAAGAGATGTAGCTATACGGGACGTCTAGCTTAGGGTTGCCATTCGTCCCGATACGTCGGGACATGTCACCGTTATTAACAGTGGTGTCCCGACGCACGTCCCGACAAGCTATAAAATGTCCCGACAAATACATCAGCATCCCGACTTATACGGAACACACCGAATCGACGAAAGTGCGTACAAAGACTACAATATACAGTGTGAGTCTTTATAATGTGCACATATCGAAATGAGGGAATCTATGCTTAATTTTATCGACGGAAAAAATGTTTAAAAAAATCTAAATATTTATTTATATTTTTTATGGATTTTTAAAAAAAATTGTTTGCTTTTGTGACCCCAGTGTATACAAAACTGTGTAACTTTTAAACTAAACGATTTATCACGATGAAACAAACTCTATAATGTTTGGAAGTAATTAGGTGTCGTCATAAAATAAAAATTATGGAAAAAAAATAGCCACATTTAAAAATAAACATTTTTGTTTGGCAAAAATCTGATTTTTTTTCATTAATTTTTACAAAAATTGTAAAATTTCTCAATAACATGCCCCCATCACCTTCTTTTTTTATAACTTTAAGTTATTCTTCATTGTATTAGGAACCTAACGGTAAAAATTGCATGTTTTTAACTCAACCCCAACATTTTTTATCAACTGTCAAAGAAAGGCCCAACGCATAGCTATTGTTTAGCAGGTAGATAAACTTTCTTTTGAATGTGCGCAGGTCGGGGAGGTAGGGCCAGCCAAAGGAACTTGAATTATGACAGATGTCAGACTGGCAGTCGCTCCGAATTATTCGCCGCTGCTACATGTGTTTCGGTACTTTCGTTCGCTGGACTTTCATAACTTTCGTTCGCTGCTACATGATGCCGCGTTTAAGTGAATTTTCCCCGGCACACATCGCCGACATACATTTTTATTATGGAGTGGGACAAGGAAGTGCCAGAGCTGCGCGCGCGGCTTACATAGCTGCGTATCCTAACAGGCAACCAGTGCCATCTGCCCGAAACTTCCAGGAAGTTCACAGAAGGTTGTCGATCACTGGACTTGGATCAAGTAGAGATCGTCGCGAGCCACCTCAAGTAATTATTGATGCGGCTACTGAACAAGCAGTATTAAGTGATTTGTTTGCTGATCCATCCATAAGTACTAGACGACTGGCTCTTCGTCACGGAATATCCCAAAAATCAGTGTGGCGTATTTTAAAGAAAGAAGGATTGCATCCTTATCACTATCAAAGGGTGCAACATCTACATGAAGACGTAGACTGGCGTCCAAGGTGTGTGATGTCCACATGGATTCAAAGAAAAACCAGAGCAAACCCAAACTTTCCAAGAAAAATACTATGGATGGACGAAGCGACATTCACTAGAGACGGTATTACTAACTGTCGAAATTTACACAGATGGTGCCGCGCAGGTGAAAACCCGAAACTGAAACGGTCATCTACTTTCCAAGTAAGATTTTCGATAAATGTTTGGGCTGGTCTTATCGATAACATGTTGATTGGACCAGTCATATTGCCGAGAACGTTGACTGGTGAAAGATTTTTAAGTCTATTGAGAGATGATATGCCTCAGTTATTGGAAGATGTCCCACTGGCTGTGCGTCAAAGGATGTTTCTTCAGATGGACGGATGTCCTGCCCATTACGCTACAAATGTAAGAAGATTTTTAAACGAAAATTATCATGACAAATGGATCGGCCGGCAAGGACCTGTAGGGTGGCCTGCGCGTTCACCCGATTTGACGCCCCTTGATTATTTCCTATGGGGGACCATGAAGCAACGCGTCTACAGTACCCCCATCAACAGTGAGGCCGATTTGCGTGACCGCATAATAAACTGTGCGAATGATATTCGCAATGATCCCGAAATGATAAGGAGAGCGACACACCAAATTCTAATTCGCGCGGCTTTGTGTTTACAACAACGAGGTGGACATTTTGAGAACCTGATGCATTAAATTTTGTATTTAATAATAAATGGGTTTCAATTGAACTCTTTTGCATTAATTATCATCCCAAACAAACCACCCTTATGAGAACAATACGATTCCGCGTTCGGAGTGCCATCTTTGAAACGACCCGCGCGCATTCACAACAAAGTTAACAAAAAAAAGTTTATCTACCTGCTAAACAATAGCTATGCGTTGGGCCTTTCTTTGACATTTGATAAAAAATGTTGGGGTTGAGTTAAAAACATGCAATTTTTACCGTTAGGTTCCTAATACAATGAAGAATAACTTAAAGTTATAAAAAAAGAAGGTGATGGGGGCATGTTATTGAGAAATTTTACAATTTTTGTAAAAATTAATGAAAAAAAATCAGATTTTTGCCAAAAAAAAATGTTTATATTTGATTATGGCTATTTTTTTTCCATAATTTTTATTTTATGACGACACCTAATTACTTCCAAACATTATGGAGTTTGTTTCATCGTGATAAATCGTTTAGTTTAAAAGTTACACAGTTTTGTATACACTGGGGTCACAAAAGCAAACAATTTTTTTTAAAAATCCATAAAAAATATTAATAAATATTTAGATTTTTTTAACATTTTTTCCGTCGATAAAATTAAGCATAGATTCCCTCATTTCGATATGTGCAGATTATAAAGACTCACACTGTATATAGGTAGTGCGTACGCTATGATGTGGGCAAGCGACGTGCGTTTCGCGCGGGGTGCGGTGGTGAGGTGGGGAAGGAGAGAGGCACCGCACCCGTCCGCCTGTTTGTTTGTTGCGGTAGTCAGTTAGATAGCCGCACGCTATTGTTTTGCACGTATTTATGTTTTGTTCGATCGCTACTTGTAATACTTGATTCAAATACGTTTAGTATCACCTACAAAAATTTCTCTTCGCTTTAAATGTCCCGACGGTGTCTGGGGTAAATATGGCAACCCTAGTCTAGCTCCATCTGTTTCCCACACTGAAGTAAGATTACAATAATACTGCTTTAAAAGAGGTGGTGGTCTAGCTCCTGATCTCAGTGTCATTATGCCAAAAATACCTATAATTTCCCTACATTTTTGACATTTGATTGTCGCTGAGATGAGATTGCGACTAGATTTTGAACGTTTTTTGTTACGAGAATTGGGCTTCAGGACTAATAGGGATGATGCCTGGGTAAAAAAAAAGAAATTCTATTTAGCCCGTCAGTCAGATAATTAATAAAAAACCGGCCAAGTGCGTGTCGGACCACGCACAATGAAGGGTTCCGTTGTTGGGATGAGGTTATCCCAAGAACCAACTTAACATTGTAGTTGAAAAACATGTTCTCTCATACATTCCAACTGCAAATGTACCTAAGTTGGTCGACTATTGCTCGTTATATAGCCAACTTAGCTGTGATAGTTTTCCTTTTAGCTTCGTTGTATATACTACTACCATGAATGTTTTCACATATCTGTTTAGCTGGCAGGACACTTGACTAACAAAAATTAGCACTTGAAAGCTTAATATTCAGAAACGGATCCCTTAATCAAAAAATTGTTTTAACAAACCCGCAATATTTTTGAAACACCTTTCCAACAACACCCCACACCATGGGGTAGACGAGAAAAAAAAAACATCCCCACTTTACGTGTTCAGGAGGTACTCTAAAAAAAATTTTTTTTAATGATTTTATTTTACCACTGTCGGCGTGATTAATATATATATCCATGTCAAATTATAGCTTTCTAGTACAAAGAGTCTCTGAGCTAAGCTGCGGACGGACGGACAGATATGGCGAAACTATTAGGGTTCCTTGTTGACTACGGAACCCTAAAAATGACTTGGATAAAACAAAGTTGGGGAGTGGGGGCTCGCTACGTCACAGCTCAGTATAAAATCTAGCAAGGCGTGACGTCATGTCACATTTTAACTCAACGTAAACGTAAAAAAGAAAAAAAACGTGTCCAATATTTTTTAATAATCTACCTGAAGGACAAAAATAAAAAACATTTTTAGTCATCATTCCTATTCAACAAAACAAGGTTATTCGATTACTAAACAGTGTTTCAATTGACAGACCCTGCACGGTTTTGGTGTGTTGGTGGGCATTTACTGTTCCACAAAAGCGTAGCGATTTCATGCCACCGGTGTGTCTCGGATTGAACACGGAAAGGGAAATACGCGTTCCCACTGCTGGGACTCAGCCCTCAACTCTGTGAGTGGAAGTGAGACGTATTCCACAACGCGAAACCTGTGCGGGTAGAGGGTAGATGTCGCATGTCCTTGAACTCTTTGTTCTAGGTGCTGGTTTCGTCACAATGTTCTCCTTCGCTGTTTCAGGTCAGTAGTAGTTAAGGATTCTTTCATTTTGCCCACCACAAAGTGGAATGCTCACAATTTTGATGTCCACTGTGCGCCACTAATTGATTTTGGTGTGGCACAGTCGCATAACCTCGGAGTTCACTGTCTTCCACTAGGGCTGGCACTGTTGGATGTTGCAAAGTGCACGGCTGTCTGGGTTCAAACCCACCACCTCTTACTACCCACTTCCCACTATTGAACCATTGACACAAAAGAAGGTAGAAAGATAGAATTAAAACTTCAAGTAAAGTCAACTGCTTATATTTCATATAAGTTATTAAAAACATATAAAGTATTACAACTATGCATTTAGCTCAGCACCACAGATCGACAAATACTTGCAACAAGCTTCAAACAATTTTTTTTTAAAGTGGGGGGGGGGGGGGGCGTGATAAAAATTCATGAGAGTACCTATTAGGAAATAAGATGTAGGTCAGTATAAATTTTATTTCAGTAATTATAAAGTTAGGTAAATTAATTGTTAAATTTAATAAAACTGACATAAATGATCAGCACCCTAATTGCGTAACACACCTTCAATCACAATCAGAGTTTTGAAGGAAATTGCTAAACCATTGCTTCATTCGTCTGCTCAACAACGTAAATAGCGCAATGAATGTTGTTGAGCTGAAAAAATGAAAAGCATTGACATTGTGGGTTACGCAACTACCCCGCAGTTTTAAAGTTTGAAGTTTTCAGGTTCGTTGCAAGTATCGTCTTTTAGTCTTACCTAAAAATCTATTTCCATTTGAATAAAATCGCTAAATGTTTGATATTCATATAAAAAGACACCGGTTGACGTCTTTACAGTATAATATTACGTTTGGTTAATAAACCCTTAGGTACATAAACCGATTTAATTCACATAATAATAACACGAGCCCAATAGTAAAAAATAACGGAATGTCTTAATAAAGTAATATTCAACAAAGTCAACAAAAATATGGCAAAAACAGCTTAGTAAATATTTTGACATGTTTTTTGTCGAAACTAAAAAGATTTATAACTGGATTATTTCATTTATGTTCAAACAATACTTAATCTTTGCCAGTTATTAGACTTGTTAGTTTATTTAATGTTGATATTTACAAAAATTTTGTAATGTTGATAGTACCATGGGAGAAACGGACATCTATACACCGTAAAGACTATTCTTGCTTGAAGTGCTCGGCCGCCATAGTAACGCTTGCTAACAGATGTGGTCATCATGTGCACGGGAAGTTGGTTTCAAATTGGTCAGATGTAAGTTTCCTCGATAGTACCTACGTATGCGAAAGTTCCCGGTCGACCAGTTTTCAACCTTATTTCTAAGGAAATAAGGGCGAAAAGTGGACGACCGGTCACGTTCGCGTGTGTACAAACAGAACTATTCTGTACACTTCTGAGGTATTAATATTTTATTCATTAAAAAAAATGGCAGTAAAAGTAATTATTTTATTATTGTTTTATATGTTAAGTTTTAATACATTAGTGTTATTTTATTAATTACAGTATAGAATTACGTAGCCTAAGTGCAAGATATCACAAAATATTCTTATTTCTACATTTAAAAATTTATTCCTATGATGGTTGACCCAAAGAAGTGTGATGCTGCATTCGTTAACAAATATGCCTAAATATTGAAAAAAAAATATATGGTAGGATTGTTTACAATTTGGAGTATGGAGTACGCAAGCATCGTAGCAAGTGGCGTTCTGTGGTGTCTGTCTACCCCCATGGGAAGAAGGCGTGAGTTTATGTATGTAATACATACTTACATACATAAACTCACACCTCATTCATTTTCCAAGCATTATATCTTGAAAGTGTGTTTCATAATTCGATGTCAAAGACAATTTAATAGACAACATAGAAATGTAAAAAATTAAAGTTTACAATGTGTTTTTGAGTAAATTGACGGTCTGTAGTTCAATAAAAATATATCATAATTTTATAAATAAATCAAGAAAAAGTCGGGTGATTTTAAAATCACCAGTAAATGCCCATCTATCTGAATACATGCATTATTTACTTTTAATTAATTACAATTATTTAGAAAAAACCTGTATTTTAATAACGAACCTTATATGGTGTAATTTTAAAGCGTGTTAATCTCTTAAGGGGTCATTGTACTCATCATTAATAACAACTTTTACTATGGGACCAAAACCTGAAATCGCGAAAAAAAATCAGCTTTTACCTACATTTATGTTCGCTTATCTCGTCAAAATGTAGGAAACACCAGATTTTTTTTTTTCACGATTTCGGGTTTGGTCCCATACTAAAAGTTGTGCATAATGATGAGTACAGTGACCCCTTAAGAGGTTAACAATGATTAAAATTACACCTTGTATACCTACTGTAATTTTATCAATATTTATTTCGAACACAAATAAAACTGAACTATTATAAATCCATATACTTAAATTCAGAATCTTGAATAATTTACATAATATATGGACACACTCAACTACCTACTTTATCGTTATGAAGATTAAAATTGATTTTTCAGTGACCATTTGTCCAAAAGATCCTAAATAAATATTGGTTACAATGGAATTTGAACTCAGTCCTTTGGCATTGAGTATGCGGTTCCAAAACATGATTATTATATTTAAAGATTCTGAATTCAGGTTAGTACATACAGTAACTATTAAAAAAAATACATTTTCCTGTAATAATGATAATATCGAGGGACTAAACTCCTTGATAATTGGACCATACTAAAAGCCGTTCGCAGCAGTCGCAGTCACAAAACGAGGGAGCGAGACAGCACGAGACTTATACATATATAACTTTTTGAAATCCCGTACCAACCCACCGCACCGCACGCACCGTCCTGTTCGCATGTTTTATGATCGCGAATGCCACGAATTCTTGCATATAGTATGGCTTTGAAGTGTTGTTAAATCTTTCATCCGTTTGCTTTTTTCTAAGATTTTTTTTATCTGTGCAAATCAAATCGTCTTTTAAATTTCTCTGTCGTGTGATAATAAGTTTAGTCTACTAAATATGGCGAGTCTAAGGCGCCCAGGCCTGCCGCGACACCGCCTTCGTTTGCGTCCGCTAACTTAGTACGAAGCATGTGGCCTACCTGACGATTGTGGTACACTTTTTCTTTTGTCCTGTAATAGAGAAGTTGTGAAATTTTATAGCTGTAGGAATTTAACTTAAGGGGGAAGCGCTAAGGTAGCCCGAGAAATTCAAATTTTCTTACAAATTTTGCAATTTGCAGCTCAGCGTAAGGTTGTTTGTTGATCAAAATATGATTTGCGACCGTAAAATATATGATTTACAGAATTATAATCATTACAATCAGTAATACAACCCCTTAAGTTAGTATAATCCTCAAATGTCAAGATATCAACAAAAATAAATAGTCATTCAATAGGATTTCTTGGTCTTAGAGAGTTGTATTGATGATTTTAATGTTTATATTTCTATAAATCCATATTTGTTACTGCCGCAAATCATATTTTGACCAACATATAGATACCCTGAAGCCCAATTCCCGTAACTAAAAACGTTCAAAATTAGTCACAATCTCATCTCAGCGACAATCAAATGACAAGTGTAGGGAAATTATAGGTATTTTTGACGTATTGAGACTGAGATCAGACTGTGAACGTTCTTAAAATTACGGAAATTGCCTCTCTGATAACGACCTGAAAATTGTTAAAAACGTAAGTGAATTTGATTTTCGCGGGTAACCCTGGCGCTTTCGCAACAGGATATGACAGGACATGGATAGCTGTCCCAAAAAACATTGACAGGTTTTTCAATTTAACATTGAAAAATTTTTCAATTGTATAAATCTGACACCAAAAATATTCAAATATATTATTGATATATCAATTTACTTATAAGCGGGGGTGTCTGACATTTTAAATTATTTCCATGAGATCTTGTATTAGCGTTCAGTGATTTTAAAACAGGTACAGCCCGCGCCAAACTTTGTGACCGCCCCGAAACTAGGCTCATTGCATTGCGCAGAACACAAAATCAGGGTATTAGCGGGACGCACAAGAGCTTGGGGGCAGGGCCACACCCCGCGCGCCCGCACCGCTCACCCACGACGCGCGCTGGCACCCACGCCTTAGTGTGAGTGCTACGTCCGTACACGAATCACGCACTTGTTGAGCTCCGAGAGTACTGTGTCGCGTTCAGAATTCGTTCGATCGTTTCGTTAATTTGTTGTTATAGTTTTTAGTTATTGTTACTTGTTGTTATTGTTACTCGTTGTTATTTGTTTATAAACATGCAGGCACTGGACGTTGTAATGTTTTACGACGCCAGGCTCGTAAAATGGTCTACGATGTTTATAAATTTATGAAGAAACAAGCTGAAGAAGGCCTTAAATACGATTTGAAGGCAGTACATAAACGGACTGCAGCCGCTACAGGAGTCTCAGAAAGAACTGTACGACGTATTATATCGGTTGCTAATGAACCAAGTTCCGATTTATTAGCAGTTTTTCGTACACCCGGAAAGAAGAGGCAAGGGGTAAAAAAGGTAACCGGAATCGACAATTTTGACCTAGGTGTCATCAAAAGATGTATCCACAATTTTCATGTAACACAGAAAGAGTTGCCGACAATTGCTCAACTTTTAAAAAAATTAAAAGAAGATATAAATTTTGAAGGATCCGCAACGAGTTTGAGGAGAATTATAAATGAAATAGGATTTAAATGGAAAAAAAACTGAAGACAATCGCAAATTATTAATTGAAAATACAAATATTCGCTGTAAGCGAATTGAATATTTACGTGCAATAACGAAATATCGCGCAGAAGGAAGACCGATAGTTTACACTGACGAATCGTATGTCGATTCATCGCATACCACTTCGAAGGCATGGAGTGATAGTAGCACTAAAGGTTTAAAAAAAAAGATATCAAAAGGTCAACGTGTCGTCATTGTACATGCTGGATCCAAATCAGGATTTGTACCCAACGGCCTTTTAATGTTTAAGGCAGGTACGAAAACCGGAGATTACCATGATAATATGAATTATAATAATTATGAAAAATGGATACGCACACAACTTTTGCCGAATCTCCCACCGAGATCGGTTATGGTGATAGATAATGCACCCTATCATAACAAATTAGAGGATGCAGCGCCGACGTCAAATAGCAAAAAGGCAGAAATGGTGGCATGGCTTACGGCAAAAAAATATCCCTTGCAGTTCTGACATGCTGAAACCAGAACTGTATAAATGAATTTCTATACACAAAGAAAAATTTAAAAAATTTAATATTGATAAAATTTTAGAAGAACACAATCACACAATATTACGGCTTCCACCTTACCATCCCGACTTGAACCCCATAGAAATGGCTTGGGCATCCATAAAAGGTTAGGTGGCGAAAAAAAATGTCACAAATAATATAACTGATATTATGAAACTAGTGGAAGAAAAAGTAAATAGCATGGGTGAACAGGAGTGGACTGCACTATGCGACAAAGTTATAAATATTGAAGAAGAATATAAGAAAAGTGATGTCATCATAGATGACCTAACTGAAAAAATAATAATTCACGTGAGCGATAATGAATCAGATGAAGATGATTCGGATATATTTTGTGAAGAGAGTGATTCAGATGCGGAACCATCCACTAGTAAGGGAGATATTTTTATGGAAGGTGTGGCCCCATTGTGAATATAGTTTTTATTTATATTAATGTTTTTTATTTACATTTATCCTATTATTACCTAACCTATATGTTTTACAAATAACACATACATTATATATTAAATAAAATAAAATAACCTATGAAATAAACACGAACTTTATAATCACCGAATAAAAATAAATTGACATATTAAAATAAGTATTAAAAATGTTAGAAAACGAAAATTGTTTGGTTGATTACGTATTGTCCACTCGACTGTACCATGCGCAAGTTCGGACTCGCGACTATATTCAAGGCGGTCACAAAGTTTGGCGAGGGCTGTACCTACTAGCCGAATTTCATTGCTGACATTACTAGATGGTTGGTGTTTTAGCGCGACAAGGTTGATTTGGCGCGTGGTCAAAATCGGAACTAATGTCGCCATCTTGTTTTTATAATACATTGACATTTCACAAAACAAATGCACAAATTTTTTCCAACAGCGCCCCCCTGTCAACGTCATTCAAGCGCCCAAAGATCCTTGTAACAGTGTATACTCAGTCCAACGATATGAGATAAGTACATAAAAATGCAACTTATACAAAAATCAACTTTTAACTCGACGCCTAAGTTTCCTTTTGTTTTGTATATTTATTTGTATAGTTAGTTAGTTCGTTAGTTAGTAGAAAAAGATATTTTAAGTTTTTTTTAACATATAATTATTGTAAAAAGTTGTTATTTTGACATTATAAACAGAAACTCAAGTAATATAAGTTGATTTTTGAATGAAAAATCTATCGATAAACGTCATAATTTGCAGTGGAAACTGAATCATACGCAATAATTAAGTTTAAGTTTTTAATCCCAAAATATGACATCTATCTCGTCTCGTTGGCTTAAGTGTAGTACTCACCCGATGATAACGCCGAAAATGCCAAGCTCTGATACCAGCTCCACTATAGGGGGCGGCACTGTCGCTCCCGGCCGAATCACGTACCCTGGCACCTGTTAGAAATAATGGGATTTATGTTTTTACGACTTGACAAAATATCGAGACTTCTTTATTATATTAATGTATTATACACATAAACCTACCAGATTAAAAAAATAAAATTAAAAAATACAGCATGAGACAGACAGACGGCGTAGGCATAATTAAACTGTCACGATAAGGAAACGGTTTCTTGATGACCCTTCTATATTTGAAATCGGCTTCCACTAAGCGTCCCTTGATAGTATGTATCCTTGATAGTAGTATATTAGGACCCTTTTACATCAAGAGTTCCTGGCCATAATAAATAGATAACCGTGGTTCCATTTTTAAAGTTGTAATTTGTATTTTTCTTCGGCGGGACACATTCTAGTCAATTTGCCTCAGTCGGTCGGTAATCGACATTTTAGTTCCTATACACAACATGTCCCCGAATTAACGCACAGCCTCTTAAGGGGTCATTGTACTAATCATTATGAACAACTTTTACTATGAGACCAAATCTGAAATCAGTATATTTAGGATCAGAGTATTTAGGAACACAGCTCGTGGCTCGTCGCGTGCGCAGCACTCTTGGCGGGAGAAGTGCATTTTATGAAAACTGAGTGTACGAACAGAGTCTGTTGTCACGTTGCATTCTAGGCAATAAGTCTCTCTATAGACTACAACAACTTAAGGCGAGATAGACCCTGCGAAGTAGGTATTTAACGCTACCAACCTACCCACGGAGCGAGCCGTGCGCTTACCTCGCCAGCGTGAACTTGCATGAACCCAAAATGTGTCACAGTATAGGTAAGCGTGTCGTGTAGGTAGTAGGTCAACTCATTGGAACGAAGTTCTTTGACGCGGCTTGGCAGAAATCGTCACTAACGAAAATGCGCGTTCGTACTTTCTTCTTTGAAATTCACACTTTCACTCTCTCTCTCTCTCTCTCTCTCTCTATCAAGAGAGAAAAATTTCAAATTTTCGTATTTGTCGTTTTCAAGGTTTTCGAGGGTGCTGAAACCGATAGTTAAGTCAAAATGAAAATCCAAGATGGCGGCCGTGAAAATTTTCAAATTTTCCATCATGGGTGTCGTTTTCAAGGTTTTCGAGGGTGCTAAAGCCGATAGTAGTCAAAATAAAAATACAAGATAGCGGCCGTGAAAATTTTCAAATTTTCCTTCATGGGTGTCGTTTTCAAGGTTTTCGAGGGTGCTAAAGCCGATAGTAAAGTCAAAATGAAAATTCAAGATGGCGGCTGTGAAAATTTTCAAGTTTTTCATCATTGGTGTCGTTTTCATGGTTTTCGCGGGTGCTAAAGCCGATAGTAAAGTCAAAATGAAAATACAAGATGGCGGCCGTGAAAATTTTCAAATTTTCCTTCATGGGTGTCGTTTTCAAGGTTTTCGAGGGTGCTAAAGCCGATAGTAAAGTCAAAATGAAAATTCAAGATGGCGGCTGTGAAAATTTTCAAGTTTTTCATCATTGGTGTCGTTTTCATGGTTTTCGCGGGTGCTAAAGCCGATAGTAAAGTCAAAATGAAAATACAAGATGGCGGCCGTGAAAATTTTCAAATTTTCCTTCATGAGTGTCGTTTTCAAGGTTTTCGAGGGTGCTAAAGCCGATAGTAAAGTCAAAATGAAAATACAAGATAGCGGCCGTGAAAATTTTCAAATTTTCCTTCATGGGTGTCGTTTTCAAGGTTTTCGAGGGTGCTAAAGCCGATAGTAAAGTCAAAATGAAAATTCAAGATGGCGGCTGTGAAAATTTTCAAGTTTTTCATCATTGGTGTCGTTTTCATGGTTTTCGCGGGTGCTAAAGCCGATAGTAAAGTCAAAATAAAAATACAAGATAGCGGCCGTGAAAATTTTCAAATTTTCCTTCATGGGTGTCGTTTTCAAGGTTTTCGAGGGTGCTAAAGCCGATAGTAAAGTCAAAATGAAAATTCAAGATGGCGGCTGTGAAAATTTTCAAGTTTTTCATCATTGGTGTCGTTTTCATGGTTTTCGCGGGTGCTAAAGCCGATAGTAAAGTCAAAATGAAAATACAAGATGGCGGCCGTGAAAATTTTCAAATTTTCCTTCATGAGTGTCGTTTTCAAGGTTTTCGAGGGTGCTAAAGCCGATAGTAAAGTCAAAATGAAAATACAAGATGGCGGCCGTGAAAATTTTCAAATTTTCCTTCATGGGTGTCGTTTTCGAGGTTTTCGCGGGTGCTAAAGTCAAAATGAAAATCCAAGATGGCGGCCGTGAAAATTTTCAAATTTTCCTTCATCGGTGTCGTTTTCAAGGTTTTCGAGGGTGCTGAAACCGATAGTAAAGTCAAAATGAAAATCCAAGATGGCGGCCGTGAAAATTTTCAAATTTTCCTTCATCGGTGTCGTTTTCAAGGTTTTCGAGGGTGCTGAAACCGATAGTAAAGTCAAAATGAAAATCCAAGATGGCAGCCGTGAAAATTTTCAAATTTTCGTTCATGGGTGTCGTTTTCAAGGTTTTCGAGGGTGCTAAAGCCGATAGTAAAGTCAAAATGAAAATTCAAGATGGCAGCCGTGAAAATTTTCAAATTTTTCATCATGGGTGTCGTTTTCATGGTTTTCGAGGGTGCTAAAGCCGATAGTAAAGTCAAAATGAAAATCCAAGATGGCAGCCGTGAAAATTTTCAAATTTTCGTTCATGGGTGTCGTTTTCAAGGTTTTCGAGGGTGCTGAAACCGATAGTGAAGTCAAAATGAAAATCCAAGATGGCGGCCGTGAAAATTTTCAAATTTTACTTCATGGGTGTCGTTTTCAAGGTTTTCGAGGGTGCTAAAGCCGATAGTAAAGTCAAAATGAAAATCCAAGATGGCGGCCGTGAAAATTTTCAAATTTTCCTTCATGGGTGTCGTTTTCAAGGTTTTCGAGGGTGCTAAAGCCGATAGTAAAGTCAAAATGTAAATCCAAGATGGCGGCCGTGAAAATTTTCATGGGTGTCGTTTTCAAGGTTTTCGAGGGTGCTAAAGCCGATAGTAAAGTCAAAATGAAAATTCAAGATGGCGGCTGTGAAAATTTTCAAGTTTTTCATCATTGGTGTCGTTTTCATGGTTTTCGCGGGTGCTAAAGCCGATAGTAAAGTCAAAATGAAAATACAAGATGGCGGCCGTGAAAATTTTCAAATTTTCCTTCATGAGTGTCGTTTTCAAGGTTTTCGAGGGTGCTAAAGCCGATAGTAAAGTCAAAATGAAAATACAAGATGGCGGCCGTGAAAATTTTCAAATTTTCCTTCATGGGTGTCGTTTTCGAGGTTTTCGCGGGTGCTAAAGCCGATAGTAAAGTTAAAATGAAAATCCAAGATGGCAGCCGTGAAAATTTTCAAATTTTCCTTCATGGGTGTCGTTTTCAAGGTTTTCGAGGGTGCTAAAGCCGATAGTAAAGTCAAAATGAAAATCCAAGATGGCGGCCGTGAAATATTTCAAATTTTCCTTCATCGGTGTCGTTTTCAAGGTTTTCGAGGGTGCTGAAACCGATAGTAAAGTCAAAATGAAAATCCAAGATGGCGGCCGTGAAAATTTTCAAATTTTCCTTCATCGGTGTCGTTTTCAAGGTTTTCGAGGGTGCTGAAACCGATAGTAAAGTCAAAATGAAAATCCAAGATGGCAGCCGTGAAAATTTTCAAATTTTCGTTCATGGGTGTCGTTTTCAAGGTTTTCGAGGGTGCTAAAGCCGATAGTAAAGTCAAAATGAAAATCCAAGATGGCAGCCGTGAAAATTTTCAAATTTTCGTTCATGGGTGTCGTTTCAAGGTTTTCGAGGGTGCTAAAGCCGATAGTAAAGTCAAAATGAAAATTCAAGATGGCGGTTGTGAAAATTTTCAAGTTTTTCATCATGGGTGTCGTTTTCATGGTTTTCGAGGGTGCTAAAGCCGATAGTAAAGTCAAAATGAAAATACAAGATGGCGGCCGTGAAAATTTTCAAATTTTCCTTCATGGGTGTCGTTTTCAAGGTTTTTGCGGGTGCTAAAGCCGATAGTAGTCAAAATGAAAATCCAAGATGGCGGCCGTGAAAATTTTCAAATTTTCCTTCATGGGTGTCGTTTTCAAGGTTTTCGAGGGTGCTAAAGCCGATAGTAAAGTCAAAATGAAAATTCAAAATGGCGGCTGTGAAAATTTTCAAGTTTTTCATCATGGGTGTCGTTTTCAAGGTTTTCGAGGGTGCTAAAGCCGATAGTAAAGTCAAAATGAAAATACAAGATGGCGGCCGTGAAAATTTTCAAATTTTCCTTCATGGGTGTCGTTTTCAAGGTTTTCGCGGGTGCCAAAGCCGATAGTAAAGTCAAAATGAAAATCCAAGATGGCGGCCGTGAAAATTTTCAAATTTTACTTCATGGGTGTCGTTTTCAAGGTTTTCGAGGGTGCTAAAGCCGATAGTAAAGTCAAAATGAAAATCCAAGATGGCGGCCGTGAAAATTTTCAAATTTTCCTTCATGGGTGTCGTTTTCAAGGTTTTCGAGGGTGCTAAAGCCGATAGTAAAGTCAAAATGTAAATCCAAGTTGGCGGCCGTGAAAATTTTCAAGTTTTTCATCATGGGTGTCGTTTTCAAGGATTTCGAGGGTGCTAAAGCCGATAGTAAAGTCAAAATGAAAATTCAAGATGGCGGCTGTGAAAATTTTCAAGTTTTTCATCATTGGTGTCGTTTTCATGGTTTTCGCGGGTGCTAAAGCCGATAGGAAAGTCAAAATGAAAATACAAGATGGCAGCCGTGAAAATTTTCAAATTTTTCATCATGGGTGTCGTTTTCATGGTTTTCGCGGGTGATAAAGCCGAAGGTAAAGTCAAAATGAAAATCCAGATGGGGGCTGCGGAAATTTTCAAATTTTTCGTCATGGGTGTAGTTTTTCTAGTTTTCGAGGATACTGAAGTCGACAGTGAGGTCAAAATGTAAAATAAAAATGTTGTTTTTGGATTAAATCATATGTGAGATCCCGGAATCCTCCCGGGATCCTTGTTACGTGATGACTCTTACATGATTTTAAATAAAAACAAAAGTTTTACAGCCACCATCTTGGATTTTCATTTTGACTTTATTATCAGTTTCAGCACCCGCGAAAACCATGAAAACGACACCCATGATGAAAAACTTGAAAATTTTCACAGCCGCGATCTTCTTTTTGACTATACTATTGGCTTTAGCGCCCGCGAAAACCATGAAAACGACATCCATGATGAAAAACTTGAAAATTTTCAAAGCCGCCATCTTGAATTTTAATTTTGACTTTACTATCGGCTTTAGCGCCCGCGAAAACCATGAAAACGACATCCATGATGAAAAACTTGAAAATTTTCGAAGCCGCCATCTTGAATTTTCATTTTGACTTTACTATCGGTTTCAGCACCCTCAAAAACCATGAAAACGACACCCGTGATGAAAAATTTGGAAATGTTCACAGCCGCCATCTTGGATTTTCATTTTGACTTTACTATCGGTTTCAGCACCCTCGAAAACCTTGAAAACGACACCCATGAAGGAAAATTTGAAAATTTTCACGGCCGCCATCTTGTATTTTCATTTTGACTTTACTATCGGCTTTAGCACCCGCGAAAACCATGAAAACGACACCCATGATGAAAAACTTGAAAATTTTCACAGCCGCCATCTTGAATTTTCATTTTGACTTTACTATCGGCTTTAGCACCCTCGAAAACCTTGAAAACGACACCCATGTTGAAAAACTTGAAAATTTTCAGAGCCGCCATCTTGGATTTTCATTTTGACTTTACTATCGGTTTCAGCACCCTCGAAAACCTTGAAAACGACACCCATGATGAAAAACTTGAAAATTTTCACAGCCGCCATCTTGAATTTTCATTTTGACTTTACTATCGGCTTTAGCACCCTCGAAAACCACGAAAACGACACCCATGATGAAAAATTTGAAAATGTTCACAGCCGTCATCTTGGATTTTCATTTTGACTTTACTATCGGCTTTAGCACCCTCGAAAACCTTGAAAACGACACCCATGAAGGAAAATTTGAAAATTTTCACGGCCGCCATCTTGGATTTTCATTTTGACTTTACTATCGGCTTTAGCACCCTCGAAAACCTTGAAAACGACACCCATGAAGGAAAATTTGAAAATTTTCACGGCCGCCATCTTGGATTTTCATTTTGACTTTACTATCGGTTTTAGCACCCTTGAAAACGACACCCATGAAGGAAAATTTGGAAATTGTCACGGCTGCCATCTTGGATCTTCTTTTTGACCAAATTTACACTTTGAAAGTCGAGTCGAGATGATTTCTACCAGTTAACTCCTACCGCAAGCCGCGTTACAGAACTTTGTTCTTAAATAAGGGTTCCATGATTCATTCGAACATACGAAACCCAAAAAAACATACTGACTTATTTACACTATGTCCTACGAATGAATTGTTCGATAAATTAGCGGAACAGCCGTGCGCTAGCAAAACGGACATAGGTCCGACCTCGTCAAGGCCCGGCGGGCGACTGAATCGCCGTGCGCAAGCCGCTGTATTATATAATATTTTATTATTAAATGAATTTGATTATTTTGCAAAATGTAACCACAAATTGTTCTTCTATTTGTTATGAACTTTTTAAAGATATATTTTTTGGAAGTATTGCTTTCATAGGTTTCAAGCAAAATTAGAAAAACATCAAAAAAATCATCGATTAGACTCCTCTTTCGATTTTTTTTTTGATCGAGCGAAGTTTTCGATATCATGTTTTGAACCACAAAAAGTCAAAGTACATATAGTAAGCTACAATATATATTTTTTTTGGCTTTAAACAATCACTATTTCTTTGTTTATTTTTTAATCAAAGTGATGCAATATTTGGTATAGGTCGCCTTAATTTTCGATATAATAGTTTGCCGAACCCTATAACCTATTTTCAATAAAAGTCAGATCGCTATTGATGGTAGACAGTATAAATCTATCTGTCCATTTGCCAGGCCGCTATGATTCCATAATCTCTTATAAATTATTGGGACGTTAAAACCATAGATAGATAGGTTTTTCTATCTCCAGTATGCCAAAACTGGTGATAGATGGGTTATTGAGTCCGGCCGTATGCCGTAAGGAGAGGTACTTACAAGTGGCGGCACAATTCTCTCCATGAGTATGTAGGCGGCTCTCTCGCGGCTGTGGCGCATGCGCTGTAGCGCCTCGCGGATGTCCGCGCCGTACACATTGTGCCCACCGCCTTCACGTTGCGGCTTCAGTACGAACCTGTGAGATAAAAACATTGTCGTTTATTTGTATAGAGGATAGATTGGAAATAAAATTGAAGCGTTTGTTTGTAATGTCAAAATAACAGCTTTTTATCAAATGCATATGAAATTATATACGGTACTTATAACAAAAACACAATTTTTAACATTTTTGTCTGTCTGTCTGTTTGTTCTGGCTAATCTCCGAAACGGCTGAACCGATTTTGACGGGACTTTCACTGACAGATAGCTGATGTTATAAGGAGTAACTTAGGCTACTTTTATTTTTAAAAAAGAATTAGGGTTCCGTACAAAAAATTAAAACCCATGAAATTGTGAACAAAATCCGATTCTAATATAAGTATTGACATCCACGTGGGCGAAGCTGCGGGCAATAGCTAGTTGTAAATAAAATAGGCAAAGTGTTTTGTCAATAAATAAATAATTTTAGTTTCATTTAAGTACTCACTTCTCAGCATCCTTCAAACCCATCTCAACGGCTCTCTCGCCGGTCTCATCGAAATCCAAGGAGTACAAGCCAGTGAAGATATCCCTGACCCGTGTGGTGGTAGCTCCTGAACCCATGAATTTCTCCAAAATGCCCGGAGCAGCTAACGCTTGCTGGACCTTCTTCGTACCAGCCAGCTGGTAGTGGATCGATGGGCATTTTATGGCGCTGTAATGGTAAACGTATTAATCACACCTCTGCACACATTCCTTTTACACATAACATAAACATTACGCCTGTACTCCTCAAAGGGTTAGTCAGAGGTGTACCTATAGTACACCCACATTTCGCCAGTTATGTTTAAGTCCCATGTAATAGGGAGCGAGCCTATTGCCATCTACCGAGCACAAATCCAGACTCTGGGCTATTACTGTGAAATACCTGATGGGAAAACCCAATAACACTTTTGCTCGACTTGGGAATCGAACCCAGGGCCTCATGCTCAGCAGTAGCTCATGCGACCACTAGACCAACGAGACAGTCAATCCTTTACACAGCTGTCGAAATATGGTTGTAATACAGGGTCAAATTAAATTAGCTAGCGAAACTTCACAAATGCGATGGATATCGATTTCTAAAGACGATTACAAAAAAGAAAACAGAATCCGAAACGCGTTGTTACGCTTATATAAAGCTCTTTGAAAGTAGCGGGCTATCGCATCGCCCAGAAATAGATAAATATTAATAAAGGTACTTACGTGGATCTCTCGACCCTCAGTCGCGCGTCCCACTCCTTCTGTGACGGGTACTGAGATGGTTCGTACCCTGAGCGATAGTAGACAACCGCCACTGGACGCTCGTCGCTAAAACACACAATATTCATTACAATAAAGTTCACTTATTTATACACGGTAGATTTTTTTTGAGACGGGTCTGTAAGGGCAAGTACCTTAACCGTTGTAGCTACAAGAAAACGTTCTTAGGAGACTGTCCTTTCATGAGATGTTCGAAAGAGTTACCGTGGCCCTGGTACAGGCAACTGAAGGAACACGGGTGGGTTTTGGTCAGTAAAAGTCTGTTTGGTGAGTAAGAGTCTGAAAGAAGGAGACTGTCCTTAACTTCTCGAGTAATTGCTAACTGCATTCACTAAGGAAAGCATGTACAGTCAGGTAGATAAACCTCAATTCTTACGTTTTATTTTTATGATGCTTATCGATGCAGTTTCGTATAAGGATTAAAATACTCTCCTGAACCGTCATAAGTAAGAGTATTAGAAAAGCCACAAATCGCAATAAACTTTACTCGTAGGTGTTCCTGTAGCTACAACGTTTAAGGTACCTGCCCTTAATGCCCTGTCTCAAATATCCACCCTGTATACAGGGCCTTTTTGAATTAATTGGCGAAACTTCACAGATATGAAGGGTATCGGCATCCAAATGTAATCTTTTTTTTTTTGCGCGACGTGTGGTCGTCGACCCCGTCATCAGCTGTTTACTAAAAATTGTGATTTTAAGAAATCGTTTTTTTTTTGTTTTATTGTTTTTCTTTGCCATCTAGGCTGTGAATTTTCGTCAGTTAATTAAAAAAAAACCCTGTTTAAATACTATTAAGCAGCTTTAGACATGTGATCCACCGACTCTTATTAGTCCCGCGTGGTGGGTGAGATGATAGAGAGAGAGAATATGTAGAATGGGGCTTACTCCCTAAGTCCGTCAATGAAGACACGCCCGCCCATCCGAAAGTAGTTAATCCGTCAAAACAAGTGTAAAATTAAAATTTTCGGACGGACAAAACACACATCGGGCGTAGGAACAACTGTAAAATCGTGTTGCCATTCATTTTTAGTTCGGAAACCGAACTAATCTTATGTCCGTAAGTGATACGGAGTAGGAAACGCCCGTAGCTTGAGCCGAAACTACGGACTTCGTGCTTAGGGAGTAGACCCCAAGATGTGGATAGACCTTTAGCCGTCATCTCAGTAATGACGACTAAAGGTCTATCATATCATATCAGGGCTGCGCCCAGGACGTGACAAGGCCGTGGCACACACAAGGCAGGCACTGAAGCTCCATCGCCGGTCTGGACACGGACGTGTGTGAACAATTTCAAATAAAATGTACACATCGATTTTTTGGAGCTCCTAAAGGGGCTAGGTCCGTTCACGTCCCGGGCACAGCCCTGGGGGTCTACTCCCTAAGCACGAAGTCCGTAGTTTCGGCCGAAGTTACGGGCTTTTCATACTCAGTATCACTTACGGACATAACACAACACGATTTCACAGCTCCTACGCCCGATGTGTTTATGCCCGTCCGAAAATTTTAATTTTACACCAGCACCCTAATTGCGTAACACACTATCAATCGGAATCTGGATCATTTTGAAGCAAATTGGTAATCCATTGCTTCATAAGTTCGAAAAATTTGTCTGCTCAACACATAAATAACGCAATGAATGTTGTTGAACTGTCAAAATGAAACCCATTCCGATTGATAATGTGTTACGCAATTGCCCCGCTGTTTTGACGGATTAACTACTTTCGGAGGGGCCCGTATCTTCTGTGACGGACTTAGAGAGTAGACCCCCAGACATGAGACATGCTATGCCGACCCCAAATAAATTGGGATAAGCGCAGGAGGATGTGGGATTGTTGATGATGACCGGAGTAAAGTGAAAGTATGTTAATGAATATGGTATTACTTACAGCATCAACTGCTTCTTATCATTAAGGATTGTCTCTTCATAAATCTCGTTCAACGTTTTTCTATGAATCTGAAAAATAATGAATAAACGCCTGATTCACCAACGGGAAGGCAGAACAGTGGTGATGAAATAAATGTTTTTTTTTTTTCATCAAAATTGCTTTATAAGCATCGTGAGGAAACCGTGTCATAGAACCAAGACTTGCGACATCCACCAACCCGCACTGGGCCCGCGTGGTTGATAATGACCCATTACCTTTCACAGAGAGGCCTGTGTCCCAGCAGTGGGATGGTTATTATGCTTACTTATTCGCTCGCGGCTCGCGTGCAGGTCGGAAACTATCCCACAGGTACTTACTACCGGGATAAAAAGTATCCTATGTCCATCAAACTCAACAACTGTCTCCAAGGGACAAAACCTCAATACCTACTCAACCCAAATGTATGGGACAGTTGATTACTTACTCGCGATTACGATGTTGGTCCCATGGAGAAAGTTGTTCAGTTTGATGGTCTGTACCACACTCACAAAACATGACCACGCATTTCTGATACAGCCTGTTTAGTGTATATAGGGTGACTGGTAATTAGTGACCGATACTTAAACACATGATTGTACTCATGATAACAAACCACTTTTACTATGGGACCAAACCTGAAATCGTGAAAAAAAAATCTGCTGCTCCCTACATTTTGACGAATTATGCGAGCATAAATGTAGGGAGCAGCTGATTTTTTTTTTCACGATTTCAGGTTTGGTCCCATAGTAAAAGTTGTTTGCTATCATAAGTACAATCATGTGTTTAAGTATCAGTCACTAATTACCAGTCACCCTATATAGTATGGATATAGCAAATACTTGACCAAATAAACTCACCATAATATCCGGCCTCTTCTCAGCTATTTCAAACTCATGGAACCTTTGGTCACAGATATTGTATGAGACCTCTTCAACGACGAAGAGAATGATGGCGCAGGGTACGCCGAACAGGTCATAAGCGTCGGTGATACCCGAACATAACCCTGACAGAGCTTTGTTTTCAGGCATCTGAAAAAAATATAATGAAATAAAGGAAATATTTAATTGATCCTCTAAAAACTTTTTTCGCTTCTAATGATGCACAATTGTTTTAATAATTGAGCCTCGTTTTAACTTTCCGGCTTTTTCTCACAGTTGGTCGCAGTAACTAAGCTAGGGCACTCCGACCAAATGCGTTAGGTTAAGTTAAAACTGCGACCAACGGCTACACCCACGTTGGTCGCAGTTACTTGGCTATTTAGTATTTTTGGGCTTTTAAAAAACAGGAACTATTTAAGGTTCACAAAAAGAGGCAAATGCATAACCACCCCGCGTCCTAAAAGAAAGCGATCGTCGCGTTCATATCTCACTTTTTATTCAGTGACCCGAAACGCGTGGTCGTGCCGACAGAGGGCACATTCCCGTTTTTCGAAAAAAAAGTGACATATGAACGCGACGATGGTGTATTCGCGCGACGATCGCTTTCTATTAGGACGCGGCGTTAGTGTTCAATAATTTTTTTAGGAGCGCAAAATGGGAATTATTAGAGGTTCGATTAAATACAACGCCTTACAATAATGATAGGATTTAATTATTTATTATCCTAAAAAATTAAAAAGAGACAGTACTTACATTTTTTATCAAATCAGGATGACCCAACTGACGCAGAATGTAGCTGAAAAATAAAATAGGATATCGTCATTTAAGTAAGTACAAGAAAAACCCGCACGATGACGTCATTTTTTTTATAAACTTTTTTCGTAGTCTATGAAACAGATACCATAGACCTACTCATGAAGATACAACGTTATTTTTGCATCTAATTTATACTGATCGATTAGTCGTACTATACACCGTGCTTTTTATGATAGTTAATATGACACATACAAATTTTAAAATAACGTACAACGTTAAATCTCAGTCAAACGCAATACGGTCTATAATACAATCTTATGAAAGCGGTGAGCGGTCACACAGTAACGGATGCCTAAATACAGAGCGTTTTTTGACACCTTAATGTCAAATACTGCTGAAAATAACAGATTTTCATGACGGCCATCGCTCTTCTAGGAAACCGTAGCTATAAACAATCATTAATCGAATAACCAACCTTCGATTTATATTAACTGCAGCTCTAAAAAAGCAATTACCGTGTGCCATCTCAATCATCATAAAATTAACAGGGTACCTAGTGATATCTTAATGAAATCTTACTAAAATTTCGTGGCCTTTGCAAAGATTTTAATTTAACACAAAAATGACATCATCATGGCTGTTAACGTCGTTGCATCATATGTTTGTAATGTGATGAAAGAAATACTTTAAAATCTAAGTCATGCTGAATAATCTAAATTACAGACTTCTTTGACGTAGACGGAAAACATTTACTAGAGAATTCAATCTAGTAGGTACTTAAAGAAAAATACAGACGGATAGAGAACCTCTTCCTATTTGAGTCGGTTAAAAAGGGAAAAATGTTTCATAAATAATCTGAGTACGTCACAGATGTACACATAAGGCGGTATTCAGACGAACAATTTAGATCAGATCGCAGCGCAGTCACGAATGCAAGGTTGTACTGACAAAAAAGATTGAACCAGAGATCGCAGCATAAATTGTTCGTGTGGTGAACGCCTAACAACGAACTATATTTTACAAGCATTTGTGAAAAAAATATTAAGCTGAAAAAAATTACATAAAGTGCAATTGAAAATCGGTTTTATTTATTAGTAAAACAGGCGTGATAAACGATTGCTTGTAAAATGTTGCCCCTCTTTTTAAATCTAAAATCCACAGGCAATTTACGTAATACTACATAAGCTAAATACATAACTAATAGACATATACAATATAGACATTCACGTACAGGCAACTACTTCTAAAATAATAAGCAAACTGTCAATTTATTTTAGCTATATCTAAATATTTTATAATATTATTATTGTGTAAGAAAAAAATCATATTGTGAATAGAGCTAATAGTGCTGAATACAGAGGTAGAACAAAATGTAGGTTAATCTACAAAAAGAAAAGAAAAAAATCACTGTAGCGACGATTTCACTCATTTCTGTTAAAAAAAATATGATTGCTTGAAACTTTTTGTACGAAAAATTAAGAAATTACCAAACAGTAATAAAGGTTGCGTTTTATGATTTCTATTTCGTGAGAAATCTCGTGAACTGAACTGTTGCTCATTTATTGAGTAATTGAAAAAGATTTCATAATAAAACTTAATGTATCAGTATAATTTTCTTAGAAATGGTGAAATTTACTCAGTAGACACAAAATAAAAGGAGATCAAATCACTTTTGCTATGGAAAAAAACTATACAGGGTGTAAGGGACAGCCCTTCGCAAAGTAACAGGGTGCATTCAGCTCCTTATTTTGAATCATATTCCACCGAAAATATTCTCAGGAAAATTTTCATTTTTTTATCGTATTTTCAGTTACTATTCATTTATTTAAATGTAAAATTACATTCTCCGTACGCAGCACTCCATTAAAAAAATCTGCAATGGATGTTGAAATACTCGGTGGCCGAAGGCCCGCTGCGCTGCCGTTCGCTACGCGTTTTGCCACGGTAACGATACATTGCGTAAAGGTAATAAAACAGATCAGGTTTATTGGATTCCCATAACGTTCCTGAATTAATTTCATGTACCGGTCATCTTAGTATGATATACTGAAGTCACCCTATCAGTCTGCGGAGGGCTGTCCCTAACACCCTGCATTCTTTACAACTAACCAAACAAGTGAAAATGAAGCTTTGCTTTGTCTAGCATGCATTTTTCTAAGTGAGAGTGAGTGAGTATTTATTAGGGTATTATTAGGGTATATTCCTAAGAATTGGCTCCAAGAGTGACGTACGTTACGGGGTACCCGGGCAGTCAGCCCGCTACCAACACTTAAGACTAAGAAAGGACAGGCATACTTCAATAAATTTTCAACCCATATTATACCATGGGGAAACGAACATCTAAACACTGTAAGGACTATTCTTGCTTGCAGCGCGCGGCCGCTACAGTAACGCTTGCTAACAGGTGTGGTCATCGTGTGCACGGGATTTTGTATTCAAATTGGTCAGATGTAAGTTTCCTCGATAGTACATGTGCCCCTATTATTATAAATTCGTATTCGAGTTTTCGTCATCTCATCACAATTGACTGCTACAAGAATCTTTTGGTGCGTGAATGACATTGACAGGGGGGCTTTGTTGGTAAACATTTGTGGAATTGACACAGAAATTGTAATAACACACAAGATGGCGGCGTTAGTTCTGATTATGGCCGTGCGCCAAAAGACTCCATAGCGTTGTATTACGTCCACTGGTCCGCACCGGCCGCAACGCACGCACGGCACGCAACGGATTTGGTTTGCTTTGTATGAAGAAATTAATCGAGCGCGCGGTGCGGACGGTTAGTGGACGCAGTGCATATGAATTCATACAAAGCAAACCAACATCCGTTGCGTGCCGTGCAGGGGCGGACCACTTGACGTTCACCTTTAGGGTAGCAATAGCGCCTACTGTTGCTGGCCAGAAAAGTCTAGTTTTTTTTTTCGATAAATCTTTGCTACCCGTAGGCACATATACAGGGTTAAATTAAATTAAGTAGCGAAACTCTGCAGCCGTGATGGGTATCGATTTCTAAATACGATGGAATAAAAAAAACGTTTTTTTGGGGGTCAACGACCGCTGATAGTGATGTTACTTGAAGTAAGAGTTGAGAAAATCCGTTTTATTGTATTTTATCGTGTTTAGATATCGATACCCATTACGTATGTGGAGTTTCGCTAGCTAATTTAATTTGACCCTGGATAATATAAGAATATTATGAAACTGACCAAAATTTTGCTCGGCATGAATCCTTGATTAACATAATATTTTCCTGTTAAACTGTCTTAGGAAATTCTATATTTTTTTCTTTACTATTGTATTTTAACAGGTACCTTTAATTAATACGATTTTCTGAATGTAGTAAATTAAGAGAAATTACTTCTTGTTTCGGAATTGGGTTAAGTTTCAATTTGAATTTTTGACAATGGCATGATAATACACAAAGGATACGAGTTATCAGGAAGTTTGTTATTAAAATGAATTTTTAATGGCTTATATGAATGAAAAGTTTGTTGTGCTTTGTACAGTCAACAACAAAATTCGAATAACACTTCAGCTTATACAATCAAATTACAACGTTAAAAAAACGTAAGAAGGTACGTTAAATATCGTAAACTCTTTACAATAGATACATGAGCTGCTGAAAATCAGTGTTTACCACAGTAATACTCAACTATGCTGACCATACCCTGTTACAAGATAGTAAAACAAACACAATAATGAAACGGTGTATCTAACAAATGTTCATATTCACCAGTATTCATTCGTTTTATACCCTTATATATCATATCATAGACTAAAGGCCGACCGCATAACTGAGACGTTGCCCGAGGTAGCAGCGCGGTGAAGGAGGGGTGTGGTGACGTGATGCGAGAGCTCAGTGATTCGTCAACTTGTGACAACTGTCACCCCTTCCGCACCGCACGGCTACCTCAGGCAACGTCTCAGTTATGCGGTCGGCCTATAGATATCAGCGCAGACCACAGATAACTATTATAAGTAAGACAAAGCAGAATCCAACACTGTGTTCATTTTATGAAGATTGATCGGTATGACAAATGCTGCTGGGGCTCGTGGCTAAGTAATTACAGCCGCACGGGTCGGTAGAAGGTTAAGCTTACCGAGGTCGGTCCTTGGATAGGTGAGAAACTAAGCATCCATTACATATCAAGACCCCTCCTTGCCTCAGAAAGCAAGTTAAGCCGTCGGTCCAGGCTGTCATTTATAGATCTTTGACAGTCGTTACGGGTAGTCAGAAGCCCAAAAGTCTGACAACCAGTCTTACTAAGGGATATCGTGACACCCATTAACTGAGTTGTGGAAGTCAGATAGGCAGGCGCTCCATGTAACATACTAGTATTCAGCTCCATCGGATAAGACAAGGAAGCCCACTAACATATTTTGGAAAGGCTAGGCAGATGACGATAGTATGATACTTGCTACATTTTTGTTTTAGAGCTGTGACCATAAATCGAATGTTAGTTTTTGATTCTATTATATGTAGCATAATTAGTCGATTTCCTAAAAGTGACTAATTACCTATGGCATTCTCAAATTGTCTTTGAAATAAACGCTGTAACTTCCCTACACAGCGTTCTTAACGGCTATAAACATGTTATTAAGGGGAAGCGCTAAGGTAGCCCGCGAAATTCAAATTTTCATACGATTTTTGCAATTTACAGCTCAGTGTCTGGGTGTGTGGATGTGTGAATGATAATCATTAGAATCAGTATACAATTCCTCAAGTTAGTATAATCCTGAAATGTTAAGATTTCATGAAATAGTCATTCAATAGAATTACTTGGTCTTAGAGAGTTGTATTGATGACTTTAATTATTATAATTCCATAAATACATATTTGTCACAGTCGCGAATCATATTTTAATCAACATACAACCTAATGCTGACCTGCAAATTGCAAAAAACGTAATCTGCCTACCCTTTTCCCAACTATGTTAGGGTCGGCTTCCAGTCTAACCGAATGCAGCTGAATTCCAGTATTTTACAAGGAGCGACTGTCTATACGACCTCCACAACCCTGTTACTGGTTGTCAGACTTTTGGGCTACTGACTAACCGTAACGACTGTCAAAGATCTAAGAATGACAGCCGGGAGCAACGGTTTAACGTGCTTTCCGAGGCACGGATGGGTCTCTCGATATGCAAGGGATGGTCAGCCATCCACGTACCGACCGCGGCGAGCATAGCTTAACCTTAGATCGACTCGTGCGGCTGTTATTATTTAGCCACGAGCCCCTATATGAGATGTGACCTGGCAATATATTAATGTTAATAAATACTGGTATTTAATGCAAGCCTAAAGAGCCCGGATGCCGACCAGGGGGTCTACTCGGAAGTGATAAATCTGAAGTATCGGCCGAACGTTCGGACGTTTCCTACTACACTTCATTCTATTTCGTTCGGTCGGTTCGGATCCGAACGAACTTCATTTCGACGTTTGGACGGATCCGACCGACCGAACGAAATAGAAAAAAGTGTACCTATTATGAAACATCGGAACATTCGGCCGATACTTCAGATGTATCGCTTCGTAGTAGATCCCCTGAATATATTTAAGCTGCGTATAGACATCGGGCGGAATTCGCCGCGTCGAAGAATGCTCACAGTGAGCAACCCATGGGGCAATTGCGTAACATACTTGCACTATGAATTGGTTTCATTTTGACAGTTCAACAACATTCATTGCGATATTTACGCTGTTGAGCAGAAAATTTTTTCGAACTTATGAAGCAATGGATTAGCAATTTGCTTCAGAATGATTCAGATTCTGATTGATAGTGAGTTACGCAATTAGGGTGCCGAACTTGAGCAACATTAGGTAATGAGTCGTAATCTTAGTGTTTCTGTAACAAATATATCTATTTTTCTTTCTCATCTAAGCCTTTGGGAGCGCATGCCTCACGATATCTGTAAGCGGATTTACGAAAATTCTAGGATGATTCAGCATATTTAAAGACTGTTACTATCTTATCATTTGTAAGTAATAAGTACCTATGAGTAATAATCAGTAAATAAGATAAAACTCTTGTAACTAAACTCTTAGCTAGGTAAGATGTTGTTTCCATTTGTCACTTTTATTATTTTGGTGATAAATTCAAGTCGTTTTATTTAATAATATCGTGGAATACCTACAATATAATGACGCCCAGAATCGAAAGGACAGGACTGAGACTCGAATAATATCACGCAAATATTCCGCTTTGGACTAGGGACAACACTGAACGGATAAACGTGGCGTTTCCCGCTTTTTTTTGGATGGGAAATCATCAAATGACTTCTCCCGCTCTGGGCGGAGCGGGAGGGCGTGTCAGACTTTTACTGACTAAAACCCACCCGTGTTCCTTCTGTTGCCTGTGCCGGGGCCACGGTAACTCTTTCGAACATCCCGCAACCCCGGCTGGCGTTTCCCGTTTGTGTTATTATTCCGCTCTACGTAACAAGTTAAAATGATCCGAAAGTGCCATATTTGGGCAAAAAAAAAGCACATCTGCGGCGTTTTTATGCTTAATTTTGTCCTTAGCCAGCTCTTCTGCCTTTTCATTGGTGCTTGGGAACAATTACCTAATTCATTAAGTAATTTAATTTTCCGTTTTACTGCCTCAAATAGCCACATTTATGAGCTGGTGCAGTGTCGTTATAAGAACTCTGTATACAAGGTATTTTAAATTAACTGGCAAAACTTCACAGACGTTATGGGTATCGGACTACCACTAAAGATGGGCATTCACGGTCAGTCCATCGCGCCAAATGGCGTGATGTACATCCAAAATTTGATCGTGAATGTTAAAATCCATTGGCGTGATGTAAAACTCTGGATGTCCAATCGCTCCATTTGACTTTAGTCGTTTGGAGCCACGCCGAATGGCGCTATTTTGAATGCCCACCTTTGCAATAAAAACAATGACATCGTTTCATGAAATTACGAGCGTCATGAGGGGTGTTGACCCTGTAATCAGCTGTTTTACGCATTCCTTTTTTTCTTGTCTCGCTATTCTATTAGATATCGAAGATATAGAACCTATTACTTATGTGACGTTTCGCCTATTAATTAAAAAAAAACACTATGTATTTACGTGAAAACATGATTCTTGCAGCATCAAAGCTAAGCATGACAAAGTGATGACAATGAACAATATACCTTATGATCTTACGTTCTAGGGTTTACATTGGCTATTGATATAATGTTAGACCACACATTTCCCAAGAAAATAAGCTCATGATGAGATTTTGGAAAACGTAGTTGAATTACATCATGTACTGAGTGAAAATCTGTGCATGTGTGTATGAATGAAACACAAGCGCGAAATAACATTTTGAAAGATGTGTACCCTAAGCCATACCCAGCAAAGATTGGACAGAAATACACATTTTATATAAATAATAATACACCGTTATTTTTCAGTTTTCCGTACCAAATTTGGAAAGGAAACGGAACTGTTATTGAACCGACAATGCAGGCGTGGACAGGTAACATCTCTCAAGCGAACGTGCCAGGGTAAAGCGATCTACAGCTTACAATCCAAATAAATACATACACGTGATGCTGATGATAACAAACTAAAATAAAATACTGCTTACCTAATTCTAAGGATACGATTTTAAATCTGAAAATCAATCAAAATGCGACATGCCAAACTTAACTAGGAAGCCGAAATAATTTTCTATATACCATGCCTGGAAGTCGGAACTGCCACCAGTGTAAAATGTAAAGCAAAGCAAATAGTGCAACAAACAACGGAAAATTACGAAGAAATACGAAGATACACGAAGCACTAGTAAACGAGCATAGGAGATAGATGTAGCGTGCAAACAGATTGGAAGAACAGCAGCCACATGAGAGATGTTGATCTGATCGGTGCAGATAGACGCCTGGATACTTTTTGTATGGACCCACAAACTGCTGGCAAAACTGACGTGATTAGATATATTATCTTTAGTTTCTGGAACTAAAGTATCCAGGTGTCGTATTTGCACCGTTCAGCGATGTCGGTACCGAGACATTGTAGGTAGATACGACGTGATGGCTCCAAAACTTGAGGCTACCGTGTTAAACTCCACTTGCTTGATTTTATTTTTCTCCTCGTTGTGCATCAGGTAATCCGAGCGGAAGAGCCCGAGGCAGACCGACTGTAAAATTTAATTCTGTGAAATTCTGTCCAATCTGTCATATGTTTTATGAATAGGTGATGTTGATATCTTCGAACCGCCATTTGCACCGCCACCTTCTATATATTATTTACAAAAAAATACAAAAGTTTTTTTCGAGTAACATATTAAACAGTTCTTGTATTAGTGGATATGAAAACGTACAGCTGAACTCAACATAACAATTTCTTATCTTTACAAATCAAAGGAGATGTATCATTTTTGGCTAGCACTTGTACCTACTTACTTATATCGAAAAATGGGGGAAAAAACCATGAATTTAGGAAAATATTAATCCCTGACTTTGATAATATTAATTTGTGAACAAACATATAAAAGTTTTTAAATTATTGCCATTGTTATCATTGTGGCCACTCTGTCGGCGTCTTGACAACAAACATGCGTTCTGAAATCAAAATGGATCTGAAATGAATGAGAAACCGTTTTATTTAAAAAAAATGTAATTATAAAAAGTTGTATCGATGTATTATTAATTCATCTATTACAGCAATTTTCAATATGTTATTAATGTAAACATGTAATAATATTAGGTCTTTACCTATGAAATTGGAGATTTGTATGAAAATTTTTAAATTTGCGAGCTTCTCCATCATTATTTGCAATTCTTGGCAATAGACATCTGTCGTCACTGTTGTGCCATTCGGTAAGAAGCTGTGATGTACAAGTCCGGAACTGGTCCACCAGACAGTTACCATCATCTTCCTATGACTATTCTTTTTTTAGCGGGTCGACTGAGACGAACTCTTACGGTTGTCGTACAGGACCCGCTTATCATCGCAGGTAACAATTCAATTTAGAATTCCCTCGTTTCTATGCCGATTCAGTAGACATGCTACACACATGCTTCGACGCGTCAGTCTCGCTGTTGGTCGCTTAGTTCGTGTGGCACCCACTTATCTAGCTTTTTAATATTTCCGATTTGACGCGAGTGCTTCAATGTTGTTTTGACACTAACTCCACGGCCCGCACAGCAAGCTCAGCCGTGGATTGAATAGGATCCGCTTCCACTATCGCCTTCAATTCGTCGTTGTCGACAACAGGCTAGGCTAGTTCTTCAACTCAAAATTTCCAGATTTAAAACGATTCAACAAATAATGGACCGTGTTTTGCAACCAGTGATAGGCCCGTACACGTTGTTAATGTTTCGTGTTGTTTGCGCAGCGGTATTTCCACGTAGGAACTCATATTCGAAAATTGTACGAATTTTCAGTTTATCCATGGCGCCAAAAACTACCACAATTTCACAAAAACCAAAAACTATCTAAAAACAAATGACTGAATTTGAAATTAAATTAACACAAATTTAATTGAATTTCGAATTGCGCGCATTGCCACAGATAATTAAATCTGAAAATGCTGGTTATAGAATCTCCAATTATATAGGTAAAGACCTATTATCATAGTATCCTAGTTCATTAATAATCTACTTGGCCAATGTACTTCAGAAAGATTTATTTTGATATACTCTGCCATGGGAGTTAGGTTACTTTGTTACCGTTTTAGGTTAATGTTATGTCATTATGTCTCCATTTTTCTCACATCAAACGTCAAACATTTTCAATTAAAATTTTGTGCATTTATTTATACAGGATAAGTTTAAAAGGAGTGCGGATATTTTAGCAGGTAATCAGGTGCATAAAACTGAACAACTTTCCCCAAGGAACATAGGTCGAAATCTAAAAATTAAAATTCAACTTCTCATACAAATGTAAGTCACGTGACCAGTCACTTTGTATGAAAAGTCGATTTTCAATTTTAAGATTTCGACCTATGTTCCTTGGGGAAAGTTGTCCAGTTTTATGCACCTGATTACCTGCTAAAATATCCGCACTCCTTTTAAAATTATCCTGTATACATATTAATTATATAAATCATTGCGTGTTATATGTTTATAAGATACATTTCACAGATTTTCTGGAACGTACAAGTTCTAGCCAAAGTTCCATACAAAAATGAATTGTCTCCTATAGAGAACAAACATGTTTACTTATTATTTAATCGTTTTTACTATTTACACTTTAGTTATTACGACGTAGGTACTTTGCTTTGTTTTCTTAGTTTTAAAAAGATCCACACGATTGATGTCGTTTTCATTTTATCGATTTATTTCATTACTGCCGTGCCGACTTCGAATTAACGTTAAAACCTTTGTAAAATAAAAACGAAAAAGATTGTATGATATGTCATATCAAGCACAATAAAATGAACAGACACAGAGATGAATTAAAACACAAAATGCGTTCCGGTTCGGAACGTTTTTGGCTTGACTTCAATCATGTGGGTTTGTTTATAAACAAATTAGCAACAATTACGCCCAAAAAACAAAACATAGGGATATGACAGTGGTAGAATACATTATATTGTAAAAAAAAATATTTGCTCTAGTATTATTAACCAAGGAGATAACAGAGAAATACGTTTGTATGGAATGAACGCCAACGAGCACGTGGTTGCGTTTCCTCTTAAAAATGTCCACCATAATTGTAGTTAGTAAGCTAATAATTGCTACTAAGCAGTCATAATAAGATACGGTCTATCAATTCCGTTAAAGGGATTGAGTAAACTTTTGCCGGATGATTGGATTGTTAGTTTGGCAACACAACAAAAAAAAAAAATTCAAGTCAAACTAGGCTGAGCATCAGCACTTTTTGAACGTCAAAATTACATAAGACAGTCCCAAAAACGTCCGCCCTTCACCACTGCCTAGTGCTTTAGCTGAGAAGTGGCGCAACAAACTCCCCAGCAGCACAGCTGTCTGATCAGTTAGAAGATAGAAAGATCTACTTACTACCATACGGCCTATCGAAAAGGGTTCAAAGCGATATGTCGGACGTAACTACATAAGGGGGAAGCGCTAAGGTAGCACGCGAAATTCAATTTTTCTTAAGATTTTTGCAATTTGCAGCTCAGTGTCTGGGTGTATGTTGATTAAAGTATAATTCCCGGCCGTAACAAATATGTATTTACATAATTATAATCATTAGAATCAGTAATACAACTCCTTAAGTTATTATAATCCCCTAATGTCAAGATTTCATGAAATAATCATTCAATAGGATTACTTAGTCTTAGAGAGTTGTATTGACAACTTTAATGATAATAATTTTGTAAATACTTATTTGTTACGGTCGCGAATCATATATTTTAATCAACATACAACCTAATACATTCATGAAATTTTAATAATCATTCAATAGGATTACTTAGTCTTAGAGAGTTGTATTGACAACTTTAATGATAATAATTTTGTAAATACTTATTTGTTACGGTCGCGAATCATATATTTTAATCAACATACAACCTAATACTGACCTGCAAATTGCAAAAAAAATATAAGATAAATTGAATTTCGCGGGCTATCCTGGCGCGGTCACGTACCATACAAACGTATTCCTCTATTTTCTCTCTGGCTAATAATGACACTAGAGTAATTTTTTTTACGATACAATATGCGGTATAATAAGCAAGCCATAAACAACGATGTAATGTATATCTACCACTGCCGTGATTACGGTAATAAAATATTTGCGCTAGTATCATTAACCACGGAGAAAACAGAGCACGCCAACGACCACGTGACCGCGTTTCTTCATAGACAATGTTGAAAAAAAACATAATAAAAACCACGTTCGAGGTCAAGTATCGCTTTTGTCATAATAGTGCGTACCTACTCATCGCTCGCTTCATTCATAAGGCTGTTAAATCAATGAAAATTCCAATGAGCTCATTGGGTACAGGAAAGTCGTGGTTCAAGTTTCCAATGCGGAAACCACAATACGTTGCATTCATAAAATATTATCCCATCAAAAACGTCCTGTTTTTATGACTTCGCTTGTGTGTTTATGAACCAAAACTATACTAAGTAAATATTATTATAATATTCTTCCTTATTGACCACAGAACATAAAACTTAATACAATGGCATGATTCAACGGTAGCATATGGGTTTTATTTTATAACAAAATCGTAGTGAATCAAATGATGAATGTACATAAGTAAATCCCATTCATTCATCATAATATTATTATTGTCCTTGTTCATACAAACTTATCCTACACTAAGAAGATCTAGGCGGCGTTGTATTTCCCCTTTTCTTGATCATGTTTTGCAAAATAAATATATTACATTTACGTGCAAAAAAAATCGGCCCATCCTGTACGCTTCGATTTGAAACGAGATATCTCAAAAAATGAGTGGGCCGCAAGACGGAGACTTGCAGAAGGTGGTTTAACGCCACACAAACCTGCTACTGGTCCGAATTTAACGGCAGCTCATCGCCAAGCGCGGCTTCGGTTTACGCGTGCTCACGTTGATTAGTCGCTGGAACAATGGCGACCCATACTGTTCTCAGACGAATGTAATAAGGTCGATGAAAAACCGGATGGAAGGTACAATTAGGGCAAGGGGTGGGTGGCAATATGAGTAATTGAAACAAGAAAACCAATTTATTGTTGGAAATCGGCGAATAATATTTTGTGATTATTAAACCGTTTTTTTGTTTTAAGCCTGTCAAATTGATATGAAATTTTCAATTTCGATTTGCAATAAATTTATTAAATCCTAACCCTATCACCTATTAAATGATATCACAAGTTATTCTTTGTTAGAGATATCTTGTTTCAAATCGAAACGTATAGGGTGGGCCGATAATTGCACGCAAGTGTTTTTAATTATACATTTTATAATAAGAACGATTTATTATTTTTTACTAAACTATGAAAATATGTACATAAAAAGCATATTATTAGACTGTATCGATTAAGATGCTATTTTATTTAAAAACTAGCGACTCGCCCCTACTTCGCATCGTGATTTCTGTATTATTAAATCTAAGTTTTATACACATAAACCTTCCAGAATAAATTCTCTACATGATGATCAAAACCGCATCAAACAAAATCCGTTGCGAAGTTTAAAAGAACAACGGTGTCACACAAACAGACACGAAAGGAGACTTTATATTAATCTAAGGATACGTAGGAAATTTGACACTATTGACAGCTGTTTTCCCGTCAAATTCAACACAATTCGTGTTTAGCGGCTAAAGCCACAATCTAAGTTCCATTGCTTCGGCTGTTTAATTATCTTTCGAAGACAATCGTCGAATGTTGGTATAATAAGGAGGAATATTGACAATTACAGTACTATATATCTACGTCAACTATAAGGCAGTGCTTTAGCTTCGCAATGTAGCATCATGTACAGCTAGATTTACAAATACAAGGTATCAACTATCTACAATCTAACTACGGTCGGTTATTTGAAAAAAAAAAACACTGCAATCTTTTTGGTTACTTACAAAAAAAAAAAGGTTATGTAATTTATTTCTACAAAACCTTTGTTGCTTGGCTGGCGTTATTATTACCACAATTTTAACCGTTTTTTTCGAATAAGGTAAAAGGTTAAATAATTTTAATTGAAAATATAAATGGTACAAAGTGTACTGGGTAAGCAAGATTCTCGTTTACGATTTTGTTTTATCCGTGGCACCGAATATTTTTTCTGATTGTTCGTTTTAAGCGGCTCTCAAATCGGGATAACCTTTTCAGTAAGAGTCGAAGAAATAAGAATATTGCTAGTTAGTAATTTTCTCGTTTACGATTTTGTTTTATCCGTGGCACCAAATATTTTTTCTGATTGTTCGTTTTAAGCGGCTCTCAAATCGGGATAACCTTTTCAGTAAGAGTCGATGAAATAAGAATATTGCTAGTTAGTAATTAAAATACCCTCCCGGACTCCTAAATCGAGCCAACATACATTATTTTGTAGATTATAAATTGGTAAAGGCCTAAAACATCAAAATAATGATGAGTCAAAGAAAAAGTTTTCATGCAGTTTTGAAGTTGACATACTGGCCATCATTTTGATGTCATCATTTGTTCCAAATTTGAATTCACAACCATTTTGAACACAAAAAATGCAGGGGTGCTCGATTTAGGACTCCGGGAGTGTATGATCAAGTGTTTCAAGACTGATGATCAATACATTTTGCTTACTCAATGTGAAAAGGTTATTTCCCGATAGCTAGTTTTACAAATTAAATGAAGCAAAATTGGCTGTTAATACTGTTCTTTGTCCTCATGATAGAACAGTGTTGTTAAATAGCTTAATATTAGTTTTAATTGCAATCGTTTTTAATTCAAATAACCGGCCTTATGCTTGCTAATATATATAACTGTATCTATCACACACTAACGAACAATGCAAGATAAACTATTTAATTTGTGAACCCATATGACCCTAGTAAACATATTAAAGCTAAGTATTGAACTTCACCTTTTGTTACTAGCAATTTAGTATGAGTAACCATTACTTGTGTAAGCAGCTATAAAATAAATATACTATTATTTTGTAGCGCACAATAAGTTCAGCCGGTCTATTTTGTAAAATTAGCTTGAAGTGACTGTCATTCCTAACTCACTTCACATATGTTTTCATTGTAATTTTTTTACAGAATAGATCCGGCTGGCCCATTTAGGTCGGCGCATTTTGATAATTCTATTTATGAAAGTTTAAAAAACTGCATTGTTCGTTTTATTTATATAAACGGGCAACACGTTCAGTTGTCCGTGATTTACAAAAATTTAACATGCAATTACAATACACATTTCAATGTTACGCTGTATTTTTTTAATGCCAACACTGATATTTTTATTATTGTTTTATTTACTTTATTTATATTTTCAGTGTTGTCATATTTAAAATACGATGGCAAATAAATTTAAGTCTGTTACAGATAAGCACAATGTTAATCGACATAGACAACGTCAAATCAAGATGTTTTCATCCTTTTTCGATACAGGCTTGTACCCAATGTTTCACGTTTTAAAAATTACATTCTAATTTCGATCCGTTTTACTTTTACCTTCTGAGCAATGGGCTAAAAAGTTAGTAACATGAAAATTGGGTACATACTTATATTCATCCAAGTTCTAAAAGTTTAAAATATTTAACTTTTCAAACGGAACTTGTAAAGGCAGTTAGTCTGTTAGTCACAATAAATTACTTTACTAGAAATTGGATTGGTTTTGGATTACTTTGGATATCCTTTAAATACTTTGCTTAATACTCCATCGTGCGCGAGCCAGCGGCACATTTCGCCAAAATAATAATAATAGCCTGTTACTGCCCCACTGCAGAGCAAAGGCTCTCATACTGAGAGGCACGAGCATAGATCCCCATGCTTGCTCAAGACGGGTTGGGGATTTCAGATTTATTTTAACAATAAGTCCAGGTTTCCTCACGATGTTTTCCTTCACCGATGTCAGTAATGTCCAAGATAAACTGAGAAAGTACATATGAATTGAAAAAGTCACATTGGTACTTGCCCGGATTTGAACCCACAACCTCGCGCATGAGAGGCGAGGCTTTAACCACAGGGCCATCACGAATTTTCGCCATGTGTCTACAAGTGTAACATTACATCAATCATTTGGCTGGTAAAAATATAATTTTGCTATTATCTACGTTGGCTACTCATGTTGAACTTCTCACGAGTAGGTACCGTACTAAATATTATATTAATTATTTACTAAAAACAAGTGATTGCTGTCTCTGCTCAAAACGGGGGAAGGCAAATGAGGTACTAAGGCCCCGTTCACACGCACCACAACCACACCACATCGCAGCGACAAAATGTGGGCAAGTAGTGGTTACGTGTGGATAGTGTGCCTGCAGCTTTTGTTTTATCGCTGAATGGGCCTGCTCTTGACCTCAGCTTCTTGCAGTTGCATTGTGGTAACTACAACATCAAATCAAATGGTCGACGCAACGTTGTGTTTGCGATGTCGCCGGCCGCTAGTACACGGTCTCGCTAATTGTAACGTTGTGGTTGCAACGTGGCCTTGATGTGGTCGGTATCACCCACGCGGTTGATTTTAACGGCCAAATGTGGCCCGTGTGAATAAACTATTAATTTTCATACAAATTAGCGTCCACATGTTGTCGTTGAAGTGTGGTTGTGGTTCGTGTATCGGGCCCTAATAGTAATGACCGTAGCAAACACGATAATTTACTTTTAGCGCGGTCGACGAATTGTTATTGCCCTTCGTCATTATTGGGGACGACTTCCAAAAAGGAAAGCAATGCCCACTATGCCCGGTACCACGCTACCCCAAGAAAGCTGCAGACGCAACTATAACGCGGCTCGCGTATGGTATAAATATTTAGCGCTTATTATTCTGAGTCATAGGCTAAGGACAAATCATAGCGGAAAAACTCGACAAAATTTCGTTCATCATGGATTGTTCGCTCAGATTTGTCTGTAGCCATTAGGCTGTCCATTCAAACAACTTCTAGTAAAGTATGGTTTAAACATAAAACGACAGGCACTATTGAACGAATCGCCCGCTGTGTTATTCAAGCAGAGATAGTTCGCTAGCCTCACTCACACATTCATTATATAACTACACACTTTCTTTTATTTTAGCCAGGTGATGTCCTATACCAAGGTCAGGTTCAAAGTACTGTTTATGAGTATGGAGTACTCGAACAGCTGTATTACCAAATGGAATTGTTTTCAATTGATACGTGACGTATATTGTAATGCCTTTAAAAATAATCATGTTATGTCCTTAAGGACGGACGAAAGAGACGACAGAAAAGATAATATATTAATATGTCAGTGGAAAAAATCAATAACCTAAATGATTTTATTTAGTAGGTATAGCTACAATGATTCGTTAGAAAGATATATGTTATGCTACTACAAAATACTAAATGATTGAACAAATACTTATTCTTAAGGTCAAGTATTTATTTGACTGTGCAAAAGTACTTTTTGCTTTATGAGACAAAGCAAAAACAACCGTCTTCGTGTTCACATTACGTATAATATCATTATGGCGCCAAGGAAACTGACCCAAGACTTCGCTATAGGTGCAGATGAATCAATGGCATTCAAAAAAATCAAGATTCTGTCTTATACCGAAGTAGAGAAGGACCTTTCAACGAATCGGCAAAACATTTTTGTACTTTTTAGAAGACGTACTGTGACATGTTAAAGTCACAATTGTTCAGTTGTGTCCTGTATAGCTCCATCTCTCGCGCCCACTGGAACAATGATGGCTTTAACAAGTCATAGTACGGCCCATGGAACACTACAATTTAAATGTGTGAATGCAGCTTTAAAAGAACGACCTCTACAATCCTCTACCTCTGAATTTCTCTGGAAACCGGTCCCAGGTGTCCGAATCCTGACGCGATGCTGTTGATTTCCACCTGCTTCCACGAGCAGTAAGGCGAGTGTTTACTACACTGGTTCTCGGTATGTGGGCAGCGGGATTCCAACATGATGTCCGACCGCAGCATTCCTAGTGATATCGGCTACGCCACACAGCACATTTTACATGGTATTCGATCGCCGTCAGTTAGCATGAGTATGAGATATGATATAGTCAAGTACGTCACATGCAAATACGATTAACAAAGGACAACTTTTAGTATATTTTTTTATTGATATTTAATATCAATTTTTGGACAGATTAATCGTTTGTGCAAGTGGTAAACAGAACAGAATGTGGGTGCGGCACACAAAATAATGCCTGTGCAGTTGTGTGGTGTTCAATTTAATTGATTATAAATAAAACTTTAACTCTTCAGGACAGAATGGTCAATACCATTCACTTCAATAGGTGGCAAATTGTTTCTTAATAGATACGAAGCATCTAATTTCATATTTGTATTAAAAAAATTGCGCGTGCAGCACTGTACACCTGATAGAAGAGAAACTTCTTAAAGAATAAGAGATTTAGTGTGAGAGACAGAGAGAGTTATATCTTTCTTCTCTCTCATGTAACGAAATGTGCGTAAACGTGACGCGTTCTTGAAATTTCTCTCTCAATTCTTGTCCAATTATCGAATGGCTTCACAAATTGCAAATATGTTCTGAAGTGAAACACAACAATTTTATTTATCAAAGATTTCTCTTTCAAATTAATTTGTGGTAACTTGGATTTTTTTTTAATAGGAATAAGAAGCTACGTTAACCGCACTCGCATTCTGTTCATATAAATATTGGTAATGACGAGTACCTGAGCGATGCCCTCGTTTCGCACCTTCACCCATATGTCGTACAGGCTCTTTGTAAACTCGTCAACTTGCAGTGCGTTCTGCAACGTATGCTCCAAAAATTCGTCGTTATGCGCCACCTGTATAAAGGACCGAATTTTTAAAATTTTGGAGAAAAAGTTGCCGAGAGACGAAAAACAGCAAGTCGACACTACTGAAAACCCTGAGTGACTACTGAAAATCAGCCGCTGTGCTGTGGGTCCAGCACAGCATCAGACTGAGTGGAAGCCTTCTTGTCACAATCATGACATGCAGTTGCCGACTATTTGTTTTGTGCTCGTGAATCGTGATTATACGTATAAGTACATAGATCTATTATGTTTTGTTTTTCTGATTACACAGGCTAATTGTCTTTTTGTATGCACGTCTTTCTGTGACAATTAAACCTATTTTTCTTTCTTTTATTTCTAAGTCTGATTACTTGTCTGCCTTTATTTTTAGGCTCGAATTTTAGTATTGACTGGGTTGTGAAAGCCAGATGTCATTTAAATCTAAATTCTTTATTGCGAGTTGCGAAATTAAAGGAATAACTTCTTTTTTTAAACAAATAATATTTTATTCACAAATTTAAGACAACCATACAGAGTAACTTAATAATAAACACAAAATATACAGATCGTTGAAAGTGAAAGGGAACAATATAAAGATGGATTGGAACTTCAATTCAGAATCTAAGGCACCTGTCCCACAGCCGACGATTAGCAAGAAGCGAGTAGAGCTAGCAACTAGAAACGAGTTGGCGAGCAGCGAGTATGTAGTTCGGATACTTTTGTCGCTGGGCTCTGATGGAGTGCGTGAGTGCGATGAGTAGAATGAACGCCGAATCATTTGCTGGTATGCGTATCTACCGAACGAGTCTCTCAGCGAGTGTTCTGCCCACCAAATGAGCTTCGCTGAGCGAGTCTTTGATTGCTCTTGTCGCAGCGAGAAACTAGTGGAGAGCGAGTTCTCGCTGGCAATATGTGGTAACTATTACCTAATATGCACCATAAATGCATCTCTTTTACTGACACAGCATCTACACCTTTCGTACGTTTCTTGGGCGAGAAAATAGTCGATAGCCAGTCGCTTCCTCGTCGAGGCGGTGGGACAAGAGCAGAACCACAAACGAACTCGAATGTTATCCTAGACTTGACCAAGTTTAAATTCTATTGCAACCAAAATTTATTTAGGACCTTTTTATTACAAATTGTCAGTCCAAAATCAACTTTAAATTACATAGAGCTAAAGTAGTTAGTTGAATGATAAAAATTATCTAAGATTGGAATGGTTGGTAGGCTTGAGATGATAGTACCAATTGTGAACCCTGTCATGGCACGGCATAGTTTAAAGAAAAAAGAGGGAAAATGGTATAAAATTTGTTTCATACTGATTCAATAACTTATTCTGTTATTTAATTATTCAATTCTATTAAAATATTTTATTTAGGGAATGTTGATCATTGTACTCATCGTGCATAGCAACCTATAGTCTGTTGCAAAATTAAATATAAAATAAATAAATAAATTCTTTATTGAACAAAAACACAGTATGACAATAACATTTAGTGCGATAATACCTACATTAGTAAAATACTGTGTCGTAGGAATTAACGCCCACCTCAGGAAAAGGACGATAGCGTTCTAGAATTTATACTAAACACAGGAGATAGATTACAAAAAGAATAATACGTTAAAAAATAATGTGAATATATGTAGGTACGAGCAAATGCATTATATGCGTGTGGGTGTTTGCATAGGTGTGTGAGTATGTGTGCGTATGTGTGTGTGTGCATGAATGTGTCTTAATTTATGTGTAATGAGTCTATTTCGGAAGGAAGAGGTCGATATTGGGAACAAATCAGGGTTTGACCAATCTCTCCAGGTCTTCATAGGTGAGGGTTTGAAGCCAGTCATCAGTGAGTTTTTTAAAATCCCTATAAGAACGAGAATGAATATGGAGTACACTGTTTACCCCATTGTACAGCCTCGAACTAAAGAAATTGTATTGCCGCCGGACCACTTCAAGTTTCGCCGGCACTATGCCACAAACTCTGTCCGGTCTACACCCACGTCTACGCTCAATAGTGGCGTTAGGGGCGTAAGGCAACTCCGAGTGTTTCCGTAACATTGTGCATAGGATGAAAGACTGCCTTACAGTAGGTATCTTCCATAACGAGTACAAATCGTGAGTCGGAAAATGAATGGGTTTGTGTGCCATAACCTTAAGGACCGCTCTCTGTGCCCTCTCAAGCCGAAGGAGAAGACACTTCCCAGCCCCACCCCAAGCCGTTATACAATATGTAAGAACGGAGTGAGCAAGTGCAAAGTAAACTGTTTTGAGGGTAGAAACGTTTGCGGAACTTCTAAGGTTTTTAAAAACAAAAATCAATCTTCTCACTCTAGAAACCAGATAATTGACTTCCTCGCTCCATGAAAGTTTGCTATCAACTACTACTCCGAGATATCTAATAGAGTCCGTGCGCACGACTCTGGCACAGGTACATGCCACATTCGGACCAGAATCGCACACATGAGCTATCAAGCAGTAGTTTGGGGACGGTTGTGATGCTTGCTTTGGACCAAATGCGATAAACCTTGTTTTATCAAGATTGAGGGTGAGCAAATTTTGAGTTAACCATTTCATAATTTTCTGCAACGCTGATTCTGCAAGGAGACGGGCCTCCTTCCAATCCCTACCGTGAACCAGGATGACTGTGTCATCAGCATAGGTGATCACCTTAGAGTTAGCTGCGCTGAGTTTACAGAGCTCGTTAATGTAAACAAGGAATAACGATGGTCCAAGAACGCTTCCCTGAGGAACACCGTAAGTTAGAGACACCTCCCTGCTGGTGTAACCATCCAGTAAGACGACCTGGGAACGTTCTGTCAGGTAACTTTTGAATAGGTCAAGTGGTAGGCCTCTAACACCAATCCTTTCGAGCTTGTCTAGCAAAAGGGGAACAGAGACGGTGTCAAACGCTTTAGAGAGATCCAGAAAGATACCTATAGTCTTGTCTTTATTGTTTAGGTTATTAGCTACTTGACCTAGTAATTCCAAAACCGCATCTTCAGTATCTCTACCCGATCTAAAACCATACTGGTTGTCAGAAAGTATGTTATTCGACTTGAGGTAGTCCAGCAGACGTTTATTTATAATTTTTTTCTAATTAATAATAATAAATAATAATAATAATAATTATCTGATGAAATGTAAACAAAAGGGTCAGGAAACCTACCTGTGGATGACAATTTGTTGTGCCAGTTACAAATTGGGTGCTTTGATTTGAATAGGTACTTACCTAAACCCAAAATTCCACAATTAAAAAAATCATTTGACTTCAGATTAATTTTAATACCTCAATTTTCAGATGTATTCCCGTTGTCCCCGTTAACCGTGTCCCTGTCACAGTATTTTTAATCATTTTATTAAATTATTATTGAATTAATAAAGTAAAATTAAAAACATTATTAGTAAGCCTCCTTGTTTAACGGGGATAGGGATAATTTAATAAAATAACTAAAAAATACCGTGAAAGGGACACAGTTGAGGGGGGGGGGGGGGGATAATGGGAAGGGAATATGTACATCAATTTTCATTGACAATTTTTCAAATATCAAAGAAATGTGTTCAAGCTATTCAGGGCATTCCACCGGACGTATCTTGTCGACCGATATTTAAAAAACTTGGTTTGCTACCACTACCCTCATTATATCTATATGAAACATGTATGTTTGTACGGAAACACACAAGATTTATTCAGAACAGAAGCAGATGTAAGGTCTAGGAGTCGGTGTGACCAATTTAGACTTGTTTTAGATGAAATCCCTTGATTAGCAAAATATAATAAAAGCTGCCTAGCTATGACTGTATGTATATTATAACAAATTACCATGTAAACTTTAATTACTAAATAGCAGACTGTTTAAAATTCACTTGTTTAAATGGCTAAATGACAATAACTTTTATAGCATTAAGGGATACTTTGAACATACATTATCTTAATCACTGCATGCTTTAGTCTTAAGCAAAACATGTATTATCTCATCTTTAACTCATGTAACACCTTTGTATACCGTGTTTTATGCAAATAAATAAATAATTTAATAATGTTATTCAAATAATAAATTTTGAAACTATTGGTGATTTGGTTGAAGCCATCTAAATAAGGATGAATGTGTTACTAATTCCCTTTAGTGAGTGATAGCGTAAACAAGGTTTGTTTACACTTTCTTCAACTTTTGGAACAGACTGTAGTTGAGTAAGGCTAAATGGGTAATCATTAAAACAAGACTAACCTTATGCATCAGTTCATTTAATACAGGTTGTAGCTCTACAGCTTTCTCAAATTCGGTTCTTGGAAATGGTGATGGCAATAACACAAAAGGTGCTACCTGCAAAAGAAGGTTGTTTATTATTATACAATTAGCTGTCCCGACAGATGTTGACTTGTCAAAACAATAGTTCACACAAAAATCCCATAGAATAAAAAGAAATAATTTAAAAACACAACTGCCCTGCCAATAAATGGACTAAAAAGTAAAAAAAAAACAAGTTGTATTGATTTTTTTTTTTAATATCACATACATGAACCCTGAAAACATTGCACTCCTTTTTTGGGGTAGTCGTGTAAAAAGGACTCAGTTTTTCCTATTTTTTCCAATTTACTGAGACACTTTTCCAATGTTGCTTTCACAATAAATTAGAGTAGTGCAGATGATTAACAAACAGAAGTTGCCTATATGTAAAATCTTATTAATTTCAATATAATTAAAACTGTCCCTATTGTATGCAAATATGGCTAGGTTTATTCTAGTTTTTAACACTTAAGGTTAAATTATTAACAGTAGAATACAATTTTGCATAAATATAATTCTTTAACTCAACAGCTCCTGTATCACCTTGCAGATTGGCTTATGTATGTTTATACTATTGCATTATCAATATTCTCCTAGTTTGAAATAATGGAAGAAAATAATAAAAATTACTAGGTTTTGAATATGCAGTCAGGTTGTTTCGGGCAGGTAATCTCCAACGAATTACATACTTTTTTTTTAATTTGAGACAGGTCTGCTCTTGACTCTAGTCTAGGTCAGAGGTGACAGAGGCAAAGTCCTAATGAAAAACTAATTACTTAAATATAAAAAATACCTGAATAACATCTTTGTTGAAGTGTTTCTTGTCCCTCATGGCGACTCCATGCATTAAGGCCCAGTCTCTAGCCTTCTCTATCACGTTCACCAAGTTTTTATGCTCTATCGGCAGCGGAATACAAGATGAAAAACGAGCTTGAGACATTTTGATAAAAAATATACAAATATATCACGAAACGAGTCCTACGCGAACAATTTAACTGTACGACTGTACTGACTGAACTGTTTGCGTGCTTCTGTGTTCAAAGATAAACGACGTATGGGTAAATTTTGAAGTATTTATTGTATTTTAGCTAGTATAAAACCTAGTTCATCGTGGAAACCAACTTAACCAACACTCCAAGAGTGGAAGCTGGTATTTTTTGGCAGAAAATGTGACATAAAATGAAAATCTTGACTGAAGTGATGACATGAACATGACACATGACAATAATAATAAATAACATAGACATAAACTTAAGTTGTTTTTAAATAGTAGCCTGCTCTCGTTATTTAGTCGATTCATCGAACCTTACCTACAATTTATGAATACGGATTTTGTGCAGAAAGACGGGAGTGCAACAAAAACCTAAGCGAACAGAAATAACTGTTTTGAATACTTTTGTGATCAAAAAACCAAGGTTTTGGTTTTATGGTTGGTTGCACTGCATAGAAAAAACTGCCTTTGTTCTTGCTGGACATATTCCACTGCTCTTGCCAGAAGCATTGCAGGTTCAGTTTTGGAAGGGACAATAGGTCGTAACTCTGATAGGAATTGTGCGTGAGATCCGACGATAAAGACGAACAAGCATAACATGGGTTTCAATGGTCGTTGAATAGAGAACAAATTGATTGGGTGAATCCCAACTTTTTTTTCGCATCAACACGAGCAAATATGCAATAAGTAACAGTAATTCGTCGTCCATCTTATCTTTTTGCTCCGCACGCAAGCCCTCGGGATGATAGCTCAGGAACGACTGAGTTCAGAAAAAGCTTGACGAAAGAATCGGATGTGTATCGAGTAAATACTATCAGAGGGACAATTCCCGTAATTTTAGGAACATTCAGTCTGATCTCAGTCTCAGTAGGTCAAAAATACCTTTAATTTACTTACATTTTTGACAAGTTTTTGACATTTGATTGTCGCTAAGATGAGATTGCGACTAGATTTTGAACGTTTTTAATTACGGGAATTGGCCTTCAGACAATCGGAAACAAAATCTGAAGAACCTACCGCAGTGCCACCGCCCTGTCCCGTGACAGGGTGGTGGCGCTGCAGCTGATAAGGAGGAAGATTAGATCAATAAATGACGTTTATTTATTATTATTTATTATACTTTATATTATATGTGTGATTAATACCTAGTCTTTGGTCGTCCATCGCATCGCAATGTGAATGCAAGCAAGCGAGCGAGCCGAGCGAGCGCCGTTTAGCTTGCTACTAATAAACTAATAAGTAATCTATGGCTCCATTATGAGTACAAAGTGTTCAGTATTACTTAGTCTGTGAAGTGTTCTGTGGTCTGTGGGCTACTGTTTGTCACGGTCAAATCAAAGAAATACTACTCCTCCCTAACACTATAGATAGTGCAATCCACGAAGACGCGCCCCACTATTCCTCCTAACCGTTTATAGTATATGTGTGCAAGCTTCCGTCAATGTTTGAGTGTTGTCGGTACACACTAATTACCTATGAGTGTACACGCACACTACAATGAATAGACTAATCAGGACAGAGCGTCATGGTCAAAGTGAAAGATGCTCTACTTCAATTTTATATTTTTTACCCGACCGCAAGGAAAGGGTTATGTTTATTTTATTTTTAGGTGTGGATATTTTATGTGTTTATTAGTTAATATCGATAATATTACTATTTTTATAATGGGAGGTAATTATAGATATTAATGAAATACGGAAATAGTTTTATTGAACTTTATTGAGAAATGAAAATCGTCAATCACTCGTTTCAGAAATATCTGATTCAGAATCTGATGTATCACTGACATTTACAATAAAACTAAAATCAAGATCACAATGTCTCATGTATTCGTCTTCTATTTTTTCCATGTGCTGACAAGTATTGAACCAGACATCTTTATTTACTCGATCAAATGCTTCATTTAAAATGGGCATGATCGAAGTGTAATTTTGATTGATATTGCGACTAGCAACATCGTTTTTTACAATACCCCAAATGTTTTCGATTGGGTTTAAATCTGGATGATAAGGTGGCAGCCGAAGCACTGTGAATCCATGTTCTTTCAATAATTCGTCAACTTTGTACTTGCGGAAGTTTTCTTTGTTTTTTAATATAAGGTCATAAAGTTCAGGTTTTTTGTAGCTTGGTTCAAAATAGATATTTTTTGCATTCAGCCAAGTCTGCATGTCTAATTTGTTGGAGTTGGATGTTGGTATTTTTTCCGAACTAGTATTGTGATAGGCTGCATTATCCAAGACTATCACGGCATCATTTGGGAGATTTGGTATAAGTTTCTCCTTTAGCCACTTTAAGTAATTTTCTGTGTTCATGTTATCGTGGTAGTCTCCGGATTTGATCTCTGCTCTGTATGTCAACAACGCATTTGGTACGAAACCCCACCATGTACCGCCATGTACTATAATTATGCGCACTCCTTTTGTTAAGTTTTGTTTTATTGCTGTTTTACAACTTTTTTCAGACCAAGACTTTTTTTGCACGTGGTTGGTATGAATATATGATTCATCTGTGTAGACTATAGGTCTACCTGCATTGCGAAAAGACTTTACCTGTTTTAAATATTTCAATCTTAGCATTTGAATATCATGTTTTTCGGTTAGCACCTTCCTGTTATTCTCAGTTTTTCTCCATTTATAACCAAGTTTAAGTAACAATGTTCTTAGGGTTGTATATATATACATCCATCAAATTGTATACGGTCATTCAAAACAATATTAAGTCGTGATAATGTTGGAAATTGACGATGTTCTATATGATAGTTTTGGATAGTTCTTCGGACTACACCAATATCAAATTCGTCTAAATTAATTTTTCGTGGTCTTACCCTTCTCTTCTTCATAGGTGATGTAAAAATAGAAGCACTTCTGTATACTAAATTCGAATGCGACGTACTCGCTTCATTTTCAGACTCAATATCCGCTTCCGTAGTCGGCTCTGTTGTACTCTCCGCACTTGGGGCTATAGGAACTATCGCATCCGTCTCCATAGTTATATTCGATTCCATAGCAGGTACTGTAGTTTGCTTCATTATATTAGTATATTCCTTTCTTTCGCGTAGAATTCTAGTCACTGTGCTTTCAGATACTCCAACAGCCTGTGCGGTTCTCCATCGCGCATCAGTGAGTTTTTCTGCATAATTTTTACTTGCTTCTTTTTTCATAAAATCGTAAACTTTAGAAATAATTTCTCTTGCCTAAAATTAAAAAAAAAACATTACATAGTTTTACTTATTTGTAAAGATGAAATGAAATCCACTATTACTAAAATTTGCTATTTATTAAAATTAAATTACTTTCGTTAGCTAATTTCATGTATTTTAGTAACTACAAACTTCTTTACATACCTGGCTTTTAAGAACAACACGCTGAGATTTTTTCGACATTTTAAAAATATATAAAGTAGAGCAACTTTCGTGACGAGTCTGGATTTTCGCAGCATAGAGTGTAGTATTCGTGTGCATCGAACCGCTGACGGTTCGCGACTGCCGCTCGGAGCAAACTCCCCGCACCCCGCGATCCCCTCAACCAAAAATTGGTGGGGCGCGTCTTCGTGAATTGCACTATCTGTAACGCCCGTATTTATAGACAAGTAAAAGTGATTACTTCAGAAAAAGTAATTACTCAAGTAATGATTTTTATTCTATAGTTTAGTAAACTTAGAATTCTTAGCCAAGTAATAGTCACCATTTTCTTTACTTGAGCATTGAGAACTCGACCATTTTGTGTTTGATTTTGCGGTTATAGCAATGGAAAGCATCGAAGCGACTTTTGGGGTAATAGATAATATCGATATCGATATACTACCGGAGATAGAATTTGCTGAGCCTAGAAATCGCAGTTTACTGTCGTGATGTGGATCTATTTCATGATTACTCAGAAGATTATTTTAAAAAGAGATTTCGCTTTTCCAAAAATATTGTGTTAAATGTGATTTTACCGAGAATTACCCGCTTTACAATCAGAGACACAAAGAGGGCTTCCTGTAAGTCCACTGTGCCAGTTACTAACGGCCTTACGTTTTTATGCCACTGGTAGCTTCCAGATTGTATGTGGAGACATCATACATATTTCACAATCAACAGAATGTCATATAGTGAGGAGAGTTTCTCGTGCATTGGCCATGCTAATGCATGATTTCATTAAGTTTCCAGTAAATTTAAGAAAAACGAAGACTGACTTCGAAAACCTAGGTTGTGTAGGAAGAGCACCTGTACTGAAAAATATAGTCGGGGCAATCGATTGCACCCATATTAAAATCACCAAACCTCGAGGTATTATGCATACAGAACAGTACCGGAACAGAAAAGGCTACTTTTCATTAAATGTTCAAGTAGTTGGTGACCCTAATTTAATGATATATGATATAGTAGTGCGTTGGGCAGGCAGTACTCATGATAGCCGGATCTTTAGAAATTCACGATTAAAAATGCGATTATGCAGCAACGAAATTGATGGGGTATTACATTATTAAATATAATTTTGTTTGTTTTCAAAGAAACCAATAGAATAGATCAGATCTTGAACATGAACTCGCCGAAATGACAACTTATAATAAACTAGCGGTAAGAGGTAAGATACACAATATACTAAAATAACAGCCACATTTTAATAAAACTCCCTCGTCCCCCGACCCTGTTCGGCAACGGTCGTATTCCCCGGGCGTCGGAAGACGATATGTATATAGAGTGGTTAAGTGCATTTTCTTCATACATAATTTAGTAGAATTATGTGTTTTGTGCTAAAAGAGATAAATATTGATTTATCAGTAACGAAATTTGATTCGATAATTCCATGTAAGTAAATAGCGACGAAAACCACACGATTGCGAATATGCTACAATATTTATTGGATTGATTTACTTCGAAAATTTTATAGTACTTTTCAAGTGTCTTACTGAAGCTGGTGTAATGATGGAATAAAAGAAGTTTTAAATAACACAAGGTTTATATTAGAAGAAGAAAAAATGGTTTTCAAACATAGGTTTACATTAAAATCTTAGAAATGTAATCATTAAAAAGTATTTACAGCACTGATCATTCCAGAATAATATTACAATTACAAAAAATTTGATCAGAATCAGGGAGGATCTCTATTTCTGACATCGTAGATTCATCAGAACTTTCATTATGCTCTTGTTCATTTACACTTTCCCCACTGCTATCACCTGTATAAATAATCATTTCATCGGAAAAACTATCGATTCTTGGGTCAAATTTTCTATATTCATCTTCGCATTTAACAGCATGATCACAAACTTTTTTCCATTCTTCTGGTCCTATATTATTGTTTTTTTCTAATATAGCATCTTTAACTGACGTGACAGTCATTGCAATATTTTTTTTGGCTACGTGTTGCTTTATTTGGGACCAAATATTTTAATGGGGTTAAAATCGGGATGATATGGTGGCAATCGTATAATTTTATGCCCATGTTCCTCCATTATATGGTCAACGGCAAATTCTGTGTATTTTTCTTTATGCCTTTTTATAATTTCATACAAATCGGGTTTCAGTTTCTTTGGGTCATGCGGAATGCTGTGTTGTTGTAACCAAGCTATCATTTGTGGTTTAGGTGTGTTTGAGTTTGGTGGTTTCACAGACAGTTTATTATGATATGGGGCGTTGTCAATTACCAACACACTATTAGGAGGCAAGTTGGGAATCAATTGATTGCGTCGCCAAGTTTGATAACGTACCGCGTTTATTTCTTTATGAGAGTCACCTTCTGAGTCGACACATTTATGTAACATTAGCGCCCCTGGGACGAAGCCTTTTTCATTGCCTACGTGTACAATAATTATTCGCTCTCCTTTGGAAATGGGTTGTTTGATACCTTTTTTGCTGCTATCTTGCCAAGTTTTACCCTTAGTATGTGATGTATGCACGTATGACTCATCCATAAACACTATGTTTCTACCAGAATTCCTCAGCTGTTGTATTTTTCTGAGATATTTGATCCTTTTTAAACGTATATCATGCTTTTGCATAAGTAACCGTCTGTTATTATCAGTTTTCAGAAAACTAAACCCCATTTCTTTCAAGATCAGCCTTAAAGTCTCTGCACAGCCTTTGAAATTAATAGCTTCAATCAACTTTTTTCTCAAATTATTTACAGTTGGGAGTTCTTTGAGCGTCAACTGAAAATTGTATATCATATTACGAATAACACAGTAGTCGAAATCATCAAGTCCCAGCCGAAATCTACTTTTAGGGTTTCTTTTTTTCGGGGTGGAAAATTTCATTGATTGATTCTGTTTTTTTTTTCGTTTATGATATTACTCAAAGTTCGTCGTGAAATTCCTGTAGCTTTTGTAACACGGTCCTGAATTTTTTTTTAAATAACCATTATGGTCTCTTTTGAAAACATTGGCTTCATTTAAGAAATAAAGGTACACATTAAATACCATTTGCTGTGCTTGTGACTTAAGCGGCTTTCCACGTTTAAATTTATCCATTCTGGAAGAATTCGTCTGAAAGAAAATTGTATGGGCAGAGTTAGGCATATTTTTATTTATTTGTTGTATTATTGCATTGTGTACTAATATACTTTATAATATTATTTATTCCTATATCTATTCGTTTATTTATGCATGTGTATCTTTCTATTAAATTTACATAAGCCTAAATCTGATTTTTAAAATGTTTTTTCTAGTACTTAATATGTATTTAACGTAGGTATTTTTTAATTTATTAATATTTTAAAAAACGTGAAAATTGTTAGTATACTTACCTATTTTACAAAATAAACTATTTAAATTTGAATAAGATAATTAAAGTTGAAATTAAATTTACCTTTGAAAACAAAACCAAGAAGGGTGTGTAATAGCAGCTCTATATAATTCCACACAGAGAGAACACGTGCAGTCACCACCAATATATAAAGACGACTGACGGACCTTTGACTGACCGGCGACCGCCGCCGACCGCCCGAATTGTTTTCGATTGTGTACAGATGATACTGACTCCTATTTCTTTCGAGCAAGGTGCAAAATGCAAGTGCATTGTTTAGGGCTCTTACGATTCAATGATTCGCGTGTTTCCGGGAATACGACAATTAGCGAAGATCTGCATGCGCATTATTAATTTGAGAATACTGTACTTCGTTTTCGCTTAACGTTCATTCTGACTTTTTTCTTTTTGCTCGGCTCCTAAGGGTCGTAGCGTGATGTTAAATAGCTTATAACTATCCTCGAGAATTGGGATACCAAATGCAAAAAGAATTTTGCAAATCCGACTGTTTGTTCACAATTTCATGGGTTTAATTTTTTTTTGCGCGGAACCATGATTGTTTTTCTAAAATAAAAGTAGCCTTATTTACTCCCCGTAACATAAGCTATCTGTCATAGATAGTCTCGTCAAAATCGGTCCAGCCGTTTCGGAGATTAGCCGGAACAAAAAGACAGACAGACAAAAATATAAAAAATTACTTTTTGTTATAAGTACCGTATATATTTCCTTAGGGTGCTTACGTAAAGAAACAGGTTTCCGGTGCAGGCAAGCCTGTGCAGGTCGATACCGATCGGTATGGCTCGGTCCAGGTAGTCGGCACCGACAAGTATAAACCTGTTTATAAGTGAGCGCATAAGATAACATGGGAATATTATACCAGCACCGATCGGTACTGACCCGCACAGACTCGCCTATACCGGAAACCTGTTTCTTTATGTAAGCACCCTTAGGCATTTAGTAAAAAGTAGTTATTTTGACACTACAAACAGACACTTCAATTTTATTTATTTGTATTGATAACAGAGAGATAAAGGATAAGAAATTAAAAACCCCATGTCAGTAATTAGTTCAAGTGTAAAAAGGATACATTCCGTTTTTGTAGGGTTACGTCGTGTCAAACGTTTTGTTTATTTTCTTTTTTTTCTTTGTAACTTTTCTCTTTAGAAATAATTAAATGAAAAAAAGTATATTATTAATGAAAAATAGTTTTTTAAAGATAATTTAATCAGAATTATAAAGCTAAATAAAATTTATGTAATATTATGAAGTAAAATAATCTACATCTCACGTGTGCTTTCTAATGAAACAAAACGCAGTAACTGAGTGTTACCAGAAGGAAACAACTATCAAGCGTTGCTTGGCACTGGCAAGTTGGCAACTGCTGAACTGCTGTTATCTATGGTCATGAATAAATTATTATTAAAAAAAAAATTAAACTGCTGTCATGTCGCCCCTCAAGTTAAATTGTGGTTTTATTCTTTATTTATTTATTATTGCATAAAATGTGGTGGTTTTTAAGTCTTACTACGTTGCTTCAAGTTTGGCTGTAATAAAATTGTGTCGTAAACAAAAATACTTGTCGACAAGTCAATAAAATTGTCTCGCTAAGTGTTGAAGTGCAAGTTTGTGACTGCTTCTGGTTTCTACAGTCTACTGAAAATTTTATAACTTTACCTAACCTCCAATGTCATTCTCAAACTCTGAAGTGTTGAAATCGTAGTTTCTGAATTTATTGTTCTTTCTTTGAAAATATTTATTCACATAACATAACATCACGCCTTGTTTCCCCGAAGGGTTGGGCAGAGGTGTACTTAAAGTACACCCACATTTCGCCAGTTAAAATATTTATTCATCTTAAAATTATCTTGTTTTGCATCGCAGTGTAAAATTCCTGCATTGTCTTGTCTTTTCAACTTGTCATTGTGTCTTGGTTTCGTTGTGTTGAATTTGTGCGTGTGGATTGAGAGATCTTTTCGAAAAACTTCCAATCCCAACCAAATTATAAGAGGAATTTAGGAAATGGGTAAAGCCGTGTAATTATGTACATAGTAACTCTTGAGACATTAACAAATTATTAACACTCTGTAACGCAGTAACGCTTGCGACCCATCTAAAGCTAGGTCTACAATGTAATAAACTAATTCATAAATCAACTTATAGTAGTTGTTGAATTCGTTTTTTTTAACACGTTCTGCACTGATTTATAAAGTAAAATATAATTAGGATGGTAACTTAAAAATAATAAAAAGTTGTGTTTAAAAACAATTTATTTTTGTGGTAATTGAAAACTCTTTGTGTTGCTCCTTCGATATGGCAAAGAAAATATCTGGGTAATTGGAAACAAAGCAGTCACTTAGGGGTAATTGTAAACAAGCTAGACTTATTATATTTAATTATGTATGTGGTAAATGGAAACAATTTAAAATTAATTGCAAAACCTTTATTGTGAGATAAAAAAGACAAATGTTACATATTTCTTAATATTTAAATCAGTGTTTAAGCTCGTTCAAATACGTCAATTGGCTTTTCAAAGATGATGTCCAAAAAATGACCCAGAATCGACAGAAATGAACTGTGTACCAATGGATTGGCATTTAAATATAATATAATGTTGCCAAAGTGGCAACCCTGAAATCGTTGTAGTATAGGAGCTAAGAGCAAAATAAAATAAGTAAAAAATTCTTTTTTTTATGTTTTTTTATTTTTATTTGGCCCATAGATACTACAATCGTTATAGTACTGTGTGTATTATTGGTAATTCTGTAGCTAAGGATTGCAAATAAAAAGATACACAGTTGCTACTGGCTATTATGCGCGGGCGAACCGCGGCGGACGGGGTGACGTGGGGGGCGGGGCGGTGTGGCAGGCAGGTAACGACTAACGACCATATCCCGTCGCAGTCCTTCGTTTGTTTTCGTTGTGATCTGTGTGCTTTGTTTTACTTCGTGGATTTTAACTTGACCTCTGCTTTTGTATACTGGACACTGATTTTTCTTGTTGATTCGAAACTGTGGCGCGTTAAACCGGACTTCGATTTTCTTTGCGACTGGATATTGTTTAAAATGGATGAACGTAACCGTTGTGTGACTTGTCCCCGTTCTGTTCTACAAAGGCGGCATCATGTTTTGTCCCTCGAGTTTCTGGAGTCACACCGGGACTTCGTGGAGCATATGTTCAGCACTTTACAAGCGCCACAAGAAGTAAGTACTATGGTTACTCAATTACATATAATATAGTATGTAGTTTCATCTTAACTTATAATCAAGGCGACACCCCCATGTCAGCGGCGTCGCTCGACACGGCGTGTTATCATATTTCGTCATGTTTTATTTGGATTAGTATAGAATAGTAATTAAACTAACACAACTGACAACGCACAATAACTACGAGTAATATTCGTCGTCGATTCATCAACAACCTATTAGGTATGGTATAATAATGAGTCTAGTTTCGCGTATTTTCATGTGTTCGCTATAGATGTAAAACTCACGTTGTATACATATCAGATAGTATACCATAAACAATAGGTACTTTAAAATGAATGTGAGACTAACGAGGGAATGTTATTGCTTATTTCAGATTGCATTTGATGGCTCCAGAGCTATTTGTCATCCGACCTGGCAGCGCATAGACTATAGCTTAAGACGACCTCCTCCACCACCACCCAGACCTCCAACTGCATCGATATCTACACCTGGCTTCGCACGCGCAGCAAACACGTCAAGACGATGTATTGTCGACGTTTGTAGGAGTTTGGAACTTCGCGCTGTGCCCAATTCAATGAAAGTATATATTTTAAGCTACTTTCATTTATACATACCACCTCTTGCACGGATATGTTCACACCACTTAAGGAATACTACTTGGGAGGACTTACCAGGAAACATCGCCAGACGTCAAGACGATTTCAGAGGCGAGAACTTACGCGATATAGTAGAGTTATACACTCAGGCTCTCGAAAAAAAAAAGCTGCTGGATTTTGAAAAAATTGATGAAATAAGTCCGGACGAACTTCATAATTGGATCGGTATAAGTCACCAGCAATTCTATAGCATATTAGAAGAAACCTTTTCTTTACAAGAACGATCCAACAGAAACACAATCTTGGGTATCTATTTATCTAAACTGAGAAGCGGTGCACCTTACCGAAGACTGGAGACGGTTTTTGGCCTATCCAAGTCAGCAATATGTCAAAAAATGAAACAAGCAAGAGAATGTCTCAATAATGACTATGTACCACGCCATCTTGGATTTGACCATATTACCCGGAATGAAGTTATAGCAAGAAATAGAATTATACCTAATTATATTTTTGGAACTGAAGATCATACAAAAGCCATTGTTATTATGGATGGGACATATTTATACATACAAAAGAGCTCAAACTTCTTATTTCAGAGATTGAGTTACAGTTTACATAAATATTCCAATCTAGTAAAGCCATTTATGCTTGTATGTTGCGATGGATATAAAATAGAAGTGACAGGACCTTATAATGCTAGAACGTCCGATGCAACAATATTGAAACAGATCTTGGATAATCACAGCGAACCTATGGAAGAAGCTCCGATAAGATGGTTTTTTGAACCCGACGACGTCATGGTTTTAGATAGGGGGTTTCGGGACGCTCTGCCAGATGCAGAGGAATGTGGATTCAGGGTCTACACGCCACAGACATAAAGTAGACATGAAAGTCAGCTGGGCACTGAAGCTGCTAATAAGTCGAGACTAGTGACGCTAGTTCGATGGGTGGTAGAAACAATAAACGGAAGAATGAAACGTGATTTTAAAATATTTAGAAATAAATATTTTAATAACACTTTAACCACGGCAATGACAGACTTCAGAATAGCTGCAGCGCTTGTTAACGCAACGCAAGAACCATATGGGGACAGTCACCTGACTGCGAACTTCATCGAAATGATCGAAAGAAACATAAATAGACAAAACCAACTGGCCGAATATGTCGATCATAACCGTTTGAACGCACAAAGAAATATTTCGTTTACCAGGATGGAGGCAACGGATGTTGTAGATTTCCCAAGAATGACATTTGATGAGCTGCTTATTTTTGCCATCGGTACATATCATGTGAAACTAGCTCGATCGTACTGCTACGAACATATAAGAGAAACAGGTGTGTACTCAATAGAAGTGTACAGGCATCCTGAAAGAGTGAATTTTAATGAAGAGAGGGAACACACATTAATGCGATGCAGAATACATTCAAGACACATTACGACAAGAACATACTATTGTTATATAGCATATAATAGTCACGCGGTCACTGAGCACTATTGTAGTTGTATACATGGGCGTCGCACTTTAGGTAGTTGTGCCCATATTATAAGTATCATATATTATCTTGCATGGGCGAGGAACGAAGGTGATTTGATTCAACCTGCGGGATTTTTAGACTTAGTATGTTTGGACATAGAAAATAATTAATAAATAAAAGAGATTACTGTTACAATTACAACAAAACCGCGTACATGTTTTTAGTTCGTGTATAGTTTGTGTATAGTTCCAAACTGTATTTTCTTTGATTATTTGGGCAATAAAGTTTTTATGATAATAATTGTTGATTTTTTTGTTATCCAAAGCAACATAATTACCAATAACACACAATACGTTGATTGTAGTATCTATGAGCGAACAAAAATAAGTATAAAAGTTAGAGTATTTCTTTTGCTTGTACATTCATGTGTAACACAAGTTATTGTGGATTAGAATGTCGTTGTTGTTATAGGAAATATCATTAGAACTTATCACAATAAGACTTACATTATGAAAATAAATGATTAACAACGATATTCTCACCCACAACATGGCTCTTAGCTCCTATACTATACCAATTATTTTTATATTTGCAATCTTTAGCCACAGAATTACCAATAATACACACAGTACTGTAACGATTGTAGTATCTATATACTACAATCTTATTGGTGTGTCTTATTGGTTTCTTTTGGCCCATAGGGGCCAAAAGAAAAAAAATATACAAAAAACAGAGTGTTTGTTATGTTGTGATTAAATATGATGTTGTTATTATGTTGCTGTTGCTTGTGAAATGTGTTGATGATAATTATCACAAGTGATACAACATTAAAACAACGTCATATTAAGCCACAACATGACGTAAACTTATTTTATTATTGTTTTCAACGATTTTTTTTTCTTATTTTATTTTGCTCCTAGCTCCTATACTATAACGATTTCAGGGTTGCCCCCTTGGTAACATTATATTATATTTCAATGTCAATCCACTGGTATACATTTCATTCCTGTCGATTCTGGGTTTTTGGTCCATACATTTTTGGACATGTCCTTTATATAACATTCTTTCTCCTCTTAATATAATGCGAGGTTCACTTACAATCCCTAAAACATCATCATATGGCACATCACTTTTGTCATTCTCATTAAGTGTGTACAATGTTTTGGAACTGTCCATACATTTCAGGGATGTAACTTGTATCTCCATTTCTTCATCATCAACAGAATCCACCATACAAAGATATTTATAAATCGTAGTCATTCGTTTTCCACCTTTAAATGAAACCAGAACAAAATTTCCACATTCTGGATTTTTATCCTTATTTGGTTCTTCGAATTCTGTAGCATTTACAAATTCATCACATAAATTATAATCGCTGTTATCACTCTCATTGTATTCTAAAGCATCACCTACATCCTCTTCTGACGTAGACATATCAACATCCCTTTCTTTCAGTCTCTGTTTTTTAGTTTTTGGTTCTCCTGCATTAACAAACTTTTTTGGTCGCTTTTTACCTTTTTCTTTCATGTCAACTTTTTTCTGAATTTTATTTCCAGTCTTTTTTTTCTGTTTTTCATCTTCAGCCTTTTTAAGTCTTTCTTTTACTTCATTAGTTGTTAGGACTTCACCAAATGCGCATTGTTTGAGTCTAGGTATTACCGGTTTCTTCACTGGCTTAACAATATTAAAAATGTTCTCTAATTGCACTTTACTTGGTGATTTTATTTCTTCGTCTAATGTTACAGAATTGATAAAAGCACTGCTTATTTTTCTTTTAATGTGGTCTGCTGTTGTAGTATCTAAAGTTATAAGTTTAAGTATTTGACTAATCAAAGGAGAACTATTGTTATTATCGTTTTGAACCACCTTATAGCTTTTAGATGTAGAGGGCAAAATAGTATTTGGTTCTATCTGAAGACATTCATTTGTAATGTATGTACGTTGTTTATCAGCCTGTTCAACCTCTATCTGATGTGTGTGACTTCCTGACATATTTGGGATCTCAACTTCTTCTCGAAACAATGTCTCACTTTCTGTTTGCTGTATAATTATTTGTTCATTTTGGGAATTATTGGAATTCGGATTCTCTTCTATTGGATTTCTACTCATTTCTTCCATTTCAATTGTATTAGCTGTTGGTTCGTTTACTCTTTTTGTTTGCTCGGAAAGAATATGCTCTGTCTCTTGTTGAATTTCAGGATAGTTAAATTGTATAATTGGGTTATCCACAGTCTTATCTATAATAATATCTGTGTAAAGTTGTAAGTCCTCAGGTTTAAAAAGGTGTTTAGGAAATTTGGATGGGTGAACTGGATACAAGCCAGTTGTACTAAAACCAGACTTAATATTTTCCGTTTTCATAGCCAATTCATATACTTCCGCCAGTAGTTCAGTAAATTGAGACCGCGATAGCCTTCCTGTCCCCAAACCCATTTGTTTGATCCCATTTTCAACTAATTTTTTATCCCAAGCTTTCTTGACTGGTCCAAATACGCATTTGTCAAGTGGTTGGATCCTGTCTGTTAAATGGCTTGGAAATTTCAGCAAGATAATGTTAGCTTTTTCGGCTTCTTCAACTATTCTCAGACTTATATGACTAGCATGTCCATCATAGATTAACAAAGCTTTTTGATTCGGTTCATTTCGGTCTTTTCGTAATTCATTAACATATGGAATAAAAGACTTTGAGAGCCAATTGAAAAATACTGATTCTTCCATCCAACCATTTTTCGTGGCTGCATATAATGTACCTGGATAAGATTTTTCTGATGTCCAACGAGCTTGAACTGCTGCTCCTTTAAATACAATTAAAGGAGGTAAAACATGACCTTCAGCTGAAACACAAGCAAGAACTGTTGTCGATTCTCGTCCGGAGCCCCCAGACACCCGAGACAGAGGTTTCCCTTTCTCACCTATCCCTCTAACTCTGCTTGGATCGCTCTGGAAACCACTTTCGTCACAGTTATATATAAATCCTGGTTTATCTTCCAATTGGTTTTCAATCACAACTCGCTGAAGAGTGTTGTAAAAGTCATACACAATATATGGTTTCCGAGCATCTTTTCTTGCCTTCTGCAGGTGTTCAGGCTTTTTTAAACTAAGCTCCGGATGTCGTTTCATGAAACTTATGTACCAATCATCCCCTGGTTTGTTATCTTTGAATGGTGTCTTTAATTCCTTGCTTTCAACATACTCTTTTATTAGTAACTTCAGCTCTTCCTTTAAACATGGGTGGCCCATTTGGGCTCTCGTCTTTAGACACGATACAATGTATTTTTCCACATTTTCTGGCAACGCTTTTTTAACACCAGCACCCATTCGCTCTATATTTATTTTTCTTCCCTTTATTCTATCAAATATTACTTTAGTGGGTATGTTGTACGTTTCTGCTGCCTGTCTATACGTTTTTCTCTTTTCTTCAACATCTTTTACGGCATTATAAAGATCCTCTAAAGTGTATTTCGTGTCGCGTTTACGGACATAAACACGTGGCATTTTTATATAACCTGAAACATAAAATATTTACTTTTACCCACCTTCACCTTCCTTGCATATATATTAACCGTTATCAATTACCCCATCCGTTTACATTTAACCCAGATGCTGTTTACAATTGACCCAATATCATTTATTGATGGGTAATTGTAAACATGAATTTGTAGCGTGGCGGTTGAATTTAAGCGTTCAAAAGCATTAAAAAAGCAAAGATAAACCCATTATTAATTGTTCAATACAATAGCGGTTTACTTACTTTTATTTTTTTTTAACAAAATGGAGTCGTTCTGTTGTTTATCCAATCTAAAAATCACTTTTTAGTCCCGCTTTTTTGCAATCACACACAGTTGCTTTTCTGTTGACGCCATTTTGAATTTTGACAGCTGCGGCCATAGACTATAGAATATACTTGCGTTTCATTACACGCAACTTAATATTTTGCATGAATAAACACGAAATACGACGAGTGTTACCAATCACCCCTGTTTACAAATACCCTGGTTGACCCTATTTCTAGTACCTAGACTTATAAGTACCGTCAGGCACTTTTTGGCACTTATTGTCAGGAACTTTGTTAGAAAATGGAAAAACTATGAGGTCAAACAATTACAACTTTTAAAAAACAAAAACATATTTATTCAGAAATTAATCCCATGATATTCTAGGAAACAGTTCTTTTTTTCATTCAAACACAAAAATACATTGCAGTGAGAACATTTACTGTGTGGTTTCGACTGAATCTTCTTCATACTGCAAATCTCACACCTTCCTCTATTCTCTACATACTTAGGCCAATGTATGCCTCTGTTGCCCAAACGTACGTCTTTCAGAGTAGAACAATCTAATTTACGCCTTTTGGAAGGGCCACTGTTTGAAGCGTTATCACTAGATGTCTTTCTTTTCTGACCAGCATCTTTCAATGTCATCAAACCTTGAGTAACCGAGCGTCGAAAATCTTTTATGGTAGTCTTTTCCAATAAAAGCCCATGAATAACAAAAGCATTGACGAATGCAATGTCCAGAAGTCCCCAAAACAACCTATGCCACCATTTTGGAGATTTACGATCTATACAGTAAAGGGCTCTCGGACGATCAGCTGTATCTACACCACCCATGTAACTGTTGTAATCTCTGACAACTACTGGGCATTTTACTGCAGATTTCGATCCATTTTTTTCTCTACGTGACACAGTTCCCTCTTGACTCCCATGAAAATTAGACACTAAATGAACCATCTTGTTATCCTTCCATTTCCAATATCCTATATCTAAATTTGAAAAACGATGATCACTATCACCTCTTTTCATTTTAGAATCGGCGATTAGGTTTTCAGGTAGTCCTTTTCTATTACTTCGGATTGTCCCACATGCGTAGGTGTTTTCAGTTTTCAATTTTTCTAGCAAAGCAACAGAAGAGAAAAAATTATCGAAATAGACGACTTTCCCTTTACCCCATTCTTGCTCCGTCAACTCCAAAACAACTTTTTCTCCTAAGCCATAGTTGGTAAATTTAGAGTTCATTTCTTCGTCTTTTCCTTGGTAGACTTGAAACCTCTTTATATATCCCCTCTGATCAGCCAGGCACCACAACTTGTAACCTCTTTTTATTGGTTTCATAGGTAGGTACTGCTTCAAGACGGACCTACCCTTGAATTTAATCATCGATTCATCTACGCTCATTTCGCGAGTACCATGATAAACATCTTGGAATTTTTTATTGAGTGCATCAACCATTGGTCTAATTTTAAACAGCTTATCTTTGCAGTCTTTAGGCATTTGAGTGTTGTCATTGCAATGTAGATAGGATAAAATTACAGAAAACCTATCCCTTGGCATTATTTTGCATACAAGTGGATTGTTTAGATCTGGTGCTGAAGAATAATGGTCTCTCCACGCCGGACGACTGTTATAACCCATAAAGAAGTTTATACCTATAAATGTTAAAAGTTCTTCCTTTTTTAGGTTCAATACCTTGCCTTTGTGTAGCATAATGGTTACTTTGGTATACAATATTATCCAATATATCTTCCATAAGCACTAGGAATATGTCAGTCGGTTTAGTACAATGACTGAAATAATGTTCTATTACTCCAGTATCTGCTGTATAGTCGGGTAAAGTTGTATCCAATTCTCGCTTTTTCCATTTGCGATTTGGTTTGACTACCCTCATTCCGCGAGCCCTAGGCATAGAACGATCTGCTGGCGGAAGATCGATTTGAATACTGGAGCTAGGTATTGGAGATGTAGGTACCTGATCTATGAAGCAATCTGGTGGCACATTTTCATTCATCGGCGATGACGGTTGAACCTCGGCTAAAACTCTGTCTAGAGCCTCCTCAAAAACCTCATCGAAGTTCCTTGGTATAGGTGGTCGAAAGTCTTCGTCCGTTTCTTCATCGGAATCACCAGCATCAGAATTTTCGTCGCAGTCTGGAAGTTCTTCTAATAACAGTGCTTCGATCAAGGCAGTATTCTCGGAAATATCCATTATAAAATATCTAAAACAATAAGTAGTACGTATGAAAATAATAATAGCAATATAAATAAACTAATATAATGAAATAAAATACCTAACTTCGTCATGCAATGTTATTAGACTTATCATAAAATTCACGACTATAAAGTGTTTATAGTCCTCGTCAGTTTTTGTAAATTTTTCGTAGGAAAGAAAGTAATTATACCCCATACAAGTTGCTACAATTAGAGCTGATGAATAAAACATTGAAATAATCATAATTATTACCACTTAATAATAATAATCCTATTTTAAAACTTTTTCAAAATCACTGTACATCGAAGTGACTGAATGTATGACACGTTATGACTTGCTGTTCAAATTATTCGGCAAATATTGGCAGAAATTCAAATAATGCGCTGTGATTGGCTCACGCGTACGGTACTCTAAAGGATCGTCAGGAATTGTAATTATGATTTGTTTTCATATTCAAAATGTTTGAAGAGAAAGGAGGAGGTACTTATAAGTACCGTTAGGAGGGAAAGGGTTAAAAATTTGTGGCTCTTTTTTTAAATTTTCTGTTGTTTTGGTCTTGTTTTCTACTTTTGTTTGAACTAAATCCTCGGTTTGCTTTGTTTTGTTTTCTTCTTCAATTGTATTATTTCCTGCTGTTATAATTCTGTTTTCTTTTATTTGAACTATATTTTCGGTTTCCATAGCACGCGTTTCGTTTTCCTGTTCTATTTGGTCTAGTACTTGATTTCCTATTTTCTCGTTTTCGATTATATTTTGCATTATTGCTGATTCATTGTCATAAAAATCTCTCGCAAATTTTTCTAAAAGTTGCTCGTCATCGTCAACACAGTAATCCGAAGAATCGTGCAGGGAAAATATTTCATCGTCAGTATCTGTAGTAACATCATTAGAGGCAGGCTCTTTTCTTTTCATTCTTTTTGGATTATCTCTTTTTGTCTGCCTTAGCCCCATCCTTTGACGTCGATGGAATTGGATTGTCATAAATACTATTAGTGTTTTTATTATAATTACTTGTTGATAAATCATAATTTTTTGAAATTTCTATTAGCTCTGGTCCAAAAAAATTCGTTAAATCCGTAAAGCCTCGGTTTTCAGGTAAGAATGTCACGTCGGATAAGATTGCGACTTTATTTTTTTAGTGACATTTTCTTTATTTTTGATTTTCATCTTTTTCTCAATTGGTTTCTTTACTGAGTTATTGTCGCCTTTTCGTTTATTATTCTTAAGCTCTTGTTTGTTATAAAGGACATGAGATTTGATATTTAAGCAATTGCAGAAACCTTTAAAAGTTTCTGTAGTTGTATTGAAACAAAAACAACTAAGGCATCGGAATTTGATACTGTTCTGTAGTTCTGATGAATCTGTATCGTTGACAATTTGATGCAAAGACATCGTTTGAGGTACCGGTATCAAGTTTTCTTTTACAGAGTAGGTTTTAATAGCGTCTTGTGATATATAAAAGATTAGTATTGTAGTGCCCGATTTCTGCAAAACTTCGTAAGCCGTTTCAGCATTTGGTATGTCAACGCCTTGTGAAACAGCATTATCAAGGCGTCGTTTTATTGCCGCACCTACTCCATCAGCCGCTCCTTTTCCATGCGACGCCTCGCTAAAATTCCAGGTGGAGTAAGGGAATCCTTTTTCTTTTGTGAGTTTAGAAAATAAGTAAAAACATTTTTTTTGCTTATATTGGCTTGTTGGGCCGTCTGAAAAGTGAATTCCTATAACATTCGGAAATTCGGTCCTTACGTAAGCTAATACTGGCTCTAAATGTGCCCAAATTGCTTCGGGGCCATGCTCGTTATTGGGCGAAATGGACGCAAATGTCTGAGGTTTCCTTTCTTTGGTGTATAGGACTCCAGTATGTATGGTGATTTGGGGCTTTGATGCTCCCCAGTGCATAGACTGCACTTCTTTTGTTAGTTTACAGGTATAATTTTCCGAGAAGTCAATATGTACTGCAACTTCATTTACTGTTAAAGGAGATGTTTCAAAATGTATGGAGCCCCGGCCATGTATTGGTACACCCTACTAAAAAATGGGGAAACAGAATTAAAACAGTTTCCAATCATCCAATTACTTTTAATTGGCTTGTTTGGTAGTAAAGTACAAGAATGTACAATTGAAATTGCAACACACAACAAAAACCCATCATGGCGGTAAGTTGTCATGTTGATTGATTATTGACGTTTCACATGTTTACTTCTGTCGTATTACATTGTCAAAGAGAATCCTAACATTGTCGTACTTTTAGTCTTTTGCAATATTATTTTAGATCTAATTGTAAAGTCGAAAATCTATTAAAGAAATCTGACAGATTGTAGTAGCTTAATGTACTGGCGTCTGTACATAAAGTATAGTCCAGTTAAGTAGACGACAACCTCATAGGTTGACCTGCGATATGCCAAGATTTTTACTTATAGCATAAACGTACAGAATGCAAACATTCAATAGTCGAAATATTAACTCAGACAAAAACAATGTAGCGATCTTTTGATTCAACTATCAAAAACAAAATCACAAAATACAAAAAACGAAAGCCAGGTTGTTAAAAATAACTCTAGAGAACAGAACATCAGAACACGATCGACAACGAAAGCGACTGAAGTGACAGTAGACAATTCACGATCTATGATCAATGGTCGATCTATGTGTGCGTCCACACTGAATGCGCGGTGACTGGAGCCTAGGCCGGCGCGGCGAGCGGGGGCGTGCGGTGGCCACAGTGACGCGCGAGCTCTTGTAGCTGTTCGACGTATTATCAGGTGTTACAAACTATGGACGAGGATTTGCTATTTTTACTAGACAGTCCGATCCTGAGATGGGAGGTGTTTAACACTAGAGTTGGTGTGCACGAAATAAATAAAAACAGAGAAATAACTGGTGAATTTTTTAACTTATATGAAGTATTGAGATTATACCCTAGAAAATTCTTTGAGTACACTCGAATGCCCGTGTCAACATTTGACTACATACTAAGTAAAATATCACAAAAAATCACCAAAGAAGATACTAACTTTCGCAAAAGTATTAGACCTGAGGAGAAATTGTTCATAACTCTGAGGTAAGAATAAAACAAGATTTTACTAAAAGTTTTGTATTTATATGTAATAGTAGTATGTAATCAAAGAAGTAGGTAAGTAAAAAGTTGTAATAATCAAATTAATAATTAGGGTAGTTGCCAGTAGAATATCCTCCATAATTTTCCTCGTATCTCGGTTGAGAAAACTGCATCCTTTCTGCTTCGTCTATTATGATTTGGGTAATTTTATTTCGAATGCGTAACTTTTGTAATTCACTAAATTTTTTCATTTGTGGCAGGAGACTCATAAAAAAATGATAATCATCACATTTCTCCGACTGGTCACTATTTGACACCATTTTCTGTTCAATTAGCATAATTTTTTTTCTTTTACATTCTATAAGTTCATCTCTATAATCTGATGCCGTTTTGTTGCGCTTTGACGCGTTTGTGCGACTGCTGCAGGTGGATGTACCTGGACTCATCACGTCAGCGATGTTAGATTGCTCAGTTTGACAAGACTCGTTGAGGGATTCCGAATCACTATCATGCAGATTTCCCGTCATGACTTCAGGTGTAATGTCATCATTTATGAATTGCATAAGTTGAAAGTATGGCCATGTGCTCTATTTCATCGCCACCGTCACCAGAGCGCGGCGTAGGGAATTTCTTTTTTTCTTTTCGAAACTGATCGCGCAGGTTCTTCCACTTCTTACGCAGTTGTTTTTCTGTAACAATAACATAATATTTTATTCTACTTTTTTATTTCAGGTTTTTGTCAACAGGAACTGGATTTAGAGCACTGGCTTACAGTTTTCGTATGGGGAAAAGCACCATTGCGTCTATAGTACACGAAACGTGCCGTGTTTTATGGACCGAGTTAGTTCCTATTCACATGCCGATACCAACAGAACAACGCTTGAAAGCTATTGCAGAAGACTTTGAAGCTACCTGGAATTTCCCACACTGCATCGGAGCAATTGATGGGAAACATTACGAAATAAAAAAAACATCTAAATCTGGTTCGGCACATTGGTGTTATAAAAAAAGAAATAGCATTGTCATGCAAGCTGTGGCTGACGCAAAAAGGAAATTTGTAGCAGTCGAAGTAGGCGGTCGAGGAAAGCAAAGTGATGGTGGTACTTTTATTGCATCAACACTGTATAAGCTTATAGAAAAAAATAAGTATAAAATTCCTATGCCAAAGAGGCTTCCAAATTCTGACGTCATTGCACCCTACGTCCTAGTGGGTGATGAAGCGTATCCGTTAAAACATTATTTAATGCGTCCTTATCCCGAGCGAGTACTTAATAATGAAAGAAAATGTTTTAATATCAGATTGTCTACCGCTAGACAAACAATCGAATGCGCATTTGGCATTTTAACATGTAAATGGAGAATACTTCTTAAACCTATCGAAACAAACAAAAAATGCCTTGTCTATAATAAAAGCTGCGAGTATACTGCACAATGTTATAATGGATTTAAACGGCGATCTCGATCTGGATGTCCAACGTGTGCTATCTAACCCGCCATTATATGAAGATCGTCACAGAAACCGCGGAGTCATTAATAATCCATCACAGAGAGCAAAAAATGTTCGTATAAAATTCACAAACTATTTCTGGGAACAAAGTCAAAGAAAGTAATAACTATTAGGTACTTATAATAAACTTACCTTCACTTCCAGGAAACTGATCTTTTATTTCACTCCATAACTTTCTTGTTATTGTGCGATTACTGTGGTGTGGATGTTTGCTTTGCCATAGCGTACGTCCACATTGCCGGCCTACCGCGGTTGCGACGACGGGCGCGAAATAACAAACATATGAAACCGCTGCTTACGTCCATAGTGTAGCGACTAAGGCGGGCGCCTAGCGCGACGGGCTCGCGCGAGATAGCGCGCGCAGTTTTCAAACGTCCCAATCCGCGCGTTATGGCCACACTATGGGCCTAGTCCGCAAGCGACCTAACGCGCGGGTGGCGGGGGTATCAAACCAGTTCGGTCTTATCTTGTGGCGTACGCGCGTCTGATAATGTATTTTTTGTAAAATGGCGGTAAATACTAAAGTGTTTATAAGTGTGATTCATTCTAAACCAGCTATATGGCAATGTAAACATCCACACCACAGTAATCGCACAATAATAAGAAAATTATGAAGCGAAATCATATTAATTAAAAAAATCACCATTTACTTCTCTGCTTTTATTTATTTCGTGCACACCATCTCTTGTATTCAACACCTCCCATCTCAGGATCGGACTATCTAAAAAAATACCAAATCCTCGTCCATGGTTTGCAACACCTGAAATACGCCTTAGCGCTACAACGGCTCGCACGTCACTGTGGCCACTGCACGCCTCCGCCGTCGCGCCCGCCACAGGCCCTAGTCACCGCGCGTTCAGTGTGGACGCACACATATAGGTGGTTTAGATTGAATCGCACTTAAAAACAATTCAGTATTTACCGCCATTTTATAGACAAACAAAATACAGACGATTAAACGCCGAGCGACAAGACCGAACTGGTTTGTTACCCCCGCCACCCGCGCATTGGATCGCTCGCTGACTAGGCCCGTAGTGTGGCCAGAACGCGCGGACAAGAGCGTTTGAAAACTACGCGCGCTGTCTCGCTCAGTCCCGTCGCACTAGGCTTCCGCCTTAGTCACTACAGTATGGACGCAAAGGCGCGTTTCATATGTTTGATACTTCGCGCCCGTCGTCACAACCGCGCTAGGCTCGCAGTGTGGACGCACACTATGGTTTACTGTCATTGGTTTTTAACCACAGAGTACCTAAATTGGCGAGACGCCATATTGAAAGTCGATAAAATAATTGATAAATATCAAATTATTACAAGAGAAATATGCAATTATGCAATTTATCAGTATTTTTCCCGAATTCCACGGATTTTTCTCGATTTTTCGAGGTATTGTACATATTCTAGGCCCATTTTGAAACATCTCCTTTTTTATGCAAGCTAAGTACTGTGAATATTGATGTTTAATGTTATATGTGTTTCTTGAATGTGTTTAGGTCATTATTATACAAATTTGTTAATACAAAAATTGTGCTATTTATTTCTTTTTTTACAACTTTTTCGGTACTTTTGTTTGTTCCGTCAATTTTATCCACATATTCGTGTTTTTCACGTACAAATTCTTCTCAAGTAACAACCTCATCGCGACTGTGAACATCCCAATAAAAAATAATAGCGTTATTGCAGCATGTGGCACAATCTCCATGGGCACATTCCTTTGAATCAAGATCACACACTACCTACTCTTATTAATATTTCGTCGAAATTTTTGGTGTCAATTAATCCTGAAGCGTATAGCTTGTCAGTTTTAAGTTTGAAGTTTTCATGTTGTATGCATCTGCATGTGTCCCGATCAGAAAGTTTAGGACGTAACACATAGAATGGTTTATGTTTTTTGAAGGACGAAAATTTGGCATTACCGCCTTCACTTTTGTATTTTTTATAGAGATATTTAAAGGTGTTGAGTAAATACCTTCTCTGTCTTTTTATTTTATTGAAAATTTTTACCTCTTTTTTACCGGCTGTAGCCCTACTCACATCGTCTCTTTCATAAAATTGCTGTATTTCTTCCACCATTTTTTTGTATCTTCGATCGGTATATGCTTTATTGCGCCGTGCTCTTCCTTTTAACCCCAATATAAATGTCAATTTACGCTTTTTCCTATATTTTTTCACAAGTTCGTTTTCTATCATTTTTTTAAATATGTTACGTTCATCATTGCTCTTTGTCTTTATAAGCATATTGTATCACATTTGTCAAAATATTGTGCTCTAAAAGAACCCTTTTCACTTTATCTTTTTCTTCATTTGTAACATTTGGTAAATTTTCTTGTATAAATGAGCAAGTTTTGGACAGAGGTGTTACATTTTGATTTATTTTTGGTATTGTGTTTTTTTCTTCTGATTGAATTAGCAAAAGTTGCTGTAATTGAGTATTTTTTTGAGTCAATCGGTAGTTTTGCTTTCGAAGTTTGTCGATTTTGTTGCGTAGTAGTTTTATCCTGTTTTCATATTTTATTTTTTTGGCGATCCACATTCTGTATATTTTTTTCTTTCTTTTTTTATTTTCAGGTCAATGACTTTTTCCTGTTGATTATCAAGAGGCCCATCAAAATTTTCATTGACAGGATTCCCTTTTCTCTTTCTTCTTTCTTGTCTCTTATTTTCTCTCCATTTAAGTCTTTGTTCGATTATTTTCTCTTCTACAAGCCCTTTTTTTATTTTCTCTCTATACTTTCTGTTTCTGTCTGTTTCTGTCTGCATTTTTTTTTAGAACTTCAGAAAAGTTTTCAGGATTACTCTGCCGCATACGGTCTCTATATCTCTTTTGTTTCTCGGCGGCCGACAACGGAGCCATCTGAAAAGATGAAATAACACCACCCGCATACAATGTTATGATAATAATAGACTTTTAAATTAGGTGTTCGAATAAGAACCAGTGAATCCATCTATGTAAATTAATAAAAAAGAAGAAAACGAATAGTTTCTATTTTTTTGTATTTTAAAATATAAGCTCAAAAGCTACCTACTAAATAAAAAAGAAAAAAGAAAATCAGTTGACCAACAGAGAAGAAAAAGGTCCTGAACTATTTTGTTTTTGCCTATTTAGGTAGATACATGCAGATTTAAAAAGGCTGTAAGAGCAGTCAAAATTCACCATTTATTACGAAAAAAAAAAATTGTATTTATAAAGCAAAAAGTTGAATAAATAAAATTCTAAAATTCTCTCATGAATGTAAACTCTGCCTAACATATGTCCCGAGTGTTACGTAAAGCCTGGGATACACTAGGGGGCAAATGAAGAAACATGTTGCGGAACATGTCCCTCAACAACTACGTGAAGTGTCCCGCGACAATTGTCATGGAACATTTTGCTGGCTACACTAGTCAGTGTTTATAGAAATGTCGCCCGAGGAGGTTGTGGCTATTAGTGCTGCGTACATAGTAATTATATCGAGTGTGTTGAAACGTAGAAGAAAGAGAAGGTGGTGGATGCGGAATTTCTTACTACAATGAGAAAGAAGAGTGAATATTCTAAGTGATCTCCGAATGTCTGACGGATCGTTTGTAAATTTTACTCGAATGTCATCATCTGATTTTGAAACTTTATTGCAAATGATCGGACCTTCCATAGCCAAACAGGATACAATACTACGGAACGCTATTAGTCCTCATATCAGACTTGCCATTACATTGAGGTACTTGTCGACTGGAGATTCTTATGCTTCCTTGTCGTACACTTTTCGAGTGTCAAAACAACTGATACGTAAAATAGTACCAGAAGTTTGTAAAGAACTGATAAAAAAATTGAAGATATTTGTAAAGGTAAGTTAAAGACAATGTGTAGCCCACGCTGAGGGGCAGGTGGGGGATACGGGCGTGTAGGCGGGGGTGACGTTGTTCCCTTGACGAAGAAGTGGAAATAAAACCACGCGACACGGTGTAAAACACTTGTATTTCCAATACGACACAACACAATACAAAATATTAAAGGAAATACACGGGCAAACTTACACACTATTTACAAACTTAGCAACTTGACTGGTATTACTAATTAGTTGAAGCGCGGCGCGAAGTGAACCAACGGGTGTAGATATGTTGCTTCACTGGATGATCGCTCGAGACTGACTAGCTTGTGTTTGTTTTTGGGGAATGGCATCTCGCAGTTCAACCTATAGGAGGTTGTCGACTGCTTAACCGGGCTTTTCTGTGGATGCCTCAATAAATTAAGGCCTCCAGCCAGGCTTAAAACTAAGACTAAAAACTAAGCGACTACACGCTAAGGGCACCCCCTGTGGGGTACGGACCTCGGCTTAGGGCGTCGCTGGGAGAGGACAGCAATGGGACATGCTGGATCGGATTATTTGGGGGCAAATTTAGAATTACGGGCTCAGCTGCGCGGGCTGGCTCGAGCAAGGGTCGGGGTGGGTATGGACGGGGGCGTCGCGGTGGCCCTCGGCGGCGAGGGCGGAAGCACGGCGGTCTCGATTTGAGTTTCCGGATCGTGCTGGTGGCGGGATTACTCTCCTGGAGGAGAGTTATGGCGTCATCCGGGACGGTTAGGGCGTGCCTAGGACGGCGGATGCGACTTATGCGCGACGGTGTGTAGCGGGCGGCCGCCGCAATCAGGGGATTCGGGTGTTTGGAGGCAGATTCGAAGAAACGCTTGGCGAGGCGTTTCATGAACTGCTGGACGGTTGGGATTTTTAGATCAACGTGAAGAGACTCGTTGCGTACATAATAGGGTGCCCCCGTGACCTTTCTGAGGAAACGGTTCTGTAGGGTCTGCATCCTATGGAGCAAGTGTGGCTTAGCGTGCGCAAATACAACACAAGCATACGTCATGATGGGACGGATGACTGCGGTGCAGATGCGCAGCTTGCACTTAAGAGATAGTTTGCTACGCGCGGTCAGGATGAAATGAAGCCTGCCGAGAGCGCAAGCGGCACGCGAACGAGCCGTCTTGATGTGCTCTCTAAAGGTCAGGTGTTGATCTAAGATCACGCCAAGGTATTTGGCTTGCTTCTCCCAAGGGATCGGCTTGCCATACATGGTGATCGGGCTAGGAGGTGCGGAAGCGTGGAGTCGCGGTCGCGTGAAAAGGACGGCCTGACTCTTATCGGGATTGACCTCAATCCTCCACTTCCGGAACCAGACGCCTAAAGCGTTTGCGGAGTTTTGGAGAGTTCTGGCGATAGAGTTCTGGCACCGCCCTGTGTAGTAGATAGCTGTGTCATCGGCGAAAAGCGCCAAATGAGTCTTGCTACATTTGGGGATGTCGCTCGTGAAGAGCGAGAAGATGAGGGGAGAAATCACCGAGCCCTGGGGGACACCGGCGCGTAAGGGGTGAGGGGAGGAGAGTGTACCCTCAATGCGATAGCGAAAGGTGCGGTTCGACAAAATGTCTCGTAAGATGAGCACGAGACGGTCAGGCACCCCGAGTTGGTACAGCTTATATATTAAGCCGTTGTGCCAGACCTTGTCGAACGCTTTCGCTATGTCGAAGAACAACATGCCTGTCGTTGCCTTGCGCTGGAAGCCAGCGCTTAGGTGCTCAACGATTCGGTGAACTTGCTGGATGCAAGAGTGATGGGTCCTGAACCCAAACTGTTCACTAGAGATAAGGCTCTTAGCCTCGACAAAATCTTTGAGATGCTTACAAATAAGCCTCTCATATATTTTGCCGAGGACATTGAGGAGACTAATGGGGCGGTAACTAGTGGGCTCAGACTTGGGCTTGCCTGGCTTGGGGATACCGATGACTGTGGCCTCTTTCCATGTCTGCGGAAAGATGTTGTTGCTGAGAGCACCATTGAAGATGGCGGTCATTAGCATTATCAGGGGGGCGGGGAGGAGTTTGAAAACCCTATTGGTGATACCGTCCGAGCCAGGGGCCTTCCGATCCTGTAGCCCTTTAATGATGTCGTGCACCTCGTCTGGAGTGACGGGAGGCAACGGATCATCAGGGTCTTCCACAGGGGGAAGAGCAGCCCTGCGTTCGACTTCGGCGTCGACCTTGGCAAGGTGCGCTTGGTCAGCTGGTTGGGAGCTAGGAGAACATTGAGACTCCAGGCTGTCGGCTAGGCATTCTGCCTTTTCGGGATTGTCGAATGCGATGCTCTTGTCAGGGCGAATGAGGGGAGGCATTGTAGCCTCCCCAGTGGAGGTACGCATTTTGCGTTGGAGTTGCCAGAAGGCCAGATGGTTGGGCTCGAGCTCGCTGAGCATCTTGTCCCAGCCCTCGGAACGCCACTCCGTTATACGTTTCTTTACAGCACGCTGTAAATGGCGCATGTGGGCTTTGTTCGCGTCGCAGGGAAAGGAGTCGTAGGCACGAATGGCCGCGTTCTTCTCGGTTATCAGTTCACGTACGTCAATCGGTAACTTCCAGCGATGTTCATCCATCGCCGGAACTTCCCGCGAACAATCCGTCAAAACGGATTGAACGTGTTCTGTAAACGAGTCGATCGCACCCGTCGTGTCTTCGACTGACACTATGTGGTCGGGGATTTTATCAAAGTGAGGCGACGTGGTGGATTTCAGCCGTTCGCTTACTTTCCTCCAGTCGGTTATCACTTTGGTTCGAGGGGGCTGGTTAGGATCGAGCGGGCCCGAATAAGGGGCAAAGAGCATGGTAATTGGGCGGTGATCCGAGTTGAGTTCGTGGGGCGTCTCAATAGAGTGCAAACGAAGGTTTACATTCTTGAGTAGCGCAACAACGAGCACGTCTGGAAGCTGGCTGGGAACGCCAGGGTAGTGGGTTGGGTTCATCGGAGCGATGACATCGAAGTTGAGGGAGGCACCTAGGTTGAACAGTATCCTACCTCTGGTGGAGGTCGTGTTGCTGTTCCAGGCGGGATGCTTGGCATTGAGATCCCCCGCAAAGATGACGGAGTCACTCAGACCGAAGAGGACAGTTAGGTCCTTGGTGATCGCGGTGGGATCCTCCGCACCATTGGCAGGCGGGAAGTAGGCAGAGATGATGGTGATTGGTTGATGACCAGTCATGCCGAGCCGACAGATTGAGACCTCAAGATGAGAGACTAGAGGAGGAGGGTCCATAGGACTACAGTAAAGAGACCTTTTGTAGTATATAAGGGTGCCACCCTTGTGGCAGCGGGACCTGTCATTGCGAACTATGTCATAGTTGGCGATTTTCGGGTCCCGCTGATGGGGCTTCAGGAAGGTCTCTTGAATGAGCATAATGTCAAGCTGATGATCACGCAGAAAGGTGGCGATCTCATCGCGTTGACCGGTAATTGCATTGGCGTTGAAGACGCCTAGTTTAAGGGAGCGGGGTTTGAGGGACCTAATCTTTTGTAAATTCATAATGGAATTTAAAAAGTTAGATTTTCGAGAGCTTGCGATACCTCGGGGTACGCATTGAAGATCTCAAGGAGACGAAGAGCGTTTCCTTGAGCGACACGGATTTCCTTCACCATGGCGTTGGCCGCCGGGGTGTAGAAAACAGCGAATACGCTGAGAAGCACCTGTGGGTTTGAAGGCTGATGGCCTGAGGGAGGGAACCTGATTGCTGCCGTGGGAACCGGCGCAGCCTTGGGAGCGGCGGCGGCCACAGGAGCCACTGGAGCTGCTGCTGGGACCGGCGTGGCAGTGGCCAATGGCGCAGGGATGGGTTGAGAGGGCGGCACCGAGGCCGAAGCTGCCTTAAAGTTGACCCATGGGGAGGGTCTCTGAGGAGCGAGGCGCTCGGGCAACTGAGCAGAGGGGAGCTTTACGCTCGGGCTTTCCCTTTGCTGGCGCTCGCTGGCACGCTTCGCCAGCTTGGCCGAGGATGATTTTGGGGCTTTACTGCATCCCCGGTAGTTAGCTGGGTGACCAGCTTTCCCGCAGAGCACACAACTTGGAGGTTCTGTGCAGAGAGTCCTGTCCTTGGGGCGAGGGCAGTCCGCAGTGCCATGCCCGCCCAGACACTTAACGCATCTGGGAGTTGCGTAGCAGTGCGACTGGGAGTGGCCGTATAATTGGCAACGGTGGCACTGGCCAACGATATTGGATTTCCTGGGCTTCTCAATAGAGATGCCCGACAGTGAACACACCGACTTCACTTTGAAGATCGGGTGATGACCCTCAACGGGGTCGCAGATCACCAGGACCATGTCGTATACAAGGCCCTGTTTCGCCCGGTGAAGGCGGTGGACTGCAGACACTGGGATACCCTTGGAGATCAGGTCTGCCTTGATCTCTTCGGTGGCGATCTCCTTCGGGATACGCCTGATGACTATCCTCGTCGGAGTTTCCTCCGGGAGGGAGAATGTGTGAAAGGAGTACTTCCTTTCACGAAGAATTCGGACAAGGTCCCTGTAGTCCGAGGACGAGGGGACAGTATACTACCTTGATGCCCTGCTGGGTAGATCGGGCGTTGGTGTATTGGATCTTGCGATCCACGCAAACTTTAGAAATTTCTGTCCACTTGGACTTATCTTGGATGTATAAGGGGGGCGGGGGACGCACCTTCCTCTTTGAGTCCGTTGGGATAGGACTGGCTGAGGTGGGTGATCGGGTGGGTGCCGAGCCGGAAGTAGAGGAAGGGGCAGGGGCAGGGGCGCAGGCAGGGGCGCAGTCAGGGGCGGAGGGGATGGCTGCCGCCAGAGGCTTTTTGGCCTTGCCGGCCTTTGAGGAGGCGCTCTTCTTCCTCTTCCCTCCCTTTCCGACGACTTGATAGTCGTCTGAGGAGGAGGAGGAGGAAGTGAGCGAGATGGCGTCCTCTGATTCGGAGTCCGAAGGAGGGGTGGAGGTGTCCATCACCTCGGGCTGGGGGGAGACTACAGACGGCATCGAAACCGCCGTAGGAGGGGTGCCCCTGTCTGCTACAGGGGGGGAAAGCGGGCTCTCTAGAGCCTCGCTTGGGTCGAGGTGGCGACTACGCCAAGCCTTCCCATATTTTGACTAGCTTGTTGGATGTCGCTACGTCCCCGCCAGGGGGCGCGGCTAGCGGTGTCGGGGCTTGGCCCCCTTCCCGCGGAAGCTATACAGTGGCCCGCAAATACGGGCCCCTCACTATCTGCGCCTATAGCGGCTGGCGGTAGTGGGCGTGCGTGCACGCCCATGTGAATGATTGCTATTGGTGTTTCTGTAGGCGCGTTACGACGTTGATCCACAACGCCGCTTGCTTCACGACACCTCGGCGGTCAGCCCCCGCCAGGTGAGACCCCCAGTTACCTGGGGGAGGCCCGACGAGGACGACCAGCGACAGAGGTGCCGACTCCACGCTCCTACAGATAAGGTGAATAGCCCCCGCCCGTCCTGATCTCAGAGCTAGCCGATCACAGTCCGGGCTAAGAGGCTGTCGTGTGTGTGAGGACGGTATTGTATTGTGTAACACCGTCCGGTGTCTACGTGAACTGCGGCCCGCACCGCACCAACACGTGTGAGTTGGGTGCCTGTCTAGAGGTGAATGTCTGATGTTTGCTACGTAACGCGCCTATATTAACCTAGCACGCGCTACGCAACAGATGCATGTAAAGTGTGTGGAGTCTATTGTCACAAGTATGCCGCGTGTAGACCGGAGGCGGCATACTCGGAGGTCAATCCGGTGGGTGGACGGGGTCATCGTCCGCGACCAGGTCGCGGGGTAGCGGTCTCCTCGCGTCAGGGGGGCGCGTATGCCAGGGCGCAATCTGCTTGACATGGGGCCAAGCAGATGCGTCGGCACGCGCGAACATTCCTTTCGCGAGGCGCCTCACAAACTCGTCCAGGCTCTCAATCCCGAGGTCCCTCTGGATGATGTCGTTCCTCACGAAGCGAGGGGCGTCAACAATAGTCCGCAGCGCAAGGTGTTGTTGCGTGCGGAGCAGCTTGCGGTTCGTCTCGCTCGTGAGGACGAACCATGCAGGGGCGGCGTACGTCAGTATCGGGCGCACGTACAACTTGTACACGCCCAACTTGACGCGCGCCGGGAGGCGGGACGAGAGCACCGGTTTAAGGAGGTTGCGGGCGACCCTACCTTGTGCGGCGACCATGCGGACGTGTGGCCCCATCGTGAGCCGACGGTCGATAGTGACACCCAGGTACTTGACCCGGGGCGACCATTCGACGTCGGCTCCTTGCAGCTTCAGGGGTGGTGGGAGGGGCGCGGCTCCGGTGACCATCGCCTGCGTCTTACCCACGTTCACCGACAGCCGCCACTTCGACAGCCACTCGGGAAGAAGATCGAGGGCGCGCTGCATTTTGACCGCCGCGTGCTTCGCATTAAGCGAGGTGGTAATGTACGCGGCGTCGTCAGCATACAGCGCTAGCGTCGCATCGGGCGTAGTGGGGATGTCGTCGGTGTAGCGTGAGTAACACGCCGGCGAGACGCAGCTACCCTGCGGCACACCAGCCAACACCGGGCGGGCGCTTGATAGCGCTCCGTCGACCACCACCCTAAAGCTCCTGTGGGACAGAAAAGTAGAGACCACTTTAACAACGCGACGGGGCGCGTCTGACGTGGCCAACTTGTAGATAAGGCCGTCGTGCCACACACGGTCGAAGGCCTTCTCCATGTCGAGGAATACTGCCACCGAGTACTCCTTCTTGTTGTGCGCGGCTGTGAGGTGGTGCAGTACCCTCGACAGCTGGAGCGTCGTGCTATGTTCCGCCCGAAACCCAAACTGTTCCGGCCGCGGATCGATATGTGGTTGGAGGTGTCGCAGCAGGAGTACTTCGAACACCTTGGAGACTGTCGGCAGCAGAGTGATCGGCCGATAGCTTTCCGGCTTCAGGGTGTTTTTCCCCGCCTTGGGCAGCATGATGACGCGCCCTTCCTTCCACGAGGCGGGAAAGGCCCCCGTGCGCAGTATCGCCGTGTACAGGCGCGCCAGCGCCGCTACCATACGGAACGGCAGGTGGCGCAGCGCTGTGTTGGTGATACCGTCAGCACCGGGGGCCTTCCTAGGCTTCGTTCTTAGGATGGCGCGTCTAACTGCGCCAGGCGAGAAGAAGACAGGGTCCTCATCGGGAGCTATCGGCGTGGCGAAGTAGTCTCCCAGGTGTTGCTCGACCGCTGCGACATGCTCGACGTCGCTGGTCGGGTTGGGGCGGAACTGACGCTCCAGGTGCTCGGCGAAGACCTCTGCCCGGTCCTCCGCTACATATCTGAGCGCCCCGTCGCTGTTAAGCAGCGGACGCACCGGAGCTGGGGTGTTCTTTAGTTGGCGGCAGAGTTTGTGAACCGACGGCCAACTATCTGTAGTGGCGTTTGACTAGCTTGTTGGATGTCGCTACGTCCCCGTCAGGGGGCGCGGCTAGCGGTGTCGGGGCTTGGCCCCCTTCCCGCGGAAGCTATACAGTGGCCCGCAAATACGGGCCCCTCGCTGTGTGCGCCTATAGCGGCTGGCGGTAGTGGGCGTGCGTGCACGCCCCTGTGAGTGATTGCTATTTGTGTTTCTGTAGGCGCGTTACGACGTTGATCCACAACGCCGCTTGCTTCACGACACCTCGGCGGTCAGCCCCCGCCAGGTGAGACCCCCAGTTACCTGGGGGAGGCCCGACGAGGACGACCAGCGACAGAGGTGCCGACTCCACGCTCCTACAGATAAGGTGAATAGCCCCCGCCCGTCCTGATCTCAGAGCTAGCCGATCACAGTCCGGGCTAAGAGGCTGTCGTGTGTGTGAGGACGGTATTGTATTGTGTAACACCGTCCGGTGTCTACGTGAACTGCGGCCCGCACCGCACCAACACGTGTGAGTTGGGTGCCTGTCTAGAGGTGAATGTCTGATGTTTGCTACGTAACGCGCCTATATTAACCTAGCACGCGCTACGCAACAGATGCATGTAAAGTGTGTGGAGTCTATTGTCACAAGTATGCCGCGTGTAGACCGGAGGCGGCATACTCGGAGGTCAATCCGGTGGGTGGACGGGGTCATCGTCCGCGACCAGGTCGCGGGGTAGCGGTCTCCTCGCGTCAGGGGGGCGCGTATGCCAGGGCGCAATCTGCTTGACATGGGGCCAAGCAGATGCGTCGGCACGCGCGAACATTCCTTTCGCGAGGCGCCTCACAAACTCGTCCAGGCTCTCAATCCCGAGGTCCCTCTGGATGATGTCGTTCCTCACGAAGCGAGGGGCGTCAACGATAGTCCGCAGCGCAAGGTGTTGTTGCGCGCGGAGCAGCTTGCGGTTCGTCTCGCTCGTGAGGACGAATCATGCCGGGGCGGCGTACGTCAATATCGGGCGCACGTACGACTTGTACACGCCCAACTTGACGCGCGCCGGGAGGCGGGACGAGAGCACCGGTTTAAGGAGGTTGCGGGCGACCCTACCTTGTGCGGCGACCATGCGGACGTGTGGCCCCATCGTGAGCCGACGGTCGATAGTGACACCCAGGTACTTGACCCGGGGCGACCATTCGACGTCGGCTCCTTGCAGCTTCAGGGGTGGTGGGAGGGGCGCGGCTCCGGTGACCATCGCCTGCGTCTTACCCACGTTCACCGACAGCCGCCACTTCGACAGCCACTCGGGAAGAAGATCGAGGGCGCGCTGCATTTTGACCGCCGCGTGCTTCGCATTAAGCGAGGTGGTAATGTACGCGGCGTCGTCAGCATATAGCGCTAGCGTCGCATCGGGCGTAGTGGGGATATCGTCGGTGTAGCGTGAGTAACACGCCGGCGAGACGCAGCTACCCTGCGGCACACCAGCCAACACCGGGCGGGCGCTTGATAGCGCTCCGTCGACCACCACCCTAAAACTCATGTGGGACAGAAAAGTAGAGACCACTTTAACAACGCGACGGGGCGCATCTGACGTGGCCAGCTTGTATACCAGGCCATCGTGCCACACACGGTCGAAGGCCTTCTCCATGTCGAGGAATACTGCCACCGAGTACTCCTTGTTGTGCGCGGCTGTGAGGTGGTGCAGTACCCTCGACAGCTGGAGCGTCGTGCTATGTTCCGCCCGAAACCCAAACTGTTCCGGCCGCGGCGCAATGTGGGGTTGGAGGTGTCGCAGCAGGAGTGCTTCGAACACCTTGGAGACCGTCGGCAGCAGAGTGATCGGCCGATAGCTCTCCGGCTTCAGAATGTTTTTCCCCGCCTTGGGCAGCATGATGACGCGCCCTTCCTTCCACGAGGCGGGAAAGGCCCCCGTGCGCAGTATCGCCGTGTACAGGCGCGCCAGCGCCGCTACCATACGGAACGGCAGGTGGCGCAGCGCTGTGTTGGTGATACCGTCAGCACCGGGGGCCTTCCTGGGCTTCGTTCTTAGGATGGCGCGTCTAACTGCGCCAGGCGAGAAGAAGACAGGGTCCTCATCGGGAGCTATCGGCGTGGCGAAGTAGTCTCCCAGGTGTTGCTCGACCGCTGCGACATGCTCGACGTCGCTGGTCGGGTTGGGGCGGAACTGACGCTCCAGGTGCTCGGCGAAGACCTCCGCCCGGTCCTCCGCTACATATCTGAGCGCCCCGTCGCTGTTAAGCAGCGGACGCACCGGAGCTGGGGTATTCTTCAACTGGCGGCAGAGTCTGTGAACCGACGGCCAACTGTCTGTAGTGGCGTCGATTCGTTCCTCCCAGCTCGCGGCGGTGTGTGCCTGTAACTCGGCCTTCACCTTTTCCGCGAGACGGTTGAGCTGCGTCTTGAGCGTGGGACATCTACGTTGTTGCCACTGCTTGCGAAGGCGCCTCTTCACGGCGATCATCGCGCTGATATGCGCCGGCAGGGGCGGCAGTAGCCCTCTCCCCTGCGGCTGCGTTGTAGTCGCCGCTTCTAAGGCGCTTTGGATGCAAGCAGTGACGTCATCCGCCGTCTGGTCTACGTCCGCGGAAGAGGCAATAGGCCGAGTCGGCGTGGTGGTCTCTACTTTTTCTGCGAAGACTGTCCAATCCATGGATCGACGTGGCGCTGGTGGCATCAGTCGGGTCGGCATACCCGATAAGACGACGAGTACAGGTTGGTGGTCCGACTGCAACTCGTCGTCTATCACTTGCTCCGTGATCTGGCATTGTAGCCCTCGGTGGACTACGATGTCCAGCACGTCCGGCATCAGCTGTGCGACGTCTGGATAGTGGGTCGGCGTCTCTGGGCCGGACACCGTGTACCCGAAGGCTTCCGCGTCCGCGAAGAGTCGTCTCCCCCCGGTGTTCTGCTGTAGAGAGTTCCACGCTGGGTGTTTACAATTTAAATCCCCGGCGAGGAGCGTGGCGTGTGCTGTTCGATTTAACAAGGCCCGCAGCTCTGTTAGATCCAGGCGAGCCGCGGGCGGCTTGTAACACGCGTACAAGTCGATGTCCTCGCCGGCTATGTGCAGCTGCACACCCAGCGCGTAGAAGCTGTTAACCGACGGCAAGGGGATTTCTTGATGGACGACTCTTCGCTTCACAAGTACCGCCAGACCACGGTATCTTATGTTGTGAGCCGACCGTTCATCCTTCCTATAAACGAGGTATCCCGGGAACCTAACCCTGTCTTCGGGTCCCAGGAGCGTCTCGTTTATGAGCGCCACGTCGATATTTTGTTCCCGAAGGAGGTGGCGGAGGGGGGCGACCTTATCCCTTAGGCCGCGGGCGTTCCAATGTATCATCCTTAACGACCTAGCCATTGTAAAGTGTGAGTAGGTTGGCCAGGCCATCAAGGATGATCGTCTCGATATCTTCGCCCTGCCTAATGGCCTTTATTAGGTCCATTAATAATTTAATGGCGCAGGCTGTGAAATCCTTTTTTTTGGTGCACGTAGCGCCGGTGGCGCCGCCATGCGTTTCTTTAGTGGACCTGCGTGGGTCCACTTTTTGCCGCTTCTCGGTAGCGGCGCTGGCAGCGGCAGTGGTATCTGTGACGAGATCTTTAGTTTCCTTTTCCTGCCGCTGCGCTATGCCGGCGCTAGTGGTAGGTTGGAGTAGCGTCACAGCCTGCGCCTTGTTTGAGGCAGGGCCGGCCGTCGGGATCTCTTCCTCGGTCGCCGCGGGGGTGGGTTTGGCCTTCTTGCCTTTTCCCTTCCCCCCGCTACGATGCTTCTTCCTCCGCCCCGAGGAGGTGGCTTGTGCTCTATCAGTAGGCCCGTTGGCCGCCGCCATCAGCGACGCGCCTTGTGCCTCTTCCGGCATCATCATTTGTGGCCTCTCGGTGGCCGCTGTTGGCCGGCGTGAGGCGGCCGTGATGGCGGCGGTCCCCGCTCGCTTGTTCCGTATCTCCTGCTGGAACACGGGGCACTTGATGTTGCACGCGGGGTGCGGGCCACCGCAATTGACGCAGGTGGCCGGCTCCTCCCGTGGGCGCGGGCAATCTCGCGCCGCGTGCTCGCCTCCGCATCATACACAAGCGAGCGGACGGTGGCATTGGTGCGAGCTGTGCCTAAATTTTTGGCACCGGTGGCACTGGGCGGGCCCACGTTTGCCTCGCCAAGCCTCTATCTTGACACCCCGCATGTACATGAACACGGTGGTGTCAAAGATAGCCCGAACGTCGGGGGTTCTCTTTATAATCGCGTGAAACACGCAGCCGGGTCGTCCTTGTGCGCCCTTAATATGGCGCACATACTCCGGCTGGTATCCCAACGCTCGGAGTTCCTCCTCGATCTCCTTGGGGTCTGTGTCCGCAGGCAGCCCCCTAATGGCGATCTTCAAGCTCCTGTCCGCCGGTAGCGAGTAGGCGAACCAGGAAACGCCGCTATCCTTCTCAAGGCCAGTCAAGTACCGCTGGACCAGCCTGTATTCGTCCTCGGTTTCGGGGGAAAATCTAACCCCCGTCCCGTATGGACGCGCATTTGGAGGCCGGCCCAGCTTGGCGCTGATGGCCCTGAAATGGGCGGCCCAGTCCGGCAGCCTCTCAACCACCAGCGGAGGATACTTGGGCGTCCTCTTCCCCGGCTGTTGCTTCGTAGTCGACGTTGCGGCGCCGGGGGCAGCGGTAGGGGGTGCAGTAGTCATGGTGGGGGCAGGGGGTAAATTGGAAGTACTTACCCCTGCTGTAATCTGCTCAAGTGGTGGTGGAGGCGGCGACGCAGGTGGTGAGCGGCGCACCGCGTCGGCGAATGTGGGCGACGCGGGCGTACCCCGACCCCGCGGCGCGTTGTCGCGCTGTGGCCGCGGCGGGTCGAGGCAGTACCGCTTCGCCTCCTCCTGTTCGGCCGCAGTCTCGCCGGAGCTCCTCCTGCGTCGCTGGGCTCTGGCCTCAAACTGAAATTCGAAGCCGAACCCCAGCGACGGTGTCGGTGATGCCGGCGACATCGCGGCGGCGTCAGCTCCTCCCACGGTGGGCCGCGTACCGGATCGCAGGGACGTGTCCCGAGACACGACTTCTTGACCGGACGCGGCCGAGCCCACGGATGCCAGCGACATGCTCGACCCTACGCGTGACGAGCATGCCGACAGCATGGCGGGCGAGTCGAAGGCTGAGGCTCGTGGTGGCGCCGGTGATTCAGGCGCTGGTTCCAGTGTTGGCGCTGGCCGCTCCTGCTTAGCCGTCGCCGGTCTCGCCAGCGAGAGGCGGGGACCGGATGTGGCGGTGCGCGAAGCTGGCACAGCTTTAGGCGCCTGTGCGGGCGCAGCGCCGGTAGGCGCGGGCGGCGGCGCAAAGCGCGGCGGCGGCGCGGCAATGCGCGCGGGCGGTGCGCGGGGACGCGCGGTAGTCGCGGGGTTCGCGGTCGACGCGGCGGCACGCGCGGGCGCGGTGGTGCGTACGGACGCGATGGTACGCGCAGCGGGCGCGGTAGGGTGCGCGGCGGGCGCAACAGTTCGCGCGGCCGGCGCAGAGGTGCGCACAGGTGCGGGCGCGCGCGCAGAAGGCAGCGCGGCGCGCGCATGCGGCGTATGGCCTATACTCGCGGCCGGCCCCGGGGCCTGGATAGGTACCGGGCGGATGGGTACTGCCTGTTGTCGGCTCGACGGCGGCGTCGGCGCAACGCGCGCAGGCGCCGATGTCGTCGGTGGGCCCACAGCTACAGCGGCGCTCCCCTCCCCTCTTCTTCCCTCCTCTCCTCCTCTTCGCTGGGACGGTCCGGCCGGCGACGAACCGGACGACGCGTCACCGATATTCGGCATCGACATCGCCCGGTCCAGCGCCGGAAGGTCTTCCTGGGACCCGACACCGCGGCCCAAAGAGCCGCGCTTGTCGTCGGGCTTCGGCATCCCGTGGGCGTGGTCCTCCGCGACCGCACCGGTGACGGCTCACCGGGCAGCACGGTGGGGCTCCCCCTGTGTCCACACAAGTGCCGGCTAGGTTACTTGTGCAAACACAGAGGCAACGATTAAAATAATGCGGTCCGCGCGGAGCAAACTGATTTGCGCAGGATGAGTCAGTCGTTCGACCACTGGCTAATCCTGACTAGCTTGTGTTGTTTTTGTTTGTTTTTGGGGAATGGCATCTCGCAGTTCAACCTATAGGAGGTTGTCGACTGCTTAACCGGGCTTTCCTGTGGATGCCTCAATAAATTAAGGCCTCCAGCCAGGCTTAAAACTAAGACTAAAAACTAAGCGACTACACGCTAAGGGCACCCCCTGTGGGGTACGGACCTCGGCTTAGGGCGTCGCTGGGAGAGGACAGCAATGGGACATGCTGGATCGGATTATTTGGGGGCAAATTTAGAATTGCGGGCTCAGCTGCGCGGGCTGGCTCGAGCAAGGGTCGGGGTGGGTATGGACGGGGGCGTCGCGGTGGCCCTCGGCGGCGAGGGCGGAAGCACGGCGGTCTCGATTTGAGTTTCCGGATCGTGCTGGTGGCGGGATTACTCTCCTGGAGGAGAGTTATGGCGTCATCCGGGACGGTTAGAGCGTGCCTAGGACGGCGGATGCGACTTATGCGCGACGGTGTGTAGCGGGCGGCCGCCGCAATCAGGGGATTCGGGTGTTTGGAGGCAGATTCGAAGAAACGCTTGGCGAGGGGTTTCATGAACTGCTGGACGGTTGGGATTTTTAGATCAACGTGAAGAGACTCGTTGCGTACATAATAGGGTGCCCCCGTGACCTTTCTGAGGAAACGGTTCTGTAGGGTCTGCATCCTATGGAGCAAGTGTGGCTTAGCGTGCGCAAATACAACACAAGCATACGTCATGATGGGACGGATGACTGCGGTGTAGATGCGCAGCTTGCACTTAAGAGATAGTTTGCTACGCGCGGTCAGGATGAAGTGAAGCCTGCCGAGAGCGCAAGCGGCACGCGAACGAGCCGTCTTGATGTGCTCTCTAAAGGTCAGGTGTTGATCTAAGATCACGCCAAGGTATTTGGCTTGCTTCTCCCAAGGGATCGGCTTGCCATACATGGTGATCGGGCTAGGAGGTGCGGAAGCGCGGAGTCGCGGTCGCGTGAAAAGGACGGCCTGACTCTTATCGGGATTGACCTCAATCCTCCACTTCCGGAACCAGACGCCTAAAGCGTTTGCGGAGTTTTGGAGAGTTCTGGCGATAGAGTTCTGGCACCGCCCTGTGTAGTAGATAGCTGTGTCATCGGCGAAAAGCGCCAAATGAGTCTTGCTACATTTGGGGATGTCGCTCGTGAAGAGCGAGAAGATGAGGGGAGAAATCACCGAGCCCTGGGGGACACCGGCGCGTAAGGGGTGAGGGGAGGAGAGTGTACCCTCAATGCGATAGCGAAAGGTGCGGTTCGACAAAAAGTCTCGTAAGATGAGCACGAGACGGTCAGGCACCCCGAGTTGGTACAGCTTATATATTAAGCCGTTGTGCCAGACCTTGTCGAACGCTTTCGCTATGTCGAAGAACAACATGCCTGTCGTTGCCTTGCGCTGGAAGCCAGCGCTTAGGTGCTCAACGATTCGGTGAACTTGCTGGATGCAAGAGTGATGGGTCCTGAACCCAAACTGTTCACTAGGGATAAGGCTCTTAGCCTCGACAAAATCTTTGAGACGCTTATAAATAAGCCTCTCGTATATTTTGCCGAGGACATTGAGGAGACTAATGGGGCGGTAACTAGTGGGCTCAGACTTGGGCTTGCCTGGCTTGGGGATACCGATGACGGTGGCCTCTTTCCACGTCTGCGGAAAGATGTTGTTGCTGAGAGCACCATTGAAGATGGCGGTCATTAGCATTATCAGGGGGGCGGGGAGGAGTTTGAAAACCTTATTGGTGATACCGTCCGAGCCAGGGGCCTTCCGATCCTGTAGCCCTTTAATGATGTCGTGCACCTCGTCTGGAGTGACGGGAGGCAACGGATCATCAGGGTCTTCCACAGGGGGAAGAGCAGCCCTGCGTTCGACTTCGGCGTCGACCTTGGCAAGGTGCGCTTGGTCAGCTGGTTGGGAGCTAGGAGAACATTGCGACTCCAGGCTGTCGGCTAGGCATTCTGCCTTTTCGGGATTGTCGAATGCGATGCTCTTGTCAGGGCGAATGAGGGGAGGCATTGTAGCCTCCCCAGTGGAGGTACGCATTTTGCGTTGGAGTTGCCAGAAGGCCAGATGGTTGGGCTCGAGCTCGCTGAGCATCTTGTCCCAGCCCTCGGAACGCCACTCCGTTATACGTTTCTTTACAGCACGCTGTAAATGGCGCATGTGGGCTTTGTTCGCGTCGCAGGGAAAGGAGTCGTAGGCACGAATGGCCGCGTTCTTCTCGGTTATCAGTTCACGTACGTCAATCGGTAACTTCCAGCGATGTTCATCCATCGCCGGAACTTCCCGCGAACAATCCGTCAAAACGGATTGAACGTGTTCTGTAAACGAGTCGATCGCACCCGTCGTGTCTTCGACTGACACTATGTGGTCGGGGATTTTATCAAAGTGAGGCGACGTGGTGGATTTCAGCCGTTCGCTTACTTTCCTCCAGTCGGTTATCACTTTGGTTCGAGGGGGCTGGTTAGGATCGAGCGGGCCCGAATAAGGGGCAAAGAGCATGGTAATTGGGCGGTGATCCGAGTTGAGTTCGTGGTGCGTCTCAATAGAGTGCAAACGAAGGTTTACATTCTTGAGTAGCGCAACATCGAGCACGTCTGGAAGCTGGCTGGGAACGCCAGGGTAGTGGGTTGGGTTCATCGGAGCGATGACATCGAAGTTGAGGGAGGCACCTAGGTTGAACAGTATCCTACCTCTGGTGGAGGTCGTGTTGCTGTTCCAGGCGGGATGCTTGGCATTGAGATCCCCCGCCAAGATGACGGAGTCACTCAGACCGAAGAGGACAGTTAGGTCCTTGGTGATCGCGGTGGGATCCTCCGCACCATTGGCAGGCGGGAAGTAGGCAGAGATGATGGTGATTGGTTGATGACCAGTCATGCCGAGCCGACAGATTGAGACCTCAAGATGAGAGACTAGTGGAGGAGGGTCCATAGGACTACAGTAAAGAGACCTTTTGTAGTATATAAGGGTGCCACCCTTGTGGCAGCGGGACCTGTCATTGCGAACTATGTCATAGTTGGCGATTTTCGGGTCCCGCTGATGGGGCTTCAGGAAGGTCTCTTGAATGAGCATAATGTCAAGCTGATGATCACGCAGAAAGGTGGCGATCTCATCGCGTTGACCGGTAATTGCATTGGCGTTGAAGACGCCTAGTTTAAGGGAGCGGGGTTTGAGGGATCTAATCTTTTGTAAATTCATAATGGAATTTAAAAAGTTAGATTTTCGAGAGCTTGCGATACCTCAGGGTATGCATTGAATATCTCAAGGAGACGAAGAGCGTTTCCTTGAGCGGCACGGATTTCCTTCACCATGGCGTTGGCCGCCGGGGTGTAGAAAACAGCGAATACGCTGAGAAGCACCTGTGGGTTTGAAGGCTGATGGCCTGAGGAAGGGGACCTGTTAGCTGCCGTGGGAACCGGCGCAGCTTTGGGAGCGGCGGTGGCCACAGGAGCCAATGGGGCTGCTGCCGGGACCGGCGTGGCAGTGGCCAATGGCGCAGGGGTGGGTTGAGAGGGCGGCACCGAGGCCGAAGCTGCCTTAAAGTTGACCCATGGGGAGGGTCTCTGAGGAGCGAGGCGCTCGGGCAACTGAGCAGAGGGTAGCTTTACGCTCGGGCTTTCCCTTTGCTGGCGCTCGCTGGCACGCTTCGCCAGCTTGGCCGAGGAGGATTTAGGGGCTTTACTGCATCCCCGGTAGTTAGCTGGGTGACCAGCTTGCCCGCAGAGCACACAACTTGGAGGTTCTGTGCAGAGAGTCCTGTCCTTGGGGCGAGGGCAGTCCGCAGTGCCATGCCCGCCCAGACACTTAACGCATCTGGGAGTTGCGTAGCAGTGCGACTGGGAGTGGCCGTATAATTGGCAACGGTGGCACTGGCCAACGATATTGGATTTCCTGGGCTTCTCAATAGAGATGCCCGACAGTGAGCACACCGACTTCACTTTGAAGATCGGGTGATGACCCTCAACGGGGTCGCAGATCACCAGGACCATGTCATATACAAGGCCCTGTTTCGCCCGGTGAAGGCGGTGGACAGCAGACACTGGGATACCCTTGGAGATCAGGTCTGCCTTGATCTCTTCGGTGGCGATCTCCTTCGGGATACGCCTGATGACTACCCTCGTCGGAGTTTCCTCCGGGAGGGAGAATGTGTGAAAGGAGTACTTCCTTTCACGAAGAATTCGGACAAGGTCCCTGTAGTCCGAGGACGAGGGGACAGTAACCTTGATGCCCTGCTGGGTAGATCGGGCATTGGTGTATTGGATCTTGCGATCCACACAAACTGGAGATTTCTGTCCACTTGGACTTATCTTGGATGTATAAGGGGGGCGGGGGACGCACCTTCCTCTTTGAGTCCGTTGGGATAGGACTGGCTGAGGTGGGTGATCGGGTGGGTGCCGAGCCGGAAGTAGAGGAAGGGGCAGGGGCAGGGGCGCAGGCAGGGGCGCAGTCAGGGGCGGAGGGGATGGCTGCCGCCAGAGGCTTTTTGGCCTTGCCGGCGTTTGAGGAGGCGCTCTTCTTCCTCTTCCCTCCCTTTCCGACGACCTGATAGTCGTCTGAGGAGGAGGAGGAGGAAGTGAGCGAGATGGCGTCTTCGGACTCTGAGTCCGAAGGAGGGGTGCAGGTGTCCATCACCTCGGGCTGGGGGGAGACTACGGACGGCATCGAAATCGCCGTAGGAGGGATGCCCCTGTCTGCTACAGGGGGGGAAAGCGGGCTCTCGAGAGCCTCGCTTGGGTCGACGTGGCGACTACGCCAAGCCTTCCCGTATTTCAAAAGGAAGTCGGGGTCCTTGAAGAGGACCTCTCTTGCGAAGGCTACGATGTCTGCGTCAGACATCGTAGTAAAAGGGAATTTAGAAGGAAAAATAAGAGGACCTAAAGATCCTACTCCTACTCCCCGGGTGGATGGGCCCGGGGATGTGTGGCCCTCCCTGTCGGGTGCAGACAGGGAGGTGTGTACCTACTTGTGAGCTCTAGAGCTGAAACCTGTCGCCAATCTTAATGTGCGACAGGGCCCTGACCAGTCTAGTGCGAAGGGTGTAGACACTAGCTTGTGCCAAGGTGCGCCCTTTTTATGCGCTGGCATGGGTAGCGCAAGTGGCGGGGGTCGTAAAATGTACCCCCCGCCGTTATTACCCAATGACTGTCAATGCGGGAGGCGCGCATTTTACTACCATGGCACAAGTAGCGGGAATACTAATTAGCAAAACAAACATGTCCAGTCAAATTGCTTTACAATATTCTTATAGTTATATACTTCTATCCTAATATAACTTATCTTAAACCTAGAAATAGAGCTCACATTACTGTGCTTCGCCTACACAATGCATACATTATTAAATTGTATTTTTATTTTCAGTAAAAGAAATTTTAATCTTTAACTTGACAGAGTACAAGATAGATATAGCGACCAACGTAAATTAATTTGTATTAGTGTCATTAATTCTATTAGTGCTCGAGGAATCCATAGTTGCAAGTATATTTTGTATAATATGCTCTTCAGAAGGCTCTGGGCTGATATCACTGGATGCAGTGCTATAGCCCTGTTGCACAATTGGCTGGCTTTGATTATTATAACTTGTACGGTATTTTCCTAAGCGTGCATCTAATAAAATATTATTAATATAATATTTAGCCATAATTACACTGTGTTCGTCATTGAATGCACGTAACTCAGTTCCTATGTACTGTCCATAAACATCGAATTCATCTCGGGACGTCATTCTGTTTTTAGCAGCATGCATAACTTCATAAGCCTCCTCCAATCTATCTTCATTAGGGTGGCTTCTCTTGCGAGTTGGTCGCGACGATGAAGGTGTTGGTCCAGGGCTTATGGGTTGCTGTGCTTGATCAATGGTAGAATGCGACTCTAGTTGATGAGGAGAGTGAAGTTCCTGAACGGTAGATTGAGACTGTAGAACGGCATCTTCATCCGGAGACAAAATCGTGTTTTGGCTTTGTGGGCTCTGAAAAATGATAAAATATTAAATCAAATAATTATAATAAATATAGACTACAAAACATGTATTGTATTATTTCAAACATCTGTTAGGCATGAATCCGTAACTATTAGTAGGCAAAAATAGTATTTAATGTATAATTATTTCTTTACAGGTCCCAGCAACTGCAAATGAATGGAAAGCCAAGGCTAAAAGCTTTGAAATTATATGGAATTTTCCGCATTGCGTTGGATCTATAGACGGTAAACATGTTTTGATCCAAGCTCCTTCGAATTCGGGAAGTGACTATTTTAACTATAAAGAACAATTTAGTATTGTCCTATTGGGTATTGTGGATGCAAATTATAATTTTATCTATGCAAATTGCGGTGCTAAAGGAAAATCTTCTGACAGTGGAGTATTCCAAGAGACTGCTTTTTATAAAGCTTTGGCTGATAACCAACTCAACTGGCCAAGTCCAGCTCCAATACGACAAGATGGGCCAAATATGCCTTACGTACTTGTAGGAGACAGCGCCTTTGCACTGACAGAAAATATGATGAAGCCATATCCCGGTAATCACGACGTGGGTACAACGAGGCGCATTTTCAACTATCGACTGTCAAGAGCTAGAAGAATTGTTGAAAATGTGTTCGGTATCTTAGGTGTTGTATTTCGTATATTCCGGACTCCCATAACCCTCCAACCCTCTAATGCTGAAGTTGTTGTAATGGCGTGCATATACCTTCATATTTTTTTAAGGCGAAATAATCAATATCACTGTACAACCCACATGGAACCTTTGATTCTGAAAATGTGGATCACGATATTTTAGAAGGATCTTGGCGCAGAGAAATTGGATCTGTTAATATGTCGAATTTAAATGCTATGGGAAGACGCTACCCTGAATCTGCTATGCAAATAAGAAACAAATTTGCTGAATATTTCACGAGTGAAGAAGGATGTGTTCCCTGGCAGAATAATTTTTAAATAAATAAACTAGTATTGTACGGTCTACTATAATTTTTCCTTTAATGTTTACTGTACAATATCGTGGCGCGTACTGAGAACAATGCTTGTGGTTTAGAAGTGAAGTTGTGTGGGTGAATTGTGTACAATTCGTTCGCGCTAAGTTTGCCGCTGGTTATGTGACGTCTCACGAGTCACGTTACGTTGTCAGCCAATCAACGACACTGAGACGGTGACTCAGCGGTGCGGTAGGCATTGGGCGAATGGGACGCGCATTTCAAGGACCGGCTAACTCAGCGCAAACTTTTTTATTTATTTTAGTAATTTATTAGATTACATTCCATTCAGATATTTTCAAGATCTGTGATTACAAATGACAAAATATGACTTACGTTTGTGTCCAACGTGTCCAAGCTTCCAGAAGTTGTAGCTCCCTTTAGCAAAAATTTCATTGCATCGTATGCAAACCATGCACTGGACTTCACGTCATCTCTTCCGCTGCCAGTAGTTTTTGAAGATCTCACTTTCTTCCTTTCTCGGACAAATTGCGAACGCAGGGTATGAACTTTGGTTTCTATATCTTTTCTAGACAATTTAAGCTCCTTGGCAATAGCCTCCCATGCGTCATTTTTCTTTATTTTATTTCTATAATCACGGTGAGACGTATCCCACAACAATTCACGACTTTCGTAAAGCTCCAGAAGTGAAAGCACGGTATCATTTCCCCACACTAAAGCCATGTTAAGAGGTACGTTGCGTACGCGACTACACTTGGTGACAAATGGCGCGACACTGACGCGAGACACGTGCGCTCGCTCTCGAGGCGGGCGCAAGCAACATGCCCCGCGTCACGTACAATGTTGCGGGGCATGTTGCGGGACAATGTGCAACGTTGCAGCGTCACGTAGATTGAGTGTTGCGCGTCATGTTGCGGGACAAAATGTTCCCTAGTGTATCCGGGGCTTAACTCTCTTAGTAACGTTCGGTATCACTCGCGACATAAAAATGTTACGAAGCTAACCTAAAAATCTTGTATCTCTTAAAGGAACGCAGATTAATACCACAACCAAAGCTTTTTTTTAAAAGTAATAATGTAGCTATGAGCGGAACAGATAAAAATAACGCAAACATGCAATACGAACCTCGAAATTGGTATTTTAACACCACAAAATAACCTGGACAACTCGTTCTACTCACTGAAAAAGCCGGATCACATGGACGGCTGGAGGAAAATATTTTTTTTTACATTTTGACAGTCAAACGGGGTGAATAGGCACAGAATTGAACTTTGAACACATTTATCACCATTAATTCCTGAAAATATTGTATTGATTTTGGTATTAAAACTTGAGTCGCATTCTGAATATTCTTAAGAAATTTACAATAAATCATGAAAAGCATCCAGTTTTAATTATTTCTTAAAATTATAGATCGTCCCTATTCAAACACAATACGGGGTCAATAGGGACGGTTATTGGCATTATAGGGACAAACAAAATTCATAGGGGCAAGTACAAAATTCTTTAGCGCATTTTGGTGCGTGCGTTTTGTGTGCGGCACACATTGCGCCGCGCGCCAAGATGAGTTGAAGGATAATGTATTTAGTGTCAAGAATGAATTAAACTACCTAAATGTATGGTTTAGGGAAGGTGAAAAAAAAACTAGTATTTTTGAACATATACTTTATTAAAATAAATATTCTTTATAAGTACAACAAAAATGACAGTCTCAAAATCACAATTTTTATCTAAAAATCAGTTCTACGTTATATAAAAATCAGAATATTAGTCAAACTAAAAACAGCCTCATATAATAAAGAAAAGAGAAATAATTATAAAAACAACAAAAAACTAATCCACAATAAAAATAAATCTTAAAAATGTTATACTTTACTCAAGTATCGTAGAACATAATGTAAATTATAAATTATCATCCATGAGATCATGTAATATTTCTGTTTCATTTCTATAAAACTTTGGTTGTTTACTTACAATAATATCAGATAAGCTTATTTTGTGTAACTTATTTATTTTGATCTTCGGTTTATTATTAGTTACAATTTCCTCTTATATTATTTTAATTGTATTATTAGGAGAGTCAGATTCTTTTCCTATTTGTCTCTTTTTCACGTTTATGTTTTCTTTATTCGCTTTCACTTCTATCTTCTCCGCCTCCATTGTTGCAAAGGAAGGTAATTCAACTTCTTCATTAACAGTAAAAAAGTTATCGAAAACTACAGGTAGCGTAGTATTTATATCTAGATTATTATAATCCATAGTATAATCACTTTCTTCAAAGTTGTAACCAACTAACTGATTCTTATTATTTGGCGGTGGAGTAAAAGGTTTCTTGAATATTGGTTCTGACTTCTCAGTTTCAGAGGGAACGTTAAGTTTTGTGCTGTCGTTAATTATATCTACTTTGTTATCTGTTTTCGTATCATCTGTTTCTATTTCAGCTTTTTTTACAAGCGACACTCTTTCTGACTGTATTTTTTTAGTTCTTTTCACAAGCGATGGATTGTTGGTTTTTTTCCCCGCAATTTTACCTGTTTGGTTTTCAGCTTCTGTGTCAAATTTACTTAATGTAAGATCACTTTTTTCCTTTTGGTTCTTACAAGCTTTTTGTATAATTTTATTTTGCTTCTTCGTAAACTTACTATTACCTTTTTTGCCTTTGCTGGGGCCAGGTTCTTCCAGCATGTTTAAATTAAATCTATTTAAATTATTATCTGGAATATCTTCCGTATTACTCTCATCATCACTTAATTCTTTTGTCTCGTCAAGGTCTTCTGATTCTTCTGTCGAAATTAAATTTTCTACGCTTCTTCCTGGAATAACATCGATTTTCCTTTTTTTGTTTGTTTTTTGACGCTACTTGTGCCGTACCTCATTTCTTTGAGCATAGATAGAACCGTTTGATCAATCACTTCTTTATAGTTTTCATTTCTAGCTTCTAGATTTGCACTTGGCAGTCTATCTAAAACTTTACTTCTATTTATCGGGCTTATGCCGCACTTTTCGAACCCAGCTATTACATTTTTATGTACATTGCATTCTATTGCTTTCATAAGCTTCTTAAGAAGCGACGGAAATATATTTTGGGTATAGTAGCCTGCACTCTCCCATCGGTCTTTTTCCAATTATAAAGTATGTGCCGCCAAGCACTCTTCAGAGGTCTGAAAAAAGCCACGTCTAACGGCTGCGTAAGGTGGGTAGAGTTTGCCGGTAAAAAAATGAACCGAATATTACGTTTTTCACACTCGCTTATTATTTCTATTGAAAGATGAGAGGCGAGATTATCGGCTATAAGAATTTTTGTATCCGATTTAACTTCAAAATATTTGAAAGCAATGGTTCTCACCCAGTCTTCAAAAGTGATTGCATCGAACCAGCCAGAACTAGTACCTACTATTATAACGACAACCTTTTGGACCGTTTTGTCTCCATGTGTCGTATACATGTTGTGCCTTATATACCACATACGGTGGTAATAAGGTCCCATTTGCAGCAGCAGCCATCATAATGGAGGTTGAACCTTTCGTGTGATTCATTATTCTCTCTGGATATTTAACACTCCTTTTTGCTAGAATCCTTTTTCTTCCTGGATCATCCACCAAATTGGTCTCGTCATAGTTTACAATATTGCATAAAGGAATTCCCTGTAATGACACTTCTAACTCGTTAAAATATGCTTCTATTACTTCTGGGCTGACTGCTGCTCTCGATCGTTTTATATTTTGGCTCAGTCTAGTGGTGATTTGACTTTTATGTCGTTTCAAAAAACATTTTATGTAATCAGGACCAGGCATATTATTTTTGAATCTTTTTATTTCGACTCCTAAATTGTCTAAGTACCACTTTATTAATAATCTGAAGTCTATTATTTCAAGGGGATATCCCCATTCAGAACAAACGTTTATATATTGTATAAGATATTCTTCTGCATCCGGTAGTAAAGCAGTTTGGCCACCTTGCTTCTTCATGATAAAAGTATTGTGTCTATGAAGGACTGATTTAGAGACATTGTATTTTTGTGCAATCTCTATTAACGACATGTTAGTGCTGTTGTATTCATTTAGGGCCTGTTCTATGAGTAGCTCGTCATATTTTTATAATTTTTTTCTAGACTTGGTTTATACGTGCGCGGCATTATCGATGGTTAGGAATCTGAAATAAGATTAATGATTGTGACAAGCTAGTATGCTATACAAACATTGTAAATTCTCTATAACATCCTTACACCAATAACGAAAGAAGCTTGCGATCTTCTAAACAGCAAATGGTACTTAAAACCGCATCGAAATGGTGTTGCAAAACTTGGCAGATAGAATAGCACAGAATTATGTGCAAATAAATAGGCATATTCTACAAAATATTAACATGATTTTTATTGTTTCGGGTATATAAATTAAAAATGTTAAATTACATCGCGAGTTCAAGCTTTTTTAAACGACTTCACAAATCAAGTGACAACCCTGTTCCTATAGTCCCTTTACTGTCTCTTGACACACTGCATCGTCCCTATTTATTAAATATGGCGTCCCTATTGGCCCCCCAGTCGTACCTAAAAACCCCCAACGCGTACCTAAATACCTCTTAATAAGTAAATAAATTCTTGCTCATAATAAAATATAATTATACGATTTTAAAAACTTTTCAATTGTACTTACAATAAGTTATACAGGCTCCAGAATAAACACCAACTACGTAGATAGTCGTTATGATATTAATTTAACCGCAAAAACAATGAAAATTTTTAAAATTAAAGACACTTCGATAGCAGGTAGTTCAAACGCGAAACTTCAGAATGCTGTTTTGACAATTTATTTCTAACTTCACGTCAAATAAAAGTTACCAGTTTAAAAAATAACTATTCTATATTGAATTCTTGCCATTTTATAGGCTATGGTTAATCAATGATCAGAGTTATTACCGTGATAATTTAAATCCCGAATTTTTCCCTATTCACCCCACGATCCCTATTCACCCCGTTTGACGTAAGTAGCATCAGTGTTGCCGCGCTAAAAAATCTTTATCGGCTTTGGATACACGCATATTAAGCCAGCAATTTGGTAACTCTCTTAGCGTAACGCTTGCGACATAAAATTCTGGGACACATATTTATGTTCAAATAAAATATTATAGAAACACATTTAAATTAACGAAATACGAGCATTATAGAGGAAAATTAGTAATAAATCCATTAAAAGCTACTTCTTATCGCTAGAAGAGATTTTTTTCAACATATTCTACACATAATACCCAAGAGATGTATTTCGGACATGCTATTTTTGTACGGGAAGAAAAAATGTCAACTTTTAAAAATACAAAAAGAAATAGTAAATTGCAAGGTATGGTAAATTTTATGATGATCACTTTTAAATCATGATTCATATAATCAGTTGTCACAGTATTATCGATATCAGCAGAGTATTTAAATGAGTTAAAAACAAATACTTTCTTCGGACAAAAAAATAAACGAATTGTACAATTTTACATGGCCTTACCCAAATAATTGAAGGGCACAGGGGAAAAACATGCAATGTCACAAAGACAATGAACTGAGAAATTGCTAAATTAATCTTTTGATCCTTGAAAAGGTACAATAAAGTTTCAAATAGAAGGAAAGTATATTTATTTATAAAGAAAATATATTTGTTTCTGTTGTGTAGTAAAAAAAACCTTTTCATTCTTATGTTTATTGAGTTAGCACAGGAAAACAGATCAAAGTCAGAAAATACTGGCAAATAATATGCAATGTCCATGAAATATTTATTGCTTAAGTATCATTATATTTTATCTGTGAGAAGTATTGCTTAGCTTTTGGTCCACAAAACTTTGACAGGGCCTGGATATCCATAAATTTTGCCTTTGAAACTGGAAGGCTGTCTTCATAGGATTGATCTGGCAGTACAAACTCACCAGCACTATGAGAGTCATTATGGGATTTCAACTTTTTTTTAGGTGCCATGAGAATAGATGACGTCCAAGAGGAATTGTAATGTTCTCTGTGAAAAATCAATCTTGGATGATCCTTTTCAACCGTGATTTCTCTTATGGGTCGAGATAAAAAAGGACATGTCTTCTTATACATTGGGGATAGAAAGGTTGTCCATTTTCTGACAAGCGGTTGATCAACTTCAATCACATGAAAGGGGCATGGCTTCTGTCTAGGTTCACGAATCACTTTTACCCACTCATCAGGCGTTTCACAAGGTTATTTCTGGTTTATGCAATCCATATTTCTGTCACATTCTAAATATGAGTGCCCGCGAATGGGAAATATGATTTTAATCACATCCAAGCGTTTTGCACAGTGTACAACATAGTGTATGAAACGAAATACAGTATAATTCTTATTTTGCCCACCGCAGGAATCACAAAATATCACTAGTTCTCGAGTATTTTTATCAAGCATGTTAAATATATAGTGATGGAGAAATGAACACACTTCGTCAGATCCTTTTTTTGCTATAGTTTCTGGGTAGCAGAAGAAATATGATTTGGATGTATAAGCCGCGCAGATAGAGAATAGATCTGAAAATGGCGGCGGGTACGCATGGTACGGTTGGCAAAACAAGTTCTCAAACATCGATTTTTATTTTTTTATTGACTTTTTTTGTTATAAATTATTCTTTTTTAATATTATTAATTAATAATACGAGGGCGGGTCAATAAGTCCGTGACTTTTTAAATGAAACACAAATTTTTAGATAAAAGTTATTTTATTTTTCAACGTAGTCTCCTTTGAGCTCTATACACTTAGCCCAACGTTTCTCCAATTTTTTTATCCCTTCCGAAAAATATGATTTGTCGAGATCTTTAAAATAGGCATTTGTTGGTGAGATGACTTCGTCGTTGGAGGCAAATCTCTTTCCACCGAGCCATTTCTTTAAGTTTGGGAACAAGAAGTAGTCACACGGGGCTAGATCGGGAGAATAGGCCGGATGAGGGAGCAATTCGTAGCCCAATTCATGGATTTTTGCCATAGAAACTGCACATGTGTGCACCCGTGCATTGTCCTGATGGAAAAGGACTTTTTTCTTGGCCAAGTGCGGTCGCTTTTCTTTCAATGCCTCATCGAATCGACCCAATAAGTTGCTGTAATATTCGCCATTGATTGTTTTTCCTTTTTGAAGGTGGTCAATGTAGATAATACCGCGTGCATCCCAAAAAACAGTCGCCATGACTTTATTGGCTGACAAACCCACCTTTGCCTTCTTTGGCGCCGATTCACCCCGAGAAACCCACTGTTTTGACTGCTGTTTGGTCTCCGGTGTGTTGTGGTGGATCCACGTTTCGTCCACGGTTACGAAACGGCGCAAAAACTCGTTCATATTGCGATTGAACAACGCCAAACATTCCTGCGAAATTGTCACACGCTTGCGTTTGTGGTCGATTGTGAGCAAACGCGGCACCCATCTTGCGGAAAGCTTTCTCATACCCAAATGATCGTTTAAAATTGAAACCACTGAGCCATGCGAGATGCCTATGGCTTCCACAATCTCTCTCACTTTTAATCGCCGATCGGCTAAAACCATATCGTGGATTTTTTCAACTGTTTCGGATGTGGAGACCTCAACTGGGCGTCCAGAACGTTCGGCATCTTCCGTGCTGGTACGGCCACATCGGAATTCAGTAAATCACTTTTTTACCATGGAAATGGATGGTGCAGAGTCCCCATAATATTTATCAAGCTTAGCCTTGGTTTGCGTAATGGATTTTTTCCGCAAAAAATAATGCTTAATGAGCACACGAAATTCACTTTTTCCATTTTCTTCTCAGTCAACGCGGTAGTCTGATATTAACGGTAACGGCTGTCAAAAACAAACTAAATGTAACAGCTTGTTCAATTTTTGACAGGAGTCATCTGACAGATGACTGTTGACGGGAGCAGTGTTGCCATTTCAATTAAGAGGCGGAAAAATCAAAAAGTCACGGACTTATTGACCCGCCCTCGTAGTAGAAATAATGTCAAAAAATATTAATAAAATAAATAAGGAGCAAGGGTACATAATTATAACACTGGATTTTAAAATTTGTCTTTATTAATTGTGACATATCAGAATCATATTACAAAAATACCACCTCACATACATACATTAAGTCACGTTCTTATCCCTTAGGCCAGTAAAGTAAAGGCGGAACTACATTAGACCGACGCACACGTCTGAGACGTCGCCGACGTGTGTGATTGGTGTGCACACTAGACCGACGCCGCCGACGCGTACGCTGGTTTTTGAACAAGACAGGCGGTACCTGCCTAGCTAAATGATTATTAGTTCTCTATAAGACACAAGAAAAGGATTTAGTTTAAAAATGTAAGAATCAGACAGAGAATTTGAAGTAAATTTAATTTATTTTTATGGCTTTGAAACGACCAACAGGGGAGAAAAGGTTTTATAAACCGCTTGGTCCAGCAGTATCCTGGTCATCTGAACCCATAATTGGTTCAATTCCCTCCATCAATTGATTATAATCCTCCATGGACTGGTCACTTTCACAGTCCTGGTCTTCATAGTCGTCACTTTCATCTTCGCTGTCGCTGTTTATAACGACACTGATAATGAAGTCCTCTATTTCACTCTCCCTACCTACATCGCGATTCCAGTATTCTTCTTCGACTCTTTTGATGTGGTTTACTTGTTTCTTCCAGTCGTCTCGCGTAATTGAAGCTATGGCCTCTTTTGTGAACTCCTCAATTTTATTTTCGTGTTGCTCCACATTTTTATCTGCGACCCGTTGTTTTATTAAATTCCAAACATGTTCTATCGGGTTCAGGTCGCAGTTGTAAGGAGGGAGTCTGAGGACTTCATGGCCATGTTCACGCAGAAGTTCGTCCACCAAATACTTTTTCTCTGGGCGATGCTTTTTAGCTGCATGAGCAGCTCTGCTTTGGTCCAGTCTTCTTCAAATGAGACACCGTGCTCCTGCATCCATATCTTTATGTCCGCTTTGCGGGTTGCAGTCGTTGGCGCTTTATCCAACTGCATACTGTGGTAGGATGCATTATCCATGACGAGAATGGAGAGTTTTCAGGCAGATTTGGTATTAGTTTTTCTTTTAAATATTTCGTAAAGTTATTACCATCCATCTCGTCATGGTAGTCACCTTTTTTTGATTTAGCTTTAAATAATAATCCTGCACCCTCCACAAACCCATCCTCTGAGCCGGCATGAACCATCACCCACCTTTGTCCAGGACTATCATTTTTGCGAACGCCTTTGTCGGTGGATGACTGCCAGCACTTGCTGACAGTATAATGGGCGTGGATCCACGTCTCATCCATATATACTACTTTCTTTTCTTCCGCACCCATGGCATCATTTTGTCGGAGGAGGCGTAAATATTTAACTCGCCACGCTTTTATATTATCGCGCTAATTACGTTAGCTGGAGCCGGAGGATGCAAAAAAAACCAATTTACTTTAGACTAATTTATTGAAATAATGAAATTACAAATTATAGCTTAAAATTACGTAGGTGACAATTGGTCGATGGATGTACCAAGAATGCTTGAAAAACGTAGAATCGTGGAATGCATCGTCGATGTCCGGTCCCACAGTCGCGAAGTGCTGCGTAAGCAGCACGTGTAAGTCGTTGCGATGCGCAATATCGAGGTCACGCTGTCCACAGTCCATGTGTAATACCGAATTGTAATATCAGCGATCCTTATGTTACACCGTTGCGTAACATCTCCCCCTGTAGAACAGCAACTATTTGTTAACTGTTGTTAAAAATGTTGCTGTGAGATGACTGGGGTCTATCTTGATTCCAGCTGGATGAATATTCCTTCTTGGTTCTGTTTCAGCATAAATGTCTTGATCTGCGTTCATCTCTACGGGTGTAGGGTCGATCTTCTTTTCCTTATTTCCCATCCAATGCCGGTATGTAAGAGCAATAGCAAGTACACTTGCACTAAATAGTAATAGGTATACAGGTATGGTAGTGTGGTAGAGGCTTCCATCTGATATCTTGTTAAGTCTTACTGGAGGCTGCACTGAGACTTTCTTGTAACTCTCGTGGAGATTCTCGAGGTTGATTGAATTAAGCTGTATCAATGATTCTTCAGTTTTTGATGTAGTGTTCTGGTTCCATAATGTTCGTATTTTAAGTACATGTCCCTTAATTTTGTTGTCAATATTAGCGATAGTGAATTCGGTGGTTCTCATCAGACAACCTTGCGGTATTTCAGCCAAATAACTTCCTTGGAGTGTTCTGAATTCTTCCTGTCTACATGACATCTGTACTTTTGCAGGTATTGGGAAGCTTAGTGTATGATGTTGTTCGTCAAGTTGTTCCAGAGCTTGCTTGTGTAGAGTGACTGGCGTTAATGTACAGGAGTTGAGATGCTGTTGAGTTATGAGCTGCTGCACGCATTCCGGCTTGTCTATAATCTTGAAACCAACTTTCTCTTCGCAGAGGTACCATGAGTTAAACTTCGGACATTCTGTCTCTATGTACATAGAATATGATCCACGAATTGCTATATAAGGTGAGGTATGGATAAGGGCCATATTTTTTTTGTTAGGAATTATGGACAACTTATATAGGATGTAGGTTCTTGGTAAGGCAATCGGCACCTTTATAACTATAATTATTTTCTTATCAATATAGTATGACACTAATTTTAAAATGTTATAGTACTCTCGAAGGTCGATATCAACGATTTCGTCTTTTGAGTATAATAACCCTAATTTGCTTATCATATTTCTAAGATTACCTAAACTAATCATAGAATGGGTAGTGCCGGAAGCACGCATAAAAGCTACCATAAGTTCTATTTTATTTAACTCATCCGATAATGTCTCTATATTATCGCTTAAAATAAGTATGTGTTGTGCCAAATGGGCAAACGTTACTAGGTCTGCTTGCTTGGATTCGTCTTGTTTTATAATTTGGTTAAGTTTATTAGTAATAATGTTCTGGTTGTCTACTATATTTTTTAATACATTAGAATGCTCTAACATCCATTCTTTAGTCAAGCTTATGTGACGGTTAAGTTCTGTTTCCAGCTTATTGTCGTTACCTTCTAAAACTTGGATGGCGTTATTATATTTAATTGCATCTGTGTAGTCTAAGTTTCCCGAGATGCTTTTTATAACTGATCCTAATCCATCAATGAGTCCTCGTTTAACGCGACTAGGTTTAAAACTTTCTAATTGTATAGATATCTTTTCAAGTTTGTCCCCAAGGTAACTTATGTGGGGTTCAAAGAGTGACTGTGTTTTATTGTTAATTAATGGCCTAAATTCACTTAATTGCAATTTGACTAAGAGCGAGGCCCCATTAGTGCGTTGCGCTGCGTTGCGTCGCGTTGCGTCGCGTCATCGCAACGGAACAACGCATTGTATGCCACACCTGTGTTGCGTTGACGCTGCGCCAACGCAACGCAAGAGGGTATGCACGCCGATGCAGCTGCGTCTCAGTTCAGCCTTTGCAATGGATAGATACAAACGTGTTCTTTTGTTGGTTTTATTACGGCACCGTCGAAATAAACGTAGAAATCATAGAAGATTCTGGATATCTCCTTTGATAGCATTAAGAAATAGTGATGGTCAGTTTTTTATGCAGGAATATAGGGAGTTGTTATTAGATGAAAAGACTTTTTTCAATTTTTTTAGAATGAGTGTGGCTAGCTTTAATAATTTGGTTGAAACCTTAAAACCACATATAAAAAAGCAGTATACCAAATTCAGGAACCCTTTAGAACCAATTGAAATGATTGGTATTACATTGAGGTAAGTAATTCAAATATCATAATACTCGTAATGTTAATCAGTTATTAATTTATTATCTTTAAAAACAGTTTAATTTAAGTATTACTATTAGGCAACAAAGCAAAGTTATAATCTTCTTCTTGACTATCATCAGTAAAATTATTAATCGTAGTGTTGGTTGAGTAGGTAGCTTCGAATTCATCTGTTCGATACGACGATGGCGATGGTGACTGGGCATGTTGTCCAGTTTGATATCCGCGTGACTGCAATGGTGTTGCTTGATACTGTTGTCCAGTTTGATATCCGCGTGACTGCCATGTTGTTGATTGAGTCTGTTCCCCGAACCGAATTTCGGTAATGATATTTATAACTTTGCTTTGGAATGTCAAAGTTTGTAATTCCGTAAAGCTGCCCAAAGAAGGCAAAATTCCTTTGAAAAATGATAAGTGGCGGTTTTCTTTCTCTTGCAACGCTTCTAATGCTTGCGCCTCGAAATCATCTATTGCTTGGTTTGATCTCTTACGGCTTGCAGGCACGTAGCGAGAAGGACCTGGGGGTGACGACGACATTTCTTTTGTAGGAAATGGAGAAGATGATGCTGTGTTTTCATTTCGTTCCGTTTCTTCAGACACCATTTCAAGGCTACTGTCAGTTTTATTTTGGGCAACTTTCATCAAAAACAGCAACTGATTGTAATAATGATATTTTTTCAATTGTTTTGCCCCTGATCCAGACGAACTGTTTTCTTTTATTTTTTTTACGTATCGAAAAAAGTTGTCCTTCACGCTTCTCCATTTTTTTACAACCTCGTTACCTGCAAAGAAAGAAAAAAATGTGTAAGTACCTAACTTGTCTACACTGACCAATCTAAATGGGCCACCCTGTTTATTTTTTGTGTTTCTATTTCAGGTACTTAGGCAGCGGAAATTCGATAAACGACTTGCATTTCAAATTTAAACGTGGAAGAGCAACAATTTCTAGAACTATTTCGTCAGTTTGTCAAGCTATATGGAAATACATATGTTCGACCACAGTACATAGAAGAGATCACAGTAGAAAAACTACAAAATATTGCATTAGATTTTGATCTCAAAGCTAACTTTCCTCATTGCTTCGGAGCAATTGATGGGAAACATATACGTTTAATAAAACCAGACAAAAGTGGCTCTCTGTTTTATAATTATAAAAATTATTTTTCAATTGTTTTGCTGGCGGTTGTTGACTCAAATTATAAGTTTGTTTTTGTCGACGTGGGTGCATATGGTAAGGAAAGTGATTCTACTATTTTTAGAAATTCGACACTGTACAAGATTTTAATGAGAAATGAATTACCATCGCCTGATCCTCAATCACTTGGAAATGATCATAATAACGAGCCACCAATCCCTTATGTACTCGTCGGTGATGAAGCTTTTGGTTTAAGTAAGCATGTTATGCGCCCATACGGCGGATCCAATCTCAATGTGAAACAAAGAGTTTATAATTATCGCCTTAGCAGAGCTCGTAGATACGTGGAATGTGCATTTGGGATCATGGCAAATAAATGGCGCATTTTACATAGGCCAATTGATACGTCATATGATTTAACTATTAATATTGCGAAAGCATGTTGTGTTTTACACAATTTTGTTATACAACACGATGGGTTAAAACAACAAGACAATATGGCAATAAGTAGGTTCCCACAATTGAGACCCCATAGCAATGAAGAATCATTAGCCGAAAATTTTATCAGAGATCAATTTGCTAATTACTTTATGAGTCCAGAAGGGGCTTTACCATGGCAGTTGAAAAAGATATAAATTAACTTATGTATTGAATTTACAAATAATATAATAAATAACAAATCACCAATCTTGTTCTTTTTTTGGTCCTCAAACTCCTCGTAATCTTGAAATATTTTTTTACAAACAGCTACCCATTCATTCGCTTTACGAAAATCACTGTAATGTTCGTGTGATTTATCTCATATAATGGGTCTTTATTGGACCAAGGATATGAGAAAATCTATATCAATATCCTGCTCACTCATGGTAAGATAAAAAATGTCGTTACGCTCGTCTAGCTTCCTCCTCTAGCAGTGCATCACTGTCCGTCGTCGCAGCGGAGCTCCGACAACGCAGCGCATCACCCTCCCTCCCGCTTCGTCTCTTGTCCGTCGATCCGTTGAAACGTCGCGCGCGACGACGCAACGGTCTAATGGGGCATGTCATAAAAAATGTATGGAAAACGACGCAGCGACGACGCTGCGACGACGCAACGCAGCGCAACGCACTAATGGGGCCTCGCTCTAAGTCAACCTTTGACTGAATATCCTCTAAATCAATGTGTAGGAGGAAGGAATGATAATGAGACACAATTCTTGTAGGTCCCAATTTGAAAGGGAGTAATCCGGGTCCGTCTTCTAGGGGCTCAAGTAATATGTCCTCCGCTTGGACCAGGTGTAGCAATATCGTCAGTGGTATTCTGCAACAATTGTTTCGTGTTAGGTGTTCGTTTAAGACGTGATTTGGCAACGGGACCACGCTTCTTTTTTGTGTAAATATGAATGGGCAGGTCAGCTAATACTGTGTCATGTGTGTAACGAGGTGCGAGTTTCTGTCTGTTAGCTAGTGGATTCTTAACAAATACCTGTTGGTCTGGCTCGTATTCTTTTTCAGGCTCTTTGTTCCCATTTTCGATAAGTTCTGTGCGTTTGTGCAGGGACGTTTCGTTAATGGCCTCGTATACCTTGGACATTTTATCTCGGTGTTCTTGCACATATTGCTGTAGCAAGTGCACAGATAAGTCTATATCTAAGGGATCACGAGGATCCGTATGACCAGTAACTACTTCAAGTGGTCTACATTTTGTGAAGCTGTGTATGCATACTGTTGTATGCTAATAAGGCGTCATTAGGTTAACAATCGCTTCACTACGGTGTTGTAATTTTAGAATTCTCAAGTGTTCTAGTAAAGTGGAGTGTAAGCGCTCCACTATCCCATTATCGTTGGGAGTATGGGCCAGGGTTTTATGATGTTGAATTTTATGGACACGCGTGAATTCGATAAATAGTTGATTAGTGAATTCAGGTCCCTGGTCCGTGACTATTGATACCGGAACGCCGTGATGGGAGCAAAACTTCAAAAAGGCTTGTACTACACTAACTGCTGTGCCATCTCTAAGATGGTATGCTTGAGTGTATTTAGAGAAGGCATCAATGATAGTCAGATATTTCTCGTTTTGGGCCGTAAATAAATCTAGGTGAACTACATCAAACGGTTTTGCTGGTGGTGGTACTATGCAGAATCTTTGTTTTATAGGATTTCTATCGTATTTGGCTTGCCCACATATATTGCATTCATCTATATATCTTGAGATTTGGTCTTTCATTTTTGGCCAATAGTATCTATGGCATAAGGCTAGGTAACACTCAGTTATACCGCGATGATTAGTTTTACCTTCGTGGTATTTCTGAATGATCTCTTGCTGTCTAAGGTACTCTTTTACGTTTTCTACTTCAGTTTTAGTCAAAACAAGGTTCATGGCGGAGCTCTTGAACTTTTCTTGGATTATTGGGACTATTTTATACATAGCTAATGGGGGATGTATTATAATGCCAGTCTTAACTTTCGGGTTTGCGAATTCTTTAATTGCGTTTATTACGTCCTCTTCTAGATTCGATTCAGAGAGTTGGACAGAGGTACGGGTATGAGTCTCAAATGGCTTGGAAACTGCTGGGCGTTTCTTTATGTCGCCTACTACTGTAAAACATATTTGTCTGTTAAATTTGTTTAAGGGGCCATCTGAAATCGGTATTTCTAATATTGGACTTTCGGCACTAGTATGAGCTATGAGAGTGGATGAGCCCACTACAGAAGGTGGCTTTTCGGATACGTTAACTATGATGGAGCTCGTTTCTTCATTATTAATTTCGATTCGCGATAAAGCATCGGCATTTGTGTTGCTTTTACCCTGTTTATAAACTACTGAATAATTATATTCACTGAGCTTTGAGTCTCCAACGAGTTAATCTCGAGCTGGGTTCTTTCAGGCTCTCATGAGCCTGAAAGAACCCAGCTCGAGAATGGATCATTCCATTGAAGCGGGTTATGATCTGTTATAATCTTGAATTTACGTCCGAATAGGTATGGCCGAAAATATTTGGTCGCCCAAACTATAGCTAAAAGCTCCTTTTCTATCGTGCTATAATTGATCTCGCTTGTGTTTAGCGTGCGCAAAGCATAGGCTATTGGTTTATCTGAACCTATAGACCCCTGTGAGAGTGCGGCTCCTATTGCTAAGTTTGATGCGTCTGTTGTGAGTAGGAAATCTATACTTCGGGATATTGTAAAATCGGGTCGTTGGTAAGTAGTGTTTTACATTTTTCAAAATAATTTACATAGTTGGTATCATCGCAAGTTATTTTTGAGCCCTTCTTTAAACATTGGGTCATTGGTTTCGTGATTTTGGCGAAATCGGGAATGAACTTCCTATAGTAACCTAGTAACCCTAAAAATCTTTTGATTTCCGTTGTTGTTTTGGGAAGTGGGAATTTCTGGATAACTGAAATTTTATCGGGATTCGGCTTAATGCCATCCTTACTGATTATATGTCCGAGATACGCTGTTTCCAATTTTAAGAATTCCGACTTATCCATCTGTATTTTGAAGTTCGAATCTCTGAGTTTTTTAAAAACCTTCCAAAGAACAATGTTCAAAACGTCCCCACCCTTGTAGCACTTTAAAACCTATGTTAATCGAAGGGAACCATCACCACCACCACCAACCGAACCATCTCGGGGATCGAACCATCTTATCATTTTATTGTACGACGGCGAAACTGAAATGTGCATCCGAAAAAAGTTATATCGACATGAAGAAAACGGAATCAGTAACAATTATTTGCCGTTTATTATACTTTTTCGACATGATGTAACCATACCTACTACAATTATAATTACATTTTGGTAAGTTTTTTAATTCAAAACACGTTCACAGTCCAAAGAAGCCAGTGGTGAGCAGTATAGAATGGTTGTAATAAGAGCCGCACGCGCAGCGCCACACGACGCAGAGCTACCTGCTCTAAGTGTGCGGTGGTAGAAGGGCGGGGAGAAGGGAAGTATGTCTTTGTTCCCTTATCGCTTGCCTGTCTGCCGCTGCTGGTTTTATTGGTTATTGTAATTGTTATTTAGTACCTTTCGGAACTTCCTTGAGCGTACGCGTATTTGTCTCCCACTTTTGATTGTTAGTTTTATCCTTCTACTTTGGACTTGTTACTGGATTTGATTTTGTGCCAACGGTTGGACTAAGTTGAATTGGTTTGGTTTAAGCGACTACGGACTTAATAACGGATTTTGTGTGCCTGTGGTTTGGATTTATTTCATTGTTTTGGCAATATGGAACATCAACGAATTCATTAATGTGTTATGTGTTTACGGTCTGTATTCCGAGATCGAAATCGACGCATTCTAACACATGAATACATGGAAAACCATCCAGGATTCTCCGAGTACGTACTGGAGCGAATGAATGTACAAGAGGTTAGTAAACAACTATTTTTAAAGAAATAAATAGATTGTAACTCGCTTCATTGATCAATCAGTATTTGTATGAAATAATATGACGTATGTCTTAAGTGTGTACGACGATTTTAGTTTATTTCTAAATGCTATCACTTGGCCCATTAAAAATGATAGATAGCTATCACAGCGATATTAAGAAATATGAGTGGGGCGCTCTCATTAGTAAGCTATTGTGATATATATTTTTTTATTTACTGCAGTAATAATGTTATCTTTCAGGCGGCCCATAAAGCCTTGCAGTACATGTGTTACCGCTGTTGGGTGGCAGCAAATCGACACCAAATGAGAAATGAAGGTGGGCAAAACGAGGAACAACCTGATGAGCAAGCCGATGAACAAGCAGTTGCCGAGCAGTTAATTACAGTCCCAACCTACAAAAGGTTAGCAAATACGTCTCGTCACTGTGCGTTTCACGGATGTGCAAATCAAGATCTGCATAGAATACCATTATTCTTAAAAATACAGTCACTGATCGAGCACAGCTTATATGTCCCTACCAGTGCAAGGATTTGTACAAATCATATGCGGACAAATGAATGGAACCTATTATATGATTCTGCAGATACGACATTTTCACCAGATCAGTTAAAAGACATGATGGACGTCTTAAGAAATGCGTATAATAACAAAAAAGCCTTCGAATTTGAAAATATAGACAACATTTCTCCTGAAGAACTATATTTTAGAACAGGGCTAACCCACGAGCAGTTTGCTATTATTTTAAATGACACACCATCTTTAAATCAGCACACAAGACAGCCAAAAACTGTGCTGGCATGTTATCTTATGAAAATAAGGTCAGCTGAACCAGATGTCAGAATAGCATGCCACTTAAACGTCAGCAGGACAACAGTGGGACGTTACCTGAATACAGCCCGAGAGTGCTTAACGAGAGACTTTGTGGCACTTCATCTAGGATACGACCACATCGGCCGAGATGAAATAATAAGTCACAGCACGACTATTGCGAGAGCATTATATGGAGATTCAAAAGCCATCATATTATTCGACGGAACATACATTTATATACAGAAAAGTAAGAATTTCCTGTTCCAGAAAATAACATACAGCCTGCACAAATTCAAAAACTTATTGAAGCCATTCCTTTTAGTGTGCCCAGACGGGTATATAATAGATATTCTAGGACCCTACTCTGCTAGGACATCAGACGCTCAGATTATGAAGGATATAATGAATAACATATATTCTCCGATTCATTACTTGCTCCACGAGAATGATACTTTTATATTAGACAGAGGCTTCAGAGACTCAATTCCTGCAATCGAAGAATGTGGCTATGAGCCTCACATGCCACCTACAAAAGACAGAAGCGCAACTCAGCTCACGAATGAACAAGCGAATAAATCGCGTCTAATAACAATTGTCCGCTGGGTCATTGAGGCGATAAACGGGAGATTTAAACGCGACTTTAAAATGTTCAGGAACGTCGTATTCAATAAATCACTTCCTCACCTCTTCACTGACTTCCGGATTGCTGGAGCGCTTCTCAACACCTTCAGGGAGCCTTTTCATGATAGTGTCTACGCCACAGACTTCGTAGAACGAATCAGTCACAGAATTCATACCAACAATGACTTTGGCAACTACGTTGTTGCAGAAAATGTTAACAGGCAGCGGGTTGTGTTCAGGACATTGACTGACGAGTCCATAAATATGCCGTTAAGATATTATTTTGTTTAGCTTGGGGACATATCATCTAAAACTGGCAGCTTCCTATGTCAGCGAACATTTACGTGGCGGCGTCTATAACATAGAGGTTTGTGCAACTCCAAGCCCAATTATTTATTTATTTATTTTATTAATCAACACATACATTTGTTCTAACAGGTAAGACCCAAGCTAACAAAAGTAGTCATCAGTTGCTAATTGTCCAGTCCCGAGTACCGGGTCTGGGTACAGCACAAGTTACACAGTGGACAACATACTAAGTGTCACCCTCTGGAATTCCGCCAAAGAACAAGAAAATATGTCCAAGCGCAGAGAGACACTATTAAGCATCCTTACTGCACGAATCACTGGAGCAAACTTTAATAAATTTGTACGGGTTGCAGGAACTTTAAAAAGTCCCTCCCTCGGGCCCAACCGTAGCCTCCTGTCTGGAACGAGCAATCCCAACGATTCCAATATTTGCGGATTATTTAACATACCACGAAAAACCATAAAAACATATTTTACCAGAGCGAGGCTGCGCCTTACTTCCAACTTATAGTACCCAACCATCCCTATAACAAAGAGAGTTGGATACATAAGCGGGTAGAAAGGGTAGACACCAAACTGCTTCCAGTACAGGTATCGGGTAAACTTGTTCTGCATCTTTTCCAGCATCTGAGAATACTTCACTTCATACGGATTCCAGATGATAGAACTAGTTTCCAAGTTGCTTCGCACCAACGCATTGTACGCATTATGAATCAATACGGTATAGACACGGAAGATTGCACTCTTCTAAGGGGTCGAATTTTATCAAGACATAGGTCAAATGCGACCTATTACACGTATTTAATACTGAATAACGCACAGGGCATAAACGCTATTCAGGCATATTACTGCTCATGTTTGACGGGTATGAGGACAGTTGGTGCCTGCGCGCATGTCGTCAGCATCGTGTGGTACTATGGGATTGGAAGGCGTTTAGAGAATTTCGTTGGGCCAGCCAGTGCCTGGGACAATATTGTAATAGATACTGAAAACACCGAATAAAGATTTTGTTTGTAATTAATAAGGTATTTTATTTGAAAACTCCTAAAACAAACGTCAATTACCTCACAAAACCAATATTCAGCAGAATTCTTCATTGAACTTTTTTCTGCTCCGTGAGTTGTTCCCGAGTGGGAGTCACCATTTAATTCCAAAGAATTGTTTGAAAACTCCGAACAAAACTATCCCAGAGTAATAATTAAAAAAAGAAAAGCATCGTGATCGGAAACATAATTATTATTGTGACCGATTCCGGTTTCTTCATGTCGATATAACTTTTTTCGGATGCACATTTCTGTTTCGCTGTCATACAATAAAATGATAAGATGACTATGGCCCTTCGCTTAACATAGGTTTTAAAGTGCTACAAGGGTGGGGACGGTGTCCATACATTTTTGAGCATTGTTCTTTTCGGCCCAACAGTAAGCGAACACATTTTCGGGAAGCAATTTGCTTTTTGAAGATCCCTCTACTATCGTAAAATTGTATAAATACACATTTCTTAGGTAATACGCCACCTGATCGGGCACTTTTAGCAGGTTAAGATTTTTTTGACAGTCGTACGAGAAGGTTTTTAGCGTTTCTTTTTCTTCTTTAACTTTTTCGAAAAAAGCTTTCGCTCTTAATTTATGTAGCCTTTGGGCTACCATTAAATTATTTTTTTTACTAGTGTCTTTCTCACTTTTCATTTGTTCGTTGAATTTTATACAAGTTGCACAAACGTCGGTACGCGGAGTACCAAACGAAAGGTTATATTTTGTATTGAATACATGCCTGAAATAAGACTTCTTCACTTTCAGGTCATCATCAACTTTCGAATTATATTCTTTGTGTAACTTATTTATTGATAATTCTGACGACAAATAAAACCTTCTAGTGTTTCGTCTACAATAATGTGGTTCTTGGCATGGTATCGTGTTGATAAAATTCATGATAGCTTCTCTTTTCGCCGCATATTTCATTGAAGTACGATCACCTCCTCTTTTTTCAGCTAATAGCTTTCCAGTTTTATAATATTCCTTCATTACAGATTGAACTCTGTACTTTGTGATTTGTAATACTGTTAGAAAATATCGTTGACACACTTTCACTTTTTTCTTTAGCATTTTGCTGTAAATGTAAAATTTTGTTTGAAAACTTTTATTTGCATATTTTGATGTAGTAGGACGGCGACGCGATACCTTGCAAGGCGTGCAATGTTTTAAAATATACGCATCCTGTTTTTGTTTGTCTGGGTCTGCATAAAAATTATCAAAAAATAGCTTCAAGTCAGACATAGTTAGTGTCATACAGCCAAAACCTTTCTTGTGCCGACATAGCAACCTTATTATTGGAAGAGTCTTCGCAGAATACCTAAAACAATTAAATTAAATAACATTCATAAAATTCTACAATAACAACTTCAATTCCATTTGTAGTACCTACATCATATTCCTCCAATCAAATTAGATTCACAGAGCGCACCTTAATTACAAAAAATATATAATAAAGCTCTTCCTTTTTGTGTCATTTAAAAAATATTTAAAGGATCAAAAACGTTGAATCACACTCTAACTTACCGCGTTTTTTTAGCTTCATTTCTCTTCCATTTATCGGGGTCAGCTTGCTTTTTTCTACTTGACTTTTTGTCACATGGGGTAGGAAAACACTCCATCGTGTTGTTTTTCACCTTTTACTGGTAAAAATATACTTAATTCTGTTTAAATTTACAAAAATAACTAACAGACCAAAGAACAACAAAACGATAATCGCCATACTAAATAAAGTGTCATGGTGGCCAAATACAGACACCTGATTGGCCGAATCGGATGTTGCTGTCTTTGGCATTACTCAAGTGGATAATGCTGTTTTTGCTACAAACCTAAGATTTTAACGGTCATTTTATACGGGATATTGCTTCTTTTGCTAAAAACTAAATATATCAACCAATTATGCTGATTGTACACTAACAGACTGCATTCAAAGTTGCTATTATTAAAAAATGGGATGATGCTGCCTTTGCATCTATATGACTCAATTGGTCAATGGATGTACCAAGAATGCTTGAAAAACGTAGAATCGTGGAATGCATCGCCGATGTCCGGTCCCACAGTCGCGAAATGCTGCGTAGGCAGCACGTGTAAGTCGTTGCGATGCGCAATATCGAGGTCACGCTGTCCACAGTTCATGTGTAATACCGAATTGTAATATCAGCGATCCTTATGTTACACCGTTGCGTAACACGCTCTATGAGCACCATTCGGTTCTGGCGGCATTTTTAAAATTTAAATCCGAGCTTTTCTTTTAAAATCTTTCTTAATGTCGTTTTGGAGTCTTTATAGTTTAATTCAGCTTTTGCTGACGCCAGAATCGTGTTCAGCGTAGGTACCTCCTTTCGAACGTCGTATATTGAGGCCACAATATTTCTAATGGCACATATATCGAAGTGGTATAGTACCTATGTGGGTGTACTATAGGTACACCTCTGCCTAGCCCTTCGGGGAAACAAGGCGCGATGTTATGTTATGTTATATATCGAAGTTGTCCATGGGGACACGCGTATTATTTTTGCCTTTTCTGCCCTCACTCGGCGTACGGAGCTTGGTGTTGGTTTGTTCTGCAAGTTTACCTGAAATCAGAGTAAAATATTACTATTACTGTCAGTTATCGTTATAGAGCGACGCCGTTCGCACACGCTGGTGAGTACGATCAACACCATGAATGACTTGATCGATACGGGGCGTCTGTGGACCCGTATTTTCAGATTGCTTCAAGTTTTGAAGATGATACTATCTACAGCTATGATGATGGATAATGATGATTGATGATGGTGATGGATGATGTTGGATGATAATGATAGTGATGGATGATGATGATGGTGGGTGATGATGTTGATGATAATGTATGAAGATGATGGTGTATGATGGATGATGGTGATGGATGATGGTATTGGATGATGGTGGTAGGTGATGCTGGTGATTGTATGATGATGGCGATATTGGCGATGGATGATGATGATGGGCGATGATGATGATAATGGTGGGCGATGATTATGGTGTTAGATGATGATGAATGATGATGGTGATGGATGATGACGATGGCTGATGGTCAGCAACACTGAATTTAGTCATACTCGCTGCCAAAAGGACTTGTTTCCAGGCCAGAAAATCTATATAAAAAAATCATACTCTATCGAGGTAAGGCTAATCCATCTTCAAATAAATTGATTTATCTATCTATCTTGGTCACGCCCATAAAGCAACCGCGTAAAATAATGTGTAGGTACCATGTAATTACCTTCTTTCTTTATTTTCGATATTTTATTTTATTTTACTTTATTGGGACATAACACAACAGTTACACGTTACAATTTTAGTAAATAACAAACTAGGTTAATAGAGGTAAACATGTAACCCACACCAATGTCCGCGGAATAATCTATTATGGAGAAATAAAACAAAACCACGCATCTACTGGAGGCGATTTAGGTTATGAAGAATACATAATTATTGTGCAAGCAATTGAATAGCCATTCTTTTAAATTTTGTTTGAGATAGTAAAAATATATCAAGATCGAAAAAGTGTGTGTTATATATTTCTAAGAGACGACGGAGGGGCGCCCTTGCGCCAGCATTGGTTCTGCACTTTACTTTACAGTGTGGAACAGCCGGGGCACGCGCGTCCCTCGCCGCAATACAGTTCTGGGTACAGTATAACAAAGTTTATTGGTGATATCAGAGCAGTCAAAGTTGTTATTACATATGCCATGCAGCATTACAGCCATAAGTAGGGTGCGCCTGGACTCCAAGCCTAGGAGTTTGTATTGTTTTAGCAGTTGTGCGTACGATAGTTTTGAATGATAGCATTTATAGTGAATGGAGCGTAAAAATTTTTTTTGGACCATTGCAAGCCTCTGCTTATATTTATCATATAGAGGACACCATATTGGGGCTGCGTATTCCAATTGGGAGCGTATTAAGGTTATATACAATTTTATAAACGTATTAGGTCGTTTGAAATCAATTGAGGATCGCATAACGAAACCATACATTCTATAGGCTTTGTTAATAATGTTATCAATGTGAAGGTTGAAATGCAATTTACAGTCAAGCGTAATTCCTAAATCACGAATATGGTCAACTTTTTTAAGAGTAGTGCCTTGTAGAGTGTAACAATATTTAATTAGATTTTTGCTTTTTGTGAATGATATTACATTGCACTTAGGTAGGCTAAGGTGAAGTTTATTATGTGAACAATAATTGGAAAGTCTGTTGAGGTCTTCCTGAAGCAGCAAGCAGTCTTGTGTGTTTTTGCACGACTTATAGATTTTAATGTCGTCGGCATACATTAAGAAATGGGAGTTAATAAAGCAGCGTTTTATGTCGTTCACGAACAAAATAAAAAGCACAGGGCCCAAAATGGAGCCATGAGGCACCCCAGAAGTAACGAAAACGGAATCCGACTCAAAGCCGTTGATAGCCACTTTTTGGGTTCTGTTGTAAATATAGGATATGAACCACCGCAATAAATTACCCCGAATGCCATTATAGGCGATTTTGTCCAGAAGCAGCTTGTGGTCCACTTTGTCAAATGCTTTTTGAAAGTCTGTGTACACGGCGTCCACTTGGGTTTGGTTATCCATATTTTCGAATAAATTGTTTGTAAATAACATAAGGTTAGTAGTAGTAGAGCGGCGTTTTACGAATCCATGTTGTTCGGGTATGATGAGGTGGTGAATGTGAGAGTATAACTTGCCGTGCACCAGTCTCTCAAAGAGCTTTGACAAGGCGGGCAACAAGGAGATGGGACAGTAATTCTGTATGTTGTTGATGTCACCATTTTTGTGTATGGGCGTGATGTATGCGCGCTTCCAGATATCAGGGAATGTACCTTCACGTAGGCAATTATTAAAGACTATGTGAAGTGGGATGCAGATGCTATCTGCGGTGTTTTTTATAAAAAATGGAGGCACATCATCAGGACCAGACCCTTTATTTGAGTCGAGTCTCTTTAATGCATTGAGTATATCGTCTGTTTCTAAATAACGGGTGATTTTTTAAGAGGTATAGGATTTAATTTTCAAAAAAAACAAAAAATTTGAAAAATTTGATGAAATCTTTATTGGAATCGATAGAACGATCAATATAATTTAATGTTTGAAGATGATTTCATGCAAATGCTGGCCGCGGCTCCGGTTTAGATGGCCCATTCGCAAGGCCCAATTTCGGCACACTCTCTCCAACATATCAGCCGGTATATCACGAATAAATGCTTCAATATTGGCTCCCAGTGCGTCAATCGTTGCTGGTTTATCCCTGTAGACATAAGCCTTAACATGGCCCCACAAGAAATAGTCCAAAGACGTTAGATCACACGATCTAGGCGGCCAATTGACGGGCCCAAAAAGTGAGATAAACTGTTCACCGAAGGCGGCTCTCAATTGGGCCATTGTTTCGCGTGCCGTGTGGCATGTGGCACCGTCTTGTTGAAACCACATGTCAGGCATGTCCAATTCTTCCATTTTGGGCAAAAAAAAATCGCCAATCATCACACGGTAGCGCTCGCCATTCACAGTAACGTTTCGGCCATTGTCGTCTTTGAAAAAGTACGGCCCGATGATGCCACCGGCCCATAATCCACACCAAACAGTACATTTTTCGGGATGCAGTGGTAGCTCTTGCAATGCTTCTGGCTGGTCTTCACTCCAGATGCGGCAATTATGCTTATTGACATATCCATTCAACCAGAAATGAGCTTTTTCGCTGAACACAATTTTTCGATAAAAAAGTGGATCTTCCTCCAACTTTGCCAATGCCTATTCACCAAATGTTAGACGTTGTGGGAGGTCGTGTGACTTCAATTCTTGCACCAGCTGTATCTTGTAAGGTTTTACACCCAAATCCTTTCGCAAAATTTTCCACGTAGTGGAGTAACAGAGGCCCAATTGCTGCGAACGGCGGCGAATCGACATTTCACGGTCATCACTAACACTGGCGGATACAGCCGCAATATTTTCTTCGGTCCTCACTCTACGTATGCGTGTTCGTGGTTTAATGTCCAATAATGTAAACTGGGTTCGAAATTTAGTCACAAGCTTTCGAATAGCTGCCTCAGTAGGCCGACCAAACTACCCATAAATTGGAAGAAGTGCGCGATGCACTCTCTTAACCGAGCATGCATTTTGATAGTAAAATTCAATAATTTGCAAGCGTTGTTCGTTCGTAAGTCGATTCATGGTTAAATTATAGACCAAACTGAACAAGTTTGACAATGACACAAGACACGATTCACGCGTGATCTGTCAAAAACAGTGTTGCCAAAAAGATACCAGCAAAAAAATCACCCGTTATATGTCTGAAATACACAAAGAGTTATCCGCGTATGTGGTAGGTGCCTGCCAAAGTTCGGAGTCGAGGAAAGAAGGCTCGTAGAATAGTAGTCGATATAGTAGCCATCGATAAATTAGTCGCCATCGCTGCGCGTGCGGCGCTATACTTTAACGGATGATAAGGCTCCAAGTTCTTCTCTTCGTCAAAGTATTTTATAACGTTGTAAACAATCTCACGTGTATCACTGTGAAGAATCTTTCCACGTTTTCGTGAAGCCATTGTTCAATCAATCACAAAATGTCAACGTTCGTAACAAAAACTTAACGAAAATAAATAACAATCAAACGTAATGCAAACAAATAACAATCAAACTCAACAAAAACAAAAATGAATATCAACGAAAACAACAAAATAACGGAACGAATTTAACGATAACTTGGAGTGCGTCAAGTAGCGTGGAAAGCGAATCCTGACTATTTTTTTGTAGCGCGTACTTCACTGTGTGAGTATAGACAGCGATAGAGAGTGAGCGAGAACGCATGCGAGCGGACGCCATTTTCAGATCTATTCTCTATCTGCGCGGCTTATAGATAGTTATAGATAGTTCATGGATGTTAAAAAGATTTAAGGTTAGTTGCCTTTTATAATAAACGTCATTTGTGGTAATGTTAAATTTTAATACACTTCTGGACACATCTATTGGCCCACCTTAGAGTTTAGGTTTCGATGGCCCCTACCGAAATATGATTGCTAGATTGAACAAAAACTGTTGATGCAGTTTTAAACCTGATACATTTTACCATCTTTTTCGATCGTATTGTTTTAAATTTGAATTCAGAATACCATACGACATGGAGCTACGCCTAACAAGTCGGATATGTGCCTTGTTAAAGGCAATTGATTTTTGAATAAAAAACATGTTTTATCAAATAAAGGTTTAATTTATTAACGCGTGTTGCCTCCATGGGCATCTACCACAGCTCTCATACGATTAGGCATAGAGTTTATCAACCGCTCTATGAAATTTTGAGGGATCATCTCCCATTCCTCTTCTGTGGCAGTTTTCAACTCCTGCATCGTCTGGGCAACTGGCTGACGAGCCCTAACACGTCTTTTTAGCTCGTCCCACATGTGCTCAATGGGGTTCTTGTCTGGGCTTCTGGCTGGCCAGTCCATAACTGCGATGTTCACATCCCGAAGATATTCCCTGACGATGCCAGCCGCATGGGCTCTTGCATTATCATGCATAAAAAGGAAATTTGGGCCCACATAGTCCGCGTATGGTATCACGTGAGGTTCTAAGCACTCACGAATGTACCTTTCAGCATTTAATGTTGGCAGCCGTGGTCCTGTAACAACCTCAAGTTGAGTTTTGCCGCTCGCGGTTATACCGCCCCAGACAGTCCATGAGCCACCGCCATAAGCAACCCTCTCTTCAAAGCAGCATTGTGCGAAACGCTCTCCCTTACGTCGGTAGACCTTCTTCCTTCCATCATTGCCATGTAACACAATTTTAGACTTATCAGAAAAGAGTACACGGCTCCAATCTTGCTGTGTCCAATTTAAATGACTGCGTGCGAAATGAAGGCGCGCTGTTCGGTGGGCTCGCGTTAGTTTGGGCCCATTAGCTGGCTTGTGTGGTACCATATCGCGTTCTTTTAACCTTCTCCGAACAGTTCGAGCGCTCACAGATACTCCGTGGAAGTCGCGAAGTTGGTTTTGTATCTCAATGGAGGTAAGGTGACGATTTCTCAAGCTGGTCGTCACGATGAATCGATCCTGCCTTTCAGTTGTGACCCGAGATCGTGGCCTTCCTTGGCGACGAACAAAGCCGCCAGTCTCTAGGTACCTCCGATAAACATTTCGGACCGCAGATCGACTTAAATTAAGTTGAGCACTCACGTTTCTTTGGCTGTGTCCGGCCTGAATAAGTGCCACAGCTTGGGCGGCGACTTCAGGTGAAGTATCCATAGATTATTGATAGAACCTCACCTTAATGTTAAGAATAAGTAATGTTTATTGCAAAACCAAAGATATCAATCACTTTTTCAAGAATTAAATCCAAGTAAACCAATAAAACCAAGTTATCTTAGTATTCGATTGTTTGATATCAACAAACAGGCTCCAAATTGTCTTTTGTTTCTTTAAATTCTGTGTTCGAAATTCAAAAAAGACTATTGAATGAAATTGTGAATGTGCCAGGTTCAAAACTGCATAAAAACTTTTTGCTCGACCTAATATAAAATTTTAGCTAGGACCAAACGAAACTGAAAATACAAGGTGGGCCAATAGATGTGTCCAGAAGTGTAATTAATTTTTTTTGAAAGTCCATTGCAATAGCTTCATTTCGAGAAGATGACTGACTGAATTATAGTTTCTCTTTTTCGTTTATAGAAAACATTAGCCTTCAATTTATGTAACTTATTCTCAGTTTCTAACTTTTTTATTTCTTTTTCAATGTCACCTTTTTCGAGCTCGGAAGCATTCTTTAGATTACTGTGAGAGCTTTTGCCTTAGCCAGGAATTCATCACAAGTACTGCAGGTATCACTTCTTGGATATCCAAATCATGTTAAAATGATTAACGAATATAGATCGATATGTTTCGTAGGATAGTTGATTTTTTGTCATCGAACATATCATACATTTTCTTGACTGGTAGATAAATTTTTGAGCTGTCATGTAAGCTTTAATGACTTTTTCTTCCACGAAATGATCTTATGTGATCCATGACCTTAGATTTAAGCATTGGACTCAGTTTTTTAGGACGGTTGCAATGTTTTCCTCTCATGTCAGTTGGGGCTTTACCTGTTGTAACGATATTTTTATTGTACATATTCTTTGTCTTGTTACTCCATGTATTGCAATAAATGCTGAGGCACACACTGGCACATCAAGCTGCTGGGTTTCGTCTTTAACTCTCACTCTGTAAGCGTAATTTCCTGTATGTAACTTAGCTTCAGGTTCTTCAGGTTCTTCTTTTCTAGGTCGTCTTCTTTGAATTTCCAAAACACTTATTAGACCACTTAAATAAAGGTTTTGTTCATCCCTAGATGGCAACAGGTTGAAATCCTTCAAAATTCTAGCCCTCTGTTCCTCATTCACAGCTTCAAAACACTTGTATCTCTTGCAATTACAACTTGGACCAGTTTCATGACTTTGAAAGTCTAATCTTCTTATTAACATCCGACAATCGACCGTAAAGTTTACGTTTTTTTGGTAGGTTGCTTCAGATTAACCTCGTTTTCTTCTTCTGACGACATTTTCAATAAAAATATAATATTAAACACACGCCACACAACACAACAGGACGAACAAAATAACCTCAAAAAACAAGACGTCATTAAACAAACTTCAACCTAACAACGATGGACAATGCTTATTTTTCTCCTGTACGAGTTGGACATTGCTTGTTATTGCACTGTATCAATATTTTACTATGAATATTACTCCGTGACTATGCATGTTACTGCAAAGTGTGTTTTGCGTTTCGTTCTACCAAATTTATACTTCACAATGGCATTGCCAGTTCAAAAAACATAAAAATGTGACATAGCATATTTTTACCCTGTACCCTTCAATTGTGAAAACTTCATGGTAAGGTATAAAATTTGTGAAACCTAAACAAAGAAAGTTAGAACTCATTAACTGGATCTCTCAATCTGGACAACTGAAGAAAAAGCCATAACGCGTATCCAAGAATATACTGCCTATGTGTTTATAATTTGCATTTTAATTAATTGTGAAGGATTTGTGAAAGCTGCTAAACAAAATTTCGATTCGTTTCAAAGCCACGTTAAAGATTTATAACGGGTAAGATCGTCAAAAAATGTAATATAACGGACTGGAAGATATAACACACAATAACACAATAACGCACTGAAATAATGTAAAGGTCTATGTTCACATGGAAATAGGTCAAATAAAATCCATTTAAAAATATTATGAATTATTTATTTTCTCATGAAATTAAAATTTAACCATGCACAGATTACAGCTTGCAAGTTACGTGTTTGCGAAAGTAAACACCAAAATAACGCAACACAATATCGTCGGTCAGAAACAGTAATGGAACATTTCAAAATGATACGTTTTTGAGTATTGAGGTTTAAAGTTTTTGGAAATATTCAAATGTGATTTTACTTTACCTTGAGGTAATTTTATGTTTTTTTATTTATTGAATTATAATGTAGATTACAGCCAAGTTTATTATGTGTTACAAAGATTTAGGGTGTCATTTGTAGTTTTTGAGTTATCAGGTTTTTTGTGAAATGTTCCAATAATGAATTAAATATTTTATGAAAAGGAGATGTTTGATTTTGGGCTACCACCATGTACACACATAGATAAATAGGAAAAAAATAGGGGATTTTCATAAAAATACAAACAAATTAATTTGAAGCAAAGTATAGGTGTACACAAATGATTATTTACGAAGTTTTTTAATTATTTAACCCTATTTTTATAGCAGCCATGACAGTTGTGTTTGACATGACGTTTGACGACTCTGACAGTTTGACTTTGTCTTGGAATAGTTGAATCGTTGTATTCGTGCGCGTTGTATTGGAAGTGTTTCGGAGTTTTTTGTATTTTTTTGGTTTTACGACAACAGTTTACTACTACGGACATTAATTGATTGCTTCCCTGTTGACCTCGGCTTTGTTATATGGATTCTGATTCGCCTGTGATTTAGATTTCGTCGTGTATGTGGTATTCTACAATAACAAATTCAGTTTCAGGTATGTTCCCGCTAAGCTTTAACCCGTGCATTTACTTTATGGTGTTTTCTTCCATGTTTCATATTCTAACATATTGTAAACTTATTCCAGTTTATTGACAATGGCGTGCCTACAGTGCACCTCTGTAATAAACGAAAACGAACAATATTATGTTGCCGATGATATGGGTCCCGAAATCATTTCGGTCATCGAGCGGTATCTTGGCCATCAGGTAAAAACATTATATTTATTTCTATACTGTAACATCTTATATCTATAAACACTATAACCTCTTTCTTTTTTTGTTTTACCTAAGTTGATGAAAATGGAGTAATGTGCTCACAATGCTTTGGCATTATAATGCAAGAAATGTCTTCTGGTAGTGCTCTGGCACATGAAGATCACGAACTCCAGCATCGCCATGATATCAATGTTTGTGTTAGGTGTAGAACATCTTTATTTAACAGGCGTGCTCACTCTATTCCCGAGGGTGCTGAAAGACAATATATTGCTGAAACAATTGCTCCAAGAGAGGTAAACACCTTTGCTTTTTTTTTATTCATACATGGCAGGCATAAAAATGAATGCAGATGTTTCTTATTTATTATCCAAGACAACAGAGTTGCAGGAAGAAAAAAGAACAGTCAAGAAGATTTATCGAAATAACTACCTATATACTATACATATTATTACGAAATATCATATTTTTTGTTTTAGATACCCGAGGGTGGCTTAGTATGTTTTGGTTGTTTGGTACATACTCGGCGTACAATACGTCAACAAGGAATCATAGCAGCTCCTGCTGTTGATATTAATGTATGTGTATGGTGCCAACGGTCTCTGTCCCAAACACGTCGCCACTCCATACCTGAAGGACCTGAACGGACCAGAATAATGGCAACAATATATCCAAGAGAGGTAACATTGACGATTTACTTATTTACCTACTTTTAGAATGAAATAATTGGGTGAATAGCCAATACATATTGTATTCTTTTGTTTTATTCAGATTCCGCCAGGAGGACTGGTTTGCTATGCTTGTTGGGTATCAGCACGTAGAAATGTGGAGCGTGCAACAAGGATGGAAGATAACCAGCAAACTCCAGGCCCGTCTAACCTAAACCATGACTATGTGTGCATGGTGTAGAATGTCACTACACCGAAGGTTAACACATGTGGCTAGTGGCCCTGTGAGAGATGTAGTTGCAGCAAGAATTTATCCCAATGAGGTTATTTTTTCTATTAATTAAACCACTATACACAAGTAACCAAATTGTGCACTTAGTAAACTAATCAGTGACTTAGTCAATTGTAAATCTTAGAGCTAAACCTCACCTGTCAGTGCCAATTTACTTTTTCACATATTTAACTATAACCCTTTCTGTTGCCTCTAAGTAAATTGTTTTCTTGTATTGTTTCAGTTACCAGAACATGCGCTACTTTGTTCCAACTGCTGGACACGCGCGGAGCAAAATATAGAAATGGAGCAAGAAGTTGTGCAACAAATTGAAATTCAGCCACCAAGTGCATCAATAACACTTGATGGTTTTACACACACAACACAGACAAGTGCTCATTGCTTTGTGCCGGCTTGTAGCAATATGGAACGAAATAGAGTGCCGGAATACTTGAGAAAAATTATACTAAAATCGGAAAAAGTATTTGTGACAGAAAATGCAAGAGTATGTAATGAACATAAATCATTATACAACTGGGAGTTTCTGGACCAGCATCAGTTTTCTAATACATTCACAAAAAATGAGATAGAGTCAATGCTGAGGCTGTGTCCAGGACAATGAAATCAATCAATTAGAATTTAATAATATGAGTAGTATTGATGACGGACTTTTTATGTTCTGGACTGGAGTCGCAAAAGACAATTTCATGAATATTTTAAATATAATAAGCCCAGCATTGACTTGTAAAAACCCAGAAACTGCTTTGGGAATCTATTTGGTGAAGGCTCGTACAGGGGACTCCCATGAAAGGATTGCCTCTCTGTTTCATCTGTCCAAGTCCTCTATAACAAGATTGCTTGAAGTAGCTAGAGAGGCATTACTAAGCTTATTTGTGCCTCTCCACTTGGGAATCAATCATAGAAGAAATGATTTAATTAATAGGAATTTATTAATAACCGAGGGTCTGTTCGGAAACAGAGAGGCAAGGGTACCAATAGTAATATGTGATGGTACCTATATATACCTTCAAAAATCATCCAACTACTTGTTCCAAAAAAGAACTTATAGCTTGCACAAATATAGAAACTTAGTTAAACCTTTTCTCATTGTTGCCACTGATGGTTACATTTTTGATATTTTGGGGCCCTATCCAGCAACCGAATCAGATTCTGACATCATGAAAGCTTTGTTCCAAAATGAAAACGAAGGCCTAAGGGCTTTTTTTCAGCCCAATGATGTTTTCATTTTGGATCGAGGCTTTCGTGATTCGATTCCAATGTTAGAGGGGTTGGGCTTCAAAGTATATAAACCGGAGTCCTTAGAACAAGGAGAGACTCAGTTATCAACCATAAGTGCGAATAAGACAAGGTGTGTCACACTATGCAGATGGGTGGTAGAGGTAGTGAATGGTCGATTGAAAAGAGATTTTAAGCTACTGAGACATGAATATTTTAATTTGGCTGCCACTCATCTGATGGATGATATTCGTATTTGTGCAGCTATAATTAATGCCTTCCATCCGGTGATTGAAAATAGACCCGATGCTGATGCTATACTTACTCGAGCAATACAGAGAAAAAATATGCCCAACCGGTTAGCAGAACTTATAATTGCTAACCGGATCAACCGCTACAGAGCCCAATTCACAAGAATTGATGGTCAACTTCCAGAGTTAAGTATTTTCCCTGAAATGACCATGTCTGACTTGATACTTTTTGGGTTGGGTACCTATCAAATAAAACAGGCTAGAAGCTATTTCGGGGAACATATTAGGCAGCATGGATCATTTCAGGTAGAAGTATCGGACCAACTGGAAGTAGTGGCAGAAGCAACCCCACCCCAACTTGATCCTCTTTTAATCAGAGGCCGTATAAAATCTCGACATAGCTCAGGACGAACATATTATACATATACATAATGACCATTGTGTGGTATTTGGGTTGGGCTCGGTACCAAGAGAGCATAGCAGCACCGGCGTCATTCCTGGATGGAACATTAATAAGAGACGATATTGTAGAAAATGAATAAAATCATAAGTTCCAACAAGTTGTTTTATTTATATCGTACCTTCGGTGTAACAAAGTCACAACTCTTTTTCAGATTTGTTAGTTGTGCCCTTGTTCCACCAATGGTGCGATATGTATACCTCTAATGACTGATTTCTCATCCTAATACTAATACTAGGAACTAAATATCATAGAACTTATTTGAAAAACTGTTACTGCCTAGTTGCTTGGTCGGTTGTAGTTCTTTGGTTGGTTGTCGCTGTATGGTTGGTTTTTTCCCAGCTATTACTGTGTAATAGGAATAGTTCACTACTCTAACAATAACTTGCAGAACTTGTCAGGTACTGCACAGCTCACTACTCTCATATGAATTATCGAAGTCCAGGGTATATTAATAGGCATTAAAGAATGAAACACCAGGACAGTTCGATCAACAAAATAACGTCCAAGCCTTTGTTTCTTGCTCCTCTTGACACTATTGGTAATATAAGATGTACTGCCGCAATCGAGTAGAATATCCTGTAGTCCTATTTTAATAAAACTATAACGAAACCCAAGTATTTTCGGAATTCGTGTTTTGATTTTTTTCGCAGATATTACGACACATCAATTAAATGTCATTGTCATAGTGACATTTCACATTTTGCTGATCCACCATATTTATTTCGGGTTGCTCTCCTTGACCGAGTTAATTTTAATGTACAATAGAACGAAGTCAATTTATAGAAAATTAACATTAAAAAACGGTTACTACATTGTATAGCGATATTTACATTATTGTACATAGTGCTAGCCCAGGCTCCATACATTTTTGGAACATCTCCTTTAAAAACTAATTAGAATATTTCTAAATATGCTAGTAATGAAATAAAAAAAAACAAACAATTTAAAAATCCTATTGGTTTATTTAATATTAAAAAAATGAAAAGAGAAATCTTAAAATAATAAGTGCTTCAAATTAATCATTTTCGTTATGCTCATCGGGTTCAATATGATTGTCTCCAGCCTCTAAACTTGAGTAATATTCTCGGTATACTCTTGGAATGACATTTGAGTCGCATAAAGCAATCAAGTCTTTTTTTTTAGGTTTGATATCTTTGGTCGCTGGTGGTACTTATTTCGTAGATGTAGTTCACATTTGCAGCACTTCTGCCCCTCGTTCTGTTGCGTACATTTAGGCACTTCATTGTTGAATTCGGAGAAGACGCCTGCATAAAGATTTTTTTTTATTTCATTCCATACAACACGATCACCGTCATTATTAACTGTGAAGTTTTTGCCAAACTGCGTGACTAAGTCATTAAATCGAGGATGTCACTGAAGTCCAATTCGTGTACCTGGTATGGAGTCCCACTTTTCTTGGCACATTGTATTACTGATTTCCATTGTGTTGGCACAAAAATGGATCCATTTTTCAGAATTCGTGTTTTTTCCCGTTCAATAATGCTATGCACGCTGTCACCTTCGTTTTGGGTGTGTCCAACAACTAAGTATTTGTGTGTTATTGACACAACACCCAAAACTTTGATAGCATAGTGGTAGAGGCTTAGCTGGTATTTATTTTTATTCTGTGCAGAACAATTGTCAGTGTAAAAAAAAAAAACATTTTTTCCAACACAGTGGTCTTTCAGAAATTTGTAAATGCACGTCCCAACTTCATCGCAACCTTTTCCCCCTAATGACTCATTCCATAGGTAGCAACAAGCAGCTTTTGATACAACGTTAAATACGGAGCAGTTGTACACATTGAGTCTTCTTTTATAAAAAATAGGGAATCGTTTCCGCATGGTGTCTGCAGAACTGCCTGCATGTCATAACAACAAATTATCTTGTTAGCATCATTTTTGCATGTTTCTATGCCCGATTTCTTTTCCAATCTGCACAAATCTCTTTCTTTTAAATGTTTTTCATAAGTGTACTTCAGTTGTAACTTATTATCGTCTACAGCATTTTGATACGACAAACAAATTGAACACTGATCCTTCTTGGGCTTGTGAAATGCAATGTTAAACTCGTTTCGAAAAATGTGTTCATAGGTTCCTTGCTTGATGATAGGCTTGCTATTCTGATGGCACCATTCCTTGTATTGTCGATACATCATAGTCAAATTTAAGTCACCATCAAGGTATTCTTTTGTAGGACTTGCCCGACAGTAATGCAAGTAGAGTACAGTAATGCTCGTTATGCTAGCGCATGTTTCTCGCCTGTCAACTTTAGGTGGTAAAATATAGAATGGTCTGTATTTTTAAACGTCGTCAATTTGACTTTCCCTCCTTCAGATTTGTAGTTTTTAAATAGATTTTCCAAAGTGTCCAATAAATACCGTCTCTGTTAAATAAATGCAAGAAAAAAAATCAGGAAAAGAGTACAGTATAACACTATGACCAAGTACGTACCAGTTCGCTGAGTCACCGTCTCGTTCACAATATGATGTAGGTAGAAGACTATTTAGCAGCTGACCATGAAACTAGAATCTAGACGCGATTAGGCAACAGAAACCACGGTAAGGGCGCCACTGCGGCACTTAGTAACCTTGTAGTCAGGCTAGCCTGCAGGTAGGTAGGTAGGTAGGTAGGGGTCCAAATAAAGTACACGATTTGGTAGAAACGATACTCTATTTAAGCCAACTTCTGTTGCCCTAATCACATCCAGATCTTGAGGTAGTAGGTACGCTGGAAACACTGGCCTGAACCGTAGTGTAGCTCTGCCGGCGGCCCTGCTCCTTCACAGGTTGCACTTCCAGGTCTTCAGCAGTACCAGGATCAAGTCTGATCTTCCACTCGCCGCCAGGTAGCAGGTTGGGAAGTGAGGGTCTAAGGTGGAACATAAATCCTGAAAGCGCAGACACAAAGCAAGCGTTAGCAGAGCTCGGACCACGTAGCCGGGTCCAAAGGTCACAGTGTCCCAGCAGACAAAGGAAAAAAATAAAACAGCTGCTACTAGACAGAAATTTAGAAAGAAGAAACACCTTACAATAGAAACACTTAAGCAATGCATGGAAACTTACCCCAGCGGGATTTCCGATTAGGATTTGTTTTTAGAACAAATAAGTATTAAATCGACAAGTACGTAATTATAATGTAGATCGGGAGACCGTGTGACACAGCCGTCACGTTAGATGCTTTTGAGTGGTGTCCGTTGAATTTTACGAATGCCCCGCGGTGAGCCGAACGATCGCGCGCGGCACAACCAGTTTTTAACTCGTTTAGAGATGCGTAGGTGCAATAGATGCGAGGACCTTTGCGTAAACAATTAAAATTGGGTTCCGTAGTATTTTTTTATGTTTAATTAATTATATTATAATGTAGTTTTAATTGGTAAGTAGTTTCATTTAGTATAATTAAGGCGTTTTATTAATAGTTTTAGAATAAATCTATTGTAATTATTTGTAGTTTTATAATTTCTAACCTATTCTTAGAGCTAGCAAGGTACAACGTTAAACTGTATTTTGTCTTTATGTAAAGTTTTAAATTCTTTCTTGCCCGCAGTGGCCCGACTCACATCATCCCTTTCGAAAAATTCTTTAAGTTGATTTAATAGAGCATATTTTTTTTTCTTCACTTGTATGTAACGTATTTTGCCTTTCAATCCTAAATAAGTTGACATCTTACTCTTCATTTTGTATTTTTCAACAACAGAACCATCTACTATACTCTTAATAACGCGTTTAGAATAATTATTCCGTGTGGTTTTGTAACACTGTTTTAAAGAATCTACTAAAACGTTATGCTCCAGAAGCCCACGATTGTGATGTATGTGTTTCTATGTGTGAGTGCGTACGCGCCGATGCGGCGGCGGTCGTGTCAAGGACGCACAGTCCCCAATAAACCACGGAACTAGCCACACGTTTGTTTTACTTAAACACCTCACTGGCGACGAGGATATAAATTAAAAGCGGGCTGACGAATACATTTAAATATGTCTATCGGGGAGTTATCGGAGTATAATGTAAGATCGGGAAATTGGACAATGTACGTGGAACGTATGGAAATGTTCTTTAAAGTGAACAATGTTAACGAGGAACTTTGGTTACCCACATTAATTGCAACAATGGGTGACGAAGCTTACGAACTATTGAGTAACTTAACAAGTCCGGACAAACCGAGTGCAAAAACGTATACAATGGTGGTCAAAATTATAGATAGATAGATAAAACATTTATTCAGTACAACAATAGAAGACACAACACAAAAGCATAATTACATAAATTATAAGAAGAAAAAAAATAACAAGTAAACTGCAACATTATAAGAACATTAGGTACATTAAAAAGAAAACGACAACACAAAGAAGAAATATTGTTTGTGGCAGTCCTCGGTCGGAATGCCTAACTACCTACGTCCTTAAAATAAAATAAAACTGTCTCAAGGCAAAAATCTTGTGCGGTGCGTGTCTCTAAGTTGTACCGAATGGGAGTCCAGCTCATCATGTGCCAGGCAATTCACCTGACGCTGATATTCTGCTGGATCCCTGTGGCGCCTACGGACGCCGAGCAGATGCATAACAATGATAAATTGGAAAAGTTGAATAATGGTTTCGGTATCGGTGAGTATTCCCATTTGATAATTATTGATTATTAAATAAGTACCTATTGTTTTTGTTTGTGTATGTGAGTGTGTCGTGTGTGTGAACTACTTGATAGGCATCCATAATTACATGAATAGAAATTAAATTTATATAATTGTGTGTAGTTATGACTGAACATTTGCAACCAAAACCGTCGTTCATGGCAGAGAGATATCGTTTCCGACAGAGAAGGCAAAATGCGGGTGAATCGATCTTACAATACATATCAGAGCTTAAGAAGATGTCGAAATATTGCGATTTTAAAGCGATTAGACAACGACTGTTCACTGAAGAAAATCTGCAGTATACAAATGCTGTGAAAATAGCATGCACTATGGAAGCGGCGGAACGAGATGCAGCGGCAGTTGAACACACAGTAGGGAGTAATGGCTAGGGGTCGCAATACCGGTCCCTCTTTCCGAAACCGGTATTCTCGGTATTGAGTCTAGGAGAATACCGGGATTCCGGTATTTCCGGTATTTTCGACATTTAGAGAAATTATATTTATTTGATTAGTTTTTCTTTCCGTTAAAGTCATTATAGTAAAGTGAAATCTCTAATTTAAAAGGTATTTATTATAATTTAAGTAGTCAAACAATAAAATAGCATTTAAGAGAAAATAAACTTTTAATCAAAGAAAACGAGTATCTCCCTCGTATCGAAATTGCAACATTGCATCTTGCAACGGTTAATTTAAAACTTACATAAAAATATCAAAAAAAGCCATATTAAACAAAAATGAATTAAGTAATCAACAATCTTGGTTTAATTACACCTGTATAATCCTAAAGGGAAAGAGATCACACACAATTCACAAATAATAACAGTCATATTCTGTAGTTTGCAGTAATAATATAATCAACATTCTTCTTGCCTTAAATCATATTAGTTTTACCAAAAGGAGATCACAAATAATCACAACAGTTTGTAGTTTGTAATATTAATAAAAAGATAATAAAATATTTCTTAGACTAATAATAAATCTTCAATCAACTTTAACGAAAAAATGAACAACTATTTTAATTCTCAAACAAAATACGTAAAATCTTAAATGCGTCAACGAAAGCAAATTAACAGTGTAATTACCTAAAATAATTCAGTCATTCATTGTTTTTTTGGTTTAAGTAATAGGATCGCAAAAAGGACAGTGTATCTAGTGTGTTATCAGTACTTAATTTTGAGTGCAAATGGTTACAGAAATAGCCAGATGAGGAGGATGCTCTCTCTGCTCCACACTAGTCAGAGGAATGCTTTTCAGGCAATTGTACGCTAATTCTAAAAACTTTCCTCTAGTGCGATTTGCATCGTTCTGTGATGAATACCGAAAATATCGTAAATCCCGGTAATCATAAATTCAATACCGGTATTGTGAAGGCTTCTTTTCGGTCCGGTATCCCGGTATTTTCGGTATCCGGGATCCCGGTTTGCGACCCCTAGTAATGGCGAGCCGGGCAGTGGCGGTGACGTCACGGCAGGAGCACTGCACGTGGTGGCCACGTCGACTCGCAGTGGCCGCGGCCGGAGAGGCCGTGATGTACGGAGCGACATATCGGCGGGCACGCGGAAGGGCAATACCCAGGAGTCGCGGATTAGCTGTGCAGCTTGTGGGGCCTCAAATCATCAGAGTGAAGGATGTAGATACAATCGGTTTATCTGCGGGAGATGTAGGCAGAAAGGTCATCTACGTCGGGTATGTCCAATGCGAAGAGGGGCTCGACAGCCCCTAGATCGATGTGATACCAACAACATGGCAGCGCATGTGTGGGCAACGAGCGAAGCGGCCAGGCCGAGAACCCCTGCGGACCAGTCAGGGGACGATGAAGCGCCGTTGTCAGACGAGGGAGGTTGGGAGGCAGTAGAAGACGTCCACCAACTCAGCTTGAACCTTGGTACACCGGTGAGCGTAACCATGTGTGTCGATGGAACCAAGTTAGGTATGGAAATTGATACGGGGTCTTTAGTGTCATGCATCAGTGGGGAAATGTATTATAAACTGTTCAGACATAGACATTTAAAAAATTCTAAATTGGTATTTAGATTCTATGATGGCACTATAATTAAACCAATGGGGGTAATAATGCCACTAGTTACTTATAAAGATAAGTCGAAACAAATGGAGTTGTTTGTGATAGATGGGGGTACCACGTCTTTGTTAGGTCGGCAATGGCTTACAGAATTAGGTATTAAAATACCAATGTATCAAAATATGTTGACCATAAACACAGACAGAACGAATTGTAATAACTCCTGTAATAAAGAATTAACATTATTGCTTCATAGATATAAGGATTTGCTCTCGGAGGGACTGGGCCGTTTCACGGGAGGCAAGGCCCGGTTACGGATACGTGACGGAGCGGTGCCGGTATTTTGCCGCGCACGGCCTGTGCCGTACGCGCTGCGCGAGCGCGTTGAGGCAGAATTGGAGGGTATGCTGCGCGCTGGTGTCGTCGAGCCCGTGGAGAGCTCGGACTGGGCTACCCCACTTACCGTACCGGTACGTAAGGCTGATGGTGGACTCCGTATCTGTGCTGATTATAAAATAACCTTAAATCCCATGCTACTGGTTGACAAATATCCGTTACCACATATTAATGACTTGTCAGTTAAATTAAACGGTGCTAAAATATTTACGAAAATTGATTTAACACAGGCATATAATCAAATCGAATTAGATGACCCCGACAATTGTGCAGTTATTAATACCCACAAGGGTCTTTTTAAGTATAAAAGGTTAGTGTATGGCCTATCCTCGAGCCCAGGCATATTCCAAAGAATTATGGCCAACCTGCTCAACGATATCCCAAACGTAGAAGTATTTCTCGACGATATCATTATTGGATCACGCAATATTAGGGAACATTTAGTTATACTGGAAAAGGTTTTAGAGCGATTACATAATAACGGAATGAAACTAAAACAGAATAAATGTGTGTTTATGACTAATGAAGTGAAGTACTTAGGATATATTGTTTCCGACGAAAAGTGGACCCAGAAAAGGTAGAAGGTATATTAAACATTCCCCGACAAGAAAATATCATCGACTCAAGGGCTTTCCTAGGAACAATAAATTATTATGCTAAATTCGTCCACAACTTGATCACTATGCTGGTGCCGTTGTATAGGTTATTAGGGAAAGGAGTGACGTGGAAATGAAACAGGGAATGTGAGGCAGCCTTTAAGAAAATTAAAAATGTTTTAATTAGTGCGGACGTCCTGGCTCATTATGAACCAAACAAACCGTTGTTTTTAACTAGCGACGTGAGCGCGAGAGGCATAGGCGGCGTGCTGAGCCAGATGTGCGAGCAGGTTAGCAGCACAGGCGGAGCGCGCGAGCGCCCGGTTGTGTATGTATCGCGCGAGTTAAATTTGTGGAAAACACTAAAGACTTTTTAAAAATAAATCTTTAATTACTTGTAGAATACAAAGACTTTATACTATTTATAATTAATTACACAATACGCTTATGCGCTGTGTCGGCAAAGGAGTCACAGGTCGAGCCTGGTATACAAAGCAATGCCCCGAATCCTTATTAATTATGACTTATTTACTAATGAGACCTTGACGGGGCGGCGGCGATAGCGCTGATATCGTTTGGTCAACAGCAATTTCTGGCTGAGATAACATTGTTATGATATTATTTTCCCCATGAGTCATCTTTTGGTCAACAGCAATTTCTGTTTGAGATAACATTGTTATGATCTTATTTTCCTCATGAGTCATCTTCTGTGTTATAGGTACTGGAGTGTAGGTAGCGGTGACGGGGTTGCATCTCGTAACTCTCCTCCCCTTAAGCTTTCGATATGCTTCAAAGGATATCAAAAGTAAGACAATGCCGAACAGGATTCCCAAGAGTGATCGGGTTACGATGCTGGTTTGTTGATCTTCTTCAGCCAAATCATTTAGCTGGTCTAGGGTTTTTAGTTGATGGTCGATATCTTTTTGCAAGGGGGGTTGTTTAAAGGGTTTCTTGTTAATAGGATCTTGATATCCGTACCATTCTTGATAGTTGATTGTCTTGAGGGTGGTACTACAATTTGTCATGTCTTGGATAAGAGTTTCGCTAAAAGTGATGAAGTCCTGGTTACAGGGGTTATAGTAACTGTTTTGTTGGTATGAATACATATATCTGTAGTGCTTCATAAAAGTTTCTTCGTAGCACTGAAGACATTCGATGGTTGTTGTGTGACATAAGAATTCTTTCTTCCGTATGCTTTTCTTCTGGCACTTAGTGGCAGGCTTCGTTGAGCAAATCTTAGCATTACAGTCGGTTGCTTCATATATCTCGTTATTAGTGGCAACAAACTGTCTAGGGATACTGGGGTAGGTACAGTGATGGGTAACGTTATTATATTGGATTAGAGGTAGTAGATAGTGTAGGGTATAGTCAATCGATTTAAGTAAGGGAATAGTTATTATTATAGAAAGGTCGTCATCTGTCATATGTAGATCTACGGTGGCGGTGGTTAAGAGGGTGTTTAAATCTTTAGGATACCTGAACTGTGGAGGTATCGTATCTAGGATTGGTACAGGTTTTCAATTGGGAATACCGAGACATGCAATATAGAATGTCTGGCGAACGTTAGAGTTTCTTCTATCTCATGGCAAATGTCATAGAGTGTCGTCACATGACTAGTGAGGGCAATAGTTTTACGGGCTTCTTGGAGGCTTTCCCAAGCTCTTTGTATTTCAGCTTTTGATAATTGTAAGGTATTTATTTTATCGTTTAATTCATGCACGAGTTTAGTTGCTAGACTGATTCTATGGTTAATATTAACTAAGTCATTATTAGATAATAATGACTGTAGCCTAACTGGTAACCTAGATAGGTTACCAGTTAGGCTTTTGATCAAACTACCGAGTCCACGTTTTGTTCGTTTACGGGAATTATATCCTATTGTTTTTAAACAATTTTGGGTTTTAGTGAGCAAATAGGAGACATGAGGCATGTGGCTTTGATTCATAGCTAGGGGGGCGATGTACTCATATGCTTGTTTCAAACTCTTTACGTCTATTGGGGCAACCATTCTCCATTCTCCATCTTTTATGGCTACCTTACCATCGTTAAACACTAGAATGTTACCGGTCAAAGGTTGGGTTCTAACGTAGACACATCTGAAACAAGAGGTATCCTCATTTGATTAAGGTGGATCCGTCGTTCACGTCCTAGTTGAGTTGGTAAATATCAAACGCCAATACGTCCGTGATAAGTAAAACGGAGACAAGACCATATTTTTGTTTGTCTTCTTTCTGTGGTATTTCCTTGTCTATTACATTTATTATTCCATACGCTAATAATTATTATCCCTGGCAACTTTTAAATTTAATGGATTACTGTAAAAACCTGCTAAAATCGACAAAACTAGTTTGGACATATTGGATTCTGATTTAAGTCAACAGACATACCTGATTTTGATGAACATTGGTACTTGGACATACTTTACTTTGTTTTAAATTTCCATTGACTGACGTCATATTTAGGGTTGCCCACCCAATACAGCAAAATAATAAAACAATACTAATAAAGGCAAAATGGGCTTTGCAATTTTTTATTTATTTTTTTAGAAACATGAAAAATCAGCACATAAATAATTATACAGGGTTACAGGGAAAGTCGTACTGGATATTAAAGGAGGTTATTATTCAGGTCATTTCTGATGATTTTGATTCTGAAATAAAATGTCCGAAACTTAACCGTTATGGAGATATTAAATTTTAAAGATTATTTTTAAAAATCCTTTATTTTTTGGCTTTTAGTCGTTTTCTTTGGGATTAGAGCTCCTAGAGTCGTTTTTTTTAATGTATCTAGTTAGAAGACATGTCCATTAATAAAAATGATCAATAGAAACTGAACCTACTACTAACAGCTTAAAAAACTGCTCGACAACGGTTAGCATTATGAATTTTCTAATAGTGTTTTTTTTATGATAATTTTACGTACAAATTTAATAGTGTAGATAGTACGAGATTTTTTGATAACCATGCTATAGTTTTGGTTGGAACATCTCTGACTAAGTTTTGTAATCTGGTTATAGTAAATTGAGGCAATATAGTACATACTGATTCAGCCTGTGTGGCTATAGTGGAATGCGGTATTAATATATTTTCTTCATCTGCTTTTAATGAACCATCAGCAGATTTGATCAATTTTCCTTCAGATAATGATAAAAATATTTTGTCTGTACCATAAATGAAGGTATTGATTTCTCTGACTCTCCCAGTAGGATTTTGACCTATTGTAAAGTTATAAAAGACACAGATAAATACATCGTTCCTTTCACCTACGTCAATCATTCTCCTCAACAATCTTTTAAGGTGTGAGGAAACAACCTCTCTTTGTGATGTTGGAACATAATTTAAAATTTGAGGGAAAACTGGGATAAAGTTGCTCTCTTTAATGTCTTTCTTAATTTTACCCAAAATTTTTATGTTATATTGAATTGCTTTTATAAGGAGCCTTACGGTCAAAATCCTACTGGGAGCGCGTAATTGTGTTATCAATTAAGCTTTGTAAACTGCTTTCCGCACAGGTACTTGTGATCCTTATACAATCCTTGGGCGGGTAACATTCTTTTTTTTCCTTGAGTAACAGATCATAGCACGGGTAAAGTGATTTATTTGTGTTTCTAATAATTTCATACTGTCGCTTAGTTAAATCTGCTTCAACAAACATTGATAGGGCTTGCATTGGTGTAAGACGTGAAATTTCTGTTTGATCTGATTCTGCTATTTTGTATGCGTTTCTGTATTTCTGTGCACGATTCGGAGAATTTGCAATATCTCGAAGTATTTTCGAAGCGTTCCTTTTTCCTTGAGCCTGTAGTGTGGAGTTTGCTGCGTGTATTAAGGCGTCCTCACTGAAAGTAGACCGCATTTCTTCAGTTTTCCTTCGTTTAGTCCTATCACTACAATCTTTAAATGATTTAGATGGCCGGCCCGGTCGGTTTCCAACATTTATCGGAAGTTCAAACGTTCCGCTTAACCAATTTTCATTAGTTTTCAAAAATAAAGCTTCTTTTCTATGAGCTTTAGACCATTTTTCTCTCATTGAAGTTTTAAAATATGCAAATTTTTGCTTTAAATTGCTTATGTTATCAGGTGTGTCACCATAATAACAGGTCAAAAGGTAGTTTTCCAAATAATTTAGTTTATCACTCAAATTAGGCAAATCTTGCAGTTGCATTTTATCGTAAAGATAACGTCGTATCACTACTTTTTTACCAGAGGTACCTAAAGCAAAAAAAATACACTTTCTTCCAATCTTTAAAAACCTTTAAGTCGGAAATTCGCGGCCATTCGCACTTAAAATATGTGTCGTAAACTAGCCTTATATGTAAAATATTTAAAACCAAAAAAAAATATTTCGCGAGAGAAGGCGATAACATAACTTAATTATATTTGAACAAAAAAAATAACCAAAAAAATAAATTGTTTATATACCCTCTTTTAAAATTGAACCGATACTATAAAATGAAGTTAACACACTTAAAATACATTAGAATATAACAACTCATACCTGAATTACTTGAATCCATCACAATCGTTACGAAATATCAAGTAGAAAACACTAAAATCTTTTTCTTTAATTCCGTCAATTGAGATCGCGGAGAACAATAAATTACAATTGCGTGAAGATCAAGTTCGAACCTGCGCTGTCGCAAGCAAACGAGGCATGTTTAGTAGGTGGGGGGAGTAAATTCTTGTTACTGGTATATTTCTCTTTCTATCTTAGCTATTATTGGTTGATAACCTTTTCATTTAAGAAATTGACTTATGACCGGCTAATTTTTAATAATCGACGTATGTGCGACGGTTGATGTTTTTTTTTGGGGAATGGCATCTCGCAGTTCAACCTATACGAGGTTGTCGACTGCTTAAATAAGAATTTTAGAATATTTAAAGACAACAGAATATTAATTGTTTCTAGCATTCCATAATCTTTGAACTAGAATATCCCTAGTGTTGTCCGTTATTGCCTCGTTTCTTGCCACCTCTCTAAAGACTTGGTTCTGCAGATCATTGTAAACGTCATCACTGTGAGGCTCAGGCATTGGAACATTCCGTGCATTGGCGATGTTGTGTAGAACAACACATGCATTCACTATCTTGGCTGCTGTTACTGGGTCATAGTGAAGTACCCTGTGTGCTAACAAACACCGCCAACGTGCTTTCAGAACTCCAATGCAACGCTCAACAGTGTTTCTGACTTTACAATGAAGTTGTGTGTAGTATTCTGCTGGCGAACCCACATCCGCGACTAAGATTGGTGTCATCATCCAAGGGCGCTGGGCATATCCAGAATCACCTAAAATATTAATAAAATAGTATACAGTGTGAGTCTTTATAATGTGCACATATCGAAATGAGGGAATCTATGCTTAATTTTATCGACGGAAAAAATGTTAAAAAAAATCTAAATATTTATTAATATTTTTTATGGATTTTTAAAAAAAATTGTTTGCTTTTGTGACCCCAGTGTATACAAAACTGTGTAACTTTTAAACTAAACGATTTATCACGATGAAACAAACTCTATAATGTTTGGAAGTAATTAGGTGTCGTCATAAAATAAAAATTATGGAAAAAAAATAGCCACATTTAAAAATAAACATTTTTGTTTGGCAAAAATCTGATTTTTTTTCATTAATTTTTACAAAAATTGTAAAATTTCTCAATAACATGCCCCCATCACCTTCTTTTTTTATAACTTTAAGTTATTCTTCATTGTATTAGGAACCTAACGGTAAAAATTGCATGTTTTTAACTCAACCCCAACATTTTTTATCAACTGTCAAAGAAAGGCCCAACGCATAGCTATTGTTTAGCAGGTAGATAAACTTTCTTTTGAATGTGCGCAGGTCGGGGAGGTAGGGCCAGCCAAAGGAACTTGAATTATGACAGATGTCAGACTGGCAGTCGCTCCGAATTATTCGCCGCTGCTACATGTGTTTCGGTACTTTCGTTCGCTGGACTTTCATAACTTTCGTTCGCTGCTACATGATGCCGCGTTTAAGTGAATTTTCCCCGGCACACATCGCCGACATACATTTTTATTATGGAGTGGGACAAGGAAGTGCCAGAGCTGCGCGCGCGGCTTACATAGCTGCGTATCCTAACAGGCAACCAGTGCCATCTGCCCGAAACTTCCAGGAAGTTCACAGAAGGTTGTCGATCACTGGACTTGGATCAAGTAGAGATCGTCGCGAGCCACCTCAAGTAATTATTGATGCGGCTACTGAACAAGCAGTATTAAGTGATTTGTTTGCTGATCCATCCATAAGTACTAGACGACTGGCTCTTCGTCACGGAATATCCCAAAAATCAGTGTGGCGTATTTTAAAGAAAGAAGGATTGCATCCTTATCACTATCAAAGGGTGCAACATCTACATGAAGACGTAGACTGGCGTCCAAGGTGTGTGATGTCCACATGGATTCAAAGAAAAACCAGAGCAAACCCAAACTTTCCAAGAAAAATACTATGGATGGACGAAGCGACATTCACTAGAGACGGTATTACTAACTGTCGAAATTTACACAGATGGTGCCGCGCAGGTGAAAACCCGAAACTGAAACGGTCATCTACTTTCCAAGTAAGATTTTCGATAAATGTTTGGGCTGGTCTTATCGATAACATGTTGATTGGACCAGTCATATTGCCGAGAACGTTGACTGGTGAAAGATTTTTAAGTCTATTGAGAGATGATATGCCTCAGTTATTGGAAGATGTCCCACTGGCTGTGCGTCAAAGGATGTTTCTTCAGATGGACGGATGTCCTGCCCATTACGCTACAAATGTAAGAAGATTTTTAAACGAAAATTATCATGACAAATGGATCGGCCGGCAAGGACCTGTAGGGTGGCCTGCGCGTTCACCCGATTTGACGCCCCTTGATTATTTCCTATGGGGGACCATGAAGCAACGCGTCTACAGTACCCCCATCAACAGTGAGGCCGATTTGCGTGACCGCATAATAAACTGTGCGAATGATATTCGCAATGATCCCGAAATGATAAGGAGAGCGACACACCAAATTCTAATTCGCGCGGCTTTGTGTTTACAACAACGAGGTGGACATTTTGAGAACCTGATGCATTAAATTTTGTATTTAATAATAAATGGGTTTCAATTGAACTCTTTTGCATTAATTATCATCCCAAACAAACCACCCTTATGAGAACAATACGATTCCGCGTTCGGAGTGCCATCTTTGAAACGACCCGCGCGCATTCACAACAAAGTTAACAAAAAAAAGTTTATCTACCTGCTAAACAATGTGCGTAGCTATGCGTTGGGCCTTTCTTTGACATTTGATAAAAAATGTTGGGGTTGAGTTAAAAACATGCAATTTTTACCGTTAGGTTCCTAATACAATGAAGAATAACTTAAAGTTATAAAAAAAAAAGGTGATGGGGGCATGTTATTGAGAAATTTTACAATTTTTGTAAAAATTAATGAAAAAAAATCAGATTTTTGCCAAAAAAAAATGTTTATATTTGATTATGGCTATTTTTTTTCCATAATTTTTATTTTATGACGACACCTAATTACTTCCAAACATTATAAAGTTTGTTTCATCGTGATAAATCGTTTAGTTTAAAAGTTACACAGTTTTGTATACACTGGGGTCACAAAAGCAAACAATTTTTTTTAAAAATCCATAAAAAATATTAATAAATATTTAGATTTTTTTTAACATTTTTTCCGTCGATAAAATTAAGCATAGATTCCCTCATTTCGATATGTGCACATTATAAAGACTCACACTGTAAGTATTTCCATTAGGTTATATTTCACATTCCAAATAACACCCATCATAGATATACTCATTTTAGTTTCCATCTCATATTAATACCATTATGAGCATTCCGTTATCAATAATCAACAAAAAAAAATTATCAATAATTTATAATGCATACCTAATAGCCAACAGCACTCTCTATTCCTTTGCAGTCTTTCTAAGCGAGCTTTTAAGGGGCATTGATTCCAGACATAGGAATCATGTGAAGCACCACCAAATGATGCATCAACATGCCGTATGTTTAGATGCGCATCACAAATCTGAAACAAGGTTTAATTTAAAAGTACTCAATTGTTAAACATACAGTAGGTAATATTATACATGATGATTTGTGAATAAAGTTCTTAATAACACAAACATAACATCACACCTTGTTTCCCCACAGAGGTGTACAAGACATAGATAGTACACCCACATTTCGCCAGTTATGTTTAAGCCCCATGTAGAAAAGTTCATAATCATGCTTTATAACGATTATTCACATACAAATGGTAATATATTATGTGAAGTATTATGTTACTACTCATTAAGTACTTACTATGAATACATTCAAAGAATGATAATTTTTCCTATTAAAATATGTCTCCTCATGATCTGTAGGTCGGATTATGGCCAAATGTGTACCATCAATACACCCAATAATGCCTGGAAAGCTAAATTTTTCCATAAAACTGAAACCAACGAATAACGATAGATCAAATTACATTAATTTTAATATAATAATAATAATACTTAAAATATACAATAAACTTACCCTTTCATAATGGTTTCCCTCTCTCGCTGAGATGAAGGGAACTTTATATGGTTAAGGAGTACTTCCCGGACATTGAGTGCATCAGTAACTTCATGTAAACACTTACTAAATGTTGGCTGGGACATGTTACATAGGTAAGAGGCACCTACATTATGTTGGTATGACCCATTGGCATAAAAGTTTAACGCAGCCAAGATCTGCAACAGACAATTAAAAACATCATTAAGTTGAACAACTTGACAAGTCAAACAAGTTGATAATGCTTTATGTAAATTATTTTGTCACAACAAAACCCCATTACTTTAGATTAAAAAGGCAAGCACTTACCTTTAGTTCATTGCGAACAGCTGTTTTTCGTTGAGCTTGTGGTAGGTATGGGTGAAGTTCTTCCAAAACCTGTTGGAATCCAGCTTTACTCAAACGAAAATTTGCAATAAACTCTTTCTCTGGCAACTGCAATGGGTTACTAGCGTCGCGTAAGCGGCTTCTCTCAATTCGCAGACGACTTTGTTTTCGCTGTTCTTCAGCAAATCCGAGCAATAATAAACGTGCCATACTTCTACCACGAACAAAAATCACAATTTAATAAGAAAAAGACGTAATGTTTACACGCTTCACTTAATACCGGCTTCGGTGATAATCACTAGAACTTCTAAAACACTACCTTTGAGTAGTGTCTTTCACGAAAGCTACGACAAATCAAATGACTATCAATTTGATGTCCACTAAGCTTAGACAATCGCAATCTTAAAAGTATCGATACAAAAACTTCTGTCAAAATGTATTACGGTGGCTATCAGCGAGACTCGGTGCTTATGACGTCATTCTAGTAAGTCACTGAAGTTATCCAATACGAAACTAACTGTTTGACAGTTAATGTTATACACTTTCACAAGTGATCATCACTATGAACTGTCAACAGAGATACGCAATAGCCCTGCAGTAAGCCCTTGTGTTTGGGAATTTTATAACTGAGGTATAAATCAGAATGCCTACGAATTTGTTTAGGATATTTTCATTTATAATTTCGGGATTGGAGATCTGTTTCTGGGCTGCATATAAGTTACTTTGTTCTACAATTTACTTTTTTAGATCTGATGTAAAAAAAAAATAAAAAAAATCATACGGCGTGTTACAACACATCAATGCTTCTGTTACCTGAGTTTCTCCCCTAAAAATAAGGCTGTCTTCAGCAGTAACAAGGTTCCGTTTTCGCCAAATCAGAGGTCGATTTATTTGTCGTCTCGAAATCCCTTGTGATGTACTCTGGGGTGCTGCTTCTTCGGTTTCTAAAATAGGAGGGTCTTGCATATCCTTAGCGTCGTCGGTTACGAGAGGAGGATCAGCATCCACTTCATCAGGCTGGACATTCTCGCCGTCATCACTATTTTCAAGGTCTCGAAGAACATCTCGAGCGGTTTGATAATAGTCACCTTCATCTTCGACCTCGGAGTCTGACCCGTCTAAGCCATTTTCTGAATCTTCAAGAGTTTCTAAATACTTTGAAATTTCGCTTTCTAGTAATCAAGGCATGCTGAAAACCAAAAGAAAAACCCTTCATCAAACATGCATTTATTTAGCAGGCAATGCGCATTGTAGTTTTCCTACAACATACCAGTTTGTGCCCATTTCTATAGTAGCATCAAGTGATGTTTAACGTTTTACAACATAAACATGTAATTGAAGATATAATCAAGCAAATAAAAATATTTTATATACTTACGTGATATTTTATCAAAGTCCAAACACAGCTACAAAACTTAGATCCGCGCCATTAGAAAAGTTTTCTTCAAAGTGACATTTGACATTAACTTTTTTTCAATGTATAAAAACATTGCATAGTGCCAACATTAAAAAGATATTCAAAATTCGTTCAGAAATGAGAACTAGTTGTCAAAATTAATAACAAATCAAAAGAAGGTTAATTTTATCTGTGGTTTTTAGTATGTCGTTTAAAAACAACACCGCGCATTTAAGGGTAGAATCTACTAAAACATTATGCTCCAGAAGCCCACGATTGTGATGTATGTGTTTCTATGTGTGAGTGCGTACGCGCCGATGCGGCGGCGGTCGTGTCAAGGACGCACAGTCCCCAATAAACCACGGAACTAGCCACACGTTTGTTTTACTTAAACACCTCACTGGCGACGAGGATATAAATTAAAAGCGGGCTGACGAATACATTTAAATATGTCTATCGGGGAGTTATCGGAGTATAATGTAAGATCGGGAAATTAGACAATGTACGTGGAACGTATGGAAATGTTCTTTAAAGTGAACAATGTTAACGAGGAACTTTGGTTACCCACATTAATTGCAACAATGGGTGACGAAGCTTACGAACTATTGAGTAACTTAACAAGTCCGGACAAACCGAGTGCAAAAACGTATACAATGGTGGTCAAAATTATAGATAGATAGATAAAACATTTATTCAGTACAACAATAGAAGACACAACACAAAAGCATAATTACATAAATTATAAGAAGAAAAAAAATAACAAGTAAACTGCAACATTATAAGAACATTAGGTACATTAAAAAGAAAACGACAACACAAAGAAGAAATATTGTTTGTGGCAGTCCTCGGTCGGAATGCCTAACTACCTACGTCCTTAAAATAAAATAAAACTGTCTCAAGGCAAAAATCTTGTGCGGTGCGTGTCTCTAAGTTGTACCGAATGGGAGTCCAGCTCATCATGTGCCAGGCAATTCACCTGACGCTGATATTCTGCTGGATCCCTGTGGCGCCTACGGACGCCGAGCAGATGCATAACAATGATAAATTGGAAAAGTTGAATAATGGTTTCGGTATCGGTGAGTATTCCCATTTGATAATTATTGATTATTAAATAAGTACCTATTGTTTTTGTTTGTGTATGTGAGTGTGTCGTGTGTGTGAACTACTTGATAGGCATCCATAATTACATGAATAGAAATTAAATTTATATAATTGTGTGTAGTTATGACTGAACATTTGCAACCAAAACCGTCGTTCATGGCAGAGAGATATCGTTTCCGACAGAGAAGGCAAAATGCGGGTGAATCGATCTTACAATACATATCAGAGCTTAAGAAGATGTCGAAATATTGCGATTTTAAAGCGATTAGACAACGACTGTTCACTGAAGAAAATCTGCAGTATACAAATGCTGTGAAAATAGCATGCACTATGGAAGCGGCGGAACGAGATGCAGCGGCAGTTGAACACACAGTAGGGAGTAATGGCTAGGGGTCGCAATACCGGTCCCTCTTTCCGAAACCGGTATTCTCGGTATTGAGTCTAGGAGAATACCGGGATTCCGGTATTTCCGGTATTTTCGACATTTAGAGAAATTATATTTATTTGATTAGTTTTTCTTTCCGTTAAAGTCATTATAGTAAAGTGAAATCTCTAATTTAAAAGGTATTTATTATAATTTAAGTAGTCAAACAATAAAATAGCATTTAAGAGAAAATAAACTTTTAATCAAAGAAAACGAGTATCTCCCTCGTATCGAAATTGCAACATTGCATCTTGCAACGGTTAATTTAAAACTTACATAAAAATATCAAAAAAAGCCATATTAAACAAAAATGAATTAAGTAATCAACAATCTTGGTTTAATTACACCTGTATAATCCTAAAGGGAAAGAGATCACACACAATTCACAAATAATAACAGTCATATTCTGTAGTTTGCAGTAATAATATAATCAACATTCTTCTTGCCTTAAATCATATTAGTTTTACCAAAAGGAGATCACAAATAATCACAACAGTTTGTAGTTTGTAATATTAATAAAAAGATAATAAAATATTTCTTAGACTAATAATAAATCTTCAATCAACTTTAACGAAAAAATGAACAACTATTTTAATTCTCAAACAAAATACGTAAAATCTTAAATGCGTCAACGAAAGCAAATTAACAGTGTAATTACCTAAAATAATTCAGTCATTCATTGTTTTTTTGGTTTAAGTAATAGGATCGCAAAAAGGACAGTGTATCTAGTGTGTTATCAGTACTTAATTTTGAGCGCAAATGGGTAACCGCTCGATCGCTTCTTGCAACCACAGTTGCGAAGAAAAAGTTGTCAATTTTGCTTCGTGCAACTGTGGTTGCAAGGCGACGAAGTTTTTTTATTTTAATTTAGTCTCTATACCAAACGCATAGAGTCGTAGTAGTATGTATTTAAACCAAAGACAGATATATTTCTCATAGACGTGTGCCCATATTACCAACATCACGGTAGAAAAATAACGAAATATCGTCAGTTGTGTTTATGTGAGTGAAGTGACGTTATAGTGTTTTCAAGGAGGTGATAAAATATGCCGTAAGTTTATTATTTTACTGATTTCTGCTGATGTTTATATACTAAATTAATCTCTAACGTGTGTGTTTTTATATTAAAGTAATATTTTTAAGTACATTGTAAGACAACATTTAAAAAATCGTCATTTAAAAACATACTCGCAGTGTCGTAGTCCGAAACTTAATTTTGTACTGCTATATTATCGTAAATACGATGTTTTTCTTAAACATACAATATTATTAATGATATTTGACTATATTTATTCAATTTAAGGTATTAAGTTGTGTAAATTGTTCTTCAGATTGTAACAGATTGCGAAAATTAAACCGCCCGGTAAGTTTTTACCTACTCAATTTGATATTGCCGCTTTGGTTGCGCGAAGCAATATACGTGTTTTGGCTTAGGGTTGGCGGTTGGTGATTTTTGTTGGCTTATTTTTATTTTATTTATTGGTGAAAGGTGACGAGTATTTTTTTCAAATCTAAGTTAATTATGTTTTTTTTTTAATTTTAAATAGTTCTAAGATGTAAAAATTAGTTATTTGTCCTGCATAAAATTGATAGTTTAAAATTAGGTGATGGTGATTTTTGTTTTGTTTTTCACTTTTGGTTCAATAATGTTTTTGTTGTGTTTATTTTTACGTTTTTTTTTAATAGTGGAAAAGGTAAAAGTAATAATGAAAGAGGACGAGGTACGACCCGTGCTAGAGGACGCGGCAAAGGAAAAGGCTGTGAAAGTAAAGATTTCGCAGTCGCAGGTCCAAGTTCAAGGTATTTTAATTATTTCATCAGCTGTTATTCTTTTATAATGAAAAAGACATAATTGATTCTATTAAAACTTTTATTTATATTTTGTAGAAATTTTGAAGAAGAGCATGCAGCGTTAAAAAAATCTTTACTTCAGACGAAGAAAACATTTAAAAAAATGGATCCGTCGGTAAAAGAGGAGCTGATAGCCCGCAAGCGGCTCAAGGAAATTTCGTGGACCCTCCTTCCAGATGCACTACCACGTAAAAGGGCGCGGTAAAGAAATCGATGTCAATATAATATTGATAAGGAGTGTGTTGTCTTTTTATATGTATTTTAATTAATATATTTTGTTTTAGGAAACAGTCGTCCCCGGAGCGAACTGAGTGTCAATTGGTTCCAGGCACACCTACTGTCCCACCATCGCCCAAGTTGCAGCCGTGGCAGATGCGGTAAAATCTTATTGTGCATTTTTTTATATTTTTGTGCGTTATTAAACGACGTGAGTACGTTACAGATAATAGACATATACTTTTTTTTAGAATGCAATCTCCAATTCAGACACAAGATCAGATGCAAGGGATACAAGATCGTTTAACACCTGTAAGGTAAAAACTACATTACGACTTGTTTATTAATGTACTCATAATGATCTATTCTATAGTTAATATATGACCTATTCTATACTATTCTACTATATACTATTCTTTCACTAATTCATTATTTTTTTAGCTCTGTAGTGGATCTGCAAGTTGATTGGACGACGGGACTTTTGAGTAAGATAATATAATTTATATTTATGTGACTTAACAACAGCTGCTAATTTATATTGTGATATACAATTGTTCTTTTTTATATATTTAGAAGACCTTGAAGGGAATACAGCTTCAGCTTTACTGCTAGCAGATGCCCCTACGTCACCAAATCATCAGATGACCGATGATCCTATCGCTGTGTTGCCCACCATAAAGCCAATGGTTAAACTTATAAATGAAGCAATAAAAGGACAAGGTTTGTATAGCTATTTTTTTTCTATAGTGATCATTCATTTTGCAAGTAATGATTATTTTAGTAAAAACTTAATTATAATTGTTTTAGACTCCAACGAACTTGACGAGAACTTAGCCAGGTGGCTGGAAGTGCAGTCTGACGAAGAAGAGGACGTGGATTTGGACGTGCACACGGAGTTCGATAGTAAATTAACTCCAGCTCACATTATGGACGAATGTGATGCGGAGACACGGGCATTCGTGTCAGCCGAGGATAAAAGCTCTGACCAACTATTCGCGGAGTTACTGCCAAAGGACCATTTGACGTTTGACTGGAGCCATGACCGACAGACTTTTACCGGTACCCGAGAGACGTTTACAGGACAAACAGGACCAACTTTTCCGGTAACTTCCGAAACAAAACCTGTAGATGTATTTTTAAAATTTTTTGATGACGAACTTTTGGACTTAATTACTAGACAGACTAACAAATATGCCTCAGTACTGATTGACAGACACTTGACTGAACATTCACGATTGAATTTTTTCAAAAATGTTGACAGGGAAGAGATGTACATTTTCCTTGCCATATTAATTTTACAGGGCTTGGCACCTATGCCAGTTGAAAAAAATTATTGGGAGGAAAATGGCCATCTCACCTTTAAATACTTTAAAACCATAATGCCATACAATAGGTTCATTTTACTCAAAAGAGTTTTACATTTCACTGACTGTTTTGATTCTACAGGAAAAACACAAGACGAAATTAAGCTCAGGAAGATACAGCCTGTGCTTGATTTCTTGAAAAATAAATTTAGTACACTATATCTTCCTGAACAAAATATCGCTATAGACGAATCCCTTCTGAAGTGGAAGGGGCGGTTGTCATTTGCACAAAAAATTTCTTCTAAAGCCGCCAAAGTCGGTGTAAAATCGTATGAGTTGTGCGAATCGGCAACCGGTTACTTGTGGAATTTTTTTGTCTATACCGGAAAACAGACTGACGACACTGACGAGACTGACAAGCTTGATGAAGATGACGATATTGATAAGACTGACAATCCTGACAGGGCTGATGATAGGATTGACAAAACTGACCAGACAGGTACGATTCCGCCAATACCTGACAATGCCACTGCAAAAATTGTCCATGTCCTAGCAAGACCCTTATTTAATAGGGGCCATACTATTATCATGGACAATTTTTACAATTCTCCGTTACTAGCACGATATTTGAAGTCTCAAGGCACAGATTGCTATGGGACTCTACGAATAAATCGTGAATTTGTCCCTGAAGCTGTCAAATCAGTGTCAAAGACTGAGTTGAGGCAAAGGGAAATGGTACAGAGCTTTTGTTCTGATTTGCACGTAATGATGTGGCGTGATGCCAATGTTGTGTCCATGCTGTCTACGTACCACAAAGGTACTGTGGGTGGTAAAGAAAAATATGGGATTTTTAAATATAAGCCCCAAATGGTCCTTGATTACAATCTTGCCATGGGAGGTGTCGATAAGAAAGACCAACTACTTTCGGCATTTCCCATGGAAAGATCACGTAATCAAATATGGTATAAAAAAGTATTCAGACGTCTCCTTAACATAACACTCTTAAACGCTTACATAATTTATAAATCAAAACACAAACATGTGACACATCGTTGGTTCAGGGCTGAAGTAGCGGAAGAATTGCTGAAAATTATGAAACCTCCAGTCATAGAACACCCTTTAAAAGTTTCAGTTAACAAATACTTGGTTGGCCCAAAATCCAAAAACGTCCGTCCAATTTTGGAAGGGAACCACTTTTTAGGTACTGGGCCATCCAAGTACTCATCATGTGTATGGTGCAAAAAAAGCCGTACAAAATATGTTTGCAAGCAATGCCAAATCTCACTCTGCTTAGATATTTGTTTTGAGCAATATCACACAGTTCCTGAGCCACGTCAGACATAATCACGCGCACATTAACCTACTACACACCCTACACATAAATAAGAAATAAACACAACTCATACATACAAACACATAAATAAGAAATAAACACAACTCATACATACAACGTGTAACAGATTAAACGCAACACCTTAAAATTTTACAAATCATTATGACAATTTTATTTTTTCTATAAATTCATAACCTTCATTTTTCGAAGTCGGTTAAAAGCTATTTAAAATGTATGCAAAAATAAATAACATAAATAAATTTTGATTTTAAGAAAAAAACAAATTGATATATTTACACACTGTTGTTCTCTTAATTTAAGCAATAAGTCGTAGTAGTTGACAACCCTAGCTAAGAATGGCCGCCATCTTGCGGTTCGGGCGTCAAATGCTTGATCTCAAGTCCCAGTCAAGTTACGTTTGTGGCCGTTTTTATTTAATTTTTTTATTAATGTTAATAATACTTTATTTTTGAGATTTATGACGCTTTCGAAACGTCAGGATTTGGCCTATTTATTGTATGAGTAAATATGATTGCTTGGCGGTTTATATTTACAAATTTAAAGATTTAGGTAGGCAATGCAAATTGGCAAAAATATGTGCCGCTTATTTTAATTTATAAATTTGACAAAAATTTAAGAATAACCCATTTAAACTATTATATTCATCTAAGAGTGAAGAAAATGACCTTTATAGAGGTGGTAATATTTTTGTTCTATTTACTTTAGTTTTAGTGTAAAGTGGCCTAAATTATACCTAAAAAAAGTTACGATCTTATACGCATCCGCGAATTCTGCACCATGTTTTACATAATATTTTTACTATATTCTTACGTGTAAATTGTTTTCAAATACTGTTAAATATGTATAGTAATAAACCTAGTTTAAGAATAAAATAAATAACTATATACTTATAGATCTTATTTTTTTTAAAACCCCTATGTTTTACAAAATGTCGCTAAAATGGGTGGTACTCTTAATTTAAACACTTGTAAAATATTATTGTAATCATATTTTTTAAATAAAGCGATCACACATTATTTCTTATCTCATGGACTACTCTTAACAGTAAAAATATTTGAAGTGCTCCACTCGAGCAAGTCATAAATTAAGTTTTAGTAACAGCGAGCAGAACGCGCCGTAAGCGGTCCAAAGTAACTGGCAAAGTAAGGTACCCATTTTTTTTCGCGCAAGCGATCGAGCGACAGAAACTGAACCTACTACTAACAGCTTAAAAAACTGCTCGACAACGGTTAGCAATATGAATTTTCTAATAAAGTGTTCTTAACTTTAACAGGCTTTTAATACAAAATATTGTATGGAACTTATTCTGCAAATAATTTTATAAAGTTCTACGTCTCTTTAGATATTCAAAAAGGTATAACACTTGCTATTAAATAGGCAAAACATTGCCCAAATAACAGTTAAGTTAGGAGAGGGTACATTTTTAGTTTGAGGTAAAAGTAGCTAAAATACGTAAAAAAAAGACAAAAATTTTAGCAATATTTTTATAATTCATGTTCTACATGGCCGCCGCTATTTCTTACACAAAGTCTCATTCTTTTTCTTAAATTACTTTTCACGACAGAAGTTCGTAGGTTCCGCCTCATTTCCTCAGCCGCATCAATAATTTTTTGTCTTAGAATATCGACATTTGCGATCGGTGTCATTTGGTCGTATACTAGGCTTTTCATATGACCCCACACATAAAAATCCATCGGCGTTAAATCGGGGCTCCTCGCCGGCCATGCTATGGGTCCGCCTCTTCCAATCCATTGGTTTGGGTAATTCTCGTCCAACCATGCTCGAACACTTCTTCTGTAGTGCGCTGGGCAGCCATCATGTTGAAAGAACATGTCTCGTCTCAATGCAATAGGCAAGTCTTGCATTAAAGAGGGTAACTCCTCCCTCAAAAAGTTTTCATATGTCTCGCCATTCAAGTTATCGGGCAGGAAGTATGGCCCTATCAAGTTATTTGATATTATACCCATCCACACATTAAGACTGAATCTCCTTTGTGACCCTTTTGGTCTTTTTTTCTTGGGGTTACCTTGCGCTTTGGGAGCCCAATAATGGGTGTTATGATAGTTTGTGATGCCGTCTTTGTCAAATTTCGACTCATCTGTCCACATGATTTTCTTTAAAAAATCCGGATCTTCATTATCGGCATTGAGCATAAATCTGCAGAAGTCTAGTCGTCTCAATGGATCCCCTTCTTCAATTACTTGCACTGGCGTGTAATGGTAAGGGTATTGCCCAGAACTGTGCATTACGAACCAGACTTTCCACTGGGAAATACCAAGCCGTCGAGCGACAACGTTTGTTGACGTGGTTGGGTCGGCTTCAAAGAGACGTCGTATTTCATTATCTTCGTCGTCGTCATCAAGAACACGAGGTCGTCCCATGTCAGTCCGACGTACTAGCACAGAACCAGTTTCTCGTAGTCTTCGATAAACTCTGTCAAATACGCCAATATCAGGTACTCGGCGAGTAGGATACCTTAGCATGTATTCATTGCGTGCACCCAACGACACTCCTTCGCAAAATCCATAACACATTAGGATGTCAGCATATTCCTCGTTGGTAAATGTTGCCATGTTCACAACACAAATCAAAGTCCAGTTACAAGCTACGTCACACAGTTAGAAGATGAAATAGTCCAAAAATCCAAGCCAAGTCGCGTTTTTACAAAAAAAAATCGGAGGGCACGGATAACAGATCTACCATATCTACCATGGAAGAATCGCATGAGCAGACTAAACAAACACCACGATCCACGATTTGACAATTCAGACATTTAAAATGACATAAATACCTGTCACCGCACGTCTCCCGGGCACAAACAATGTCTACCCAAACCTTTTTTCATTGTTTAAAAGTGCCAGGTAGTAAGCCGGATTCTTTTGTATCGAAATTCTGTTATGTTGTACTACCAGATGGGCCTATTCTAATAACATTATTTTAAGATTTTATGAACAAACCTAGTAGATGATATACCTTTTTGAATAGCTAAAGATACGTAGAACTTTGTAAAGTTATTCGCAGAATAAGTTCCATACATTTTTTTTTAAAGCCCATCAAAGTTAAGAACACTCTATTAGAAAATTCATAATGCTAACCGTTGTCGAGCAGTTTTTTAAGCTGTTAGTAGTAGGTTCAGTTTCTATTGATCATTTTTATTAATGGATATGTCTTCTAACTAGATACATCAAAAAAACCGACTCTAGGAGCTCTAATCCCAAAGAAAACGACTAAAAGCCAAAAAATAAAGGATTTTTAAAAATAATCTTTAAAATTTAATATCTCCATAACGGTTAAGTTTCGGACATTTTATTTCAGAATCAAAATCATCAGAAATGACCTAAATAATAACCTCCTTTAATATTCAGTACGACTTTCCCTGTAACCCTGTATAAAGAGGCACGCGCTCACCTGTTATGCCAATGTGGCCACTATTTAGTTTCTCCGCGGCAGGCTTTCCCTTATTAAAGTTACGCGCGGCATGAAGGATGTTATTTTTCATCAAAACTGAGTGGAATTCCGCAACTATTTGTTTAGAGGGGCCTTGTTTACCCTGCACCCTGTAAATGTCACGTATCTGTATCGGTTGTACGGTTATTTCTAATGGTTTACAGACATCATTTACCGTTTTGACCAGATCATTGCCGTTCTCTTGTTCCTGGGAGGAATATTTCGTAGCTCGATAACGGCTGATCGTCGATGTTCCTGCATATCCTGTATTTGTTTCTCCAGGTTAGTTATGTGTTTTCGCTGCTCAGACCTTTCGCATTCCAACCTTGTCATTCTTGTCTTGATTTCCTCATATTTTTTGTTCATGAGACTTGCTGATTCCTCAATTTCTGATCTAATATTTTGCAATTTATCATTCTGCAATTTCAATTCTGCCAGTTCCATTGTTATTTTAGTCGTAAAGTTTTTCAAGTTGGCTTCCTGATCGGTGTTCCACTTAGTGAGCATAGCTCGTATTTCCTCCTTGAAGTCTCCAAGTTCGTTTGTAGGGCTAGACTCGGAACGTAGCCGTTTCGATCGTTGGGATGTATTTACAAACCCGACGTTTATTGCAGAGAGAGCAATCTCAGGATTTGATATCGCTCGCTGTACCTCCATTTTTGGAGTTGACGGCGGCGTGCGATCCACTTTAGGCATTATAATATCAAGACAAAAATGCGCAGTATGCACAGCCAAGCGTAATCTAAGTTAATGCGCGGCGTAGTAGGTACTCCTTAGGGCGGGCGTACACGGACTGCTCGAGCAGTTAACGGCTGACCGACGTACACGGACCGCTCGAGCGGTCGGCGTTGACTGCTTGAGCAGTCGGTTGTTGACTGCTCGAGCTGTCTCTACCAACCGCTCGAGCAGTTGAATTTCTACCGCAGTCTAGTCATGGATTCTGACGAGGAAGCACTGCTTTTGCTGCTTCTGCTCAAGCGGAGACGACGGCGGCGACGTCAAAAGAGAAAATTTTGGGTTCATCCAATTTTGGAATTAAGAGAACAACATGGACAATTCCATCATTTGTTTATGGAACTTAGAAGTGATGAAGAAAAATTTTTCAACTATTTTAGGATGTCAGTGTCTTCGTTTGATGAAATTAATAATATACTAAGGTCTAAAATTAAACGTGAAGACACAATCATGAGGAGAAGTATCCAAGCAGACGAAAGACTAGCAGTAACATTGAGGTTCGAAAAATAAATAACAATTATTTAAATTTTTATTCATTAAAAATATTGGAAAATAATTCATCAGACATTACTGAAGATGATGAAAGGTCTTCAAATTGAGAGTTTTGGTCATCAGCCGCTGATGTAGAGGGGCCAGTCGCTGATTTAGAGGGGCCAGTCGCTGATGCAGAGGTAGAGGGGCCAGTATTATAACCATATTGTCCACGGTAATCATAAGGTGAATTCTGTGATGAATATCCCCTGCTCGCAGGATATATGTGATTTGTCATCCCTTTAAAGTATGTAATTACGTTAAGTATTTCTGTCTTAGCATCTAATTTATACGGCTCATTAATTTTTTTTAAACTCGCTAACTAATGACAGAAAAAACAATTTATCTTCATCTTCAACAATGCGCGAATTCTGTGATTTTTCATCGAAGCGTTTAGCTAATTTTTCAATTAAGACGTTCTCATCTGTGATTGTAGTATTTAATTTTTTTTTGTTTCTTTCTTTGTTTATTTTATTTTGACGATTTTCACTTTCTTCAGACGTAATTTCAGCGTGCTCACTTTCTTCTAAACTGTTTGTTTTATCGGGTCTATCTTCTATTATTACCTTTAAAAAAGACATCTGCTGATAATACTCGTATGCATATGGCCGAATGTTTAGGGCTGCTGAACCACTCTTTGGTTTTATTTTTTTAGCATATCTGGTGTACCCATCTCTTAATGTCTTCCATTTTTTCTGTATTAACATGGCTGTAACAACAAAAAAAATATTTATTGGTACAATTTATTGATTAAAAAATATGTTTTTACAGGTATTTGGCAACTGGATGTACATTTATGGATTTGCAATATAGTTTTAGAATAGCATCAACAACAATTGGTAAGATAGTGAGGGATGTTTGCAGAAATATATGGATACATATGAAGGATATGTGTATGGAACAACTAACTGAAGATAAATGGAAAGACATAATAAATGGTTTCAAAAAAACTTCTAAGTTTCCGAACTGCCTTGGCGCCGTTGATGGCAAACATATTAGAATAATACAACCCGCGCAAAGTGGATCGTCATATTATAACTATAAAAATTATTTTTCGATAATACTTCTAGCAGTATGTGATAGTAATTATATGTTCACTTTCGTGGATATAGGCTCGTATGGAAGGCACGCTGACTCGACTATTTTCGAAGAGAGTTGTCTATATAAAATGTTACAAGAAAAAAAGTTAAATATACCTCCACCTTCTGCAATATCGCATAATGGACCTGTATTACCGAATGTGTTTATTGGGGATGAAGCATTCAGCTTGCAGGAAAATTTAATGCGTCCATATGGTGGCAAGAATTTACCAGAGAAAAAGAAAAATTTTCACTATCGGTTATCACGTGCTAGGCGATATATTGAATGCACGTTTGGCATTTTAGCTAACAAATGGCGGATCTTCCATAGACCACTTAACGTCAGTGTTGATTTCGCAGTGGATATAGTAAAAGCATCATGTGTTCTTCACAACTACGTAAAACAACGAGATGGAAATAAATTTGAGGATACGTTTGAGGGTCTTCCTCACTCTATAGTACATTCAACCCAGCAAGTTCGCCCAGGTGGGCCTATGTTAACAACAATCCGTGAAGAATTTGCTAATTACTTTGTGAGCGAAGAAGGCAAACTAGATTGGCAATGGAATATGATATAAATCAATAAATATGTGTGTGACTTTATAATATGACATAAACTTAATAAATGTGTGTGTAATAAAATGACTGACTTTTTTACTTACCGATTTTATTTTTTTCTTGATTTGTTTTTTCATCAAAGTTCTCAATAACTTGGGCGCAAATAATTGCCCATGCATTGTTCTTCTTTATTTTGTCGCTGTGCTCCTTAAGCTTATAGTTCCAAATAATTTCATGTGTTTTAATTGCACTTATAAGCGCGGTGTGTGCGCATCACTATCGCACACACCCTCCATTTTCAAAGATCAGTCGACAAATGAGACGAGACAGAGAGACACTAGACGCCGCGAGGCCAGAAGAGAAGGGATGGGGAGGTCGTAGAGCTGTCGACTGCTCTAGAGCCGCCGACGGCTCGAGCAGTCAGTGTATGCCTCGCGACTGCTCGCGAGCGGTCGACAGCACGATGGAATTTCATCATGTAGTTGACAGCTTGAAGCGGTCGCGACTGTTCGAGCAGTCGTGTGTACGGCAGCGAATGAATGGCTATAGTTCACCGCGCGGTCGCGGCTTCAAGCAGTCGGTCATAACTGCTTGAAGCAGTCCGTGTACGGCTGGCCTTACAAGCGCGTAGCCGACGCAGCGACGTATCGCGCAGTTCGTAGCTTCGTAGCAGGTATGTATTTGGGGCACCGACGTGTATGTTGATCTGGCGTAGCGGATAGCGCGGTCGACACGAGCGCACAGCGACTATGGTTCAAATCCACGCCAGGCAGCGACTTTTCGAGATTTTAATAAATCTTGACTCACCGTTACTGGTCAGCCCCTCCCGCTGCAACCACTCCAGAGTGAGACCTCCGACACAAACAAATATGGCTGCCGCGTCTTATGGGCAAGGCTTCAAGATGGAACAGGAGGGTCCGAGTTTCGGAGTAATTTTAACAATTCAATTTAAAATTTAGAAATAAAAAGTACTCTCGTACAACTCCAAACACGTCCACTCCACACGGACCGCGATAGAAAAGGGACAATCTTCAGAATTATCATCAAACAACTGTAGTGCAGGTTTTTGTATTACCAGAGGTATATAATCGGGATCAGCTACGGAGTCATCACTCAAGTAAGCAGTATCAAATCCAATGTTACTATCAGAATTGATACTATCACAGATCGTTACATCTTCGGCTGATAACCCAGGGATAGGATTGTTGTAGTCGATAACAGTTTGGTCAGTATCTGTTTTAGCTTCATCATCATTTGCTCTGAAAGCGGAAAAAAGAACAAAGCTAACAAGCATCCAACACCGAAAACATAAGTATTAGTTAAATAGCTTGGGTAAAGAAAAAAAAACTTTCTTTCATTGTTAGGTACATTTTCGGCTGATGACCCAGAGATACGATTGTTGTAGTCGATAACAGTTTGGTCAGTATCTGTTTTAGCTTCATCATCATTTGCTCTGAAAGCGGAAAAAAGAACAAAGCTAACAAGCATCCAACACCGAAATAAGGCAGTAAGTATTAGTTAAATAGCTTGGGTAAAGAAAAAAAAACTTTCTTTCATTGTTAGTGTCAAGTCCCGTTCTGTTCTATAGAGCAAAAAGTAAAGGGGATTTATGTGGCGCTAACAGCGCCCACACCAGTTAAAATTAGTATCTCTGTAAATACAATTAAATTTAAAAATCGGCCACAAATTGGCACTTCGATAAAATGTTTTTAGTATCTTTTGATAGAGCATAGCTAGATCTTCATCAAAGTTAGATATGCTGTTAGTAGGTATTTTTTGGTCCTTAGTAAAGTGCATATAGTCAAAGTACCAGAGGGAAGGTTTGTACACGTCGTCTGTTCCTCTACCACTACGCTGGCTGTCTGTAACTTTCTTAAGCTCTTTTCGGAACGAGCCCCTTAAGCATTGTAATTTCTTAACCACAAAATCACGATTGGCGTCAGGAAAATCATTTTCTTTACAAAAGTCAATTATTTTTTTATAAGCTTCGTCTTTAAGATTTTTGTTTTTATATTCTACGGACTTGATTTTCCAGAGGCAAGAAAAAGACTTGTATAGTGTAATCAACTCCAATATTAACTCTTTATTCCACGTACGTATGTCCGCCATCTTGTCATGCGCGAAATAATTATAAATAACAGGCCACCAGAGGAAACGCGATTGCGCGCACGACTGCTGAGCGTGGTGCGTGGTCTTTTCCTTTCTCTTTCACTTCCTTTATACGCGCGCTCTTTCGCGCACGATTGCTGTTTCACGCGCGATAGAGTGTGTGTGTAAAGGCCGCTAATGTAACCGAAGTATTACCGCCTTTCTTTACCGGATTATTTCTTCTACTGCTTTTCACTTCAAACTAATTATCAATGATACTTTCCACAACCGCTCTATTTCAGGCCACCGCACGGTGCGTAATATTCCTAATCTAAAGAGACAAAAGTCAAATTCTACACTAGTCTATGCTGGTAAAATAGTCATTCATATTTAAAGAAGACAAACCATATTACGTGTCCCTAAAGGTTATTTTCCAATAACTCGTAACACACAATAAAAAAAGGGTCAGAACGGCCGGCTACCTGAGTTGTGTCGACCAAGCGCTCAAAGAGATGCGTCATTCGGCTGAGTTCGCTCGTTGAATACACTGTGTTTAACCCTAGAAGCCTAATCTATTTCAGAAGTACACAAAGCCTTAACATACGTCTCAGAGGCGTACACATATAATTTAAATTTTTTATGTAAAAATAGCCTTATTTAGTTTTTTTTTGTAGTAGAAATTTAAATTTGGTATATAAGCTAAAAATAAAACAACATTGTTATGAATAATTACTATAATCACAGTTATTTATTACAAAAATAAAACTAGGTGAATAAATTGGAACAAAACAAAACAACTTCTTCAAAATCAACAGAAACATATTATTTTTTCATAGAAAATTTTCTTTTTTTAACGCTAATTAAATATTCTTAGAGCAAATATTAAAACTAATCAGACTTCAAAAGACTAGGTAAACTTTAAGAGCAGTCTACACAAATATCAACCTTGTGCTCGCCACACACAGATTTTTACATTTATAACAAACCAATTTGGACATTCTCCTTTTTTTATAGGAACAAAAAGCGCAGTATTTACGGTTTTTTGGCTCAGGTTCTTCTTCTTGATTTTCATTATTAAAATCTGTAGGTTTTGCGAGAATTTGGTTTATACTTTCTCGCAAAGATCTTTTCAACGTCGGAGCTTATAGTCTCTTCTCCATCCAAGGCGTGACCAAATCTGTACTGAGTTGCTTCATGAATTTTCTTCTATTCAATGGTTTTCTATTATCCCTTATCATGTTATGCCCATATATTATAGCAGAATTAACAAAAGCCATGTTTAGGATAGCATAAAATACAGCCATCGGCCATCTATTAGTCTTGCGACTGCACGACATTGCGGAGCACATTTGGTCAAACGAGTCTACTCTGCCTTTCGTTTGATTGTAGAATAGAATCATATCAGGTTTACTACTTGAATCATTTATTACTGCATTTTCATCGGAAGAGGATAAAAGATATACCATTTTTGCAGGTTTTGGCTTATACGATACAAGTGTCAGGGGGCCATCAAAACAAAACATAGAGCTGCCAACAGGACGAGATCTCGAGTTCTTCAATCGTTCAGGGATCTCTCGTTTATTTGATCGTACAGTGCCTACTAGAGTCAAATTATAAGGTTGTTGAAGTAAACTTTTGGCTAACGGTATGGAGGTAAACCAATTGTCACAGGTTATGTTTCTGTTCGATCCATGAATAGTCTGTGACAATTTCTTCACATAAAATTCACCAAGTGGTACACCGTTAGTATTTGTACTCCTGCCTTTATATGGATCAGCATCAACCATGTATTTGGAAGTTGCATCACACATCATCGGAAACTTGATCCCGTGTTTATCCAGCTTGTTCGGTATATAAATCCGAAACGGGCATCTACCTCTAAAACCGAGTAACTGTTCATCTATTGTCATCTCAGATCCAGGAATATAATTAATTCGGCATTGTTTTATAAACAGTTCCCAAACATTTCTAGCTCATCTTCGAGACCGTGACATATTTTATATTATCTGAAAGCCGAAAATAGACATACAATATACGAAAAACGAACAAAAGTAAAATCACATAAACCTAGTTAAAAGTTACGCAAAGCCTAAACATACGTCTCGCAGGCGTGCTATACTTCGATAAATCAAAAATGGTGGGACTTACCTTAACGATACGGGCACCGTACGCTAGCTCCAGGCGGCCACTGAGTTGGCGAAAGAGCACGACGCGCTAGCTTCAACCGTTAGAAAGAGACGAACGATATTCGGTTTCGTGTACGCCTCGCAGACGTAGATTAGGCTTCTAGGGTTAAGTGCGCTACTAGCTATTGTGAGTTTTTATTGTTTTCTTCGAAGTATTGAGGTAAGTTTCCATATCGCTTGCCCGCAAGAATACTGTATTAACTCTAAAAACGTACTTTTTCAGGAGAAGCGATTAAAGTTTTTAACTCAAAATATTGTGGTATATCTATAGGGTAAAACAGGCAAATGTGCCCCACTATTCGAAAAATCGAAATAAAAATCATTTTTTGTTCAGAACATGTTTATTAAAGTAATCAGTCTTAACCTCTGACTCAATTGGCATAACAAAAACTAAAAAATCTTCTAAAATATAATTAAATATAACTGAGATCAACAATTTTGTGAAACTTAGGGTGGGGCACATTACAAGGATAGATCCGTCTTATGTGCTCCAGCAAAACCTCTCATTTAGAGGTTCTTTTTCCTTTCCCTTTTCCTTTTTCTTTGGTACCGCAGTTATTGCATTTCTCTCTATAACTTGTACAGTCTTCATGTAACCAGCCAGAAAACTGCAAACATCGAATCCATTCGCTCTTCTTCTTGGTACGGTAGTAATTCTCGTGACATTCTACACATGTGTTTTCATTTTCATCAGAACATTCTTCGCTAGATTCACTAAGCTGCAACTCTACTTCACTTTCTGATGACGATGATAAATCCCTCACAACATTCTTCTTACGTTTTTTCTCCTGTAATTTTTTTTTGTCTTCAAACAGTTTACGAGTTGTCAAATGAATTTTTGATGTCAAAACCTTAACAGATTGCTTCCTTTTACTTACTTTTTGTTGAATAATAGGTAATGGACTAATTATTTGTAAGGTCTTAGATGGTGTTAATTCTTGTGCAGTCTCAGAAGTTTCTGATGTGGACATTTGAATGGCTTGATTATTATTATTATTAATCAGAGATGTGGTGGATGTACTTGGCAAGGAAAGAGCAATAGTGTTCTGAGTTGGCTGTGAATGATTATTAATTGCTTGCGAATCATCATTATTCTGAATACTTCCCATTGATGCATCGGAAATTCTGAAGAAATATTCAGGCACAGCATTGGGATCATAAGGGCAAATCCCTTTTTTTTTTTTTCTTTTTTTTTTGTGGATGGGAAATCATCAAATGACTTCTCCCGCTCTGGGCGGAGCGGGAGGGCGTGTCAGACTTTTACTGACTAAAACCCACCCGTGTTCCTTCTGTTGCCTGTGCCGGGGCCACGGTAACTCTTTCGAACATCCCGCAACCCTAGCTGGCATCGGCCCTAGCGGACCCCGTCAATAGTGCTGACATCTCTTTGAGGCGCGCGTGGAACACGACGCGCCGTCGACTCGGGCCTGGTCCTTACCGGACGGCGAGCTACCCATTGCTCGCCGTCCGCAAGCCCGCGCCTACGGTGGCCGGGAATCGGCTGCCAATTCCCGACGCCCAGGGCGTCTCCTGCGGCGACTAGGGTCGTGAGGGTGCAAAGCTTGCCTCTCCCTCACGCGTCCCGCCTCCTCCTTCACGAGCATTACTGCTTCGCAGAAGGAGGTAATGGCTTCCCATGCACTCTCGCTCCTTACCATGGCCTGGACCAGGGCCGGACGCGAGAGATCGCCGCCGCCGCTGATCGCTTCCGCGAGGAAACGGCGGTGCTCCGCCCAAGCCGGGCAGACCTCCACCGTATGCTCCACCGTGTCCTCCGGGCGATCCACACAGTGGTGACACCCGGGCGTTTCCTCCCGCCTTATCCGGAACAGGTACCTCCCGAAGCACCCGTGTCCGGTGAGGACCTGCGTCAGGCGGAAGGTGAGGACGCCGTGGCGCCTCTCCAGCCACTCCTCAAAGAGGGGACTTATCGCCGCAATTGTGGCGTGCCCAGCGCTGGGTTTCGACAATCGCACTCTCCATGCCGCCATGAGATCCTGCCGGAGCTCTGTCCGCCGTGCCACGATTTCTCGCGGCAACAGAGTTACGCCCCGGCGTCCTGCCTCCTCGCGCCACTCCCACATGTGCGCGAGGACTTTTGCCTCCAGATCCCATGGCGGTAATCCGGCAAGGAGGGTCGCCGCCTCCCCGGAGACCGTGCGGTATCCCCGGGCTAACCGGATGGCCATGACCCTCTGGGACGCGTTCAATCGACGTACCGGTCGTCGCCTCACGGAACGCGCCCACACCGGAGCTCCGTAAAGGGCCATGGACCGCACGACCCCCGCGTAGAGCCTCCGGCAGGAGGCGTTTGGACCCCCCAGATTGGGCAGGAGCCGCCCCAAAGCAGCCCCGGCCCGCTCCAGTCTGGGAGCCAAACGTCGGAAATGCTCCACGAAATTCCACCGGCTGTCGAGGACGAGTCCCAGGTACTTCATCGTCGACTCGACACCGATGAGAACCCCTCCTACCGTTATTTGGGAACCCGATGGTGGCGCGTTCCGAGGACCATGAAAACACATGGCCTCGGACTTGTGCAAGGCCACCTCGAGTCCCAATTGCCGGATCCTCTCTACGATTGTCGCAACCCCGCGTGCCGCTAATTCGGCCGCCGCCTGGTGCGACCTCCCCTGCGCCAGGACCAGCGTGTCGTCAGCGTAGCAAACTACGCTGACGCCACCAGGGAGGTCGGCGCGCAGCACCCAGTCGTACCCGATGTCCCACAGATGCGGTCCCAGAACCGATCCCTGCGGGACACCGCACGACATCTCTCGCCGGTTCCACTCTCCCCGGTGACCGGGGTAGATGACGGCCCTGTCCGTCAGATAGGCCTCGACCACGCGACAGAGGTAGGTCGGCACTCGGTGATACCGGAGTGCCTCCCTGATGCAACTCCAGGGCAGGGTGTTGAAGGCATTGGCGATGTCTAGAGACACCGCCAAGACGACCCCACCTCGGGCCACAGCATCCCCCGTCGTGAGGGTTCGTACGCGCATGATGGCGTCCACCGTAGAGCGCCCCTTGCGGAAACCAAACTGGCTCTCCGCCAAATCCGGCCCCACCCTCACCAGCCGCCCGACAAGGCGGTCTGCAATGACTCTTTCAAAGAGCTTGCCCACCTCGTCGAGCAGCACGATGGGCCGGTAAGCGGACGGCGAGTCCGCAGGGCGCCCCGGTTTCTTAATGAGGACCAGTTTCCCTGTCCTCCATTGAAGCGGGAACTGGCCCCTCTCCAAGCATGCGCTTAGGAGCCCCCTTAGTAGAGGCCCGAGAGCCTCCAAGGCCAGGACCCAGGCTTTTCCAGGTAAGCCGTCGGGTCCTGGGGCGGTATTCTTGGCATTCAGCCTGCGCACCGCCACTCTCAGCTCTACCTCGGTCACCTCCGGAGCATCGTCGTCATCGTCGGCTGCGTGGTCCGCATCCGACACCGCAGGAGGCGGAGCCATGGGCGGGGGAGTATGTTCCCCTCGCGAAGGGAACAGAGCGCTCACCACGTCCTCCACGAGCTGGGGCCGGAGACTCTGCGTCAGCGGGGGAGCCCATGGGCGGAGCTTGTTCCGCACCATTTTATAGGGGCGTCCCCACGGGTCCCTGTTCAGAGTCTCCAGCGACTCCTCACGGGCCAGTCCCTTGGCCCGCAGGATCTCCGCTCGGAGGGCGGTCTTCGCCACTCTGTACCCCTCGTACAGCTCCGCCTGAATGGCTTCCGTATCCGGAGGGCGGATACGGAGCCTGCGGTGCCTGGTGTACCGGCGTCGCGCAGCAACGCACGTGTCGCGCAGAGACGTCAACTCCGGCGACCACCAGCACACCTGGCGCCGGGCGCGTCCGGGCCGGACCCGGGGCATTGCCACGTCGCATACTTCGGACATGGCCTCCCGGAACCACCCCGCCTCGTCATTGATGTCAGCAGGCCTGTCCAGTGGTGACACCCAGGCCTGCACGATCGAGGCTTCCAGGAGGAGCTCCCGGTCCAGCTGCTTCAACGCCCACCGCGGACCACTCGGGGCCTGTCGGACCGGCGCGCTCGAGGTCTGGGCGGAGACGTCAAACCGGATGTACCGGTGATCGGAGTAGGTCTCCACCCCCTCTATGACGCGCCAGTCGAGGACACGCGGCGACAGAGCGGGGCTGGCGAACGAAATGTCCACCACTGACTCACCCCGCATCCGCACACACGTGGGGACAGAACCCCGGTTTAGGACGACCAGGCCCGTCTCCAGAGCCCAGTCCTCCACCATCCTGCCCCGTGTGTCCGTATGCCGGGAACCCCAAGCCACATTCTTGGCATTGAAGTCCCCGAGGACGAGTACAGGGAGGGAACGGAATCCGACGACGACGACTCTCAACTCCGCAAGGGAGTTGTGGAACTCGGCGAGAGTTCGGTTCGGGGAGAAGTATACCCCTACCACGACAATCTCCCCGAACCGTGCTGCCACGCAACCCCGTCCCCTATTGACAGCCTCGAGGGACAGGGTACCGGCGGCGGCCGACGAAATTAGGGTCACTGAGCCGCTCAGGTCCTCCACCCAGTCATCCCTGGGCGGGACAAAGTACGGCTCAGCGACCACGGCGATGTTAATCGACCACTGCGCCATGCTCTGGAGCAACAGATCCTGAGCGGAGGCGCAGTGGTTGATGTTCGCCTGGAGGAGGCGTAATGGGGCCATTATTGGCACTCCATATCAGCCCCCTCCCGAACCCCCTGTGAGGGCCCTGCCGCGGTGGTTGCGGCGACGGCGACAGTGGAGGCGGCAGCGGCGACGGCGGCAGTGGTGGCGGCTTCGGCGGTGACGCTGGTGGCAGAGGGCTTGCTGCCCCTGGGTTTGGCGGGTGGAGCGCAGGCCTTGCACCCAGCCCGGTGATTGGCCGGCTTGCCAGCTGCCGCACACGCGAAGCAGTGCGGCGCGGCTTTACACGAGCCGGCCTTGTGACCGGGCTGACCACAGCAGAAGCAATGGCCGCTACGGTCCACCTCCGAGGTGCATTTAGCTCCCACGTGGTTGCCCACGTGACAGCGGAAGCACCTCAGAGGTCTGGGTTCCAGCAGTTTCACCTGCGTGGAAACCCAGCCCACCTTGAGCCTTTGGCCCTCCCCAGTTATTTTTCGGGTCACCGCCACGGGGCAGCTCACTGTAACAGTTCGCATCCCCGTGAAGTCAGGACGGATGGTGCCTACCCTAACCTGCTCGGCTGAGCACCCTCCAGTCCTAACAACGGCGGCCACCACCTCTCCCTCCGTCGCTGAGTCGTCCAAACCCAGTATGCGCATGTTCGCGCACTTGGTGGGTCTGGACACTCGGGCCTCGTCCGCATTTAGGGACGCCCTAAGCCTCTCAGCCAGAGCGTCAGCGGTCGGGCCGCTGGCCGCACCGGGAACCTCCAGCATCCGGGCCCCAGTCGCAGTGACCCTTATCCGGATGCCATCGGCAACGCCGAGCTCCTCGAGGTTCACCGCCTCCCTCGCCTTGGCAAGCACGTCGCGGTAGGACACGCCCTTCTTCTCCGCTTCCGGCTGTAGTGTGATCACTACAGCTGCGGACCTCGGGGCACGGAGCCTAGCCGCGACGATTCGCTCCTTGCGCCGCTGCCGCCTCTCCTTCTTTTTGGCCGCCCTTGCTGCCTTACCCGCCTTCCTCTTCTCCCCGGCTACTTGCCATTCGGCGTCAGCCGGAGGAGATTTAGGAGGCGGGGGCGGCCGTTTCGCCGCCTGGGCTGGGGCCCTCGCGGGTTCCTGCACGGCCCCGCCTTTCGCCTGCCCCGTTGATGCAGGCTTGACCGTGGCAGCCGCGGCGGCGGCATACGATGCTGCCTTCCGCTGGCCCGAGGCCGGCTGGCTCGCCGCTAGCGGGGGCCGCAGGACTATGGCCTCCAGGGCGGAAAACCGGCTTCGGAAGGCAGCCAGCTCCTGCCGGACCAGGGCCAGAACCCGGTCCTCAGCAGGCACGGGCCCGACCTGCCCATGCCGCGCCTCCCCCTGTGGCACCTCCCGGGGGCCAGCTCCTCGGAGCCTGGCCAGGTCCGCTCGGAGCTCCTCATTCTCCTTTCGGAGAAGCTCCATGGCGGCTGTCAAGCGAGCGACCTCCGCCCACATCCCTGTCATTCCGTCCGACGGGGGCCTGAGGTGACTGGCCTCCGCTGCCGCCATAATGGAGGCCCTGGCTGCCGATATGGCCTTGTCTTTAGAGGACTGAGTCCTCTTCAAGGCCACACTCTTGATCGCGGCTGCCACGACCTCTGCGAACCTGATCGTTTGCTCCGAATTGGAGCCGCCAGCGGCGTCCGGCTCACCACCTGCTGACTCCGACCCAGCCGAGACTGTCCCCAACTGCGACTCTGGCTCGGCCGGGCTGGCTGGGCTCGGCTTGCTGGCTTCTTTGGTGAGCCCTCTGCCCACACCCCTTTCATGGGCCCCACCCCGCCGGCTGATTTTTTTACGGGCCGAGCTCAGCCCACCATCCGAGGAAGACCCCAGGCCATCCCCCGGTTTGGGGTGCTTCTTGAAGAACTTTTGGTTCTTCCCAGCGCCCCCCACCATTTCGCGCTCCGGGCTCTTACATGAGCCCTTCACACCAGATGCGGCGTCGGACTCCGACCCCGCATCACTCCCCTCCTCCTCACTACTATTTTTGTTTGTTTTGTTTATTATATTCATGTTTGTTCCCACGAGTAAAAAACTTTGTATCTTCTCAAAAACCAGTGGTTCGCACTAGCGACTAATTTAGCTACCCATTAGTCAAGCTATCAACCTCCCTCACGGTGCGCCGCCGCTTGGAGGTTTGGGGTGATTTTTTATAGAGGTTTTCTTCCTCGCGGCCCGGGCGGTTAAGCCAAGACCCTCGACCCCCGTCAAAAGTCAGAGACATGACCTTGACAATCTTCGGGGCTACGAGAATAACGGTGGCAGAAAGAGAAGGCCTCTTCCTGCCTGCCCGGCGGCAGAGTTAGTGCACACCGAGCCCGCTCTTACTCCGCCGCTGTGCGTCTCTGCTTAGAGCGCAGAGAGACACACGTTGGAGCGTACTTCTGACAGGATATTGGCATACGGGCAACAAGACCCCTTAGGCAAATCCCTGTCGCTTTAAATCCTGAAACGCCAATTGCTGGTATAGCAGACTTGAACCAGGCATCACCAATCATTTTTGAAATGTGGTATCGATTAAAAGGTCGGCCTTTGTTGTTGATAAACCAAGTGGAAACTTCTTTAGACAAGTAACTTTTGAATGGCTTAAAAAAACTTCTATCCAATGGTTGAAGAGCCTGAGTAGTATGACTTGGTAGACAAAGGATAATCACATCGTTTTCAGATGCCAATTGTAGCATTTCATATGAATTGGAATGCGAAGAATGCCCATCTAAAATCAGAAGAACCTTGCCATCTTGCTTTCGTGGTATAAAATGCTCTTTCATCCACTTCAAAAATAGTTCAGCGTTGATGTAAGATGATTTCTGATTCATGTATACATCTGAGCCAGGTGGTAGACCCTCACAAAATTCCGGTTTTTTGTATTTACCCTTCAGTATCAAAATAGGCGGAAGGAAAGTACCTTCCGCATTGCAGCACGCAATCAAAGATATATTTTCACCTTTTTCGGTACTGGTTACAGTATTTACACATTTCGCACCCTTGCTAGCAAGTACGCGTCCAGTTTTATTGTTAACTTGTATTCCGCTTTCGTCCATGTTGTAGATTCTTTCCGGTTTACTAATCAAATCGTTATCAGTCAATACCTTCAACAACATTTCAAAATATTTATCGACATCCTGTCTATTCATACCACTAGCTCCTGCCAATGACAGGCCTTCTGCTTTACGTTTACTCAGGTCTGGATGACGCTTCATAAATCCTTGAAACCAATCCCAGCCTGCTGACTTCTTCTCATTATTGAATCGATGTGGCAATCGAAGATTTTCAGCAAAGTCGTAAGCTATAGACTGCAGTCTCGATTGCTCCAAGGGAAATCCGATGGATTCAAGCTTTTTAATGTGAGCTACAAGTTTTAGTTCGTTCTCATATCCCAATTCAGAAGGTCTTCCAATTCTCTGCTTAGACCTCCAACCCTTGAGGATGTGTCTTCGCAATGTGCGCGAAGGTATTTCATATAAACGACTCGCTTCATTTACCCCCATTTTCTTATTTATTACATCCTCCACCGCCTTCTGCATATTTTTTTCCGTCCATTTTCTTGGATCAACAGCTTTAACCTTTCCCATTTCCTAAAAAAAAAAAAAAAAATATTAAAAAGTAATCAAAATAAGAATTCAGGAATTATCTCCAAATGGGGCACATTAGCCGAAAAAAATCGGGGCGCATTAGACGATGTACAGTGTAATGTGCCCCACTTAAATAATTCTGATATTTGTTACGAAAAACGGAACGTAATTATAGGCAAACAAAAGTTAAATGAGGTTAGTTTTCGATAAAAACTTTAAAAACACGAAATAATATCGAGCAAATACTTTTAATCAACGTGAAAATAGATATAAAACAAATTCATGTAGTCATACAAACCTTTTAATCACTTTTTCTCACTAAAACTAAATAAAAACCAGCACAGTGTTGTTTACATCGCGGCCATACTTGGAACACTGACCAGCTAGAATCAAATAAGCGCCAAATTTAAAATGCTTCACTGAGTTTCGCGAGTGGGGCACATATCCGACTGGGGCACGTTTGCCTGGTTTACCCTAAGATAAACAGATTATTTTTTATTATTAATATGTATTAGTATGTACCCTATAATTATCTTTAAAGACATTACTCTATTAACCATTATTTATTAAATTATTTACACTTTTTACCACTTGTGACTGTATTCTTTTGAATTTTACTTTTGTTCAAGATGTTTAGTTTAAAAAGAAAACAGTATTTATATATTTTTAAATGCGATTAAAGTGATGAAAAAAACAAAAAAATTAAATCAATTCTCACTTATTTATTACAAAAAGACCTTAGCATCAATCTTGACTTATAAAAATCTAATGAATAACAATCTTAAGGTATTATTCTAGTCTATATCTAAATTCTAGTTTTTTTACCAAAACAAAAATCACAAGGTACTTATTGAACTAGTCAGTATCATTATTTAACGAAGTAAAAACAAAAATAAAAATCTCAAAAATGTTAAAAGTTAGTATTACTAATAGGAACTTTACGCTTTGCAAGCAAAGTAAATAACAGAATATTGAACAAAATATTTGAAGAACAACAACTTTCTGAAAAAACATACTAATTATGAAATTATTAGTTAACAAAAAAAAACAATTAAGTACTAATTAAACAAAAAAAAACCTCAATGAAATCAGAAAAAAGTCCTCATAGTACATACTTATGAATATTATTAAAAATAAATAAGTGAATTATTGAATAAGTGAGACCATGAGTACTATGAGGATTTGTATATAAAAGTTACTTATAAATTTTGATAAAAATCTTCATAGTATTTAGGAATTATGTTTTTTTCAACTAATTTCAACAGCCCCTGTTTCTTTTTACTTGTAATTTTAATCCTCTCAGAATAAGCTGCAGGTAAATTTGGTGACATCAAGTCGTTTTGAGTGCTGCGAGTGGACCCTGCTACTTTTATTTGCTTATAGGAGGTGTCAGAGTAAGATGTTTTGTAAAAAAAAGATCCAGGGTCTGATTTAGACACATAAATAATACTGAAATCATTCATTTTTACAGATTCATTCAGAATATTTTTGGAAAAGTTTTTTCCAATCTTTGGTGACACTTCTTTAAAATCGTAAAAGCTGTCGTAGGTCAATTCATTAACTGCAAATGGTTTACCGTTAGATTTAGCAGTTCTAATTAAAGTAAAATACTGATCAGGTGTATATATCGTAGTGGAACGAAGGGACTTTTTAATTTTTCTTTCAATTAGAGAATGGCAATTATCACCCTCATTTTGGGTGTGTCCCTTAATTAGGAATTTGTGAGTAATAGAACGAATATTTTGAAATCTATTTACTGCTAAGATGTACATTGAAATCATGAAACGGTTTTTCTGCTGCCCGCAGCAATTATCACTAGAATATTTCATCAACTAATTGCTCAGCCTTTGTGTCAATTTGGTTAAGATAATTCCACACGCAAGTTCCAATCTCATTCACACCACGATTGCCATGCCCTTCGTGCCATACATTACAATAAACATCTTTTGTTTTCAAATCAGTTATTGTAAAATTTAAAACATTTACTTTAGAGATGTAATAAAAGTTACTTACGTCCCCTCTTGGACAAGGCATTGTTGCTTGTAAATCATAGACAGCAACTACCACACTGCTCCCTTTCAATTTGTCTTGTTCCTTCTCGGCTCTCGATAGATCTTTTTCAACTAAATGTGTATCATACTCAACTTTAAGACGTTGTTTTTCTTCCCCGGTAGCATTCATAAAAGCCTCACAAGTGTCACACCTATCTTTTTTAGGTGAATAAAAGGCAATATTAAACTCATTATTAAATATATGACTATACAAAACATAGTTACCATATGGCTTATATTCAGTCTGACATAACTTAACGTAATCTCTGTGGAGATCAATCAATGTTTTACTGCCATCAATATAAAGCTTATTAGTATTACTGCGACAGTAATGGCTGTCCATAGTCGGAATAGATTGTATGTGCTCCCTTATTTCGGATTTAATAATATTCGGTATTTTGGCATGATTTCCATGCTTTCCTCTACCATCTACAGCTACAACGTTACTCATTGTAGGTATACGCTTTTCAAAGGCAGTCCTTATTACGCGATCATTTAAGGCAAGTGTGGATTTAAAGAACGTTTTACAAACACGTACTTTATTATTTTGAACCGAAAAATAAAATGCATTGTTGCTCTGCCTAGGATTTGCCGTATTTGTGTATTTATATTTCGGATTAATTATAGTAGGTGCTGTTTATAATGAATTGTCTCTGCATCGTTATGTTGCCCAAATTGTAATATTCATGAAAGATGTTCTGTCTTTCTTCTTCTGACACATTTGCAGAACATTTTAGACGACACTTCTCACCACATGGTGGCCCTACTTTTCTGGCTGGAATGACTTTTTTTAGTTTTTTTGATGTGTAGCTTTGACCTGTGTTTCTGAAACGTTTCGCAACTTCCGATTTCCAGTCGTTAATATTTCGTTGTCGGTTACGTGTGAGTTTTTTGTTCAAATCTATGTTTTCAACCTGAGAGTCTGCTAGTGGGATGATTTCGATGCAAGAGACGTGTAATGCAGGTGGAATATTTTCGCGGTGGGCGGAATTTGAGCGTGTACTAGAAGCTGATGATGATGAACTGGAATTGGAGGAGCTGGAGCTGGAAGATGAACTTGAATCCGTTGATGATATTGAAGCTGATCTATAATAATAATAATAATAACCCCATCGCCGTATCTCTACGTTGACGTCGTGATGGGGCTTGCGCGCTCCGAACTCTAGGTCTGTGCCGGTGGAGGTTTCTTTGCCGGAACAGGTCTAGGATGAGGAGCCAGACCAAGAGAGATACAGAAACCCGCAGGGCAGCATGTGGCGAGCTGCTGGGCAGTAGCGACCCCACGTACCCTATCTCCCGGGAGAAGTCATGTTCCTCATCTCTGGCTTGCCTTTATTGGCCGGCTGGAGTGAACACTGACGAGAACTGACCTCCCACCTCATTCTTGCCTTTATTGGCTGGCTTGAGTAGAGATTCGCAAGAGCAAACGTGCTCGGAGGAAGGAAGTAGTCCAGTAAGATGCTGGTAGGGATCTTGACCGTACTTCCGGGATTGTCCTGATAGCCGTGGAATACCTCTCCACTCCTCTTAAGCACCTCAAGACATGTTGCCCCCTTGTCGCTACGACACTATGTGCTAGCGACCGTTTCCGGGGGCCCATTGTTGAGTGTGCAAGTCACCCCCTGCCATTTTATCCGTGTATTGTATTTATCAAACATTGGTCAGGCAGGGGCCATAGTCCTTCCATAGTTTTAGATAACCAGTCCACTTTAGCCATCCAAACCCATAGCCCAATATTTTTTTTTCTCCATATCCTGCAATAGTCCTACACCAACCGGGAGTTGTCCTTGGGTGCACTTGCATAGTACGCACAAGGATAATCGTCGGTTGGTGCCTCATTTCCATTGAAAGCGTCTAACGGGCCTCTGCGAGTTGGCTTCGGCCCCTCATATGCCTTTCAAAGGTCCGGGACCCTAGGGTCCCGGGAAATATATTAAAAAAATAATAATAATAATAATAACCCCATCGCCGTATCTCTACGTTGACGTCGTGATGGGGCTTGCGCGCTTCGAACTCTAGGTCTGTGCCGGTAGAGGTTACTTTGCCGGAACAGGTCTAGGGTGAGGAGCCAGACCAAGAGAGATACAGAAACCCGCAGGGCAGCATGTGGCGAGCTGCTGGGCAGTAGCGACCCCACGTACCCTATCTCCCGGGAGAAGTCATGTTCCTCATCTCTGGCTTGCCTTTATTGGCCGGCTGGAGTGAACACTGACGAGAACTGACCTCCCACCTCATTCTTGCCTTTATTGGCTGGCTTGAGTAGAGATTCGCAAGAGCAAACGTGCTCGGAGGAAGGAAGTAGTCCAGTAAGATGCTGGTAGGGATCTTGACCGTACTTCCGGGATTGTCCTGATAGCCGTGGAATACCTCTCCACTCCTCTTAAGCACCTCAAGACATGTTGCCCCCTTGTCGCTACGACACTATGTGCTAGCGACCGTTTCCGGGGGCCCATTGTTGAGTGTGCAAGTCACCCCCTGCCATTTTATCCGTGTATTGTATTTATCACACATTGGTCAGGCAGGGGCCATAGTCCTTCCATAGTTTTAGATAACCAGTCCACTTTAGCCATCCAAACCCATAGCCCAATTTTTTTTTGTCTCCATATTCTGCAATAGTCCTACACCATCCGGGGGTTGTCCTTGGGTGCACTTGCATAGTACGCACAGGGATAATCGTCGGTTAGTGCCTCATTTCCATTGAAAGCGTCTAACGGGCCTCTGCGAGTTGGCTTCGGCCCCTCATATGCCTTCTAAAGGTCCGGGACCCTGGGGTCCCGAGAAATATAAAAAAAAAAAAATATGCAAATAAATCGTTTACAAAAAGGTGTACATGGAGTCAACAGTTATAAGATATCCATACAGTTATGGTGCCTAAAAATAAACTAAAACTAAGATATTATTATAGGTGCAAGTAATGGTTGCTCGGAATTAAAAAGTTAGGTAGCGACCAGCCCGATCTAGGTTAATTTAAACCTGTGTTTCAGGCCAACACTTTCCAATACATCTACTTAGGTCTAGTACAATTTAAAGTTTAGTATATAAAAATAAAGAATCTTTTAAAAACTACGAGAAAAAGCTTAATGGTACCTTATTATCTAAAACTAAGCCTAAGTAAAGATACAAAAGTAAACACTTACGAGGGGATCAAATATCATCATACCAAAATTTCTAGAAGTTGTTCTGTGTCTGTGTAATGTAGTGTCTTTAAATATTCAGATAACATTATGTTACATTTGTTATACCTTACACTATAGAAACTTAGTACCTTATTGAGCTTATTATATAGAAAAGGTCCCAAGAACAGATAAAAACAATTGGCAAACGCATGCTTAGTTTGAGGCTTTATGCAAACCAAGTCCTTCCTTCTCTTGTCAGAAGGAACAGGGTCAAAAGGAAGTGCAGTGTGCTGGAGTAGTACTGTGTTCAAAATATATAATTGCCGTACTGTAAGCACCTTACATGCTGCGTAAAGCTGATGCGTAGGAAATCTAAAAGGGCGAAAGGTAGCAACCTTCAGAATTGCTCTTTGAGCACGTTCTAATGGGAGTAAAATTGTTTTTGCTGCCCCACCCCAAGAAGTTATGCAATATGTAAGAATGGATTGACACAAAGCTAAATAGACCTGTTTTATCAATTTAAAGTCCGGCTACGTTACGTAAATTTTTAAAAACATAAATTAATTTGCGAACTCTCGTACACAGTAAATCGATATGTTTACGGAAATTTAGATTTGTGTCAATGGTGACACCTAGATATTTTAAATAGTCAGCTTTAGCTAAAGTGGGGCAAGAACATGCGATGTCAGCATACGTGCAACAATTATGTGCGCGAATGTTTAGATTAGTAAGCGGTATGTTTGAATTTCTCATTGTAAATAAAATGTAATTGGTTTTGCCTGCATTTAATGACAGGAGATTATTACGGAGCCAATTAGACACAATGTTAAAACCATTTTGAGCATATTCATAGACCTCAACTCTAGATTTAGCTGAAAATAACAGAGCGGTGTCATGACCGCATAAGATATTATAGCACCATTTTGGAGTGAGAGGCTGCATAGCTATGTCTAAAGTTTGGATCTTTAACGCTGTCATCTGAATCGAAATCGGGTCCATCACTTTTATCGGCTTCATTTAGATCTTCAGTGTTAGATATGCCTAAAATATAAATAAAAATTTAAATGATAAATATACCTAAATATAAATAAATGAAGGAATAGTAAACCTTCCGTTCAGATTAAAAAATCATTCAAATATATTCTCACCATTAATATCAGTAATATTTGCATCGTTTTTCAAACAATTTTCAATGGCACTGGATGCTGGAATACTATGATCTGGAGCATTTATATTTTCAATCAAATTGGTTTGTACATTTTCTGTAATAAGGAAAATAAATAAAAAAATAAACTTGATAAATGCGGCATAGCGGAACAACTAGAAAAACGTGTCATTGCAATAGTTAAATTACTAATATTTTGGGTTCCTCATGTTACTCGTACTTTGATCAAAAGAAAAATAATGATTATTTTCATAATATTATAAATGTGAAAGTTAAGATGTTTAGGTATTACTCAATAACGTCAGAATGGCTGATAAAATACAACGCCTTCTTGTGTTCGATATTGAGCAAAACGGTAAAACCACTAGTAAAAGTTATTAATACCTATTTAAAAAAAATTACTATTCTTACCATTTGGATCAGATTCGCATGCGAAATCAACATTTTCTAAACATTCGATGTAGCCAGGGCCTTGTTCATCTAAACTAGTATCAAGTTTTTCGGATGAGTTCAAATTATATTGACGGTTATTCGATGTCTCACCCTGTGCTACTACACATTTTCGAATATAATCTAGTCTTTTCTGTAGTATCATTCTGAAATAAAGAATATGAAACTGAAGATCATAGACAGAATTAGACAAACTGCTATCTAAATTAAATAGTTGTAAACAGAACATCGTAGTTTTTACCTTTGATACATTAACATCAACTAAAATTCAAATGAACACAGACACATTTTGTAATAATACTTGAATAAGATACAACCTTATGGTGAATAAAGTAGTAAACAAAAAAATACACAAAACTTTTAATAGATAGGCACAACTCAAAATAATACTTTGTTCATTTAAATGCGGGGTATACTAAGCGTTACGTTATAATGAAGAATACCGGTTAATTTTCGTGTTATAACTCTGTTCTAAATAGGATTTGGAAAATAAAATACTTACTTATAGAAAAATATAGCAAGAAATCACAATAATACACTTTTCTTCTTATGGTAAAACCGAATATATATATCATTAATAGATAATACTCTGTTTCAAATAACAACACGGGTCAAACTAGTTCAAGGACAGGAGCAACACTGAACGTGTCGTTCTTCCTTTTTCTAGCGAAACAGAAAGAGCGAGAAGGATATACATGTAACTTTCGTAATTGGTTCATTCAAGGTGAAAGCGATTTTCGACCTAATTTAAAAGGTAGAACGTACTTTTTTTAGTCGAACTGTATTATTAAGTCAGTTAGTGCCAAATTTTGTCATGATACTGTATTCTTCCGGACAAGCGATATGTATTTGTTTTAATCTGTCTTAAAATTTAATCATGAGCGCCATCTTACTAAAGAGAGATTATTTTTAGTCGAAATATTACTAAGTCAATTTGTTGTTGAGTTTTAGTGTATTATATCGAAGTATACAGATCCGTTATTATATTTTTTTGAAAGAACTATTTGTTAGCTACATGAAAAACGTTCTTTTGTTTGCGAATATTTGCGACACTCATATAACTTTTTTTTATTTTCAGAATGCCTTCACAAATATCTCGTAGAAAATTTTTCGACGTTTGGTTTGCTAACGCAAAAGAAATAAGAACGGATGCTTTGTTACACCACATATTGCCAGAACTTGGTAACCCGTCCTTTTCGGATGACGTTATAAGAAGTTTAAAAGTGACTATCAGAAGTTTTTGCCAAAAAATCGAAGAAAAATGGTTGAAGTCGGGAAGACATCGAGATCGATTCCTAAACACATATTCAGCGTGGTTAGAAGGAAACTTACCGTTACCTGATATTGCCTCTGAAGCGCTCGGAGGTGTGTCACTACCTGGAACGAGTTCGGGTTCGCTTGGAAGACCGCAAAAAGACTTTGAAAGTTCGAGCACTAAAACAAAAAGACGACGCATACAACATCTTCTTGAAACATCGAGTCTGCAAGAGATAGCAATGACAACTGAGGTACAACTTCGCAAGGAAGGAAAAAAAGACTCTGCGGCAAATGTAAAAGAACTTTGTCAGTTTTCGCCTAGAAGAGGTACTGTAATTAAAAAAACGCGAAAGAGTTTAGAGACCTCAAAACCGGTCGGACTTTCGGCAGATCAAGCAGTCGCATTAATGGTCGATGCGAATCTCTCTACACACCAATATTATATTATAAGAGAGCAAGTTAAAGGAATTAACAAAAAAATGTATCCACCTTACTACAGGGTTAAAGCGGCAAAACAATTGTGCTAGTGGCATTAATGTCACAGAACGGTCATTATCAGGAGACTCATTATTTGGTTGACTTCGGTGACAATTTTTTTTTTAAATTGTGGCATATTATCATAAAATATCAATTCTAGAATTAATTTAAAACATATTAGTAGTAGAGGGAATCGTATAGACCGAATGGATATGAAGGGATTTAATTTTAAAAAAATGGTGTCCACCGAAATCAATATTCTTATCACCGAAATCAAATATATCAAATAATTTATATTTCAAATACTGTTGTTTTATAAATAGCATATTAACTGCCTAAGTTTTACTGTGAAAACATAGTCTGTAAGAAATTGCAGGTAAATGTTACAATAAAACATTTTATTTTACTAAGACATGTCTCATTTATTAAGTTATACGAAAATTTACAAAAATCAACTTTGAAAGGAAGCTATATATTCTACATTAAATGTAATTAAAAATAGTAGGTAGTCTAAAACTAACAATATAGGAACTTGAAAAAAATCTGAAGTCTCAATTGAGATCCAGCTTAATCACAGACAATTGACTTATTAATAAAAAAACACTTTTCAGTCACAAATTAGTATTTCTAACAACATCAACAATCACAGAAGGTTCTTAAGTAAATAATAATATTATTTTGTATTTTTATTAAAAATATTATGTTGCCCGTTGATTTTAAAACAATTAAATAAGCTAATAGGTTGATTGAATCACAGACAATTTACTTAATACAAAATTACTACAACAATCACTTTTCAGTTACAAATCAGTCTTTCCAACAACATCAACAATTATAGAAGACACTTACTTAACTAATAATATTTGTATTTTTTATTAAAAATATTAATTCGCCTGATAATTTTAACACAATTAAATTTTTTTTTAGTTAAATTAAGCACCCATTAAATTAACAATGTAATAAAAACTTACAAAAACATTATAGGTATTACAGTTTTCAATCCTTAATTAAAAAATGTTATATTCCTCGTCACTGCTTTCTTCGGAATTTACAATTTTGGAGAAAACTTCATTCATTACTTTCGGAGCAATATTTTCACAATCTGTCGACACACGCGTCCAGAAGCTGTCACTTTCATGCAATCCAATGTCTGATGTTAAGGTATGGGACTGCTTGGTTTCATAGAAATCATCAGGAAGATCAACAGAATAGCTACTGCCAGGTTGAATCAGAATATTCGATAAAATTAAGGGTTTATTAGATTCAGCTGCACAGACTCCACTCCCTTTTTTGGCTTGACTTGACTTTTTAATTAGATCGATCCTGTTACTCTTGTTTTTATAGTTTCTATCAGTCAGTAGTCTGTCAGTTTGCTCGCCTATGATGTGAACATGAACGTGTGAACATGGGTATCATGTAGGGTTCTACATGATACCCATGTTCACACGACACTGAATTATTTTTACAGTCACCTTCAGCGCAACTCATTCTTCTCATTGATAGTTGGTTGGGCTCATTGGCGTTCCATACTGCCTGATGAACTTTCATAGTCCCTGCAAATTGTTTGAGATCGGATGGAATCAATAATTCTTTTTCATAAATACCGGAGTCGTTAATAGTTTTCGTTATAATACCTTGAACAGATTTCAGATGAGTCATCAATGATGATAAGCTTGTGATATCATTGCCTTGAGCCACTATTCGATCAGCCGTTCTTTTGAGTGTTGCACCGACACCATCTGGGGCTCCTTTTCCATGGCCGCTTTCTGTATAATTCCATGTAATACTAGTCAAACTGGGAAGGTACCAGTGGAGTTTGCTGATTATATAAAACATTTTACGGTTTCGGTACTGGCCCGACGGACTATCAGAAATGAAATGTAGTATACGAATATTGAGATTTTCATCTTCTATGAATTTTAAAATCGGAAGTAAATGCTCCCAAATGGCTGGTGCGTCATGGCGTAAAGACTCTGATAATGTACATATCGACTGAACTTTCAGAAATCCATTTTTACGATAGTAAATGACCACGGTGTGCAGGGTTATTTATTGGCGGTTACCCCCGAAGTGAATGGCTTGAATTTCACTAGCGTATTTTGTGCTGTAATTTTCACTAAAGTCGCAGTGAATTATGCACTCTTCATCAGTGAGATCGCTTTTTATTTTTTTAATGAATCTGTTCTGTGCAATCATAACTCCACAGTGAGTCATGTATGGAGGTAACATTCTTTCAAATTTTAAAATAATGTCTCTAGGGAAAGCATTCACTTTATCTTTCGCTGTGTGAATGGTGTTTTTTGTCACTCCATTCTTGGAATAAGTTCTTTTACTTTTTTGCCAAATCCAGTAAAATAATAGTTCAGCGTTATTGAATTCTTTATAAATTAAGCTTTTATCTTTGCATTCATGGCATTTCCTTGTTAAACATGACACATTCGAAGAGTCACAGCACAGTGATGACAAAATATCTTTGGTAGATTTTTCTTGAATCAAGTTGTTTTTTTTTAATGCAGTCACCATTAGGTCCATATTTTCATGTTCAATACAAAGACAGGTTTCTCGTTTATTTACATTAGGTTTCAGTATCCAAAAAGGTCGTTTTTTGCAAAAACTGGAGTAACTAATTTTATTTTGGGGATTTGTTTGCTTAAACTTAGTATATAAGTCTTTTAAAGAATCATTTAAGTAGCGTCTTTGTTTTTTATCCTTTTTATTGGTAATGAACTCCTTTCCAGAACACATACGACTGTTTTCATCTTCTTCAAGAAAAGTTTTAATTTCCTCTTCCACATTATTTTTAATTGTTGTTATAGCGTCTGATTCACTTTGTTGTTTTATATCTTCAGTAATGGTTTCACTTGTAAGTTTATATTTTCTTAATGCAGCACATTGGTATTTTAATCTATATAACTGTTTTCGTTGTCGTTCGTTGACAGTCTTCAATTCATCAATCTTCTTTTTCTGTAACTGATACATTTTGTTCATGCGGTATTTAAGTCTACGTATAATAACTTTGGTATTTAGTTTCTTGTTAGCCTTTGGAGTTGGAGGAAACTCCTTTTCAATCACATGAACTGAAGATCTGGTACATGGCCTTGAAATTGTACTTACGTCACTAGACGGACTCAATGGTGCAGCCAAGTCTCGATAAGCCTTAACACGCTGAGGTAAAGGAGATGAAATGACTGATGAACTTGATGGTAGCAAATCAACATAGGAACTTGCTTCAGTTCGAAGTGGTCCTGGTCGTTTTGGTTGTGATCTTGAAGTCACCAAAGGATCGTCAGTTTTGTCGTTTACTTCTGGTACTATTATTAAATCCTCTTCAAGACACCTCATCTCATTGCGCCTTTTTTTCAAATTGTGTTTGTTGGAAGACATTCTACTTCTCTCCCTAAAAATTCGTTGTTGGCGAGGATCTAATTCACTTACAGGCTTTATCTTTCCTTCATTCTTCCTTTTATAATAGCGTTGCCTATCTTTCTCCTTGTGTACTGCAAGAAGCTCTGGATCACTCTTGATGCGAGCTTTCCGACGTCGTTCAGCCAATCTCTTTTTAACCAACCGATCTTCTTTTGAATCTGCCATAATCACAGTTCTGAAACAAGATGAGAGGTGATGACTAAGCTAAATAAACGATCTTAAAATGTAAATAAATAGCTATTGATTGATTTCGGTGGTTTTAAAATTGATTTCGGTGCACCTATTTCCACCGAAAACACCGAAATCAATGCCACTGAAATCAAAATAATTGGCAAAATCCTAGATATTTTCAAAAGTAATCCGATTTTTTAATATTGATCTCTTTTATTGAAATCGAATACATAAAAGACATGCTTTTATTATAATTAAAAAATATTAATTCAAATAGTCGTGGATAAAAGGGATTCACCGAAATCAATTTTAAAGGTATACCAAGCCACCGAAAACGATTACGTACCTTAATAAAAGAGTGGCACGGAGACGCACAGTCGTGTTACCCTTACCACCGATGCGGCGCGACTGACAGTTTGTATTACTCGAACAAATATTCTCGCAGTCACTAGAATACAGGTTATATGAACCGATCAGTGCGCGCCACTGATATCAACTCTAAACGTCGGACGTGAAGACAACCAGTTGTAACTTGTCTACTAAGGCCTATTATGGCGTAGAAATATTATAAATTGAGTTAATATCTATCTAGTTGTTTATGAACACATGAAAAATAGCGACATGTATTGCAGAAAAAAAGATAAAAATTTATTTCCACCGCAAAACGGGGCCGGACGCGGCACCGAGGTCAATATTTTGGAGGTTTTTATTTTTTTAAACTAACTTATAATTAATTTATTTAAAAAACAACACAGGCCCCTCCTAATATTTTGATCTTACCTATTATAAAAAAAATATCAAGTTGTTAGTTATCCATTTTGTACTGGATTTCGACCCGGACACGCGTATTTGAGCTTTCTGAGAATGACCGAAAAACGTCCGCCGAAATTAACTTGCAGTCTCTAATGGACCACACAATTATACGATTATGTAAAGTGCAAGAAGAAGTACTGAAGACTATAAGTGTCTTGAAAGGTTTAGATATAATTGTAAAATGGGGATGTGATGGAGCGGAGCAAAATAAATATAAACAAAAATTTTCTGAAGAACATTGCAGTGATGAAAGTTTGTTCAGTATATCGATGGTGCCTATTCAAATGAATTCAATAAATAAACAGAGCGTTAAAAACATTGTGTGGCAAAACCTTTCGCCAGCTTCGACCAGATATTGTCGTCCCATCAAGTTCGTGTTTACCAAGGAAACCGTGAATGTTATAACGACGGAGGTGAATAAAATTAAGAAACAAGTAACTTCACTCTCACCTACTAAAATTGTTGTAAATGACATGGAAGTCTTAGTTAAGCCAAAATTGATATTTTGCATGATTGATGGCAAAATATGTAATGCCGTAGCATCATGTGCTTCCACACAGACTTGCTATTTATGTGGTGCAAAGCCAAAGGACATGAATAATGTAAGCCGCATCTTAGAAAAGCCGGTAAATAGCAATCTTCTTTCATTGGGCCTGTCACCTCTACATTCATGGATCAGATTTTTTGAATGCATATTGCACATTTCGTATCGACTTGAAATAAAATCGTGGCAGGCTCGAGGAGCTGAGAATAAAAAAAAAGTTGCCGAGAAAAAAAAACAAATTCAAGATATGTTCAGGAGTTAGGCTTATTGGTAGATATGCCTAAACAACAAACTGGGAATACCAATGATGGTAATACAGCCCGTAAGTTCTTCAGAAATTCTGAAAGGTCAGCTGTAATAACAGGTGTTAATGTTGAGCTTATTAAGCGCTTCCATGTCATCTTAGAATGTTTAAATAGCGGATTTCACATAAATATCAATAAGTTTCAGGAATTCGCTAAGCAAACGAGAGACTTATATATCAAAGAGTACTCGTGGTACCCGATGCCCGTTGTTAGCGTGCACAAAATACTCTTTCACGGAAAAGACATAATTGCTTCTTGTGTCCTTCCAATCGGCTAACTTTCGGAAGAAGCACAAGAGGATAGAAATAAGGACAATAGAAAATTTAGAGAATTATTTACGCGAAAAACGTCAAGAGTGGACACGAACACAGACTTAATAAATCGGTTACTAATAACATCAGACCCCTACATTGCAAGCTTACGTGCTGCTCCCAAAACTAGACGTAGCCAAATGACTCCTGAAGTCTGTGAACTTTTACAAATGAGAACTTCTGACATTGAACAGGAAGGAATTCAGTCAGAAAATTCAGATTCTGATATATCAGAATCTGAATTTTCTGACTGAATTTCTTCATGTTCACGGTCGTCATGATTCTTCAAACGAATCTCACTTTTAATTAATTTGTTTTTTTTTTGTACATTCACATACTTACTTATGTTGTGTTATATGTTATATAATATTGTTGCAATATATGTCTAAAACCTTGAAAATGTCTTTAAATTTCATTCAATACATTTTACCCCGTAGTAAATTTGTACAGTTTGGGTTCAAGACTTTTGTCCCTTTAGCTTATGTAAATAATTACACACTGTGCACCGCTGCGTAGGTAGCGCTCAGCTGAGCCGTCGCTGTATTGTGGCTCGCTGTCGCCGTCGCAGGTATGAGCGATGCGGCCGGTAGTGGTGTCGCGCTCGCGGGGCCTAGCTCGGCAACAGCGCGCGATAATTGCGTCGAATTGCTTATTTCCTTTCCAAGTTCTCTTCTAGTTTGACTATGTAAAGAATTGTGGACTAACTTGGTAGAAGCATTCGGCTGCCTAGTGATATTCCTTTCGTTCTTAGCACTTTAATTTCCTCTTCCAAACAAGTGCACTTTTTATTAGCTACACTTAAATATTCTCTCAATTATTATTCTCTAAGACCAAAGTTGCTACTGAATTCTTAATCTCTTGTACAAGTTTTGCTTCAATAGTATTCAATCTAGCAGATATTTCTCCTTTTAACATATCCGTCACACTCTGGATACTTTCCATCATGTTAATTGCCAACGGCGTCGATCCTTAAATTCAGTTTCTTGACAACTTTTAGTTGGTTCCTTTTCTATCAACTCACCTCCTGAGCGGGCGCTGCGTATTAATGTTTCATCTGTCACTCGTACACGACAAGTTATGTTCGAGCAGGAATCACATCTATACGAACTTTCCAGCTGGGTTTTTTGCTCGGTAAATTTAGCCGAGGTAATATTTAGACAGACATATAATGGTATACTGTTATGCATCCAGTACATCTGAGTAATTCTCCCAATCCAACTCTTTTATTGCAAGCAAAACCCCTTATTGCCCTACTCGTCGAATGGTTGACACTTACAATAATAATTTTATAGACATCGATATTTTTATATGCTCTAAATCTAACTTTAAATGTAAAGTACTCAAAATTTTATCTGCGCAGACTAATATTGTTAAGATTATAATAATAATAATTGTCTTGTCTAATAATTTTATTCTATTCCGCCATCATATAATTTTAAGTTTCTTTTTTTTATAATTGATTAATTGATAAATTTGATTTAAATGTAAGTGTATATAGTAATAATTTATGAGTCCCTCTACTCTATTCTATTTTATAATTTAATGTTTAATTTAATTTATGTTTTTGCTTGTTTATTTTTTTTAAATGTATCTTAATATTTTTAACAAACAATAATAATAATCTGACCTGTACCTACTATATATTTACTTATCCAGCGACATTTACTGTCGGTAATCTTTCTGTCAATATGTGGATAATGCAGTGGGCTGCAATATTGTAAACGCTCGTTTGAACCGTTCCTTTTAGTAAATATGTGTATTGTAGCTGTTTATTGTCCCATTTAATAAAAATAAAATAAAAATAAAACATCATTTTGAATTTCCGCGTTGCGCGAGTGAGACGAAGCTATACGTTCACAGGCAGGAGGGAAAGAGTAAGACGCGCGACTCGCGAACCTTCGCACCACGCACCGTTACACTGTTTGCAATGTTAGTTTGGGAATTAAATAGTCTCAAAGTCACAACGTCCATAGAAATTTACACTGTCCAGCACTTTGTACGTGTATTATGACATTAATGAATTAGTTTACACACATTTTAGCAAAGTACACCGCAAAATTGACCACTTATAGAATTAAAAAAACCGGGAGCGCGGCGGACCACAACATTGCCGCGCAGCGCCATCTTGTCCAATTCTTGTTTGACTTCATGTCATTTTTGATCCATAATATTTTTGGCGAAATCAGGAGCATGTGAGTGTGGAGTTTCCTTAACAACAGCTTTGTGCTGTAACAAAATATAAGGTTTTACTTCAAAAGTCATATTTTTGCAACAAAAATGGTTAACGCATGACTCAAGAAAAAACCCTACGAAATACTTAACGTAACATGAAATATTTTCTTTTAATAGATAAAAGAAATCAATGTAAAGAATGCCCCGTTAAAGTTTATTTTTATTTTTATTATGACGTTGCCCCACAAGTTTGTTTCTTTTCCACAACTGAAAGAGTCCGTAGACTCGATTATTTGATATAAATATCAACTTGATACCTTACGCGTTTCTGAGAATAAAGGTCTCGACAGACAGACATACGGACAACAAAGTGATCCTATAAGGGTTCCGTTTTTCCTTTTGAGGTACAGAACCTTAAAAACGATTTTTTTTAAAATTATAATTATTGTACATAATATTTTCTACAGTAAAGCTTCATGAATCACTAAACAGGTACATATGAAAGAAAATACACATATGAAAGGGTTGGGCCTAGTACCTTTAATACAAGTTGTCTTGTCAACTTAGCAAGGGTGCTAGAATATCCAAACATATTAGTGTATAACGTCTCCATCAGTTTGTTTGTAACGTAATGTTGTTTAATTGTACACCTTTTTATTGCAAATAAATTATTATAATTTTTTTTTTTTGACCCTATGGTCCCGGACCTTTGGAAGGCATATGAGGGGCCGAAGCCAACTCGCAGAGGCCCGTAAGACGCTTTCAATGGAAATGAGGCACCAACCGACGATTATCCCTGTGCGTACTATGCAAGTGCACCCAAGGACAACCCCCGGTTGATGTAGGACTATTGCAGGATATGGTGACAAAAAAAAATATTGGGCTATGGGTTTTTGGATGGAAAATCATCAAATGACTTCTCCCGCTCTGGGCGGAGCGGGAGAAGTCATTTGATGATTTCCCATCCACAAAAAAAAAAAAAAAAAAAAATCATAGCTAAACATCCCGCGCGTAAAAGAAATAGAAATAGGTCAGTGTGTTGCTATTGCATCCTAGATCCTTGCGATCGGTAAGTAGGGCCTCAGTGCGCCGACGCTATCCTTTCGGAACGTGTGTTTGTAACACGGAAGCTCTCCTGCGCCGCTTTTGTTTTGTCGAACTCGCGCGCAGACAATTGTGATTTTGTTTTGTTAATGTGATAGGACACTAAATCTAAATAAGTTTAAGACAGTATTTTTTTTTATTGTGACAGGACACGTAACTTGGGATTATTATTATTTAGTGTTAGAGTTTTTTTTTTGTGATTTTTTATTGAGTTTTTTATTGTGATAGGATACGTAATTAAACTTCGGTTGTGTGTGTATGTAATTAAAGTGTCCAACAATGCCTCGTGTAACTTACACGGCGTCAGAATACACTGACATGATTTTAATTTACGGCGAATGCCGTGGATACGCAGCTTTAGCTCTGCGAACATATCGAGAGAGGTTTGGTGACAGCTGCAATTGCCCTAGAAACGCCCGCACCATACAATTAGCAGTACAAAGAATACGGGACAATAAAAGTATAGTGCCACAACAGGAGAGAGTGCCACCGCGGTAAATACCCGCTGCTTTGGAGGAACGAATTTTAGAACATTTTTCCCGCAACCCGACGACGAGTCTCCACAGAGCCGCCCGGCAGTTTAGGGTTTGCCATAGAACCATCCACAAGGTTCTACAACGTAACAAACGCAAACCTTATAAATATCGGAAGGTGCAAGCTTTGTTATCGAGAAACTTGCCAGTCAGGAACAGTTACTGCCAATGGCTACTAATTATAACAACCGAAGACCGTCATTTCTTAATAATCTAATATGGACCGATGAGAGTACTTTTACTCGGAACGGCATCTGGAATCGTCAAAACTTCCGGTACTGGAGTTTGGAAAATCCACACGTGTTTCGAGAATCTGAACACCAGTACAGATTTTCTCTCAATGTGTGGGCTGATATCCATAATAATAATATTATCGGCCCTGTTTTTATTGACGGCACCCTTACAGCGGAGAAATTTTTAGAGTTGTTAAGTGGTCCTGTGGCCGAGTACACTGACCAACTGCCTTCAGCCGTTTATCGCAAGTTGTGGTACCAGCTGGACGGAGCGCCTCCACATTCTGTGATAGCTTCCAGGGAGCGGCTCACAGAAATGTTTGGGCAGCAATGGATCGGTCGATTCAGACCTGTTCGGTGGCCACCACGATCTCCAGACCTCACTCCCATGGATTTCTTTTTGTGGGGGGGGGGGGGGGGGGTACATTAAGGGTGAAGTGTATGCCTCAGAAGTAAACACAATTGTTGAACTAAAAAATAGGATTATTTTAGCATTTGACAAATTAAAGTGCTTAGCGACGGACAGTGATTTAATTAGAAAAATAAATAACAATCTTTTCCGTCGGTATAATTTGTGCATTAATGCGAATGGAGGACACATCGAGAATTTAAAAATTTAGTGATTTTGTTGTGATTGTTGTTGTGCGCGTACTTTAAAACCTTACCTAACATAAAAGCCAGCGCGAGCGGAGGCCTAAGCCCGCGCAACCCCCGGCCGCCCGCCTTGACACGAGATAACACACGCCGCGCTCCGACACGCGCGCGACGTTGCCGCTTTGTTACCTAGGTAACTAAGGTCAGTTAAATTTATTTACAAAGGGTGGTTACGTTTTACTCTGATTTGTAAGCTATTTATTTTATTTGAAAAAAAAAATCATTTTTAGTGCTTTTTTATTTTTATACCGTACCGAATTAATACTAAACACGTATAGTATACGTAGTGTAATTTAATGCCCCTCTCTCATATCAACTCTGTATATGGGTGACGCTTGTACCGCGGTTTGTGCCGGAGTCGAGACGATATGGTTGCTCAGTACCTCTGAGCGCAGCCTATTAAGTGCGGCATCGTCCAACCTGTGATTGCGTTGGATGACCCGCACCTGATCCGATAGTCGTTGGGCCGAGACGCTGACGGTTGGCTCTGTTCCTGAAACAGAGACAGCATTCTAACACGGTACGCAGTGAGGTTAGTTCCCCCCTCTGTAGACCCGTAATATGCGCGCATGACGTTCTCGTTCATAGACTGAGTCCATCTCATGCGCCGCACAAAACCACCGGCAGCGGGGACCCGGCTCGGGGCCGGTTGGCCCCTAAGTCCCAAGCTCCTCGGTGGCCGGCCTCTCCCTTGTCGACGTACAGGTGTTGGCGACGTCGGCGGGGAAAAATACTCGTCGCTCGAGCTCGACGTAACTACCGCAGCTGGTGTCATCACAGCACTCACGGTGGGGCTGGATACCGGCGGCGGCGAAGCGGAGCTGAGCGAAGAGTCCGGAGGTGGTGGGCGTGCTCGTGCAGCTGATCTCGTCGACATTATTATTTATTCATTGATTGTTTATGTGGTTTTTATCAGAGGTTACATGACAGATGTCACCTCCGATTCGGTATTTTTATTATAGTGTTCATTTTCTTCTTTTGTAGATTAAAAATTGATATAAAAGGGTTTAGGTTGCCTTTGGGTTTCTGTTATAATATAAAACTGCGTCTAAGATGAATAAAACTATGAAAATTATTGAGAATAAATGACGTGTTGACTTTAGTGTTGCCACAAGTTATTATTATTATTTTGGTAAACAAGTTTTGTTTCTTAGCTCTTTGGCTAGTTTAAGCTACATTAACGGGCCCAAGCCAAGTCAATGTAGCGTGTGTGGTGATTTTTTATCACGAAGAATGAATGTTATGAGGAGTGATTTCTTTTTCCTCAATTTGCATGAACTTTCTCACTATTCTGCAGGTGTTTAAAATTGCGGCTTTTTGAAGCGTTATGTAAATTGAGTCTTTCAGGTCTATCAATTTGAGGCTATGGTGGAGGAGATTGGGTATAACACCCGTTGTGGAGACAACAATGGGTACTACATACACTTTTTCCTGTCTCCAAATTCTGGCTACTTCTTCCTTCAGTTCAGCGTATTTACTGATTTTCTCACCTATGGTTTTTTGTAAATTATGTGTATTAGGGACTGCAATATCTATAAGGTATGTGACTTTATTAGCTTTATCTTTAAGGGTTATATCTGGTCTATTGTAGTGAACGGTCCTGTCGGTTAGTATGGCGCGATCGTAGTAGAGTTTGTGTGTGGTACTTTCTAGAACGGTTTGTGGTACATACTTATAGTAAGGAGTGTTTGTGTCTTGTATGAGTTTATATTTGAGTGCTAGTTTTTGATGGATGACATTTGTTACCTGATTGTGTCTGTGTGTATAGTCTGTTTGTGAGTGTTGTGCATGCCCCTGTTATGTGTTGTATAGTCTCTGGTAGGCTGTGACATTTGCGGCATTTATCGTCTGCGCTATCGTGGGATCTTTTATAATGTATTTCCTGTGGTTTTTTGTATTTATGATCTGATCCTGTATTGCAATAATAAATCCCTCGGTTTCCGGGAACAAGTTGCCGATTTTAAGCCATTTATTTGAAGCTATTGTATCTATATGGGATTGTTCTAGGTCATGGGGGTGCCGTCCATGTAACACTTTCTTTTTCCAATCTTCTAATTTTTGTTTATGTGGGTCTTCATTGTTAGTGTGTTGTGTATCTATCTGATCGTGTAGGTTATGTGGGGTGTAGCTGATATCGCTCATATTATTATTGACTTTTTTTTTGATATTTCTGGGGACCCTAGGGTCCCGGACCTTTGGAAGGCATATGAGGGGCCGAAGCCAACTCGCAGAGGCCCGTTAGACGCTTTCAATGGAAATGAGGCACCAACCGACGATTATCCCTGTGCGTACTATGCAAATGCAACCAAGGACAACCCCCGGTTGGTGTAGGACTATTGCAGGATATGGAGACAAAAAAAAAATATTGGGCTATGGATTTGGATGGCTAAAGTGGACTGGTTATCTACAACTATGGAAAGACCCCCCCCCCCTGACCAATGTTTGATAAATACAATACACGGATAAAATGGCAGGGGGTGACTTGCACACTCAACAATGGGCCCCCGGAAACGGTCGCTAGCACATAGTGTCGTAGCGACAAGGGGGCAACATGTCTTGAGGTGCTTAAGAGGAGTGGAGAGGTATTCCACGGCTATCAGGACAATCCCGAAAGTACGGTCAAGATCCCTACCAGCATTTTACTGGACTACTTCCTTCCTCCGAGCGCGTTTGCTCTTGCGAATCTCTACTCAAGCCAGCCAATAAGGCAAGAATGAGGTGGGAGGTCAGTTCTCGTCAGTGTTCACTCTAGCCGGCCAATAAAGGCAAGCCAGAGATGAGGAACATAACTTCTCCCGGGAGATAGGGTACGTGGGGTCGCTACTGCCCAGCAGTTCGCCACATGCTTCCCTGCGGGTTTCTGTATCTCTCTTGGTCTGGCTCCTCACCCTAGACCTGTTCCGGCAAAGTAACCTCTACCGGCACAGACCTAGAGATCGGAGCGCGCAAGCCCCACCACGACGTCAACGTAGAGATACGGCGATGGGGATATGTTATTATTATTTCATTTATTTAATTAAATACATATAAATTATATTTTTAAATATTAGAATATAAAAAGTATAAAAACATTTAAAAATATAAAAAATAGTAGCCCACCGGTATCGGGAACAGAGTCCAAGCTACCGGCGGTCAGGGCTCCAGAGAGAGGAACCTCCTAACAATGCGAGCCGTGTCCAGAAGTACCGCTTTCTGAATGAAGCCCTTAATCCAGCTGCCCAACGAGAGCCTCCTTAGGTGTTGGTCGAGGCACTTGGCAATTAAGCCATTGGCTGATACGACTATCGGCACAATGATCGCTGAGTCCACATCCCACATGTCGACAACCTCGCGGGCCAAGTCAAGATACTTGATTTGTTTATCTTTCTCGGCTTTCACGAGGTTTCCGTCATGCGGGACAGTTACGTCAATAATCATTGCGCGCCGCTCTATTCGATCCACCACCACTATATTAGGCTTATTGGCAACAATAGTCCTGTCAGTGATGATGGATCGATCCCAGTACAATGTGATATGTCCATTTTCGATGACTGGGTCGGGCACATACCTGTAGTACGGCACTTCCGATTCCACAAGACTGAATTTCAGAGCAAGTTGCTGATGGATAATCCTGGCTACAAGCAAGTACGTCTATGCAAGCAAGTACGTCAAGCAAGTCTATGCAAGTACTCTTCGTTAGCTAGACGAGAACACCCGGAGATGATGTGTCGTATTGATTCTCCCGGACGGTGGCATGCCCGACTGATGTTAACCGTGCCGTCCTTCACAATAAATCTCCGGTAATTGTTCGTCATGATAACTTCGTCCATAATTGCACAGACAGAACCTTCGGTTTCCCCAAAGAGGTCACCAAAACGCAGCCAGGCTACGGACGCTAGGAAATCTACATCGGGTTCATGTAGGGCCCGGAAAAAGCGTCCGTGAAGCTCCTTACTCTGCCATACCTCCAGGCGATCGTTAGTGTCAAGCACTACAGGCTTGCGCCAGTTCTCTTTAGCCAAGGAGAGCGGGATGAGGCCCTTGTCCACTGCAACCACATCTCGATGTATCTCCACGTCGGCTTCAAGGAAATATTCCCTGAGACTGCATATCTCGCGATTGTGGAGGCTCTTAACATTTAAAAATCCTCGACCTCCACACTTTCGCGGGATATACAGTCTCATTACCGATGATCGTGGGTGATGCATTCGATATGCAGTCAGCAGCGTACGGAGCCTCCTATCCAGGGCGTCGAGTTCAGTCTGAGTCCATTTGAGTATGCCGAAAGAGTACATCAAAACCGGCATGACCCAACCGTTGAAAGCGCGCACCTTGTTTCCGCCTGATAGAAGACTATTAAATACTTTCTTCAGGCGGCCAAAGAAGCGCTCCTTCAACGATTGCTTCATGTCAGCACCATTAATGCCTAACGCTTTCGACATACCCAAATACTTATAGGTTTCGGCTGCGGAGAGGGTTCTAAGGTTTATGGAATCCGAGAGTTGGGTTCTTCCCACGGATTCCACAATCTCTCCTCGCTTTACATGCATGACCGCACATTTGTCCACTCCAAATTCCATCCTGATGGCGCTACTGAAATTTTCAGTTACTTTCAGTAGCTCCATCAGTTGCAAATTGTTGGGGGCAAAGAGTTTTAGGTCATCCATGTAGAGGAGGTGAGATATAACCTTACCACCTCTCCTCAGCCGATAGCCTAGACCTGAATCCTCCAGCAGTGTGCTTAGAGGATTCAAAGCTAAGCAGAACCAAAGCGGACTCAAACTATCACCCTGAAATATGCCTTGCTCGATCCTTATCGGCTCGCTATTCCTCTGGATATTTCGACATCCTGGATAGCGAAGGACCGTCCTCCATTGCCCCATACACGACATCAGGAAGGTGCGCAGAGTTGCATCTACTTTATACAACTCTAGCACCCTCATGAGCCATGTATGTGGCACCGAGTCATAGGCCTTCTTATAATCTATCCAACATGTCGACAGATCCTTTCGGGAACGACGAACCTGTTGGTTAATGGCCATATCAATGAGGAGTAGCTCCTTAGTGCCGCGGGACCCGTTCCTACATCCATTTTGAGAGGCAGACATGATGAGATTTGTGTCTATATGTTTGTTAATTTTGGCTCTCAAAATAGATGTAAGAACTTTATAGACCGTCGGTAAACACGTGATCGGCCTATAATTTTTGGGTTCCGCGGTGCTACCTGATTTATGGAGCAGGTGGGTAATTCCTGCCGTTAGGAACGGGGGTAGCGAGCCAGACTCCAAAGCAGCCTGGTATTGAACCGCCAAGCGAGCGTGCGACCATATTATTATTATTATATACTTTTCTTACCAGAATGTTTACCAATCCACGACAATGTTGCCTTCTTTGGTTACACTCGTAGACAGTTACTCCATTTTTTAAACTCTTCTTTTTATAATATTGATGACCGGCGTGTAAAAGCACCTGGCCACCACCTCTTTTTATAAAAGACCATTGGTTGTCTACTGTAGCAGAAGTACCAGGTATGTTTTTGAATTCCGACATGTTATTGTAATCTGAAAAATAAATATTGGTGCTCAATAACTTTTGTTCTATGTTTTCTAAAAATTTGCATTAAAACTTGCTAACAATTTCCAAAAGTCGTATTGTGTGTAGTGTACATTCTATATGAACTTACCTCTGTCTGTAATTTCCTATCAGTTTAAAGACACTGTGCAATAGTTCGCTTGAAAACTACATACTTAGTTAAACACTTCACTCAAATTAATTATTACGAACAATTTAACACTGACGTCTCACCTTCAAAAATGGTAAATTTGCACTAGTTCTCTTAGTAATGCGCATCATTGCGGCTGCTCATAAGGCCCCATGAGTAAGAAAGAGAGAGAGAACCGAAATTTGTTTGCTTGTTTTGAAATCTATTGTTTATTTGCACCGAGTAAATTCCCGGAAGAGCCGGCTTTTTTGGAAACAATAATGGAGTGCAAGTAATTCTCAACCATATTTTATAAATCTTTAAGTTGTTATTCGCAAAATAAGTTTTGATATTAACAATAGTACTGACATACAGAGCACAGACAGAAATTTTATTTTGTTTGATAACTCTTACAGGAATGAAAACGTCAAAACTTGAAATTATTTACTTCATTCCTGAATAATACAGAATTAATTATCTTAATAGAATACTCAGGTTAATAGCTCTTAATAGACTACTCAGGTTTCCAAGTTCTGCTTCTGAGAAGGTTTCATTAATATTTTTTTCTGTCCAGATCCGTTGATCTTTAGGTAATGATTTTAATTTAGAAGCTACAGTTTTTCCGAATATGTCACATGTATCATCAGGTGTAATAGACATAATTTTGTTGTTTATATTTTGAAGAGTTAAATCTATTGTTGAATTTGACCCCTGCGAAGATTTCTTCCGTTTAAATGCATTAGGTGTGAGTGGAGGTGGCAAGTTATCGGCAATTTCATCTTGACTTCGACTTGGCGACAGTACCTCAGAAGAATTTTCCTTGTCATCGTCATGTTCTTCCACAGGAATATTCTGTAATAAAAGAAAGAACATCGGGCATTTTTGTATGGGACACTTACCTACGGCGAACAAAAATAAAATTAGGTACGGTGGATAGGCAATTAAATCTAGTTTACAATGGTATAGTTCCCATATCTGTGGGTCGTGGCAATAAGGAGAAAATGGACATTAAAAAAATATTTATAAATGTTTTTGGGCAATAATTGAAGAGGAAAAAGGGAATCAAAAATAATTAAAACAACATATTTTTCTCTTAACTTTTATTCTGCTGCATCTAAATCTAAAATAGTTTCGTCTAAAAACGCCGCAGGTGTGTGAAATTCGTCTTGATATACAGCCCAAGATAAAAAGTATACCACACTGGCGATGTGCGCGCAACTCCCAACAGTGCGGCGGCCGTGTATACAGGAACAGTAATAGCCCTCGAGGCTTTGTCTTCCCTGCAATGCCGGATTTATTAGTAGATATGTATAATAGCGTTTTGCTCTTATGTGACGGGACTGTATTCTGCCTCGTATTAATATTTTATTTTCGACCAACTCTCTGCGATGGTATAATTCCATTATATACACTCCGTTTGGCCGCATGTGTTCGTGGCAATAAGATTTGGCCAGTTTCAAATGGTATATTCCCAAGGTAAATAAAAGTAGCTCGTCGTAAGTCAATTGTGGGAAATCTCTTAATTCGGGATTGTTTGCATCTAGCGGCATGAATGCGACTCTTTGTCTGTTTAAATTGTTTCGAATCACGTAATCAGCCAATTCGTTTTCTCTATTTATGTTCTCATTTATTATATTTATAAACTGTGCGGCATGAGCGTTATCTCTATATGGTCGATGAGTGGCATTGATGAGTGCTGCAGTTATTTTAAAATCGGTCATCATATTTGTCAACGCTACATTAAAATAAACATGGCGGAATATCTTGAAGTCCTTTTTAAAGCGACCATTAATCGTTTCAACCACCCAACGACACATAGTTATTAGCCGTGATTTATTTGCATCTACTGTGCTTAACTGCTCTCCTCTTGCTCTTGTTGGTGGCATATGCGCATCATATCCATGCTCTTCAATGGCAGGAATAGAGTCTCTAAAGCCGCGGTCCAATATAAAAATGTCGTTCGCGTTCAGAAACCAATGCCAAGCGGCGTCCTGCATCATGTGACTCATTATTTCGGCATCCGTAGTAATGGCTGGGTACGGGCCTAATACATCTACAATACTATAGCCGTCTGTGCATACAATTAAAAAGGGTTTTACTAGGTTGTGGAATTTGTGCAGGCTATATGTTTTCCTCTGAAAAAGGAAGTTGGAGCTTTTTTGCACGTATATATATGTTCCATCACACACAAGAATGGCTGCAGGTTCATTCTGGTTACCTCCAAAAATATGACTCGGGATGGTTAAGTTGCGAGCTACTACATCTTCTCTCGTCATGTGATCCAGACCCAGATGTCGGGGAACAAACTCTTCAGATAAACATTCTCGAGCTATTTTTAATTTTCGCTCCAATGTTCTTCTCGACATATTGAACATAGAAGCTACACGTTCGTCTGGTTCACCCGTTCTTATTTTAAATAAATACAGTCCTAAAACAGTAGCAGAACTGTTGGTTCTGTCACGAAGAGATGTTTGATTCAAAATTCTATTAAATTGAATTTTATCCATACCTGTATAAAAATGTAGTTCATTGTCATCTATCTCCTCAATATTTTCGAAGTCCAACTGAGTTCCTCGTTCCAATTTCCATTCATACAGCTCGATAATATCGAGAACATGAGCACTGTTAAAGTGTTCATGTAGAGGTATTTGCACATTAAGTAGATCTTCCCATTCATTGCTTACCATATGGGGTTGGCAAACTCGAGCAAGTTTTGGTATGAATAGCTTATTCATACGAAATAAATGTAACCTAACATATTTTGGCACAGCATTTGCTGGTACATTTCTGCAGTTTTGAAAAACACAGCGTCGAGCAGTATTAGATACACGCAAATATCCAGGAATAGTCATAATGCCAATGTTTTGTTGTTGTTGAACGTTAACTACTATTTCTTGGACTTCCTCTTCTTGTACTTGCTGGGGTAATGGTTCTTGAACTTGCTGGGGTAATGGATCATCTACTGGCCGGGCTTGCAATGCGCGATAAAATCTCAGCCAGCAAGGATTGCATATTGATAGTGTACCATCAAAAACAATCTGTAACAAGTTTATTTTACTGTTATTTATTGATAATCATAATAATAAATGTCACAACGTAATACACTATGACCAAGGAAACGAACAGTTTCAATGGTTGAAAAGGAGTCCTATGATGACGTCAACTATATAAAACGATATAAAACTATATCTAGGAGAATAAATAGAGGCTCTGTTGCTGCGCAAAAGTTGAACAAACTCTAGTATTTACATATAATTAATGTTCTATAATATAATTAACTCACCTCCCGTGGCATTATTTCTTGTAATAATAGTACTGCATAGTCACGATATCTTTCGAAAAACATTTGAGTAAGACGGTGTCTTCTACGACGTAGAACAGATCGCTCACACGACACACAACTATTTTGTCGTTCCATTTCACAACAAAATCGAACTCGAAAGCAAACGAAATCCAGTAAACAAGCAGTAGGTAATTAGTTGACTCAGACCACAATGGGAACACAGTAAAACACAGATCGCTACGACGGATGACAAAGGACTGCGATGTAGTAAGATAAGCTAGCTACCTGCGCGAGCGCAACATAAACCAGTTTTAGGACTATGGGCGAGAGTGAGAACGAAACATGCACATCAACTTGACGGATTTAGTCTGATTGGGTTTACAAAAATACCACGGAGTGATATTTTAACTTACTGAGCGGTCGTTTAGTAATTAGGAAAAATAGTCAACTTAAAATATGATTTTCATTTTACTAATTATTTCCATTTTCCCATTATTGTGAATCAAAATAACTACACAATATTAAATATGATTGCAAACACTATCATTTAAAAATGTTTTGGTTTATGTTCGCAACTTTTAAAAAATCGGGTAAAAAACGCCCGATGTTCTTTGTTTTGTTTCAGTTACCTTCGAATGAAAATGAATGGAAGGCAATTGGAGCTGACTTTGAAAAGCGATGGAATTTTCCCAATTGTCTTGGCGCTGTTGATGGCAAGCATATTAAAATAAAGCCGCCGCCTGGTTCTGGTTCATATTTCTTTAATTATAAACACTTCCATAGTCAGGTTCTTATGGCAATTGCTAATGCTAACTATGAGTTGATTTATTTTCACTTCGGTACAAACGGCCGAGTGTCAGACGGTGGGGCAATAAAAAATACAGATTTTTATCAAAAACTTATTAACGGTACACTGAGTTTGCCACAACAAGGTTCAGTGAATGGAATAACGCTTCCTTATGTATTTGTTGGAGACGAAGTTTTTGCTCTAAGGGATGATTTTTTAAAACCATTTAATAAGTCACAGCTCAATGAAACAAGAAGAATTTTCAATTACCGTTTATCCCGAGCAAGACGGATAATTGAAAATGTATTCGGAATTTTAGTTGCACGGTTTGGAATACTGAATAATGAAATTAACTTGGATTTGGATAATATTGCTCCAGTGGTAATGGCTTGTTGTGCACTACAAAACTTTTTACGCCGCGAAAATCCAGACACCTACTCGCCGCAAAATACTCGTAGCTTTGATAGAGAAGACTATGAAAATGGAGAGATTCAAATGGTCTACAAAGTAACTTGTTTGGTCTCGAGAGAAGAAGAGGATCCGGTTTTCAGTCTGCAACTGAAAATAGGAACTTATTCGTAGAATATTTTAATGGAATCGGTGCAGTTCCGTGGCAAAACAATTACATATAGAATAGAAATACCTATACCCTGTTCAGGATACCAAAAAATAAAATGTAAACAAACTAACCTCTAATTCACAAACACTTTTTGTTTTTGTTTTTATATAAATTTTATACATATGAATATTGTTATAAACTAAAGATTAAAGATTCAATGTTTTTCATAAATGTGAAGTGTGTTGTATATTAATTTCTAGTTCAGTAAATTTTTCTAGTACATTTTAATTGTTGTAAAAGCGACACCCAAAGAATCTTATTTATGGTTTGTTTAGATTTTATTTTTTGGTATCTTGAACAGGGTATAGCTTAGTTTAAGTTGAAATTTTAATAAAAACTTGTACTCACTGAACTTGTGGAACTCATTCCCTTGTATTTCCTGGTCTTTTAAAAACATTAAGTTATTAAAATAACTTAGTTTAGGCGTATAACCCTCGTCGGCACTGCTTCCGGACACCAGAGAGTCAAGCTGTTTTTTCAATTCTTTCCGAAAGACTGTTCTTAAGTTATTAATCTTCTTTTATACTTTATTTAATTTAAGTCTGCAGTATTGTCTATATTTCTCATTTTTTCCAAAAGTACTTCATAACACGCTGTCCTCTTTAAGTTGTTGTGATAATCTTTATGTTTTGTTTTCCATAAAGGCTCTTACTCTCTGAATAATTCAATAAATTCAATCAAATCATCTTTACTCCATGTAGCCATTTTGTTTGTTTCGCTCATCGCGTGTTGGTAGGTACGAACGAGTACATAACGCGCTAGCCAAGGCGTGCGATGCGTGCGGCGACTGGCGCCAGAGTGAAACAAAATCGAATCGTTGATCGTAAAAGCGCCTACACACGGCCCTAATGCCGGCGCCAGACATAGCTTCAAAGATTTGCAGACTTCTTTGAAGACTTTGCAAAGCTTTGAAAACACATTTGAACACATATTGTTCAAACCTGCCAGACATGCTTTGCAAATACTTTTCTCCACAGTGTGCTGGTAGACAACAAACAAGATGGACGACGGTTTCATGGACTCAGTGTGCCTATACTATTTATGCGCATTTATTTATTTATTACATTTGCATCAAAATTTAAGGAAACGTCCGAGAAGAAGGCGCGAGTGGATGTGTGAAATGTATCGTAATAGATCAAGGTATGTAATTCATAGTTATAATTAATGAATATTCGAGCGGCTGACTTGACTCAAGATTCTTGATGGAATTGCTTATATTTACTTGTTTCAGAGCTTCCATGGAAAAAATGCTTGATGAGATGATGCCCCGACCAGTGGGGGTTACTTTAATAATTTTTGTAGAATGTCCTGCCAAGACTTTGAAATACTATTACAAAAAATTTCGCCTTTTTTTTCAAAATCAGACACAAAATTCAGAATGACTATACCTTCGAAGGTGAGATTAGCATTGACGTTAAGGTTTTTGGCTACAGGCGATAGTTACACGAGTCTACAATATCTTTTCAAAATTTCACATCAGTTAATTTCTATAATTGTTAACGAAGTTTGCAAAGCTCTGATTCGTGTCCTAGAAGAGGAGATAAAGGTTGGTCAGAACAATATATTTTTTTATCAGAGATCTTTATTTTACATAATCGTGTACAATCAAAAGGGCATAACTATAGAAAGAAGAAAGAAAAACTAATTTATTGCTATTTAAACAAACAAGAAACTCTTATAGATATTAGTTAGTATTTAATAATGCGTCAGTGAATCATCATCATCACTACATTTGACATATGCTTCTTCAATTATATTGCGCTTTTCAGGAGGTGATATAATGGTTTCAGAGAGCACTCTAATCTCCTTGGCATTAGTTACTTTTGGCCTCTTGTTTAGATTTTTTGAAGTACTTGGAATATTAGCATCAAATAAAACGTTGCTGTTTGAATAACTACCAACTGTTGAGTCCGGTGATAGATAACCTTCAGGAATATTAATTTGAACGCTGTAGTTGTTTAGAGCATTTTGCTGAAGTAACAATTGCGATTCCATCGATCCCATAGGTTCATAATTTAAAATTGCGAATTATGCAGATCTTGTGAAGTAACTGAAGATTGCGTCAAAAGAGTGGATGGTTCATAATCAACAGGTTGATTGTTGACTGCAAACTGGGTAGATGGCAAATATGTTGCGAGGTGATTGGAATCAGACCATTGGGTGGGTCTTCGTTTCGCCAAGTTCCGGGTAGAATGACATTGTTTACAACCCGATCAAATGATTCTGGTGGGGAATAATGCCTTTGTGATGTTTTGCTTTTTCTCAAAAAATTATGTAAATACTATCTTTTGCCCGCGGCTTCGCCCGCGTATATGTCGGAATATATCAAATTAATACCTACCACCTACCCTACGTGTTAATCCAGGATCTAAAACATCTGTATGCCAAATTTCCTCTAAATTCAATCAACCGTTTTTGCGCCAATCCGTAACATACATCCCGACAAACTACAAACGGATAAAAATTCTAAAAACTATAGTGTGCGCAACAGACTCGTTCAATCACTTCTTTTCAAATATATGCAATGCACAGTTCTGACTTAAAAAAAGGAGGAGGTTATCAATTCGGTTGTATGTTTTTTTTTAATGTTTTTTACCGTTACTCCGTCATTTATTAACCGATTTGAAAAATTATTTTTTTATTTGATAGGACATACTTTCAGATTGGTCCCATTTTTATCAAAATCCAGTTCTGATGATAAGATCCATGAGGAATTGAGGGAACTCGTCAAATATTATTGGCAAACACATAGTGATTTTGGTATTTTCGTTAACAAATCAAGCATTTGTATTCAGAAAGTATGATTTGGTGAAGTGGAACTGGCGAAGAAGACCATAGATGGCTACAGGAACTCATCAATGATAAGTATTTCACGGGTGGCGATAAGATATCTCGATTAAGATAGTTAAACGACTATGACGAAGCAAATTTAAATAAATGCTTCTGATGAAAATGGTACCATTGAACTCAGATCAGTAATAAAATAGGTAATGTATCCCAGCCGTGTTGGGGCTTATTGGAAATGTCATGAGATGCACTCTGGCTATAAATTATTTTTAACCGACTTCAAAAAAGGAGGAGGTTCTCAGCTCTTCGGAATCTTTTTTTTTTATGGTTCCCGATTACTCGAAGACGGCTGAACCGATTTGGAAAATTCTTTTTTTGTTTGAAAGGGTATACTTTCCAGGTGGTCCCATTGTCATCAGGTCAGGATCTGATGATGGGATCCTGGAGAAATCGAGGGAACTCTTCAATATAGGCACACCTATAGCGATTTTGGTATTTTTATAGTAACTTGTGCATTTGCTCTCGGAAAGCAACATTTGGTGAAGTGGAACTGATGACGAAGACCACAGATGGTAAGATGGCCACCGGAACAACTCAATAAGAAGTATTTCACGGGTTGCGATTCCATTACTTTAAAATTATTGTTAAGCAATAGAAGCTCGTCACAATGCATATGGTGAAGTGGAGCTGATGGTGAAGTACCAAGAGAACTCCTCAACAATTAACGTCCCTGCATCGGGAAAAGCAATGTTTTGTAAAAGGTGATGAGCAGTTATCATTAGGTTATTGTAACTCAGATAAATTACGAACAAACCCACTAAAATGTGAAAAATAAAAACAACCGACTTCCAAAATAAACACTACAAAGTGAAAAATAACTTTATTTCGGAAGTCAATGGCAAAAACCTAAAATACAGGTCCAAACTCAAAAACTCAAACTCAAAGCATTTATTTCAATTAAACCAATTACAGGCACTTTTGAATTGTTAAAGAGTCAGTCAGTTAGTCAGAAAATTGAAGCTAGTCGCCCATTCCAAAACGTAGATCTCTATGGAGAAGAATGGACAAGAAACTCCATGTACACTCTTTTAAAGACCACATATGTATGTACACGGGAACTCCTCAATGATAAGTATTTCACGGGTGGCGATATCTTGATTAAGATAGTTAAGCGACTAAGACGAGGTAAATTTAAATAAATGGTTCTGATGAAAATGGTAGCATTGAGATGATCTGATGATGAAGCCGGAAGGTAGGCACTGGAACTTCGTAATCACCAAATGATACTTTCTGAATGCAAATGCTTGACTTGTTGATGAAAATACGTAATTAATATTATTTAAATGCCTATAATATTTGAGGAGTTCCCTTAATTCCTCATGGATCCTATCATCAGAACTGGATTTTAATAAAAATGGGACCAATCTGAAAGTTTGTCCTTTCAATATAAAAAAAGAATTTTCCAAATCGGTTTAAAAAAATACATACAACCGAATTGTGAACCTCCTCCTTTTTTTGAAGTCGGTTAAAAATAAAGACTAAAATGTTTCCTCAAGAAGTCAAGATACGAACTATGACTACATTTTCAATCCCTTAAATCTCTTAAAAAGAGGTACTTACACAAAATTTTTAATATTATTTGTGATTTTTAAAATCAACCCCTATTTTACCCCCTTAGGGGATGATTTTTCAAAAACTCTGAACCACATAATTCTTTATTTCCTACCAAAAGTATGAATTAGAATTTTCAGATCCCTAACTTAAAAAATGCAGGGTTTCCCATACAAACTTTCATCCCCTATATCACCCCCTGTAGGGTTATTTTTGAGACAAAAAGTAGCTTATGTCCTTCCCCAGGATGCCTTCTATCTCCTTGCCAAATTTTATCGAAATCCGTTCAGTGGTTTAGGCGTGAAAAGGTAACATACAGACAGACACAGACAGACAGACAGAGTTACTTTCGAATTTATAATATTAGTATGGAGTATGGATACACAAAAATACTTTTTTTATTTACTTACCCTAGTCTCGGTACATAGTGTCGGGCGATAATCATATACATACAGCACCCATGTAACTATGAATGGCATCAAATGCAAACCATAATGGTTTGTAAATTTCTTCAGATCCTGCTGCTGTTTTAGTGGAATCCTTTATTTTCTTTAAACATTCCCTGTATTGCGCCAACAAAGTATTTCTTTTCTTTTTTAACTCTTCAATAGAACAAGGCACGGAAAAAATATTTTTTAGTCTCACCCATGCGTCATTCACCAAGTTTCTATTTTTGTGATTTCGGTTTTTTGGGTTCCATATACATGGTTCCGCTTGCAGCAACTCAATAAATTCAAGGACACACTCGTTGCTCCAGTCCATTTTGAAAAATCTGGTACGTGTTTACCGCATACACACAACCGTTATGCTCAACACTGGTCGCGCAACTGGAGTTTACGCGAGTGTGGCAGGCTACGCAAACATTTGAACACAGTCAACTTTGAACGCTTTGATGTGCGCTAAAAAACCGATACCGCATAGCAAAGTGCAAATCTTTGTTCAAACTTTGAACACGTATTCAAAGTCTCGTGCCACACATAGCAATCAAATAAGTGTTCAAACAAGTGAAGCTATGTCTGGCGCCGGCATAAAATCAGAGGCAATATCGGGAGAGTGGTGGCGGGGATGAAATCGGCTACTACTCTACACACGTCCCTGCCAGTTAGGACGTAACCCACCGTACAGCAAAGCGCTCGTCGATCCAAGATGTCACCTATACTCTCAAAAAATAAAAAAATAGGCATCGCTCTGGCACTTGTTAGGGTGCGTCCACATCTGGCGAATGTGCGGCGAATGTGCAGCTCGCGAGCCGTTTGCGACCTGCCCGCGAGCTGCGCGCGTGCATTTTTGTTCGTGCGCCGCTTCTGCGCCGCCCGCGCGCAGTTCGCGCGCGACCTAAGCGCCGTACGCGATCAGCGCGCGGGCGGCGCGCGGGCGGCGCGCGGGCGGCGCGCTAGTTATTTCGCTCAGTTCGTTTCTGATTACTGGAGGCTAAGTACGTGTTGTCATGGAGTGGACGGAGGAGAATTGTTTACGCTTAATTGAAACATATAAAAGATTTCCAGTATTATGGGATCCTAAAGATCAATATTACTATAGAAAAAATCTAAAAAATGATGCGTGGAAAGAAATAGGTGCTATAATGGGAAGCGATTATGAACAATGCCATAGCAAACTGTTAAGTCTTTTATCGTCTTTTAGAAGAGAGAAAGGAAAAAGTCAAAAAAGTAAAGGGACAGGGAAAGGTGAGTAAAAAACGACTTGTTACTTTTTGTGTTTTATTTTATTAATTAAATTGACTATGTAACTAATATTATTCTATATTTATAGGAGCATCCGAGACTTACAAAAGTAGATGGTTTGCCTACGACGCTTTTTCCTTTTTAGCTGATCGGGATAAACCAAGGAAACGTTTAAATACTGTAAGTAATTAAATCAACAATATTTATCTTGAAATGCAATACGGCCTTCATTTACACAATAAGAAGCAACCTCATCTCTTATTTCGTTTATTTCTCTGGAATATCTTATTTGTGGTGTTTGAATATTTGAAAGAGATGTGAAATTAGGTACGGATTGATTTATGTACATATTAGAATTGGTAGTATAAGTATCGGCGGCGTTCTGTTTCAAATAATTATGCAAGTGAATAATGCTCATAACGACCACTTCAGCAACTTCTGGTTTTAATATCATAGGTTTTCTAAGTACCCTAAAAATGGATGATGCAATGCCAAAGGCACTCTCAACAATTCTGCGAGCTCTGCTTAATCTATAGTTAACCTTTTGAACGCCAATGGCATGTATAGATGCCATGCGCAAGCGTGCCCTGTGCGCCACCGACATCTATAGATGCCAAGAAACAGATCATAGAAAAATACAAAATAAACATATTAAATCATTACTTTAACGTGTTTTATTGATATATCTTAAGAACTGAATCCCCAGTTATTACATATAATTGTACACAATGAACAAAATTGCAAAATAGTTATTCAAATATTTATGATAAAAAATAACTTAATTAATGGCTGAAAAACATGTTCTCTTGCGCCAATGGCATGTATACATGCCTACTAGTGATGTGGTGTAATATTCAAGTAACTTCATTAAAATTTCAGCTAAATTGCTCAAATTCGCTTAATTTTTGTAATAACTATTAAAAAAATATATAAGCTTAGTCACTGACAAAAAAGGTAAATACTACATTCTTTGGTATAATATCATATTTTCTATATTGTCGATATTGTTGATTTGAATATTGTCTTTTTCGCCAATCATGCGCATCCCTAGCACAGTACCGATATTGCAATCCCTTCTGCGCCAATGACATGAATAGATGTCGGACTCGTGACGTCGTAAGCGCGTGCCATGTTTTTAAGTGCTGGGAAGTTGAAAAAATATTTTTTCGATATTTTTTTCGATCTGCCAATATTATAATTGCAAAAATGGCAAGTGAAGAGTTATTTAGTACAGAAGAACTATTGCGTATTCTAGAAGGCACTGAAGATGATGAGTTTTCTGAATCGGAATCAGTAAATGAAAATGATTTTGAGGTAAGTTAATTTTACTTTAATATCAGATGTTTTAATAGTAAGTACAATCAACAGTAAACATATAGATCTATACAAGTATTATGTAAGTATATAGGTAAGTACCTACTCATCTAAAGACGACGCGTTTAAATAATATTATATAGACTTAGGTACTACTGTCATTCTCTTAATTAAGCTATATTAGTGATTAATTATTGTAGTTTAATTTAAAATCCGTTCGGTAGTTTTCGCGTGGAAGAGTAGGTAACAAAATTTCGCGTTTATACCTTTAGAATGTTACATAGGTAATAGGATTTAGTTGTCATTATAGGATTAAATAAAAAAAACTCCATAGATATTTAAATTGTATTAAGTACTTATTATATAAAAAGTATAATTTTGGACACATAATTAACACTTATGTAGGTACCAATAACAAGTTAACTGGCACGCCGGACTATGTAAGTACCTACCTGCCTAACGTACCTGTGCCTTCTTGTTATTACGTATCTAATCAACAATTTAACAATTCACATAGGTAAATAACAATCAACAAATTAAAAAATTAGGTAACGTGTAATAATCAACTAATTTAATAATTAACATATTCAATAATCAACAAATGTAATACAAGAATCAATAAATAGGCACCTATCTTAAACAAAATAATCACATAAATTAATTATATTAATATTGATAAATTATTAATGCGATGACAAATAGGCACAGTTTCCTACATATAAAGGCCGCTGGCCAGCAAGCCGGCAAACTCGCGTCGAAGCTCGAAGACCAATAAGTTTGCCGGCTTGCTGGCCCGCGGCCTGTCTTAGAACCTGTGCCTACTTGGTCATCATATTAATTTATCGATATAATACGTTACAAGAAAATGATTAAATATAATTTAATCAATTTTCTTGTATTTTATATTTAATGGTACTGGGGTGCCCGAAGAAAATTCTGGAATTAAATCTATGCTTTCCGACAAATCGGAATCCCCTCTATAAATTCTGATTAAATTAAGAATATGAGCATATAAATTGCTTCGGTTCTCTTCTGGCACTCTCTCTAATTCGAATGCTATTAACATTGAAAAACTTTTATTTCGTTGATCCGAAGGTTCGATTTCATATAGTAACTTCGGTAATGCTTCCGAAGCATAATATATATTGTCTCCCAAACGACCAACATACGGTTCGACGAGCGTTTGTGTACCAGCATCTGATTGTTCGTTACACGGCTCGACGAACGTTTGTGTAGCAGCTTCTTTTTTAGTTTCTTCGGATTTTTCTACACACCGCATCTTTAAAAATCCACTCAGTATGGACGGGGACCCCGGTCGTTTGCCAGACATTTTTTTACACCTGAAATCAGACACATTGATGCGATAAGTACGAAGGTACCGTAATTATTAGAATTTATTACGGGTATTATTTTCGTGATTATTCTTGTCGTACATCAATAGTTAGGTCTGACAAATGTTCGTTACTTTTCTGACGTTCAAAACTATCTAATCTAACTTAAATTATACTTTTAAACTTAAAGGCTAGTCCTAATATCACCTTCAATAAAAAAAAATACTTATATAAAATAATAAATAAATAAATTAATACATGCTAATAGTCAAGATTATACTTACTTGTTGAATTGTAGTCAGTAGGTAACTTATTATTATTTGGGTCAAACAGATGACCTTCGACTATACAGTGTGAGTCTTTATAATGTGCACATATCGAAATGAGGGAATCTATGCTTAATTTTATCGACGGAAAAAATGTTAAAAAAAATCTAAATATTTATTAATATTTTTTATGGATTTTTAAAAAAAATTGTTTGCTTTTGTGACCCCAGTGTATACAAAACTGTGTAACTTTTAAACTAAACGATTTATCACGATGAAACAAACTCCATAATGTTTGGAAGTAATTAGGTGTCGTCATAAAATAAAAATTATGGAAAAAAAATGGCCACATTTAAAAATAAACATTTTTGTTTGGCAAAAATCTGATTTTTTTTCATTAATTTTTACAAAAATTGTAAAATTTCTCAATAACATGCCCCCATCACCTTCTTTTTTTATAACTTTAAGTTATTCTTCATTGTATTAGGAACCTAACGGTAAAAATTGCATGTTTTTAACTCAACCCCAACATTTTTTATCAAATGTCAAAGAAAGGCCCAACGCATAGCTACGCACATTGTTTAGCAGGTAGATAAACTTTTTTTTGTTAACTTTGTTGTGAATGCGCGCGGGTCGTTTCAAAGATGGCACTCCGAACGCGGAATCGTATTGTTCTCATAAGGGTGGTTTGTTTGGGATGATACTTAATGCAAAAGAGTTCAATTGAAACCCATTTATTATTAAATACAAAATTTAATGCATCAGGTTCTCAAAATGTCCACCTCGTTGTTGTAAACACAAAGCCGCGCGAATTAGAATTTGGTGTGTCGCTCTCCTTATCATTTCGGGATCATTGCGAATATCATTCGCACAGTTTATTATGCGGTCACGCAAATCGGCCTCACTGTTGATGGGGGTACTGTAGACGCGTTGCTTCATGGTCCCCCATAGGAAATAATCAAGGGGCGTCAAATCGGGTGAACGCGCAGGCCACCCTACAGGTCCTTGCCGGCCGATCCATTTGTCATGATAATTTTCGTTTAAAAATCTTCTTACATTTGTAGCGTAATGGGCAGGACATCCGTCCATCTGAAGAAACATCCTTTGACGCACAGCCAGTGGGACATCTTCCAATAACTGAGGCATATCATCTCTCAATAGACTTAAAAATCTTTCACCAGTCAACGTTCTCGGCAATATGACTGGTCCAATCAACATGTTATCGATAAGACCAGCCCAAACATTTATCGAAAATCTTACTTGGAAAGTAGATGACCGTTTCAGTTTCGGGTTTTCACCTGCGCGGCACCATCTGTGTAAATTTCGACAGTTAGTAATACCGTCTCTAGTGAATGTCGCTTCGTCCATCCATAGTATTTTTCTTGGAAAGTTTGGGTTTGCTCTGGTTTTTCTTTGAATCCATGTGGACATCACACACCTTGGACGCCAGTCTACGTCTTCATGTAGATGTTGCACCCTTTGATAGTGATAAGGATGCAATCCTTCTTTCTTTAAAATACGCCACACTGATTTTTGGGATATTTCGTGACGAAGAGCCAGTCGTCTAGTACTTATGGATGGATCAGCAAACAAATCACTTAATACTGCTTGTTCAGTAGCCGCATCAATAATTACTTGAGGTGGCTCGCGACGATCTCTACTTGATCCAAGTCCAGTGATCGACAACCTTCTGTGAACTTCCTGGAAGTTTCGGGCAGATGGCACTGGTTGCCTGTTAGGATACGCAGCTATGTAAGCCGCGCGCGCAGCTTTGGCACTTCCTTGTCCCACTCCATAATAAAAATGTATGTCGGCGATGTGTGCCGGGGAAAATTCACTTAAACGCGGCATCATGTAGCAGCGAACGAAAGTTATGAAAGTCCAGCGAACGAAAGTACCGAAACACATGTAGCAGCGGCGAATAATTCGGAGCGACTGCCAGTCTGACATCTGTCATAATTCAAGTTCCTTTGGCTGGCCCTACCTCCCCGACCTGCGCACATTCAAAAGAAAGTTTATCTACCTGCTAAACAATAGCTATGCGTTGGGCCTTTCTTTGACAGTTGATAAAAAATGTTGGGGTTGAGTTAAAAACATGCAATTTTTACCGTTAGGTTCCTAATACAATGAAGAATAACTTAAAGTTATAAAAAAAGAAGGTGATGGGGGCATGTTATTGAGAAATTTTACAATTTTTGTAAAAATTAATGAAAAAAAATCAGATTTTTGCCAAACAAAAATGTTTATTTTTAAATGTGGCTATTTTTTTTCCATAATTTTTATTTTATGACGACACCTAATTACTTCCAAACATTATAGAGTTTGTTTCATCGTGATAAATCGTTTAGTTTAAAAGTTACACAGTTTTGTATACACTGGGGTCACAAAAGCAAACAATTTTTTTTAAAAATCCATAAAAAATATAAATAAATATTTAGATTTTTTTTAATATTTTTTCCGTCGATAAAATTAAGCATAGATTCCCTCATTTCGATATGTGCACATTATAAAGACTCACACTGTATATTATTTTCAACTTTTTATCTTTGGATTTAAAATCCGAAATAACAAATACCATGTAATTATCTTCAAATATCTTCCCTTAACATCAAACGATTATGGTGAATTGTCACTTTTGTTACAGTATTACCAGTTTACAAAATTAGCTTAAAAAATAATGAAACTTTTTTTATGCGTTAGTATTTTTTTCGCAGGGTGTTTTTAATCGATTTTCTATTTCTTTTAAGTTTAAAGTTAAATAAAAAAACATTTATTATTTTACAGCCGACGATTGCTGAGCATCAAGAATTGCCTGAAGATACGCCTTCAACTTCTGGACAAGCTCGTCATAACAGAAATTGTGAGACAGCGCCAATTTTCGAGTGGACTGCTGAAAGACGTACACCCGAAGTTGCTGCTTTTGATGAGTTTGCCTGTGGTATACATTTCACCCCAGCTGAAATTGTTACGGAGTTAGATATGTTTCAGAATTTTATGGACTCTGATTTCGTGTCATTTATTGTTGAAATGACAAACAAATTCCACAATTATTTTATTTTAAATGTTGATTTGCGAATGCATTCACGACTACATGCATGGCATGATGTAACTGTCCCAGAAATGTACATATTTTTTGTAATTATGATGCTGATGACCAGAAACCGCCATTTATCTATAGAAGAACACTGGTCTACAGATATATTATTGAGTTCTCCTATATTTTCAAAATTAATGTCAAGAAATAGATTTTGTATGATTCTTGGCATGTTACATTTTTCCCGACCAAATGAAGAAAATTCTATTTTGTCGAAAATAAAATCATGTATAACTCACGCGAGGGAAAAATTTAGAAATGTTATTACACCGCATAGAAATCTATGCATTGATGAAAGCATTGTGCCATTCAAGGGTCGTTTATCAATAAAACAATATTTGCCAAAAAAAAGAAATAGATTTGGAATTAAATTGTTCGTTTTGTGTGATGTAGATTCCGGAGTGATTATAGATTTTATAGTTTATTGCGGTGCAAGTACAGACATAAATGATCCAGCGAATTTAGGCGTTGGGGGAGCTGTTGTTTCCACTTTAATGAAAGATTTTTTTGGCTCAAATCGTCATTTGTATGTAGACAATTGGTACACAAGCCCTTTATTATTTAAATATTTATATGATAATCAAATTTATGCTTGCGGCACCGTAAAAAAAAATAGAAAAGGTATGCCTAATTTAGGTAGAATACTAAATTTACATGAAATGGAAACCCAGTTTTCTGGTCCTCTTATGGCTTGTAAATGGAAGGACAAGAAATATATATACATGCTAACAACTATACATGATAATGACATGGAACCATCGGCAAGAACCAGTAGAAGTACGGGATTGCCAGTAATGAAGCCTAAAGCATGTTTAGATTATTCAAAAAATATGGGAAGTGTTGACACTGCAGATATGTTGCTATCATCCCTGCAGTGCATACGCAAAACCATAAAATGGTACAAGAAACTATTTTTCCATATATTTGATATGCACCTTTTAAATGCATATTATTGTTTTAAAAAGATAAACGGTACTCCAAATTTAAAATTTGCCGACTTTCAGTTGTCCGTAACTCGGCAAATAATAGAACGTTATCACAATAGCAATGTTTTAGAGAGACCCATTACAAATAGGGAAAGCGCGAGAAATCCCTTGCGTATATTACCAGGTAATTCAAAAGACCATATGCCCACAATCATGGGGAAATACCTTAGATGTAAATCATGTGCAAATGAAAAAAGACGCAAGATGACTCGATATATGTGCAAGATATGTAATGTAAATTTGTGTGCTGCACCCTGCTTTCAAAAATATCACAGCCCAGCACAGTAGATAATTATAAAATATGTTTGTAGGTTGCTATTAACATGAGATATTTTTTTAATTGATATTTTATAGGTATAGATATTTTAAATTTTACAATTCCAAGACTGTTGATGACTGCTAATTAAGTTTCATGTGATATTTTACAAATACAAGGCTGTTAATGAGCATAATAATTATTACAATTGTTGATTTTTTAATATTTTTTATTTTCATGTGACATTTTACAAATAAGAACAAAGCTGTTGATGAGCATAATAATTGTTGATTTTTTAATATTTTTTATTTTCATGTGACATTTTACTAATAAGTACAAGGCTGTTAATGAGCATAATAATTATATACGATTGTTGATTTTTTATATTTTTAAGTTTCATGTGACATTTTACAAGGCAACTATTTTAAGAATATGAAAGTGTATAAGTACTTATCTCTAAAAAACTGTACTTTACCTATTTAGCAGTTTTCAAAATGTATTACCTAATAAGTCTATTCAGTGCCTTTATTAGAATATTCCTATGATACAAATTGTCGCTATGTCATATCAAATTATGGTAATTGAACTACATAAATAACTAATATTTGAAAATATAACTCGTAAACTCTATTAAACTAAATGATTGGAAAATAAATATGTAGTTTTAATGCAACTCCCTTTATTTAAAGATAATAGTTGTTTTGATGATGAAAATAAAATAAGTAAATAAAAGACTGATTATGAATTAGTTTTTTATTATAAAATAAATCTAAAGTAGTAGGTAGCTTAGGTAACCCGCTATAATACTGGCTGTTTAACAGCAAAAGTCCTGTGAATCTATCCGAAATTAACAGTTACAGACTAAAAAAAAAGGTTAATTATGTCTTTTTACTATATTGTGTTATTGATACTTTCTTTGTTTTTTTTTGTAAATAATTATTATTTTGATACTCACAAATAATCACTCCACAATGATACCTAGTTCATATAAACTTAATAAATAAATTCGATAAGTTATAATAATATACAGCTACACATCCCTAATCAGAAGCGAGAAATTATAAAAAAGGATGGTTGCCCGCGCCATTGGCATGTATACATGCCAATGGCCGCGTAACTGATAGAGAATAGTGCTGTAACTTGCTGCAATTTTATATGTATTTTTGTATCTCAAAAGGTTGATTTTTTTATTGATAGTTGCTATAAATGTGGTCTTAAGTTTTTTACAGTAGGAGATGAGGTTAAATAAATATTCTTTTTGTGTTATAAGCTGTTTATTCACAAATTTCAGACGAAAATTATTATGTTTATCGATAACATTTTGGACTCCCTACTATTTTCAAGGTTATTTCATTGAATTTGTCGGCTTGGCGTGGAGGGCACGGCGAAGCGCTTTTGCTCTGGCGGTCAAAAGGTTAAAAATACGTTCCGGTGTGCCTTTACTGTGGTTACCGGAGTATGGTTTCATCACATGTTTATCTAGAGCAAAAGCGCTGTCAGCAACAAAGAAGTAGGGTATCGCTTTAGTCCTATAAGGTAATGGTTTTTCTTGTGGTAAATTTAAGGAGCCATTTTGCATCATCTTGTAGAACTCTGTATCTTTGAATATCCCTCCATCAGATATACGCCCTTGGCAACCAACATCAGCAAACATAAATTTATAATCTGAGTCTACCAGTGCAAAAAGAACAATACTAAAAGTAGATTTGTAATTATGATATTCAGTTCCACTTTTCGGAGGTGCCTGTATGACTATATGTTTGCCGTCTATTGCGCCAATGCAATGGGGCAAATGCCATTTATCTTCGAATCCTTTACTCACTTTTAGCCATATATCTGGTCTCCTTGGCACCTGAAAAATAATAATACATTATTACAAGCAAATAATATACTTACCTATAATAAGTATATAATAATAATAAGTATATAAGTATAAGTATGTAAGTATATATAATAAGTATAGTACCGTAAAACGGGGTGACATTGATTAATTTTAAACTTCAAATAGACCCCACGCTTGAAATTTTAACGTTAAAAATGTAAAAAAATATATTGTAGTGAAGACTCATCACGTAAATTAATTATTACAACAAAAATACATAAATTTGTAAATACTTTTTTAGGAAAAAAAAAAATACCTGCTTATCAAAGTTTTATTGATAATGGGGCTTCTTTGATATGACACTTTTTTTTTTATTTCATCGCAAAGTCAACCCGATACATGACAAAAATCAAAAAGAAAAAATAATTTAGAAACTATGGTTTAGATAATATTGTGTTTTGAGTATTTTTGGGGCTACTTTGAGTCAAGGGGTTAATTTGATAGTGGGCATTACAATGTAAACAACCGAGATAAGCCAAATATATTTTATTATTATTTAATAAAATTAAGTAACAGTAGCTTAACATTAATCAGTCTCAACATTTACTTTCGAGATTCATCATTTTTATAACTTAAAACTATTACAACAGTCTCATAATAAACCTGTTTTATAAAATAAAAACTCAAAATGTTAAATGTTATCAAAAAGTTAGGTAGCTATAGGTAATAAAATCTACAATTCTTTGATCATCACGTCATGGGGGAACGAGTAGCATTCATTGATATATTTCGGTTTAGGAAGGGAAGTAATAATGTCACTTGCTTCAATAATTGATACATCTTTAGGAACTTCCTTAAAAATAGTTTTGGTTTTTTTTTGGGACTTATAACCTTGAACAACAAGTTTAGTGTCAATGATATCTTCAATAGAACATACATAATGATATGTCTTTTTTCCCTTCTGTGATCCAAACTTCGCTAAAATAAACTGTCCTATTACGGGATTCTGTGCCATATCTTTTGAGGTATTCCTAGCATAATTCGGCGCTATATTTTCAGTATCAGACTCACAATCGGTAATATCATCATTGTTGTCCTCGTGACCCGTTTGATAGCTTGTGGATGGCTCGCTGATTACAGAAACAGGAATTTGCATCGATGCTGTTTCAGTTTGTACGGGATTATCATTTCGCTTCAAGGTGTGTTGGACCTCAACTACATCAACTTCTTGATTCGCGGGGCAAATTGTTTCATTAACTGTCGAGATACTTTTACCGGGTTCAATTTGTAGTCTTGTCCTCTTCCTTGGAGGCTGTGATTCATTCCCAAATCTTTGTTCTCTTAAAAACTCTGTTAAGGAATCTCGAACGCCAGTTTCGATTTCAGGAGAAGGCGACTCAGGTGGCAATTTGTTTAAAACCTTGTTCCTATCAAAAGGAGAGATACCAGTAGCCCTAAAACTGCTCACCAAATTTCTTTTCACAGATGACAACTGCGTACAAGCGTCTTTATCATTTTGTGGTGGCTTTTGGTCCATATTAATTATTGCCTTTTTTAACAGATGTGGGAAGGACTCTTTAGGTATAGATGTAGTTCGTAAATTGGCTTTTTTCCAGTCTTCAAGCGTTTGTCGCCATGCAATCTTTAACGGCCGGAAGAAGCCGACGTCTAGTGGCTGGGTTAGATGGGTTGAATTTGGCACCAAACAAATAAAACTGATGTTATTTGTTTCACATGCAGCTAGTACATCGTTGTCAATGTGAGACGATAGATTATCACCTATCAACACCTTTTTCCCTTCTAGTCTTTTGGCATGAGGCAAAAAACAGGTCATGAACCAATCCCTAAATGTTGGTGTGTCTATCCATCCACTAGTTGTTCTATTATACCGGCATCCCCGGCTGCAGCATCGCTCTTCACAGCATGGTTTACCCACAATACCTCTCTCCTTCCATGTATCGTACAGATGAGTACTTTTGTAAATTATATATGGCGGCAATAATGTGCCATCTGCAGAACCACAAATCATAACTGAAGTAGAACTCTTCGAAAAGTTCATTACTTTCTCAGGGTATTTTACTCCTCTTCTGTATACACATTTTTTTTTGCCGGGATCGTCGGCCATATTTGATTCGTCATAGTTGAATATATTGGACGGTGGTACATTTTCTATCTCAGACTGAAGGTTGTCGAAATATTTATTTAACGTCTCGCGGCCGACAGTCGCTCTGGACCTTTTGATATTAGTTGATAGTCTTTGACCATAGGAGTTCTTATGGCGCTTCAGAACGCTAATGGCCCATTCGACACCTGGCAGGTTATTTGAAAACCGTTCTATTATCTTGCCCTGTCGATCTAAATGAGCCTTAGCGAACATTCGAAGGTCAAGTAATGTAAGTGGAAACCCCCAATCACCACATGTAGCCGCAGCACGTAAAATTGCTAATTCCTCTTGATGGGTGAAAACAGGTTGGGCACCAGGCGTCTTTCCGTGTAAACCTTTATATTTATTATAAAGTGTCCCATACGGAATTTTATATTGAAGTGAAGCAGCGTTAATGGACAATTCGTCGTTGGTGATTTTCTCTATTGCCTCTTCCATTGTCTCCTCTGTGTAATTTTTGTAATTGCGGGTACCCGCTGTCTTTTTGTAGGTGCGAACCATGAGGCAGCTAAAACGAAACAAGAAATATGGGTTAAATTGATAACGTATACATTACTCCTATAAGATTGGGAATAACCACCATTGGGGTGAAATTGATAACTATCAAAGTCGCCTCGTATATCCTATCAATGTAGCCCCGGAAAACTAAAGTGTTCATGCAAAATAAAATGGCGGCCGTAAACAAAAAATGCAAACATGCTCTTAATCTTAAAGAAACGTACAATTAAAACAGCGAAACACTACAAACCAAACAATAATACTTACGGTTGTGCCACTGAAGTTATTCAAACAAATTTTTTTATGCTATTTAACACTAAAGTTTAACAATTATTTTTATTTGGTTCTGACAACAGCTACAAGTCGACGCTTCAGCAAAATATGGCCGAAATGTCAGTCTGGCCAACAGAACAAGCAAAATTTTAGTTGCGTTCAGTATCACGCATTAAATCCGAAAAAACTTACCACGTTTAGTTATCATCAAAGTTACCCCAGTTCGCAAAGTAACCCCATTTCACGGTATTCTGAGCAAATAAATTATTATCCTATTCTATTCTATTCTACAGGAACAAGCAGATATAGAACAAGATAAAGTGGACGAGCGACAAGTACAAGATGATGGAATAAATACTGACAGTGAAATCGACCTGTCTTTTAATGAACCTCCGCCGTCCAAAAAGAAAAAATCGACGGATGATAAAATCGTAACTGAAGCCCTACAAGTTTTAAAGACTGCTACAGAAAAATTAACCGATACTTCCAAGTTGTCACAAGAAGTACATTCATTTATAAATTTTATTGGAGCCAAAATGGAATCTTATTCACGTTCAACAAAAAATATGGTTCAACAGGCAATATTTGATGTCATAATGAAAGCCGATTCTGGCCACTATGATTATCAATCAAACATGCAAGTGTCGACGCAAGGTTATACAACTTATTCTCAAAGTGCTTCTACGTCCAGATCGCACAGTCAGGAAAGTAATTATTCGGTAGAAGATACGAATGACAGCTACAGTGATTTGTTTCAATAATAACTACTTTCTTTTCGTAAACTTATATGTTGCTTATAAAAAAGGCTATGTGATTATTAAATAAAGATAATTAGAAAAATACTCACACGTACGTTTTCCTTTAAACACTTGATAATCGCTAAACACACTTCAGGAATAATAATACTTATACTTTGCTTAGAAATTCTAAAAAGGTACTGCAAGCTTGTGTAGGAATCTCCAGTGGCCAAGAATCGTAATGTCAAACTTAATTTATTTTCAACTGAAATTGGTAGCCTAAAATGCGTTTCCTTTTTAGCAATCTTAAAACTAACCATCTGTCGTAGATTTTCATATAATTCTGGTGACAATTTTAAAAAATTTGCATAGTGTCCGCTTAATTGATGGCTTTTCAACTCCGCTACTATATTCTGTTTTCTTTTAAAAATAGGATTTTGCCACCAACGCCGTTGTCTCTTTTTTTTCCTTTTTATCAGTAATATAATAGCTAATGATACAGCAATTATATTAAAAACACTAGTGTCGTCTGACATCTTCGATAGTACTGAGCCAGAAAACGGAACTGGGCGAGAACTGAGCGCGCGCAGATCGCGCGCTCTATACGAGCCTTGTATGAGTTGCGCTAAAGAGGCGCACCAAACCATTGCAGTGACTGCACGCGCGCAGCTTGCGGGCAGCTCGCAAACGGCTCGCGAGCTGCACATTCGCCGCACATTCGCCAGATGTGGACGCACCCTTACAGTGCGACCATGTGTAAAGTGTCTTTACCGACCTCTTCATTGTACGCTTGTAATAGCATTTTAAAGGTCTCCTGCCTCATGTCACGGTTAAAATACTCTTTATCTTTTTTATCCCATAAATACGACAACTCCTTGAAAAGATTAATTGTTTTCGTCCAGGCCTCTCGCTCCTTTTCTCCTTCGCCATATCTCCGCACAAGATAAAAAATAATTTACAAAAACACGCCATGTTGCCACTATAGTCGCACGCGCACTACGGTGAAATCGGTTCCGATTTCGCTACACACGCACGGAAAACGCTCCCTAGATGATAATCGGCCCTAAATCGTGAGCTCGCCCGAACCAATTTCTGAGTTATGGTGGACTTATACGCTACGAGAAATCGTTACGATCAGACGGTACAATAAACGGTGCCGACGCACACGTGTCAGCGATGGCTTCGACGGATGACGTTTTAGCAGTTGTTGGATTAATATTCGCCCTGAAAGAAAAAAAAGTGAAGCGGAAAAAGCGTAGCATCTGGTGCAAAGAATGGCTAATGAAAAGAAGTGTTCATTCTCATGTCAATTTGTTGGCGGAATTAAAGATGTTTCCAAAAGACTGGCACAATTTTTTAAGAATGGATCATGATACGTACTTACATCTACTGTATTCAGTAGTTGGTGGTAGCACCAATTATCGAGAAGCAAGACACTATTATGAGAAATGCTATTCCACCCCATGACAGGCTTGTAGCTACTTTGAGGTTTTTATCAACAGGAAGAAATTATGAAGATTTGAAATTCTCTAGTATTTTTTCATCTCAAGCCTTGAGTCGCATAATACCGGAAACCTGTGAAGCAATATATAAGGTTCTCTGCAAATAATATTTTAAGGTAAGGAATAAAAAACTACTAATTACTTAGAATATGTTTATTAATTTGTACTTATCATAATAATGATGGTTTATTAATTCGTATTAATATCAAAAGAAGATAAATAAGTAGCCGCTGAATTTTGTATTGGTTGGGATTGACCTTGTTGAGAAGTTTGCAGAATTGACTGGGAACCTAGATGTGTTTGGATTTCAAAATTTGAATTCTGATAAGGTACTGGGCTAGGATTGTTTAAACCAGGACTGGGAGTATGTGAAACGGGGCTGGGAACGTTGTAACCATAATTAGTAAAACGTACACTAGTTGAATCAATCACTTGGTGTGAAATAGTCAAATTTTCCATTTCTGCGAGAAATAATGTTTCGTTAATTATTTTTTCGGCCAAAATACGTTGATGTTTAGTGAGGTCCCTCAGCTTAGCTGCAACGTTTGCTCCAAAAATATCAAATCGATCATTACTAATTGCGGGCCTTTTGAAATGATTTTGAACAGACTGTAAAACGTCAGTAGTTAGGTTTTCATTTGCATTCCTTTTTGGCCATCTCATATTAAACGATGTGTTTGCAATCGAACGAGTCTCTGGAATTGACATCTACTCTGATAATGGGACCTCGTTTGTTGGTGCATATCACGAACTTGGCCAGTTCATAAAGAGTAATTGCAATTCGTTGTCCAGTGATTTAGCAAATGAAGAAATTAATTTTCATTTTATCCCTCCTTATGCACCTCACTTTGGAGGTCTTTGGGAGGCCGGTATTAAATCTACTAAGTATCATTTAAAGAGAGTACTGGGAAATTGTAATCTTACATTTGAGGAGCTGAACACTGTGTTAGTTCAAATAGAAGCTTTACTCAATTCTCGCCCACTCACCCCACTCTCATCGGATCCCAACGATTTGTCGCCGCTAACGCCTGGACACTTTCTAATAGGACGGCCACTAACAGCACTACCTGCACCTAACCTCGAGGACAGATCCGTGACTTATTTGACCAGATACCAGAGGATAGAGCAACTCCGTCAACATTTCTGGTCCCGATGGAGCAAAGAATACGTGTCAGAGCTACAGCAGCGAGTGAAATGGCGATCCTGCATTAATCCATTAGAAAAGGACACTCTTGTTCTCATTAAGGATGAGAAACTACCTCCTTTGAAGTGGCGATTAGGCCGAGTCACGGCAGTTTTCCCTGGACAGGACGGCATTAGTCGTGTCGCTGACATCAAGATGACATGTGGAGTGGTTCGGCGAGCTTTCAGCAAGATATGCCCGTTACCTCTACCTCACACAGAGGATTCTGGTTGAGAGACGATCTCTCAACGCCCGGGGGGATGTTTAGAATACTAACGTTTTATCTGTAACGCCTATTCAATTTTAGTTCGCAATTATTCACAAGCACGTCTTACTGCATGAACGCTTAGCTGTTAAGAATTTATTTTATAAGTACCTACGTTTAGTACATTATTTTTCATTTTCTTCTTCGTCCTGTTGTCTTTGCACGGAATACAGCTCTCAAATTATCGGAAGCCTTTTATTTAAATAATTCCGGATATAAACCCCCAACAGTAGGGCCAACAAGACTACGTGGAGTCGGTTTTGCAGCGATACGTTTCTGTCACTAACTTTAGTAGCACAACATATTGACTTTCAAGAAAATATTTTAATTTAAAGACCTAAATAATGCCTTCACGATTAACCTAGGCTTGTACACTGGACACTGATTTTCATGGATAAAATAGGTCGAAATTGTTCCAAAACCGAATTGAGGCACCCCGAATTTACGTAGTCTTTTGGCTGTTACCCCTAGAGTGTATATAAAAATCTGGAGGCGCGAAGGGAGGGCAACCCCCGCCCGCTGTAACAAAGCATAGGTACCCGTGGGAGTCGTAGCGGCTGAGGCTGGTCGCCGGAGGCGACCAGCAATTTGAAGCTGCGGAGGTGAACATGGGTGCCTATCCCTTGTTACGCAAGGGCGAAGGGGTTGCACTTCCCGTAGCGCCGGAAACGTTGCAGAAGCAACCTTTTTCCACTCATACTACTTATATCAAATTTTTTTCGATATTTTAACTTGTACGTATTTTTAGGGTGAATTAATGAATGTATTAAATGTTGAAAATTAACCCATTTACACACGTAGGTATATTAATTTTCGATGTTCAAATAATATATGTACCCATCGATATTTAGGACGTTCGATAGTTTGTACTTCGATATTTAGGACATTCGATAATCTGTATTTAAGGTTATCAAATATAATAGGGTGTCTCAGTAAGTGTGCACTTTTTCATTTTAAAATAAAAACAAGTATTTTATGACAGAGTTGTGATATTTTATTGTATTGTAAATAAGACATGTTCCGATTAAGTATGGAATAAAATATCCGGCAAATGACCCCCACGGGTCCGATGACAGGCCATTACTCTTTTCGTGAAATTTTCCATGACTTTTGCACATTTTGCACAGAGATGTGGCTGTATCTCACCGATGACGCGTTGGATTTCCGATTTGAGCTCAGGAATTGTTTCAGTTTTATTCGCATACACCCGAAATTTCACAAAACCCAAAAGAAAAAAATCGCACGGCGTTAAATCGCACGATCTTGGTGGCCAGTTGACATCAGAATTTCGTGAGATAATGTGTTCTGGAAATCGTTGCTGCAATAAGTCGATTGTTTCATGCGCGGTGTGGCAGGTTGCGCCGTCATGCTGAAACCACATGTTGTCCAGATTCATACCGTCCAGTTGAGGCCACAAGAAGTCCGTTATCATATTCCTGTAACGAATGCCGTTCACCATTGTAATGAATTTTCACAATTATAACGCGTTGTTCTTTCGAAAAGCGCTCCATTTTTAATAATCGGAATAAACAGAGGTGACAGCTGTCAAATTTCAGAGTTGCCGCTTGCATGAAAAAAAAAATATTCCAATTTTAAAAAGTGCACTCTTACTGAGACACCCTATATAAGACTGACATGGATCTAACTGAATAAACTTGCTATATGATAAGATCATAAATAATATGTAAAGTAAATAAAGATGGAAAAATCTACACTTGTTAAACCACAGCAGTATACACACCACTACTACAATACAATATCTGTCACTAAGGAGTGACAGCAATAGGTGTCTACATATGTAAAAAAAAACATAATTACTTCACGGGGATAAATTCTTGCTGCCACTTCCTCTCTCTCAGGCCCACTGGGCAAAGAATGTGTTTCGGCCTTTCTTCTCAGGGTAGTCAGATAGGAAACGCCGGCCTCATCTAGTTTAAAAAAAAATGTTTGACGTGTAAAAGTGTTTGTATAAACCTACTTACAGAAATAAAATCATTTATCATTTATCTGATTCATTGCAGTAGTCTCTAATAAACCGGCTGGATTTAGGTAACTGGGTCATAATCAAAATCGAAATTTGATTTTTGGTAAAAATAAAACTCATGTGATTACATGCAAAATCAACTTTTAATTGTAAAATGCCCAAATTAATATAATCAAAGGTTCTAATAAGATCGACTTTAATTATTTTTGTTAATATAGCCACTATTTACTTTTTTATAGACCACAGAAAATATCGAGTTGACTACAGAAATCAATGAAATCAACTTTTGCATCAATAGTGTTTATCGTAATGATGAACAAAAAACTTATAATGATTAAATTTATGTGGCATAACAAAATAACCAGCATCTTTTTAAATCAGGTAGTCATAAAAACAATTTAAAAAATAAATTCTGAGATTCCACAAGAAGTATTTTAATAGTCCACAGGAAAGACCTACATAATCATTTTGGTAAAATCACTATACTTTCATAATTCACACGGCCATTAAAAAATATTGTCATCGCTATCGCTGTCGTTGAAAATGCTATTATTAATCATCCTCTTAGTTCTGTGAAGTGGTACAACAAAATCATCATCTTCGGAATTAACATCTTCAAAGTGAAGTCTCCGTGTAACTGGAGTACGTAATTCTATTGAACCTTCAGATGTGGGAGAATTGCTAGAAGCAACTGATGTAGAGGCATTCGGGGTTCCAAATCTAGATAAAGGTCTAGGGCTTAAAGCAATTGGTATTGATGCACTATGTGGCGAACTGGGCTCATTTGATGGTGAACATAACAAATCAGTCTTAACTTCTATTTGTCCAATTTCATAGTGGTTGCATTTAGTATGAGCTGCACAGATTATACAACTTAACCGTCTTGCATGAAGTATGTTTGGTTGCTTTTTAGACCAGCAAATTTGGTGAATTTTAAGTGTACCTTTAAAGGGGCGTACGGCATTAGAGGCGGCAATTTCTTCGATTTCTGCCACATCAGAGTCATCTATGCCAATTGCTTCAATACCCTTACATTTATTTTTCACGCAAGTCAACAAAGCATTAAAATTCGATATATCGGAGCCAGTTGCAACTGACTGGTCACAGGTACGCTTTATACTTGATGGTGAACATAACAAATCAGTCTTAACTTCTATTTGTCCAATTTCATAGTGGTTGCATTTAGTATGAGCTGCACAGATTATACAACTTAACCGTCTTGCATGAAGTATGTTTGGTTGCTTTTTAGACCAGCAAATTTGGTGAATTTTAAGTGTACCTTTAAAGGGGCGTACGGCATTAGAGGCGGCAATTTCTTCGATTTCTGCCACATCAGAGTCATCTATGCCAATTGCTTCAATACCCTTACATTTATTTTTCACGCAAGTC